>JAQFVV010006205.1:5167319-6590595 GCA_028023455.1 Epiperipatus broadwayi | reverse complement strand
GAGAACTCCTGGTTGGCTGCACACCACAATAATCTAACAGTGCATCATGTTTGGAAATACAACAGTCTAAACAACTGTTATATTTGTTGCTGCAAGAATTATTTTTAAAAAAGTAGAGAGAGTCCTGAATAGCAAAATGTTGAGATATTTATACTGGTTTAAACAATGGAAAAACTTTAGTAACAGCAGTGTCATTTGACTTGTGAAATTATTAGCTTTATGCTTCTATTTTTCTTTAAAACTTTAACACACACATATTTAATTGTTTTATTATAAGATAAATCTAATTTTCTTTATTATTTTATTATAAATTCATCAAAATAATATTAAATCATTTTTATTATAATACTATTTTCCTTCTTTATTTAAATAAAATAATCTTATCATTTTCAAAAGCATTTACGGTTTATTTTATTTAATAATAAATTCTCCCACCCTTGCTCATTAGTTTACATTTTAATTTTTCAATTTTTTATATTTTAAAAAATGAGATTTATAAAATTAATTAAAAATTTACAAAAACAAAAAAAAGAAACGTAAGAAAACAATTACACTTACTTTGATCATTATGAGCAGAGAATTCAGAGAAGCAGCAGCAAAAAAATAAAAGATGTGCACAGCTAGTGGCTTCAAGGAGGCATGGGTTCATACTCATCCTGTCTGACCACTGACTCACGATGAATAACAGCTATGCTTAACCTTCTAGATAGATTGCCACTCCTGTAAATGAATGACCTAAATTCTACTTAAAGAACCAAGAAAAACTAAGGACTGAGGTGAGAAAGTAAGAAAATTATATTCAATGAGAAACCAATCCAGCCCACACTTGGTGGAGGACATACCATCTCTACAAAAAAGGGATGATCTTCCATAGGATGGTAACGAGCACTTAGGAAGACTGCCAATGGGAACAACTACAAAAAACCTAGGTAAATAAAGCATGCATGCACCTTCCATTTTTTTAATTATCACACATAAATAAAAAAGGAAAGAACTAGACCGTAAAAAAATAATTTGAAAGAATTAATCTTGATAGATTTAGAGCCCAATATAACTTCAGGAGAGTTTAATACATAACTTTAATATTCAATGTATTTCATTCTATTTTATTATTGCTATGTATTTTATATTAGTGTGTATTTTTATTGTTATTATGTATTTTATATAAGTGTGTGTATGTGTTATTAAACATATTTTTATTTCTAAGTTGCTTATACTTACTTCATCTCCTATCACCTAGCTACAGGAGGGGGGAAATCTGTTAACTTATTGATTAAAGATTAAAGAAATTTTAAAGCATTCATGTGCTGCTTGTTTGTGATAATCTCAAAATTATACAAATAAATAGCAAGTGCTGGATGTTTGTTAAATTTCTTAGGAATAGTTTGCATTGTTAATCAGCAGATGAGAGTTCTTGATCAGGAAAAATAATGATGAGATAATATGTTCATATTGATTCGGGGCTCAGTCAAGGGTACAAATACAAAGTTAAATTTGTATCTGTATTTGCTTTCTACTTGTGTTGTAATGTCAGGTATCGCCGAGACATAAAAGGGTTGAACGAATATAATTTTGATAATAAAATATAGGTTAAACTTTATTTGTCAAAGGTTAAAGGTAAAAAAAGAGAAATAATTTATTCCATCAATAGCTAATTGTGCTATGTAAAATAATACAAAATTTAATCAAATATCCATATCTGTTACAATTGGGGGCCATTCCAGGATATTTAGGTGATAGCTAATTGATAGGTAATAAATCTAAATAAAACAAAATATCTATATTCTTTACAATATCTTATAGTATTATAAAACTGAGAGCTGTTATCCCTACATTAAAAAAATGGCTGACATATCATGTGCAGAAATGATGCTTTTTTCTTATATATTTAAGTATAGAATTAAAAACTAAATTTTCAACAATAGGTCAAATGAGTCTGGTGAGGAAAATCATTTATTTTATGTTAAAGGCATATTACAAAAGCTTTCTATCTATTATATTTAATTTTGAAAAAGAAAGATTGATTTATATTTAATTGAAAATAAAAACCTATTGCTGTGCTAAGACTAATTTTATTTTAATAATTAATTGACCTTATATTGTTAATGAATTATGGTGCTTATATTATATGTAGCAGATAAATTTAGATTGTAGATAAACATATATATGCAGAGGTTAAAATTGTCTTCTTCATTATATTTAAACCCTCACATGTAAGGTAAAATTAATAGTGTTTTATTTTTGATAGCTATTAACCTTATTGTACATTAAATAGACTGAAAAAAGATAAGCTAATAATAATTACCTTTTCTTGGATATTTTCTTTTATATTATGTTCATTATATCACAAGAAATCAAACATGTGAGTGAGGCAATATTTGAGTGTACCTTCTTAAAAATATCAGGTGATAATGCTGAGTTCTGTCATATTTCTCATGAATTAAAAATTGTTAATATTTAATTGAAAGTAAATGTCCGGGGTCTAATTTCTAGATTATAGTATAAGTACAAATATTTGTATGTTTTATCTGATGTGATTTATGTTAGAATTATAAATAACTATAAAATAACATATATATATATATATATATATATATATATATATATATATATATATATATATATATATATATATACTGTAAATGTCTACCTGTATTATTGTTTCTTAATTCATTCACGTGTACGTTCTTTCCCGCAGCTTCGAGTAAGTATATTTATGAGCATGGGTTCTCAAGTGCCAAACGTACACTTTGATAAGAATTATACTCACCAAAAACATAAATAAGGGTTCTGTATAAATATATCTATGTTAGCGCATCCAGAATAGCTCAATCTCAAGGTACGGGAACATTGCCTAATGAGAGAACAAAGCAAAGACAATTCCTGACTATGTTGTATATATCTACATATACAACACAATCATTTACTTGTTTATAAATTATATTACCCTAGCCCAGAAGTTATAGCAAAACTAAGATATAATTTACTACACGTTTTTATTAAATTCTTAGCTTTACACACCCACCCACACACACACACACACACACACACACACACACCATATATATATATATATATATATATATATATATATATATATATATATATATATATATATATATATATATATATATATATATCTTAATGTTCATGTGCACAACCCATTTATTCTGTTACACATATATATGATTCATATATATATATATATATATATATATATATATATATATATATATATCAACGAATGAGTGAAATTACACATCACAAATATTTATTACTGTATTTAATATATAGAAGTAACATGAGTCCCTTCATGACTATGCATTTATTGAACACATATACACATCACAAATATTTATTACTGTATTTAATATATAGAAGTAACACAAGTCCCTTCATGACTACACATCTATTGAACACATATATAAAGAAAAGGCCAATTTACCTTAATTACAATTGAATGTCCACGTGGTCAAAGCTAACAGTCCACACATTTATAATTCTAAAAGAAATACTGGCCTTATTGATCATTGTTGATCCAAAGGATGGTAAACAATCAGAAATGTGATATGCCAAATAGTTTATCATAGAGGTCGAGTAGATGATTTTGCTCACTTAAGAGGTTGAAGCTGCATGTGCTTCATCGGCATTACACTGGATAATTTTTAAACAGTGAATTTTCATAAATCTGATTCAGGTGAGTTCTACAATAATAATCCACTGTGCTGGTCTAACGAAACCCACACTATTTAATTACCCCAAAATTTTGATGGGTATATTAATACAATCTAAAATCTCTGCCACATCTCTTTCTTTTTTAATTTTAATCACCACTCTATATTTTCGAGCACAAAATAGTTCTTTTCTTTTACGCCCTTTAACCCTATATTTTTCCTTATTTATCCTTATGCCGCTGACCAGAGCTTCTATTGTTTCAGAATACCAACTGAACCAGTTCTCAGACTTCTGGATGACAGAGTCATTAACTCAAACTGCCCACAGCAACTAATTCATTTTATTTCTTATTTCTGTAGCTTCATATGCCCAATGGATTCATCAAAAAACATGTGTTACCACTAATATTATTAGATGTAGAACTTAGAACATTAACAACAATATATATATATATATATATATATATATATATATATATATATATGTATAATCGATAACAAATTTATACAACTCCGTATATAATTGCCTCTCATTAGTCCCACATATAAACATTATTACATATACACACTTTATAATAAGACACAAACAACTACATTTATATAAGCATACAGTCCATCCTTTAACATATTACGTATTACTTTCACACTCTTTGTAACAGGGTTTGAATGACTATTTCTACATCTTTTTTATATACACAATCAATCCATATCAACATTCACAATTAACACTCTCTGTTAATATATCTATTGCATTCGAACCGTGTCTGTTACATACCCCCTGGTGCAATAGCCTTCAAATACCTTCTGTGTATTTAAATGGCTTCTTAATCAACTCTTTCCTATCTTTTATTCCCTTCGGTACCACCTTTCTGTTTCAGTGGCTATGGTCTTTTTCCTTATTCAAACTTTGTATAATCTGGTAGACAATGAGCTTCTGGGTCTAAGTCTGTGATTATCATCACCACCTTTTTTATGTGTGGCCCCACTAGCATGTCCTTCTTCCATCCCAAACTTAATACTTTGCTGATCTTGAACCTTCTTCCCTCACTCAAATGGTATGTTATGGTCATATATACTCATGACCAGAGCATTAAGAAATTCTGCCACTTCTTCTATGGATGCCTTCCTCACCTGCGATATCATTATTTCCACATTCATAGGCATATTGTGCTTTACAATTCGAATGATATGGTTTTATGATAAATGACAAGCATCCAGTGTCTTCAGTCTTGCCACTTGGCATTGAAAGAATAGAGAGAAATTTTCTTTCTATCCTTCCTCATATTTCTTTCACATCATTTGGTACTCCACAAGTTCCTGGTGGTCTTCTGACCACAAAGTCTCTCATATCTTTTTCTGGTACACTTTGATGGTTGTGAGCTGTTGGGACAATGAGTCCCACCATGTTTGGGCATTCCCACTTAGATAACTGTATGCTACGATGAATTTACCTTTTTCTGGCATGGGATTCATGCCAAAGTATTTTTGTAGGCATTGCAGGTGTTCCACGGAAACTTCCCCCATTAGGCCTTCAAACTGACACATCTTTAAAAAAGTGTTTCATGTGGGTGTGTATTACCCTACCCATACATTTACCCATATGCTCTAGTCTTTCATTCTCACCCACCTTTGGCCTCAGTTTTCTATCCTTTCTCTTTCACCTAAACCTTCTTCTAATTCTTTATTGTCAGCCTTCTCCGCCCTTTTCTTGCTTTCTATCCCCAGTCTCTATTCTATCTCCTGAAATCTCAGTTCAATCTTCTCATCCATCTCCTGAAATTGGAGTTGTAAACTTTCTAATTTTTTAAAATCATCTCCTTTACATTTATTTATTTCTCTTCCATCGCCTTCTGCTTTTCTGGTTTCTGTTTATTTTTTGGCTTCATTTTCTCTGTACCTATATATCCCAATTATTATATTTGTATATCTCTATTACTATTTTAATTACATCCCAGGTGCATCACCCAAGCTTCCAGTGGTCCACTGCATGACCCACCTTATAGACCCTCCATCATTATTATCATATGGAACAATATTGGTTTATAATATCCCAATGTTGATAAAATTCTTAAACCCCTATTTTATAAACCATGACTTTTTATATTTATGTCAGAACAGACATCAATGCTAATTTCCAATCTGACCACATAAGAACTTTTCTACATGTATATTCACACATCACAAAATATTTCCATTTTCTATAGTTCCAATATGTGTTTAAACTCTTTCTGTTTTCTCTATCGCTTTTTTTTTTAAAAAAATTCTCCAACTTTCATTTGAAAAGCTCTTATTACATTACGTTAGGATGCCCTTTTAATGCCCATTTTCTACTATCTGAAGCCGCATTCATTGGGTTGCCATTGTAAGTGTCTACCCGTATTATTGTTTTTTAATTCATTCACATATACGTTCTTTCCCACAGCATCGAGTAAGTATATTTATGGTATGGGTTAAATCCTATCTCATGTGCCAATCTTACACTTGGATAAGAATTATACTCCCCAAAAACATAAATAAGGGTTATATATATATATATATATATATATATATATATATATATATATATATATATATATATATATATATATATATATATATATATATATATATATATATATATATATATATATATATATATATATATATATATATATATATGGGTAACGCATTCAGACTAGCTCAATCTCAAGGTCTGGGAAACATGGTCTAACAAGAGAACAAAGCAAAGACAATTCCCGACTATGTCATATATATCTACATATACCACACAATCATTTACTTCTTTATAAATTATATTACCCTAGCCCAAAAGTTATAACAAAACTAGGCTATAAATTACTACTTTAGTTATCATTAAATTCTAAGCTTTATACACACACACACACACACATACATATATATATATATATATATATATATATCAATGAAAGTGTGCAATTACACATCAGATTTGTCTAATTAATGTTTTATTTTTTTCTATTTAAACAAATATTTATTACTGTATTTAATATATAGAATTAACATAAGTACCTCCCTCACTACGCATTTATTGAACACATATAAATAGAAAAGGTCAATTTACCATAATTACGATCGAATGTCCACATGGACAAAGCTAACAGTCCGCAGATTTATAATTCTAAAAGAAATACTGGCCTTATTGATATTTGTTGATCCAAAGGCTGGTAAACAGTCAGAAATGTGTTGAGCCAAACAGTTTATCATAGAGGTGGGGTAGATGATTTTGCATGCTTAAGAGATCCAAGCTGCATGAGCTTTGTCACTATTATACTGGATAATTTTTAAATAGTGAATTTTTTATAAATCCGATTCAGGTGAGTTTTACAATAACAATCCACTGGGCCGATCTAACAAAACCCACACTATTTAATTACCCCAACATTTTGATGGAAAAATTAGTAAAACTTTTTAATTAATTGTATGTTAATACAATCTAAAATCCGTGCCACGTTTCTTTCTTTTTAATTCTAATCACCACTCTATATTTTCAAGCACAAAATAGTTATTTTCTTTTACACCCTTTAACCTCATATTTTTCCTTATCTATTTGTACACTGCTGACCAGATCTTCTATTGTTTCAGAGTACTGACTCGACCACATCACAGACTTCTAGATGACAGAGTCAATATCTCAAACTGCCCACAGCAACTAATTCATTCTATTTCTTATTTCTGTAGCTTTATATGCCAAATGCATTCATCAAGAAACACGTGTTACCACTAATACTATTAAATGTAGAACTTAGAACATTAATGAGCAACAAAATATATATATTTATAATCGATAACAAATTTATACAACTCCGTATAGATTTGCCTCTCGTCAATCCCACATATAACCATTAATACATATACACACTCTATAATAACACACATACAACTATATTATATAAGCATACAATCCATCCTTTTACATATTATGTATTACTTTCACACTCTTTGTAACAGGGTTCGAATGACTATTTCTACATTTTTTCATATATACACAATCAATCCATATCAACACTCGCAATTAAGACACTATCTTATATTATATTTTATATTCGAATAAAGTGTGTGGGCATATTTGCAAAGTGCCTATTAATAACATTATCCTTATATTTATCAATCAAAATTGCCTTTTTAATTTTCATCTTTTTATCATTTCTTTCTTTAAAGATTGGTTATGATAAAAACCAAATTTTGCATACAGTAAATTCATTTAATAATAATAAGAGTGTTTTCTGTGTCACATTAGATAATAAAAAAATGGATATCTATGCCATTTATAAATAATATGCAATCTAAATTAATTAAGAAAATATTTAAAGAAAATTATATTTTTTTCTTTTTGTGTTCCTCCAAATGTTAGTCAATTGATTAATAATTCTAAGAGTATAATTTCTAAATTGCAAAGAAGTAATATAATTTATCAGATTTCATGTGGATGTCAGAAATTATATATCGGTGAATAAAGATGTTCTGTGGAGAAAAGATTGAAGGATCATCATTATTATATATACAAATTAAAAATAATGCAAATAGTCAATTTAATACAGTTTCAATATCGTTGACCATGAAAAGACTTGTAATTATAGATTTATATTTAATAGTAATGAAATAAAAATATTAATGGATAGAAAGAAGTTATAAAAAGAGAAATTTAAAGAGGCAGTTTTTATATATATAATATAAAAAATATTCTCAAAAAGCAGAAAATGAAATGAAAATTTAAAAAAAAGAAAAGAAAAATAATGTAAAAAAAATCCTCAATAATAGTAATTCTCAAAAATAATAGTAATCCTCAAAAACACAAAACATTTTACAATTATTAAAAAAAGTATAATTGGCAACATTCATTAATCAACTTTTTGCTTTGTTTCTGCCATTCCTTGATTAACCAAAATTCATTCAACAATGAAAATTTTATAATAACTATAAAACAAACATTCTATCAAGAATCAATTAATTTGACAAGAGAAAGCTAAAAGAAAATATAGAGATTTTGAAAAGGCCTAAGAGCAGAAATGAAAGGTGTGAATTAAAGAAGAATAACAACCTTTAGAAAAATCTATTATTGGAAAAAATAAAATGTAAAACTTCTCAACCAATAGAATTTAATTATAAGGAGATATAAAAAGATTCAAATGATTTTAAATCTCACATGCATTCATATGATTTGAAAAAAAGAATGCTTTGAGAAAGGTACTTGTTACTGTACTGAAATGTCAGCTTTTTGCTAGCTATTTTAGCACACAGAATTCCCAAAAAATAACAATAATATGAAATTATATATATAAAACAAAAAAAACAAGTTAAAAACTTGCTAACGCTTGTATTTATATCAACAGATGACAATCTACCAAAAACAGCATCAAGCTTTTGTTTACATAAATGTCGGAGCATGCATTCTCTATCTCTAACTTTAATTCCACTTTCAGATCATGATTTCAAGCTATTTGCTATCAACAGGAAAAGACAGGAATTTTAGAAACTAGATGTAAAGACAAACTCTGAGCATTTATGAAACAGTTTCTATTCAGCATACAAGCGTGAATCTTTTAGACATGTAATGTCTTCAAAATATGCATAGCAAGCCAGATAGCTACATGGTCTGATCTCAGTTCAGCATCACCACATAGTAGAAGCCTCTGCAATATATATCATTGCTAGAAAGACCTCAAAGGTACATTTATGAAAACCAAAAAACAAGTTAAAAACTTGTTAACGCTTGTATTTATGGCAACAGATGAAGTTCTACCAAAAACGAATGCTTGACTGTGTTTTTGGCAGAACATCATCTGTTGACATAAATACAAGCTTTAGCAAGATTTTAACTTGTGTTTTGTTTTTCATAAATGTAATTTGAGGTCATTGTAGCAATGATATATATTGCAGAGGCTTCTACTATGTGGTGATGCTGAAATGACATCAGACCCATGTAGCTATCTGGCTTGCTATGCTGATTTTGAAGACATTATGTGTCTAAAATATTCACACTTGCATGCTGAATAGAAACTGTTTCATAAATGCTCAGAGTTTGTGTTTAGATCTAGTTTCTAAAATTGCTGCCTTTCCCTAACGATAGCAAATAGCTTGAAATCATGATCTGGGAAAGTGGAATTAAAGTTAGAGATTGTGAATGCATGCTCTGATGTTTATATAAACAAATGCTTGACAGTGTTTTTGTTAGTACGCCATCTGTTGACATAAATACAAGCATTAGCAAGTTTTTAACTTATTTTTTGTTTTCATAAATGTACGTTTGAGGTCTTTCTAGCAATGATATATATTGCAGAGGCTTCTACTATGTGGTGATGCTGAACTGAGATCAGACACATGTAGCTATCTGGCTTGCTATGCTGATTTTGAAGACATTACCTGTCTAAAAGATTCACACTTGCAAGCTGAATAGAAACTGTTTCATAAACGCTCAGAGTTTGTGTTTAGATTTAGTTTCTAAAATTCCTGTTTTTCACTGACGATAGAAAATAGCTTGAAATCATGATCTGAAAGTGGAATTAAAGTTAGAGATAGTGAATGCATGCTCTGATGTTTATGTAAACAAACACTTGATGGTCTTTTTGGTAGAATGCCATCTGTTGATATAAATACAAGAGTTAGCAAGTTTTTGTTTTTTGTTTTTTCATAAATGTACCTTTGAGGTCTTTCTAGCAATGATATATATTGCAGAGCTTTCTACTATGTGGTGATGCTAAACTGAGATCAGACCCATGTAGCTATCTGGCTTGGTATGCCGATTTTGAAGATATTACATGTCTAAAAGATTCATGCTTGCAAGCTGAATAGAAACTGTTTCATAAACGGTCAGACTTTATGTTTAGATCTAGTTTCCAAAATTCCTGTCTTTCACTGATGATAGCAAATAGCTTGAAGTCATGATCTGAAAGTGGAATTAAAGTTAGAGATTGTGAATGCATGCTCTGACGTTCTTGTAAACAAATGCTTGACAGTGTTTTTGGGAGAATGCCATCTGTTGACAAATATATATATATATATATATATATATATATATATATATATATATATATATATATATATATATATATATATATATATATATATATATATATATATATATATATATATATATATTTCATTTACACTATTGTATATTTTTTTCTCTAATTTCTTTCTTTTATTACCTTTCTTTCTGAATATTTTGATTAACTTATTATCAGGTGCCTTACATTTCTTTTTAACCAATTTTAGTTACTGGTTTTATATGTCCCTTTTCCTCCTTGACCTTTTGCCATCACAGACACATTATTATTATATTTATATGTTTTTTTATGCAGGCTCTCATAGATTGCTTTAAACTTTTTGTACACATGTTTTTTCTCAGGATGGCTTACAGGATTAGTTTTTATCAGCACACTATCTCCTTCCATAAACATATCTGTCACTTTCCCTTTCCTCTTCTGTTTCAGTTTTCTCATCTTCTTTAGCTTAATCTGCATCTGTTTAACATCTCTTTTCATTTACCAGACTCACTTCCACTGGACTATATATATATATAATATATATATATATATATATATATATATATATATATATATATATATATATATATATATATATATATATATATATATATATATATATATATATATATATATATATATATATATATATATATATATATATATATATATTGAAGCAGATCTGATGCTGAGATCCTTGCTTCACATCCAGCATCCAATATCCTACCATATAACTATATTCAAACCCACCTTCACGCATGTATATACATATCTAATAATATGTATATATTTCTTTTGCTTAGTATTCTAACATAAATCACGTAAACGCTTATGCATTTTAATCTAAAAATATTCTTATTTAATAACATTGTCATGTGTATATGGGCATAAGTAATAAAACTATATATATATATTTCAGTGTAGAAAATTGAGAATAAATTAGTAAAGTTATCTTATATTATAAAGTATCATATATGAAACATTATTTTTTCATATGTAATTTTGTAGCCAGAAATGATGCAATCTTTTTAAAAAGTCTCTTCAAAAACGATTATCCGGAAGATCCCCTTAGATAAAATAAAAGATTATGATTTTGTAATAATAAAATAAACCCATTAGTGGAAATTTTGTACATGCTAGCTTGTTTTAAAATCATAAGATTTATTTTAAAACAATCATTTGAGAAACTGATAACAAAATTGCATTGTTTCAATAATCTTACTAGATAATGTATCTGGTCAAATGATTCCAGATGAACCTTAGGTACTTAAACCTCCTCAGGTCCAGCTGTAGTTGCTAAGTTGCATCTTCAAAATAAAAGTATATATACTGATGTATTTGAATCCACAAGGGAAAAGACCACAAAATAATGATGTTGGTATACATATTCCATGCCAGATTTGATTCTCACTCAATGTGCCATGAGTAGGGGAAATTTCACCTTTTCCCTCCATACTAATATGCTTTTGCCATAAGCGAAGCTCTGCATCCCGTACTGATGGAACTTTATATATTTTTTCAGTAAAAGTGAATTGCTAACTACCATATAATAATGCTACCCTAGATCTAGTGAAACAATACCAAGGGACTTACTCTTATTAAAATTTCTTTTTCAGATAGCAAGGTAAAAATAAATTTAGCCTTTCATAATTCTTAAATCCTGCCTTCTCTGTAATATTTATATTTTCCAATCATATATATATATATATATATATATATATATATATATATATATATATATATATATATATATATATATATATATATATATATATATATATATATATATATATATATATATATATATTAAATATCTTCAAAATATGTAACTCTTATAACTCTATATAACTAATCACTATTAAGGCTCTTATAAAATGTTTTCTGTTTTTTATTTCCAACCGACAAATAATTTTCATTTAGATTTATGTATTTATATTTTAAAAAGAAATGCCAACGATATTACTAAAATCACAAGCATATAATTTATATTTGTTTTCCCCACCCATCATTTATCGGGTAATTAACTTATAACTTAATCAAAACATGTGTTATCCGATTTGCCCAGGTGCTAGCGATTTTAGATAAACAAACTAATTATTTTTGTTTACTTTAGAAAAAACAGATTGACATCTGTTTCGCAAATATTTTCTATTCTAAATAATGCACTATCTCTTATTATTAATTTATATTATATATGTAAAACCCATCATAGCTATTACTACCACCCATTTATTTTGTATTATTTTATATATTTTCATCGTGGCATTTATTAACCGAGATTGAGATTTATTAAATGGGTGTCAAGTTATAAATAACATTAAGTAACATAATGTACAGGGGGATCTTCAGACCTTAGTTTTATATTTAATTAAAATTATTACCCATGTCTGTTTAATGAAGAAACCATACCATTATGCAGTGTATTTCACAATTTATGGGCAGTAAATATGTTTAAATACTTTTCAAAGTTATAGTTATATTGTATTATTAAGCATTGCTTGCATATAGGCCACTTCATCTTATACACATTCATGCTTCTCTCTCACATGTAGGTATTCGCTAAGTCGAGCCCCATCATCGTCATTCTTCATGTCCTAGAAACCAGGCTGTAAAAACATTCTGTGGACACACTTGGTTGTATTTGCATGCTTTACACAGGAATTACTCTGGAAAAACCAGCTCGATAAAGACATAGCCAACTGTCCTTCATGTCAACACCGATCCTTCCTATGTTTGCAGAGGAAATTGGTAAATTTCATTAATTAAATTTATGAAGCACACTCCAGAATCCATAATTGGACCACCCCAATCTGCCAACATACATGCACTTCCTTTTGAGTGTATTATTAGTTGACCAGAAATAGCCATAAGTCGTAATGCGATGATTTCTCTAAACAGACATATTTCCATTATTTCACTATGCATATCAATGCAATAAATTTAGTATCATTTAAATAATTATTCATTATCCATCCCACACATTAATTTTTTACAACTCAAATTAATAATAATATTGAATAACAAAATGTAATTTTTGCTTGTAAAGTTATTTTCTTTTTAAATCAGTAAACACTCTTTTCATCTCTCTGGGGTGTAATAGTATTCTAGTAACACATTCCAATAGTGCTAATTCATTAAGTTGGATGCATATATTATTGGCATAGCCACAAATATCAAGTTATTGTAAAATATGAATTAAAAATATATAATACTTATGAGGCTAATGTCAGATAAATAATCCGACATAATTTTTTGTTATTAATCTAATAAATCTTAAATATATATATCAACTCTCGAACCATTGCTTTCCTTTAGTTAAGTTAATATATTAAGCTATTAATGATGCTCAATTTAACTTGATGATCTCTGCTAAATATATAATTAATATGCTAGGCCATGAGCTTTCATTGCTCATAAAATATAGTTAGTTGTTAAGTTAGTCTATCATTAAATTTAGCCTAGAGTCTTTTTGTGTCACCAATGAGTGATGCCAGCGGAGAGAAGTAAATTAAATCGATGTCATCGGGAATGTGGCTCATAATGTTATAATTCTGGGGAAATAGGCAAATAGGGGAAGAGTTCATGAGTGTTCCTAACCTGTGTAGCACACGATTGGATTCGAGGTACTTTTGCCTAGATGCTAGATCTTGTTACATGAACATACAAATCCAACTGGCACTATATAAATATATATATATATATATATATATATATATATATATATATATATATATATATATATATATATATATATATATATATATATATATATATATATATTTGTACCCGCACTTTCAGAAAATATGTAATAACAATTAATTAATCTAGCTCAGATAAATAATTATGTTCATCTAAAATATATCTAATAAATAATAACTATATGCTTAAATACTAACTATTATTAATTAGTTCAAATTAACAAATAAAAATTAAGTTATGTTTTATAAATAAAATAAATGAATATCTAATAATATCATGTGACTATGAAGTGAGTTTTCAAGTGGTAAAACGAATACATTAAGTCAATATCCCACAGGATATCATCTTAATGGTATAAGAATACTATCCTTACTCTTATTACTTAAATACTACATCTATAGTACTTTTATGTTGTTAATCAAAATTAATTAAGTAAATGACTCTTAATAAATTAATCTGAATATCTCTATCAACATGATTTGGCTCAAAGTTATCTCAGGTTTATTTAAATACTTATAAATTAATTATAACTTTTTGTAATTAAGTATGATAAGGGATTTAATGTCATTCATAACTACAACTACCTATTACAAATAATAATACTAATATTCAATTTATAATTTAATCTCATATTTTATCTACTTGTAATTTTGATCATGTATAACAAATAACAATAATGTAATATAATCTATTATCCATCTGGCATCTTAAACAAACATACATGGTATGATATTATAATCTGAGAATATGTGGCAATCATTACTAATATAATTCAGTGTAAATACTCTGTGGTTATTCTATGCCCATCATAATGATACAATAAATGAAATTTCTTAAATAAAACATATCAATAAAACTTTATAACTCTTAAATAATAAATTTTATTTATGCTGTGCAAAGATCATGTTTTAATTATAAATATCTGTGATTATGTAATTGCGATTTGAACAAATTGAGTCATTACCAAGACTTATAAAACAAGTTTAACAATTTTATTAACAAACTTAACAATAAAATTATTTACATTATTTACAATCTTAAGGAATTCTCTTTATTCACAACTATGTTCTTTTCCAATACAAATTAAATGAACTAAAATATAGGTTAAAGAACATTCTTATTAAAAATATATCTCTTATTTTCCAAAATATTATTATATGAACTTTATTACATGTATTAAATTTTATTAATTAAATATGTTCTAAAAATATAAGATAATTATTTCAATATGAACATATTCTTGTTATTTAGTCTTTTTAAAAAAAATAATTTTTTTTATTCCATACAGTCATTCCTCAATAAGTAATGATGTGAATGACTTTGATTAATAGCATACAGTTAAACTAAACTGATTACTAATCATTACTTTACATTTCAATAATAATGCATGTATTAGTGTGTTATCATAAAATTACCTTTATAAAACACAATTTTGTTTATTACCTTTACTTGTCAAGAAAAATATGAATTATAAGTATGTCTTGGAAAAATACTTAATAAATAATTAATATCATTTTAAACCCCAATTAATTATTACTTATTTATTTTCATAAAAAATATTTTTAAATATGAAAAGTTTTATGATTCTTTCACTGATAAAATAATGTTCTTATAATCTTTACATTTATTTTTATTCCAAGTAACATAACATGTTTTATACACTTCAATAACAATGCTGTATTTCCAAACTTATTCATCATTTCGGATTTTAGAATATCGTCCTTTACAATGTAATCAAATAAAATTTTCATAATAAGTAAACAAGTAGGTATATTGAATAAACTATAACTGTAACTTAATAACATGTTTATCAACTACTCATCATGGTCACATTGTATAAAAAATGAGGTGTGACTTATTTGTCTAATAACCACTGTTACTAAATATAAAGTGCAGGCTATTTATTCAGCACTATGGCACATTAAACTTTAACACACAGAAAACAAACACTGCCATGAATATATACAAGCTATAGGGCTATGTTATCTTTACTTGCATTATCATCACTATAATCTACTGTTATTCTCATATAAATAAACCCTACAAACAATATTATCTTGGTCTCATTTAACCTAATACTAAGATATTATCATTAGAGATCTATCACATTACATCGCTAAATTCATTCCCATATTTCTATAACAATAAATACATTCCTGTTTTAAAATAACAATTTCACTGACTAATAAGACAAGATTATTTTATCCTTTGGTAATCCTTAAACTTAAGTATAAACAATCAGCATCAATGTCATATTTTAATATTTTAATCATTTAAAATAAACATTAATTTCAGTTATAATAGAATCATATACTTATATTTTTCTTATGTTTAAATATCCTTATGATATCAATAAATGTATGTATATTCTTTGAAATGACTAAACAAATGATAAATTATGTGTAGGTATTGTGTTTTATATATATTCCCATACATCCAAACAAAATAATAAAATGTATTATAAAACCACCAATAATTTACATTATTTCCATAAGCAATCTCTGCTGGCAATTACTTAGTTGATGTCTTCTAGATCACAAACTAAGTAAAACATTTTAATTATCATTTATTTCAAATTATCACACTTTTAAATATAATAAGTTTTTTAAAAAAAATATTAAAGTTTTTTCTTTTACAACAACAATTTAATCAATAGGTTAGTAAAAAATTTAGTGTTCTATGTTCATACTCTATCTCTATAATGTGAATAAGCATTAATATTAATTTTTAGTAAAAGAAATAATTTAAAATTATATTTACAACAATTCCATTAAAAGTTCTTGAGATGATATGTTCTTTTTTCCTCGATAAAAAGTTCATTAAAGGACATGTCATTTTCTCCTGGAACAGCAATATTAACCACACTCTTGATGCCAAAAACTATGCATGCTCTATATTCCACGTTGCAACACATTAATTCAAGATGACTTTTCTAAACTAAATATGGTAAGTTTACTTTTTACTTTACACTATCCAGATTGATGTAATTAATTATTCTTAATCTCCAGAATTTTAAAACAATTCCTGCATTTATTGCTATGAAAATATAGTATTAAAGATACTTTTGATATTTTTCACTAAAAATTATTTCCAAATTATTATAACTTTTATCCATATTTCCTGAGGTTCTATGTTCTCTGACACAACACATAAAAATCCCAAAATTCACTGATGATTTTAAAATATTTTCCACAAATAAGTTTTAGAAAATTTTTTGTATGTCCAGCATACACCAATTATTTTTTTAAAGATTTTTAATTATGATATAAATCATTTTTTGGAATAATCTTAATTTTTATATCCTAATTTAAAAAAATCCAAGTTTTAAAATTATTTTCAATATATTTTAAGAAAGAAATATCTTAGCATTTAAAAATAATTGTTTTTGGGTTCCGCTAAAAATTTTTTTTTAAAAAAAAACTTTATGATTTTATTTGAACTAAGCTTTTTTTAAAAAGCATTTCATATTCTTTTATTTTCTATTTCTGTTAAACTTTCCTAAATTTCTGTGAATGTCCCGGTTGTAAAATTTATTCATAAATCAACAGGAATGATTAAAATAGCAAAATCATGTTCTTAGTATGAAAATAATAATTTAATATTTCTATCAATATTTTTATATTCAGTGATGATTTCTCCATTTTTAAGTTACTGATAAATTAAATTAAGTAGATTACCAAGTAAGGAATTACTTATTTTTAGCCTTACATCTCCATATCCTGATCTTATAACAATAAATTACTGTACTTCTTGAAATTTAAATTAAATAAAATTGACTATTATTCTGCCAATTAATTTACTGAAGTGTAGTAACAATAACAATGGTATAACAATATAATGGTATGAGGATAACTGTGACCTGGAATTCCTCCACAGCTGTTTTATACCTGCCCAAACTACACATATTCATTGGTGAATTTCAAAATTGCTTACTTCAAAAACACTGGGCAAAGAATGCCAGATTAAAGTTAAAACATAATAATTTATTAAATATTTCTTTTTATTATATTATTCAATTCTTAATTAAATTTCATATTTTATTTACACTTAATAAATACTTTAAAATAAATTTTAAAAATCACCCTGCAATATTTATTACTATTACTACTCTTATTTTAAGAATAACATATTTATTTTCAACACAAAACACAAATCTAATTTTATTTGTTATATTCACTTTTAAAACCTAGTCTAATATTTATAACAGAAAATATTATTTTATTCTCAAGCACAGGTGTGAATATTACACATCATGTAATTTACAAAATAAATGAGATGCAAATAATTTAAATGAAACTAAAATAAATAATTTAACTTATAAAATATTACATAAAACAATATTATAGCAAAATTTAGAATAATTATTTTAATATTATAAAATCAAAGATATACTTTTCTTACACATTACTACTTTTAATTAAAGGATTTTAAAATATAATTACTAATTGTAATTCTTACTATTAAATAATCTATTTGTTTAACTTTAAAGTACTACATTTAAAATTTACTTTAATCATTTATTTATAAGACTTATTAAATCATTACTTATTATTGTCAGTTTTCCCAACTATACAATCTTATAATGATTTTTAGTTAATTGTTTTCTTCCTAATACTAACATAATATTATACAACAATTATTTTACTTGCCCTAACTAAATTATTCAAAGGCTATCAACACATAACATACATCATTCCCTTAATTAACATTGAAATTCAAAAGTTTCCACTAAAATGATAGTAATAATCCATTCATACCTAAACAAAAGAGTGCAATATATGTACACAAATATGCTTGTTTGGAGGTCTAGGCAAAGCTCCATCTATTGATCATTAATACAAGTGATAGCAGGTTTTTACATATATAAAACTTGTTTTGTTTTTCATAAATGTACCTTTAAAGTTTTCTTGCAATGATATAGATTGCAGAAGCTTTGACTATGTGGAGAAACTGAACTGATATCAGACCCATATAGCTATCTAGTTTGATAGGCTGAGTTTTAAGACATTTAGGTGTCTAAAACATGCTTAAACTGATAGAAACGTTTTGCATAAACACTTGGAGTTAATATTTAGGTCTAGTTTATAACTCCTATCCCTTCACTGATGAGAGCAAATCAGCTTGAAATCAGGTGATCTGAGGGTGGAGCAAAATGAAAGAGACAGTGAAAATTGACTCTGATGTTTATGTAAACAAATACGCTTGCTTGGAGGTCTTGGTAAAGCTCCATCTATTGATCATTAATACAAGCGATAGCAGGTTTTTATGTATATAAAACTTGTTTTGTTTTTCATAAATGTACCTTTAAAGATTTCTTGCAATGATATAGATTGCAGAAGCTTTGACTATGTGGAGAAACTGAACTGATATCAAACCCATATAGCTATATAGTTTGATAGGCTGAGTTTGAAGACATTTAGGTGTCAAAAAATTCATGCTTGCAAACAGATAGAAATATTTTTCATAAACACTTCGAGTTTATATTTAGGTCTAGTTTCAAACTCCGATCCCTTCATTGATGAGAATAAATCAGCTTGAAATCAGATGATCAGAGGGTGGAGCAAAATGAAAGAGACAGTGAATATTGACTCTGACATTTATGTAAACAAATGTGCTTGTTATTCAAGTGTTTGAGCAAAAGCCAATACATAATAATGAGATTTGTTTTATTTCTATTGATAAATATTACATTCATGTTTTAATTATAAGTGCGTACATTCAGTGTTAATTTCTTTAAAACATAGATCATATTGTAAGATTAGAGAGTAGTATTAAGATTAAAATTAATATATTCTGAGATTCGTTTATGCATTTACATACATGCTTGGTTTCTTCCCCATCCTTTTTCCACGGTTAATGACCACTACCCCTGAGCGAGCTAGCCAGAGGTAGAAGCTCTGTCTATTAGAATTTGATACATGATCTCTCCCAGCATAATTCTTATTTACTTGTAGATAGGATTGGCACTTGGAGACAACAACCCACATCCATGAATATGCTGGACGAGTGATAAGAGTACCATGCAGAACTACTTATATATGTATGTTCACATTATAATTTTCCTTTAAGAAAACAAAAAGGAAACTTTGATTTTAAATACATAAATACGTGTATGCCATATATATACATGATTCACACAGGTATACAAAGGTGTTACAATATATATATATATATATATATATATATATATATATATATATATATATATATATATATATATATATATATATATATATATATATATATATATATAATCAAACATTACCAATCCACTGCAGGATGAAGGTCTCTCCAAGTTTAATCCATCTTTTCCGATCTTTAGCTTCTCTTCTCCACATCACCCTGCACACTTTCCCATTTCATCCATCAATCTCATGTGTTGTCTTTATCTGGGTCTTTTACAATCTTTAGGAATCCACTTTAAAATTTCAATTATCTATCTATTATCATTTCTTCTAGTAATATGTGAAGCCCAACTTCACTTCAATCATTTAAATTTTTTCAATGAGGTCAGTAACACCTGTTTGTTCTCTTACCCATACATTGTGTTTTCGATCTCTTCTTGTTACTCCCAACATACTTCTCTCCATACTTGTTTGAGTGGTCTGAAGTCTCTGTATTCCTCTTCTATTAAGTGTCCAATTCTAAGATCCATAAGTAAGAACTGGTAAAACACATTTGTTAAAAACCTTTCTTTTCAAACACATAGGCATATTTCCTTTTAGTATCAAGTTATTTCTATCAAAAGCACTCCAACCAAGTTTAATTCTATGATTAATTTCATCCATTATGTTTCTATCTGTATTAATAATCTGACCAAGGTATTTGTAACTGTTAACTTCTTCTAATTCATCATAATCAATCTTTATTTTCATATTTTGAGCAAATCGATTAAACATTACTCTAGTCTTTTTAACATTTATCTTTAGTCATAATTTCCTACTTTCATCTGATAACTCCTGCCATATTACCAGCCGCTCTGAAGCATTGTTTTCAAAAACAACTACATCATCTGCAAAATGTAAATGACTTAAATAATCTCCATTTACTTTCATTCCTTCAGTTTCCCATTTTAATCCACAAAATACTTCTTGCAGCACTGCTGTAAAAAGTTTTGGAGATATGGAGTCACCTTGTCTTACACCTTTTTCAATGTTGACTTTCCCAGTATCTTTATGTAATCTAATTGTTGCTGTTGCATTTTTATAAATATTCTTTAAAATATGACAATATCCTGGATCTATATCTTGATGATCCAATGCTTTAATCACTGAAGAAATGTTTAATAGAATCAAATGCCTTTTCATAATCTACAAATCCAAAACATAAAGGCAACTCATATTCAGTTGTCCTTTCTATAACTTCTCTCAATACCCATACATGATCCACTGTACTAAAACAACTTTTAAATCTTGCTTGTTCTATTGGTTGGTGGAAATGCAATGTTCTCTGTGGACAAGTTGTAATTATCTTGGTAAAAATTTTATATAAAACTGATAAAAGGCTGATAGGTCTGTAATTTCTAATATCTTCTTTATCACCTTTTTAAAATATTAATATTATTACTGCCTTCTTCCAATCACCTGGTGCATCTTTATCATTTAGACATTTGTATATAACATTTCTAAAAAAATTTCATTTTTTCACCTGCTTCTTTTAATATATCAATTATATTCCATCATTACCTGGAGATTTTCCTTTCTTCATACATTTAATTGCATGAATCACTGCTTCATTTAACATTCTGGGCATTTCGAAAAATGTAATAGATATAGGAGGTACTTGTTGTTTATTACTATATAATTCTTGATAAAAATCTTCTACCAATTTCATGTCATCTTTCTTTTTAGTAATATTTCCATCTTTTTTTTCTTATTGCAGATATAAATTCTCTACCAATACCAAAATGTTGTTTAGCATTCTTGAGTCTTTTATTCTCTTCTACAGCTTTTCTTGCTAGTTCACAGTTATACTTTCTTATATCACTTTCAACTCTTTTCTGTACCATTTTACAAAATTCGAGATATTCAATTCTTTTTAATGCATCATTTTTGTATATCTTCATATTCCTTCTTTTCTTCATAAATTCTCTAGTCTCAGTAGAAATTTTATTTGTCAATTGCTGCTTTTTTCTACCAGCTATCTTTGTTTCAGTTTTTATAAGTGTATCAGTTATTTTCATATTAATTTCTTCAAATGTGAATTGTGCTCAAAATCTACTAATACTTGAAAGTGATGTGTAAGCTCTAATTTAAATTCATTAGAAAGTTTCAGAAGATTAGGAATATCAACTGTAAATATTGTTTTTCTTAATAATTTTTGTCTCTCTAGTTTTACACCTTACTAATCGATGATCATTTCCTGTGTTAAATTTATTGAGAACATTCCAATCTTGAAATATGTATTTTCTGTTAGTCAAAATATAATCCAATTCTGCTGTACCTTCATTTGAATGTTTCCATGTCTATTTTCTTTTAACATTTTTCTCAAAAAGGAATTCATATTTAAAGTTTTTCTTTTTCTGCAAACTCCACAAGTCACTGTCCTCTTTCATTTTTATTACCATAATCAAAATTACCTACATCACTTTCATCTTTCATTTATTTACCAATTCTCACATTAAAGTCTCCCATAACAATTTTACAATGTTGTTTATTCTGATCAAAAGCTGTATATAAATCTATATAAAAATCTTCCACTACTTCATCACTATGAGAACTTGTTGGGGCATAAACCTGAATTATCTGCATTTCGTATCTGCTATTAAGTTTTATAAGTAATCTTGCCACTTTTTATTTATAATAAATCCTGCTCCACATGTATTTCCAATATTTGTGCCTTTATAATAGAGTTTATGTCCACTTTTTAAATCAATAGTCTTTTCACCTTTTCTTGTAACTTCACAAAGTCCAATAATGTCCCACTTAATTTAAGATAGTTCTTCATCTAATTATTGCAATCTTCCTTCACTTAAAAGTGATCTACTGTTGTAAGTACCTAAATAAAAAGTCATCATCAAATGGCAACCTGAGTCTGCAATCAAGGGATTGTTTTCACCTTCTGCCTTCAGCCACCAACCATTGCCTTGGTTGCTGACTTTACAGTCTATTGGAAATAAGGGCCATGCTTTATTTTTGTCTGTCATAATTGTATATATGTATTGAAAAAATATTTATCATTTACACAAACATTAATTCTGCCTTATCAAGCACTGAGAAGTAAGACCATGGTGTTTCTTGATTTTAAACTGAGAGGTAAAAAGCCAATAAATTCAACATGTTGGCCAATGCATTCTAGTGAGAAGCCCATCCATGTTAGTATCCTATATGAATAATCACATAACAATAACAGCTGCAACAAAAAGAACTTATGGAGTGTACATTAGAAATTTGCCCTTCTCAGTTCTTTAAGGCCTCCAAGAGGAATCAAAAGGTCTCTTTTCAGTTATAATATCCCTTTTTTGAAAGCCTTTAAATACCATTTTAGTATTTAAATGGCTCATTTCTAAACCACAAAATAATTCTAATTAGCAAGCAACACAAAAGAAAACACACACACACACAAAATGTGCATCTTCTTGAATCAATTTTATTTGCCCTTCCCCCCTGCAACTTTGGGACCTAAACAGTAAAATGACCAACAAACCAATGATACACAATGAGTCCAACCACCACTCATGCATACACTGCCTGTGACACACAACATCTAGATAACCCCTATTCTGACTGGCTTCGATTACACTACCCACCAAAAAAAATTATATATATAAAAAAACTTTTTTTAAAGGAAGAACTTTCCTAACTACAATCTACTGCTTTCTAGTCTTAAGAGTGTAGATAATTAGAATGATACCTGCCTCTTATTTTGAGGTTTCAGGTTCAGTATAGGTTGCACTAGACCTTGCTCACTTCTGGTGTCTAACAGTTCAGACTGTATGTGATTGCCATGCTTTCTTTGGAATCTTATCATCTTGAATTATCAGACTTTTAGCATCTGCATTTTACGTTAGAAAGGTCAACCATCTCCGAAATTAGAAGCAGCCACACATAGTGTGCAATCACAATGTGATCAATCCAGCAGACAAATCACCATCCACTGACAGAATTGCCAGATCACTCCCTCCTACAGCTCCATAGCCATAATTTATCTAACTCTCTGAGCTTACATACACAAATCAAAACAAAAGAAATAAAAATAATTCTACCTTTCTCTTTACTCAGCTTTATAAAAAAATACCATATAAATAAATACTATAAATATTAACCCACCATCTACCAATAATGATTAAAACAAAATAAAAAAAAATTTGAGAATCAGCATCCATTTACGTAATTGATTTATTTACTTGCCATCTTTTTCTATTGGTGAATTTCAACTCTTTTCTTGACCATAATTTGGCTTGTTTGGCGGTCTCTGCTCTTCATAATTGTACTAACATTTTGGTTGAGTACAACTATTTTTTCTTTTGGGATAAGGCATGTTCCAATCTGACCTTGTTTCTCTCTCAAATCTCACAACTTGTAAACAGTGAGGTTTCTTTCCTCGATCCATCGGCCTGTCATAATCATACACACTCACATCTATTGGTTCTAGTACCTCAACCATTTCCTCAATCGATGCTTTTCTCATCCCCAACATCATTTGCTCCACCTTCATTGGCAGGTTATATCTTACAATCCATACAAAATTCCTTTCAGTTAAGTTGCATGACTCTACTGTCCGCAGCTTTGCCACCTGCCAATAAACAATTGGGAATAGCTTTTATGGCCACCTTCTTTATACTTCTGCTGCATAATCTGATATCTGGTTAACTCCTGATGTTCCTCATCCCATAAAATAACATTCAACTATTTCTGATATTTTTTGAATGTTGTGGGTTGTTGCAATAATGAATCCCACCATATCTGTGCATTTTCAGTTAAATGGCTGCATGTGATTGCAATTTTGCTTTCTTTAGCCATCGGGTTGATACTAAAGTATCTCCTCAAGCTCTGCTGGTGTTGTAGGAAGCTTCTCCCATTTGGCCGGAGAATGGCCAATCTTTAGAAATTGTTTGACATTGGCATGCACAGTTAGGTATTTCATGGTAGTAACCCATGTTACTGCTACCTTTATTTTATATCCCCACTTTTTTCCTTTTTGCACTCACTGTGATTTTCTCCTACTCTCTTTTCTCTAGACTTCTCATCTTTACCTATAATTTCTTTCTCTACTGGCTCTTTCTCACTCTCTTTCCTTATACACTTGTCTGCTTTCCCTTCTATTTCTCATTCTAACTCTTGAAATCTTTTCTCAATCCTTTCCTTGATTTCCTGAAATCTTCTTTCTAATTTTTCCATGATAATTTTTATCAAGCTCAATTCTCCCTTCTTTTTTTTCTTCTGCTGATTCATTTTTTTGTAATCATTTTCAAATTCACTTTATTTTACTTTATTTTTATATATTTATCACTATACCTAATAACAACCAATTATAACAATTTTATGTTAAAAATTTCACATCGAACCCACCCGGCCTGCTTTAGTCCCCCTAAAACATTTTCCTTGATCTCTTTCTTTATATTTCACCGAGACAATTATATTATTTCATGTTAATTTCCTTATTAAACTTAAATAGTAACTTATTCAAAAGCAAGGGAAATGTACAATAGGATAACAGCAAATAAAATGAATCCACAGATTTCTACCATTAGCTGTATAGTATAATATGCCATTACATGGGTAAAATTATTCAACAAATATTGACCTCATAATCATATATACTCATGTAAAATGGATTTTAAAAATCAGATGTATTTTGCATATATATATATATATATATATATATATATATATATATATATATATATATATATATATATATATATATATATATATATATATATATATATATATATATATATATATATATATATATTAGAGTAGCTGTATGAAGTAGTCAAAACATTGCTTTCCAAAGTCAATCATATTCAATTATACCAAATTAAAAATTGCGAAAGTTTTATTTGTTTACATTTTCATTTGTAAATATCAAAAGCAATTAAATATTTAGTAAAACAACACTTTTTTTAAAAAAAGAAACTCGAATATGTAAATATTATTTTACTGCAAATCAAAACAAAAAAAATTTCCACGAAATGTTCAATACATAAACATATATACTAAAAAATTAATTCAAATGTGATTTTATCCTGAGTAATTTAAATATAGATAAAGTAAAATTGTCAGCAATAATTCATCTACAAAAGCTATATTTTATAGCTTTTTTTAAAAAATGTTTGTCTTGTACCATTTTTTTTTTTCAAATATTTGATATGTTTTATTAGTCATACTTTATTTCCTTATTTTTTAATGTGAATTTTAAAGTAATTTTTTCTTGTTGCTTTGTTTTTATGTGAATTCTGAAAATTACAGACAGTATCCCCTATTTTTCAAGATAAATTTTCTATTTTTGTGCGATTTTTTTAATGCGGGTTTCCTGCGGAACCTATCTACCACATAAAACGAGACCCAGGTGTATATTTTTTTTATAAATGAAACAATTTCCATGAAATTTTAATATATATATATATATATATACCTATGGGAGAACTTATAGTGAACAGTTAGAGAGATAACAGAATTGAACTTTTTCTCAATATCCCACATGATATATTTTCAAGAGGGAATCTACAAACAATTTATTCATATGTTTTTTATTAACCAATTACTTTATTATTTATTACTCTGATAGTTGTGCTCACACTAAAGTGGGTATAATGTATAAACAACTTCAATTTTTTTAAAAAATCTACAAATTAATTATAGCTAACTATTGTGTTGTCATAATTCACATTGACTTATATAACACATGCCAAAAATTATACAGAATTATTGTCATGCAAAATTAAAGACAAATGGATCAAACCAGAGATTATTGAGAAAAAGTCAAGAAATGACATAAAACCACAAACAATGGAAGACAAATTTTCAGCATCAATAGATCAAAATAAAAAAAAACCTAGATCAAAAACAAAACAGAGATAGACATCAAGTAAATGTGTAATGAAATGAAAGAAGCATTTGGTAAAATTAATGAATAAATGAGGAAAAAATAGGGTGTATTTTGTAAGTTGGAAGAAAAAATGATAAAGCAAATGAACAAATAAATTCCGGAATAAAAAGTGCTTTTATAGAGAAAATTTTATACAGAAATGTTGAAATATTGGTAAAGGATATTGTTAAGTCCTATCGAAAACAATTTTAAGAAATAGTTTTATCATAGGTGAAATCTTGCATAGGCTATAAATAAAAAATAAAAAAGTAAGACTTCAAGTTGAGGACTCTGCATTAAATGATGATCTCTATGAATGGTATTAAAACATTTTACAATAAATTAAAGGAATGTAGATGTTAGTTCACGTAAACAATAAAGAATTTTTATAAGAATATAAAAACAATAATATGAATATTTGGCTTAACGAAAATCAGGAGAATAAAATGAATAATGATGCAGAAGGGCTATACAAAATATAAATGTATAAATTAATTTATCTAAACACAAATCTATAGAAATGATGGAGGAGAGACAACAAAAGAGCATTTAACCAATCTAGAAAGCTATTTTGAATTGAATTTAATGATTAAAAGTAAAAATGTACATTGCATGGACCTTCATAAATTGACAGGCTTGAAAAAAATTAAGGTAATGATATGTAAACTAGAATAAATGTATCTCCAAGAGTCAATCCTATGTAATCACTACCTTTATCTTCTGTTCCAGATGCTAATAACATACTTATGAAAAAGGAAAACCAGCAGAAATAGACAGAACTAAGCAGAGAAAAGAGTGGAAATCACATAACTCAAAAGCAGTTAACAATAAGAAAAATGAGGTATTTTTGTCAAATAAAAATCCAGAAATAATGCCTCATTTCGATTATTTAATGTTATATAGTTGATAAAGACTACAAAGTATATAGTCAAAAGTAATTTTAAAAATAATATAATTTATGTAATTTTTACTGTATTTTGATATATAAATATATATTGTAATGATCCGGAAAATGGTAGACTTACGTAAACTGCACTACGGGCGCCATCTAGGCATTTGAACCTAGAAAAATTTATAGAGTAGGCAGATACTAAGTAAAAAAAAAATTTGTTTTTTTTTTAATTTTTTATTCCGGTCGTTAGCCCAAGTCACTAGCTCAGGGAGTAGCAGAGATTTAATAAGATAATATAAGAATATATATATATATATATAAGAGGAATAAAATAAGCCACTGCCAGTAATTAACATACAAACATTTATTTATGCACATATATATAAGATTTAAAATTATTTTAGTATTAGTTTTACATTTTAACATTTAACCACATTTTAATTTCTATTATATTATAAGTTTACATTTTAATTAAGTTCGCACAGATGGGATTATAAAAGCTTGTTTTAATATGTTGCTATAGATCGGTTACATAGATTTCAATGGTCAAAACATTTCAAAATAAACATAAACAATCAAAATACAAAATTATTGATTACTGACAATTTCGGAGGGAAATTTATACGTAACCCAATAGTATTCACCATAAGATACTTGCATTGTCACCAATAACTTAAAAGACATCCGAATAAATACATTGTAGATACTCACCGTAAGGTATCATTATTTATCGAATGTCTATATATTTTGATCAAATATGAAAACCCAAAACATACTTAACCGATAACCAATCCATGCAAGCATCTATAAACAACTTAAATTTAATGCATTTTTATTTAGGGTCGAGTATAAATAGACTACATAGATTTGCATTTGAAAATAAAATATTCTATCCCTATTTAACTTTTGGCTAAAATTCGCAGTCAAACTGGCATCAATTCATCTGATATATCGATGTATTCAATGTAATACGGAATACGGCTGCAACAATAAGATTATGAGAAGATATTGACTCTCATCAGATAGGAATATTACTTCTATCTAATGAGAAGAACAATACAAAAAAAAACTCCATAAAAAGGAACTGCGCTCTGCGTCTTATAATTCCTTCCATAGGCAAAACGGGAGAGTGCGGCGTATGAAGCGATTCTGCCAGTAGCGAATCTCTGACTACATCTACTAACTACATCAGTATATCCAATCCATTGACCCAATCTAACAACGACACAAATAACCCAAGATTACCCTCCCCTAATATAACTTTACAAATCTATAAAGCCATTCACGCCCGACTTAAGTTTAACATTTATATCATTTAACTTAACGGAAAACAGAAATCATAATAAAACTTAAAGAACAAAAAATAAATAAATGGAAATGATTTTACAAAATAATTACATTAAATAAAATTATAACTAATTAATAAATAATGTTGGTCAGATAGGATAATATTGCAATCATTTAAATATGGAAAGTTTTAATTTAATGTTCATTATTTATAAAGTTCTTATGGTTTACAACAGTTCATCTTTATCCATTACTTGCCATGAACGTGAATTCCCATGCCGTCCTCACAAGATTGGTATCCATTTAGCCGTTGTTTTATTTATTCATTCAGAGGTTTTTTAGTTTAATTGGTCCTCAATGTAGGAAACGATAGTTCATTTCTCTTTTCTTTAACAGCTGAAAGAATTGACAGTGTGTCTGTCAACTCCTTCACCTCCAACTCTACACTAATACATATAGTCACATCATAATAATCAATTACCAATCACTAATTAATAATTTCCAAATTTTCCTTTTATATGTATTCGAAGGATTGACTTGGCATTATGTCATCGATGTGATGATCCTTTCGCTGAGGTCCGATTTCCTGATGGATTTCTTTCATTGGCTATTTGTTTCTATTGTTTTCCTATCTGACCAATGTTTTTACATGTAAATGCCCAAGGCTGGTTTACATTTAACTAATTAACAATCATTTCCATTTCTGATTAATTTCTGTGTTTTTCAAGATTAAAGATATATTTTTATCTCTAAATCTTTTTAAGTTTTTGTTTTTAAAATACCTTTTCTATTTTTAATACAGTTTTACTTTAATAATTTTTTTTATCTGTGCGATTTAATATATAAGAGTTTAAGATGATATTTAATTTCAATTTTTAATTCTTAAAGAAAATTTTTAAATGCGAACTTTTTAATTTACTTTCATGTTTAATAAATAAAAAAAAAACAATGTAATGAATGTCTGTGCTCGTTACAATATATATATATATATATATATATATATATATATATATATATATATATATATATATATATATATATATATGAATTATAACTGTGCATATATGTGAGTCAATAGATATAAATAACTTACACCTTTGTGTAAGCTTTTCGTGTATCAGCTATATACTATAAACTAGTTAGTATTAAATGAATAATTCTAAATATCTATAACTTCTAATTTGTTTATACACAGACAAATATATGTTTCAACTAATAGTATTTTTTATAAACTAATTACTTAAAATTTAACAATACCTTAAGTCAATATTGCATTTTTATCAGTTGAAACAAAGAAATGTAAACATTTAGGGTATATTACAAATTGTATATGTTAAACATATAGAGAGCGTGCACCATGATTGTATGTTATATTTGCTGAAACAAATTAATAAAATCAGGTAATACAAAATGGACTATTTAGGGAAATAAATAGTTATAACAATAATCTTCTATTTAGTTATCAAGGCAAGAACTACATCTGTAAGTTTAAATGTATTCTAATTTAGAACACATTTAAGAAAAAAAAGAAGATTCAATATTTTAAAACCTGCTTCAAGTAATTAATTTACTGCCTTTTAATATTATAAAGAACTATAAAAAAATAATCATTGAAATTAATAAGGTTATAAAAGTTATCAACGTGTTCAAAATGAGTTTACAAAATATATATTTAAGAAGACAAAAATTTATAAAGATGTTCTGTGGCTAGATAATTTATGCCAGGGATTTCTACTGATGTTTTAAACCTGAACATGTAAATTTATTCCTACTTAATCAATGCCTAAAATATAATCGTTATAATTCTCATTTAAAAAGCTGCCCTTAATATTGGAGTATTATATTGAAGATGTTAAATATTTTACTACACAAATATTTAAAGAATGATTATCTAGATTACCTCTTCAAAGGATGATCAATGAACTTTATGTTTCAACATTCATTGTCATTTTATTTCGTCTAAGGAGGAATATAAAATCGTTATTCTTTCTCGTCTTGGATTACTTCATTGTGTATTTTAATAACCCTTAAACTTTATTTCCTTTGTGGATAATTATATTTACATAGAAAAATTACTTCGTATATTAAAGTAGAAAACTGATAAGATGAACATTTTATTTATTTTTATTTATTTAATAAAATTTAGATGTTGATATTTTGATATATACTCATAGGAAAATGATGGCTGACTAAGGTAAAAGTTTTTAAATTATTTCAATTTGGAAGTAAGTTTTATTATATTCCAAATTGAATCTTACATGACAATTAACATAATTTATTTTTAAACATACATAAGTAATATCAGGATACATTCTATTATTAATCTAGTGTGAATGGATGTTATTGTATATAGACATACAACACACACTGAATCATTTTAATGACATAATAGGTAGATTTATAATGTATCATGTGTATTACTTATTATACACATGATTTTAAATTGTATATATGTAAATGATTACATTGGTTTTTTTTAATATTAAATAATTTATTAGTGTATATATATAAGTACAGATTATAATTCTAAATTTTAATATTTTTATGTGATAATATTTTTGTTTTTATTAAGGATTAAATTGTGTTAAACTTGATTTTAAAATTAAACAGGTCTCGTTTGTTTATTTTATTTAGTCGTTTTATAAAACCAATAATTATAAATATACATACTCACGCATATATATATATATATATATTGAATCAACTTAGTAATTTAATATTTATAAGAAAGTTATATATAGCTTATACTAAATTTATCATTACTATGGGATATTTGTGGAAATGCCTGAAAAGAGTCGATAGCAAATTTCTACTCTGAGCTTGAATTCCAAGAGTAAGGAGGTTATTAATAGAGGAGTGGATTGGATTATATTTCAAATCACATCATCCATGGCATTCTATAAAAAGACTCAAAGTCCGACTATAGTTAGATGCAACTTCCTCGAGTCCTGAAAAGGATCATCCCGTTATAATATATATATATTGTGAGGGTACCACATGAGCCTCACCTAAAACAATTTATGTTTGTTTATGACTTTAATTGTGCCTATATCAAATCAAAAAAAAAGATATAAATAATTTGGACTTGGCTTTTCATATCATATATATATATTGAAGCGGAATCTGAGATTCAGATTGCACTTCACAGCCCACCTCGAATCTTCCACTACCAAGCTAAATTCAAACCCTATTCTTGCATATATATTCCATTCACTAATGCATTTTTTGTCCTTTTTTATTATTATTAACTAACATACTTATTAACAAAGATATATGCATAGATATCTGAATTTAAACAAACAAAATAAAATTAACAAATATAGCATTTAAAAATATGTATACGCAATAGGTAATGGAGGATTAATTATAACAAGCTATAATCTCAAAAGATATTATATTTTCTGTATTTTTTCTTTTTTTTTATATAAAAGATATAATAATTATTTATTAATTGCAGCTCAGATACATATAGATATTGTAGAGACAAACGTGCTGAGCAAATATTTATTAGAAAAGTTTGTTATATGTCAATTTATAAAATTTTGTTTTGCTATTAAACTCTACTTTTCTGTTTAAATCCAATATGGAAGATGCGATTGTAATTAGTCAAAATTAACTAAAGGTGAGAAACGTAATCTTGTATAATCTTCTAAAATAAATTTAATTAAAAGTTTCTCTAAAATCAAAATTAGAAACTATACTTAATTGATTTACTTTTGTATCAAACATTTTTATCAAATTAATTTCAGTTTGAATACTTACCTAACAATGGCATCTTCCATCACAATGGGTAAAAGCTTGTATAGAAATTCTTTTGGAAAGTAGACTAAAGAAAATGATTAGCAATGACCAATCAAGAAGGAATTCCACAAATACCAAGGCATGGGATAATTATGAATTAATTTGACAGAGGAACTAAGACAGTCAAGGAGAGCAGTCACAAAAAAATTTGAGTTAGTTTAATTTCAATGTGTCGTGAGTAAATCCACTTCACCTTTTTCGCCATTCAAGATGGCCTTTCCTGAAATCTGTGCCCATGGATCCCGATATTCATAGGCTATAACTATATGCCTGTTTGTTAAATACTGAACTTACTACCTGCCTCAATAATTATGCTCATCAAACTAGATCTAGTTCTCTGAGGGAAATCTGAAAAACATCAAAAAGACAGCCAAGTTTGTACAGAGGTAATCATTTCAAATGCTGCTAGACTCTTAAACTTACCGTGAATAATTTTAACTCTCACCTATCTGTTTCATTAAACATTTTGTAAAGCCTTTTTTATTTGTAAAATTTAATATTAAGTATGAATTAATCTGTAAAATTTTTACCTTTTAGTTAATTGTACCTTGTTCTCTCTGTATAACTTAGCTGTAATCTCTCCTACATTAAAACTCTCCTGAATAATTATTATTTCTTGATTTCATGTTTATGTGGCAATACTTTATTTTCATTATGATATTTTATCTTTTCATATACTAAATTATATGTCTATAATTTCCCCCAGAATCGCAAATGCTTAAGCTATCTCTTTCAATAAAAGAAAACCTTCATTATTTTTCAGAGGGTGATTAATCTAGTATTTTTTAAAACAAATTTGTTATTCTTTGAGCACCAAAGAACAACTGGCTATAGGTTTTAACCCACTATAGCAAGGGCACTGTGCACGGAATGCAATGATGTGAAGCGAAAGGTCAAAGAGGCATGTTTTATTGCAAATGACAGTGATGCAATAAACCGGAAAAAATGGTGCTTTACAATCTCCAGAAAATGGTCATTATAAAAAAAAAAAATTTGCATAAAATTTTACATAAACCACAACATAACTTCAGTTAAAAGTAGGCTATGATTATGGAGACTCAAGATCTCCAAAAGCGCTAAGCCATATAACTTTGTAAGATTTAGACAAGCTTCACTTTTTTGCGTAAAGCGCAAGCACAATCAATTACTAATCAAAGGTGAAGTAAAAACTATTATTTTATTCTTATTATAGCAGGTGCCTGCAAGTCTGGGGAAATAAAATCAGAATCTTATAATTACTGTACAATGTTATTGTCAAAAACTAAGTAAAAATCTGTTTTCTTAGAAATGTGTTTTTTTTTTATTAATTAAATAATAGCGCTAACTTCTAAAACTTTAAATATATTTATATGAATTAAATTAATATTACTTTTGTGAAATCACTAACCGCCACCGACTTTATATATATTTAATAATATGAAAATTATCTATTTATTAAAGCATTCAAAACCAAAGAGTTGTATTAGTTGTATTAGTTATACGTTGTGGGAAGTTTATGTGTAACTTAAAGTAATATAAGGGGGGGGGATATTCTAGTTCTATAAGCTATTATATTAGCATTAAATGTAATTCTTCCATATCCACGTGGTAACTTAAATAATACCGGTATGCTGGGTTTTTATCAATAAAGATAGGTGATAATTCTTTATTTCTTAGTTAAGTTTATACATCATACATGTACTGCTCTCCCATATTTCATTCTCTTTAAAGCCTATCAATGCTCCTAAACCATACAGCTATGATTATGCTAAATGGATTGCCATTTTTTACATTTCATTCACACTTTCAGATACGATATTGATGCCATAATTATTATTTCCTAAATTAGCTTCCCACATACGTTCTTATTTCTCAAATGCGAATGCTATTTTATTACTTAAACATAATTACTGTTTGCCATCAAACTCAATAAACTTATGTATTGGTTCAAGTGCTGTTGTTTTATTAATGGGGGATTCAAAGAACCTTAAGTAACTGTAGTCTAGTGCTATTATTAAAAATCTTAGGTATCCCATACAATCTGCAAATTATTGACATATAAATAGCCGCATTAGAACAAAACCATAAATTATGTGTAATTGCTGATTAAATATGTTCATTTTATAGCATTGTAAAAGAGGTCAATGTCATCTAAGGGAGATAAATACATATTTTGTTTACATTTTAACAAAAATAATGTTTGCAATCAATTATATATATATATCTCAAGTTAACTTAATAAATCGGTCCTGGTTTGCAGACCGTACTGTAGCCATCAGAGGGCGCGGCGACATCATCAACAAACGGCCTGAAAATGGCAAGTGATAAATTTTTTTACAAAACACCTCAAAATCGACAAATAAAAATGCCTAAGGCAATATATGTACAGCAAATAAAGCGAAAGCTACAAATTAAAAAAAAATTAAAGAAAATGCTATAAAATTCAAATAATAAAAACAAAAAATCATGAAAATTGCATTATGAGCTATCCCCCCCCCCCAAAATAAAAAAAAACGCCTCAAAATCGACAAATAAAAATGCCTAAGGCAATATATGTACAGCAAATAAAGCGAAAGCTACAAATTAAAAAAAAATTAAAGAAAATGCTACAAAATTCAAATAATAAAAACAAAAAATCATGAAAATTGCATTATGAGCTATCCCCCCCCCCCCCAAAATAAAAAAAAACGCCTCAAAATCGACAAATAAAAATGCCTCAGACAATATATGTACAGAAAATAAATCGAAAACTATACATGCTTTGATTTCATTACTATTTTTGCTCATAATTTCATTGAGAAATTCAAATTTTATATTACTCTCTTCTCTATTTCTACTTATATTTTCTTGAATCTCATCTCTATTTCTACTTATATTCTCATTAATCTCTTCTCTATTTTTTCTATTATTTTCATTGAGAGATTCAAATTTTATATTACTCTCTTCTCTATTTCTACTTATATTCTCATTAATTTTCATCATCATCAGTGCTATTTGAGACAATGAGAAGCTATCTACATCTCTTTTATGTGTGACTACTTCTTCCTCTATTTTTAATTCCCTAATCTTTTCTTCTCCTTTTATTTCATCATCTGTAATTTGTACAATATCTGTAATTGTTTCTATATTAATTGTCTCTTCCGCTTCCCTTTCCTCCTCACAACTACTATCCACAATGAATTCAGATATTTCCTCTACTGAACTGTTATCTTGATTATCCATTTTTTTTCTTTATAATACTTTTTCCTCAAAATTTAATATCCCAATAATATGTTACTATTAACTTCTCATAAAATAGTTTCTTACCACTTCTTTTATCTCATCACCCACAATAACTACAGACAATACCTTCTATACACCCTATACTATCTAACTAATTATAATAACAATAACAATTAAAATTATATGTGTCACAACATCATTTCCCACATGCATGATTCACAAATATTTTGCACAAACTAAACACTTTCAAATATATTTTTCAATAATACTTCAATAATTGACATGGTCATATTAAATACCAATAATCGTTAGCCACACATGCACATTTTAAATTTTATTTGTCAATTGACCCACAATAGTATAGTACGATTTTTTAAACAATCAGATTATCTACCACATAAAATTGAAATTATTTTAATAACAAATATTTAGTTTACTTTAATAACTAAATCCTAATAATTATTCTATAATCAAATATGAAATTATCTACTTCTGTAAAATATGTCTATTGACAATCTCCCGATTTACATGAACAAATTCAAATACTAAACTATATGTAACTCCACTACACATCGTGCAGTCTCATTGGAAGAGCAAAATTTAACCTTCTGTTAGTTGAATCCAACCTATCGATTGTAGTTCCAACTACACATCGTGCCACAATCTAACCTCCCCCCGTGCATTCTCACCCCCAAAATATACTGTTTATTACAAATACTACGGATTCTAGCTCAGTTAACAAATAAATAAATGAAATATTCAGCATTAATTAAAATGATTACTACATTGAGACATTATCCACATGATACTACCTCAATGGCATAAGGTCACTATCCCCTATTTTTTACTATACCAAATAACTAACCCATTTGCAATGATCATCCTTCACATAAACCTGATATAAACACCCAACTCCCCCATAATCTATTCACACTGATTAGACTGAGGGTTACAAATCAATGTAAGTAGATGTCTTATCCCATGCCTGTCCATCCATTTCTTCCATTTGCTAGATATAAAGGGTGTTCCATGATACAACAGAATTTTGTCTTAAGGTATTGTTGCTCCAAAACTCGAATAGTTTGTCTTGTGTTAGCTTGAGCTATTGGATATGCTACTACCAGCTTCAAAAACACATCATATGTGACCATGAAATACTTATTTATTGAATGGAGGCAGAGATTTGTAGAAGTCTATCGCTAGTAAGCTGTTCAGGTGTTGGACATATATAGGTTGTGGCGGCCCCACTCCTGATGTGTTAGCAGGCTTGTGTGCTGAAAATACGGTGCATCCACCAATCATGGCATTCATTCCCAGCCAGTAAAACCAATGACTCAGCCATCCTTCCACTTTATTTGTCCCATAATGTCTGTAAGTGTTATGTGCATATTTAATTATTTGCTTTCTCATGGTGACCGGAAGAATAATTCGTGTTTGGTTTTTTTCATAATATACACTGTAAGAGTCCTCCTTTTAAACAACAGTGATTTAGGTCCCTCCACAGTGGATTATTGGCCGTTTTGGTTACAGGCTGATTGTGTAAATACTCCATTATTTGTCTGCAATCATTATCTTCCTCTTGCTGCTCTATTAATCTATGAAAATTGTCTTCTATCTCATTTGTTTTATATACTTTGGTGGCATCTATATATGCTCTGTTGCAACTCAAGTGTTGTTCTTGAGCTACTGGATATTGGCTTAAAATGTCTGCCACAATATTTTCCTTGCCACGACAGTAAGTCACTTTGTAATTAAATTCTTGCAGGAACAAGCTCCACCTTATTAGCCTGCTATTATTCAAAAAGCTGTGATTAATAAATTTGAGGCTCTTATGGTCAGTGATTACTAACACTTCAGAGCCTACTAAATACTGCTGGAATTTCTTGAATGCCCACACAATAGCCAGGGCTTCCTTCTCAGTTACAGTATAGTTCCACTTCCAGTCCCTTTAGTAAATGGATATTAAAACAAAGAACTCTGTGCTGTCCCTTTTCCTGTATCTGAAATATTGTAGCCCCCAATCCAAGCCCGCTACTGTCCATTTGTACAAAGAATGGTTTTGTCAAAATCGGGATATGACAGTATAACTTTATTTAAAAATGCTGCCTTCACACTCTGAAATCAATGCTCATGCTGTTCATTCCACACCCATGATTTCCCTTTTCTTAATAAATGCAATAATAGCTCCATGTCAAGTGAAAAATTTCTATAAAATCGATTATAGAAATTACATAGTCCGAGAAAATATTTAATATGTTTTTTTATTCCAGGGTGTGGGAAATTCCTGTATTGCTCAGATTTTTTCAGGATTAGGTAATATTCCTCTTTCTGTAATTATATGACCTAAAATCTTGACCTCGTCAGTCATTATCTTATTTTTATTTAAATTAATTTGAATTCCCTTTCTCTCACACTCTTCCAGCAACAGTGCTCATCTATACATTCTGACACCACCACGATGTCATCCACATACATTGTAACTAAATTTTTAATAACATCTGACAATACCTGAGCCAGACATTGTATAAGCCCTGCTCCACTATTTTTTAGCCTAAAGGGAATCTGCTTAAAATTATATGCATGTCCATTATATTTAAATGCTGTATATTTCCAATCCTCTGGGTGAAATTTGATTTCCCAGTAGCTGGCAGTTAAGTTGAACATTGAAAATATTTTCTTATTTTAAAATTTCAATAACAATTTGTTCATAGGTGGTGGAGCATTAGTATCAACTATTGTTATCTTATTAAGTGACATGCATCCAAGCGCAACCGAATTGATCCATCCTTTTTTTACAGTTACGTTGGGGTTATTGAAAGGAGATGAACATTTTAGATATATTTCCCCATTTAAACATTTTGTCTATCTGTTCTTCTACTTCATGTCTATATTGATGAGGTATGGGGTATGCATGGGCTTGATATGGTTGGTTTTTCATAAGCCTTATCCTGTGTTCATAACCTTGGATTACCCCATGAACCTCGAAAAATATGCTTTCATATCTATTGAATAGTTTCTTCAGTTGGTCTCTTTGATTATCATTTATGCATCTTGACTCATCCACCTTTCCCCTATCTCTATTTCCATTACTGTGCTTTGTGCATCACTCTGTTTATTTACCTCATCCTTTTGGTGTTTTGTAAATGGAATTATTACATTGTTTATTTCTGCCTGACTTCATTTATAATCCAATACACAGCCTGTTTTGTACATAAAATTCGAGCCTAATATGACATCGTGAATCACACCCTCCAAAATCAACAGCATGTGCATATATTCTCCATCTGCCATGTGTAATTTCACCCATGCCTGTTTGGATGCCAACTTCGCCTTCTTACCATTAGCCAACAAAACATATACTGTTTTTAGCAGCAATATTTGAATTTCGAGGTCAATGTCACTTATTTTATTAAACATTTCCTGTGACATTACTGATACCTGACTCCCCAAATCAAACAAGGCACTAGTTGCAAACCTCCCTACCTTTATCTCTATCTTTGGACAGCTCTGAGATGTTATTATGGGCGTGCTCTCTTCTCCACTACATACCAGATTCACTACTTGCATACAATCAAATTCTGCATTTTCATCCTCATCCTGACCATCCACCATACCTCTATTGTTGTCCAATGCCATTAGTATCTCAGCCATGTGCTCTACTGTTTGCTTGCCAATCATTATTTGTTCAACATTCCCAGGTAAACCATGCCTAACTATATGCATAATATGCTGCTCCAATAAATTGTATGCTGAGATTGATCTCAAATTTTACTACTTGTCTACAAAAAATGTAATAAATAACTCACCTGTCTGCCACCTGTTCTGCTCTACTTGAAACTGAACCTTTTTCTGTAGCTCCTCCCCCCAATAGTTTGCCAAAAAAGAACACTTGTATTCACCGAACATTGCCAGTTTTACATGTAATGAATTCCACCAGAGCTGAGCTTCTCCCTTTATGTGACTGCAAGCTTAGGTTGATCCCTCACTTAAACTATTCAAGATGCAATAATGTTCCAAGCTCTCTAAGTGGTCATTTGGATTCTCCCCTCTGTTAGCTGAGAAAGCCTTTATGATTAGCAACTGATTTACTGCCTCCATATTATGTATGTGCCCCTATGTTTTCATATTCTTCTGTTCCCTTTCTACCACCTCTACTCTTTATATTAATCCCTGCAGCTCTATATTTTTTCCCATTTTGGAACCATATATTTTATTTTTATTTTTTTTTTTCAAACTAGCACTTATGTTAAACTAAATTTACACACTACTGTTTTTTTTTTGTTTTTTTTTACTAAGATGGAAACACATGCTGACTCCACCCCCTTTGTCCATTTTTCTACCTGATCTTAATGCTTTAACTCTGCACAGAATATCGAACTGTCTCCAATTTAACATAATGATTTATTTTAACTAACGTAAATATTAAAATCTCTTTTCATTTAAAGAAAAAAAATTTACAGTCAATTCTTTTTTTAAAATTAAACCACTTTAACATATATAATTTAACTTTTTTAGATTTTTATTTTCAACAAGAAACAAAGTATTTAGTTAACTGTCATTTATGACAGACCCGGCTAGCTCAGTCAGGAGCATGAGGCCCCACATTGGGTGCCATTTGTATCAAGTTTGAATAGGTGTCATTTGAAACACTGGTCTCTTAGGCAGAGAAGAACACACTAGGAAAGTATGTATGTCCAAATGATAGCTATAAAACATATAACTAGCATTACATTTCCAGGACATAGCTTCTTCTTGGCTGTTGAGTTCAACACCAAGTTCAAAGCACTTTTTTGTTTTGTGTAAACATGGGCACCAGCTATTTATTCAGAAGAATAAACAATGCACTTTGAACAATGGCCACTAACTCAATGCCTAAGTTATACCCATAGACTAGCTCAGTTACTTGTAATCACTAACAGATTATACATAATTAGTGGTGAAAAGAATTGATAAAAGGATTTGTAAAAGGAATTGGTAAAAGAATTGACTGACAAATAAAGTTTAAGTTTTAAAGACAATTTATTTTAATTAACATTTACTAATTTTAAACATTTTATAAATCTAATATAACACATGCACATTTTAAATTAACACACTATAATATATCTTATGAGAAAGCATAAATAATATTTGATGTTTATAAAATCATATAGCATTCACAAACACGCACATCAATAGTTCATTTTATGCATGCTTATAGAGTTCAAATTACTTGTCTCTGGAGGCTTTACGAATTAATGCAATGGCTATTATAGAAATAAGAATATGAAATATTATTACCTAGGATTTTGAATGTGGATGTAGAACTTTGTTTTCTTTGGTTACTGCTTTAGGTGAGAATATTTTCAGCTGGCTGGGATGTTTCCTTGAGGAGTTTCATTATTATTCACGTCTATTATTATTGGAGACAATTAGATATTGATGGAGATTCTTCAAGCTGTTACACAGACATTATTTCATGTGCAGATCTTGCTGATCTTATTTGACTAAGGGCTGAAGTAAGAGCGTATGTTCCCAAAATCTGCTCAGCACTGCATTTCTGTTTCTGGATACATAATAAACTGCACTGTTATCTCTAGACTAGTGGTTTTCTGAACTCTAACAATTGTCCTCACTGAATGTCCGATAAAAAATTGGTTCTTTATAACTACGATGTGTTGTCCTTTTAATATCCTCCGGCAATATCTGTTGTCGAAATTCCTTTAGTAACTAATCCTTTGACAACGTGTTTTTGAAGATTGTTTAATTAGTAATAGCCATGCAAACGTGTTGTTTTATATTTTTAATTAGTAGCTAATCCTTTGGAGACAAGCTTTTTAATCCTGTTGTTTTATATTTTAATTAATAGCCATTGCTGTGTTTTTTAATGATAACTCCCATTTATTTTTTTAATATTTAATACGCATACATTTATTTTTATTTACAATCGCACATATATAACTAGTTTTAAGATTACTTTTTCTTTAATTCGAATGAAAAGAGATTTATATTTTTTAAACTTGAAAATCAACTTTCAACTAATGATAATAAACTCTACTTCCTTTTATAAAACTTTTAGTTTAACTTTTCTAACCAAAATTCTCCCTCCCTCCTTTTAATTAATTAATTGTAACTTTTATTTCAAACTCTTTGACTTTTACTTTTTTCGAAAACAAACTGTAATAAAACTCTTAAACTTTTAAATACGTTTTCTTTTACGAAAGATTTTTATTTTAATAATTTTTTTAAAATAAAATTATTATGTGCCAGTATTCAATATTGGTACAATATATAATCCTATGTCTGAAGAAACCAATTCCCACAGTGCATGCTATAATAACAATTTACAAGTCATAGACCCTCTCTAGTAATTTTGATAAAATTTAATAAAGAACATTCAGATTCGGAGTTAGCTTCTTCACGAATAGTATTTGTATAAACTCAGCATTATATATTTAATAGCTTTAATTTATTTATGAGCTTATTAAAATTATTAGAATATATATTTTGGCAATAGTATGATACACACTGGCAAAGATATAACATAAAGTAGTTTAGGGAAGGTAATTGATAAAATAAAATAAAATATGAGAATCAGTGGTATGGTATCCCAGGACTAAGAAAATTAAAAATAAAAAGTAGCCTATCTAAATAATATATATAAGCATTATGCACTATATAAAAGGAATAATAGTGTATTTAATTAGCTATGGTAATGTATTAATTAAAAGGAAATCATAAAAAATAGTGGCTAATGTGAAATTTAATATTGCTGTACTCAAACTCATAATGGTGAATTAATTAAAATATTGTAAATGGACTTAATATATAAAATAGGATATATGTCTTGTAAATTTGTTTTAGAGATACATATGTAACGATTAGTGGTTTGATGACTGAAAAGTAATTTGACTCCTTAAATTTAATATAGAAGAGAGAGTATTCAATTTTTGCAGTTATTTATAGCTGGATATGGAATATATTTTAATATATTCAATGATTACAAATTTGTTATTACATAATTTTATAATATGTGGCTATAAAAATTGCTGAATTGCAATTTTACAAATTGATTCTAAAAGAAGAGGTGTCATTTTTTGTTTGATAACACAAAAAACTGTGCTGTGTTTTATTACATGATTTTATTTCTTTGCTATCCAAAGAAAAATGTAATCAAACAAACACAAATGTAAATAAGCAAAAAAAAAAAAAAACCCCTTAAATTTGCAAATTTTTCTATATTCTGCAGCCATTTTTTCTTCTTTGAGCAAAATTTCATTGGTTTCTATTGAAAGCACATACATTTTTATTATTCTTTCTGAATTTGGTATGTAGTGTTTTGCATTATAAAATATTTTCTGAGCTAATGCTAAAAGTTGATTCTGTTTTAAAACCATCAAAATAATTAGAGAGATCTTAATTTCTTGAAAACAAGAGCAATGTTATATTTATGTAAGAAAAAATGTTATTGAATAAAAAAAGAATATTTTATAGAGTGTACTTAAAATATAACATATAATAACCACATTCCACTCTTTTTACACTTTAAAGCAAAATATTTATTAATATTACAGTTTGGAAAAGTGAGTTTTAGTAGATAATAAGATCTGACAAAGACTGCTAGGAACAGTCGAAATTGTAATATTAATAAATATTTTGCTTTAAAGTGTAAAAAGAGTGGAATGTGGTTATTATATGTTATATATTAGAAAAGCAAAAATAAGGATGGAAAGAGGAAGAGAAACTATTGTACTTCAGATACTTAGCTATTTATTTTATTTTAAAAATAAAAATATGATAATTAGTTTTTCTTATTCTTTTTGCTCCAATGAATATGTGAATGAACTCGCACAATAAAGATTAATTATTAAAAAACTATATTATTATTTTTAGAATTTTATTTATACTATAAACTGAATTTATATTACTACTATACATATAAAAAAGTAAACATTAAAAGTATAAAGCTAAACTAGTCAATAAATAATCAAAATTACCCCAAATTCACAACTCAACCAAACTAGCCAAGAAAATAAACTCTAAAACACTACCAATGGTTTTCACTGCTATAAGCAGACTTCTCAAATATAAAGAACTACAAAATACCACCATATTTAAACTAAAATATTACCCACAATTCCACTTACCTCCCATCCACCCTTAATATTAAAATAACTTTTAAATAGGTTAACCGTTTCATTACCCACAATTCCACTTACCTTCCATCCACCCTTAATATTAAAAGAACTTTTAATATTATGGGAGGTAAGTGGAATTGTGGGTAATATTTTAGTTTAAATATGGTGTTATTTTGTAGTTTCTTATATTTGAGAAGTCTGCTTATAGCAGTGAAACCATTGGTAGTGTTTTAGAGTTTATTTTCTTGGCTAGTCTGGTTGAGTTGTGAATTAAGGGTGATTTTGATATAAAAAAGTGTCTGTGTTTTATATATGTGTGCATTGAAAAGTACTATATTCTTGCAGTTCAATAAATAATAAGTATTTTATTCTAATTACTGTTAATCAATAAAATATGACCTATTAGATCCTATTTGTGAAGGAGACTTGAAACAAAACATGGAAAAATTCTTAGCTTCACTGTATATAGTTTGGTTTGTTAAAGTTATAATTGCCAAAAATATAATTTAAAGTCTGTAAGAGAAATTTGGAAGCAGTAAATTATAGTTGAAATTAATTTGTTAAAGCCATACTACTCAGTTTCTTTGAATTTAGTAAAATATTATATGTTTTATAAAATATAGTTATAAAATAAAAATAATCCATCAACCATTATCAATCCACTGCAGGATGAAGATCTCTCCAAGTTCAATCCATCTTCTCTGATCTCTAGCTTCTTGTGTCTACATCATCCTGCACCCTTTTTATTTCAACAATCCATCTCACATGTGGTCTCTTTCTGAATCTTTTACAATCTCTTGGAATCTTGTTTAAGATTTCAATTGTCCATCTTTTATTATCTCTTTAACCAATATGTCTAGGTCAACTTCACTTCAGTCTTTTAATTCTCTCAACAATGTCAGTAACACCTGTTTGTTCTCTTACACATGAATTGTGTTTTCGATCTTTTCTTGTTATTCCTAACATGCATCTCTCCACATTTCTTTGAGTGATCTGAAATCTCTATATTGCTCTTCTACTAATAGTGTCCAAGTCTCAGATCCATAAGTAAGAACTGGTAAAACTCACTTATTAAAAATCAAACACATGGGCATATTTCCTTTTAATATTAAATTATTTCTACCAAAAGCATTCCAGCCAAGTTTAATACTATGACTAATTTTATCCATTATGTTTCCATATGTAGTAATAACTCATCATAATCAATTTTTATTTTCTTCTTTTAAGAAAATCCATTGAACATTACTTTAATCATTTTAATGTTTATTTTTAGTCCTACTTTTTTATTTTCTTCTGATAACTCTTGCAATATTTCCTGAAGTTTTGAAGCATTATTTTCAAAAACAATTATATCACGACTTAAATAATTTACTTTTACTCATTTAGCTTCCTATTTTAATTTACAAATATTTCTTGCAGCATTACAAATCCAAAGCATAATTGCAATTCATATTCATTGGTCCTTTCTATAACTTCTCTCAATACTTGGATATGATCTACTGTATTAAAACTACTTTTAAATCCAGTTTTTCTTTTGGTTGGTTAAAATCCAAAGTTCTCTGTAAATAAAGTGTAATTATCTTAGTAAAAATTTTGTATAAAACTGATAAAAGACTGATAGGTCTATAATTTCTAATATCTTCTTTATCATCTTTTTTAAACATTAATATTAATACTGCATTCTTCCAATCATCTAGTATATTTGTATTTTTATATTGGACTATTTTCATTATCTAATATAGGTATTGAATGTCTTTAGAAAAATTTAACTTTATTTAAATATTCCAAATACATTCAACTGTTAGAAATAGCACATCAAACAGGTCAGTATATGCACAATGTTTCGAGAGGTATTAGCCCCCCCCCCCATCTTCTTTGGGTGTTGTTGGTCTGACCAGTGATAGTATTAGCATGGAATTCGAACCTGGGTCTTAAATTCTTGAGTTTTGAATTTTAAGATAATGCTCTAACCAACTGAGCCATCCTGCCAAAGGTAACAGTCTGCAGTAATTGCATATACTTATCTATGAGGTTCCTCCTGATTTCTCTACATATTCTTATGAGCAAAGTTGATTAATGGTTTCCATACATTATGTATAGTCACATTGGGTTGGCTTATGGGTTTTTTTGCCATTATCATGTGAGCAGCTTCTTTAAATTTTATTCTTTGTACCTTTTCTTCACTATTCAATATTTTTGTATTTTCCCCAATTGTTCATTGGCACATACATGTTCTGCTACCTTAGACACATCGGTTTCCCCTCTTCTAATCATCAGTTTGTGTTTTTGCAAGCGCTTTTCAATGGGGCAACTGGCCTCACCAATATATGTTCTTCCACATTCACATGGTATTTCATAGATGTAGTTTTTTCTTTCCATCATTTCAAGTTTAGACTTTGTAAATGTTAGAATTCCTCATAGGGTGGTATGGCTCTGGAAAGCTGTTCTGATGTTATGCTGATTGTAGATTTTCTTTAATTTGCTATTTTTGGAATGCATGGGTACACTGCAGTACCAATAATTGTCTTTTCTCTTGATGGTTCTTTTTTTTTTTATCTATTTAAAGTTTTCTTAATAAACTGAAGGATAACCATTTTTCATAAGAGTTTGTTCTATATAGATCTTCTCTTTTTTTAGATTGCTAGTTTCTGAACAAAGTTCTTTTGTTCTGTTCCATAGTGATAGTATAACTCCATGTTTTGTATTTCTGGTGTGATTGAATGTATAGGGTAGATATTTTTTTGTATGTGTAGGTTTTAGGTAAACTGTAGTTTTGATTTTGCCATAAGAGGTCTTGTCACAAGAATATCTAAGAATGCTAATTTTTGTTCTTGTTCTGATTGTTTTGTGAATTTAATTGAAGGGGTTATATTGTTGATGTATTTCCATAAAGTTTGTAGCAGTGCCATGTGGCATACAACAAATGTATCATCCACATAGCAAAGCCAAACTTTAGGCGGATATGAGGTAGTTTTTATGCCTAAGGTTTCAAGTTCTTCCATGTAAATATTGATAATTAGGGGAGACAATGGTGAGCCCATAGCCATCCCTTGATTTTGTTGGAAGAATTCTGTTATATTGAAAGTAGGTTGTTTTTATGCAGAATGTTAATAGTTCCATTATATTCAACAGGAAGAGCTGTTCTTGTTTGTAAACTATTATCACCATTTAATCTTTTCCTTACAATAAACAATGCTTCTTCACATGGCACATTCATAAATAAACTTGCCACATCAAAGCTTACCATTAAGTCAGTTCATTCAATTTTCATGTTCTTGATTAATTCTACAAAGTGTCTAGAATCCCTGACAAAGGACTGCGTCTTGTATGCCAAAGGATTTAGAACTTTGAGAAGTTTATTTATGAATGTACCATTTGAAGAAGCATTGTCTATTGTAAGGAAAAGATTAAATGGTGATAATAGTTTACAAACCAGAACAGCTCTTCCTGTTGATAGTATAATGGAACTATTAACATTCTGCATAAAAACAACCTACTTTCAATATAACACAGAATTCTTCCAACAAAATCAAGGAATGGCTATGGGCTCACCATTGTCTCCCCTGACTAGCAATATTTACATGGAAGAACTTGAAACCTTAGCCATAAAAACTATTCCATATCCACCTAAAGTTTGGCTTCACTATGTGGACGATACATTTGTTGTATGGTCACATGGTGAAGCACTGCTACAAACTTTCTGGAAACACATCAACAATATATCCCCTTCCAATTAAATTCACAATAGAATCAGAACAAGAACAAAAATTGCATTCTTGAATGCTCTTGTGACAAGACTCCCTCATGGCAAAATCAAAACTACAGGTTACCAAAGCATACACATACAGGAAAATACCTAGCCTATGCATCCAATCACACCAGAAACACAAACATGGAGTTATACTATCACTATGAAACAGAGCAAAAGAAGTTTGTTCAGAAACCAGCTATTTGAAAAAAGAGAAGATCTATATAGAACAAACTCTTATGAAAAATAGTTGTCCATCAGCTGTTATTAAGAAAACTTTAAATAGACAAAAAGAACCATCAAGAGAAAAGACAATTATTGGTACTGTAGTATACCCATACATTCCAAAAATAGCAGACAAATTAAGGAAAATCTGCAATCAGTATACAGCTTTCCAGAGTCATATCACCCTATGAGGAATTCTAACATCTACAAAGCCTAAACTTGAAATTATAAAAAGAAAAAAACTGCCTCTATGAAACACCATGTAAATGTGGAAGAATATATATTGGTGAGACTAGTCGCCCCATTGAAAAGTGCTTACAAGAACACAAACTGATGATTAGAAGAGAGAAAACAGATGTTTCTAAGGTAGCAGAACTTGTATGTGCCAATTAATATATGTTCAATTGGGAAAATACAAACATATTGGATAGAGAAGAAGAGGTACAAAGAAGAAAATTTAAAGAAGCTGCTCACATGACAATGGCAAAAAATCCCATAAGCCAACCTAATGTGACTATACATAATGTATGGAAACCACTAATCAACTTTGCTCTTAGGAAAAAGTGGAGAAATCAGGAGGAACCTCATAGATAAGTATATGAAATTACTACAGACTGTTGCCTTTGGCATGATGGCCCAGTTGGTTAGAGCGTTACCATAAAATTAAAAACTTAAGAATCTAAGGACCCAGGTTCGAATTTTATGCTAGTACTGTCACTGGTCAGGCCAGCAACAACTGAAGAAGATGGAAGACTAATACCTCTCAAAATGTTGCGCATATACTAAATTATTTGATGTGCTGTTACTAACATTTGAATGTATTTGGAATATTTAAATAAAGTTAAATTTTTCTAAAGACATTCAATACATATATTGATAAAAAATCAAGTCAGATGTCATATGACCTAATTTTAATAAAACTCGTATTTACAAATGTTATATATAGAGTACGTAAAAAACAAACTCTTAACCTGCCCATTTGTATGAATGCTTTCCTATTCAGAAATCACCATTTATGTAAATACATAGTGGATAGGAAAAACAACATCGACAAATATATAAAGGAAATGACTAACATAGACTTTAAACCCAATATAATCAATCAGAAAATAAAAACATTTTATAGAAAACTCAGAAATAAACAACCTAAAGACAATATGAAATACCTATCAATTCCTTTTATACATAATGTTACCTCAAATATTGCAAAAAAAATGCCTAACAATTTCAAATTTAGCTTCAGAATACCTCCCAATTCTAACCGACTAATAAATAATTCCAAAGATACAATAGAAAGAGATCAAGCCCCTCATGTGGTCTATAAAATGGCATGCCCTCAATTAGGCTGCCAACATCCTACTACGGTGAGACTCGGGCTAACCTTAATACAAGAATTTACCAACACAGGTATGTATATAACAGGGTTAAAAATAAAAATGAAGAAACATCTATATTCTGGGACTACCAAGCAGCTACAGGCCATGTATTTGAACCTAGTTCTGCCCAAATAGTTTGTACAGAGAAGAGTGATGCCAAAAGAAAAGTTAAGGAGGCTTTTTACATTGCAAATGATCCCAGTGCCATTAATAGAAGAGAGGCATGCTTTGCTCTCTCTAAACAATGGACTAATTAAATATTCAAACTCATTTGCATATATGTACAATAAATAACGACAGTATTCATTCACAAAGCTATGAGAATGAGATTCCAACATTAAATCTCGAAAGCGCTAAGCAGACCGCTTACATATTATTTTAAGTATAATTATAGCTTCACTAACGAATGCGAAAAAAGTCGCATATTTATAATTACAATTTTCATTAGTGAAGAGACAAACAATTTATTACAAAATGTAAGTATGTTTGTGTATATATTTACATATATATACACAAACATACTAACATTTTGCAATAATAAGTGTGAAATGTTTTAAACAACAAAATTTGTTTACAAATATGGGATTAATATTAATTAATGTGATTGCATACAGAAAAGTGTTGTGTTTTTATAACAATCTTATTTATTTTAAAAATTGCCATTTTGTTTTATCTTAGAAATAATAAAAAATTAACACTTCTATTAATATTTATTAAATTTTACAATTTAAAATGTGGAGTTGTGAGCTAATTCAAGACTTTGATAATGTTGATACATTCTTTTCATGATTATTACATATCTCCTGTCAGTAGTTCAAATAATAACATTACCTGATCTAATCTGAAAGCAATCATCTGTTATTTTAAGTCAGTTAAAGTATTAGTATAGTGAAAAAAGAAGGGAGATTGAGATTGAGGCATTTTTTGTTTCATTCTAAGAATAATATCATAATTGATTTTTGAAAATATAAATATTCATCAATTAACTATTTTCTAATAAAAATATTTTGGGAAATTATTCAGGATTTATTCAATTTAATTACCAAAATGTTAATTCAATAAATAATAAGGAAACTTTATAATATAATTTTTTTTTTAAAAAAATCCAAATTGAAAAATGTGATTTTGGAATCTTGATTTGTCAATAATATATGCGATAAATGACAGTTTGAAAAGTGATGAAAACTAATTATTTACTTGATTCTAAATTCAGAAATTAAAAAAGCAGACCCAATATGTTAACATGATTGGTCAAGATTTCATTCTACTAATATAGAAGAGTAATCAAATTAATGTTAATAAAATATGTTTTGGTTGTTATTCTATTTTGATTGCTACTTTAAAAAGGAACTGATGAATAATCTTTTTTTAGTTTTATTTTGGATTAATTAGAACATTTGTTTTAAAATTTAAAAAAAAAGTTGGTTAAAACTTTAAAAATAATAACAAAGCATGTTATAAATAATAAATTAAAAGCAATATTATTATTGTCTTTGTCAAGAATTCTCAGCATTTAAAATACATTAAAGTTATATTTAATATTTTCAGTATTTCCTTTATATATAAAGCAGTACTAATATTACATTCATTGATAGAATTATTATAATGTTCTATATATATATACTATAAATAATAGCAGAGAGAAAAAATAATGATGGATACAATGTGCAAAGAAAAACAAGAAGAATGTGAAATAATTTCTGATGTAAGATTTTTTTTTTTTGAATTATTACAAAGAGAGAGGTTGACTACTATATAGTCTTTTGCTTGTTGTCAACTTAGAAAAAGAAGGAATTAGAGAGTTCTTGCTTATTCTGTAAGTTTAGGTATTGATTTAAAGCAAAGAATTTGAATTGAAGTGAATTCCAATTAAATATAAAAATGAAATATTTAAAGGTAGAATTTGAATTGTATTGACTCCTGGTAAATGAAAAATTTTAAATGTATGGATATAATCGTAACCATACATAATTTGAGTTGATAATGATTTTCTTTTTCAACTAAATATAACATAGGCTGAGCTGTTTTTTTTTTTAATTATAGACACCCATAAATAAATATATCCATTCCAGAAGAAGTAAAAAAAAACAAAAAGGGTAAGACAAGAAAAAGAATTAGAAAACAACGAAGAAAAAATATGTATAATTACAATTGTCACTGTTAAAAGTGTTGTTTGATTTAATGAAAGACTCGTAATTATCAGGTTTTGTACTAATCTAAGGAATTAAAGACAATAAGTGAAAAGAAAATAATAATGATTAATTTTGTTATAAGTGTTAACATTAATCACTAGTGAATCAAATCAATGAAGTAACAACTTTCATTCATTCTTCAATCAATTATACATTTTCCATTCACATATGTCATTTCAACACTCTCCTGCTTCAATAAAATAATAAAAACTGACAAAAATCTGCAATCAACGCATACAAAAAACTATTTGTTTTTAAAAATGCTTACAATAATAATAAATGACAAATTCATAATTTTATATTTAAATAATTAAAAAATTTGCTTTTGAAAAGAAAAATTATAATTTTTCTAGTTGAGTTTTCAAGAATAATTCATTACGAGTTAAGGAAACAAGCAACAAAAATAAGAAATTCAATCAGTGAATATTGTCTTTTATATATCAATTTTAGCCTCAATCCACTGAATCCAATTCCTGGATTCACTGAACATTATCAATAAGGAAAGGTCGTTGTTGTTTTTTTAATGAGTCATTATCAAAAATTGAATTTTAATGATATCCAACAACTTTCAAACAATGTGAAGTTTTTTTACCATGTGTTGTGACTGTTCTTAGATCTTTTTTATCAGAGGCTATTGGTTTCTTTAATGTATAAATTGTACAAATTTTCATTTATCACATCTATTTTTGATCAATAGTAATTGAGATTCAATTTTTACGTATTTAGGAGTATCAAATCCTTAAAAAAAAAATGGTGTAATATTTTTTTTTCTTTAGTCATTTAAAGATTTATTTTCTGTTTTTTTTTATCAGTGAAATGGATGTAATACAAAATGTTTTAAATGATAAAAGTCACTAATCTCAAAGAAAACTGCAACTCATTCTGACTGGTCATTCTGGTAAATCCATTTGTTAAGGATTTTGTGGATTAAGTTTGAAGGTCATCATTAGAAAAGTAATAATAACTAAGGTTTCGTACATTTTACTGGCAATCAATTCTGTGATATAAACAATCACTGCTCCTTTTGAGGATAGAGTGCCATAAAAAAACTTGCTCAGAAAATAGTTTCACAATAATCTCAATAAAAAATAATCTCGGTGATAATTTTCATAATAGTTTTAATATTGACTTTTTATTTGAGAATTATAGTCGTAACTAATTAGTATGCTGTTGATTAATCATTGTTTTGCAATTGCCTTTGAACAGATAGTTTTTCTGAAGCAACTGTCCTTAAAATATAAGTGATTGATAAATCTTTGTTTTTGTTTTTTTTAATCTTTCTATTATATAAATGGCATTATCTGTATGATTCATAATACTAATATACCAGCATTTTGGCTGGTCACACTACTCATCAGGTGGGCAATGAATGTTGTTATAAAAAAAGTTGTAATGACATTATAAACATTGATATATAACAAAATTAAAGATTCGATCAATAGAAAGCAAGAACAAAAAAATTGAAAAATATGAAGATGTTATGGGGGAAAAAAATATTCAGATTAATGGATTTTTCAAAATGGAAAAAAGTTTACATGCATCATCATATTTGTTGAAACACTGGTATTTTAAGAATCTTAAATGACTACTCTGACCCTATTTTGTTGGAAAGTGTCACATATGGATAGGATTCTCATGTTTGAGAAATCTATATTATGACCAGTACACATAGCATGGAATGAGAACAGTGATGATGATGAGTGTTGCTTAACTGCATTAGCATATTATTTCTCTAAGAACTTCACATGAAATTTTTATAAATTTCATGGACCTCAGATATGATCAAGTTTTTAGGTTTCGACAGAATGTTAGAAATTTTTTGTGTGGTAGTATATGCTTTATATTATAGCATTTTAGAACACATCCAATATACTACTTCTTTTTATATAGGGAATATAGACTCTAATACTTGTACTTTATTCTTCTTTTGTTTTTTTATTGTGATTGTCTTGAACCTTAATTACAGCTTTATTTATAATTCCATTATTATAACCATTAACTAATAGATATTACTTATATGGTTTACTTCTTTCAGATATGATTTATCTGGAAGGTTAACTGCTCTAATAAAAAGAGTTTTGGCTTCAAAAAAGATTTGAGCAAGATGCTGATGAAATAAAAAAAATATATCTATCTGTATGTGTAGTTTTTTTTGAAAGAAGAAGATATATATATATAACAATGTTTAATAAAATATATTTTCTTTTACAATAATAGAAAAGGAAAACCAAAGTTATTAGAAAATAAACAGATTTATTACTATTAAATAAAAATAACATTATAAAGAAATATTTTCTTATATTAACATTATAATGTGTTATTATTTCAGATGGATTAGTAAATTGTTTGTAACTCCAAGTCGCCTTATGCTGATGACTCTTGCTGCACTTGTTGGAACATGTGTCATTCTTATTGGCATTATTGGGTTTTTGCAATGGAAGGAAAGGGTAAATTTACATTTAATGTAATTAAAAACACTCAATTAAATAATCAATCTAAATAAGATTGGAATAACCAACTATTGATAATTATATTTGTCAAACTGTCTTTCATCTCCATTGAGACTTTCTCAAGATATTTAATTATACAAATCACATGTGATGCAATATGCTATGACTTCTTTATCAAAGTCAGGAATCTCTCCGCCACTGTGCCCAGAGACACCTGTTAGCCCATCTTATCTTTTTTTCCATTCCCCATCCTAAGTTTTTCCTATATCCTTCTCTATTCTGCTTCATTCCATTTCCACAACATCATCTTTGTCCAGTCTATGACCTTTATAATCTAAATCCCCCTGATCTTTTTCCAAACCTATCATAAAAACCAAGAAGCCACTTTCTGTATATTCACTTTGTTTATATTTATTCTCCCACAATTTCATTCTTTGTACCCTTTCTGCTTGTAAGAATTTACTTTCAATTAGCAGATGCATATTTTTCATGCCTTCTTTACATAACTTGCAGACTAAATCACCCATATTTTTCCATTTATGTGTATATTCCCTTGTTGCTAACAATCCTGTTGAGCCTTAAACAGTCAATTACTTTCCTTGCTATTATAGTAAATTAACTCATGCTCAATATTCTGTTTACTTCTATATACATTTAAACTCTTTACTTTCCATACTCATTCTCCATCTCTCCAACTTCCTATTTTTTATTAATACATCTATTCTTCTATCCCATTCTTTGCCACTATAATCTACAATTATCTAACACAATCATCCCACCTTTTGAACAAATATACTGACGTAGTCTTTATCCAAATCTTCTGCATACCATATTACCTTTCTCATCCATCTTGTTGCCTGCCCTTTACTCATAACCCAATTAAATACTATTTTGGCTATTCTCTTACTATCCTTAAAATGCAATCTATTGAACATTTTTATTTTGCTTTTTGCATCTCTCATATAAAAACTTGACCATCCCATTTCTCCTTGAATTGTTTCCTTTGCCATCCACACATCTGCATCTAATTCATGTCTTTCTACTTCCTTTTGTACTTTTTCTAAGTAATTTAATACCCTTTACTAACACATAACACATTATTACCATAAGTTAACCCTGCTGCTGCCACTCCCTTCCATAAAATTCTTGCTACTTCATATTTATTATACGAAAGCACTGTTAATTTCTTCATCAATCCCTTTCTTTTCTTTGCTTCATTTATCAATTTTTTCTCCTATTCATCCAAGCAATTTTTTCGATTACTTAAAATGATTCCCAAATAGTTATACCTATTCACCACATTTAACTTTATAACCCCAATAAAAATTTCTTTTCTCTTTTCCCAACATTTATCATCATTACTTTCAATTTTCCTTCAGTAAATTTAATCACCATCTCTTTACCCACTCTTGTGCTCATCTTCAGCATAACTTCCATATCTTCCCTACTTTCTGTGCACAAAAAAAAATCATCAGCAAATAAAAAACCTGATAATATATATACTCCTTTGGCGTCTATTAATGGTATCTCTTTTAATAGGTGACAAAGGGCATTCTTGTCTTAGTCCCACCCCATTTATATTTTCTAATTGATAAATATAGTAATTATTTTCATACATTCTCTTAATAAAATTCACTAAAGCTCCATTCATTCCCATATTTACTAAACTTACCCATAATCTATTTCTATTTATTTAATCATATGCCTTCTTTATATCTGTAAAGACCATATACCCTGTATTCCTATTCATATCTCTAAGGTATGTGACTAGAAATAAATTATCACCTGCCTATCTGTTCTAAAACCTCCTTGCATTTCTTCCACTATATTATTTTCTTCCATCCATTTTGCCACCCTTCCAGCCATCATATATGCAAAAACTTTATGAAACTGATGTTACCGCTATTGATCTATAATTGTTTATTTTTCTATAGTTCTTGTCTTCTTCTTTAAATAATAGCCTTATTCTTGTGTTATTCCAGCTATCTGGAAATTCTATCTTCTGTGTCATCTTATTAAAATATGATAATAGATTTAATTTTGCCCCATTTCCCAAATTCATCCCTTTCGCTGCTGCCCATCTATCTAAATCTTTTGCCTTTCCACTTTTCAACTTCTTCCCTGCCGCATTCACTTCATTTTCTATAACACTAATATATTTCCATTACTATTAGCTTTTATAATTAATGTTTGTTATCACTCTGTTCACACATCTTTTCTATATACATTACATACTTATTTAAGATTGTTTTTAATTCTTCTCTAGAACTACCCTCTTTTTCTTTATCATTTAGTAACACTACTTTTCTCTTTCCTTTATTCCATCTTTTAATATATATCCAAAATTTTTTACTCACATCTTTTCCACTTTTATTAATATCCTCCAATAATTTTCTATTTAATTTCATTCTCTATATATAATTAATTATTTTAGCCAACTTCTTTTTTAAAAAATAGTTTTCCCATTTAATATTAACATCTTTTCACTTTCTTTGTTTTTAATAGTAAGTTTATGTTCACTGCAAGATTTTTTTTTTCTCTTTTATACTTTTCCATTATTTTTATTCTTCTAAATATTCTCACCTAAAACCATATTTGCCACTTTTTCTACTTCATCACACCAGTCCTTGTATCATCCCCAACAAACTCTTCCATGATTTATTTTATTTTATATTCTTCTAATTTATTTTTATCATTCATTCTCCATCCACATCATTCACTATCCTTTCTATTACTATTATTTTCTATCACATTACTAACCATTTCTATTATAAAGAAATGATGATCACTATTACATAGTCTCTCTTCATTATCAAACCTTTAATTTTCCATACTTTATTCATTCCCTCTTTCTCTACTAATACATAATCTATTGTGTGAAATATATTATTTCTCATCTATTACTCCTCATAAATATTTGATAAATTTCCAATGTTCAAATTCATTCTGACAAAAATTTTTCAAAAACTGTCCATTCTTGTTATCACATCATCAATTTTTTCAATATGCCCAGCCATATCCTCTACAACCATTATTTTCTTTTTTCTTTTTTTTTGAAACTCTGTATATCCTTAACTATGCATTCATATATGCTATTGTTCCACTCCATTATAGTTTGACTATCTCCAGTGTCCACCATCCATTCTTATATTCCTAACCTCATTTCAAACCACAAATGTTCTTGACACTTTACAGTATTTAAATATTTTTTTGACATAACTCCTATACCACCTCCTCTTTTTACTTTTTTTTTTTTTTATTTATGCTCTGCCATATCAATTTTTCAGTGTAGGTTTTTTTAGGTGTGTAATGCATTATGGCTTCTCCTTTCTTGGAGTCAGGAATTGTTCAGCCCTATGCCCAGAGAAACCTGTTAGCCAACTTACCTTCCTTTTACATACCCTGCCCCATCAAGTTTTTTACCATATTCTTCTCTATCCTGCTCCTTCTTATTTCCACAATATCTTTATGACCTTTATATCTAAATACCCCTTATCTTTTCCCAAACCCAGCATAAAAACCAAGAACCCACTTTCTGTACAATTACTTTGTTTATATTTACTCTCCCACAACTTCATTATTTGTACACTTTCTGCTTGCTGGCATTTACATTTAATTATTAGATGTCTAATATTTTCTATGCCGTTTTTACTCAACTTGCAGACTAAATCACCCATTTTTTTCCACTTATATGTATATTTTCTTGTCTTAAACAGTAAACTACTTTCCTTGCTATTATAAATTAATTTTCACACAATATTCTGTTTACTTCTATATATATTTAAACTGTTTTTACTCTCCATACTAGTTCTCCATCTCTCCAAACTCCTATTTTTTAATAATGCATCTATTCTTCTATCCCATTCTTTGCCACTATAACATTCAACAATTCTCCTAACACAAACAGCACACCTTTTATATAAGTATGCTGATATAAATTCTTTATAGAAATCTTCTGCATACCATACTATCTTTCTCATCCATCTTGTTACCTGTTTTTTACTCATAACCCAATTAAATATTATTTTGGCTATTCACTTACTATCCATAAATTGCAATCTACTGAACATTTTAATTTTGCTTTTTGCATCTCTCATATAAAAACTTGACCACCCCATTTTCCCTTTAATTTCCTCCTTTACACGTCCACATATCTGCAACTAACGTATGTCTTCTTACTTCTCTTTGTATCTAACACTCCTTTACTAACACAATGTATTGCTATCATCTGTTAACCCTGCTACTGCTACTCTTTTCCATACAATTCTAGCTATATCGTATTTCTCTTTTTTTTCTTGACTTCATTTATCAATTTTTTCTCGCATTCCTCCAAACAATTTCTCTGATTATTTAAAATGATTCCCAAATAGTTATACCTATTCATCACATTTAACTTTATATCCCCAATCATTTCCCCCAGTATTTATCATCATTTATTTTTGATTGTCTTCACTAAATTTAATCCCCATCTCTTTACCCAGTCTTGCGCATATCTTCAGTATAATGTCCATACCTTCCCTTCTTTCTGTGCACAAGAAGATATCATCCACAAATAAAAGACCCAATAATGTATATACTCCCTTGTCACCTATTAATGGTATCTCTACCCCTCTTCCTAATCTTTCTATTGCTCTCCATTTTTTTCAAATATAACAAAAACAAAATAGGTGGCATCCTTGTCTACCATTATTAACTTTAACTGTTTCTATATTTTCTAATTGATACTTATAGTAATTATATCCATACAATCCATTAATAAGATCCACTAAAGTTTCATTCATTCCCAAATTTACTAAACTTACCCATAATCTATTTCTGTTTACTCTATCATATGCTTTATCTATATCTATAAAAACCATATATAATTGTCTACCTGTATTCCTACTCATATCCATAAGTTCTGTAACTATAAATAAACTATCTCCTATACATCAATCTGATCAAAAACCTTCTTTGCATTTCTTCTGTTGCATTATTTTCTTCCATCCACTTTGTGACACTTCTAGCCATCATATATACAAAAACTTTATACAACACTGATGTTACCACTATCAGTCTACAATTGTTTAACTTTCTATGATTCTTATCTTTTCCTTTAAATAGTAACCTTACTGTTGTATTTTTCCAGTTATCTGGACATTTCTCTCTTCTGCGCCATTTTATTAAATCATGATAATAAGTTTAATTTTGCCAATTTCCTAAATTTCATCCCGTCTCTGCTGCCCTTCCATCTAAATCTCTTGACTTTTCACTTTTCATCTGCTTCCGTGCCTCATTCACTTCATTTTCTTGTAAAACTAATATTTCCATTACTAGATACTTTCATGTTTTGTTATTATTTTGTCCTTCGCGTATAACATCTTTTCTTTATCCATTACATACTTATTTAAGATTGTCTCTAATTCTTTCCTCATCATCTAGTAATACTATTTTTCTCTCCCCTACATTACTTCTTTTAATATATTTCCAATTTTTTTAATCCCATCTTTTCCATTATTCTAATTCTTTTCTCATCATCTAGTATTTTTCTCTCCCCTACATTACTTCTTTTAATATATTTCCAAATTTTTTTACTCCCATCTCTTCCATTTTTATTAATATTCTTTAATTATTTCATTCTCTCTCTGTAATTATCTATTTTAGCCAACTTCTATTTTTTAAATGTTTTCCCCATTTAACATTAACATCTTTTTCACTTTCTTTGTTTTTACTACCACACTTATATTCTCTGTGTGCTTTTTTCCTCCCTTTTACACTTTTTCTAACTCTCCCTTTTCTATTACTTTTATTCTTCTGAATATTCTCACTTAAAATCCTATTTGCTACTTTTTCTACTTCACCACACCATTTTTTATATTCATTCCCAACAAAACTCTTCCATGATTTCTTCTATTTTTATTTCATATTCTTATTATTCATTCTCCATCCACATTTTTCTACTTTTATTACTATTTTTAATCATATTACGAACCATTTCTATTATAAAGAAATAATGATCAATATTATATATTCTCTCTTCATTATCAAACACTTTAATTTTTCATACTTCATTCATTCCCTCTTTTTCTATTAATACGTAATCTACTAAACATCACATGATCACCATTTCTTATACTTGCTCATAACTGTTATTAAAACAGGCAAAACTCGCCATACAGTAGTGCCATTCAGTGCAAGACAGAGTAATAGAAGCCAGAAGGCTTGTGCATAAAATCCCTATCTAGTGTCTACTCATCCAATATCCCCAGACTAGTTTCTAGTTTGTGGCTTTTGTTAGTTAGGAGCCTTTGATCAGAGAGCACTGCACCTAGATCTTAGGATCTAATGCAACCCTCCAGCGGCCACCTTTTATCTCTACTTAACTACAAAACTATGAAAATAAAATTTGAAAACACAATAATATTTTCAATACAAACTCATTTGCTTATATAGTCATATAGGTCTGAACTCAGTTCAGTACCCATACATTTTGGTGTCTTTGGTTTTTTAATAACCATAGCCACCACTACCCTATTAGGCAGGATTGATATTAAACCACTAACCATCACATGATCATCATTTTTTATGCTTCTCATAACTGTTATTAAAACATGCAAAACTCTTCATACAGTAGTGCCATTCAGTGCAAGGCAGAATAATCAATGGATGCCACAAAGGCTTCTGCATAAAATTCATATCTAGTGCCTACTCATCCAATATCTTTAGACTAGAGTCTAGCTTGTGGATTTTGTCAATCAGGAGCCTTGGATCAAAGAGCACTGTACTTAGATCTTAGGATCTAATACAACCCTCCAGCAGCCACCTTTTATCTCTACTAGTGTTCTCTGATCCAAGGCTCCTCACTGAAAAAATCCACAAGCTAGAAACTAGTCTGGGGATATTGGATGAGTAGGCACTAGATAGGGATTTTATGCACAAGCCTTCTGGCATCCATTGATTACTCTGTCTTGCACTGAATGGCACTACTGTATGGAGAGTTTTTCTGTTTTAATAACAGTTATGAGCAAGCATAAGAAATGGTAATCATGTGATGTTTAGTGGTTTAATATCAATTCTGTCTAATAGGGTAGTGGTGGTTATGGTTATTAAAGATCCAAAGACACCAAAATGTATGGGTACTGAATTGAGTTCAGACCTATATGACTATATAAGCTAATGAGCTTGGATTGAAAATATTATTTGTGTTTTCAATTTTATTCTCATAGTTTTGTAATCAAGTAGAGATAAAAGTTGGCTGCTGGAGAGTTGCATTCGATTCTAAGAGGGCTTTCTGATTCAAGGCTTCTCACTGACGAAAGCCACAAGCTAGAAACTAGTCTGGGAATATTGGATGAGTAGGCAATAGATAGGGATTTTATGCACAAACCTTCTGGAATCCATTGATTACTCTGTCTTGCACTGAGTGTTACTATTGTATGAAGAGTTTTGCCTGTTTTAATATGTATCTATTGTATGAAATCTATTATTTCTAGACCATGTATATTGCCCTTCATACATCTCCAGTGCTCAAATTTACTATCTGACAAAAATTCTTCAAAAGCTGTTCATTCTTGTTATCTACATCATGAATTTCTTCAATATGCTTATTCATATCCCCTATAACTATTATTTTCTTCCTTCCTTTTTTTGAAACTCTATATTATTATCTAGGCATTCATATATGCTACTGTTCCACTCCATTATAGTTTGACTATCTCCACACTATAGCCACCATATTCTTGTCTTCCTAACTTTATCTCAAACCACAAAATGTTCTTGACATTTAACCGTATTTAAAAAATTTTTTGACATAACTTCTATACCACTTTTTTCTTTTCTATTTATACCCTGCCATACCATGTCTTCCAGTATTGGTTCTTCTTCTCTTAGATGTGTTTTCATTTCTGCTAATGCATCAAGCTCTTCATTTTTAACTACTTTGTTTAATTCCAGCCACTTTTCTGGTCTTCTATCACCTTGCATATTCAAATATCCAATTTTAAGTCTTTCTTCCTATCTACTCTTTTATAAATTCTTTTAATTCTTTTTTTTTCTCCATTACATTTGTTAGTAACTTGCTTACCATTAATTTTACAGACCCATTCCCTCTTCCATCTACATTTATATCCAAATCAGCTACCCTTTGTTTATTTTTTACATCCTGTCCATTCTTCTTCCTTTTGATAATACTGCAATTTAAAACCCTACCTCTTTTTATAAGATTCCCAAACTATAATATTCTTTACAAATCAAACTCCCTAATACTTCACTTCCTTGTTTTTCTAAGTGCAATCCATCTTTACTATATAACTCCCTTTTACTAATAAAAAAAATCCCATACATCCACAAACATAATGTCAATTCTCTCACATAATTTTTTCAACCTCTCATTTATAGAACATCTATTGGACATTATTTACATTAAATCATATATTTATACATTATAATCTAATAAATAAATAAATGTTCAACAATTTTTAATACCTTAAATAGTCTTAAGGTTATATAGCCTTAATATATATTACTTACGTAATGAGTATGCGCTTAACAAATTATTATTACAACTTTAATTAAATTAAAATAATAATAATAAATAAATGAATATTTTATGGTTTTTAAATAGTGTTTACATAAAGGGTAGTTTTTAAAAAAAAAAAATTAAAAATAAAATAGGTTTTTTAAATAAATAATAATATAAAAATTGGTATTTGATATGTCTTTTTGTATATATTTTATTAATATATATTTATTTTTATATGTTGATTATATATGTGTGTATGGATGTATATATATATGGATTTTGTATATATATGTTTTGAGGATATGTATGTATGTATTTTTGATATACATATGTATGCATGTATATTTTTATATGCATATGAAGTAATGATTATATGTTTATATCATTCAATATTGTAGCTCTGATGAAGACTGCAGGACAGTCGAAACTTTCAGAAAAATAAAGGAATATTTAAAAAAATTTGCATTCAAGTATATATGAAGGGAATTATTATAAGCAATAACCTTTATTCTCACTTGTTATTATTAATTTTTTCATTTTTGTTTTTTTTTTCAATAATTTTTTCATTTTTCCTTCCATTTTTTTTTATATTATATTTAACACTTTTATTTATAGTGTTATTAATTTTTGATTGTAATTCGATCTTTAACTCATTTTTTACACTTGCTGATACCACAGGATACTATCATTTTTTGTTGAACATCATTATTTATCAATGAAATGTAATTTCTTTATTTAAAATTTTTGATTGTTCATTATCAATGACATATGAACACAAAAAAAAAATCATTATTGACAAATTGATAAAATTATAATCTTCTTCTTCATTCCAATTATTTACTTTATTATTATTATATTTTTCATCATTCGATTTTACTTCCTTATATTTTTTCCCAAGTTTATTTTTTAAATTATTATTATGAATCAATAAAATATGTTTTATATATTCAAATATATACTCCGATATATTTTTCTTTAATATATACTTATTTTTATATATTTTTTAATACAATAATCTATCTCAACTTATTTTTTTCTTAAAAATTTAAAAACTGTCATTTGAAGTTTATTATACAATCCTTTGTTCCTATTAATTTTTACGTTACTAATGTGAAACTTACATGACATAGACATTATTCCATTATTCATACACTGATTCAGAAATAATTTATGTTTCAATTTTTCTTTGAACAGTCCATATTGTTTTGAAACTATTAAAATTAGTCTCTTCCAATTTTGAATGTAAAAATATACATATACTATTTGTATCATATTCCTCCATATTGAAACCTTGTATAATAATGTTCAAAAAGTAATATAATGCCAAACACCCAAAAAACAGTAAAAACTACAATGGTCAAATATCTAATATAATTTTTTTATTTGTCCACAATGTTGCAACAAATATATAAACTTAATAATCAATCTAAACAAGATTGAAATAAACAACTATTGATAATTATATTTTAATATTTATCAAACCGGCTTTTATCTCCATTGAGATCTTTTCAAGATATTCAATTATACAAATCACATAACCAGCTACTTATATCCATTCCATCTACTCAGCATTATTTACATTAAATTGTACTTTAAAGCATATACTTACACATTATAATCCAATAAATAAATAAATGTTTTGTTTTTTTAAATACTATTTACATTTTATAATAATTTCCTATATCTTCCAATTATTTAACAAAGCCCACTTTTCCCCTAATTTTGCTGGATCTTCAACTGTATGTACACATTTACCAAATTTTTCTTAATATATAATGTTTAATAATATATTCTCTTATGGTAATCTTTATAATCTTTATATCATCTTTACAGTTTATTTTATGTCTTGTATCCAAATAATGTAAATATATTTCTAACCTCATATCTTTTCTATTAATGCCCCCCTATCATGCTCTTTACCTCTCTCAATTGCTGTTTTTCCTATCTGTCCTATATATACCTTATTGTATTTTCCACGGTAACTTTATAAACTAGCTCCATCTTATTATTAATATCATTGAACTTTTTTGCATTATATAACCATTTACCCAGTGACTTATTATTTTTCGAAACTATTTTTAGATTATTTGGTAATTTTTCTTTCATTAATCTTTTGTATATTTTTTCTGTATATGAAATAGACATCCATTTACTATCTTTATACTTATTCCTTCTATTCTCACTTTTTCTATCTATATTATTACCAAAAATCCTTCTAATTACTTTCCTTTTATAACCTATTTTTACATAATCATTTTCCACCTTTACTTTCTGTGCATTTGCCTCTTTTTTTATCTAATGTTATTCTATGATTCTTTAATTTAAATCCTTTTAAAACTTCCATCTTTTGTTACCATGGCTAATTCAACTTTGGACCAATTAATCCTCTATTCTTTTTATCCTCAATATAATGTTCAACAATTATTTCATTCATCATTCCTCTTCTTCAAAACAGATCTAAATATTTTAATCCATTTTCTTCTTTCTTCATTGTAAATCTAATAGCATATTTGTTTTTATTTGACTCATTAAAAGTCTTATTAATATGTCTACTGTTTCTATAATAATATCATCCATATCTTTAATACTGTATGATCTCATTATTATTTATAACTAGCTATTATACTCTCATCAATACTATTTACTATTACTGATGATAAAATTCCACTAATTAAGCATCCCATAACCCATCAATTGTTTATATCCCAAAATTCTTTATATTTAAAAATACAATATCTCATCTATTATTTACAATGCATCATAAATAGTATATATCCATTCTTCTGATAAAGTATTATTATTATTATTTTTTTTTATAACAGTATTAATACTATTTTTTCTAGGTATACTTCGATACATCTTTTTAATATCATATAATGCAGTTATTCCATTTCTATTTAATTTAATACAATTTAATTTATTAACAATTTCTTCAGAATTTTTAATATAATATTTTCCAAATCCTATTATCTCTATAATTTTTTTATATACTATTTCACATAATTTTTTAATTATATAATTACTAAAATCTCAAGTTACTCTTACTGGTATATTTTCTTTACAAGTCTTTACTTTTCCAAATATGCATGGATGTTCAATCCCTTTATGGATATAAATTCTTATATTCCTTTTCATTAATTAATCCTTTTATTTTTATGCAATTTAATAACACTTTACACCTTATTTTAATTCCTTTACCAGAATCCTTACTTAGCTTCTTATATTTTTGTTTATTCATATCTTCATATATATTTTTTCATAGTCCAATTCATTTAAAATTACAAATCTTGAACCTTTATCATCACTTGTTATTACAAATTTTTCCATTCTTTTTTTCCATTAATTTTTTTTTTATAACACACATTATTTTGTATTATACTTAACACTTTCATTTATAGTACTATTAATTTTTGATTGTAATTCAATGTAACTCATTTTCTACACTTGCTGCCTCCACTTATACTATTGTTTCTTGTTGAACATCATTATTTACGAATGGAATATATTTAACTCCTTTATTTAAAATTCTTAATTGTTCACTATCAAAATCACTATTCCACAAATTGATAAAATTATAATTTTCTTCTTCATACTAATTATTTGCCTTACTAATATTGTATTTTTTATCATTCAATTTTACTTCCTTATAACACAACTATTTCTATTTGTTATCATATTTTTTCCAAAGTTTATTCTTTAAATGATCACTTGGAATTAATAAACTATGTTTATATTTTTCTTTAATATATATTTGTTACTATTATATTTTTTAATACAATAATCTAAACATATTTTTCTCTCAAAACCCAATTTAAAACTGTCATTTGAAGTTTATAACACAATCCTTTGTTCTTATTAATTTTTATGTTACTAATGTGAAACTTACATGACATAGGTATTATTTCATCATTCTTACACTGATCCAAAAATGATAAATGTGTAAATATAGTTAAAGATCCAGCAAAATTAGTGAGAAAATGAACTTTGTTAAGTAGTCAGAAGATCTAGAGAATTATTATAAATATGTAAATAATGTTTAAAAAAGATAAAATATTTATTATTTTAATTTAATTAAATATTATAAATTATATGTAAGGTGTTAAAAATTGTTAAAATGTATTTGTTTATTGGATTACAATGTATAAGTATATGATTTAAAGTACAATTTAATATAAATAATGCTAGTAGATGAAGTGAATATAATTAGTTGGTTATGTGATTTGTATAATTAAATATCTTGAGAAGATCTCAATGAGATGAAAGCCAGTTCGATAAATATTAAAATATAATTATCAATAGTTGTTTATTTCAATCTTATTTAGATTGATTATTTGGTTTATATATTTATTGCAACATTGTGGACAAATAAAAAATTATATTAAATATTTGACTATTACAAAATAATGAAAAAATTGTGGGGACAATTGCTATATCATCAGTGTTTCAAAAGTATAAATAAAAAATTTAAAAACCTGTTTATTATATTAATCTAAATAAAATATATTAAATTTGTTTTGCAGTGATGGGTGTTTGTGATATGGTGAAGTTGGACTTAGGGATGGATTGATAAAAATCAAAAAAGTTGAAAATATCAATTATATTGATAAAGATTAACATTATTTAGGAATAACAAAATATACAACTTTACTTACATAAAAAAAGATTAGATTATTATTAAGTTTAAATGTCACATAGGACTGTCTGTATTTGCATATATTTAAAGTGTAAATAAAGTTTATTAAATTTTTGTAATTATATTCACACAGTACATATAATTGTCACCTTTCATTATTATTTTTACTCTAAATAAAGTTACATACACTGAATGTTTTTGAATCTTATTGAATGATAATATATGCAAATGAGCTTAGATTATGCAGGAAGGACTACTATAAAAATCTGCAATAGTCTCAGAGTTGTGCTGATATATTAAATATATATGTAGTTGTCAGCAGAGTGTGGGCTAAATAATTAATGGTCAGTATTGGAATCATTGTATGTATAAGATATACAATATCTATGTGTGTAAGAAACTAGTTAACGGTACACACAATATATGGACTACATTAAATTACTGTGCATGTGAATAAATTAATTCATAAAACTGCAGATTATTATGGACTTTAAAGATTGTGAAATAAAATTCTAATTGCTGTTATTTTATTTATACACATTTATTGGAAAGTGGATAAACTTATGTTGTTAAGTTTAATTTGGCATAGTCTTTGTTTTAATAAAGTTATTGATGCTATCCAGCTGGTATTGAAAGAATACCTGAGATACAGAACATGTTTATTCCAATTAAACAATATAGCTAAGCATGCTGTAGCAATAATAAATTGAATACACATTTCAGACAATAATTAGTTTTGAACAGTCACGGGCAATTAAGAAAAAACACTTTCAGTAAGAGAATAGATTTAAAAATATTTAGCTTATAACGTGATGTTTTAAAATAATTCTTTAATTTGCCTACAAATTTGAATGGTCTAATAGATTTATATGGCTACTGATTACTATATTATAATTTAAATTATACATATGCAATACAAATGATGTTACATTACTGACTCCCATGGTTTTCTGTACCAAATCTGGTTATACAAATTTACTTAAGAAGTATTTTATTAATTTGTTTGTTTTAATTATGTTAATATTTAAATATGATAAAGAAATGATTCAGAGTAACAATGGTTTAAGAAAACTCATACTTTAAAGACTACAACAAAGAAAAACATCATAAGCAAAGAAAGCCATGATATTATTATTTTTTTGTTGTTGTTACAGAAAAAGAAATTTTTGAACAATTGAATCATAGTCATTATTTCATAAAATTTGAAGATTGCAAAAAAAAAAAAATTGTTTATTTAATATTATATAGAGTATAATTGTCTATAAAAGGGTAAAAATATATTCCAGATTGGTTATTTGAATGGAACTAATATACAATTATATAAAAACATTAGATTACTCCTTAACTTTAATTTTCAAATGTCTATGTTGGTGTTGCAAGTCTTGCTGTATTGATGACAAATTTCTCTTTGTTTTTATAGCTCTCAGTGAGTTCGTCTTAAATGGTTTATTCTACTATTGGAAGTTTTTATTAATTGTTCTTTTTTTTAATTGTTATAATTCTTTCTTATATAAATGTTTATATATGATTTATAAATTTTCAAGCGTAAAATGTTTCTTAATAGAAATAACAGTTTGCAAGTATCACATTTAAAAAAAGAAATATTGAGACATATACTAAAGATATTCGGTAAGTTGACTGTATTAAACATAAATTGAATAAATGCATAAAAAATTTAATTACAAGACAAAATTAATATTAAATTGAATAATAATAATAAACCATGGATCTCTCTGCTTTATATTAATGTTAATTTTCTGTCTCCCATTAATTTGAATATACTCATTAACAAGGACAGCCTTTTTCATAAAGGGGATTGGTTGCAAATATTTTTCAGTACCAAACAGAATTTCAGATAAAAAAATTTACATTTAAATAATGATAGCAATATCAAAGAAACAGTGCATAATATTTTATACATAAAATTGGATAGATATATTGTTTAATATTTTTAATACATATTTTTATTATTAAATAACTTTTATAAATAACTTACATTTATGTCACAAAAAATACTTTGGAAAAAGAAATTTAGATTTTAAAATTGTGATTTTTTATTGCTATTTATTTCATTGATATAACTAATGTGTTTAACCAATATTCACACATTGTAGAGCAAAGATAATTTTTTAATAAGTTTTAATTTACTAAAAGAATGTTTGCTGATTGAAATTATTAGTCAAGTGTGGAAAAAATTATTATTACATTGAATGCATTCAAAAATTATAATTATAATCTATTATTGCAATATATCCAGAATACAGTTTACATCTTCCACTCCACCCCCAAATTATTCCTTTTAATGATACTATTTTTTGAATAATATCATTTTCTTAAGATGATATGAAATCTTATGATTTTTTCCCCTAATTCTTTGTTTTATAATATTTTTTTATGTGTAGTTGATTTAGAATAATTTTAAGTATATTTTTTGATTCTTTTTTTTTATTTGCACATTAACTGCCAATTTAAATATTAAAAAAAAATACCGTCTAAATTTTTTTTACAAGATCCTTTGACACTTCATCTTTTGCTAATTCAGAAAATAGTTTTTCTTTTTCCAATTTCTTTTTTGAGGAAATCTATCTGAAATATCCATGCAGAACTGGAATAATCAATTTTGTCACTTAAGCAAGCCTTAAAAACTATGCCTTTTAAAATTATTTAGAAGGCTTCATGACACAGAGATAGCACATCATCTAACATGACTATGATCCAATCAAATCCAAGTCAAATAGAATTCTTTTTAAAAAGCTTAAGAATTTTTTCTCAGATAGCTATCTAGATTTAACATTTGTCAATAAATGGGTATCTAGCTATCCTTAGCTACTATATAAAGCAAGAATGGAAAATCATTCAAGCTCTTACCACCTGATAATTGGCAAGCCTGGTGAATACTGCCTTCTCCTTCTATGTTCTATGAGGGCTGCTGGAGTCATCTTTGTTCTGCAATAGGCTAATTTTAATATATATATTATACCATTAGAAACCAGCCAAATTTAGATAATCCCAATGTAGATAGCAATCAAAAATTTCAAACTGCTGTCAAGGCAACGTCCTTTTAGCAATAGAGGTGGAATACCACCTCTCTTAATGCTCCAACATTACAAATTGTTATTATAATTTTCAAATTCCACCCAAGGTATTACTTAAATAATAAGTATAATAATGTTCAAGGCTAAATGGGTTTATAAGTAACCATTAGAAACCAGTCAACACCTAGACAATCCCAATATTTATAGTGTTAGATTGACTATTTATTAATCTGCATTCAGAACAGGTTATATTTACCTGTTTAAGGAGGTTTATTTAAACTTCTTTCTAACAATATATATTATATTTAATGTTTTCACGGTTGTATGATGTAGATAAATTATAACTTTTTGGCCTGTACCATGTATTATTTTTCATTAAACACCTATATTTCGATGGACTAGCATCTGACATTATCAAGGTTAACTTTTGAAAGAAAAACCATTATATCTTAAATAATAACGTGACTGTGTGTGAGATGAGAAATGAGATTCAACTTGAAGTAGTTCAGCATTCACAATATGAGGCTTATCAAAATGTTTATTTCCCTTAGTATTTTCACCTATTAATTTTAAGTTAATATTAGATAAAATGAGAAGTTTCCACATAGCTGGAATACATTGTGCTTCATCAACCCTATTTAAATCAGTAGGTCTCATTAATATTTCAATTGACTCTCTCATGGTTCTTAAATCATGTCTTTCCAAATTAGAAAATATTTTTGTATTGTCAAAATCAGGTTTGTGACCAGTTTCTAAAAAATGGGAAATAAAAACTGATGTGCTAATTTTTTGATTAAAAGCATTTCTATCTTCCTTAATTCTGACATTTATTCGTCTATTAGACTGACCCACATAACCCCTTGAGCACTGAAAACACGGAATTTCATAAACTCCTTGGTGTTCCAAAAATATTCTGTCTTTAGGTTTATATAAAAAATCACCAATTTTTTTGCCAGTAGAAAAAGTAGTCTTTATATTAAAACAAGATAGTCTTCTGCTGATTTTATCAGTAACCCCTTTAATATAAGGTAAAATCACTCTATTAAAAGAGGAATTGTCAATTCTATCCTCTTTTTTCTTTTTAGTATTAATGTTATATAAAGCCTTACATATGATGTTTTTATTATAATTATTAGAAAGCAGAATACTTTTTGTAAGTTCTATTTCTTGAGAAAGATTCTTTATCAGTCATACACAGTCATGTTATTATTTAAGATCTAACGGTTTTTCTTTCAAAAGTTAACCTTGATAATGGCGGATGCTAGTCCGTCGAAATATTGGTGTTTAATGGAAAATAATACATGGTACAGCCCAAAAAGTTTTAATTTATATATATACTTAATTTATTATAGAATGATTTTAACAATAATACAATTAAAAATAAAATGGAATTATTGACAAAATTACTTGTGAATTTTTTATTGTGAGGTAAATGTATTAAGATGGCCTCAGTAATGTCCCAAATTTTCTCATTTGTATCATATTCAAAATTAGATTTGATTTATGGACCATTCTAATAAAAGTTAGCATGTAATTGTATTAAAGAGATTATCAAGAAATATCACATTATCAGTTTTGATGACCAAGAACTATTTTTTGTTTGTTCTACCTATTTCTTAGATACTGAAATTTAGCTTACAATACTTTATTGCCTTGTAACATATAAAAGAAAGTTTGTCAAAAATGTTTTAATTGTTATTGAGTTATTTGTGTAGGTATTAAAAATTATAAAAGTTTGACTAAATTTTTTGTTTTAAATTCAATCTTTATGTTGGATGTCCTTGAAATAATTAACAAAATTTTAAAATGCTATTGTTTTTTGGTTTACTTTCCATATGGGCCATGCACTTTTTATAATATGTAGTATAACTTGCTGTCTCAAATATTTTAAAGAATGATAATTTTTACATGTAATTTAATATATAACTATGTAATTACATAAATTAAATAAATATACATGTAAATTTTTTTTTTTTTTCAGCGAGCTGATCGAAGAGAAAAACTACAAGAAGCACATAGATTTCATTTTGATGCCATGTGATTTATAAGGCAGAGAAATCTCATTTTTAACTAAAGTGATGAAACAAAATAGTTTCTTTTTTTTTTTTTTTCACTGTTGAGTGATTAAAGGTATATTTGTAAATAACTTTACAAATGGCCATAATTATTAAGAAAGATTTGTAAATATGTAATATGTCAAATCAATAAAAAAAATTCAGTGAAATTTTTTTTTAATATATTTTGTATTATTATTATTGTGTTATTGTTCCAGAATATATATATATTTGTATGATCAAATTTTACATAAATATATATTTAAAATATTTTCATAGTTATAAGATGAAATTAAATAAATTTTTGAGATATATCATTCGTCATTCTTTAGGGTTGAGAAATTATTCTGTTCATTAGTCAAATAATTATTTTTAAATTCTTTAATAGATTCCTATTCAAGGACACATAACTCCTTTCTATAGAAATAGGCTGCCAAACTTTTGATGAAATCTTATTTATTCTTACCAAGACTGATGATGACTTGAAGCTTTATTACATCTTAAATAATAATAAGATTGTGTGTGAAGTAAAGTTTTTCATTTAATATTTTTATCAAATATTTTCCCAATTGTAGTTGGAGAAAGGTTAATAAAAGTTTCTGCATTTTTTTTTTTTGTTTCATGATCAACTGACTTATTAAAAATATTGCTAGAGAGAGAAAAGAGAGATAAAATAAACTTTCGTAAGGCTGGAATGACTGAATTTTTTTCACACTTGTTTAAATTTATAGGTCTTTTTAGAATTTCAACAGATTCTCTTATAGTTTGTAAATCATATTTTTCCAAAAATCAGAGATATATTCGATATCTAAAAAAATATACTGTCAAAGTTAATGTAATTGATTTTTGACTGAAATCATTTTTATGCTCCTTAACTCTTATACTAATACTTAACTATTAAAAACATGGAATTTTTATAGACGTTTTGATATTTTAAAAATACTTTTTATATTTATGAAAAAATCAAAGTTTTTTTGCTAGTGGATAAAAGAATTTCTAATATTGAAACTAAATAGTCATAGTCTGATCTTATCTGTGACACTTTTAAAATAAGACAAAAGTGTTCTCTATTTGGATTAAGATTTTTCAATTTCACTATTTTTTTTTTGTCATCAATACTATAAAGAACTGTTTATAATGTGTTTATGTAATCATTAGAGAGCAGATTATTATTAATTAGAGTTATTTCTTGGCCAAGATTATTTTTATCAGACAATCAATGTGCTCTCATCAAAATATTTTTAGCCACAAAAAATAGGAGTAAGATGACAATGGAAAGTGATCATGTGATGTGTTTTTGTTTTGTTTTTATGATAAACTTTACACAAATATGTCATTCATAAGAAAAGTAAAAAATAAATGCAAAACATCAATTCCATGTGGCCTTATAATAAATATATTATCGATATAACTAAGCCAAATAGATTTTTTTACTAGCCACCATATGATTTTTATAAAAATTCATGAAAAGATCTGCAATTACATGTTATACAGGGATCTATCTCTTTTATTAGCTAATAAGAAAAAAGATTGTGTTTAATCTTATTGACTTATGGATCGTGAAAAATTTATTTAGAAATATTACCAAATTTACCACTTCCTTTATTTTGGTATAATATCTTATATAAATGCAATTTATCCACTCTACTTTGAACACTTTTTAGCAAAAAACTTTTTATTGTACATATATGTATACACAGTCTTATGTTTTGACTGTCCTGCAAAATCAGAGCTATGGTATAATGAAAAAAATAAAACACATAACTATATAAATAATACCATAAGAATAAAAAACAACATAAAATATAAAAAACGTAATAAAACTGCTATAAATATAATCAAATCCAAATAAAATAATCCAGTAATATAAAATAAAATACTGTATACAATATAAAATAATCATTAAAAACCAGTCAACACTTAGACAATATCAAAAACAATTTCAAACTGTTGTCAATGCAACCTCCTTTTAACAATAAAAATGGAATCCCACCTTTATTAGTGGTCCAATATACTTATATAAACACTAAAGATTGCAACTTTATCACAGAAATTGAAATTATTGATACAAAGAAATTTAAATAAATCTCTACATGTATATTCATGAGTAACTATTAATTTAAATATATTATTCATTTTTATTATTTTTAATAATCTAATTATTTCTATTCCTTATAAACTTAAAACTTTAATTTTATTATCCCCACATTAATAAAATACTTCTTTTATTTTCATATAATTCTCAGTTCAACCTTAATTCATGTATTAAGAATATCCTTTTTAATTTTCAAATCATATAATATCTGTTATTTTTTTATTTATTCTTCTGTTACTAATAATATTATATATATATTTAATATCTAAAAACCATAAAGATTATAATCTTTTAACTTATCCTCTTTTACTTTAATTTCTTTAAAATAAAAAACCTCTTTTTTTTTAAATAATTATTTTATCTACTAATTTCTTCTATTATATATTATTTAAACTATCTGTAATCACTACAACTCTTTATTTATATATTTATACACTTTTATTATTATTATATATTATATAATTCTCTCTTGTAAATTTATATTATATATTAAAAATAAATCCTAGATATAATAAAATATATTTATCTAACAACAAAGACCAAAATGATATGTGACAATAGCTGTAACATAGTCATATAATTTGAATTTTGCAGATCTGATGAAAACTGCAAGGTATAGTCGAAACTAAATAATAAAAGTTTTTGCTGAAAAAAGTGTAGGAAGAATTATTTGAATTGCAATATTGTATATGAAGATAGTTGAAATAAAGGAAGAAGGCAAGTGTTTTAGAAAGATTATATATAATATTTGTTTTTATTCCTTTATATCTATTTTCCCTTTTCTTTCATTGTTTTCAGTTTTATTTATCCTATATTCTATTTTTTCAATACTTGTTTTAATTATATGTACATGGAATTTACTCTTTTAATTCCTTGATTATTAAATCTTTGTGTTAATATAATCTTTTTTTTTTTTGAACATTACATTATAGCCCTGTATACTCTTGAATATATTCAACTACTTTTGTACTTCCTATGGCTGTTGGAGAACCAACTTATGTTATAACCTATATTGTTTTTTTTATAAACATTTATTTGAATATACCATTTCTATGTATCAATTTCTTTTGAGACATTATATCCAGATATGCAATTGTATACTCTTCTTATTTTATTAATTTTATTGTTTAAGTTTTTTATGGTATTATTTATATAGTTATGTGTTTTATTTTGTTCATTATATCATAGGTTTGAAGAAGACTACAGGATAGTTTCAACATAAGATTGTGTATACATATATTACAATAAAAAGTTTTTTTGCTAAAAAATGTTCTAAGTAGAGTGGATAAATTGCATTTATATAAAAATTTATTTAATTGTTAGTTGTCTTCAAATGAAATTTCCATATTAGAGAAAAGTTTTCATTACATTGTAACTCCAAAACATATTCCAATTGTAGATATTATTTGCATTATCAAATCTTATTATTAGATCTGGAATTTGTAATATTTTAAAAAATATGAAATCTTCAAATAGAAATTTATCCAGAGAAGAATTTTTTGTTCTTGATAATCTAAAAAGAATTTGACTGTTATACTTGATCATTTCAATTATAACAAAAAAAAAAATTAATTTTTAAATGATAACACATATAAAAAGATTGATAGAGATTCTTCATTATATTTATAAAATAAGACAAACTTTTGATCAAGCATTTTAATGTGGATGACAAGATGGAAATTAAAATTATTCTTCAAATTTTATCATTTACCATTAGATTCCCCACACATTCTTTAACTCAATGTTCAGCCTAAAAACTCAACACATTTTATTTCCATTATTAAAAATTTAAAGCTTGCCATATCGATTTTGATATTCATTTTTGCCTATCAATATTTCTGTTAGAGAGGCTTTATCTTTTATATCATAATATAAAAATATTTGATTTTATTATACCATTAGAAAATCAAAACCTTGAGATTACATTTTTTATTTACATTTACAAAAATATTAACAAGTAAAAGGCTTTTCTATGGGCTTTCTGCTATGACTTGTAATTGCTGATTTTTTTGATTATTATTTTTTTAATCAAAAAATGAATATGTTTTGTAAAAAAAAATTAAAAATTTTTTTGTTTGACTTAGATGATAAAGCTATATGACCCTATGGAATTGATGCTATGCTTTTTTTTTTTCTTAATTAATGACATCCTGATATGAAGTTTATCATGGAAAGTAAAAATGATTATAAACTTTATTTTCTAAGTTATTTCACTTACTGCAAAGTCTGACAGCATTCAGCTTTATTCTTTTGTAGAAAATCTACCCACACAAACATATATCATCATTTTTAATTTTCACTAGCATCTTGCTCATATATTTTCTGTGCTTAAAATTTTTTTATGAGAGCACATCAATTGTCTGATAAAGTTCATCTTGGCAAAGAAATAACTAAAAATATCTGTTCTTTATGGTTACAATAAATTATAAATAATGCTTTTTAAAATACTTTTGGTGGCAAGAAATAGATGAATATTAAAATTAAAAAATCTTTATCTGAATGTAGAATCGTTTTGTCTTAAATTAAAGGGGCTATTTTTTAGTTTCAACATTAAGATTTCCCTTTTCACTAGCAAAAAATCATCAGGATTTTTTTCATAAACTTTATGACCAAGAACTTGTAAAATCTTAAAGTGTTTATGAAATTTTATTTTTCCAGTTCTCAAGTATTAGTGTAAAAGTTAAGGAGCATGAAAATGTTTTCAATCATATGTCAAATCATATTAGTTTTGACATCACATTTTTTTGATGTTGGCCATACCTCTGATTTTGTTAATATATTACCTGGATATTTGATTTAGAAGCTATGAGAGAATCTATTGAAATTCTGAAAAGACCTAACAATTTAAACAAATATGAAGAAACAGCATATTCCAGTTATATGGAAGCCTATTTTATCTTTTTCTTCTCCCTCTAGCAATATTTTTTAAAAGTCAGTTAACCACGGAACAAAAGAAAATACATAAACTTTTATTAACTTTCTCCAATTATGATTGAACAACTACCTGAAAAAAAAATTGGAATAAAAAACATTTTAATATAGATGCATTCTCTTTATTACTTAACAAGAATGAGTAAAGTTTCGGGATGAAATGTTGGCAGTCTATTTCTGCAGAAAGGTTTCTTAGGGGTGGGGACTTTTTTTAAAGTCTTTAAACAGAATTTTTTGGATTGTTGAGCAGAAGAATTTCTGAATGTTGAAGATTGATACATGGTATGTCCTAACATTATCTTTAATTGAAAATAGAACTAGTTGCATATGCTAGTTGAAGTTCAAATATATAAAATAACTTATTGATATCATTTAATGTTAGATTACATCAGCAGCACTGCTTGTGAAGTAAATATAAAAGCTTAATAAAGTAGCATAAACAATTACATTGCTTTAACTAGATTTTGTGTTTATTTCACAGGTAGTGCTGTTGAAACAATCTAATGTTGTGATACTGATAGATTCCATTTTCTATATATATCAATGTCAAATCTATTGAAAATCTGTAATATTTTGATAATGAAAAAGAAGTTATTTAAAATTAGTTTTTTACAATAAAATACTTTACATATTAAAATATGAATATTTATCAAATCCCTTTATAGTTGTAAAAATATGTGAAATAAATAAATGAAATGTTATAATAAATGCTATTACAGTTGGGGTTTTTTTTTAAAATAGATTTCAGCAAATAGTAATTAAAAATAAATTTAAATAATATTAACAAAAAAAATCAAGCTAAATTATCATTGAAAATCAAATGAAATGAGAAAAATAAAATCAAAAGTTTAAAATTGCCCAAATAATCCACATCAATGAATGTCGATATAATAGCAAAAGATATAGTTTTGTTTTTCAAAAAAAAAAAGGCATGCAAATGCATTATTAATAATATCTTAATGCACATATATATATATTCGATAAACTTAAGATTTAGGACATCATCAATATGTAGAGATTGAATGCTAGATTGAAGAACAAGATAGAGAATATATTAAACATGAAAAGTTATAATAATAACAATGAGCTTACTGGAGAAAAAGGCTGCTATTCTGATATGTATGGAAGCTAAATATGGTCAATCTTTTGTTGTAATATAAAGACATCTGAAATTTTTGTTTTAAGAATGCTTTATAATGATAAGACATACATATTTTTTACCTTGTTGGATGTAATGATACTGATTTCTCAACTTAACGGTATATTTTCATTGAATTAGGAAAGGAAAGAAAAAAATAAACTTTTTTTAAAAAAATTTATGATTAATTTTAACATAGATTTCATATGAAAAATAGACCCTGTTTTCATGTGATTAAATACAAAATCCCATTAAACAAATCAACTGCTTTCATTGGGACAATATAACCAAAGCAAAAATACAATGAATAAATGTTTAGCTACAAACTATTTAAAGATTCAAAATTTTTCAAAAAGAAAAGTTTGTTGCCATGAAATTTAAAAGATTGCTTTGCAAGTTTTCAAATAATTATGGTATTCTGCTATTATTGTTTTTTTCAGAAGCTAGAATGCCATACTTATTTACAAAGGGCTGGCAACAATATCAAGAAAATTGGATATTCAACAGTTTCCATGTATAATAATGCTTGGAAGTTTATAACAACTATAATCATATTATTAAGTCCAATTGTCAATTTTACAATTTAATGCATATGTGATAATGATGAAATAAATAATCAATATAGTAGAATTTTATTTTTAATACTTGTAAAATTTAATAATTATTGGAAAATGTTTGTCACAACACATTGTTAAAAGCAATAATGACAGATACTGGAGAGTTATACTATTCTAGTTCACTTGTTAAACAAGGGATTATTGAAGATGATAAGTTTCCAACTTGTGGTCTTTTTATGTGTAATAACTCAGAATCAGCAAACTGATAAAGAAAGAATATATTTCTAAGAACAATTTGCTTCCAAGGATATCTTTTCATGTTTTTTATGATTAAAAAAAAAAGTTTTCAGAGACTGATCAAGATTGCTGATGTATTGCAAATATGAAAATCTGAACATTTTTTCTCCAATTAACATCATTAAAAAATATCTGACTTTATGTCAATTCTAATTTTCAAATACAGTAGTCACCTCATCCATTGCATTTAAATGATGGATAATAACAAAGCCCATATTTATAATATAATTTTAATATTAATAATATACAAATAAAGACAAAAGAAACAATTGTGAAACGAATGGTGTAGTAATAAATTAGGAGAAGGATGGCAAACACATAACTGATCAAGTATACAAAATAGGGAAATGGTCAACAGTTTATACAAATGTGCATAAAAATTATGAATGTCATTTTATACCACGAATTGTGGATAATAAATCTGCTGACAATAAGTGTTTAAGTGTGAACATATATTCAAATATAAAATAATCAAATTATGCTCTCGACTTGCTTCTAGAAAAGTGTAGCAAAAAAAAAGATAATATATTTGATAGTTTAATGATGGGTGAGAAAATAAATTCTCATGTTGAGTCAAAAACAGAGTCTATGATAGAATTTATAACAGATTCATATGATCAATTTCAAAAACTCATATCTCACTGAAATAGTTTTCCATTTTCTTTTTGCCAGCCATTGAAAGATTCTGTAAGGGGGGCAGAATAAAGATTAAACATCTTAAATAAAACCCAAAGAAGCAAATAGATTTTGGGGAAATATATCTTAGTCTGATTGACAATTATAACTCACTAAAACATAACCTCTTACTATTGTAATGTATCAAAACAATTAATAGAGACATACAACATGAACTGACTTTTTTAGAAATAAACTTAGAAGATTTGGAACATAATGCGAATAATGATAATTAGGGTTTTTTTGTCATGTAATGTGGTGGAATGATGTTCCAGCAGCTTTTTTAGTGTATTTTTAATACTTCAAACATAATTAGATAAAACAATATTGCACATACATAATTATAATTCATATTTATATAATTTGAACAAATAAAAAAATATAGTGTTTTATGAATCAGATGAAATATGGTTGGATTTGAAATTGGTGCTCTCATGTAGTGAGAAATGAACTCATCCACATTAGTCACTCGTGGACAATGACATTACAGTGATGCATGTACAGCCAATAATGTTTTACATTTGTGATTGAATGCATCTGTGTAGTAATTGACAATGTGTGGAATATTTAATTTCTTTAATTTTACATATTTTATTTATTTTTTATTGTAAAAATTTACCCCAAGTTTAAAAATGAAAAACATTTCCAGTTATTTCTTAATCCTTGGTCCCACTAATAAAAAGTCCAAAATGATGACAAAAAATATGGAAATATTGGTGCAAGTTGATGATCCCAAATCATCTCAAGTCGATCTTGAAGTGCTATGCCAAACTCAAAATGATTGGCCATATTCCTAATCATTGGATCAAAAAAATTATTTTTGCTCAAAAAATGAATGGTTGAACATATACAAAATGAAACTTGGCTGCACACCTTGCAGAAACAGTAGAACTCTTGGAACTGAAATGACGATGAGAATGAAAATTTCCAAAAAATGGGCCAACAATGAAATCATCTATTCTGGGAAAGATAGGAAATTATAATTGAGCTCACTTCAAAAAAAATTTTTTGATAGAGTATCTGCTGCACACAAAACACCGTTAAAAATTATTTTTGAAGCCAAAAAAGAGAAGATTGAAAACATTTTTTTTAAATCATTATCTTGCAAAAAAGTAATATCAACAAAAATTTTCAAACTGCATATAAAGTAGCAATGGAAAATTAAACATTCTCTTTTTAAAAGTGAAATTGATCTGCAGGAACTGAATGGAATTGAAATGGATCGTATTCTTTATTCAACAAATGCATGTATTAATATCATGAATCATATAAGTGATGAAATAAGTAAAAATGTATTAAAAGAAGTTGTTCAATTGAAAAATATAATTTCATTGATAATTGATGAATAAACTACCATAAGTAAAAAAAAAAAAACATTGTGATTGTTTGATGCCGTTTCTAAAGTGTTGAAATAAATTCACCAATTAATTTATTTTTAGACTTGATTGAACTTGAAAACGTAACAGCAAAAGGAATATTTGAATCCTTACTCCAATGTCTTGAATTTTATGGGATGACATAAAATTATTTTAAAAAATATTTAATTTCAGTAGCATATGATGGTGCTGCTGTTATGTTAGCATGTAAAAATGGAGCGAAAGAATTGCTGACACAAAAATTTCCTTCCATTATAGTTTGGCATTGTACTAATCATAGATTAGAATTATCAGTAAATGATGTTATAAAGAAATTTTCAGGAATCAATAAATTCAAATCATTTATTGATAAACTTTATGTTTTATACCATGCATCACCAAAAAATAATTGAGTTACATAAATATGCAGAATCACTAGGTGTTGAACTGTTAAAAATTGGAAGAGTTTTAAGTACTAGATGGATGGTATCTAGTTTTCATTCAGTTTCAGTTATGTGGAATAATTTTGAATCTCTTGTGCATCATTTTGAAGAAGCAATGAATGATCCTACAAGAGATAAAAATGATAAATGTACTTACAATGGCTTAAAGAAAAAATAACATCTACAGCCTTTTTATTGGATCTAGCATTGATGTGTGATGCTCTCCAAGAATTGTCAGAACTAAGTTTGGACCTACAAGATCACAATGTGAATCTTTACATTGCAAATTGAAAAATAAATGCATTAGTTCAAGTTTTTAAAGAAAGAAAACAAAATTTTGGATTCTTTTATAAATACGCTGTACATGATCTGCATTTTTATGGATTTTCACTTTCTGCAAATGTTCAAAAATTGATTCTCCTATTAACCCGAAAACATTTTATACCATGTTGAAAGAGTCAATTGAAAAAGAATGCTAGATAGCAAAGATGTTGAGTTTGCACTTTGGACTAGCATACTTGATCAAAATATTGGCCTAAAGATAATGATATTCAGTTGGCATTTGGAGAGATGGAAATTAAAAACGTCAATCAGACTACAACTATATGAAAGAGAAATGATTAGTGGATTTCACGAATACATTCTCGAAAAGAAATATCCTGAAAAACTATTGCATTTGATATATGCTCTGAATTCTATTCCCGTTTCTATATGCGAATGTGGGTTTTTGCAAATGAATCTAATTATTATCCCAATAAGATCTTTGTTGAAGATCAAAACAGTTTTGGGACTTTTGTTCATCAAACTCATTGGACCACCTTTGACACTTTTCGATCCTTCAAAATATGTTGATCTGTGGTTACTCAGAGAATATCATTCTGCCATAGACACTAACACTAAGAAAAGGAATCAAGACAATTTGTCAGATGAGAATTGGATAAAATTTTGGAAATCACTATCAACTTTTATTCAATTATATAAAGTTTTACAATTTCATTTTACATTTAGTTATCAGATGTATATTTGTTTATTTAATTTTAGATTTGATATGTCTAAAATAAAACAAATTATAATAAATTTTGTTTAATTTTTTTAGTTGCTTCATAGCATTGGAAAAACTGTTTTAAATTTAACTTAAATAATATTTAAATATAATTTTCTTTAGTAAAAAGCTTTACAAGAAGTGAATAATGGCATCTTTGTTATTTAAAAAAAGTTCTGCTGATAACCCAAAATAATTGCATAAATCTAAGAAAAAATAGTGTGCCAAATAACTGATAACAGAATCAAGATTAATTTCTTATTGGGTAGATTAAATTCTTACATAAATATTAGTACTCTGAATTGTTTTATTAACAACCATAATAGATAATTAAGAAATTACTGAAAAGATATGCAGGGTATTAATTATCTATTATTAATAAGATGCTATCTAATTTTTTATTTGTTCCAGAAAAAGACTTGCAACATGAAATGTATCATTGTAAATTAAAAACTCTGTGAGTAATAAATGAATATGTTTATATCTTCAAGCTTTCAGGCCAAGATGCTTAAGACTGGCTTATATATATATATATAAAGTTAAATAAAGAAAAGGTTGGTATCATCCTTATCAAAATCTCTGTCATGTGTCAAGGCCTGATCTTTCTTAAGACAGCTGTTTAAAATCTGATTGGCTGTCTGAGAGACAAGGTAGGTGCATGTGAAAGACTAGCAACCTTTCAATTATTACATCATTTTTTTTATTGAGTTAACAATACTAAAGTGTTCACAAGTATTTTTAAATCCCTCATAAAGCTTAGAAATTTTTATTTCATAGTGTTATATTTTAAGCATATTTCTTATCTGTAACTATATTTACCTTCATGATTTTAGAATTTCTGTATATTAAAAAATTATTATTTTTATCACATATTTTGGGCTCACCATTTTTTCATCTTTTGAAATAAGAATTAATATGACTTATTTTTCATGGCATTGAAACTGGTTAAGTTAAAATTATTTTACTCATTTTTTTTTTTTACCTTAGATGTTCACTATCATCTGGTGCAATTGATATTTTTTAGTCACTAGTATTAGACTTCAAAGTATGCAAGATATTAAATAATGTATTTATACAAATGAAGAATCAACATTTTGCAAGTTAGACCACAAAAAAGGAAAAACAAATGAATCTTTATTATTTAACTGAATTTAATGATACATCAAATATCATTTAATATGGTAAAGGAAGATATATTTACTCAAAATTATTCAAAAAGTTAATAGGCTTAACTATTAATTAAACAAATATTATATTAGCATGTAAAACATATATTCTTAGCAACAGATGAGCAAGAACTAAGATGAATCATTTTATTTGAAATAACACAGTTATAGTATTAGTAAACGAAAAAGCTTCAAATATTTTAATAGATTCAACTGCATAAAAAAATTCTTAAAAATTAGATACGATTTAAAAATTAAGCAAACTTAAACTTTGAGTACAGTATTTTGATTACATAATATTCCTGCATATTTGTGGAAGTTGTAAAGCAGTAATGAGTTTAGATTTAAGTAAATATATTATCTTTCTAATTTTAGATTCAGAAAAAGGAAGTTTTCATTCTTTATCCATTAATGTTAATGCATCACTATTATTGAATGTTAGATCAAACAGTTATGTCAAAAACAAAATTAAAAATTTGTAATCATAAATAAAAATTTTAATTAGTTGCTAGGTGATCTAAAAAAGAAAGATATTTTTGTGGTTAAAATATTATGGTTTTAAATTCAAAGAAAATTTTTAAATGATAGATTGTTAGAGAGATATCAGTATTATGCTGTTTATCATATCTACAAATAGACATCACATGATCACCATTTAATTACAAATAGACACAGTAACAAAATAATAATTCTATTAAATAAAATTTAACAATAATTATTGAACAGAAAATTGTACAAATTTTTTGCATAAAATTTCCAATAGTTATAATGCAAAAGAATAGTATCCTTAAAGGTCAATATAGTGCCAGCCAATATACTAACAATCATAATGTTTCTGGAAACAGTAAATTATTGTCCAACATTATTGGGTATGTTAGAATTGAAGTGTACACTGTTGTTGAATTTTTGCACAACAGATAGGTTGCATATTGCAAACATTTTATGTAGCAGAAAATCATTATAAAGGAACTTATATTCATTCTTAAATCAATAGTATCTTTTAAATTATAAGGTTAGGTATTAATTATAATTACATAAATTGTATTCAAAACATATCAAAAACTATTGATATTCATTATTTAGACAAAACATGTAGACTAAATTTTAATAGTAAATTGTCAACTTGAATATTCAATTTTGTCATATTACTAAGATATTACAAAGTATTATCAATTTATCTTTCTTTATGCATTGATAAAATTATAGAAAATTAAACATTCACATTTCATATTACTGTTATGAAGCTTATTTTGTTAAAATTAATCTCGTAGCTTTGATTCACCAGCAATCTTTTTCAGAGCTGTAAGATATATATATATGCATGAAAATAATGGTTTATTATTTAAATACGTAAATAAATAATATAACTTATAAACTGACTCATCTTTTATATCTAATACCATATATAGATATTGTAATGATCAGATTACACACATTTAATTAATTTAAATTTATTTAATTGATTTGGGCACCATCTGACAATAAACATCAAACAGACTGGCATATATATATATAAGCTTTAAAAATATCTTCAATATGATGATGATAATCACTATTTGCAATAGCAGTCTAAATTCCATAGAATATAAGTTACTCCTGAAGAAATGAATATGAAATAAATATACAATCAGACAATATTACATATAAAGATGTTGACACACTATTTAAACCATTAATAAAGGAATAGTTCATTATAGTTATCAGACAAAATATAATACTCTTTTTTTTTTATTAATAAAACCATTTCTTCAATCTTTTTTTAAAAGTTCTAATGTAGGGTGGAAAACAATAGTTATTTATAAAGTGTCAAGGTTTATTTTGATTAATTTTAAAACATTAAACTTTTAATTAAATCTTATAATACATTTTTATATGATCAAGTACATTTGCTGTAGAGTAAATCCCTGCCTTTAATATATCCTGGATATAATCCTAATATGGCTGGTTTTTACAAATATAATACATTTATTTATATCATAAATTTGATAACATAGTCATATATATGTCTAATATGGGATAATGTTAGCCAATAGACCTTTCTTACAATGATAAATTTAGAGAGTTGCTACTTTAGGTTTATATCCTGATTTAACAATAACACTAATTATGAGAGGTGGTTCTTTGAATATAACTCTGATTTACCAGATAAAACTCCGTAATTAACTGAAGTAGTCCTTACAATCTGATTCCCAAACTTAGAGAACAAAACTGAATAAATCTGTCATATAAATATTGTGTAGGATAACCATTTAACATTGATTTAATAATTGCATATACATAATAAGTTCTAACATACATAAAATGTAACTCACAGCAATCAAAAGGAGGGCTAATTTACATACAAATAGACTATCGATTTTCAAAGTAATCCTTTATCTTAAAATATCATTCATTATTTTTCACTCATCTTTCTTTTTTCTTTCGCTTGGATGTTTTAAATATTTTACAAGTGTTCTCATTTGTTTTAAATTGATTATTAAACCTTTGATTATTTATCTGAGAATTCCATATTAAAAAAACTTTAAAAATGGTAACAAATTGTAACATATATATAATAAATACAAAATGAAGTAAATTTTTTTTATATATACAAATGATTTTTACATCAGTTGCAGCTCAACTAACTTTTTTTTTTTTTAAAAAAAAAAAAACTTTTGCTTTTTGCTTTAATCAATCAATAATATAAAATAGTGTTTGTTATAATTAAATACTGTATATACTAAAATAGCACATTAACTATAATCGTTCTATCAGAAAGATATAATCTTATAATCATTGATCAATCCCAATTATTAGTTTGAAACTTTTTTATTTTATTTCTACTATTTATTTGCTGATTTTTCTCAATTTTAGCTAAAACTAACCGATCTCCCTTTGACTTTGCAGAAAGGAAAAGGCCTAAGCACTAACTTACAAAGCAAAAGTTCTGAAGTCAGACCAATTTCTTCCATGATAGCAAATGTTAATTGATTCCATTTGTAAGTCACAATAATGTCCTTCAACAATCTTCTGTATTTGAAATTTAAAGTCTAATCATTGTTTCTTCATTTGAATTAGTGATTCCTTCAAATACATAACTTGATCAAGTCTATCATAGATCCAGAGTAGATTTCCGAAGTTGGCAGTTTTTCTCCTTTTCTACTCAGTTATCATAATGACGGTTCAATGCAGCTTGATTAAAACAAGAATCCAGATTGCTCCTTTTAAGAAAAACTGATCACTTATAGGTTTTGACATTTTTAATTTAACACCCTTAGATCTTGTTTTTCATACATTTCATCTTTTTAATATCTTTAATAGTATCTTATTTTTAGACCTTTATCATCTGGTTGTATTTTAATTACAATAATTTCAAAAACATTTTCATTATTTAATTGATTAAAATTGCAAAACACTGTAGTTATTAAAGTGAGTTGTTTTTCAATACATTTTATACATTCTTTGATTAGAGCAACAATTTTAACATAATTTATAAGTTTCTTTTAAGTTTAAACATTTTTAACAAATCTATTATTTAATATTAAAACAGGCAAACTCTCCATACAGTATTGCTATTTAATGTTATTTTAATATGACATTTAATATTTTATTTAACATTTTCATATTATCTACTTATTTTAAATCAATTATTCTATTCTATATAAAGATATTTAAAAACTTTTGAATGCTTTATTAATTAACATCTCTCTACAACTTATGTGGAAGACCACATAACTGACACTGAAATGAATAAGACATTCACTTCAAATTCTCAAGCTTTTAAGCAAAAAAAACAATAATAAAAGATTTTACTTGTATTAATTTCTTGTTTATCTGGCATTTTATAAGATTTTCATCCAGATTATTGATCATTTATATATTGTTTCTTTGTAGTGATTTTAAGTTGACCTTTATCTGGACGTTAATTATTTCTGATGTAATTTAAGATGTCTTAATTATTGTGTAAGAGTATTGCCTCTCATTTCTTCTCATTATCAAATAAAATTGATGTTCAGCAGTATTCTCCTGATTAACTCTATCCAAATGCTACACATCTATATGCATATTAAATATAAAAGTAATAAGTTTGTTATGCACAATGCATTGATTATCTTGGGTGGCAAATCCTTATTTAATTTTTGTGTTAAGTCTAATTTTGTTTGGTTTTGAGCATACACAAGCTTTTGTTCCATTTACTTTTGTCCTTTTACTATCTTTTCAACCCATTCTTTTAGTCCATCTGATGTTTGACTCAAGACATCAGACTTATCTTCTCATATTTGAATTTTTATTTTTACCTGTTCTTGTTCACTTTCTATTTGTTTTAATAATTTCAATTTGACAGATTTATCTTCGACCATTTTGATATTTTATTTCTAACAGTTTTTGTTGAATTTCTTTATATTCATTTAGTTTTAGTTCATCTTTCTCATGTTATAGTCCATCAGATCCATCTTCTACCATTTGATCTTTTATTTGTACATATTCTTGTTGAATTTCAATTACTACTTTCTCTATAATGTTGATTCATCATTTTTATATTATTTTAACTGAACAAGTTAATCTTCTGACATTTAATCTTTTATTTGAACCTGTAATATCTTTATTTTTGTATCTTCTAATAGCTTTAGTTCATCATCTTCATCTTGCTTTAATGTAACAAGTTTATCTTTGACCATTTGCTCAATTATTTGAAACTTTTATTGAATTTTTATATTTTCCTAATATACTCTTGATTCTTTTTCAGTCTCTAGTTCTAATTGAACTTGTTCCTCTTTCATCATTTGACCCATTGTTTCTTCTTTAAGCTGTACGTGCTTATTTTCTACAACATTTCTCTTTATTGGCCCAATCTGTCATCCATCTTTAGAATCACTTGCTTTATCTTTTTCTGTTCTATCTTTTGCTGTAATTTTCAATTGTTTGCTTAAAACCTTTTAAAATTATTAATTCCATATGTTATTGCCCATTTTCCATCTTCAATTCCAGTTGCTTTGGTACAATTTCTATGTTTACTTCATTTGCTCTCCCATCTTTTCTATCTGCTTTTATCCATTTTTTGTTTTCTTCAAGATGTTTTTACCTCTGCTTTTTTCTATCTTCCATTTTTTTATCTTCAATCCCATCCTCTGATCAAGATGTTTTATCTGCTTTTTCATCTCTAAATCTATCTGTTTGAATAATGTGTTGATCATCTGTACCATGTCTATTTGTGATGATGTTGTACATTCTTTTCAGAAATTTTATCTCATTAGTCTGTATTGCTTCATATGTTTATATATGTCATTATCTGGATCAACAATGTCCATATCAGAACTCACTATATCATCTTTTTTTTTGCTATCCTCTTCAAAGCTTGTTTCTAAACTTTCTTCTCTAATAATCTCCTGATCTTCATTCTTCTCATTTTCATTTTGTATTTTCTTGATCTGCAAATTTTCTTTAATATACAATGAATTTGATAAACTTTTACCATTAATGTGATAAAGTAATTTTAAATATATTTAATTAATATGTGAGAAAGTAAATTTTAAAATAGCTAGAGTTTTTATCTGATTTTAAAAGGATTAAGCTCCATTAATGAAATAAAAATATTATTATATATGTGATAATAAAAAGTGAGAATAAATATAAGATAATAAAAAAAAACAAGTAAGTGATGTAGGCTTTCATTATTTGTCTTTTAAAAAATGTCGACTTAATAATAATTTTAAAAACGATAGCTTTAGTACAGTATTGAAAAAATCTTATTTTTTTCATCTTTTATTTATTTATTATCTATTTATCCTTTAAATATATGTGCATAGGATATTAATTTTTGTTTTATGTTGCTTATCTCAATTTAAGCAAAAAATCAGTAAAAATAAATGCAATCAGTAACCTCACATTATTTATATTCAAAAAATATCGACTTACAATAATTTTTAAAAAACTGAATTTTCTACAACGATTTATAATTTTTTTAAACATTATTAAACTTCTCCAAACTTTTAAAAATAATAGCAATGTATTTAATAAATTAACAAACTTTTATTAAATGCTTTGTAAATTATATACTTTAAACAATATTAAAAACCAATATAATATTTTAAAGAATCATTAAAATATATTTTTATTGTTTTTTACATATAAATTACATGCTAATATTTTACAGACTTTGTGGAAAGTAGATAAAGTATGTTAGTACACAAAACATTATAGATTCCGAGATGGCACTTCAGGCAGCTTGGAGACTAGGACATATGTATTACAATTACTGCCATTGTCAGTAATAATATTTGTTAATCTAATTTATTACATAAATCATACATGGTATGAAAATGAATAAATAATTAAGCACTTATGTCTGTGCCTATAAAAAACTAACAATTATTTAATAAATTTACGGTATTTTAACTAGTAACATGGACTTTAGGCAGATGATCCTAGTGATTTAATGAGTCTTATCTTCCATTTCCATATGTCAATATGATGATATTTATTAATTAAATTTAAAATGCATGATTCTATTCAAGAGATAGATAGATAAATGTATATATTGAAAAACTCAAAAAGATATATGTTTTACAATTAGAAAGCCAGGAACTGTATCTTTTGAAACTAATTACCATATGTAAATGACTATTATATGCAATTATTCAAATTAGAAATTTTATTCTGATCAATAGAATAAAATTAATAAGTAATAAAACTCTTGGAGGGAGGGGGGTGCATATTTAAATATATTATAATTTTAAAATATCATGCCAAGAACAAATTTCACGAACCTACTTTTTATTTACAAATGATTATTATTTGTAATTAATCAATTTTGTTACATATTTTTGTGATTTGGTGTCTTGGATATATATATATATGCTTAGCAATTAGTAATGCTAATTAATTTATCACACTAGAAATATATTTAAACAAAGATCTAAAAGTTGATTATTCAGTAATAAATAAATAAATCACCAATTCTGTTCTAAATGTAAATATCCATCATGTATATAAATATTACACAGAGTAATATAACTGATCATAAAAAGAAATTATTTTGCAATATTGCTGCTGATAACTAATGTTTTATTATTTCATTTAGATAATAAGTAAATATAGAAGCCATAGAAACAGTTACATATTGTATTATTTTATTTTACTGCATGCAAAACCATAGGTACAGCTAGTGTAAGGATAAAAATGGAAGACTGAAGATTCAGATAACTTGTGGAAAATTTTTAAAATATAATTTTCATATGTTAGCTTTAAATCTATTGAAATTTTTTGGACTTAAAGATATTTTTATTATTTTAATTTATAAAAATAAAGAAATTTTATTTAATAGTTTCCTATCATAACATTACTATAGATTCCATAATGTTCTTAAAAAATCTCAAACTGCTGTGCATATGGATTTTGTTGCCAAGCAACTATAAGAATGTATAATGAGTAAAAACAGATGCTTATATATTGCCTTTGTAAAAAAAAAAAAAACAACTAGTCAGTATAGTTTGACTCAATTAATCAAAAAAATTTTATGACAAAGTTTAAAATTAATAGATTATTTACCAGAGCTGAATCTTGCAATATAGGTTTTATATAATGGTATATTTAAAAAAAAAAAAAAATTTCTATTGATTGTGGGATTGGAAATAAAAAGGTACCAAATTTTGTTTTATATTTGAAACAATTTATAAACGATTTCACAGAATAGGCATCAAGTTATTATATAGTAGTGGAATTTTTAGTATGAATTAATTAAAATCAGAAATAAAAACTATATCTTAGTCGTTTTTTAGATTTTCTATTTTGCTAATTGAAGAATGATCTTCAAATCGTTTTTAATATTTTGAATGCAATCTCTAAAAACTTTGTTTTAGTAATTAATGTTTAAAAAAAAAATAGAATCATTTATGCCTGTGGTGGAGGGAAAAAATTATTAACTATTATTTGGATGATTATTTTAACAGTTATTAAAACAGGCAAAACTCACTATACACTAAAGGATGGGACGATTCTCATCATACCCCCCCCTGTGTACCTAGGGAACCAGTCATGCTAGTCACTAATTCGATCTTTAGTGGTGTGTAGTCCCCTACACAGCGTGCATCCACGTTGGTCGCCTGATATGATGGACGGAACAATTAGCACTTGGATATATCTATCATATTCAACAATCAGCTGATTCGATCACAATGTATGACCAACTTACTCAAAGTATTTATGTGATGATACACCTATCTATCGATCCCCAAACGATGCTGGTGCCAGATATAACGGACGAAATGATTACAACTAATCCCAAACACTGCAAACACCAGATGTAATGGATGGTCAACTAACTTGCAGATGGATGGTCAACTAACTTGCAGATTGTACTACTATGCAGATGTAGCAATATGGTGTAGGGATAAGTTAATATGCTCTAATTTATTACCCCTAATGTAACAATCTGCAGAGACCTACCAGGCTTAGGAGGAAAAAAAAGTTGAATCCAACTATGTTCAGACTGTGGGTCATCTGATAGAGTGCTAATGAGAACCCGATGAAATGCTTAACCAATGATAGCATACACTTTAATTGACTAACTCTATCCTTATTTAATAATAATAAATGCAATTTAGGTTAGTTCATCCACTTTCCCCTTTTTAATTCCATTATGCCCTAATATTCAAGCCCAGAGAGAATATTGCTTTTAACTCCTTTAACAGGTATGAACAGATTTACACAGCAACTCCTGCACCTATATATAGGTTATAACTAGCATTTATTATATTTGTTTTATTTTCAAGCTTTTATATAATAAGAAAAATAGATGTGTATGCATGTATAATTATTTATAAACTGTGGAATGTCAGGACAACTCAACAAATCAGAGACCGGAATAATACAAATTCTCAAACATTTATTAACAATAATAAATATCAAGTATAACAACAATAGTAATGATAAGAAAAAATATATAAAAAAATAATAATCATCATATGTACATGTGTCACAAGTGAACCTCTACCATCTTACTAATTAATTATCCTCTAGATCCAACCCTTATATCTCATGGTAGAAATCCACCTATGTCACTCATTCTCTACAAATCATAATTATATAGAAAAATCAACTTTAGTTATTTAACATAATTGAGATGCTGGATAGCTAAATTATATATTTACAAATGTTAATCTATTTAACAAGTTTCCCCAATTTATATATATGATAGAGACAGATACTAGTTGATTAGTCAAACATACTGGAAAATATACGTACATGGTTAACCACAAAATAAAACATATAATATGTATTCTGTATAAGTGTTGTAATTTAACCTATATATAAATTTAGAGAATTTTACCTCAATATTTATGAGGATAACCTGATGTGAAGCAGGTGGTATTACCTAAATTTTATTTATAATGAAAATATAAAAAATATCAAAATGAATAATCCCCCCCTTTTCTTCTTTGCTAATTCTGAAAAATGAGGCTTCAGCATCAGAGTGTGAAAATACAACAGATAGTATGAATAAAAAATAATAATAAATAAACAAAAATTTACAATATTGATTCTTTGATTAAAAATTGTAATTGGAACAAAGTTTATAAAAATCATCATAATAAAAGTAGTAGTAGCTGATAGTTAGGCAAGTTGTTCTTCAAAGCAGTTTCACTTAGTAAATCATTTTCCTTAGCAAGGATAGATAGGTACAATGGTGTCTCCTGTAGTTGGGTTTAATGGTAAACATCTTGATCCTCATTTGATTCACCATAAAGTATTCCAATCCTTGTTTACTTTTGACTGTAGGCATCTTCTTGTGTGTTTATAAGAAAGTAGATATATATATATATATATATAGATATAATGCAGCTGGCAGGAAATACCATGATACACAATAGCATGTTTTGCTCTAGCCCATTTTCATATTAAAGTACAATTTAATAATTATTTATAATCATATATTTTCATTGAATAGTATTAAAGCACTTACATATATATTAAGAAAATTATTTCATTATTTTTTTCTTTTCCAATTTTCAACAGACTTAATTCTCGTTATTCTTTTTGAAAAGATTTAAAATGTTCAAATTTACTCCAACAACTATTAAAACACGATTTAATTATTTAAGAATTAATCAGTTATTCTTACTTCTTATTTCACTTTCTTTCCTTTGAATTTGATAAACTTTTAGTTACAGCATTTGACTTTTAAAATGTTTATAATTTAATTAAAAGAAAAAAGTAAAACTCCATTTTAGCATTCTAAATTTTATTTTTAATTGCTGTCTTTTATTTTTATACATTTCATGCGTGTAGATTTCCAGGAATGCTGATATCTTTAACTGCCTATTGTTTAAATACATTTAGATTTATTATAAATAAAAAAAAAAATAATAAAATAATAAAATCAGTTTTATTTTCACACACATGTATCCATCTAATTAACTTCAGGTCATCCCAAATTCATTTAACTATTAATTAATATTCAATTTTAAATTATAAATATATATATATATACATTATAGTTTATTTAATCAAATAGTTTTATATATATACAATATTACTTTGTAAAATACTAATCGTATTTTATTTTATAAATATAATAATTTATTGTGTATTATATATATATAGGTAATAATAATAACAAATAATAATCTTCCCACTATTAATATAAATTCCAAATAGATGGGGTTCAATAAATATGCTTGATCTTTTTAGAAATGTGTGCATTGTAAGCTACCCTTTACAACACATTGCCACTCACAGCAAGCTAGAGTAATCAATGGATGCCAGAAGGCTTGTGCAGTGCCTACTCATTCAATATCCCCAGACTAGTTTCTGGTTTGTGGATATTGGATGAGTAGGTACTAGATGAGGATTTTATGCACAAGCCTTCTGGCATCCATTGATTACTTTAGCTTGCTGTGAGTGGCAATATGTGTAGTGAGTTTTGCCTGTTTTAATAACAGTTATAAGAAAGCATAAGAAATGGTGATCATGTGATGATTATTATACTGATAATGTAAATTAATTTAAATATTTTATAGTTTTTAATCTGAAAGGTAGAATTTTAATACTGAGATGCAATATAGTCTCCAATGTGCTGCAGAAGTATTTGACAGTTTTAAACAAAAGATATTTTATCATTGGTACATAACTACTTCAATTACATTTGTTATATATAGAGTTGTTATTATAACAAATTTATCATAAGGGAGTGAAAAATAGAATCTTATTAACATATTATAATGTCAATGACTAATATTTATTTATTTTACTTTATATGATCTAAAATATGATGGCAAAATCATAATACTAATCTGTTGATGTAACTTGTTCACTATTATAAGAATACATATTTCTTGGAATGATAATGTGAAATAAATGTATTATCAAAGACTTTCTAAAATAGCATACTATTAAAATTTAATGCACTTCATGAGAGGAGCTATGATTTATGCCATAATGAACACATGAGAAACACTCTAATGTGGTGCAATATATTGTCTTCAGAAAATGAGTATGATAAAGAATATAATACAATAAAGAGTTGGAGATTTTCAATTAAACAAAATATTGAAGTAACAAAAAAAAATGTGTAGAAAAGTTAAAAGACTACATCATAAGATATTAAACAGGCTACAAGAACAGTATAAATTATATTTAGAAATGTATTTATGTTCCACAAATTGATTTGTATAGCCATTACAAAAATTAACTTTGGAGCTAAAATAGCTATGTTCATTTATCAATAAGATATTTCTCAGCTATAAAGATTTTCAATTCTCCAAACACTGTTTTTAAAAATATTGATCAAAATTCTGAAATGAAATTTTTTTCAGTAATAAAGTTTAAATTTCCATGTTTAATAATAAATTTTCAGAAGAAAAAAAAAATCACTAATAGAAATTCAAAAGTGTTTGAGATGCTGCAAATAATTGATACCCTTTCTTCCAAATTGGATTTCACAGGTAACTATGATTTTGTGAATGTATTAATGTCTTTTCCTGAAAATTTTTGACAACAATTTTAAAATATTTATTACCATAGTTAATTATTTTAGAAATTACAAAATTAGCAATCCATTCTGTCAGACTACTCTAATGCCCTATATATAAATGTAAAATTAATGGATATCTAGCTAATTATTTGTATTAGTCTTCATTTGTGAAGGATATTGGCTTGCACATACCTATAACAACTTTTATTATACTATTTAAATAAATAAATAAGTAAATCAATCATTGTTATCGGTAAAATTGCAGCTGATATGGTTAAAAGTGAATTTATAAAGTCTCTTATAGTACTACCTATTATAATAGAGTAATAGAAATTTACTCAAAATATCTTCTGAATAGATTTTATTAACCATGTATAGCAAAAATACGTGCATCTTAAATTTTTTTTTTTCTGTTCAAAAAGCACAGTTGATTTTTTTATATGTATAAATAGAAATCACACACACATAAATTTAATATTAGGGGAAAATATACAAAATAGGAGCTCCTAAACCCACTACAATAAAACAATATTTAAAGCATTAATTTAATGATTATATTACAATAATTTAACATTGCTTTTAAATGTGCATGTGTGAAAACTTTGTATTTAAAAACTTAGTAAATTTAGAAAGTTATTAGTGTAAAATGGTTAAGTGAAATTTGTTTTATTGATTACTAATAAATTATTTATTAAATCAATTTATTAATAAAATTTTGAAAAATTTAAAATATAATCAAAGATTATTACTGTATAATATTCAGATGCTATAAAATATTTATGTTTGTAGGGTAATAATACAAATTAAAGTATAACATTAAATTTTAATACTTAAGTTTTTTAAATTCACGTCTCAAAAATTAGCCCTTTTTGGAAATCCCCAGATGCTTAGACTCACCTGCTATAACTTATTACCATGACAATGAGACACATTTTACCCATAAAATTGTGAAACACAAAGAACTCTAGATCATATTGGGTGATATCACAGATCACCTGATAAAAAGCTATAAGTATCACTTCCTATCAAAATTAAATCAGTCGTTTCTAAATTATAGTGCATTAAGGAGTATATCTGGTTAAATTTTAATATTAGCCATCTTGTTCATCTTCTTCAAAATCAAAGAGTAGAGGAACTTAATAGGTATTTTGCCTAACTGGCAAAATGTTTTCTTCTCATGAGCCTATATGGATAAATTACAATAACTATAAGGTTTATTATCAAATATTATTTAAAAAGAAATCAAACTTAAATGTTTTAAGTCACTAATGGAATTTATAACATCACTTATATGATGTTGCTGCATATAAAATATTTTCAGAAGTTATTTTTCTTTTTTATTTGCAATTAGGATAACTTATTTGAAATAACCTTGACTGCCTTTCCTTATGGATTTAATGAGTGTTAAAAACTTTGTACAAACTATGGATTAATATTCAACCTATAAGTGTTCACATATAAAAGTTGTTTAAAATCTTATGAAAGATTAGTGAAAGTAATTCAAGTCAGTGGATTATTTATTCTTTTCTAGATATCACAAATTAATAAGAGAACATGAACTGTAGCTGGGAATTCAATTAATGGATTATCAAACCATTGCATTTAATGTATATAATAAACATTAACTATTAGGATACTATTATCTTATTACTTCCCAAAGGTTGCTTACTTTTGTAAAAAAAAAAAAAAAAACCCTTCAGTCTAACATCAGCCCAAGTATAATGAATCCATAATTATTGATCCTATAACCATGAACTATGACAGAAACATTATAATGTGTTAAATAAAATTGTTTAAAAGAATTGTTACAACCATGCAAGCTGGAATATGAGTAATAATTTTAATTTACTGCAAATCTTTGAAAGATCATTCTGTTAATATATGCTTCAAATCTTAACTTCCTAATGGTTCATATGTTGAATATATCTTCTTAGAATTTATGGCAGTAAAACTCCAGTAATCTGTGGATGCTACTTCAAAAGATGCTTTTGACTATTTATGAAGTTTGGGCATTACTTGTTAAGTGATTGTTTGCTGAAATTGATTCTTAAATTATGAAATTATTTTTATATACTTATTATTGTTATAATTATAATATATAAAACTCTCAATAGAATGTTGGTGTGTAAGAAGGTACAGATAACTATCTTATATTATTAGTTAGATTTGGGTATAAGTGTAATATTTATTGTCATATTTTATTTAGAGACCAGGTGCATTAAGTTAAATTAATTTATAAACCCCATAAATTTGCTATATTTAGCTTAATTTATGTTTTATTTATACTTGTTCTCATCCTCACCTTAGTTGGTCAGGAAATATCTTAATTGTGGATAGTAAATGTTATATAGAATTTGATGGTTGTTATACCATGGAAGAAAGCACTCTTGTCATATCAATAATTAATAATTGTAAACTTTATTTATTAGTTGAGATTTGCTCCTAACTAAATATTGAAGCTTTAATTTGTAATATAAGCTAGACAAAGTAGCAAGTCCCACTAAGAGATGCAGTGGTCAAATTTTTATGAAATTATATACTTGTATATCATTGATATGATTACTAGGTAAACAATTTTCTTATTCTTAAAAGAATTAAGGAACTGGACTGATTTTAAAAATGATATTGCTAGTGAACTAATTGTCACTGTGAGAAAAAATTAAAGGCATCATAAAACATTCTTATCCATCTATAATTAATAGATAGGCATTAAATGAAGAGGGTACAACTCTCTCCAATAGATTGTTTTGTATCTGCATTACTTTGTTGACTATTCACTTACTCATAACCCAAGGTTAAATTATTTAAAGAGAACAAATAATCATATTTGTAATTATTTGAAGAGAACTTTGATATATAAATACGTTTACTGTTCTCTAATATTTTATTTTGTTTTATATATTTGGTATTAATAATAAAGTAGTTGTTATATTTATAATACAGTTAATTGCTATTATTAAAATCATCATCTTTTACACATTATGCCCCAACAAGTTCTCATAGTGATGAAGTAGTAGAAGATTTTTATATGGATGTACAAAAGGCTTTTGATCAAAGTAAACAACATTTTAAAATTGTTATGGGAGACTTTAATGCTAGAATTGGTAAACAAATGAAAGATGAAAGTGCTGTAGGTAATTTTGGTTATGGTAATAGAAATGAGAGAGGACATAGACTTGTGGAGTTTGCAGAAAAAGAAAAACTTTATATTATAATTTATTTATTTTTTGAGAAAAATGTTAAAAGGAAATGGACATAGAAGCATTTAAATGAAGGTACAGCACAATTGGATTATATTTTGACTAACAGAAAATACATATTTCAAGATTGTAATATTCTTAATAAATTTAACACAGGAAGTGATCATCAATTAGTAAGATGTACGATATGTGTTAATGCAAAACTAGAGAGACAAAAATTATTAAGAAGAGAATAAACGTCTCAAGAGTGTAAAACAATACTTTGGTATTGGTAGGAAATTTATATCTGCAATAAATAAAAAAAGATGGAATTATTATTAAAAAGAGAGATGACATCATGAAATGGGTAGAAAACTGTTATCTGTAATTATATAGTAATAAAGAGCAAGTACCTCCTATATCTATTACATCTTCCAAATTGCCCAGAATTTTAAATGAAGAAGTGAGACTTGCAATTAAATGTATAAAGAAAGAAAAGGCTCCAGTTAATGATGAAATTATAATTGATATATTAAAAGAAGCAGGTGAAGAAATAATTTTTTTTTAGCAAAGTTATATACCAAACATCTAAATGATAAAGATGTACCAGATGATTGGAAGAATGCAGTATTAATATTAACATTTTAAAAAGGTGATAAAGAAGATCTTAGAAATTACAGACCTATTAGCCTTTTATCAGTTTTATACAAAATTTTTACCAAGATAATTACAACTTGTCTACAGAGAACATTGGATTTCCACCAACCAAGAGATCAAACTGGATTTAAAAGTGGTTTTAGTACAGTAGATCATATCAAGTTATTGAGAGAAGTTATACAAAGGACAAAAGAATGTGAGTTGCCATTATGTTTTGAATTTGTAGATTATGAAAAGATATTTGATTCTATAAACATTTTTTCAGTGATTAAAGCATTGGATCATCAAGGTATAGATCCAGGATATTGTCATATTTTAAAGAATATTTATAAAAATGCAACAGCAAAAATTAGATTACATAAGTATACTGCAAAAGTCAACATTGAGAAGTGTGTAAGACAGGGTGACTTCATATCTCCAAAACTTTTTATAGTAGTGCTGCAAGAAGTATTCTGTGGACTAAAATGGGAAGCTAAAGGAGTGAAAGTAAATGGAGATTATTTATGTCATTTAGATTTTGCAGATGATGTAGTTGTTTTTTTTAAATAATGCTTTAGAGCTGCAGGAAAATGTTAAAAAGACTAAAGTAATGTTTAATGAATTTTTTCAAAATATGAAAATAAAGATTGATTATGATGAGTTAGAAGAAGTTAACAGATGTAAATACCTTGGTCAGATTATTAATACAGATGGAACATAATTGATGAAATTAATCATAGAATTAAACTTGATTGGAGTGCTTTTGGTAGAAATAACTTGATACCAAAAGGAGATATGTCTATATGTTTGAAAAGAAGGTTTTTAATAAATGTTTTCACCAGTTATTACTTATGGATCTGAGACTTGAATACTTAATAGAAGATCTATACAGAGACTTCAGACCATTCAAAGAAGTATGGAGAGATGTACATTAGAAGTAACAAGAAGAGATCGAAAACACAATATATGGGTAAGAGAACAAACAGGTGTTACTTACCTCATTGAAAAAATTAAAAGACAAGTGGAGTTGGGCTGGACATATTGCTAGAAGGGATGATAATAGATGGACAATTGAAATCTGAGACTGAATTCCAAGAGATTGTAAAAGATCTAGAAAGAGACTACATGTGAGATGGATGGATGAAATAAGAAAGTGTGCAGGGATGATGTGGAGAAGAAAAGCTAAAGGTCAGAGAAGATGGATTCAACTTGGAGAGATATTCATCCTGCAGTAAACTGATAATGGTTGATGATGATGATGATGATGATGATGATATATTAAAGCAGTACATATGTCACCATATATATGTGAGTTTCCTCATTCACTGTTTTTTAACCACAGACCATAAAGCCAACCACAGTGAATGGATATTAAAATAAATGATTGATGAAATATATATTCAAATAGTGGATTAAAATTATTAATGAAATTTAAATATACATAATTGAGAAATTAAAAAAAAAGTTTAAAGTAAAATAAATAAAAATTAGTGCATCAGAAAATAGAGATATTGGCTAATGCATTTTATATCATACTGAAGCAGTCAATCTGATACTCAGATAGAGCTTCACAACCCACTCAGAATCTCCCATGATCAAACCATATTCAAACTCCACCTTTACACATATGTATGCATTTATTAATACTTTTTTGTTTAATTATTAAAATAATCACTGATATAGATATGTATAAATATCTTAATGTAATTACCTTCAATAAATAAGTATTTGACTTTATTTTAATTCGTATATGTGCATAATGGATACATATATATCATAGGTGAGGGGAGATTATTTATAGAAGTGTTTATAATATTAAAATATTTTATATATTAATTTGTGTTTTTAAAATTATATTAAATTTTATTATTTATTTTAGTAATGGTGGTCAAAATGTCTGATGCAATTCTGCTGAATATTCTCTAATGCAATTAAGTCAATTAACCATAAATCCATTAGTTCGAATTAAAATGTTATAATTTTGTAAAAGTAATGTAAGATCCATTAGTGGAAATTTTATTCACTTCAAATTTGTTTTAGAATTTAAGATTATATTTTAAAACAACAAATTCTTAGCAGGATTGCATTGTCTTAAAATTTACCAGAACAAAGGTGTGCATCTGGTCTGCAAATTGCAGATTGCCAAAGTAGATAAATTGCTTTTAGTCAAGTAGCTAAAAGCATTTCAGAACAACTTCAAAATCATATTGTGCTGGATTTGAACACCCTTGGAGAGCAAATAATTTGAGAAGAGCAATGGCAAGCAAAATCCATGCTCGTTGTAATTTTGACTCAATATATTATGAGTAAGTAAAAACTTCAACTTTCTTGCCATTCCAGAAGACCATCTTTCTTGACATCATCACCCAGGATCCAGACACCCATAAACTGTTGCTATGTACCTATATGCTAAATAATGAAAGTTCTACCTGCTTGACTAAATGAATAAAAAACTAGATCTAGTCTATGATGGACATTTTCAAATCATCCAAGAATTGCCATCAATAATGAACAAGATAACAAATCCATGTTGCTGCTATGACTCATAAATTTATGTGTATACTCTCAATTTTAAACTGTATTCCATGTCTAACCATTCTTTAAATGTAGTGTAATCCTTATAGCTGATATTAAGATCAGCTACTTCATTATCAACTAAAATAATTTGTAAATTCTTACCTTATTGTTAAAAATGTATTCCACTCTCTAAAACTTTTTTAACCTTTCTCCTATCATTGAGCCTCTAGTAAATACTTCTAATTCCTTTTTCACTTTCATGTAGTAACAATATTTCGTATTTTGATTATTATATTTTGTATTTTAAATAATATGCCAATAATTTTCTAAATTTTCAAGAATGTTCACTCTCTTTTAAATCCCCCCCCCCCCTTCTTTTCATGGGGAGATCAGTTTAGTTTCATTTAATTAAAACAAATTTGCTATTTCAATTACAGTGGGCATTACAAATTTGAAAAAAACAATTATATTATAGTGTGAATGCCAAAAAACAGAGTAGAAATCTGTTTTTCTCAGAAATGTTTTCATCTTAATTTAAAATAATAGCGCTAATTCTAAAAGTTCAAATATGTTTTATGTGAAATTAAATCAATATTTTATTCTATGAAATCAATAACCACCACCTAACTCTTGTACATATAATGATGTGTACTATATCATCAAAGCACTTAGAACCGAATGTTCATGTTTGTTTTAATGTTTGTGGGAAGTTTTATATATAAATTAATGTAATAGGGGAAGGGGATTTCTATTTCAATATTTTATCATTTTGTTAATGAATTTAAGCTTTCCATTACTGTTTGGTATTCAAATCATACCATTATGTTGGATATTCCATAATATATAGGTATTAATTAGTTAAGTATTCTTTAAAGTTTTATTCCAAGCGTTGCATGCATACAGGCTCCCTCGTTCATGTTTTTCATATATATTGTGCTTCTTTCCCCGAATGTATCAGAAATCTGAACCCCATCTAATATCTCCAAGACCAATAACCACATTCTTAATCCCCCTGGGAATGTATTTGGTCACTTGAGCTAGCTCTATATGGGATCGCTCTGGGAAAAGCCCAGCCTATTGCAACTCACAGCAGACTGTTCTTCATTTCATTAGCCAATTCTGCCAAAGTCTGCAGACATATATCGGTTATTTCTTTCAATGAATTTTCAGAAGCACCTTCTAGGATCCATGACTGGATCACATAAAAATATGCCACCATGCATGCACCACTCTTTTAGTTCTAGTTCCGAATAAAACCTATGAATATCTATAAGCCATAATATTATGATCCTCTAAGCAGATTTCTTCATGATATTTATTAATATTTTTATGTGTGCACCATTTTACAACACAATTATATATGTTCAAGATTCATTTTCCCACATGTTTTCATACTCAGTATAAATTGAGATTATTTCACTTATTAATGTAAAGTGTATTTTTATAATAAAGTTATTAATTCCAAATTCTCAATCAAGTGCTATTTTTCTTTCTAGGGGTGGTCTTAAAAGTCATTTATGTACTCGTATATAGAGCTATTGAAATTGTATTTGCAGATATTATAGTTTATCAATTATTGGTATATAAATCAGCCACAATAAAATAATAAATTAATAATTATATGGTAACTTCTTAAATTATTAAAGATAAAGTTCCATCTTATATAAATGTATAGAGGCCAATGACGACTAAAGGAAAAATATTGTCAAATAACTCATTCCTATTTTATTTAAATTTATATGTCTTATATACATCATAACTTGCAGAATCATTGTTTCTTTTATTTAAAATATTATACTTTGATTAATAAATTATGCTTGCTCTGACGAGATGATCTCCCGCTAATCCTATATAGATAATTAACATGAAAGATCACAATCGTTAAATGGGTCAAACTTATATTTTATACTAAAATGCTTCACTATCATTTATTTCCAATTAGAGTCTCTTTGTATCTCCACTTTGCAATGCCAGCAGAGAGAGATAAATTAGATTGATATCATTGGGATTGTTGCTCATAAGTGGATAGATCTGGAAAATAGGCAAATAGGGCAGAGTTCATAAGTGTTCCTGACTTATGTATCTTGCACATGATTGGACTTGAGATACTTTTATCTAGATGTTAGATCTTGTTATATAAACAGACAAAACTGACCAGTACAATACCAAAATAGATTAAGTAAAAATTTAATTTAAGGTCCATTAAAGAAAAATTATGTAATATGAAATGATTTGTTTAACAATAGTGTAAAATCATATGATGCTTTTAAAAGCTTGTAAGCAATGGAAGCATTGATAGACTTCAAGTAATTAATTAATGGAAAGAAAAAAAGGTAAAAGTTGTAAATACTAAAGTTCTTTATTCTGATCAATCATAATTTTCTTGTTCTAAAAACTCGAGTGTCATCTAAGAGTTATGTAAATTTCAGTGATGTGCAAGTAAAAAAATTTATCTCCACTCTCTTGGAATCCATTCTTGGAAGAGTGTCCTAGAGAGAAGTCCAGCAGAAGACCTAAGAATTATGCCTGATAACTACCTACTTTTTCTGCCTGAAAAAAAGACCTGTTTAGATGAAAACATGAGCACACACATCCATGATATAGATCTTAACTGCCATCAAGAAGGAATGACAGCATCATGATGCCTCTAGAATGAACTCTTAAATCACCATCTTATAAAGCATAATCCATATATAAGCTCTTCTTAGTTACCAGTAACTTTATCTTTGTCACTTTTTTTTATTATTGTTCTGGCCAATTCTATCATATATATATATATATATATATATATAAACTAATTTTATAGTATATATTCTAATGATCAATTATATTTTTTTTTGTTATATATATACAAATTATTAGCATACCTACAAAATCAGCAAGTTTGGTTATTTTTTATTTCATTGGTAATGTGGAATATATATATATATATTGAACTGCCCACCTTTCCTTTTAAAACATCTCAACTACTAACTAATAATACGATGATAAAAAAAACAACAACTAAAAATATCAACTACTACTTTCCTTTGCTTTGCCTTACTGAATTATCCAGTCTTCAAAGGTGTTTAGTTCTCAGGTAAAGTGTAAACTATTATCAGTAGTAAACTACCAACAATGCCCACACTCGACTACCAAACAAACACTGAGCAAATAAACACTTTATTTTTTTAAAGAAAAAAACACTTTAGGCGCCAGCTAATTACAGTGTAATTAACATGTCCATCTGATCAGACCAATTTGGTACCTGAGATCCCCACTAGCTCAATCGGTTTTTAATTACCCTCTAAGAGAACAACAACTCGTATATCAAATACACTGCCCAAAGCTAATACTACTATTTTAAATACTATAACAATTAAATGAATCGTCCTAGCTAAATGAAAAAACATCCATTCTATTACTTCAATTTTAAAAATAAATAGTATTGTACTGAACATAAAAAACATTTATGTCTTTAAAACAACAAATCCTCATTTTAAAATAATATTGTAATTTCCTTATCCTTTTAATTTTAAAATCAATTATTTATTATCAATGGTTAGATTTTTTGCCTCCCCACTCTATTAAAATATATTATTATACTTACCTGCATGTATTAAAGTAAACATAAATATTTTAAAAAAAAATAGTTTAAGTATTTTCTTTTATTTAAAATAAATCAATCGTTTTATCTTATAATTTAAAACATGCACACTTTCTTTTTAAATTAAAATACACACACACTTTCTTTTTAAATTAAAATAAGCATTTTAATACATCAACGTAATAAATAAAATATACACGTTACATTAATTTTAAACTCACACATACGTGCATGCAATGTCTTTAAATATTATTCAGTATAGAAGCTGATATCATTTATTATTATTATTCCAAAATATTATTTCATGAAGTTTAAAGTTTTATTTTCTTAAAGATTAATTCGTAAAGTTTAAAGTTTATTTAATACAGTTTATCTTTTATTTTTAAAAGGAAAATCAGGAATGAGAAGATATTAAAGTCAATAATCACCTAGGATTTTATAAGTTCAATACAATGTACACAGCACAATAAAATTACTTTAAAATCATTTATGACCGGTGAAGACTCCTCCTTGGATCCTGTGATTCTGTATAACTTTCATGTCTTGTTTAGCGTACACACACTCCATTACTTATTTAGTCTATTTGAACATGGTTTCCTTCTGAACTAATTGCAGATCTTAATACATAGAGAGGCTCCAGTTGATTGCACACCATGATGATCTAACAGTGCATCATGTTTGGAAATATAACAGTTTAAATAACTGTTATATTTATTGCTTAAAGAATTAATTTTAACAAGGTCTCAGAATAGCAAAATGTTGAGATATTTATACTGTTTTTAATAATGAAAAAACTTTATTACCAGCAGCATTTATTGTCTCGTGAAATTATCAGCTTCTGCTTCTATTTTTTTTAAAACTTTCACACACACACGCACACATTTAATTGTTTTATTATAAGATGAAATGAAACTTCTTTATTATTTTATTATAAATTAATCAAAATAATATTAAATCATTTTTATTATAAGACCTTTTTTTTCCTTCTCTTAAATAAAAAAAAAATCTTATTTTAAAAAGCGTTTATGGTTTATTTTTATTTAATAATAAATCCCCTCCCCCCTGCTCTTTAGTTTTACATTTTATTCTTTCAAATTTTATATTTTTAAAAGGCGAGATTTATAAGATTAATTAAATATCAATGTACTTCGGTACATTATCCCTCCTCTGAAACTAAAATATCATTCTAAGCATTTTAGTTTCCAACATATAAATTTATAAACATTATACTGCTTTATTTAATTAAATTTTTTTTACCTATACATGTGTAGTCATATCTATTTACTATAATTTTTTTTTTAATAATTGTAAAGATCGAGCATTGAACATTCCTTTTTCCTCCGACCCCTGAGCAACTTCAAATGCATTATTTCCATATTCTTTTACGATTTTATAAGGCCCATGAAATTTTTTAAATATTCCCTTCTCTGGATAACTTACTAAATTTACCCTCACTATAACATCATCTCCCAACTTAAACACATATTTGACCTTCTCTTGTCTCTTTTTCTTATCCTATCCATCCTTCTAAGCCTATAGCATGTCTTATCAACATCTTTATTCTTGTCAATATATGGGACTTTAACCGGTAAGATAGTTTTGAATGGGTATGGAATATTCTTTCCTTGGTGAAGTCTAATGGGCTCAAATCCTGTTGATTCATTCTTTGATCAATTTGTCATGTTAACTATTCTCATTGCCTCCTTTACCCCATCCATGATGATTATTTTGTAGGTACACACGAAATAAACATCCCAATTCCCTCATTACTCATTCGCATGGATTAGACTGTGGATTACAAATTGAAATGAGTATATGTCTTATCTTGTGATGCTCCATCCATCTTTTCCACTCTTTAGACATAAAGGGCATTTCGTAGTCTGACATTATTTGTTTTGAAATTCCAACATCTCAGAAATGTTGATGTTCAATGACCTTTATGGTCTGCTTAGCATCAGCTTGCACCACTGGGTAAATAACCACAAACTTCAAAAAAACATCATAAGTCACAATGATATTTCTTTAGATTAAATCGAGGTAATGGTCCATAAAAATCTATTGCCAATAAACTATTAGGCTGATATGTGTATATAAGTCTCAAAGGTCCCATATTTGACATATTAGGAGGTTTGGTCTTTGCGCACACTATACACCCCTCAATGACATTTAAGACACTCCTATACATACTCAGCCAATAAAACCAGTTGTTTATCCATCCTTCAGTTTTGCTTGCCCCATAATGTCCGTACTTTTTATGTACGTACTTAATTATCTGTTTTCGCATGACCATTGGCAGAACAATTCACGTATATTTGCTATCTTTTACCTTATGCTACAAAAGCCCATCTTTTAAACAATATTGTTTGCTGTCTTTCCATAGTGTATTGTTTATAGGTCCACTTATAGGTCAATGATGTAAATAGTATATTATTTGTTTACATTCTGCATCTTCTTGCAACTCTCTTAACCTTTTCAAACCACATTCTATCTCTTTGCCTTGATGTATTTCTGCCATTGCTATATATGCATTATTACAATTTAAATGTTGTTTCTGATGTTCTATCGGGTATCGACTTAAAGCATCTGCTGCCATATTATCTTTGCCTGGACAATACTGTATACTATAATCGAACTCTTGTAAAAACAGACTCCATCGTATCAATCTATTATTTGTAAGGAAACTATGATTAAGAAATTCAAGGCTCCTGTGATCAGTGATCACTACCAGCTGTGATCCTATTAAGTATTGCCTAAATTTTTTAAAAGCCCATACAATCGCTAAAGCCTCTCAGTTGCAGTATAATTTCTCTCTGGCCCTTTAATAAATGACTTACAAGGAAAAGCACCCCATACTTTCAATCATCCTGCATCTGAGATAATGTAGCTCCCAACCTGATTCCACTGCTGTCTGTTTGTACTATAAATGGTTTACCAAAGTCTGGATATGTCAACATGACCTCCCTTAAAAAACCTTTTTTTCCACTTTCAAAACTACGCTCTTGTTGCTCTTTCCACACCCATTTTTTATCTTTTCTTAATAATTGTAACAGAGGCTCCATATCTGATGAAAAATTTCTATAAAACCGATTGAAAAAATTACACAACCCAAGGAAAGATTTGATGTCTTTCTTCTTCGTTGGCCTGGGAAAATTTTGTATAGCTTGAATTTTCTCTGGATTTGGAGATATTCCTTGTTTACTAATTATGTGTCCCAAGAATTTAACTTCTATAATCATCAAATGGCTTTTATCCAAATTTAATTTAATTTCTTTATTTTTATGTTCATCGAATAACAATTTTAAATGTTCGAAAGGTTCTTCCACACTTTATGAGGCTAAAATAATATCATCCATGTACATCGTAATCAAGCTTTTGATTTGGTTGGATAATACTTGATCAAGGCATTGCATTAATCCTGCCCCACTATTTTTCAAACCGAAGGGAATTTGATTAAAATTATATGCCCATCCATTATAACGGAATGTGGTGTACTTGTGGTCTTCAGGATGCAACTTGATCTGGCCATCAAGTCAAAAGTTAAAAATATTTTTTTTTATGAAACTTCATTAATAATTTACTTATAGGTGGTGGAGCATTAGTATCTAACACTGTTATTTTATTCAATTGCCATGCATCTAGACACAGACGAATAAACCCATTTTTTTTTACTGTCACTAGTGGGTTATTATATGGAGACATTTAACTTGTTTGTCTGTTTGGGATTTAACTCTAAATGTTTTGAAAATTGTAGCTTGAAGTGATTCTGGTCTTGTGAAACTGCTGAACTCTCTCGCTTGGTCAAGTAGCATTTCATAAGTTGTTCCATGTCTGATTGCTTCCTCATAAGTTAGGTCTTTTATTGCTAATAAGATTTTCCTAAACTGGTTATCTATTATTTCATATAATAGCTGCTCGACAAGAATTTCCTCTAAATATTTACCATAAAGGCATGGTTTTGCCATCTCTTTTACCAATGTCACATTCTTTTATTTTTGCATTTTTTCTTTGCCTTCTAACTCTAAAATGTAACCGAGTAATAAACTTGGATGGCTGGGGATTGAAATATTCATTTAGCTGTATTATGAGCTCATTGTATTTCTGTGTCTCTGGCGAATTTCCACATAGTTACAGTATTCTCGGTAATACTATTTATGTAAAGTAGTTTTTGATCCTCTGAACATACAGTAGCCAGTGAGTCGGATTTTCTACATTAAACTCACATATACCAACTTGTGATATGCCCACCATTTTCTCTGTTAATTCCAATCCATAATTCCAATCCAATTATGACTGTTTTGGCTTTCTGTTTAGGCAATTAATCCTATAATGACTGAACCAATTTAACAAGTAATAAATTGACAAAGGCAGAGTTGAGATGGTAAGCTTATAGTTTAATTTAAGTAAATATGATTATTTTTACATATAAGGCATAATAAAATAATAAAAGGTCATGGTGACCTGCACATAATAATCCTAGTCCTGCTTTTGGACTTACAGAGGCAGGAGTCTCTGACTTACATTTAATACTCAGAACAAATAGATCAGGATCTGGAGGTTTATATTGTACTGGTCAGTTTTGCCTGTTCATATAACAAGATCTAGCATCCAGGCAAAAGTATCTCAAGTCCAATCATGCACAAGATACATAACTCAGGAACACTCATGAACTCTGCCCTATTTGCCTATTTTCCAGATCTACCAACTTATGAGCAACAATTTCGATGATGCCGATCTAATTTATTTCTCACTGCTGGCATTGCAAAGCCGAGACACAAAAAGACTCTAATTTGAATTTATTCTTGTATAGAATATTATTGTTAGTGAGATTCTATCATCTAGTAAATTAAACCTCTTATATAACATCAAATATTATTACTATTCAATAAATGAAACAATAACTTTGATATTTAGAAATATATACAAGATTTATTAAGTAACTTGAGATATATATAATTGATTACATTATTTGTGTCAAAATACAAATAAAAATGGGTATTTATTTCCCTTAGATGACATTAACCCCTCTTACAATACTATAAAATGAGCATACTTATTCAAGTTATGCTGCAATAACGAATAATTTATCGCTTTGTTCTAATGCGGCTATTTATATGTCAATAATTAACAGATTACATGATATACCTAAGATTTTTAATAGTGCTGGATTCCAGTTATTTAAAGTTCTTTAAATCCACCATTAAATTAATATAACAACATCACTCACACCAATAAGTAAGATTATTGAGTTTGATAGCAAACGGTAATTATACTTGACCACTAAAAAAAAACAAAATATTTGCATTTGCGAAATAAGAATGTATGTGGGAAGCTAATTAGGAAACAATAATTGTGGCAAAAATAGTGCATATGAAAGTATGAATGAAAATATAAAAATGACAATCCATTTAACATAACCATAACAGTACGATTTAGGAGTATTGATAGGCTTTAGCGAGAATGAAATATGGGAGAGCGGTACATATATGATGGCAATGAAGAGATCCATTCTAAGATCCAAGAAGATGCTTCAATTTACAGCTAAAGAAGGTGACTCTGCAAACATTGGCAAGGTCCACTCACAAACAATGACGAATGCGCTTTATTGAATTGCCATAGGTTGGACTTTTGCCAGAACAAACCCTATGCAATAATATCTAGTGCCGAAGAAGTCCAAAAGGGTTTACAAACCTTGTCCTTGGAATTGGAAGTAAAAATAGATGTGACTCAGGTTTTCCGATATGCCTGGGAAATGAAGCACAAATATATATAAAACTAAAGGCCAGTACACACGTAAGGCTTGAATTAATATAAATATACAAATTTAAATCTAAGAAATAAAGAATTATCACTTATCTTTATTGATAAAGATCCAGTGTACTGGTATGATTTGATTTACTATGTGGATATGGGATAAATAAAATTAAAGCTAATATAATAGCTCATAGAACTAGAGGATCCCCCCTTCCCTTTTATTACTTTAAATTATGCATAAAGCTCAAACGTATGGCTAATACAAATCTTTGGTTTTAAGTGCTTTCATAAATACCTTATATATTATTAAATATGTAGAAAGTAGGTGATGGTTAATAATTTCAAGAAAATAATATTGATTTAATTCATATAAGTATATTTAAAGTTTTTAGAAGTTGGCGCTATTATTTAATTAATAAAAAAAACATTTCTAAGAAAACAGTTTTTGCTTAGTTTTTCGAAAATAACATTGTACAATAATTATCTGATTTTTATTTTACTCTCCCAGACTCACAGGCATCCACTATAATAAGAATAACAAATTTGTTTTTTTTTATTATTATTAAAAACTAGATTAATCATCCTATGAAAAGTAAGGAAGAGGTTTTAAAAGAGATAGCGGAGAGATTTGTTAATCTCTGGAAAATTATCGACATATAATTTAGTATATGAAAATATAAAATATAATAATGAAAATAAAATATTGCTGCATAGACATGAAATTAAAAAATAATAATTGTTCAGGAGAGGTTTAATGTAGGAGAGATTACTGCTCAGTTATATAGAGAGAATAAAGTACATTTGACCAACAAGGTAAGAATTTACAAACTGATTAATTCATAATTAATATTAAAATTTTACAAGAAAGGCTTCACAAAGTGTTTAAAGAAACAAATAGGTGAGATTTGAAATTATTCAATGTAAATTTAAGAGTCTAGCAGCACTTGAAATTATTACCTCTGCACAAACTTGGCTGTTCTTTTGGTGATTGTTCAGATTTCCCTCGAAGAACTAGATCTAGTTTGATGAGCATAGTTATTCAGGCAGGTAATAAGTTCATTATTCAACAAACAGGCATATAGTTACAGTTTATGAGTTTCAGGATCCTGGGCACAGATTTCAGGGAAGGCCATCTCGAATGGCGAAAAAGGTGAAGTGGGTTTCCTCATGACACATTGAAATTAAACAAGTGTGGATTTATTTGGCAACTGCTTTCATTGACTTTTTTTTCTCTTGGTCAAAATTAGCCCATTTTATACTATGCCCCAGTATTTGTGGAATGCTTTCTTGATTGGTTACTGCTAATCATTCTCTAATCTAATTTTAAAAAAATTTCTTTACCCATTGTACTGGAAGATGCCATTGTTAGATAACATGTATTCAAACCAAAATTAATTTGATAACAAATGTTTATGACAAAAGTAAATCAATTAGAAGATTAAACAAGATTAAGTTTCTCACCTTTAATTATTTTTGACTGATTACAATTGCATCTTCCATATTGGATTTAAAAAGAAAAGTATAGTTTAATAGCAAAAATAATTTAAAAGACAAAATTTTATAGAATGACTTATAACAAACTTTTTCTAGTAAATATTTGCTCAGTAGGTTTGTTTCTACCATATCTATATACAACTGAGCCGTAATTACTAAATAATTACTATAACTTTTATAAATAAAAAATACAGAAAATATAATATATTTTGATATTATAAGTTTGTTATAATTAATCCTCTGTTACCTATTGTGTATATGTATTCCCCTTTTAAATACTATATTACTATTTTTCTTTTTTGTGTGTGTGCTTAAATTCAGATATCTATGCATATATCTTTGTTAAGAAATATTTTAGTTAATGATAATCAAGAAAAGAGACAAAAAATGTGTTAGTGAATTGAATATATATGCAAAAATAGGGTTTGAATTTGGCTTGGTAGCAAAAGATTTAAGGTGGGCTATGAAGCACAATCTGAATCTCAGATTCCATTTCAATATATATCTCAAGATTTCTGGAGTCTTTTACATACCTTACTATATATGGTGTTTTCACATACATATAGTATTTTTTACATTCCTCACCATATATGGTGTTTTACAGTTTTCTGACTCTATAAGGTCAGCTGTGCTCTCTATGATCTAACAACACTGCAATTTAATGATCATTACATTGCTACATTTTACGGTTACATCTATTTATATAATATAAATGTTTGCACATGATCACTATACATAATTACTATAGTTATTATTCTTATTATACATATTCATTGTACATTTCAAAGTTATTCTTTTTATTCTACATTTATTCTACATTTATTATTTATTGTACAGCTATTATTTTTATTCTGTTCATTATACATTTATTATTGTATAACATAAATATGTATATACCTTGCTTGACCTTGAACACTGCACTAACACTACTAAATGGAAGGAATTCCTCTTTTATAATCTTTTTCATTGATTAAATAAGAATGCTCTATAAGTAGTTTTTATTACAGTTTTAAAATCATATTCCCTAATCTTTTTCCTAATCCTTTTTTGTTTTAAATCTATGCTCAAAATGAAGTTATTTGGTCAACTCATTTTTAGTCTCTTGCAGAAACTATTTTACAATATTTTCTGTTTTTAACTTATACCTTTCTTCTATCTCTTGATCTACATTTTCTAATTTTCCTACCACATCATTTATCTGTATCCAATATTTGCTCATTTTCATCTTTATTTCCACTTTATCTGTTCTAACACTATTTTGGTTTTAATTCATCTTTCACATGTTTTACCACCTCAACTGACTTTTCTACTTTCTTTTGACTTTCATTAGTCAAATCTATCTCTATGGTTTTGATAGCTTCCAGTTTCTGCTCAACATTTCCCATTATATTACCTCTCATTTCCCTCATTTTATTAATCATTTCTGGTTAGAAATCACATTTCTTTCATTGCTCTATTCACTTCCCTCATTGCCTGCTGATATGGTTTATTTCCATTGCCATCTTCATCATCATCTGTGTCTCACTCTCCTCTTTTTCCACTATTTGGAGATTCTTTTAAGAGGCCAGGCTTTTTTCTAATACCACCACCCATCAATTTCTATGCTATCTTTCATTTTCTTAAACATGACTTAATCTACTATATATATATATATATATTAATCTTTATTTTCAGTCTTACAAAACAGTACAACCTCTTAATACTTCTTTATATAATACCACATTTGAAAATAACTTTAAAAAACTATCTACTTTTTTTCATTAAATGCAAAAATATATTTAACTGTTTATTTATATGATGTTAAAAAGATGAACCCCTACTCTAAACTATTGCAACAATTTATACCAATGACTAGCACAAACTGATCTCTAATACTTAAATCTTGCCTCCTATACCAAAATATTCCTCAATTGCCTGAACAAAATCTCACATGGGTTTATAATTTGAGACCCCATGTTGGGCACCAAAATTAAAATATACTATGCACTACTCACTTACATATATTTTGATCACAGAGAGCAACACCTGGCCATTAGTACCTGACATTTGATGGCGATGATTGATCCCAGTTTAAGACAGGGAGATAGCAAGAGATCTTAAATATTGTTCAGACAATTGAGAAAAGAAGACATGGAGACAAAAATATGCCAATGTAATGTTAAATAATTAAAAAGTTTATTCAATTTAAGCAAAATAATAAATCTCAAGTGAACTAAAATATGAAAGTTCACCTAACCTGGCAGATAAGTTCATTTTCTCACCTATAATTTAAATGGAGATAGATTTATAATATCTTCCTGCTGGTGATTTATTAAAACTAATTCTAGTTTCCCAACCCAGAGCTAACAAAGCAAGAGTCTTGTAGGAAATCAATGAAACAGTGTGAAAGAGATTGGGTTCAAGAATGTCATATGTCCTCAGAACAGCTCATGGTCAGGCACTTTTACGCCAGCCACGGTTAATTTCAATATAAGACAAAAATGGCATACACAATATTACAATATATGTAATATTAGTAAGAAGAAACAAAAATCTCCATTTTCTGAAAAATAGAACATTATACTCAATAAATCACCAGCCAAAAGATTTCCAGTCTGCTAAAAATGCAACCAAGTTTGTTTAAATTAAGTTAAACAGAAAATAAAGGGACAGGTGAGTAAAAGAAAATTACTATCTGCCAAAGTATTTATTCAGGCTTAGTAATAAAAAACATTAAGCTTGAATAATAAAAACCTGTGATATACTCCCAGATAAATAAATTACAAAAAAATGGACTTTTAAAACTAAGATTCCAATGCACACTACAATATAAGAAAATATATAAGACAATTAAAAGCATTAAAAGCATATACAAAACTTATCCTAGATAGGTGGCTGTAAAGATCAAGCTGAGATTTAGACTGAGATTTAAACCCTGGTTATAATATGAAAACATATTACCTCAAGGTAATGCAAAATTTATCAGATTTCTTCTAGTGAGGAAGGCTTCTGAGATTTCTTTGATAAAGAGTGTGAAGGAAAGTACTGGATCAGTTATTGTTTAAGTTTTCAGGCATGACTAACAGGAACAATTTAGCATCCAGAGTTCACCCTTGAGTTGGTATAGCACAGTATGGTGTAGATAATTTTCTTCATAGCAACTAGTCTTGGCACCCCAAATGCCATAAATATTGACATACTAAAAATTGAGTACATATCAAAGAAGCTGTATAAAGGTCAACAGCCAGATAAACAATCAGCAGAGAACAGAATCAGTTCGAAAACAGGGCCACTTATATGATTCATTTCTATCCACTGTGCAATCTTTTTTAATCAGTTGTTGACCAGGGAAAATCCCTATCTCAAATTTAAAATTAATCTTCATTACAAATTCCAAACAAGGCAATCTTATTTAGAATTAATTTTTTAAAAAAATTTAAAAACAAGTCTCAGCTTTTTAAAAATAAATTATCAATAGATTATAATTAAAAATAAAAGAAACAGGAATGTAATTTTAAAAAAAACTTTTCCAAATTAAAATGATTTTCTTTTAAAAAGGATTAACTTTTTTTCTTTTAAATTTGGAATAGTTTAACAAAACATTAATAGAAAATAGATTTTAAAACTAAAATCCAGTCAAGCATTGGTGGTTGAGAGGTCAGTGACAGCTGCTTTACAAGAAGTTGTCCCAGGTTAGCGGGTTTGCTTCCCGGCTGATGCTATGACACATGAAAAAAAATCTATTGCAAATAAAAAATAAAAATCAGAAAATTTTAAAATAAGGAAGTATATGCATTATTGCACTTACTCTTAATACATTAATAAGAAACATCTAAAACTTTTAAATATTTTTCTCTTAAGACTTTACAAAACTAAAAATTAGTTTTAGTTTTGTTATGAAACTCCTGAAGCGGATAAAGTATGTTTCAATATATATATATATTGTAACCAGTTGGATTACATAGCACACACTAATATAGTGTGTGTGCATAAATATATATATATAAAATTGAAAGGAAAAGTAGAAATAAACACAGACAAAATTATAGTAGATATTTTCTACATTCATTGAAATAGAAATAAATAAATAATAACTCTGATTTAAAGTAAAATTTTGTTATGGATTAAACTTTTAAATTGGTCTGATAAATAATATTTGTAATTTTGATTTTGAAATTACAAAAAAAAACAAAAACAAGCATAATTTATTTTTAAAATCTTTTAATTAAAACTTGTACAAGATATCTTTTTAAATTAATGCTTGTTTGCATTTCTACTATGTAGTTAAAAATCTTTGTAGATAAAAAATTCTAAAGAATTATCACACCTTTGGTCAAATTCCAAAGATTAAAGTAAAAACATGAATATCATACTTTGATAGAAATGTTCAGCTTGTTTTCAAATGGATTAGATAGATTGAAAACAGCCACTGTGTTTTTGTCACCTGACCTAACCAAGGTTATAAAAGACTGATAAAAAATATCAGTTAGTTTTTGCTGGCAGTTTTGTAATAGTTAGCAGAAGAGCTAGCTGTAAAGTTGTCTAAAATATTTTGTGAAGAGTGGGTAACTGTAGCAGAAAATGGCCACAATAAAGCTAGCTGCAAAGATGGCTAGAATAATTATCAAGAGAACTGCCATGATGATGTAAGAATGCAAGGAAATGCTGCTATTCAGTTCAATAATGGAGTTTGAATTCACATGGAGGAAAAGGGTCAAGATTCTTTGTAATTCATAACCTTAAAAGTGTTCTGGAAAAAACAGCTTGCTGACCTGAAGCTTACAAAATCCAAGTATAAGTGAAACTGACTACAGAAGGGGAAAAGCCAACCATACCTGAATTATATACTTTTACCTGATGATGACAATTGTCTGGATTGACCAAAAAACAACTTGCCCAAGAGAAACACCAGCTAAATAAAGAAGTAGTTATATGTATGCTGCTGTGTCTACATATGCGAAGAGAAGCACAGATAAATGTGTATACAAAAGTGAGTTGTTTTTAAATAATTCATTTGGGAAGACATTTTAAATCTATATTTTTAAAATTAAAGATGTTTATAACTAGTTAAGGGATAACCTGATAAAAAGCTTTCTAATCTCTCAAAAATTGACTATACTTTTTTTTAAAAAAAAAGAATAAAGGAAGCTGTAATAGAATTTGATAAAGTGATTTTTTTTAATATTGATGAAATATGTAAATTTTATGTATATTCAAAAGAGAATTATTAATTATAAAAATTATTATTTATTGTTTGAAAAAATTAAATTTGTTAATAATCTGTGCAATTTTAGGTACACATTTTAGCAACGTAGCTTAAGGATCGTGAATTATCATAGGTTAAATCAAATATGTTTAGAAATTATGTGCACACACATGTATGTGTGCATATATAGATGAATGCTTGTCAAGTATAACACATAAAATTTAATTATTTTTTAATAACTATTTTATGCTAATTGAAATGTATTTCTTGTATATTGTAAAATGCACATCTGTGTATGGATATAAATATATGCATTTATAGAAACTAATTGAGAAATATTGTAAATAAATGTAAAAATTTTAGTGTGTATATAATTATGTATACTTTTCAAAATCATAACCCTTATAAGACTTTAATCATTTATTTTTTGTTATTAATAAACTTATATTTAATTGTTAAAATTGTTTCCATCATCTCTTGGTCACATACAGTAATAGAGCTTATGTTCTCTGAGCTAGATTCGTGCATGGATAAATGGGGATGTGTACTTAGTGTTTTGGGCATCCAGTGATGATAAATCATCATCCTGGTTGGCACAATAGATGATACTCTTTAAAGCCCATGCACTATCTTTTATTTTACTTTAGTCTTATTAAAAATTTAAGTTTATAGTTGGCCAGTGCATTAATGGTATTAAGGGGCCAGAGCATTGATGATGATCAGCATGTTTTAATATCCCAGCATTATTATTTAGATTTTCTGATTATTGGGTATTTTAATGGCTGGGAACTAAGCTGGTGCATCCAAGTTATGTTTAAATAATTACCCAAGGTGGTAAAGGCTCAATAGTTAACCTGGTCTAAAGAATACCCATTTCCAATCCAGTCACAAGGTTGACTGTTGATTTATATTTTTTTATAGTTCAAATCCAGCCACAAGATGGACTGTTGGTTTTATTAATTGTGTATCATTCATGATGATGAATGGTATTTTGAGTATTACTTATACTGATATTTACTTTTTAATTATAATGCCGGTTGATAGTTAATTATGCTTATAGTTGCTCTGCTGATCTCTCAATGATCTCACAGATTTTTGGATCTCATGCCCCTTAAAAATATCTTACTTATATATACTTTTGTATATACTTTGTAAATTATTAATATTTTAAATTTTGAATTGACTAGGAGTGATGATGATGTTCCATCACCCCAGTTCAAATCTTTTCACCACATTTTTGATATGTTTGATACCCCCATCCCATTACAATATATATAAGTGAAATAATGCTTAAAGCTAATTGGGATAATTAGTAACCATTAGAAACCACCAGTAACCACATAGACATATAAGTCAGTATTGTCAAGAATATAACTTTACCTGACAATTTTACACAAAATTGATTAATATATAATTAACAATATTTTAAATATTATGTTGGTAGCTTTAGTCTTTAATATTGGCATGTCTGGTGATTTTATGTAGTCAGATTAATGTATCCTTATAGTATATAGCATAATAACTACTAATATTAAATAAATATATATTGCTCCTCTCAACAAATCACTCTGGTCACCTCCAAGCAAAGTAAGTACAGTCATTTTTTACTTATTTTTTAAGTGACAGTAGAAATATGAAGCTGTACATATATATATAGCCATATATATGTGTACCTCACCATTTACTGTTTATTTAACAGCAAACCATAAAGTCAACCACAGTGAATGGATATTAAAATAAATGATTAATGAAATATATATGTAGATAATGGATTAAAATTATTAATGAAATTTAAACATACATAATTTAGCAATTAAAAGAAAAAGTTTAAAGTAAAATAAATAAAAAATTATTGCATCAGAAAATAGAGATATTAGCTAATATATTTTACATAATACCAAAATAGATTAAGTAAAAATGTAACTGTTTGTTTAACAATAGTGTAAAATTATATGATGCTTTTAAGAGTTTGTAAGCAATGGAAACATTGATAGACTTCAATTAATTAATTAATGGATAGAAAAAATGTATAATACTAAAGTACTTCATTGTTTTGATCAATCATCATTTTCTTATTCTAAAACCTTGAGTGTCATCTAACAGCTATGTAAATCTCAGTTATGTGTGAGTAGAGAAGTTTATCTCCATTCTCTCAGAGTCCATCCTCAGAAGGGTGTTCTAGAGATGTAAGTCCATGGAAATCCTAAGTATCATGCCTGATAACTACCTACTTTTGCTGCCTGAAAGAAAGACCTATCTAGATGAAAACATGAGAACACATGTCCATGATGTAGACATTAACCGCATCAAGAAGGAATAACAGCAGCATGAGGTCTCTAGAATGAACTCTTAATTCACCAACTTATAAAGCATAATCCATATATAAGCATTTCCTATCTTATCTTTTTTTATTATTGTTCTGGCTAATTCTATCAATAATGCAGCATTTAAGTCAGCTATATATATATATATATATATATATTGTAACAGTCAGAATCGTCTATCTTGCTAACACACTGCAGAATTAAAACCCCAGACATGAAACTGAACATTCTAGGAGGGGTTGCTTCTAGATATACGAAGTTCGAATCTAAAGTCCAAATTTCACAATGCCATCTACGTGATAACGCATCTGATGCCACTACTAGTATAATCTTTGACCAGTGCCTGGTGGTCAGGGAGAAACAAAAGACTCTATACTAAAAAAAGCTTGGGTGGCTAATTAACATCTATGGATTTACAAAGAAATGCAGAAAAAAAAAATATATATATATATAGACCGAGACAGTGATAGGAATCAATAAAATAAGATATCAAATTTAGTTTTAAATAATTTCACAAAATTTATTTATATAAATTATATATATAATGCCACTGTCTGCTTATATGAGACAGGGACGCATATTAAATAATTGTTGGCATTATATTCCAATAAATGACAAAAGGTTTTAAAGCAAAGCAAAGTGATATATTTTATTCCTCGGGCTAATAGCATTACGATAATGTGCTTGAAGAGATAGGAACATGTGCGAGGTGCTTTGAGTAATTATACAAGTTTAAGAAAATATTTGAAATTAAGTGTTATAAAATATTTATTGATTTCGAGAATAGCATGGACAAAAGCTTACTAAGCAACAAAGTGGGAATGTGATCAAAGCATTTATTTGAGAATAATAATAATAGAGTTGCATTGGGAGGTCAGTATTGCTGATAATGAATTTATTAAAGTTGGAGGGTGTGACACGTTTAAGTCACGGATGCTTTGTAAAATAAATATAAAATAAAACAATAATGGAATATGTGGAATGATTACGGAGGGCATCTTGCTGCTAACCTGTAGGAAAGTATTTTTTTGAACAGCCGAAACTTAGCGACTGGGTGACGATTGCATTTAATTCCCAGGTGTGTCATTTATGGACACACTCTGCCTGGAAACTGCAATAAGCGAAGAGAATGGACTTGGCCATGTAAAGAATCCTTGGAAAAGTAAAACAAAGCGGTCTCAACAACCAATTCACTTACCAGCAATATGAGACTAGTGTATATAAAACATACTGAATGGGTTTTACTTGGATTAAGAGAAATGCCCAATCAAATTCCCCAAAATTCATTTAAAAGGGTCCGCACATTCTCGACGTCAATGATGAACTTTGTAATTAAAGTAGAACACGGTAATTAAAATAGGAAAATGCATGCTTGCAGGTTTGAAAAGTAAGTATAGATTTATATACGCAATCATGCATTAGGGGACACATTTAATCATTGACCTCGCACATACTCTCATATTAGATTAAAATCAATAACATGTAGATTTTAAACTATGTGATTATATTATATATTAAAGAAAAGAATCACCCTCGAATGAGTGATTTGCAAGATAATAAAAATTGGAAATTATTTAGAAATTTAAAATATGCCTTTATAGCAGCGTCTTAGTTTCAACAAAAGGAATAATTCACTCGGTCAAAGACGATTCTGACACATTATCATAATAAAATAACAGAAAGCTTAATCAATAGAAAATATTAACCCAAGGATAGAGAGCAAAATGTTGAGTATATTTAAACACGTTAAAGAAATACATAATGAAGTTATGTGAAATATCAGAATACAATTTAAAATAGCTATAGCATGTTAGTTATCACAAGAGCTCTTGGGTTAATTTAGGGTTACCTCTGAAGAAGCATTTTTAGGTAGATTGATGGTCGGCAGGTTTTTATATAATTTAACAGCAAAATCTGGAAATGTTCATATTTTTGGCAGCAGTAGCAGTTCCGGGGTTTCTTGTGTGATAACTTCCGATGGTCTATGGCAGCATATGACCATTCCGGAGAGAAATAGCCTTCTTGTGCTCTACTCCATCATGTCAAGATTTACAAATTACTACAATAATTTTGGTTAGAAACATTAGACCTCAGAATGATTTCTCTTAGAAACATTAGAATGGAGAACAAAAGAAAACCCTCCTTTTTATAGTAGAATTTAACAATAGAACTGCCCTGGAGCATTACAAAAATATATCAGACTTATCAGCTGTAATTAAATCTATCCGAATGTCTAAAGGAATTCAACATTAATTAATTTCTTTTGTTAATTTCCCTGTCGACATTCGAATTACAAACTAGATTTAATTAAAAATTACTTTGACTAATTAAAAAAAACCTTAAATGGACATCTGCTGTTTTTAGATAAACTTATATAACATTAACTAATTAAACTATTGTCCCTCATTTATTTTAACAGAAATATTTGGAATGACTTTTATTAAATCAAACGAAAATTATTTTACTTTTACATTGCAATATTTGAATCTATTTACTAAACGAATATTTACTAAATGAATTTTATTTTAAATCAAAATATATTATGACGGTAATATATTTGTAAATAGATTCAAACAAAATAACTTTAACAATTTATAATTTTGATATGTTTTAAAATGCATATCATAGTGTGTGCGCAATTACGACTTATATAACCTACTTTTTAATGAATCAAAATTATGTGAACATATACATAATCCATAATATTTTATTTTATTTGGGAATGAGTTATATATATAATATGAGCATTGTACTCATGGTTAAAATTAGGTGGGATTTTTGGTATATAAGCATATTGCAGACACACTACGATAGATTGGGGTTCAAACTAAGGTATGAGGGTAGGAAATAAGTGAGAAAAGGTGAAATGAAGATCTGTAAAGCAGACCTTACTGTTTCAATATATATATATTATAACAGTCGGGGAGTATGGTCTTACCATATCTGCTGAACAAGGGTGCTCCCAGGCCATTCGAACCTGGAAAATTTATATAATAGGCAGATATGCAAGTTAAAGAACCAACTTTTATTTTATATTGACTGTTAGCCCTTGCAGCTAGCCCAAGGAAATACAAAAATGTATAATAAGTATTTATTCAACACTTCATTCAAGAAAGATTTGAAATCAAAAATAAATTTTTAATATTAAAAAAATAAAATAAGCCACTGCCAGAAATAACACAGAAAAAACATTTATTAACACACATATATAAATATTTAAAATTGAAAAATAAATTTCTCTTTTAATATTAATTTTAAATTTAAATTATTTGGAGTAAGCCTGCACAGATGGACATTTTATATAAGTTTGTTTTATAATGTTGAGTATAGATATGCTACATAGATTACTTATTTAAAAATTTATTTCGAAAACAATTGTTCAACCTCAGACTAAAAGTTCATAGCCAAACCAACGTTTGCTTCCTGATATACAGATGCAACCAATGCAATATGAAGTTGCTAGCATAAAACCATGCTGTCAGGAATGTGCATCTGCAGTGTGATATTATTTGAAGAACATGATTCTCATCCAGTACAGAAATGTGCATCTGTTTGGCAAAGGAATCATGCATATAATATTTAAGAGAAATGCTATGTATGGGGGAGAGGAGTTCTGTCTGCTGACTTATAGTCCCTATCCATAGAGCTAAAAAAGATCAATGTTGTAGGAAATATGTCTGCATCCATTGCAATGCAATGACTACATTTTTGGATCATGCGTTCAATTGGGCTTTGCCCTGTATGCTAAACATGCTTCACATTACATTGATATAAACACCCATATATCCCTCTACCAGCATCAACCTAACTATGAAACAAATATTCTGAAATTAAACTCCTCCAAAATGAAAGTGATTAAAATATAAAGTTATTGATGGAATTGCAGAGGGAAGTTTACAGTAAAGAAAATCCAATGGCACTCATCATAAGGTGTCACATTTTATACAAATAAATACATTTGGACACTCAGCAAGAAGTGTCATATTTACCAATATATATATATATTATGCATAAGAAAATCAAAATAAAAATAACTAAACATTAATGAATCTATGCAGCTATCTACACCCAACTTAAATTTAATACATTTTAGTTATCAGATAATAATAAATAACCTAGTTACATACAAAAATAAATAAATAAATAAAACGAAAAATGGAAATGATTGAAATAGCAAACTTATATAAAAATAAATATTAATAATTGATTTAGAGTTCTATTCTTGGTCAGATAAGAGTCCATTTATTTATATTTGTTTTATTTTTAAGGATTGACTACTTATTGAAGATATATTTATTTAAAAGTAAGTTCAATTGGTAAAAGTTTATACTTTCCCTTTGATCTTGATGACTCCTCCACATTTCATTCAGTTTATGGAAGTTCTTGCTGATCCTATTGTTTGCTAATAGTGCTTTGGAGACATAACTGCTACAAGCCATTTATTTAGTCAGGGCCGGTCATCGGGAGGCCTCAGCTGTTGCATGCAAAGGAAATTAAATCTATTGCAAGACTCTTCCATCATGAAGTCTGCAAAACAGCTACCATTCCTAATTATTTTGCCTTTTATAATTTTATGGTCCTCTTATCAGAAATTCAAGGGATCGATCTAGCATGATGTCATTCATTCTAATGTTTTATTTACAGTCCATGCTGTGGCTTCGTGCTTGCATTGGTCAATCTAATTTTTTTCATTCTTTATCTGACCTTTTTAATTATTTAAGTGCCCCAAAGGCTAGTTTGCTTTAAAACAATCATTTAATTAATAAAGAAATCATTTCCATTTTCTATTATTAAACCTGTTAGAAATCATTTATTTCTATTTTCAAAAATATCAATTTTTATTTTTTTTACAAAAAAATCCTTTCATATACTTTTTTTTTAAAAAAATAGTTTTAAAGTTTTCCATCTGTGTGATATATACATGTTAACATAACTTTAATTTTTGGCTTTTAGTTTTTTAATAAAATCAATTTTTATTTACAATCTTTTTATTTTAATTTTAAAATAATGTACAATATATATCTTGTAACGATATATATAAATATCATTACATTAATTTAAAACAAAATCTTAAAGTTCGCAAATAAAAATAAGTGTATTAAAAAGAAAGAAAAACTAAACGCTAAAATTAAAATGTTTGTTAAACGTATATATTCGCACAGATGCTAAACTTTAAAAATATTTTTTTTTATAGATAAAAAAAGGTATTTGAACGTACTTTTTTATAAAAAAAAAAAGATTTAAATATAAAAATAGTTTAAAAAAATAAATAACATAAGTAAAAATAAAAACAGGTGTTAATTAATTCCTGTAATCTGTAAATGGAAATGATTGTTTATTAATTATTCAAAAGCTGTGTAATTAAAAAGTCAGATGAAAAATAGATAAGAGAAGAAAGATTTTAGCTTGACCAATGGAAGCAAATAAAGGCCCGGACCATAACAAAAAAAATGGAACAGTGATGTTTTTGTTCATGGAATCCATAGGAGGACTATAAAAAGAAAAATATTGAGTTCCAGTCAAGTTTTCTGGCTTGTTTTTGAGGTCATGAGAGGATGCACATATCACACACTCTCTCTATTTTAAAAATGAACTGACTGGGATACCAAAATGAACCAGCTAATGCTACCTCTGGAACATCTGACCGGGTTTTCAAATAAAGACTCCATGGGAATTTACATCAAGAGCAGTGATTCTTCTACTGTAAGCTATTGTCATGAACTCTAAAATTTAAAACTAATTAAGAACTTTCGTTCAAGCTTATGAACTTCTATCTGACTTTTGGGTTTAAAATCAATTGATAATGTTTAAAATTTTATGTTTTGCTTTGAAAAAAAAATCATTTCCAGTTTATTATTTTTTTATTTGTATTAATACTTATCGTATAAATTATTTAAATGCATGAAATTTAAAGTTGGGTATAGATGTTGCATAGATTCGTTAGCGGTTAATTATGTTGCTGTTTCATAGTCGATTGGAATATAAGTCATCATGTCACTGCGGTGTCTTATGATGAACACCATTGGGTTTTTTTGTATTCCCTATGCAATTGACATTATCGATGACTTTGTATTTTGATCGGTTATGTTTATTTTGGAATGGTTTTGACCGTGGAATCTGTGCAGCCGATCTATACTCAACATTTTAAAACAAATTTTATAAAATTCATCTGTGCGAGCATAATAAATGTTAAATTTAAGTCGGGCATGAATGGCTATATAGTTTTGTAAAGTTATATTAAGGGAGGGTAATCTTAGGTTATTCGTTTCGTAGTTGAATTGGCTCAATGGATTGGATATATTGGTGTAATTAGTAGATGTAGTATGAGATCCACTATGCGTAGGATTGCATATATATGCCACACACCTTCTGTTTGCCTATGGATGGATTTGTAAGATGGCAAAGGACCGCAATTCATTCCTATGGAGTTTTATGTTTATTGTTCTACTTGCCAACAGATGTAGTATTCCTGTTGGTGGAGAGACAATGTCTTCTCGAACTCTACTTACTGTTCAGACGTACCTTCCTGACAGTATAGTATTTTGTGTTGTTGTATTTTCATGCTACATTGAATACATAAATGTATCAGATGGATCGACACCAGTTTGAAAGCAAACTTTTTGGCCTAAGGTTAAATAAGGGATAGAATATTTTCTTTTCAAATACAATCTGTATGAGGGGTCCCCAACCTTTTTGCACTTAAGAGTACATTCTATAATACTGGCCAGGTGGCGGGCACCATTTATTTTTTTCAACCAGATTGTGGGCACCATTTATTTTTTCAATGTAAATTTTTAGTTGGATATTGTTAATAATACACATAATGTACAAAAAATATTTATTTCAAAATTAAAATTTTAATATATAATTAACGTTTATATTTTAACGCTGTAAAAGGATAATGTGCCCTACAATTTGATTACAATATAATACAATAATTTATAAGAAATTTTAAAAATTATATTTATTTGTATCAGATAAATAATTTTTTATTGTGTTCGGATAGTGGCGGGCACACATAAAACGGTCTGCGAGTGCCATGGTGCCTGCGGGCATAGGTTGAGGACCTCTGATCTATATAGTCTATTCATACTCGACTGACTAAATAAATATTAAACTCATTATTGAAATCTATTTAAATGTAAAATTAGAGATTAATATAAACATCTAAAATGTTAAACTTATTCCTCAAATTAGAATGATTTTATATGTGTGTAAATAAATATTTTTATGTGTTAATTTCTGGCAGTGGCTTTTATTTTTAAGATATAAAGTTATATTTTATAATCTCTGCTGTTCCACTGAGCTAATGACTTGGGCTAACGATCTGAATATTTAAATAAAGCGGAATCTTAACAGTGCATATCTGCCTACTTAATAAATTTTTCTAGGTTCAAATGACTAGATGATGCCCTGTTGTGCAGATTGCGGTTAGATTCGATAATCACTTTTTTCCGACCATTATAACTGGCTACCCAACTTGGGCCGATCTTTAATAAACACGAGTGCCCTGAGAATTTTAAAAGTGAATCATGCCCTTAATATTTTTTCTGAAATTAGTATAAATGTATTTGTTGTATTGATGTGGAGTTACAGTTTAAAATTTTGTCTTAAAGGTACTGCCAGTAAGAAAAATTACGCATATGGAAAGATAAATACGAGGAATAAAAAAGTAATAAATAAAACATAATTAATTAATATAAATCATAATTTTTTTTTAAAAAAAGTCTTGTTTAAAATTTAATCATTTAACTTGCCTAAATAATACTCAAAAGTAGAAGAAAAGAAACTTGGAAGAGAGGGGGCAGAAATTTAGCTGGTAGTAAGGAATCAACAGTCAACATTTGTTAATCATTATATTTGTGTGTAATTACTGTTTTGTCTTTTAAAAAAAGAAAAAAAGTTTTGTCTTTTTGAAATTTCATATATAACAAATTTGTGTAACATAATTACTAACACTAAGTAAATTCTTTTTTTTTTTTAATCTTTTTATTTTTTTGAGGAAGTTTACTGATATGTAACGATATATATAAATATCGTTACATTAATTTAAAACAAAATCTTAAAGTTCGCAAATAAAAATAAGTGTATTAAAAAGAAAGAAAAACTAAATGCTAAAATTAGAATGTTTGTTAAACGTATATATTCACACAGATGCTAAACTTTAAAAATATTTTTTTTTATAGATAAAAAAAGGTATTTGAACGTACTTTTTTTATTAAAAAAAAGATTTAAATATAAAAATAGTTTAAAAAAAGAAATAACGTAAGTAAAAATAAAAACAGGTGTTAATTAATTCCTGTAATCTGTAAATGGAAATGATTGTTTATTAATTATCCAAAAGCTGTGTAATTAAAAAGTCAGATGAAAAATAGATAAGAGAAGAAAGATTTTAGCTTGACCAATGGAAGCAAATAAAGGCCCGAACCATAATGAAAAAAAATGGAACAGTGATGTTTTTGTTCATGGAATCCATAGGAGGACTATAAAAAGAAAAATATTGAGTTCCAGTCAAGTTTTCCGGCTTGTTTTTGAGGGTCATGATAGGACGCACATATCACATACTCTCTCTATTTTAAAAATGAACTGACTGGGATACCAAAATGAACCAGCTAATGCTACCTCTGGAACATCTGACCAGGTTTTTAAATAAAGACTCCGTGGGAATTTACATCAAGAGCAGTGATTCTTTTACTGTAAGCTATTGATATGAACTCTAAAATTTAAAACTAATTAAGAACTTTCATTCAAGCTTATGAACTTCTATCTGACTTTTGGGTTTAAAATCAATTGATAATGTTTACAATTTTATATGTTTTGCTTTGAAAAAAAAAACATTTCCAGTTTATTATTTTTTTATTTGTATTAATACTTATCGTATAAATTATTTAAATGCATGAAATTTAAAGTTGGGTATAGACATTGCATAGATTCGTTAGCGGTTAATTATGTTGCTGTTTCATAGTCGATTGGAATATATAAGTCATCATGTCACTGTGGTGTCTTATGATGAACACCATTGGGTTTTTTTGTATTCCCTATGCAATTGACATTATCGATGACTTTGTATTTTGATCGGTTATGTTTATTTTGGAATGTTTTTAACCGTGGAATCTGTGCAGCCGATCTATACTCAACATTTTAAAACAAATTTTATAAAATTCATCTGTGCGAACATAATAAATGTTAAATTTAAGTCGGGCATGAATGCCTATATAGTTTTGTAAAGTTATATTAAGGGAGGGTAATCTTAGGTTATTCGTTTCGTAGTTGAATTGGCTCAATGGATTGGATATATTGGTGTAATTATTAGATGTAGTATGAGATCCGCTATGGGCAGGATTGCATATATATGCCACACACCTACCTTCTGTTTGCCTATGGATGGGTTTGTAAGATGGCAAAGGACCGCAATCCATTCCTATGGAGCTTTATGATATTGTTCTACTTGCCAACAGATGTAGCATTCCTGTTGGTGGAGAGACAATGTCTTCTCGAACTCTATTTACTGTTCAGACGTACATTCCTGACAGTATAGTATTTTGTGTTGTCGCATTTTCATGCTACATTGAATACATAAATGTATCAGATGGATCGATGCCAGTTTGACTGCAAACTTTTTGGCCTAAGGTTAAATAAGGGATAGAATATTTTCTTTTCAAATACAATCTATATAGTGTATTCATACTCGACTGACTAAATAAATATTAAACTCATTATTGAAATCTATTTAAATGTAAAATTAGAGATTAATATAAACATCTAAAATGTTAAACTTATTCCTCAAATTAGAATAATTTTATATGTGGGTAAATAAATATTTTTATGTGTTAATTTCTGGCAGTGGCTTTTATTTTTTTATATTTAAGATATAAAGTTATATTTTATAATCTCTGCTGTTCCACTGAGCTAATGACTTGGGCTAACGATCTGAATATTTAAATAAAGTGGAATCTTAACAGCGCGTATCTGCCTACTTTATAAATTTTTTTAGGTTCAAATGCCTAGATGGCGCCCTGTAGTGCAGATTGCGGTTAGATTCGATAATCACTTTCTTTCCGATCGTTATAATATATATTAACTAATTTTACCATATGTATTTTAATGATCAATTAGTTTTTTTTGTTACATATATATCTTTACAAATCATTAGCATACCTGCAAAATCAACAAGTTTGGTTACTTATTATTTCATTGGTAATGTAGTATATATATATATTTTAACAGGCAACCCCGATATCAATTATAGTGTTAGTCTAAAATAGATCTTTAAAAAATGTATACGTGGACCACATGAGTTAATGAATGTAAAACTATGGCTGTTTAATCACCATAACACATGTAGGCAGTATTTGACCACTGTCTACCAAATTGAATTCGAATATGAATCAATTACCTTTATGAAATTTTATAAACAGAATTTCTAGATCTTGCATAGATCTTATGTAAGGATGTGAGTTAAGAAGTTTTCCCAGTGGCCATTATTTTTTCACTAAAACAGATAAATAAAATTTTTTTGAAAAGAGTATATTTATGAGCATCAGATAGTAACTGACCTCAAGCGCCAATCTCACTAATGCCACAAGAATTATACTTTTTCTAAAACTCTAACTGATCTTACTTACACTATCACTAATTAGGTGCCTGACCCTAGCTAGCTCACTCTCAGGCCTGAGAGGAAACCTATTGGATGAACAGAGGCAAAACAGAGAAATGTGCATATTTGAACTATCTCTTTCCTTCTTTCTATATCTCTCAAATTTGATCGTGTATAATTTAAAATTTAGCTGCTTTGAATTTCCTATCTTTAAACATTTATTACATTAATAATTGATCATATTTCTCATCAAACTTAAGGTTTGAGTTTAAAACATTTAGTATATGTTTCTATCGTATAAGATGTATTTAGCTAGTTTTGCGAGGCATTTTGACAGGAAAAGAAATAGGCAAATATAAATGATAAATCTATTTATTAATGATTTATAAATAATTTCATTTTCAAAGTATGTATACAATTTTATTCTTATTAGTTTATTAAATCAAATATTCATAAGATCAAGAATATATATATATTGTGACGACCACGTAAAGTTGTCATCACACTTATATATTTATTAATAAAAGTTAGATAAATTAGCTACTAGAAGTAATAAAGGTAAATGGATTAGCTACTAAAATTAAAAAAAGGAAGGGTAAGAAAGAAAAAAGTTGAAACTTAAATGTCGAAATTACTTTGGATTTTTGTAATAGTAAGAGAAGGGGAGGGGTGCATAAAGAAATGCGTCTCTTTCTCTCTTTTAAAAAACGAGTAAGTCAAATGCGTGAAAGTTATTTCTGTTTAGTGTGGGAGAGGGGAAGGGGATGCATAAAGAAATGTGTCTTTTTCTCTCTTTTAAAAAACTATATTGTAACAAGTTAAAATAAATTATAAACATAAATTTGAAAATGAATTGTAAACTTTTAAATAAAATTTAAATGTAATATGTAATGTAAAAACAATATGGCCATATAAATTAGAGGTGTTAAAATCTGTTGGACTAATTAAATTCCTCGGACAAAGAAAAATGTATAACAAGGAAAAGCTTATAATTACAGCTCAATTAATTAAAACCTACATTCCAGCCACTAATTAAACAAATAGGTTGATAAGAATTCGTAGGAAATCTAAAACATTAATTAAAAATTTACAAAAACAATGAACAAAAGAAAGATAGTAAGAGAGTTACAATTATTATCTGTTCATTCCGAGTAGAGATTTTGAGGAAGCAACAGCTAAAAGAAAATGAAAGAAGTGCACAGCTAGTGGCATTAAAGGGATGTGGGTTCATATTCAATCTGTCTCACTACTGACTCACAATGTACAAGATCTATGCCTGACCTGCTAGAGAAACTGCCACTTCTGTGACTGAACAACTTAAGATCTACCTAAAGAATCGACAAGAAGTAAAAAAAACTGGAACGAGAAATACCCCACAAACTGAGAGAGAAAATCAATACAGCTGACAGTGAAGGACATACTGTCTCTACAAAAAAAGGGATGATCTCCTACTGGACGGTAAAGAGCACTCAAAAGAAATACCCATGGAACAACTACAACAAAAACCTAGGTAAAAAGCATGCATGCATTTTAATTTTTAATATTCGTAAATAAATAACGAAGGAACAATCTTGAGATTTAGAACTCTACCCAATAGGACTTCAAGATAGCTTTTGTATTTGATCTGTTTTACTATGTTTTATTGTAGCCACGTATTTATATAAGTGTGTGGTTTTTTATTGTTATCATGTATTTTTTTATATATGTGTGTGAGTGTTATTAAACATATTTATTCGTAAATTGTGTATACTTGCTTTATTCTCCTATCACCAAGCTATGACAGGGAGGAAAACTGTAATTTAGTAATTAAAGGGTAAGGCTGATTTTATAAAGGTATTCGTGTGCTGCTTGTTCGTGAGAATTTCTCAATTATAAAAAATAAATAGCAAGCGCTGGACATTCGTTAAATTTTTTGAAATAGTTTGCTTTGTTCAGCAGCCGAGGGTTCTTGATCGGGAAAAATAACACCAAGATAATATGTATGTATTGCCTTGGGGTTCGGTCAAGGGTATGGATATGAAGTTAAATTTGTATCTGTATTAGCTCTCTGCTTGCATTGTAATGGCATTGGTTAAATAAACAATATCCATTACAGTTGGAGGCTAAGCCAGATATTTCAGTTAGCAAAACTGATAGTAAACAAATAAGAATAAATAAATGAAAGGAAGAATCAAAGTTGTGAAAAAATAAATGTATAAAAAATAAATATAAAATATAATTGAAATAAAATAAATATATAAATTAACCTCCAAATAACCGTTTCCGTTACAATATATATATATATATAATTCACATATTAAAATCTAATATAAAAGAAAAAACAAATTTTACTAAATATAATGGATCACATAAATGTTGAGTAGGATAAAAAAAAATACAGTTATACACTACAGATTAAATTAATATTTAAACAATGAATAAGCATTTTGAGGGTAACGATAGGCAATTCTAAGTTCATTTAAGGCAAAGAAACTTATAATTACCTTCAGGAACCTGGAATTTTAGTAAGATTAAGTTTGCTTACATAAATTTGTCATTTTGAGTTAACAATCCAAAAGAAATTATATATTTTTTTATTGAAGCAAGAAAGATATCTGCTATTGTCATAAGTCCAGCATGAGTGTCCATTTTGTGGTATTAATTGGAAGCAAAGAATAATCACGATTAATAAATCTTTTATGGAAGCTTGCTTGGTATATTATGTTCAACACTTTTTTTTCCTCTTTAGGTTATTTTATGCAGCGTATCTATAAGTTCCTTAGGGTTCTCGTATGGGCAGGCAGTAAGTAGGAACAGCTATGTACTTGTAGCATAGAGTGATCATCTCAGACGTGTCTGGTTTTTACCCCAACATTACAAGAGTTGACATTTTACAAGTTGATCTCCTAAAACACATTTTCTATGCAAGTTAGTTAATTCAGAGAATTTTCAATATTTCATTTAAAACAATGAGAACATAGCCATACAAATTAATATATATAAAAAAATATTAATATAACTTTTCTTTCTCAAAATGTCTCATGTTCTCTCCGGCTCTGTCTTTCTAATTAAAACAATTTCTCTATTATATATTGATCTCCTAAAGACAGTTTATTAGCATTTCTATCTCTTTTTCTCTGGAATGCTTTTAACAATTTTTTATTTTTGGTATCTTTGTCCACAGTACATTCAGTTTCGGTTTCTTGGAATTTAAAGTGGTTAAGTAATATAACAAAGAATTGCCTAGAGGTATATACAGCAAAGTCTTATTGTTACTCTCATTAAAGTAAAACATGATAACACAAAAAAAATCTACATTTGAAATAATTAATAATAAAAAAATTACATATTTGCGTATAACTACATTTCTTAATTTTTTTAATAACATTTTTAAATATATTCCAAAACAAATAATTATATATATATTTTTTCTTTTTTTTTTTAAATTTCAAAATCTATCTCCCTTACATATATATACATCACTCCTTGTTTATAGTCACACATTGAAGCCAATTTTACTTCCCTTGTAACAGGGTTTAAACCTGGCTATTGTTACAATATATATATATATGTAGGTGAAAGGTTGGATGATTAGATTTTAAAATTAAGTTAAAAACTTTTTTTTGTTTTTCCTCAACCCACTATATAAGGCGGAACTCATTTTTTTAAAATAAATGATAAAAGTTGCTTTGACTCTAAAGAATTTCTCATCCACTTTCTCCTGCATGTATTTTTATTAATTTTTTTTAAAGGAAAGAGAAAGAGTACATTGCTATTTTGTTATTTAGCTAAATTCTAGATTCAATATGTAATTACACTAAGAAAGATGTTTATATCATATACATATGCTTCTATTTATTTTAGTGAATTTTTTTTTTTTAGAAAGTACCTCTCGCTTGTTATTTCCATATATATATATATATTTAAATCAGATATGCATATTAAATAATTATGTATTGGAAGATGCATTATATAAGTGTCTGTTATTTTAATATTTTGTAATAAAGGAATACAGTATGCACTTTTTCACATATTTATATATTCAATATTCATCAAATCTATGTGCAGTAAATTAAACAACAACAATTCTGGATTATTCATGCTACAAATAAAATGCTAGTATAATACCCGCATATAAGTTAATTCAATGACTTCAAAAGGATGGAGTTTTTATTATGGTATAACAGATTTTTTAGCATAGTAACATATAGGATTGTATATTTATATATTAATGTTATGTAATGATCAGATATTTTCCGGTAATATCTCAACACTAAACTCTAATATATTTATTTCTATACTTAGCGCTTTCGAAGGAACGATGCCTTCATTTTCAAAGCTGTAGATATCTCTAATACCGATATTCATTTATTTATTTATTTAATTCAACAGATGCAAAATTATTCAAATCAGGTCTGCCATTTCTTCGAGATTGCATAAAATGTGTCTCTTTTATTTAACGAGTTTGCATCTAAATTAATGAAGTAGGCCTCCTTAATTTTTCTTCTCATCTCGTGTTGCTCACTGCACATCATGCTAAGTATAGAAATAAATATATTAGAGTTTAGTATGGAGATATTACCGTAAAATATCTGATCATTACATATATAAACCACACATTTAATTATTTAATAGTTATGTTAATGTTAATAAGGTTTTAATATTTATAGTCGTTTGACCGTATTCCCAATACTGTGTTACATGATAATTGTTTAGTGTCTCTACATTCTTTTATTGCTTTTTCATATTACTTCATCCACTCAACTTGTGAATACTGGATTTATCAGTTGCCTGAAATAGTAAATCCTGTTAAAGACGCAGTGAGGAGAAATGGACACTAAGCTAACTAAAGACACTTCATTCCTTAACCCAGATCACTCTTAGGCAAATGGGATCCTTTCTCTAATAATCAATTAGAGGCAAAGTAGCTATCCATTAATCAAATTGGCAAAATGATGATGATTTTACTATATTTTAGTGACACACATTTAAATATATATATATGATCACAGAGTATTGCACTGAATCTTACCCTTTTTGTTTACAATTATGTCTGTTGATATTTAATCAATTTGCATTGCTATGCAAATCTATTGTTAAAGATGCATTAGGGTTACATATATATATATATTTGCTTAATTAAGGCTAAGTTTAAGTTGTCCTCCAGCTTGTTTAGCTAATTAAAACATGTTAACTTTACCATGTTCTCGCATCATAGATCGATTTCTGCACTTCCTCTCTACCTAGTCAAATTCACCCCTGTGTTTAATAATATGTATCAAATAGTTTGTTTTCTTTTATTTCATAAAATTGTAAGTTACAATTGAATCTTATGTACATTTGTGGCTACTTTCTCAAGTTATTTGTGAATAATTACATTAAATGAAATAAAGATATTCTTATAATAATAATAAACTATAATTTATAATGATAACAAAGTTGTAATGTCCAGTATTTTATGTTTACATCTGATCATCACATACTAGGATGCCTAAGAATCTTATCTCTACCTGACCACCAGGTTGCATTAAGAAAATCAACTCTTGTGAGGTTAAGGAAGTGAATCACTTAGTTATGATCTAGAGAGGTGGGTGAGATTTGAACCCTCATTACCTATGTTCTGGGTTAAAGAAATTATACTTTCTTTGACCATTTCAATATATATACATGCATGCACACATACACTATGTTGTTGTAGTACCATGAGCCACATAACCATCTCATATTCTTTGTCATAAAAAAATAAAAAAGAGAAATAAAACACCCATCTATCAATATTTTACATAATATAGAGGCATAATCATAACAAAGTTCATACCTCAAACTATGTACTCATCAATTTTTTTACAGATCCGACATGCATCTGACAGCTAACAGAATGATTTGTGACCTGAAATTCTGAGATAAAGAATTCAGACACTGGACAATGCAACATAAAACACCAAGAGAGCTACCTCAATTTAGACACTATAAGCTACCACAACCCAAAATAAAAATAATGCAAAAACATTGCAAAGCCCTGATAGCTTTAAGTCTTAGGGACTGGTAAATATGGAACTATGTCTTGCTCTTTTGAGTCTTAAGGGCTGTAAAATATAGAACTATGCCTAGCTTCTTTTCTTGGAGACTAAGAGGCTGAGGGATTATGGCATGACTACATTAACTGCGCCATGATAAACAATAACAAATCATTAAGTGGGTAGGAGCAATGCTTGAGATAGAACACATCTTAGAGTTGTATGAAAGCACTGTATCTTCAAATCTATGACAGACCCCTCCATTCATCATAAAAACTGAACATGCAGCCAAACAAACTCCAGCAGTCAACAACAGTCCAATTTCCAAAATCATAGATTTTCTATTCAACACTAAATATAAACTCCTTAAATATTCATTAAAACTACAATTTCAGAATTTATAATCATCAATACTCTTGTCACATATTTCACAATAATACTTTAAAATTAATTCTGTTTTAAATGCGTACTTTTTTCCTTCTCTCAGATGTGGTTATATAAGAAATCAAATTGAGTTTTAATTTTATTGTAATGGCCATCAGTACTTGATCATCATCAGCCCCATAGTTGAGTGGCCATTTGCTATGGTACAAAAAATTAGGGGTAAACCTGGGTGAGGGAAGTCATCACCATCACCAAATAAACAAAATACAAAATTAAATATAAAAGGAATGAGCATGAGGCATGATAGATCAGCACAGAATTATCTCTATTTATATTAACTATAATTCACCAGAATTACTCACAAGCAATAATCATTCATCATCAAGAATGATCAAAAATACAATAAATCAACAGTCACTTATGTAACTGGATTTGAAATCAGTCTACTATAGACCAGGCTATTATTTAGCTCTTGCCAGCGTGTGGCAGATTATTTAAACATTAATTTGTCTGCACAAACTTAAGTGCTAATCTGTAAGAATATAAAAAATTTAAAAAATAATTCTGGTATAATAAAACATGCTGATCATCATCAATGCTCTAATCTCTTAGTACCATTAATGTACTGGCCAACTATACATTTAATTTCTAAATATATAATTAAAATGAAATATAGTGCATGGACATTAAAGGATATCCTCTTTGTGCCATCCAGCATCATCATCTTTTGGATGTCCATAACTCTAAGTATAAACCCCTTTTATATAACAGACCATTATGCAAGTATCCATCTCAGTGAGCAAAAGCTCTATAACTGTTACTGTGAACAAGAGATATAATACAAATATTAAAACAGGCAAAACTCTCCATACAGTTGTGCCACTCAGTGCAAGCCAGAGTAATCAACGGATGCCAGAAGACTTGTTTTAATAATAGTTATGAGCAAGCATAAGAAAGAGTGATTATGTGATGTATAGCAGTTTAATACAGACATATAATATTATAAACTATTTTTTAGATTAAATAAATTCACTGGGATAATTTAAACAATGAAATATAATTTTTTTTTTTTTAATAATAAAAAACAATAAAAAGAAATTAAGGTCTGCTGCTGATGCTATAATTATAAATTTGGCATTCTGATTTTGATTATACAAAAAGAAATAAGCTATCATATTGTGATTTACAAACACACAAGCACATATATATATAAACTCAGATGTGCTGTATAATAATTTAAAAACTAACATGTTTGAATTGTTATAGATATATGAAAAAATTCATTTTTAAAATACATAATTAATTTAACAATTTACAAATATTTTTATATGTTTATATAAATAAAATGTGCTGTTAAAACATTCAATTAATTTTTAATGATACATAAATAATGATCAATTTAATATATATTTGTTTATTTATTCAGATGAGAGCACACATAAATGTTTATATACTAATTATATTTCATTAATTAACAAATAAACTTCACATGATCACCATTTCTTATGCTTGCTCAAGTTGTTAAAACAGGCAAAACTCTCCATACAGTAGTGCCACTCAGTGCAAACCAGACTAATCACTGGATTCAAAAAGGTTTGTGCATAAAATCCCCATCTAGTGCCTACTCATTCAACATCCCCGGGTGAGTTTTTAGCTTGTGGCTTTCATCAGTGAGAAGTTATGAATATGAGAGCACTGCATCTAGATCTTAGAATCTAATGCATCTCTCCAGCAGCTACTTTTTATCTCTACTTAATTACAAAACTATGAGTCTAAAATTGAAGACATAATAATATTTTCAAGCCAAGCTCATTAGTTTATATAGTCATATAAGTCTGAAATCAGTTCAGTACCCATATATTTTGGTGTCTTTGGTTCTTTAATAACTATAGCCATTACTATCCTATTAAGATATGTTTAGTGGTTTAATATCAACACTGCCTAATAATATAGTGCTGGCTGTGATTATTAAAGCAAAGACACCAAAATGTACAAGTATTGAACTGAGTTCAGATCTATATAACTATATAAGCTAATAAGCTTGGATTAAAAATATTATGTTTTCAATTTTAGACTCATAGTTCTGTACTTAAGTAGAGATAAAAGGTGCCTCCTGGAGGCTTGCACTAGATCCTAAGTTCTAGGTGCAGGCTCTCATATTCAAGTCTCTTCACTGATGAAAGCCACAAGCCAGAAACTAATCGGGGGATGTTGGATGAATCAGCACTAGATAGGAATTTTATGCACAAATCTTTTTGCATACATTGATTACTATAGTTTTCACTGAGTGGCACTACTGTATGGAGAATTTTGCTTGTTTTAACAAATGAACTTATTAAAAACATATTTTCATGAACATAATTTATTGAATGTCAAAAACATACATAACCAATGGGCACATATGTGTGTATATATTTTCTTACTATTCTAGGTTATTGGCTCATTATTCCCAATTGTAAGTAAAAAAAAATCATCTTTCCAAAAAAAAAATATTACTTCTTCAACAGTCCTTCATAAATGTTTTATTTTTAACAAATAATTGCTCATTAGATCCAATGGGAAAAGTTCTTTTCCATGTAAAACAAATGTTTGGATTTTTGTTTTTTCATTTGCAAAAAGATCCTCAGAGTTTCCTTTTTTTAAAAATGAACAATATTAACAATAAATAATCTTCTAAACACAAATGTCATTTATTATTTTTCTTTCCTTTTTAATTTTTTATTGACAAAAGTTGTTTACTTTTAAAACTTTGTTAATTTAAAAAAATTTTAACTTTCATTTTCAAGAAATTATTTAATATCATTTACAATAAATATAACACATTTTACTTACCAACTGTCTTTATATATATGATACAGAATCTTTATTTGTGCTTCTATGCATATAGATAAAACAGTATGTGTATAAACTAATTTTTCAACAAGCTAATAGACTCCATTAGTATGCTGGTCCCTTTTAAAACAGTCGAATAGCTTATTGTCAATTTCAGGAAAGCTAAAATCCAGTAACTGTTGACATACATACAGTCAGCTCCATTTAGTCTAGAATTTGATAGACTTCACATATTCTGGCTAGTACATAATATATACATGCTAATGGACCAAAGAGAACCTGGTCCTGACACCTGTGTGAATCAAAACTCCCATAATGTTGCACTAGAAGCAGCCAGATATACTGTCCTTTGTCTTCAGTTATCACTTCATAGTCATCATGTTTTAATAATCTGTAAAAACTATAAAACTCTCATCTAATTTTTTTCAATCTTTTTATAGTAAGGGTGGAATAAAAACACAGTAATTAAAAGTAAGTTTTCTCTATTTTTATTGGAAAAAGTTAATGATCTCTTTTCAATTTAATTTTATTTCTTTCAAAAACCACTTCATGGGATTTTTATTAAAATGTGTTATAAAAGCTTTAATTTAAAAAATAAATAATAAAATTTTCTAATTACCAGTATATTGTAACATAAAAACATGCTTGTTTTAATTTCAAAATCAGAATTAATAAAATATTAATTAGACCTTTTTCTAAATATTTAATTTATAATAATTTTGTTTAAAATTCAAAATTATGTAATCCTTAACTGTTATTCCAGAGTAATGCAGACAATATCTACAAATAAATTTGTTTGTTTTATTTCTACTTTTCTTTTCAACTTTATATATTGTAACAATGTGTATATACACAATTGCAAAAGTGTGTTCATATTTTGTTTATGTTTTTAAATATTTATTATTATTTATGTTATATTATTTAATAAATGTGTTTGTAAATTATTAGTTTTGTGTTTAACATTTCTCTCTCCCTCTCTCAATTTAATTATGAGTAAAATCAATTGATAATGTGTAATTTTATATATGTCACTGCAAGCATCTTACGATGAATGCTATTGGGTTTTGTGTATTCCCTATGCAATTGACACTATTGATGATTTTGTATTTTGATCGGTTGTGTTTATTTTGAAATGTTTTTAACCATGGAATCTATGCAGCCGATCTATACTCGACATTATAAAACAAATTATATAAAATTCATCTGTGTGAATGTATTTAAATGTTAAATTTAAGTCGGGCGTGAATGGCTATATAGTTTTGTAAAGTTATATTAAGGGAGGGTAATCTTAGGTTATTCATTTCGTAGTTGAATTGGCTCAATGGATTGGATATATTTGTATAATTAGTAGATGTAGTATGAGATCCATTATGGGCAGGATTGCATATATATGCCACACATGTTCTGTTTGCCTATGGATGGGTTGGTAAGACGACAAAGGACCGCAATCCATTCCTATGGAGTTTTATGTTTATTGTTCTACTCGCCAACAGATGTAGCATTCCTGTTGGTGGAGAGACAATGTCTTCTCTAACTCTTCTTACTGTTCAGACGTACATTCCTGACAGTATAGTATTTTGTGTTGTTATATTTTCATGCTACATTGAATACATAAATGTATCAGATGGATTGATGCCAGCTTGACTGTGAACTTTTTGGCCTAAGGTTAAATAAGGGATAGAATATTTTCTTTTCAAATACAATCTATATAGTCTATTCATACTCGACTCATTAAATAAATATTAAACTTATTATTGAAATCTATTTAAATGTAAAATTAAAGATTAATATAAACATCTAAAATGTTAAACTTATTCCTCAAATTAGAATGATTTTATATGTGCGTAAATAAATATTTTTATGTGTTAATTTCTGACAGTGGCTTTTATTTTTTTTATATTTGAGATATAAAGTTATATTTTATAATCTCTGATGTTCCACTGAGCTAATGACTTGGGCTAACGATCTAAATATTTAAATAAAGTGGAATCTTAACAACGCATATCTGCCTACTCTATAAATTTTTCTAGGCTCAAATGCCTAGATGGCGCTCTGGTAGTTGCAGATATGATTGACAGCTCTCTCCACCTTCATTTGGATCATTATAATATATATGTGAACTTTAAACAATATATATATATATTAATGTCAAGTTTTTTTTTAGTAAAATGCCAGATTTGGAGTTGGAATGAATAATTTTATATATATTTTATTATTAAATCTTAATGTTTATTGAACAATTAATATTTGAATAAAGCATGAACTTGTAACAACACACGAGCAGATTGATTCATTTTCTTGTTATTAAAAGGCAAGAAAAGGAAAATCATTTCTCTTTAAAATAACTTTTTCTTTTATAAATATTACTGTTCAACGATTGGAATTTAAATATTAACTTTTCCAAATTAAGATAATCTATGGATTAAAAGTATCTAAGGAAAATATTTTAATTTTCTATTAAATCTTAAAGGAATAACACTATAAAAGAAAAGAACGTCTGTTTAAGTTTTTTGGAAACTAAGTTATATTAAAACTTTGTTATATTTAAAATAATTATATATATAAAGAATATTCCAATGTGCTTTGAGTAGAACAGCATTATATCATAAAGGTTTTGAAACCAACCTTGCATGCTATTTTAAAATATTTTGAAATATTGGATATATAGAACGTCTAATGATAATAGAAAAATGGAGAATAAGAACATCTACATTCGAAGAATATTTACTTTATTTCATATCAATCAAATCATTGGATATTATTAACAGTTTATCAATTAAGGATAAATAAAATCATCATTATACCAATGGATTAATAATATACTTCATAAAAGATCTTCATTAGGATTATAAACTGCAGACTCAAATATCTACTCTTAACTCTGGAGAATAAGTTTTTCTTTCTTTATTTATATATATTATAATGCTTATATTATTTTAATATTATTATTATTATTATTATTATTATTATTATTATTATTATTATTATTATTTCAAATTTGGCATCGCATCATTATATATTAATAGGAAAATTATATTTAATATTAAATATAATTAATTGAAAGCTTGACATAATTTATCAAATTAGATGAGGGATATAAAGAATAGTTATTATTTGACAGATAATTTAAACAGGATTATATTGTATTTACTACATAATATTGTAAACATTTAATGTATTTTATTTATTAAAAATACCTATAATATATAAGTTATACAATTGTAAATAGTACTTATATATTAGTAATTATGAAACATATAAATAAGAACGGTAAATAAATTAATAAGTTACATAAATTTTTAATTTTTGAATCCAGATATTGTTTTTATATATGTGTTAATTTAAACTATTTTCTTTAATTTTTGAAAGTTTATTATAGTATTGAATTTTATCATAGGGTATTAAATAATAATATTATTTATTAATATTTTTAAAATGGTAAAATTCATCCGTATTTATTTATTAATATTTTATTTATCTATTATATTATATTTTTTATTGTTTATTAAATATTGATTTATTAACTTGATCTCTTTGTCTAATCATTATTAAATTATATTATATATATATGTTAATATTATAAATATCATATGAATATCAATTATTAGTTAATGCTTATATAAAGGCATATAATATAATGACTTATTTTGAAATTGTCCCTGAAAAGAGCTAGTTGCAAATTCTTCATGAGTTTGAATATCATGGCATAATGGTGATTGAAAGAGGGATGAAAGATGGATGAACTAGTCTAAATTATATTAAAACTTATTTAAAAATTATTGAGCTAGCATAATAAAGATAGATATAATCATGGACTTAGTATTTCATCGATTCATTTCTAGCATTCTACCTGAAGACCCAAAGTCCAATTGTAGTGAAATGCATATCCTCTTTTTAGGGAATTTAATCATCCCATTATATTTAACAAGACCAACTTAAACTTTAAATATAATCCATTCTGTTATATTTGGCGAACCCAACTGTGAAGCATTAAATTAATGGTTTCCAAGCATTAAATATAATCGATTCTGTTATATTTGATGCATCAACTGGGATGATTAAATGTTGTCTCGTTATATTTGGTGCCTCAACTAGGGCTATCAAATATGCCGTTCCATTATATTTGGCGCACAACGTTTTAGGCATTGAACATTTAAGTTCATCACAGGTATAAATTATATACTATTATATATTTAGCATATTAACTGGGGCTTTGAATCAATGATTATATATTATTATGTATAATGAAAGAGTCATGGATAGATTAATTGATTATTCTTGATAACAAGTATGTTGTTATTAAGATTCATATGGTATTTATAATTACAAGATTAATATAAATAAAAAAATGGTAATATATATAATATGATTTTGAGAGATCAATATTTAAATAACTAATTATTAAATTGAGTTTTAAATAAGAGTTAAGGGGGATAAAGTTTTTCTATAGATATAGGCGTTTTAAAAAATATATATGTATATATAAATAGCATGAGGTGGTAAAGAACTTTATGATATAATATTTTGGTTATAAAAATATATAAATTTGAGTGATATTTAAATTAAGTTAAAATTTATTATGCTTCAAAGTGGAAAAATGTTTTCATATAAAGGTGCTGAATGTTCTAGTCAAATGCAAGATGATTTGCAAAGTGAAATACATGATGATATTAATATTATAGAACAAACATCATTAATACAAGCACCTGGGGGTTCTACAACCATAGTTGAATACCCTCAACAAGCACAGAGTTTAGATCAAGTGTTATCTCAAACACAAAATATAGTTGATGAAGATTTAAATCAATCATCTAAAATTGAGATTAACCAATCCCTTAATGTTGATACAACAAAGGTTATAGATAATAATACAACTGTGATGGAAATCTTACAAATATTTATGAATAATATCAATAGAAACATTAGTAATTTAAGTAAAAAAATAGATGATAATAATAATAGTTTAAGTCAAAAATTAAATGATAATAATAAAAAATTAGATGATAATATTGATAGTTTAAGTCAAAAATTAAGTGATAATAATAAAAAATTAGATGACTTAAGAAGTGATATGAATAAAAAAATAGATGATAAGAGTATTACTTTAAGAAATGATTTGAATCAAAAATTAGATGTTAATAATAAAAAATTAGATAGTTTAAAAAATGATTTGAAGTTTGAAATGACAGGAATTGAAAATAAATTATCTACTAAAATGGAACAACTAAATTTGAATGTGGATAATGTTCAAAGAGATAACACAGAAATTAAACAAGCATTAAATGACCTAAAGAATGAAATTGATGAAAATAATTCAAAATGTCAACAACGGTTTAGTGAGTTCCAAAATGACCTCATAGATAGATTAAATGTTAAATGTGATGAAATGTATAAAAATCAAGGAATTTTTAGAGATGAAGTAAAGGAAGAACAAAATAAAATATGGAATGAAATTCAAGAAGATAGACAAAGGACATACACAAGAATAGATCAACTCTCTACTAAGCAAAATAATGAAATAGAGTCCCAAAATAATGTGTTAGAGACTATTGATCATCAACTTAAAACTTTGGAGAATAAAATGAATTCAATAGAAATTAATACAAAGGTGCTTGTATTATAGATAAAGATGCCGTTGGGTGGCATCATTTTCACGCTAAAACTATAAAATATGAACATTCACAGGCCGTTGATTTTAATAATTTTTCTATGATTTTTTGTAATGCGAAAATAAAAACAAAACAAAATCGTCTTTTTTAAATATTATTTTTTATTAACGTATACAATTTAAATGATAATAATAAATGTAAAATAAAATCAACAAATTACAATTTGATTCATGTTTTTTATATTGTATACTTTTTAAATTGTGTTACGACTTTTTTTTTATCAATTTTCTATCGGATATTTTTTTACTTGTGTTACAGCTTTTTTTTTATCAATTTTCTATCGGATATTTTTTTACTTGTGTTACGACTTTTTTGTTGTTGTTTAACTAAAAAATAATAATCGTAATAAAAGTAAAAGTTGTTAGGTTAGATTTAGGGTTAGTTTAGGGTTAGGGTTAGTTTTAGGGTGAGTGTTCTGTTTGTTTTTAATGCTAAAATAAAAAAATTCAAAATCGTAACCGTACTCGGACAGAAGAAAGAAACTCAAACTTTTTTAAACAACAACAAACACATACAAATGTCTTCTTTACTTATTAAACATGTTTATAATATTTGCTTTTTATTAAATTTACAAAAAAACCTGTATATTTGGACTTTTCTTACTGGATATTTTTTTACTTCAAAAATATACAGACGGTAGAATCTTCTTGGTCTCGTGGAATGTTACTAACAGTACCTTACTTGACACATTACCTAATTGCAACTCAATAAATACATAGATATTTAACATTTTCCCAAATAAAAGTTCAATACAGTACGTTGTAAAAAGCCTTATAATTATTGTTTTAAAAAATCTGAACATTTCAATAGTTTAAAATAATAAAAAAATCCAATGAAAACAACATTTCAATACAATTCAAATACAAACTCTCTCATCAAGCCGTAATTATTTTATAAATTGTGCGAATTTGGAAAATGTATTTGCTGCTATGTGACATACATGCTGTACTGCAATGTGACATAGTGGCCTTCATTCTGTAGCACAACAAAAAAGTTGTATTATAGAAAATGCGGGTTCGAACATGTCGGCCACGGAAACAGCATTTTTATGTGTTTTGGCGCAAAAACCATGCCATAGAGTGGTGCCTTTAGCTATAAGATGAGTACCCAAACAAAGATAAAAATGTATTGGAAAAATTAAGGGAAGATACTACTGAAACTTGGAATAGAGTTAATAAAATAAAAGAATCAACTGATAGTAGATTTTTAATTATTGAAACACAAATATGTAAAAAAACACCAACTATAGAAATGCATCAGGTTGAAAATAATGTAAATACTTGTAGTAGTAATCAAGAACAAAATCTTGGTGAAAATCATTTGGAGGGTGTTCAAGAAGATCCACAACAAGTAATTGTTTCTTATGATAGATAAAATTTACAGTATCATATAATGCCTGAAGTTGAAAATTATCCTAGTAATTTTGACTTAGAAGGGTTAAACTTAAATACTTGTAGGATTAATCATGAAAATCAAACATCAACTTCTCAGTTGAATATTTTAGAAAAGCAAAAGGTATATAATCATTCAATACCAAGTAGTACAATTAACCAATTTGTTAGGTTAAAAATATTCAAGGGATCTCATAATGAATCTCCTATAGAACATATTAGAAGCCTTAATCTTTATTTTTCCGTTAACCATAATTTATCAGAAGGAGAAAAAGTGATCATTGCATATAGTAACTTACAAGGAGATGCATTAATGTGGTGGGAGTCTTTAATCACAAACTCCATCTACTTATATGGAATACCAAGAATTATTAATTAAAATTTTTTGGAATAGAGATAGACAAGAGGCTTTATTATACCAAATATTCCAAGATAAGTATAAGCAGACACCTTGAGAAACCTTGACCAAATTCTTTCACTGTCAAATGAACACTTAATACCTATCATTTAAGTGAAGGCAAAATGATTAGAATAATAAAAAGAAATTTACCACTTAAAATAGAACAATCATTATTGTGTACCAATATAACAAAAATAGAACAAATAATAGAACTTTTAAATAGTATTGATATGAATCAAACTAATTTATCAATTAGATTACTTGATTAAAAAAAGGAGGAAGCTTCAATCAATACAATATTTTATAATAGAAGGAAAAATAATAAAGATACCAATCATAGGAAGGGAAAAACATCTCAAAGGAATATACCTTATGACCCCTCTCCCAAAATAAATCGTGATAATTTAAATAAAATAAAAATAATTTCTTCTAATAATCCAAAAAATTCCCCCAAATCGGGATGTAGTAAAAATATACCCACAGTTTCACATAAAACAAAGTAAAAGGGTACTTGAGGAAATGTTCCTCTCCTCAAGAAACCAAATACCCAATGAGGAACTTAAATCAAACTTTTACATGAGAAATCACTAACATGATGTGTTCATGGGAAGATAAAACACCAAATTTTGCTTTACAAAGTTGCCCTATGATAGAAGTTTTGTCTGAGAGCTTGCTGGTTAAGGCATTATTAGATTCTTGTAGCCAAATTTCAGTGATATCAGAGAAATTTTATCAAAAGATTTTAGCAATAAATCCTAACATCAAAATATTACCACTAAAATCTATGCAGGTTACCATGGCTAACAGCAGAAAAGCTAAATTAATCCAAAAACAAATTTGGATTGAGATTAAAATTGGCCCAACAACTCTCTATCATGTATTTTTAATTTTGAATGGTTTAATTCATAATGTTATTTTAGGGGCAGACTTCTTACATTTGAACACTTGTGTAATTGATTTCTGTAATAAAACAGTTAAAATAAATGATGAAGTCTTGGAGATGACATTGCTTCCAAGATATGATCTAATAGAAGTTGACTGTATAACATCTAGCATTCCCGAAGCACTCTTAGAGAGTAAACTCGCAGAATCCAATTTGCTTGGAAGCAATGATATATTAAAATTACGATTTATTATAAAAGAATTTAATTCTATTTTTTCAGACATACCAGGAGTGATAAAGGGATTCCAGCAGAGAATTAGATTAATTCATGATCAACCATTTCAATCCAAATTGTATCCTATTCCATATCAATATCGGGAAGATATATCTAAGCAAATTAATAAAATGCTGGATTGGGAAATCATTTCCAAATGCTCTTCACCTTACTGTAATCCAGTAGTAACTGTGAAGAAGAAAGATGGGTCAATGAGATTTTGTTTAGATGCTAGACAACTAAACAAAATTACTGTCCCAGACAGAAATATACCACCACCCATACATGAATTATTCATGAAATTTGGAAATAAGAAGGTATTTTCTACTTTTGATTTAATCTCCAGCTATTGGCAGATTGAACTTCATCCAGAAGATCATCAGTATACTGCTTTCCGTTATGAGGGTTTTACATACCAATTTAATAGGATGCCATTTGGATTAATAAATAGTTGTGCAGGTCTAATTAGGTATTTGGATAAGACTTTATCTCCTGAGGTAAAAAAAATCGTAATTATTTATGTGGATGATGTAATTATTGCATCTACCACAATTGAAGAACACCTTCAACATTTATCTATATTTTTTAAAAAGTGTTTTCTGAAAGATATAAAAATTAACTTCAAGAAAAGTACTTTAGTTTCCAACCAAGTAGTCTTTTTAGGTCATATTATTAGTTGCAATGGGATAAGACCTCATCCAGAGAAGATCTCTGCCATTCAAAACTTTCCTAAACCACCTAATTGAAAACAAATTAGATCATTTTTAGGCCTATGTAATTTTTACAACCATTTCTACCAGAAGTTCTCAGACCACATGGAACCGTTGCTAAAATTAATTAGAAAAGATGAACGTTGGAAATGGACTGAAGAACAAGACCATGCATTTGAGAATATTAAAACAGTGTTTTTAGAGTTAACCATGTTAGCCTTTCCTGATTTTAATAAACCATTTATTGTTCAAACAGATAGTAGTGGTTTTGGATTAGGGGTAACATTGTCCCAAATCCAAGAGGATGACCAACCAGGTGTCCTCTACTTTATTAGCCAGCTCTTGAAAGGTCCAGAAATAAATTACATGGTTACAGAGAAGGAAGCACTAGCAATAGTCTGGGCTTTCCAAAAATTTTGACAAATGCTACTCGGATCAGAGGTGATAGTGATCACTGATCACAAAAGCCTCAAATTCCTAAATCACAGTTATCTGACTAATAGTCATCTAGTTAGATGGAGTTTACTGTTACAGGAATTTAATTACACTGTGCATTATTGCAAAGGATCTGAGAATGTTGTGGCTGACGTGCTTAGTCGAAATCCATGTAGGTCAGAACAAAATCATTTAATGGTAGACAATGCCTACATTACAAATGTCAATGTGATGGCTGATAGTAATGTAGAGAATGAGTTGGAAAACTTATCTGAGATACAATTTAATGACCCAGAATTAAACCCAATTATAAAAGTTTTATTAGGGGAGGAAGTTTTGGATGCACCTAAAGATCTTAACCATTTTAAATTAGAACAACAGGTCTTACTATATAAAATGAATGATAACATTGATGAGTGGAGGACAATAATACCAAAGTCTTTACGTGACCCATTCATAAAATATGTACACTATCTATATGGGCATTATGGTGCTCATAAGACAGAACATACTCTTAAGAATTGGTTTTACTGGCCAAAAATGTATAAAGACATCTTGAAATCACTCCAAGATTGTCTAATTTGCTTAAGAGCTAAGTCAGTAAACCAAAATTATATTAATTCAATTAATTCTATCATTCCAGAATGACCAAACGAGATCTTAGCAATTGACTATTATGGGATTTTGCCTCCATTTAGCAAACAAAAATATTTATTAGTCACTTATGATCTCTTTTCCAAATATGTTTCTTCTTACCTGATACCCCAAGCCAATACTAAATATACAATCAAAGTATTGAGTACTCTCCAATTTCCAATTATAAGAAAGCTGAAAACCATACTAACTGATCATGGTACACCTTTTCTATCTAAGGAATAGAAAAAATGGGTAGATATATCAAAAATAAAATGTGTGTTAATCTCTATTAGGAATCCACAATCAAATCCATGTGAACGTATAAAGCGGGAGCTTAGACGTTTGTTTAGGACCTATTTAGAAGAAGAGCACAAGGGTTGCGTAAAGCAGACAAAACGTGTAGTAGACTATATCAATTGGAGTTTAAATGAATCTACTGGATTCTCACCCATCCGACTACACTTTCATCAGATTATACTTATATTATTTAAAAAATATAAACCTATTATTAATGAACCCAAAATAAATGGAGAAAATGATGTTTTACAAGCTCATAAACAACTTGTTAAAATGGCAAATAAAACAAATCAGAATAAAAAAAATGTATTTATGAATTTAAAGTTGGAGATAGAGTATTGATAAAGACTTTCCATCCCAGTAAACCATTAGAGAATAAATATCACAATTTCTACAACACATATGAAGGACCTTATACTATCGTTAAAAAGGCAGGTCCAAATGCATTTTGGATTAACCAAGAAGGAGAGATTTGTGGTACGTATAATTCACGAATTTTAAAACCTTATTTTGGCTGTTTATAATGTTATATAAAGAAATAAGGTGAATATCAAGATAAGTATTGGGCAGTGTAAACCACACAGTTGTATAAAAAAAAATAATTTAATAGTGATCAATCTAATAAAACAAAATAGTTAAGAATGTTAGCTTTGATGAGGGTATTCTTTAATGCCTTGAAATAAGTAAAAACAATAGAGTCAATTCATATTAATAAATGAATACTCTAGTATCTATTTAGTCCTTTTCAAATCCATAAGTCTTAAAGAAGCAGGAATAAGGCTAGTAAATATATTTGTGTTTCCAAGAAGGAAACACATTATTTTATTTATTTATCTTTTTTATTTTATTTTTAAATTTTAACCATCAAAGTCCTTAATTTTTTTTGATCATTATCAAAAGAATAATATAGCCCAAGTATAAGGAAAGATAAAACAGTTAAAAAAAATTATTCAACCCTTCATAAAATCCAAGTATAAATGTAATTAAATTATAAGAACATACTAAAATATTTGTGTTTAAAATTTTAACTTAATTTAAAATTTTAATTTCCTAAGGGAAGGGAAAATATAATAGTAACTTCTTCCAGTTATTATTATTAACCAAATATACTTATATCTCTAATGAAATAATTTATAAATTATAAAATCTATTTGAATATTTTAATAAGTATATACATATATACTATTTATATATATATGTGTGTGTGAACTTTAAACAATATATATATTAATGTCTTTTTTTTTTTAGTAAAATGCCAGATTTAGAGTTGAAATGAATAATTTTATATATATTTTATTATTAAATCTTAATGTTTATTGAACAATTAATATTGTAACAACACACGAGCAGATTGATTCATTCTCTTGTTATTAAAAGGGAAGAAAAGGAAAATCATTTCTCTTTAAAATAACTTTTTCTTTTATAAATATTACTGTTCAAGGATTGGAATTTAAATATTAACTTTTCCAAATTAAGATAATCTATGGATTAAAAGTCTCTAAGGAAAATATTTTAATTTTCTATTAAATCTTAAAGGAATAGCAATATAAAAGAAAAGAACGTCTGTTTAAGTTTTTTGGAAACTGTTATATTAAAACTTCGTTATATTTAAAATAATTATATATATAAAGAATATTCCAATGTGCTTTGAGTAGAACAGCAAAGGTTTTGAAATCAACCTTGTATGCTATTTTAAAATATTTTGAAATATTGGATATATAGAACATCTAATGATAATAGAAAAATGGAGAATAAAAACATCTACATTCGAAGAATATTTACTTTATTTCATATCAATCAAATCATTGGATATTATTAACAGTTTATCAATTAAGGATAAATAAAATCATCATTATACCAATGGATTAATAATATACTTCGTAAAAGATCTTCATTAGGATTATAAACTACAGACTCAAATATCTACTCTTAACTCTGGAGAATAAGTTTTTCTTTCTTTATTTATATATATTATAATAATGCTTATATTATTTTAATATGTTTATTATTATTATTATTATTATTATTATTATTATTATTATTATTATTATTATTATTATTATTATTATTATTATTATTATTATTATTATTATTATTATTATTATTATTATTATTATTATTATTATTATTATTATTATTATTATTATTATTATTATTATTATTATTATTATTATTATTATTATTATTATTATTATTATTATTATTATTATTATTATTATTTCAAATTTGGCATCACATCATTATATCTTAATAGGAAAATTATATTTAATGTTAAATATAATTAATTGAAATCTTGACATAATTTATCAAATTAGATGAGGGATATAAAGAATAATTATTATTTGACAGATATTTTAAACAGGATTATATTGTATTTACTACATAATATTGTAAACGTTTAATGTATTTTATTTATTAAAAATACCTATAATATATAAGTTATACAATTGTAAATAGTACTTATATATTAGTAATTATGAAACATATAAATAAGAATGGTAAATAAATTAATAAGTTACATAAATTATTAATTTTTGAATCCAGATATTGTTTTTATATATCTGTTAATTTAAACTATTTTCTTTAATTTTTGAAAGTTTATTATAGTATTGAATTTTATCATAAGGTATTAAATAAGAATATTATTTATTAATATTTTTAAAATGGTAAAATTCATCTGTATTTATTTATTAATATTTTATTTATCTATTATATTATATTTTTTATTGTTTATTAAATATTGATTTATTAACTTGATCTCTTTGTCTAATCATTATTAAATTATATTATATATATGTTAGTATTATAAATATTATATGAATATCAATTATTAGTTAATGCTTATATAAAGGCATATAATATAATGACTTGTTTTGAAATTATCCCTGAAAAGAGCTAATTGCAAATTCTCCATGAGTTTGAATATCGTGGCATAATGGTGATTGAAAGAGGAATGAAAGATGGATGAACTAGTCTAAATTATATTAAAACTTATTTAAAAATTATTGAGCTAGCATAATAAAGATAGATATAATCATGGACTTAGTATTTCATCGATTCATTTCTAGCATTCTACCTGAAGACCCAAAGTCCGATTGTAGTGAAATGCATATCCTCTTTCTAGGGAATTTAATCATCCCGTTATATTTAACAAGATCAACTTAAACTTTAAATATAATCCATTCTGTTATATTTGGTGAACCCAACTGTGAAGCATTAAATTAATGGTTTCCAAGCATTAAATATAATAGATTCTGTTATATTTGACGCATCAACTGGGATGATTAAATGTCGTCCCATTATATTTGGTGCCTCAACTAGGGCTATCAAATATGCCATTCCGTTATAATATATATATACAAAATAAAGTTTTTGAAAAGAAAAGAAGTGTTTTAATTATAGAATTATATGGCTATATGTAATATATATTTTGAAATGAAAAAAAGGATTGAGTCATGATTAGAAACAGAAGTAAATGGATTTGTATTAATTATAACATATTTTTCTTTTATTCTTTTTTTTTGTGTGTGTATTCTATTTTTATATAATTCTTTCAAAAGTACTTTTGGTTAAAAGCACTTTTTAGTTAAAAGTTTATAATAAATTGAAACAAACGGTGCAATATTAATCAAGTTCTGAAGATTAATATTCCAGACTGATTAAATAAACAATATAGGTCTAATTTCAATGTAATTAAAATGGAAAAATAAGAGAATAAAAAAATGTAATTAAAAAAATAAAGATCAAATGGATTGATAGCATGGGTAAAAACTTGAGCACGGGTGGGGTCAGAGTGTATAAAAAGCTGAAATACCTTATTGGTTATTATTCAGATTCTGCAGTTATTCAGATTCTTCAGTTATTCTGATGATTATCCAGAGAAATTTTATAGAATTCAGTTAAAAAATTATTTTGTTGACTATATCCATGGTCAATCAGCAGCATGAACTAAATCAATAAGCAGTTAAAACAATGAAATCCAGCATGATGAAATCATCTTTTTACAATCATGCCAAGAGAGAAATACAAGACTAGACCCAAAATCTGGTGTTCATTCATTTTCCTTCATTTGTCTCATGTGCCATTAGCCAGATGCAGTGATATATTACTCTGACTTGCCTTTTGCTGATGATTGAACCTGACATGCCAACTCAATGGAAACAGCTCACGTTGTAGGGCACAGAACAAAGAAGAAGCTTCATTTGTACTAAAATATATGCCTATCATGAATCTGACTAGAACAACAGATAGGAGTGGTCACCTATATGAAAAACCAGAGATTGTACTTAGACCTAGGTAAATATATTCATTGACATCATTTAATAGAACTTTTGGAATTCTTAATATTAGTATGAGGAACTTTTTAAATTTTATCTTAAATAGAACTTTGGATATTCATAAGGATTAATAGTAACTACATTTACATAGGATTGCTATAAATAGCAATTTACATGTGCTCATATTTTGTTTTATGTTTTTAAATATTCATTATTTTTATGTTATATTATTTAATAAATATATTAAATTATTAGTGTCATTTAAGTTTCTCTCTCACTCAATTTAATTTATGAGTAAATAGACAATTTTATTTAAATATTTTTGTGATGTCGATCTCCTTTTTTTATAGCTAGCCATGAGTCAAGCACTTGGAGCATGTTTTTATCTCTTGTCATCTAGTCAAGTTGACTAAATAGCCACCTAGAGTAAATTTAAAACCATTATAAATAGCCCCAAGAGATGTTTATGTTTCATGCAGCCAGAAAGAGTTACCTCAGTCTGTAAAAGTAATGTCGGTTTGATATTTTTATTAAATCTCGATCTGATCGGAAGTATGATATGTAAATGTTAATCATATTTACTTCTCTGCTTGAGTAATGGGGTCTTGAAAATCATATTAAAAATTAATATGATGCAATAAAGTAAAATAATAAGTAATTAGACTTGGAATAATTTGTAAGATGTTTATATTGGTGGAATCCGATTACAATATATACATGCACACACACTACTATGTTGTTGTATGCTATGAGACATATAACCATCTCAATATACATAGCTAAATAGCTCTATCCAAGGCCAGCAACTATGTTTTAGTGACCTCAGTTGCATGCCATTTGCATTTTATGTCTTATATTAATTGATTATTCATACTTCTACAGATAATTCTAGAAGTGTTCATAAAGTTTATTGTTGCTATTAAGGTGGATGTTTAATGTAAGCTAAGTGAATCATGTGGTACTCTGTTTTATATATATTTTGTCAAAGGCTCAGAAATACTTATATATAAATGTAGTGGTAAAAAATTATATCTATTCTGATCTAGATTCAGATTTATTGTCATATAAGTGAACATATGTTCAAAACATTAAACTATTTTAGCTTGATAATATAATGATAGTTATGGAATGATAATGTTACAATTCATTGACATTTATTAATGAAAATCAATAATTATCAATTGTTTAAGAGATTTGATTAGTATATTCATCTGGGATTCATTAATTACTTTTGCATACATACAGATCTGAATAAACTAAAAATGTAGATATTTTAAGGATTATATGATACCCACCAAAATGATTTTTACAATTAGAAAATCATTTTGTGAAAAACAATTCACTGTTGTTTCTTTACTTTTTTAATAATATATATCAATGACCTGTTTGGATTATTTGGGATCTTCAAGGAGAGATGGGAATCAGAGGAAGAAACAGAGTGGTAGATAAAAAGTAAGTGAAATATCTTACTTTTCTAAGTGATGAGTGGTGAAACTATGGAAGATTCCACAATTTTCAAGGAAAATTTAAAACTCAGTTTTGTTATTGAACATTACCGCTAGTAATATTGATGCTTTAGCACAGGAGAGAAAAAAAATTTCAAATCTTTTAAATGTCTCTTTCAATTGTGAAAATGTTGAGATTTCATCTCGTAATGATGATAATATTGTTTTAAAAAGTGTTGCTAACAAAAATTCGATTAAAATCGGTCAAAATTCTGGAAATCAAGTTTTTCCAAACTGCTAGAGGCTGACAAAATCGTTTCTAGTGTATTCTTTTAGAAAACAAAGAAATTGTTGACTAAAACAAAGAAATTGTTGACTATTCTCAAACTAGAGATAATTTCAATATTTCACCAATGGAAAATAATTTTAGTGATCAATCCAATATTCAGAAGAGGTCCAATGACAGTTTGTGTTTTTTGATAATTCTCAAAGACATTTTAAACCACTAGAGGCCAATAGTGTTGCTACAATGGCAAAATTCTTGACTAAAGAGAAAATTTGTGAAACAAGAGATAATCTTAGAGACAACTGTAATATAAAAGATAATTCTAGTGATTCTATGACAACAGAAGCATCTATTACTCCTTTCCACCTTCAATACAAGACTATTCATCAATCCACCAACTCCAATGTTTTCACTTATGCTAAGGTTGTTAATAATAATAATTATCAACAAAAATGAAATCATCTACAAGCAAAAGATATCCAGGACTCCTTGATAGATCTTATGAACAGTGGTGTGTCTGAATTGAATGATTTTGGAAATGAGGTCTACAACAATTTACTTTATGAGTGTTGACAGTTTCATTGAAGATCAATTCCTTAAACTTACCAATAACTTTAATAAATCTATTCCTGATCTACTATATAAATCATTTCTGCACTATTCGAATGAGATAACACTCATTTTCACCGTCGCTAACAATAGATGTTCCTTATTCAAATTTCCAGCAGACCAGTTTTACAGCTTGATTAGGGAAAAGAACTTGAGAGAAAGAAACACATGATCTTGGTGCTACCAAATGACTGCTACTAAATGGTCAAATTTAAATCATGGGGAGACAAGAATAATTTCAAAAACAATATCAGAACTATTGGTAATAAATTTCTATGTTTCATTAATACCAATCAGCCAGTTGTCTTGGTGGGAAGAATTAAAAACTGTTTAATTGATTTTTAAAAGAAAGATCTGCAATAAATGTTGGGGAAAATATGGGATAGTCTCAAACTTCCACTACTTAGTAGAGAGAAAGGTGGGGGGGGGCAGTTCTCTCAAACACTGCTGTATTTAGTATAACCATAAAAGGCAGAGTCAGTCCCACTGATATTCCGACCATCATTTCACTACATGGTGCACCAATGGTTTTGTCCTTTGTTGGTGTCCAACCCCAGTGCTTTTATTGTCTATCAAAAACTCATTTGATCAAGGACTGTAAATCTAGGATTTGTGTTTTATGTGGCATTAAGAAAAACAGGATTCATAAATGTGGCAGGACATCTGGGGGTGCAAATATGTTTTGGATTTAGTTTTGAGATCTTATAACAAAACTGAGCCAAAGTGGGGTGACTCCAATGATGTATCTAGGGAGCATTCTACTACAGGAAGCACTGAGCCCATGGAGATTGAAATGAGTATGGAAGGAATTAATTTCATTGAAGATGAAAGTTCAAAGGAAGCCTTCCAGGAGGCTAGAAATCCTCAAATATATTCCTGGTATGATGAAACAGCTGGTAGCACATATACAACCAGTTGGTATGAAACTGTCAGTCATGAGAAGTGCCATGTTTCTGATAAAGAAATTCCAAGATTCAGATGTGACTTTAATGCAGGAAGATCATGAACAAATAGTGCAGGTTGAGAATCCAGAGATGTCTTCTGGGTCAGACAATTATGCCTTAAATGAGGGACAGAGTGCTGTGACTTGCTTGTCTTCAAATCATGGTATCAAAATAAAAGTTAAGAAGAAGGAGCAGAAAAAAAGAGGAATTGGAAGATTGATAAAGGTAACAATATGGAGATGGATATTCAAGATGAGATGCCAACTGAATCCCACAATGAGTCCAGTTGCCAGGCTCAGAAGGAAAGGAAAAACCTGAAGGAGCTAAAGTGGAGTGGCAGATCCAGTTCTGGAGATGATGAGTTGCCAAAGTGGAGGAACAATCATAATAATGGGTTGCCTCTGAGGGTGCAACCAAATAGGGGGAAAGGTCAGATTTTTGATAAGAAGAGACAGAGGACTAATGCTGATTCTTCCACTGACACATGGTAGGAAGAGGGAGCAGATGGCACAATGGAAAAAGAAGTGGCTCAAGAAGACACACTTTGTCTGGAGCTGCATCGGGGTTCTTCAGATGAGACAGGTTGATTCAAATGACCTGATGACTGTACCTTCTGGCATGCCTGGACTTGGTATTTCAGGGGTCTTCTTTAAAGACATTGGCTTGGGGGTGAGTACTACCCACAATGGATTCAACATCAGGCCATGAGGACTTGGTTAATGCTTCTGATCCTCCTAGGGACATTGACCACAGTAATCAGTAAGTTCTGTTACTCAGAGTTGTTTTCTTGTTTCTGGGTTCATTTTTCCCTTTACTAATTTTTTTCCATGTTAATTTCAATCATTGGGATCAATGTCAGGGGTTTAAATTCCCTGGCAAGATTATACACGCATTAAAAATTGGTTTAATCTTATAATCCCCACAGGTCATCTGTATGGCGGAGACAAAAATTAGTCAAAGGTCAAGTTATAGAATTGAGTTGTTTTTTCCTCCCTTGGTTACTTTAAATATTCAAACTCTCTCATTGCAGCTGGAGGTGTTGCAATATTGATAAATAGATGCAGATCTCCTTCAGAGTTCAAAGTCATTTTTGTTGATTCAAATTGTATTATCATTGATATGCATTATGGCAAATTTTTTTAATCTAGTTTATCTATACTTACAAAGGAATGAGCTATTAATCAGGAAAATCATAGATACTATTAATGTATTCATGGTCTCAAACTCCTCTCCCCTGTTGATATTAGGGTATTTTAACATGAGTTATGAGCAATTTAATCATCAATATGAGCATTTTTTCAATAAGAGGGTCATTTATGGTAGGGGTTTCTTTCCTCCAGATGCATTTTTTTATTATATCTTTACATAGAGGACCCTTATTGACCTCCTTTACTATATGCCAGACTTACACTTTCAGTCAATGCAGTACTGAGATTGGTCAGTTTTTCTGACCACTTGTCAATGCACATTGACATTGATCTGAATGATGGGCCTCCAATCGTTTATGGTTTGAGGAGTACTATGAGGCTGGTGAATAAGCATACCATTCTACTGCAGGTCTCATTTCAGAAATTTATATATATATATTTTAAATCAACATTTTGAATTTAGGCCCTTTCAGACTTGGATAGCCTTCCTTGAAGTGGTGCAGGCTATTATTAAAAAATTCACTTGGAATTCTCATGGCCCAACAAAATTATTTCTTGAGCAAAATGACATTGCAAATAAACTGGACTTACTTTCTGACAGTAGTCACAATGTTAACAAAATTCTACATCTGAAGGATCATTACCAGAATAGTCAAAGGGCCTTGGCAGAACACATCACCATTAAGCATGCCTGTAGGTTCCTTGGGAACTGGCACTGTTGGACCAGAAGTTATTTTAGGTGGTTGATGGAAGGAAGAAGGAAACAGAATACCCCCTCATCAATTGTACTTAATTGGTAGTCATATATCAGGGATGCTATGATCCTGATAATACATAACTATTTCAACTCCCAAGTTGCAGAGTCAAGGGAGCACTGATAGCAGAGCTGAGTGCTGGGTGGATGACTCATTGGCTCATGAAATCACTACTCAAGCTATCCTTGAAAAGCTCAAATCATTCCCGGAGGGGGCCCACCCTGGTCCACATGCAATTCCCAAGTTCCTCCTGCTACACCTGAGTTATTTCATTGTGCCAATCATCTTGGGAGTCATCAATGAGCTGGCCACAGGGTGTAGGTCAGTTGAGGGACTGTACCTGGTCTCACTAGTAACCTTTCTAAAAAACATGGTTCACCCTCTGAGCTCTCTAGTCTTCAGCCAATTTCTATGATGCCTCTGGTCATCAAGATTGTTGAGTCACTTCTTAAGGACTACATTCAAAATACAATTTATCAAAATTTATCTGCTGCCCAGTTCGCAAGAAAAGGGCTGTCTACAACCAATGCTGTTTGTTTGTTTAAGATTGTGCTTGAGCATGTGAGATGTTGGAGAGGTGTCAGGCTGATCACTGTCCAACTAGACATCAGGGCAGCATTTGACTTGGTGAGGATTGATCTGCTCATTGGGGTACTTAGGTGTTATATGGTCTCTGAGGCCCATCTTTCCATAATTTAAAATCTTCTTAGTAATAGAGAGTTTCTGCTCACTTTGGATAGAAAGGTGCTCCCTGGGTTTTGTCTGGATTTCTTTATCCCATAGGATTCCCCACTAAGTACTCTTTTGTTCACAGCATTTATCAACCTGCTACTCATTAGACTGGAGAGGGACCTGCCAGGTATGCATATTCTAAACCTGGGAGAACTGTCAAGTGTCTCATCTATGTCAATGACATTGTGGTGTTTCTTTGATCAGAGAAATATATTCCTGGTCTCAAGAAGATCATGGACTGGTATTCTGAGAACTATGGCCTCAGCTGCAAACGGGAGAAGTCTTTGGCTTGGTGGTTATTATGGGAAGTTTTTTCTAGTTTTTTGGCCATGCTGCAGAATTTTCTTGGTTTTCCCCCTATGCTTTCTGCAAGAGATTTGAGAATTCAGGTTCAAAGGAAATTTCTTGAGATAGTCAAGAGCACAGTTGATTCTATTTCAGGATTACCTGTCATTAGTGGGAAAGGTGGCATTACTTAATATGCTAGCCTTCCTGAAGATAAATTATTTTATGCTGGTAATAGTGCCAACTAAAGGTTTCCAGGTGAAGGTTAATTCTCTTTGCTCTTGACTGCTCTGGAAAAAAAAAAGTTGTTACCATAAGCCACAGAAGGATGTGCCAACCCAGAAGGGTTGATGGTCTTGCCCTTCACTCTATTCAAACCTTTCTCTACTAGAGAACCCATAATCTTTTGGTTGGGCTGAAAGAGTGGTTTACATTAGCTGTTTTTCATTCTTTAATTCTCCCCCACTGACTCACTGCTGCCTATGGATAGGCCCCACCTGTAAAACCACTGGCTTGGCTGGAGAGGCTAGTTGCATTGGTTAAAGGGGTGGGAATTGGAGGCGAATTGTTGTCAGCTAAATTGAAATATTGGGATATATACCAATTGCTTAATGCTACCACAGCTACTCCTCATGGCTTCTTGGGTCTTTCAAATGATCTGTTAATCAGGAAATTTAAATTCTGGATGCTAGAGGCAAGATTTCTGGATTTCATCATAAAAGTAAATTTGATTGCACTCCTTACCAGTGAATTTTTAGTTATGAAGAGAGGCTTTGCCAAACTAAATCTGGTTTGCCAAATGTGCAGTCGAGAGAATGAATCAATGCAGCATCTCTTCTTTGGTTGTGTGATATTAAATAAATGCAGAGCAATACTCAATGGTTGGATGACATCCTATAAACAAAGGATTTTTAACCTAAATGAATGCCTGAAAACTGGAATCTTTGGAATAATTAGACTGTCAATCATGATGAACTATATAGTCTGGACAATGAGATGCCATCTGATATTTGGAAAGAGTAATGATAATTTACATTATGAACTTTTGTGCAAGATCAAGGGTGTCAGAAAGAGGGATCATATGATTTCACCGGAAAGAATCTATAATGATACCTGGAAGCTTGTGGTGTTGCCAGAATAGTTTTTGCATCAGTTCTGGGGGTTTCCTTAACAATTTGTTCTAAAGTCACTCTACATAAGCCACTAAATTGTTTCTAGCCATCGTTAGGTGTGCCCATTTTGTGTGATTGAGAGCCAAAGGATCAGCTCTCCCATAATGGCCATTAGGCTGGGAAATGTGTTTTATTTCCCTGTCCATGTTTTATCAAGTAAAGATGCCAAATTTTCAATTTTAAGAAGAATAACAAGACTGTTGAAAAGAGTGCATGTTGCTCAAACTGTCCACACACTCATCATCATTCAAGACAATTTAGTTGTTTTTTCCCTTTGTATTTGCTTTATTATCTCTTCTTTGTATTCATAATAAATTTACTTTTAAAAATAATAATAAACCTGCTAGATCCAATGTTGTTTTCATAGATATATTATAAGTTTTTGCTATCAGGTAAAAATGAAATCCATAATATTAGAACATTCAAAATAATATTTCATAAGGGTATGTGATACTATTTATATTGGTATTATAGTTTCAATTTGGTATAAAAATTAATGTTAATATGACCAAGGCAATTATAATATCCAAAATTCACAAATACATCCATATTAAGATCAAGAATAATTTAGCAGAACAAGTATAAAACATTGAAAATCTAGGTCAAGTAATACTACAAGTTTATTCTTTGAAGAGGTATACAAAAAAATGACTGGATTTCTATGAGAAACAATCACTTTCGACATAATAGTAATTTGATATTGACATCTGCAACAAAATTATGAAGTAGTACATTTTCACAATTGCCTTACATAAAGTAGAAATTTAGACTTTAGTAGCTAATAATATTAAAATACTGGAAATATTTAAAATGTTCTATATAAAGCTCACAAAATAAGCTCTTGAAGAATATCCCCAACCCCAGACTCGTTTCTGCTACTGGCATCATCAGTGAGATGCTAGGATATTCAAGCATTAGATTAAAAATACCAAGACAAGCCCAGCACTTTCAGAACTTTATCTAATGTATAACTATTAAGTAGAAAATCTGAAATTTAGATATTCATATGTCTTCCAATCCAGCTATCTAACTTAAATAGTTTTATGGAACTGAATTAATTTTTAGACACACCATATATTAATAGCTTTAGCAATATAAAATTGCCAAAGTCTTAATAGCAAAAAATAAAATTACAAAAAAATCAAGTCAGTAGTTACATGACCTAATTTAAGAAGCTTGTATTTACAAATGTTATATACAGAGCTTGCAAAATAAGCTCTAAACAAGCTTTGCAGAATATCTCCAACCCCAGACTGGTTTCAGCTTCTGGTGTCATCAGTAAAGTGTTAGGATATTCAAGCATTATATTAATAATACCAGGACAAGCCCAGCGCTTTATCTAATGTATAACTATTAAGTTGGGGATATTCTGCAAAGCTTGTTAAGAGTTTATTTTGCGAACTCTATATTTAACATTTGTAAAGTCAAGCTTATTAAATTAGGTCATGTGACACCTGCTTTGATTTTTTTAAATTTGATTTGTTGCTATTAAGGCTTTGACAATGGCTATTTAAGTTAGATAGCTGGATTGGAAAACATATGGATGTCTGAAAATTTCACATTTTCTACTTAATAGTTATACATTAGATAAAGTACTGGGCTTGTCCTGGTATTTTTAATCTAATGCTTAAATATCATAGCACCTCACTGACGATGCCAGTAGCAGAAACTGTTCTGGGGTTGGGGATATTCTGCAAAACTTGTTAAGAGCTTATTTTGAAAGCTCTATATATAACATTTGTAAATACAAGCTTATTAAATTAGATCATGTGGCATCTGACTTGATTTTTTTATAATATTTAAAATGTAAAAATGAAGAAAAAGGGAGAGATAACATGCATTATAGAAAAAGATTTTGTCTCTCAAATTAAGATCAGAAACTTCAATTGCATGGATTATGTACTGATACACTAGAACTTGTTCAAAAAGGCAATGGAAAGGAGATACTTGGGAAATGATCAAAAGATACTTGGGAAATGATCAAAAGAAAGACTTTATTTTAATATCTCTATGTATCTATTCATTTATCTATTTATCTATCTATCTATCTATCTATCTATCTATCTATTTATCTATCTATCTATCTATCTATCTATCTATCTATCTATCTATCTATCTATCTGTCTATCTATCTATCTATCTATCTATCTATCTATCTATCTATCTATCTATCTATCTATCCATCTATCTATCTATCTATCTATCTATCTATCTATATATATATATGTGTGTGTGTGTGTGCAATATAGGGAGTGTACCAATAGCTCAACAGCCTCTTATTTAATAAGTGGTGGTAAAGGAAAATATTTAAAATATCTATCTATCCCCAGACCAATTGGTTTTGAGCTTATGGCTCACCTCAGTGAGGAGCTAGAATATTCAAACACTAGATCCAAAATATCAACTCAAAACCCAGCAGTTATTTAATACATAACTATTGAGAAGAAAATCAAATTTTCAGACACAAAAATGTCTTTAAATCCAGCTATTTAACTCAACTATTGATACACTCCCTATATTACATATTTGTAAATACAAGCTTTTAAAAGCAATGTCACATTATATATGACTTGCTTTATTGATTATTATTAAGAATTTTAAACTTCTCTCTTAATATTACAATAAATAAAATTATAAGCTTTTAATATTTTTTGCACTTTTTATAGCTTCTCTTTCAAGCGCTTCACATGCTTTTAATTTTTATTTATTGATTATTATAATTTTACCTTTAAGGTGTTGGCGATGCTAAGGCTATTAATATATGGTAGATCTGAATTTGGTGCAGTCCTATATAGCTATTTGAGTTAGATGGATTTAAAGACATTTTTGTTTCTGAAAATTTCAGATTTTCTTCTCAATAGTTACATATTAAATAACTGCTGGGTTTTCAGTTGATATTTTGGATCTAGTGTCTGAATGTTCTAGCTCCTCTCCGAGGTGAGCCATAAGCTCAAAACCAATTGGTCTGGGTTTAGAAATATTCTTAGAGATTTTTTAATATGTTTTCTTACTGCACTTATTAAATAAGAGCTTGTTTGAGCTATTGTTACACTCTCTATATTACATATTTGTAAATACAAGCTTTTAAAAGCAATATCATGTTATATATGATTTGCTTTATTGATTATATATATATTCATAGATTTTTAGACTGAAGAACAAAGAATAAATTATCTTTATGAAGCCACATTAAATTATCTTTATGAAGCCACATATAGAGATTTATATAATTTTAAATGACAACTCTTTTGGTCAAGGAATATACTAAAGTAAACCTAAACATCACATGATTACCATTCTTTATTCTTATACAATCTGTTAGAACAGAGGCAAAACTCTCCATATAGCAGTGCAACTAATATCCGTTGATTACTCTTGCTTGCATTGAGTGCTACTGTATGAAGAGTTTTGCCTCTATGTTTGGAAAAATGTTTATAGTGACAAGGAAATAAATATAGTCAATATTATTCATATGCTACATTATTCATCAAAATCTGTTAGAATTAATTATTATACTTTATGGCACAAATCTTCAAGAAACTGAAAGCTTTAAATATTAAAAAGCTGTGTATTCTTTGATATTTAAAGCTACATGTGGATGGAAACAGATACTAATTTAAATTGCAGTTTTATCATTTGATTGTGTTAAAGAGGATTCTCCTAGTGCGTCAGGAGTACATCAGCTTATCATGTTTATAACTGGATTTAAATCTAGATAAATACATTTTAAATCAGTCTTGAGATTTTTCTTTCACACAGTTATCTATGGCATATCTAGATGACCATTAGATATTCATTAGTAAATAAGTATCCATTACTAACTTGAGAATAATATAATAATGGAAATTGCTCAATTCTTCATCACCCAGCAGTCAACAAGCCTGGAAAAAAAAAGCAATGTATATTATTACCCCTCTACAAATAGTTGTTAAACTGATTTTTGTATTGCATTGGATCATTGAAAGGCTGTTTTACCTTTCTTCTCCCCCCACTCCCTAATTTGTGGATAAAAACAAATTAAAATATATAAATATCATATCTTTACTTTTCTCTATTCTAATATAGGATAATTGCTGAAAATATTTTTTCATATAGAAAAGAAGTAATAAAGTAAAACTTAAATCAGCACTATCAATAGAAGTTTTATTGTACTTGAATAAAAGATCTTTTTATATATATATATTCAAAGACAATAAGATATGCCTACTAAGGGTCTTGAACAATTTATGCATACAAAATTTTATTTAAAAAGTATTGATATAATTTTGGACTGCCATAATAAATTTAAAAATTTTTAATAAAGAAGAAAAGGAAAAACCAATGATGACAATATAGCTTATGTAAGCTTTGAAATTGATTATGTAACCACTATTTCATGTGTGTTTGAATATGTAATCACTATTTCATATGCTTACACAGCTTGTTAATAATAGTAGTAAACTCTCCATACAGTAGTGCCACCAAGTGCAAGCCTTAGTAACTAATAAATAAGAAGATTTGTGCATAAAATAACTTTTTAGTGTCTACTCATTCAATAATCCCAGACTATTTTCTAGCTTGTGCTTTCATTAGTGAGAAGCCTTGAATTTGAGATTACTGCATCTAAATCTCAGGACCTAAACCCTACAGCTGTCATCTTTTACTTATTTAGTTAACTATAAAACTATGAGCCCAAAATGAAAACACAATAATGTTAATCCAAGCTCATTTGCTTGTTTAGTCATATATATAAATAGATCCAAACTGGATTTTCAAAAACCACAGTCACCATTATCCTATGGACAGGATAGATGTAAAACCATCAAAATCTTCTGTCCATAGAATAATGGAGACAATGGTTTTTAAAAACCAAAGAAACCAAAATGTATAGTTGCTGAACTGAGCTCAGATCTATATGACTATACAAGAGAATGAGCTTGGATTGAAAACATTGTTTTCATCTTGGCCTCCTAGCTTTATAGTTAACTAAATAGATAAAATAGGGCTGCAGGAGGACTGCATTAGATCCTAAGATCTAGGTGCAGTTTCCCAAATCCAAGCTTCCTCACTGATGAAGGCCACCAGATAAAAAATTATTCTGGGAATATTGGACAAATAGGCACTACATAGGGATTTTATGCACAAATCTTCTTGCATCCATTGATTACTAAGGCTTGCATATGGTGGTACTACTTTATGGAGAGTTTGCTACTATTACTAAATTGATCATGTTTAATACCTACAACATAAGGTTAATTTAAAAGAGAAGTAAAAAGAACATAATGAATTTTCTAAAAATCATTTGTACCTGCTTGCCATGACTAGGACATTACAGTTGGTCTATTTGGATTATTCTCTATATCTCAGAAGAAAATCTTTCCTGCAATATATTTTATAAATAACAATTATCTATATAGAAATATTTTATCTATAAAATTACTAAAAATTATATTTTTTTATTTGCCAAGGCATATCAGGGGTGGCCAACAAGTCGATCGTGAGCCACCGGTCTATCACAAAGCCAATTTTGGTCGATTGTGAGACCAATCTAGCAAGAGCTGTCAGCTAATGAGTGAAACAAATTCAAGATTTTGAAGTTTTTTTGTTATTGTTCTAATTTTTTTTAAAATTCTGGATAGGTGAATTCCACTAAGTCGTATCATTATTGAAAATAATATTTTTAATCTTGACTTAATGTAGCTAATTTGAATTAATAAATATTGTTAATAATTACTCATGAAGCTTTAATTCCCCGGACATGAGTTTTTTTGGCCCGTTAAATAATTGTTATTTTTACTAGGTAGATATATAAAAATAGAATGTATTTCACCCCCACCCCCCCACTTAGACTACGCCTATGACAACAAGTCAATCGTCTATGACAATTAGTTGAGCGCAACACATTTTAAAAATAAAAAATAGATCTTACGAACACAAAAGTTGGTCACCCCTGTTATATATGAATCTTGAAAATTCTGCACAAGCAGGCTATTAACAACTCATTTATTTATTCAGTTATTCTTTAATAAGTGGGTATGTAGCTATTATTAATTGAGAGTGAATGTTCCAGATTAATTTCTATTTATCTGCTAAACATCGATGTACTGACTGGAAATACAATATGATTCAAATATGGTACAAACTTTACTACTAAGACTCATAGATTCTAAGTTTATATTTATCTCCTTCCACCTTTATTGAAATCTTGAAATTTTTTTGGTAATAATCCTTACTATACTTCCTATAAAAAAAAATTTAAAAAGAAATCATTACACAAAAAGCTTGTTTCTCTGCATGTTTTTAGACATTTACGATTTTTACTTATAATGAGCATATATTATCTTAAATTTATTGATTATTAAATTATAAACAATGAAATATCTTAAATTTTTTTTCAATGGTCTTTTGATTGTTTTGTCAGGCATTATTATAGAAAGGAGAATAAGATACATGCCTTATACATGCAAGAGAAAAGAAATATTACCTTTTTTTCATAATCCTGACTATTTTCATAATATTAAATAATTTTGCAAATTTTCTTGATTGTAACTTTTATAAAGTATTTCTTTTTATTTTATTTTTACTTATTATATGTTCTGCTATATTTACTTTGATATCAAAGGGAAAAAAATAGGATTTCCAGAAGGTATTCAATTGTAGCTCTCTGTTGTTTTAATGATTTGTACATATATGTATATATAATAATGATTACATGAGTATTTCTACTTATGTCTACATCAATATTTATAATAATGATTATCATCAGTCTTAATTATTTACCTGAAAATGGTTAGCCCTGCATATCAATCTCACACTCTTCTTTAAACATTTTTGATTATAGCTCTAACTTTCAGATACTCATAACAACTTTTTTCCTTCAGAGTTGTCATTATTAAAAGATTAAATTTAAGATATAAAATAAATTGTATGATTAGTTGTTCCGGTGATATTTAAATAACAAGTAATTGAACAAGTAATTGATGGAGCACAATTCCATCAATTGATATCCCTACTTTTTATCTTAGTAAAAATAATCCAAGAACTTGTAATACTGACAAATCAATAATAAATTGTATTATTCATACTGATCAAAATAAAAAAGAATGGAAATATATAATTACTTTGTGAGGTATATGAAGTTTTCCTTTGATTATAAGAAGATATCTCAATGATGTAGATTCTTTGCAATGATCCACTTACTAAGGATAATTGCAAAATCGGTAGAATTACTTGCTTTGTTTTAAATTTAAGGTTACTATAAAAAAAAAATTTGAAGTAAATGTTTTTAATGTGGTATTTTATTAATCGTAACGAATTTTGCTGAAAAAATATTGTATGGTAACAATCTGAGTTCAAATCCCCTATGTTTATATTTATTGTAACATTCATGATTTTTAAAAAAAATATACATAAAGGTTTATTATTACCCATATTGTTTTAATAATAAAACAGGAGAAAATAGCTAGATAATCGAGCTTTATTTTAGAGTTATTTAATTATCTTTTTCTTAAGATTCTGTCTTTTTATAGTACTAAACAGCGCCTTATGGTGATGAAATGAATTTTATTTTCAACATCCGGGTATCGCATTATCACATGATCTAAAGTTCAGCCATTTTGGTCTGCGCCTTCGTGTCCAGCTCTCAGAAAGAAAGAAATTTCGTGTAAGTAACTCGATATAGCTTAAGAAGGACTTACTTTTCAAGACTGTTGATCTTAAATATCGTATTTATTCTAATATATATAATAATTGCAATATTAAAATATTTTTGTAATATTTGTGATATGACCTATTGGTAACGGGTTGCTGCTTTTTAGCCAAATAAATTTTCGTAATTTTTTTTACGACTTGAAATGAATATTTCGTTAATATTTGTCTTATATAACTTTTAGCATTCATGTATTGTGCAAACATATACTATTTGCTCATTGAAGTAAATTAAATGTGGTCTATATACTAAAACCGTCCTTTGCCAGATGCATAAATAATCGATCATTTTCCATAACAAACAGATAATCACAACGTGGAAGTAGAAAAAGCATTACATTAAATCTAAGGCCTTATATTTATCTCCTTTAATTTAATTTTTTTTTTATTATACGAAATTTTTTGTGTTGAAACTCATTTCATTATTTTAATTTTTCACCTTAAAAAATAATATTGTTAGGCCTGATAACGAAACGACCTATTTAAAGGTACTTTGTTTACCTTACATTTATTTGGTAGCTCAGTGTTATCAAAATCGTAACATAAGTTAATTATATATATTCTGACATGAGAAAATATTAATAAAGCGAAATATAAAATTACTCTTAATTGTTTTTTTCGTCAATTATTTGGTAGCTCAGTGTTATCAAAATTGTAACATAAGTTAATTATATACTGACATCACAAAATATTAATAAAGCGATGTATAAAATTACTCAACTGTTTTTTTCATCAATTACAATAAAATTGTTATTAATTTGCACAATATGAATATACCCCACCCTATCCTTTTTCTGGTAGATATCTCTTTGTTCCACTTCCCTGAAATTAACTTTAATAAAATTAATTTATAACTCTTTATAAATGTTTGATATGTATTTTTCTTTATCTTTTTTGCGTCTCCTCACATTCAGTTTTTTTATTCCCTGTAATGGTTATATTCTCTAACAATCTCATTATTGTAAATATAACTATTTGTCCTAACATCTGTTTGAGTATTATTTTTGTTTCGTATTATTTTATTCGCAAATGTCAATTAATCATTTTAATAGATTTAAAAATTAACGAGATTTTTTTTAATGAGTACTTCATTCATTCATTTTTTGTTTTAAAAAACCGCTTCATGTATTTTAATAAATATTGGAATTTTTTCCAGGGATTTAATCTGTCTATTTAAATTTCTACCTTAGTGTAATGTTGTTTAAAAATCGTTTTTTGGCTATATTATTTATAAAATAAAATAATAAAACAGGTAGATAGCTACAAGTTTTTTTTTTTTGAGAGGACAAATCAATCAGTGAAAGGAGAATGTGTGACATTGGATTTGCCATAATGTCTAATTTAATATCTGCTATTGTTTAAATTTTTTACTGGATCAATGAAAGGTTAACAGTATTAAAATTCGACTTGCACAGTGTAGCTAGTTCCCATTTTATTAGCTTCTATGCTCAATTTTAGATGCAGAGAAAGAAAATTTTTACTCCTACTGGATAGCATTATTATGGCAAGATATTATTACTTTTTTAATACTTAATGCACATGTTGGTACAAGTAGTGGTGTTATTGGTGCTGTAAATTCAAATAGTTATTAAATTTTTGCACAGCATTTGGATTGACTATCACAAACAATTTGTTAAGCTGAAAAACTACTGGAAAAGAATGTCTGTATCCAAGCTCAAAATAATGTCATTTATTAGATTACATTATAGTTAAGAATTGGAAAACAAGAAGTTCATATTAAGCGAAACCTTAGAAATGCAGATTGTTGGATGGATCATAGATTAGTCCACTCCAAGATTAAAATGATAAGATGCATTAAAAAATAGATCTTATTCCAATTACATTCACAACAAAATTGATGTTTGTTCTTTAGAATTATAAATTTCAGTATCTATTAAACTCTAAAATTGCTAATTTGGAATTTCAGAATGGCATATTACTAAAGCATGGAATTCTCTTGGGATATGCATTATGGAGGATACAAGTAAATCTATTCTTGAGTTCATTAAAAAGGAAGAATCATGATTGGTTTTCTGACAATGATCTTATTATTAGTAATTTGATTAAAAGAAAACATGAGATTTGCTGCTTGGCTAAATAATAAATTAAATGTAGAACTTCAAAATGAATATAGAGATATGAAGGCTGAGATTCAATGATTGACAAGAAGGTTGTAAAATGATTGGTAAATTAAACCTGCAAAGAATATGTCAGACATTTGTTGATCATGGTCAGTCCAGATTTTTTTTTTTTGATACACTGAAAGCAATATATGGACCTGAAACATAATATTACAATCCTATTAAATCCGACAGTAGTGCTCTATTTTATATAATGACAGTGATTTTGATTATATTTTGAATAATGATACAAGAATTGAAATGATGTTTTAATAATATATCCATTTTATCTAGATTTGGGCTTAGTGATGTCACATCTACTCATTGTAATCTTAAAAATAGGAAGACTGCAGGTCCTGATGAAATACATGGAGAAGTTTTAAAATATGGTAGCAATATATTAACTTCAAAAATATTGGAATTTTTTAATAAGTTATTGTTTCAATTTTTGAAAGAAAGAGAATAGACAAGATTACATCAATTGCTATGGAATATTATTATTATTATCCATTATAATAAAGGTATTTTCAAGGATTTTGTCGAATAGGTTGCTTCAAATCATAGTTGAATGATTTTCAGAGACTCGGTGTAGTATTAAAAGAAGCAAGAAGCATTCATTATACACATAGTTTTTGTTGCTAGGCAAATACAAAAGAAGTATTGGGAACAAAAAAGTTATTTATATATTACTTTTATTGATTTGGTTAAAATATTTGATTCAGTTATGGTATTGTTTAAAAGTAGTTGGTTATACAGCTTTTACATAATAAAATTAGAAAACATTTTTATTACAGGTGGAATATTTAAAATGAAAATTACATGGCCAACTTTATTTTAAATTTTTGTAACAATCGTCTTTGACACTTTTTATAGGCATAGTAATGAAACAGGGATCATGATACGATACATTTGATTAAAAAGAAAAATAATAACTTAATCTTGGATTCTGGATTTATTGTGTGCTGAAGATTACTATTTTTGTCAACTCAAAACAGAATATACTTAATGCTTTGTATACAATATTTAAAGACTTTGACTTCTTAATTAATGTTCAAAAAACTTAAATTCTTTATCAGCTAGTGACAGAAAATTTCAGCAACTTTTAGCTTGGCTGGTTATCAACTTAAGAATGTCAATTAATTTAAATACCTTGGTAATTCTATAAGTAGAAATGTGGATTTAGATGTTGAAGTACAAACAGACTGGATCCAATGTGCTGCTGTTTTTAACGAGTTAAAGGGTAGAGTATTTTACCACAGGGCAATAATTATTGCAACTAAGTTACTATATAGAGTTGTTATTTTACCTCATTTCTTGTATGGAAGAGAGATTTGGACATCCTATCTATGCAATATAAAGATATTAGAAAAGTTTTCATTTAAGAATGCTTCATAAAATTTTAAAAATACAATGGCAAGATTATAAAACCAATCAGTCTGATGTTCAACTTGCTAGATGTGATAACTATAGGATCCGCTATTGTAAAATCGCAACTTCATTGGATTGAATATGTAAAATGAATGAATATTGCAAGATTTTCTAAGAAGATGTTTTATTGTGAACTTGATCATGATTTTTGTGGAAAGGGTAGACTTTGCCTACAACGTAAGAATTATCTCCAAGACATTCTAAAGAAGTACAATATTGATTATTTTTTTGGGAATATATGACATAGAATACATTGGAGAGCTACATTTAAATGAAGTATTGAAGTATTTCTGAAAGAAAACATTTCTTTTGAAAAAGTTAAAAGACAATATCATGAATATCAAATTATCAGTAAAATGGACCCCCTGTGTTTAACAAATTGGTGTTTATAGTTTTTGCAAAACACATTTTTAGAACAGTTTTTTTTTTTTTAAAATCTTTGGTTTTTTTTTCTTGGGAATTGGAATGGCCATATTTCTTTTTGAGTTACTCCTATATGTATAAACATTTAAAAGTAATTAATTACATTAATTTTTGATAATTAACAAAAATTATTTTGATTAAGATTATTCCCTCCAAAATTTGAGATTACAAAGTAATTAATATGCGCTAAAATTGGAAATTTTATTGTATATTTATGCATCTTCATGATGTAAAAGAATTATTTTTATAATGTGACTCTAAAGTCTCAGATTTATTATGAAGTTCTATATATCAAGTTGCTTTAAGAAAATGTTAGAAATTGCTGATAAGCTTTTACATTTAAACTAGTTTTGTTTTAATATTATTGCTATTTTTATTATAGATATATTTTTTATTAATTAGAAACCTTACCTGTCTTTTAACAGAAAGCTTAATATTATAATGGTCGGGGAATTGTCTCTTTACTCTGTCTGCCATACAGGGCACCACTAGGCTATTTGAACCTAGAAAATGTATAATCTGTGTAGATACTTCTTGTTAAGATTCTACTTTAACCGTTGTGCCCTAGTCGCTAAGCTCAAGGAGTAGTTTGTGATTTATAATCTAAACTCTTAAAACATTTTTAATATTAAAAAATAAATAAAATAAGCCACTGCCACTAATAATCACAAAACATTTATTTATGCACATATAACTTTGAGGAATAAATTAATATTGCTTTAGATTTTATTATTAATTTCAAATTTAAATTGTTATTTTAGTAAGTTTGCACAGATAGACAGTTTATATAATTTTATTTTAAAATGTTGAGTATAGATAGGCTATATAGACTATGCAATTAAAAACTTTTCAAACATTTAACCTCAGGCTAAAAGTTCGTAGCCAAACCACGCTAGCTTCCTGATATACAGATGCAACCAATACAATATGAAAATGTTAGCATAAAATCATGCTAACAGGAATGTGCGTCTGCAGCATGATATTATTTAAAAGAAATGATCCTTGTTCAGTACAGGAATGTGCATCTGTCTGGCGAAGGAATCATATATATATAAAACATTAAAAAGAAATGCTTCATATGGAGCGAGAGCGGTCTTTGCCGAATTATAGTCCCTATCCATAGAGTGAAAAGGGAAATCAATGGTAGATAAGCACTCCACATCCATTGTAACGTGATGGCTATACCTTTGGGGCCGTGCATTCATTTGAGCACATTGCCCTGTATGCTAACATGCTTCACATTACACTGATATAAACACCCATATATCCCTCTACCAGCATCGACTCAATTACAAATTAAATAGTCCGAAATTAACCCCAATGACCTAACCCCAAACTCAATGACTCTATGCAGCCATCTATACCCAACTTTAAATTTAATAATTTAATTAACACTAATAATAATAAAACAGAAATGGATGAGTTATTCACAAATGTTATACATAAAAAAATAATTAATAATGGATTTAGAGTTCCGTTAAGTCAGATAAGAGTTTATACTTTAGGTTAATAATTGAAAGTTTGTTTAAAAGATCGATCTATAAGTTCATATTGATAAAAATTTATACTTTCTACAGTAAGTATTTACGAATCCTCCTGATTGTGACAGGTTTATGGAAGTCCATCCTAAGTCTCGCATTTTGTGTAGATTGTTCTCTTTGGAGATGAAACCGCTGCTTGCCAGTACTTTTAGGAACTGTCATCGGAAGGCCGGTGCAAAGGAAACTAAATATATTGCAAGACTCCTAAATCATGGAGTCTGCAATACAGCTGCAGTTCATAGTAGATCAATAGTCAATCCCCATCCTTGAATTCAATAATTTTCCCTTTTATAATTACTGGCCTCCTTATCACCAATTGTATAGATCAATCAAACATGACATCATTTGTTCTTAAGGTCCAGATGTTTTCCTTTCTGGCCCATGCGTGGTTTTGGTGCTTTGATTAGTCATTCTGCTTCACAATCTTTAATTTTTTTATCTCTTATCTGATCTTACAATCGTTTAAGTGCCCGAAGGGCTAGTTTGCTTTACGTTTAATTAATAAAATGATCATTTTCCATTTACTAAGATTAAACATGATTCTTAAAATAGAAATTAATTAACATTTATTTCTATTTTCTTTTATATAACTTTTTACTTAAAATACTAATCTTTAGATTTTTACTTTTTTTTTTACATTTCTTACTTTTAAATACTTTTTTTTTAAAAAATAGTTTTCCATCTGTGCAATATATATATATGTTAAACATAACTCTTAATTTTATTTTAACTTTTAATAAATTAATTTTATTTAAGATTTATTTTCTCCTTTATTTTAATTTTAAAATAATGTAATGGCATATGTATACCGTTACAATATATGCATTTGCTTAGAAATTACTATAAGTCATTAAGTATGCTAAATATTGGTGTTTTTTGATCATTATTTTGACTAGTAAACCAATATTTGTTTACATAATGTGTCTTATAAATCATACTGTTATTTATGGGAAGCTAGAAGATTAGTATTTATCTTCAGAAATAAACATACAATAGCTAGTTTTTTGAAATATGAATTGCATTTCTAAATAAAACCATGGATTTATGAAATATTTGAAGTATATATTATATAACATATAATTGCCATATATATATATTGTATCAGTATATTTCTGGTACAAATGCTATCATATTCTGTAAAATATAAACTGTTAAAAATTTTCTTGATTGTATATTTTATAATAGATAGATATATCAATTGATAGGTTTAAAACCAAAGGTAAACTACCATAAAGTCAATATGCAATGGAATAATTTTATTTTATATTAAGACTTCAAACATTATTAAGGGTAAAAGATAATGAGATTGAAATCGGACAGTGCTGATAAAGAAATGCGCATTTTCTTTATAACAATTTAAAAAACGATTAGTGAATTGTTTTAGCGAAGGCTATAATCCCAGATATGCACAGAATAGTCAATCTTATTAAATAATAATATTTATAACAAATTCAAAACAAATAAACTCTTTTAAATCAGCAAAAGTTCTAGTAGTTAAAAATATATAAAAATTTTATCGCATTTACATATAAATGTGTGTGCGCGTGTATAAATAATAATCACAAAATTAGAAAAGTGTGTTAGAAAGACAAACAAAACAATTCATTAAAACATCAGATAATTACATATCTAGATTCAATAAATGTTTTTAAAAATAATAGATCACAAAACTTAATGAAATTATTAAGTTTTGAATATTTGTGAAAACTTATTAAGTTAATATTATTATTGACAAAATTTTATTGCTCTAATAAAGTTTGCTAATAGGTAAATGAATGCATTTTATTTATTTATTTATAATAAGTTGATGTAAAATATTTTATTTTTATTATTTTGTATTTTAAAAAATGATTCATGCCAATTGAGAGAAAACCCTAAAATCTCGCTGATTATTTACAGTACTATGGAAACAACCCAGAAATCTACTATAAATTAGCATTATGTATTGGGGGAAAATTTGAAGTCATCTCAAAAAACTTATAAATATCAGCAATTTTAAAATGGGAAAAAAATCTTCAGAGCAGGTCAGTACTCAGTCATGTTTTTTTAAAAATTGCCATATAGTACTGATCTACATGAGGATGGCTGAGTAGAAAACATTACTAGGTGTCTGTCTTAAGACAGGGTGAGGTCTCCACTCCATTCCAATAACATCAGTAGATGTATGCTAAATTAAAATTAAAAAAGGAAAAAACACATAGTTTACAATATTGATATTCTAGAATCTCAGACTAAATTTGCCTAAAGGATCGTATTGCTAAATTGTGTCTCTTCAATTTTGAAGGAATATGCTTTTAACAGCTATTTCATTAAAATTTGTAGTTATTATCTTAGGATTTTATCCAGTAAATGAAGCATTTGTCAAACGATTATGGAAATGCCTTGTATCGGGAAATAAATAATATATTGCTAGTCAAAAGAAATAACTGAAATAGCTTCATTAAACCATCATCGGGATAAATGCAATAAAGTGATTGATGTACTTGTTTTATTAAGGTGTCACTCGAAGATTTTATTTTGTTTTTATGTGCAGCCAACAAAAGGATTAAAATAGATTACAGAGATTCCAAAATATACATTTTACATTGGAAATAAAGATTTTCCACGATGAATTAATTTGATTGGGATGATCTTAATTGTCATTAAACTTGAATAATAGTGCCATAGATAATTAAATTTGCTTTTATACAAGTGTACCATTATTTTATAAATTTGGAAATATTTGATATTTAAGTGCCGTATAAATTTTATGTGAATAGTGTGTTATTTATTTTGTGTTTTAATTTAATATATTAAATAAATTTATTAGAGTAATAAATGTGGCATATATGATCTTATAGCTCCAACGGAAATCCAAATAATATTGTTTCTATTTGATATTTAAACATAAGGTATGACAGATAAATGAGAGTGAATACATAGTAAATATTTGATGTTGGAGAGAGATTGTGGTCTTAACCATTATTTAAAATTTTTAAATATAAATATTAATTTATATTTTATTACAGGTTTTTAAATTCACTAAAGTTTAGCATTAAATTGATAATTTTGAAATCTTTTGTCTGATTACCTATTTAAAGTAATCTCCTCCAACATGTATGTTGTATTGCCACACACATATCGTGATTCTATACATCAAAAGTAGCTATACTTCTACATTCAGTTTTAATATTTGCTATTGTACAATGATAATTATTATTATGTTATATTTTGTTTCTTCTTATTTTTATTTTTATTGATATTTACATAAAATAAACAATATTATTTTAAAATTATATAGTATTATTTTTCTTTAATCATCATCTTAATACAATTTAAATTCAGGTCATGCTATCACACTGATGATTCATCTAATATTATACTTAAATATTTTATTGTATTTGCTATTTGAATCTAGGAAGTTAAAGATAGAAAGCATACATAAAAACCTTTATACATATATTTTTACTGTAGTAAACGTTCATTAAAGAAATGACCCTGAGATAAATAATCCGATCAGTCCTAATAAGTGTTTATAAATATAAACGCTTAGGTTATGTAATTTATGATTAGATAAAGTAAAATCATATATTCCTGAAATTATTTAATAATGTAATCGTTAATGTAATAAAATTTATATTATATTTTAAAAGTATAATGGTAAAATTTCAAATCCCTGAGAAATTATATGTTTACATTTATTGTTTATTTTTATTTGGAAAATCTGGAGTGAGTGCATTGGTGTGGGTTAGGGTCTTATGAAGACTCAACCATATGTAGTGTTTTCAATACACGCTGGCTCAATAGGAAGCACATTTTTAGCTTCTCTCACTCCGATTTCCATTATAACACAGTTAACCTCTTATTTACCACAACTCTTCCAATAAAATTGAATATTAGGGATTACAATATATATATATTACATATGCATAAATTTGCATTTATTGATGTATGAGTATTGTTTATATATAGTTTTCTGAAATCTTACTTTCATTTAATTTTATATATATTCTGACCTTGTCTAATTTTATATATATTCTGACCTTGTCTTGTGCATCCTCACTTCAGAATAGTATATGATATAAAATAAAACGGGTTCTAGCTCAGTTAATAATTAATAAATAAAATATTCAGCATTAAAATTAAAATGTTTCACTAGCTCAAATTTAAAATACAAATAAGGTTCAGTTTATAAAAATAAATTAAATAAATATTTAATATTTTCATGAGACTTGAAGTGAAAATACAGGTGACAAGATAGATTACATTGAGCAAATATCCCACAGGATACTACCTCAATAGCATAAGAACACTATCCCCCCTTATTACTATTTCAAATAACAAACTCATAGTATTCTTATGACTTTAATAACTTCTACTCACTAAGATTAAGTTAATAATTAAATCTTAATCTCCTGTTTGTAATAATCTAGCTCAAATAAAATAATCTCAGGTTCATAAAGTTTATTCTAAGTTAATTTAAAAATACGGTAGTAAAATATGAGAAGGGATTTTATATCATAATCTACTACACTGAAACTAATAATAAATAATAATAATAATATTCTTCATTGTTTAACTACTACTGGATATCTTTTCTTTTCGTTATATTTTATTACCATAATAAAATAATACAATAATTTTATATGATCTTTTATCTTCATGTAATGATATAATAAATATGTGATAGCATATGATAATCTGATAAACAAAGGATGTGTGGCAACTGATAGCATATAATTCAGTATACTATTGTGATAACTAATTTATGACCAATAAAACAATGTAAAATTATAATTATTTAATTAAAAGAATACCAATAAAATATTTAAAATTCTTAAATAATTCTTTATTTATCTTTTTGTGCAAAATTATATTTTTGTTTCAATTGTTATGAATATATCGTGATTTCATGCAGTGAAGTGGAGAAATAAACAATCAAGACACAAAAATTTTGAAAAACAAATTTTAACAAAGTTTATTAACAACAACAAATAAAATAAACAATTTATGTACACTATTTACAATGGATATCCTTATTTTAATCTTACATTTTTTATCTACTAAGTTATATAAAAATAGTTTATAGTTTAGTTATATCTTTATTTATACTTAAGACAAAATAAATAAAAAATGTTACCATTTGGTTTCCCATTATGGTTAACTTATTATAAATATATTTACTTATTAGCAGAATATTTCATCCTTAATATTATTAAAACTATCTTATTTTTAAAAAAAAATTCATAGGAAAACATTCTACAGGAAAAACAAAATTAACTTTATAATGAGTATGGATTTCTCAAAATATTAAAAAAAAATTTCATCTTGCAAAGTCAAAGATGTTACATAAAATATTCATCCAAAATTCAGTACTAGATTTTAGTGTTTTATCACACGATGTTTACTAATCATAATACATTCTTATTTAGCCTTACTTTAGTATGATATAAGTGTAATAATCAATATATTCCTGTTATTCAATGAACAAAAAATATACTATGCATATTGTTTATATAATTTACTTTGTACTATTGTATTTTAAAAATATGCAATACTTATTTTTCTTCAAAAAATAATAATAAAGCATTTAAAAATAATTAACATTTTAAAGAAAATATCTTGTTTAGATACTCTATTTCAAAATTTATATTTCATTTCCGAAATAAATTCAAAATATATTCTATGATTCTTTCCTTTAGGATTCATTGGACCTTCAATTTTAAGTTATAAATTCTATTCCTTCTAAGCAAATAAACCAATCTTATACAAAACGATAGCATAACCTAAGTTCTAAATTATTTATCATTTCTTTTCAAAATATCTTACTAAACGATGCAGTTACATGAAATAAAGATAGCAAAACAGATGTATAGGATTTAAGGAAGAAAGCTAGAGTATCACTCTTAATATATCTCAAAAAATCATGGCACAGTGCAAAGAGGTATGACCTTTACCTGTCTAATAACCTCTAGTACATAAAAGATGTTAAAGCTATTTCTTCAGCTTTATGTAAAACATCAAATATTTAAAGACATATAAAACACTGTCCAAATAAAATGTGTATCAGTCATAGGGCTTTGTTAACTATGCTGATAACCACATAAAGACTAAATATTATTTCTATTCCCTATCATATCCTATTTTTTTAAAAAAATACATTATCTTGGTTTTCTGCTAACTATAGTACTTCCAAGCCACTATCTCAACATTATTTCTCAAGATTTTTCTACATCTTACATCGATAAATAACTATCTGCATTTACAAAACAATAAATAAAATTCATTGACAATTAAACAATCTTACTGTTCCACAAGAAAAGTTTGTCTACTTCATCATTCTGTATGTTTAATCATATACAATCTAACTAGACAATATTTGAATATCCAATAACATGAAAGTACTAAAAGAATCACATAATTATTTGTTATTATGTTGGATTATATCACTAATATATAAAAAATAATAATCGTCGTATGCATATTTTCAAATCAATCCTATCTCATAATGTTTTTTTAAAATGTTGTATGAAAATGCGTTACATATAATTAAAACTTTTACACTTCATTCTTAGATTCATAGATGATCTAAAGAAAACAAAAATATACATTATAAATTATTAATAGTTATTATTATTACCAAAATAACCTTTATTATCTGGTCATCATTTTTAGTAGGCTTCTTCCATCCACTGGATATAGAAAAACATTGCATACATAAACGAAAAGACACATCCATACGTTTTATTTAAAAATATTCTTATCTAAATTATTAGATTATATTATAAATTTTATGTTATTAACAAATTAATGTTTTATGTTTTCCTAATCTTATAAATAGAAAAATTTACATTTAACTAAGTTAGTAAATCAGCATTTATTTTTTATAGCGTCTGTATACAATTGTAATCACATTCATATCGGCTTTTTCAAACCAAATTGTGCAAACGCTTTTTGCGAGTGTTAAATAATAAATGAATACCCTCTGACCCATACAAGATATAGAATTTATGCAGCAATAAAAGGAATCCTCTTATTACTACGACTCAAATATTTATATATGAGCAAATCTGAAGTACTGGCACAGAAGGTGTGACTATAGAACAGTCACTTTGAATTACTATATATAACTTATGAATGAATGACGCTGATGAAATTTACTAGAATTTACTGAACGTCATTCCAACTGAAATTAATCATATATATAAATCAGCATTTATTTTTTATAGCGTCTGTATACAATTGTAATCACATTCATATCGGCTTTTTCAAACCAAATTGTGCAAACGCTTTTTGCGAGTGTTAAATAATAAATGAATACCCTCTGACCCATACAAGATATAGAATTTATGCAGCAATAAAAGGAATCCTCTTATTACTATGACTCAAATATTTATATATGAGCAAATCTGAAGTACTGACACAGAAGTTGTATGGGTCAGAGGATATTCATTTATTATTTAACACTCTCAAAAAGCGTTTGCACAATTTGGTTTGAAAAAGCCGATATGAATGTGATTACAATTGTATACAGACGCTATAAAAAATAAATGCTGATTTATATATATGATTAATTTCAGTTGGAATGACGTTCAGTAAATTCTAGTAAATTTCATCGGCGTCATTCATTCATAAGTTATATATAGTAATTCAAAGTGACTGTTCTATAGTCACACCTTCTGTGCCAGTACTTCAGATTTGCTCATATATAAATATTTGAGTCGTAGTAATAAGAGGATTCCTTTTATTGCTGCATAAATTCTATATCTTGTATGGGTCAGAGGGTATTCATTTATTATTTAACACTCGCAAAAAGCGTTTGCACAATTTGGTTTGAAAAAGCCGATATGAATGTGATTACTAAGTTAGTAAAATAAAAATTTAAAACTATAATTACGTCTTCACTTAACCATAGTTCATGATAAAATCCAAAAATGTTTATTATTTTCTCTAGAGTTTTAAAATGTTCTCCTCCAAGCGCGTTAAAGTTTAAAAATAAAAATAATTATTAATCCATTTAGTAAAATTTATAGAAAATAATCCTGGGTCTTTACTGTTCAGAATGAAAATTATTAAACTGTAATATTAAAGAATTATTCCCACGAAGTTTATTCAATATTCTCTGATGCATCACTCTGTTCAATTTAACTTAAGTTACCCCGTAAACTTTTACACAATATTTGTATTTTCATGGATCCATACTTTATTTATCTACTATATGTTCATTTTTTTTTATATAGGTTTTATTTCTTAATAAGTTCTTTTTAATTCTTGTAAAATAAATATTTAAAAAAAAATGTTTCCTTCAAAAAGGACTAAACATTCTATTTCTTTCATTATATTTTATGATAACTCATACGATATAAATATCTTATTCTTTTTTTTAAAAAAAACTCCTGGATAAGCTTATAAATAATGTGTCACAAATTTTTTTTAGACGGCAAATAGTTTTCTGTTTAAGCTTCCAGCATAATGCTTGAATCATTTTTATATGAGTTAGAATAATCCTCCGGTTGAGCATAAATAAAGCTGTATTATAATTTAAACATATTTTATTTTGTAGTATATCCATCTCTATTGCGTAGTTTATACTCCTGGCAAGTAACTTTTAAAAAAACTAGAAAATCATTTCCACGAAGTTTCTAAATATATTATTTTTTTAAAACTCTCTTTTGCAAAATACTTTAAAATTATCAATTAGTTTTTTGCAGATAAAGTTATAAGAAAGTACTAAAAAATTGACTAAAATAAAAATTTAAAAATACTATCTCTTTGATAGCTATAATTTACCTTTCTCTGGTTTCAATACATTATTAATCTCCTCTGATACCCCTGTGCAATTCATATTTATAGTCTGTAAGAATACCTCATTTGATTGGTTGATTCTTACTTTAACTTGAGAACAAATTTACATATTTTCAATTTATAGCAGAATTATATTTGAAAATAAAAAATTATGACGTAATGAACTTAAAATATTATTTAAAATATTACTTTTAAATCAATTATTACTTTATCAAAATTATTTAAACATTTAAAATAACTTTTAAAATAATTTTAATAACCTATTCCATTTATCTATTTTTATTTAACAAAATATTTAATTTTTTTATTAACTGTATTCATCTTCATTACATTATTTAAAACATTACATACAATAGTTAACTTAATATTTATTATTATTTGCTTTTATGATAGGCAATAATTCTATCCAATTCTATAATATAACTTTTAAAATATTTTAAACTTCGTTACTTTAAATACAAAGAAGCATGTGTGTGAAAGTATGTAGTACATAAGTCACATGATTAATAACTTTGACAGACGATTTTTAATCTATTTCTCTGCCCAGATTTATAAAATTGATACACTTATTATATTTAATAATATAATTATAAAAATTTGGAAAAATAATTTAAAATATAGAACTAAATACAATTCTCACCATCATAAAGTTTATTTTTAAAATATACTATATTAATTTTGACTATTAAATATGATTATAAATTTAAACACTGTATTTATTAACTTATCAGTTTTAAACTATTAAAATTGAATTTTTTAAATATACTTTTAATAATTATAGCTGTGTTATTTAATATGGCCAGCTTTTATAACCTTATGCAACAATATTTAAAGCTTTACATAACTATTTTTTAAATAATTCGCTATAATTTTATATACCAGGTATTTTCTTTAGCTTTAAATTGTACTTTATATTATAATTAACTTAATACAATTACCATATTAAAAGAACATATTCTAAAATTTAAAATTTTTAGTAATTGACTGTTATGAACTATTACTGACCTATAGAAAAGGGCACAATATATTAAATGATATGTATTTAAAATTTACATTCGCAAAACTTATTTTTCATTAATATTATATTAAAAATGAGATACTGCTTTTATTTTTTAAATATTTAATTATAATTTCAGAATGACATACACTGTATTTAAATCAGATTAATATACAAATTTTATTTTTTATTTTGCAACAATAGTAAAAGAATATTTAAAACTATATTGAAATCATCTCAAGAAATAAGTGGTCCACTTTGATCAATTCTATCCTTTAACATTTATTCACATATGAGTGTTGCTATGCATAAGTTTTGGACATATCATTACTACTATTTAAATTTAATATATATATATATTTACAACTATATGTAATGATATGATTGCATTATTACTTTTTTTATATTGTTTTAAATGTCTAGAGATTATTGAGATTTAATATGTAGCTAAATATAATTTTAAAAATAGTTAAGTGGATTATGTAAAAGTTCTGCCTTAATCGAGAAAAATTATTTAGATATCTAAACTTATCTTTATATAAAAAAAATTTGTAACATGTATATATCTGTCATATATCTAAATCTTAACATCATATATGTAGGCATTCACTGTAAAGTTTGAATGATATTTTGCTATTAATTTCATTGCTCTTAACTGTTGCAAAGTGATCTTACATTACTGCTGCTTAATCTAAATATTAAAATAAATGGTCATTTATTCAGGAGGTCAAATCATATATAAGCACCAGAGTTGAACACATACTGTTCCATTCATTTGATTAAACTAAAATTTGCTATTTTTATTTAATATTATTGTTAATCATAATGAATTCAGTAGGCTTTAGGTTTTTGAGTTTAATAGTGTCATCTCTGTGCTAAAATAAAATCAAGAACAGATAAAACAAATAGAAGAAATGTGGTTTAATGGAGGGAAGACAGTGAAGAAAAAAAAAAAGTAAGACCTTCCATATAAAGTATTATTTGAGTTGGGAGGATGAATTCAATTTACATTTTAATATAAGTTGAAAGTATAATTAACAGATGAAAAAGTGTACATCTAGTCTTGCATTGGCGGTCGAGAGGTCAGCGCGACTGTCTTGCACTTGCAGGCAGTTGCCCGGGTTGCGGGTTCGCGTCCTGGCTGATGCTATGACACTTAAAAAAAAAAAGTGTACATCTAGCCCATGGCAACTTTGAATTTATTAAATTGTATTCATTTAATTGTGAGCTCATTATATATAATAAGCTACTTTTTAATAAATGGATTGAAAGTGTTGTAATAAACAATAGAAATAGTTTGAGATTTTATTAGATATGAAAATAAAAAGACTTAACTATTTTCAAATTACTTGTTATAATTTTGTGGTAATACTGTTTTGCTAATAAATAAAACAATAAATGAAGAAGTTTGGAAAAAGAACAAATGAAAAAAAAAGATTGATTGAGAAAATTAGAATGAGAAACTGGATTGAACATATATTAAGAAAGTATAGTTTAATGAAAGATGTTTTGGAGGGAGGGGTAAGTGGAAGCAAGAAGAATGGACAGAAAAGATTGACATTGTTGGATGATATAAGAGATGATAGACATGGAATTGAAGAGCTACAATGAAGAGAATGGAATAGAAAAATGGATGAATTGATGATGTGACTACTTTCTGGACCTGTCCTTGGAACAGAATACTATTGATTGACTATCTTGCTGAGCATAAAAGGAAAAAACAACAAATAAATTAAACTACTTTAAGTATTTTTTTTCCTAGAATAATTAAGAATTAAAAAAAAAAAAACTGTTAAAAAAAATCACTTTCTATCTCATATGTTGATTACTCAGCAATTAAAAATGTAATAATCAGAGCAATGTTTTGAATAACTAACTTACCTTTTAATTGAGCAACTATTGAAGAATGCATGACAAAATCCATTTTATGTAGAAATTTTTATGACTCATAAATAAATGCTGTATTTGAGGATAGAAAGTTCATTAATATACTTTATTAAATTTATAAATATAGTTATAAAAATAAATGAAATAAAACACTTGAATTAAAATCTATAATTTTCAGAATATAAGTAAATAAAATGCTATATTAAGTTTAATAAAATATATTTATGAAAATAAATAATATAAAACACTTGAATTAAGTCTATAATTTTCAGAATATAACTAAATAAAAGCTATGTCCAGCTTACAAATACTATTCCATCATTGGCACTAAAAAAAAATCAGTTTTGTTTGGTGAATAAATTTTTTTGGATTTTTAATACTTGCATAAATAAATTCTAGAAAGTAATTTAAATTGTAACCCCCCCCCCCCACACATACACTTTTTATTTTCAGTGTAGAATGTCTATTGATAGGTTTGATGTTTAAATTCCATTTTTCTCTGACACTCCATTGATCTTCATATAGGTTTTTTTTTACTTTTTAATTTATAGTCTTACTTCTTGTATTTTTTACTTTGGGTAAAAAAAAGGTCTATGATCTGCTTACAGAGATGATTATTTTTAACATATGGTTGATTTATTATTATTATTATATTTAGTAAGAATAATGAATAAAAACATTTTGTAAAGATTGCCTGAAAATATTAGAAGTGAGAAATGTTTTGATCCATTAAATTATTAGTTTAGTTTAATATTCATGTCTATCTCAAATTTGCATTTTAATTTGACATTTGATAATGCAGTACTAGGAAAATATACTATTAGGATTGTAGCAACATACCTTTTCTCATTTTAAAACAATGTATGTTTTTGCACTTTTGACTTTTATGCTGAGACTACTGACATATTCATTTTTATCATTTTCAAACACTATTAAGCCACTGTAAGATGAAGAATGCTCCAAGTTTAATCCAGTTTCTTAATTCATGTTTTTTTTTCTCTGCATCATAGCAGACTGCCTTATTTATCCATCTCACTTGTAGTCTTTTTCTATATCTTTTACAATATTTTAGGATCTAATTTAAGATTTCAATTACCCATCTGTCATCATTTTTTCTACGACATGTCCAGCCTCTTTTCAGTTTATTAATTCTTTCAATGATATCAATGAAATCTGTTTATTAACTCATTTATGTATTTTAATTTTTCCTTGTTAAATATTTAATATTATTTTTATCAAAAAGCACTCTATTCTTGGATTAATCAACTATTATATTTTCATTTGTGTTATATAATTGTTGATTTCTAATTCCTTACTAATAATCTTCAGTATTTATTTTTGAATAGTCTTTGAACATTATTTTAGTCTTTTTATCATTTATCTTTAGTTTTGATTTTCAATCTGATAGCTTTTATAACATTTCCTGAAACCTCTGAAGCATTATTTGCTATATTGTGTAAAAAATCTAATTGACTTAAATACATTTTTTTTTTTAAAAAAAAATTCATTTAGCTCCTCATTTTAATCCTCAAAATACATTCTATAAAGTTGCTGTAAAAAGTTTTGGATATATGGTATCCTATTATAGACCCATATCAATGATAACTGTTAGTATTACTATATAACCTAATCACTGTTGTTGCATTTTAATCAATATTTTTTAGAATTCAACAATATCCAAGGTTCATACTGACCTTCTAATACTTTAATTACTGAAGAAAGGTTCATAGAGTCTAATATCATTTCATAATCCACAAATCTAATGCAAATAATACCAGCTCATACTTTTTGATCCTTTCTCTAATTTCATTTAATATTTAACATCACATGATCACCATCTCATGCTAAAAACTCTCCATATAGTAGTGCCACCTTGTGCTAACCAGAGTAATCAATGGATGCCAGAAGGCTTGTGCATAAAATCCCTATCTAGTGCCTACTCATCCAATATCCCCAGACTAGTTTCTGGCTTGTGGCCTTCGTCAGTGAGGAGCTTTAATAAATAGTTTTTTTTTTTTGCTGTAATCATTTAAATTCAGCTTACTTTTGATTGGTTTGAATCCAAAGTTCTTTGCAGATTATTAATAAAGATTTTGTGATTAATTATTCTGACATGTAGATTATTTGCAGATTCCTCTAAATATATTAGTTCAAAGATCTGTTGCATTTTATTAAATTTCAAGTTCTTTCTTTTGCAATTGACATTGTGATGAATAATCTATTTAAAATTGTTAATGGTAATTATCATGGACTATTTTAGTAGTAATATGTTTATAATTATGATTTCTATTATTTCCACATGGAAAGGAACTTTTTTCCTAATTCAAAATTTTTAATCAATTTTGTTTTGACTAATATATCTTTAAAAGTGTTATGTCTACAATAGACAATTTTAAGTGGATTAAGAAAAATAATTTTTAAATAATCTGTAAAATTAAATATTTTAAAACATATTTTTATTTTTTATCTAGACAATATTTGAGAAATTGTACAAGTGACGATTAATGATTGATTGATCTTTTCACGTAATAGCAGAATACCTTATATTTATAAATAAATGTATACGAATGTATTTTGAAGAAATGTCTCAATCTATAAATTTTTCTAAGAATTGGCTATAAGAGAGAGAATATTAGAATTGTTATTATGAAAATGCAAACAACAAACAACCATGACTACATGTTAGTTTGCCATATACTTTGGTCCTGAGAATGTTAAATAATCTTAATATCAAGAAAATGGACTATTTGTTTTAGAAAATTTTATTTTAAAATGTATATTATTAAAATTGAAAAAAGTATGAAGGTTATCTTCATTATGGTCCCATATCATAAAATATCTATATATCTAAAATAAGTTTGAAGTTAAGTTAACCTTTGTCAGCTTAGCTATAAAAATGTTGTCATAATTCGGTGCCATTTTTGTGCTCATTGCAATATCTTGCTTTTGCAAAACTAAATATTAAATTAAAAGCAAAAGTTATTTTTTAAAATTGTATGTATTAATTCAATAATAGTTGTGATGGTGATCATATTCTGTTCTATAAAGCAGATTTAAATCTTAATTCAATCATTCTAAGATTTCTTACACACACAGTTGATGATTTAATTAAGAGTGATATTTTTAAAAAACAACTTTTTTTCCACAAGAGATAGGAATGGGGGGGAAGAGAAAAATCTTCAAATTTAAAATCTTACATTTGCATGCATTAATTTTACATATAGGCTTTATTATTGCCTCAATTACTTAGTTTTCTAATAGTCAAATATTATTGTTTATTTTCTATTGTAACGTTCTTTATCATTACAACTTATCTCAGGTTGTAGTTGTTAAATCGAAGCCCCATGTTGGGCATCATTATAACAATTTTTGTTTTGCTAGGCCTCTACACGCTAATATAAACTGCGCGTGAGTTAATCAAGCTATGTCAAAAAAGAAGAAAGTTGTATTTCTATCCTAAAAACACAGCTATATTTCCTGATCAACTCGGCCTAGTAATTGTTGAGAATTGTGCTATTGACGAAATCAGCTTTTAATTTATTTAGTCTGGGCACGTTATATAACATCTCGCAAATAAAAAAAAATACTTTTAAACTAATCGGTATTACATCATACCGTAACGAGAATTATTTTTTTAAGATTATTATTCCTGGGCTTATTCAAACATATTGGCAAAGGTAAATTACATTTTTAAAGCTTATTAAACTACTAATAGATTTAATAATAAAAAATAATAACTATTATTAATAACGCACAAATGAAAATTGGTATTAGAAATATTTTTATTCTAATAGATTAAAAAAAAAATATTTGAAATAAATTACTTATCAAGTAAATTAGAGAGAACACAACTCAGACGTGAATCAATTAATAAAAAACAATTTTACAATTACTGTTCGTATCTGAATTTCTTCTAGAAATTTCCTTAAAAAAATGAATGTCTCTTGTACAAGAAATTTAATGTCTCTATCGGGATTGTTTAAACATACTTTTAGAAATTGTTTGAAAATGTTTAATTTGGTCACAATCAGGAGTAATGAAGCATTACTTACCGGTAAGTTTTGTGAATTAGTTTTTCAGGGTTGAATTGAGCTCACGGCCTTTGATTATTAGTTGATCTTGGTGCTGGTTCCATAGGCTAGTCACGTAAGCTTCTCTGGTGTCCATCGGTAATGATGTCAGCTAAAGCTCTGGTCTACTCTCTTATGAATAACTTTTTCATCGTAGAGTGGTCTGGATTCTCTAATCCAAAACCAACCAAAAGAATATCAGTTAAACCAAGACGTTCTTCAAACTGATCTCTGCCTTTTATACTCTCTAGAGGCCCAGTTTTCCGACTTCTGCGCATATCTTTTGTTTGTCAAAATATCCGTTGATAATCTTATATATTCTTTACAAAATTTATGTTACAAAGTCTCTATTTTTTTCAGCATAATTCTGTCATCTTTAATTAGTTGAAATATTTTTACTTTCTCTTATCTAGATTGGTAATTTGTGTCTTTTGTTCTCTCCAATTCTAACTTTTATTTCTAATTACATAAAAAAAAACGAAAGAATAATTTAACTTTCATTGTACGTTTTTTTTTTTTTTTAAAAAAAAATTAGTCAAAAAAAAATCTAAATTTACTTTTATTTTTTAGCTTTTACCAAATGCCAATATATTTGCAACGTATATAAATAAACGTTACACTATATAGTTAGAGATCACTTAATGAATATTCTTCTTTCCAAACACAAGATAAAGTCTTTTGAAAAGATAGAATAAATCCATTATATAGAATAACCTAAGCATTATATGTATAGGCAAATCTTAAGGATTTGGAAAGATTTGCCTATACATATATACTTAGGTTAAAAAGATATAATGGATTCATTCTATCTTTTCAAAAGACTTTATCTTGTGTTTGGGAGGGCAAGTATTCAAATGCATGTGTAGTGAAGTGATCTCTAATTATTGTGTTTGGGAAGGAGAGTGAGTATTCATTAAATGTTTAAATCTATAAAGCACATGTGTAGTGGAGTGATCTCTAACTATTAATACAGTTTAAAAGCAGTGCTATATAAACAAATAATTTGTTTTTTCTATATAGTTGTGGTTTTGCAAGAGGATATATTTTTTTGAAGATATATACATACGTGGATAATAAATACATAGATGTAGATATAATCTATTTTGTTTACTTATTTGAATTAATACATAATATGTGAACAAATACTTTGTCTTTCATATATAGATTTGCTGCAAATGCATACTTATACACATATTTTCACATAATACAGTAGTATGTTAGTATTTGAGTGTTTTCTAAACCTTTGGACAAAAATTTATTTATACCCATAGGAATTCAAGGTCATTTTTTGTTAACTTGTTTTTGCCAATTTATTTATTTAACTATAATTTCTGATGAAGACCTAGTTATCTGGTTGAAATATTAAATAGCATATACAGATGTTATTTCATTATATATATTGTTGATGTTTAAGAATAATAAAAAGAAAATATTAGAAACTACAGGCCTACTAGTCTTCAGTCAGTTCTGTAACAAATTTTTTATTAAGCTCATTACAGTTTGTTTATAGAGAACTTTGGACTCAAATTAACCTGAAAAACAAGTTGAATTTCAAAGTATTTATAATGTAATACATCACATATACATTCAAAGAAATTATAGAAAGGGCTAATGGATGTAATTGCCATTATATTTCATTATTTGTAGAATGTGAAAAGGCATTTGATTCTGAAAGCATTTCAGCAGTGATTAAAGCTTTGGAACATTGAAATATAAACCCACAGTTTTGTCATATTCTGAAGAATGATGCAAAGCAGTGATTACATTATGTAGTGATACTAAGAATATTGATATTTATGAGTTTATGACAGAGTAATTTCATATCTCCAAAATTTTTTATAGCTGTTTCATAGCAGATATTTAGTGAATCAAAATCATGAAATGGATAAAATAAAGATTATTTAAGTAATCTGGAATTTGAAAATGATGGAATTGTTTTTTTTTCAAGTAATGCTCCAGATCTTCAGGAAATGTTATAAGAGCTACGAGATGAAAGCAAGAAAGTAGGACTAAAGATAAATGTTAAAAAAGACTAAAATTTTGTTTAATGGTTTTGCAAAAAAGAAAATTTGATAGTAATGAATTAGAAATTAACAACTATATCTTAGATTATTAATACAGAAAACAAATAAAATTAATCGAAAGATCATATATCTTTTAATAGAAATAAATTTAATATTAAAAGGAAATATAGCTGCTTGCTTGAAAAGGAGAATATTTAATAAATCAATTTTATTAGTTTTTACTTATGGATTTAATATTTAATAGAAGAGCATTACTGAGCCAACCGCACGGTAAAGGAGATGTGGAATATCAATGAGAAATGAAAAGCAAAATAAATGGATGAGAAAACAAAGATTTATCACTATCATTGAAGATGAGCTAAATTTTTCACTAAAAGTGATGATAGTAGATGGATATCTAAAATCTTAAATTGAATCCAAAAATTGTAAAAGACTTGAACAGAGACTGCATGTGAGATGGATGAATGAAATTCTCTAATGGCTTCATTAAATTATTCGGTTCTGTTCACTATATCCATAGATGTAACATTTATTAACCATGTGATTCAAGTTTTATATTTGATCATATTTACATAGGTCAATAGTTATTAAATTATATTTATAAAGCAGATGAGTACAATGATGATAGTTTATCCTGAATCTGTTGAGACTCCAGAAATGTTTAGGAAGATCAACCCAGCTGATTTTACTGTTGAATCTAGGAAATTTCTTTCTAACTTCATAAGATGATGATTTTTTTATGGTATAATTCTTTAGTTGTTTGAAAAGATTCTTAACTGAACATCAAGAAAGGAGATTTTGATTTGAGATGAGTCTTAGGTGGTGAAACTATCCTGCAAGTCTGATTTAATTGTTTTTTTGTAAATTTTCTGTGAAATAACTTGTGATATTTGATGGATGAATCTGTGAAAGAACAGGACAATCATTGCAAAGGGATAAAATTGGGATTTGACAATAATACATTTCCCCCTCAAATAAAGGTTATTCCTAGAAATTATTTAACATTTGACTTTAGATAGATGTGGAAATTGAGCTTGGCTAGAGTCTAAGATTACTTCTAAATAGCATAGATAGGATTGTATTTTAGTCTCTTATTGCAAAAGATTATATTCAGATCACAAGTTGTTTTTCTGTTGCTTATGTGTAAAGTTGAACATACTTTCTTTGGTTGGATTAGTAAAAAAAAATAGGTTCCCAGTCATAAAAAAGATTTCCAAATTTTTCATATCCTTATTAAGAGATTTTTTTCTCTCTTTCTGAAAATGATTTTTCTATGAAGTCAAAGCAATATTGTCAACATAGATAATTTTTTTGTATTCTATACTTGAAGATCATTGATAAATATATTAAATAAAATAGGTGAGAGATCTGATCTCTGTAGTAGACTGATTTGTAAAGTTTTGTATCTATTATGATTATCTTTTAATATCACTTGAATTTTTCTATTGGAGAGCATTTTGTAAAATGAATTAATGGTTGTACTGCATGTAAGGATTTTAAAGATTTAGAAAAATACCATTTTTCCAAATAGAATCATATGCTGAGGTTAGATCAATTAAGAAAAAATTAATTTTTAAAAGCCCATTCTTACACTATGAATTGTTCAAGATAAAATTTATTCACAATTTTTTCTTCACTTAAATCCCCTCTCCTCTTTAGGTAGTTAGCTTTCATTAGTTGGCAAAATTCTTATTAATTTTCAAACATTTGTAAGGAACAAATAATGATATTGTGTGATAATCTTTTGAATCATTGTTAGGTTTATTTATTTTTAAGACTGCTATAATTTTGTATTTATGCTAAGTTTTTTGTATAATTTCTGTAGGAATATTTCTGAATAATTTAGCCAATTATGTTAGCTTTAAACCCTAAATTTTAAAAAAAAACTCATTAAGTTTACTATTTATTCCTGAGGTTTTTTTTTTTAGTTTAAAACATTCAAGGGCAAATATTAGATTGATATTAGAGGAACATTGTGAAAAAAGAAGTTTGCATTTCTGCTCTAATAATATTTCTTTCTAATTGTGTAATGATAAGTGGTAATTCTTTTAACGGTGCTTCTACAATCACTAAGCTTATGTAAATAAGCCTTTGATTATATCTTGTAAAGTTTATTTTTAGTCCACTTTTGTAGTATTATCCAGGGATTTTTATAAGTTTATCAATAATTTCAAGAATTTGGATAAAGATTGCATGCTGGTTTGATTCTATTCTGAAATGAATTGCTTTCAATATCATCTAGTCTAGAGGGTTAAACTCAACAACACCATAACATTTCTAACTCTTCAGCTGTGAATATGAGGTTAAAAGACCTCGAAAGATATTTAATTTTGATATTTCTAACTTCACTAACAAGCATTCAAAGTGCAGTATAATTAATTACTAAACCTATTATAGAAAGATGGAATTGATAAAATTCTATTAATGTTCTGTTCAAGATAACTGATTTATTGACTTCAGTTAGCTTTTTTTAAATTCCATCTTGGAACTGTATAACTTTCAACTATAGAAATATGAATTCCAAAAGTAATTATAAAATTGGTTTACATTGGCAAGGAGCGAACAGAGCCAACATAAATCAAGGATATTTCTATTTTTTTTACTTGTTCATTCTTGATTGGCATGATAAAGTAAATGCATGTTATTTAAAATCATTTTAAAAGTTGATAATCTGTTTGGTTCTCATTTATATATCCCCAAAGATTACTATTAGAATTAAGGAATTTTTTAAAATCCAGAAGATATAGGAGGATCTGAAAGAGGGAATAAGGCCATTTTGTATTGGGAGGTTTATAAATATTACATATATAAAAATTATCAAGTGGTGATTACAGTATCATTTGAACTATCTTTAATAGAAGTTGTTTACATTTAAGGTGATTTGAAATAAAGATAGCTATACCATGTCATCATCAACAATTTTATTCTGTCTAATGAACAGGTCCAGAAAGTAGTCCATCAATTTTTCTAATCCATTCTCTTCCTTGCCCAACTCTTCAATTCCATGTAACTCTTCCCATCTCTTATGTCATCCAACATTATCAATCTTTTCTGTCCTTTCTTCTTTACTTCCACTCACCATTCCCTCCAAACCATTTTTCATTAAACTATAATTTCTTAACATATGTTCAATCCAGTTTCTCTATCTCTCTGATTTCCTCAATAAATCTTTTTTTTTTTTTTTACTTTTTTCAAAACTTCATTTGTTATTTTATTTATCCAATTGATTTTTTTTATTCTTCTCCATGTCCACATCTCAAAGACTTCCAACCAGTTTTTAATTTTATTATTCATTGTCCAAAGTTTCACAATCATACCCTAGCATACTCCACACATTCAAAGGTCCACAACATTTTTTTTTTTTAATAAATGCCTCCTTTGACAATGCTATTCTTCTTTTAACTTCATCTTCACTTCTTTCATCCTCACTCAATCAATTATCCAAATAGTTAAATCCCTATACCTGTTGAACTATGTTATCACGGTTTTCAATTTGTAGACTTTTTTTGCATTTCTCCCTATCCATAAACACGTAGTCTTCTCAACATTAATCTTCATTCCATATTCTATACGTTTTTCTTCCAATTTATTCAACATATTCCAAAGACACTTTTCATTCTCAGCTGTAAGAGCCGTATCATCCGCAAATCTTATGCATAGCTATATCATATAACAAGAATTAATTGAATTTAGAAATTATCATCATATATATGTATCATGATGATATATATATAGTATATTTAATTCTGATTATATTTATAAATCAAATATTTTTTTGTTTTTTTTTATGTGTATAAACAGAGAAGAGATTATTAAATGCAAAGAAAGATTACTAGTTAGATAATCATGGTTTTTCTTTTTTTATATAAAAATTGTCTTTCAAAATAGAAAAACTTGCTGTAGTTTGTAAATGTGAAACTTGTGTAACTGTTAATTATTTTTTAAATATTGAAAAGCATTGTACCTTAATAATAATCCAATTAAAAACTGAAAAATCTGACTTTTGCATTAAAAAGGAAATAAATTATTTGTTGCAGTATTATAAATATCATTAATTACTAATTTCAAATCAGTGGTTCTCAATCTCTGAGAAATAGGAAACTTAGGTTTATTAAAACAGTATATTCTATTTTAGAATGATGAAAAGAGTCATGTTTCTGGATTCTTGAGAATGAAAACCATAGTTTAGAATGGAGAAATTGCTGTCATTTATAATTTAATATAGTAATGAATAATTTATTTATTTTTTAATGCAAAAATGAGATTTTAATTTAATTTTTTTTTTTACATTGTTTTATTATTAGCATTGACATGTAATCAGTATTTAAACTTTGTCTAAATTTTATTTGTTAGAGTCATTTGATTTTGTTTTATTTTTAGTTTTTTTTTTTTGCCTTCTTCAAATTTTTCATTTTTTAATTAGATGTCTCTTTTTAGTTTTATTTAAAAAAAAGATTTTGCTGAAAAACTTGGACATTTTCCCAATGGGTAACTATACAGTAATAATTTTATTAGTTTTGTTACTGCTTTATATGTGCTGTGCATTTCTTGAACTTTGGATTTTATTAGTAAACTACTTTTACAGCTTTTATTTAATATCTAGAATCCCTCTTTCTCCCTTTCCTTCAGTGTTATTTTAAAAAATCTTTTTCAAAAATTTTGCTGCTATGTAGTTTTTACACTATTTTTGGTTCATTAATACTAAAGATAGATGATTATTAAATATTGTTGTGTTTTTTAATAATACCACAGGAAGTTTTTGTTACTATATGCTGCATACATAATCCATACATTTTTTTTGTTTTGTTTTAAATAGTTATATATATTAAAACTGCAAAAAAAAAAAAAATATAAAAAATATGGATTGAAAAATTAAAAAATCCATTTAGTGAAAATATCATTTAAACCGTTATTAGTCTATTTCAAGATAAGTCTTCTTGAAGTTTAATTTAATTTCTCTCATTCATAACTTTTCTTTTCCACATCTATCCAGAGAACTTTCTTATCTCAATCATCTATCTCACTTTAATCTCTTTTTAGGGTCTCTTACAATTTTTTGGGATCCAATTTAAAATATCAATTGTCCATCTGTAGTAATCTCTTTGTAGTATCATTTATAAATAAATAAAAGATTTAAATAGAATGGGGAGGAGATAATATATATTGATTGAAAATGTAATTAACACAAAGGAATATTGGAATGACAAAGATTAAAAAAAGATTTGAATAAAATTATAGAAATGGAGTAAACCCATAATCTAGAGTAATTCTCAATTATTTAACTTTAAAAAAAATCATTCTTTTATGAGACTACTGTTTTATCATATATTTTTTAAAATTGAAATCACTTTTTTTTTGCTTGCATCATTGAGGTATACTTTAATAGTACTAGGTAGATAGTCATCATAGGCTGTATTTAAAAAATAAAATCGGAGTCGCTACAAATTTTCAAAATAATTAAGCTATATCTATATATGTAATATTTTTTACTTGAGCATATATGAAATTTTATACCATAAAGAATATCTACATTACTGATATTTTTCCATTATTATGTATAAATTTCTGAAGCATTTTAGCAAATTCCAAATGAGTTATATATATATAATATGACCACTTATAAATTATACTATACTGATACCTTTAATGTAAGAATTAGTGCTTAGAAGCATTCTTTAAAAAGTTCCTACTTGAATAGAATAAGTATGTGTATATGCTTATTAACTCTCATATTTGGTATCTTACATAATACATTTATTACTTCAAAAATAATCAACATATTATTCATATATATAAATTCTCATCTAAATTAGGATACTTAAGGCTTTAAATCTTTTCTGTCAAAAGTTTAATGATTTATTGATTAAAGTTTATGATCATTACCATTTGCAGCTACGTGTAAATGAGTATGACTATTTTTATTCAGAGGAGAAAAAAGTTAAAATTGAGTTTTTCAGTGATCTCACAAATTAATTTATAAATCATATATTTTGCTGTTTCTTTGATATTTTGTAAATATTGTCTTATTTTACTCTCACTCTTTCAATGGAAGTAGTTAATCTTGCATTTCTTTCAAATATCTTTAAAATAATTATTGTATTGGTAAACAGAGTCTACTCTTCCATTAAAATTACGCCTTAAGTTTACCACAAACGGATTGTTTAGGGAATTGTTTATTTTCATCTGCTTCATTTGTCCTATTGAATGAAGATTTGTCCTTATAAATTACGCCACTTTTTAGCATATTACAGGATGTCTTAAAAGAAAAAAAATTTATGCCTTTGTATGATAGTGATAGAGGTTTGTAACCTTACATTTCTGTTTAAATGTTTAATTTTTGGTATATGATTATCTGAAACAGCAAAGCAAAAATAGCTAAATTGTTTAATATTTCAAGTTTGACTACCTTCAAAGGTGATGTTTAAACATTCACAAAAAATGAGAGTGTAACCTAGAATCAACTATATATTTTTGTATATAATTTCATTTGTATATGTATACTTATAATTATCACAATTCTTGGTTTTCCTCATCTAAATGTTTTATTTTATAATTAATGTATTACTTACTATGTTCCTATATCTACATTTTTTTTCTAACCTTACTTATCTAATTTTATCATTTCTTTGACTCAGTTTATTATTAAACTTTCTATATATTTTTATATATACATCATTATATATATATATATTTTATCATTTTATTGCTAATTCAAAATATTTTGCACTATCACCCTTTTTATAATGTATTCCTAATATTGCAGCTTTTTTTAATATATGAAAACTTTTAATGTCGAATTCTAAAATTGTCTATTATACTTAGTTTTATTATTCAGTATTTCATTTTAAATATAATGACAATAATAATTTTGTTTACTATTGTCAGACATCTGACATGTAACTGATTGTACTCGTAGGTGTCACTAGAAATCAGATTGGAAAGCTAGAGATTAAACTTGTAATTGCATTCATAGCAAACTAATATTATTTTAAAATTTATATTTTTTTCAAACCAATATCATAATTATTTTTTTCTTCAATGAAATTGCCTTCATAGCTGTGATCTTTACAGAATTTGTTTTTAAAATTTAAGTTAAAATAATCACAGAAATATGGATATATTATACATTTCTCCTTTTAATGAAGTATATATAATTATGAATTAAGTTTAATTCATATTTTTTGGAATATAGTTAATGCAATGATCTTTTTAAAATATCAAATGCTAAAAATAAAAGATAATATAATGGCATCTCAGAATATTATATAATTTTTGTCTAAAAAATGTTTAAGAAATGAATCTTAAATTATTTATGTGCACAAAAATATTGTATATGCACATACAAATGTTCATTCTATAGAAGATTCATATTTCCTCATTCCTTTGCATATATTAATAATACATAGTATTTTTGCAAAAATTGATATATTCTTGAAAAAAAAAAAAAATTTATAAAATTTGGTGAATTAGCGAAAAATAAAAATATGTTTAATAAATTATTCTTTAAACAAGCTTAATTTTTTTTTTAAAATTAACTAGGATCCTTATTATATTTTAATCATTTTTAATAGCGTATATCTAGTTCAACACAGCAACTCCTGTGATATTTGGTTTTAAATCTTGCTCATGGAGATCCCAGATATGGAAGGATTGTGATATGTTCTTGGTTTTATTATTATTTTGTTTAACTTTCTTCAGTAAAAAAAAAAAAATTACATAGTTTTTTAATCTTATCTATTGATTTTTTTATATGTATGTCAATTTTTTTTTAATGTATTGTTATATTATTCAGTTTATCTTTGTTTGTTTTTTTTAGATTTATTTGAAATTACTTTCATTTATATATAATTATGTAAGACACTAACTTTAAATAAAATGCTTTATTATTAGTTTTATTTAAAATTACTATATTATATCATTTTATAAAGAAAACAATATGAAAATTTTAATGTTTAAAATAGGAAATTAGCATTTTTTTTTTAATAAATATTCAAAAATTATGTTAGGAATAATTTAGTTGTGTACTGAAATATCTATATTTTAGAATAAATTGCATAATATTTAATGAAGAAAAAATGAAATATTTGTTTGTACATATATATTTATTATGCCAGAATTTGTGAATACAAATAAAATGACAGAGTAAAACAATAGTTTGGCTTAAAAATCTGTATTATTGATAAAATATTATTATCATTTCAAGCCTTATAGATTTTTAATTATTTCTTGTATTTTTCGTTTTCAAACAAGATAATGTTGGGGGGGGGGGGGAAGGGAGGTGCTTTTGAGATCAAATACTTTGTTATAGTTAAAAGTCATTGATTAATTATAATAAACAGTACCTGAAACTGTTAATTTGATTATTGTTTTATTAAATTAAATCTTTTCTTTTTTAAGTAAAATAAATTTAAAATGTTGTTTACCATTAATTATTACTTCCTTATTTCTTGTACTTTTTTATTATAAATCTTTAAATGATTTGTATATGTACTGATTTTATTTTAACTCATTGTTTGTTTTCTTATAAACTATATGTATTTATATAATACAGTATATCTTAATTATCTTTGTCATTAAATAAGTTATTCTTTTACAAAAATATTTTTATTTTTTTTTCATTTTATGATTTAATCTTACAATATTTTATTTATTATATAAATTTATAGTCTTAATAATTCTAGATGAAAAGTTCTAATTTATTACAAATATTTATTTGATTTTATTATAAATAAAAGATACAAACAACATACTGAGAGCAAAGCTTTATTAATGCAGACAATTATGAAGTGCTGAGCATGCGTTCGACTGGATTCAGTCATAGCCATAGCAGTGAATGTAGCAGAAATGGGAGGGCATATTAAGTAGTCCAAAAACAAGTGAACCAATTTGCATATTGATGCCATGTTTATCTTCAGAGATGTACCAACCTCCTTGACTTTATGCTTGGCATTGTTGCACTTGGTACAGACTATGCTAAATGATGTAGGCTCGAAGCTATGACCAAATTTGTAGAAACGGTCGAAAAAACTGATTTTGCATCAGTAGGAGTTATAGCTTGATTGTAAAGTATTTTTGTTGAGCTAAATGAGTAGATAAGTTGGCATGGGATTTACCAATAAACGGATTGTCAAGAATTTGGATATTTAATTTTGGAAACAATCTGAGAGTGAAAATCAGGAGGCAGTTTGTTTTTTGAGTTATTGATTAAACAGTGCAGTGGGGGAGGGCTGTGGAGAGCACTTTGATGGCTGGTAAAGACTTATTAAATAGATGGCAGATTTTGGGTAAATAGGGAAGGGATATCCAAGTCTTATCATTGGTTTGTGGCGGGGAGTATCGTAGTTTATAATAAAAAATTTTAACAGTCTGAATAAGTGATGAGTCATTAAATCCAATACTGTGCAGTTCTGATATATATGTATCAATGTTATTTTTTTAGTCAAAGTCAAATTTACAGAGGTGGAAGGTTCTGTGTGCCATTGGTGTACGCGACTTTGGGTGTATAAAACCATGTACTTGAAGATTTTTAACAAATATTTTATAGTTTAGTACACCTGAGTCATGTTGAATGTACAAATCAAGAAATTTTATGCCATTAAAACTATATTTTCTTTAGTCCATTTTTTAAGAGGTGGCGAATGCTAAGTTCTGCTGGATCTGGTTGATAAGAGGGTTGGAAGCACAAATGAGAACATTATCTACATATCTTAAGTATAACAACGTAGAGCACGATGTAAAGGACTTAGGTAGGTAGAATCATTTCTTCAAATTTATTAAGAAATATACTGGAAACGATATCACTTATAGGAAGGGCCTAGGCTAATCTTTCTCCATTTTATAATGTACATATTAATGGATGCGGTAATATCATTATGTATGCAGGTAAGAACATTAATGATAAAAGCGTTTATCTGGATGTCATAGTCCACATGGTCCATTGTATTTGTGTTTTACTTTCAGATTTCAGCAACATTTATTTTTTTACTTTGATGTCTTGAAAAGTACTTGAAATTGCATGCATATTTTTTTAATTAGCCATTTCATATATAATTATAAATTAGAATTTATTTATAATTTTTTTTTTTTTATATAACAAAAACTCTCAGCACAGGTTGGAAGGAAGCATTTTTTCTCACCAACATATCCATAATTTTCAGATGTAAAATTTAAAAAATGTATATTAAAAAAAAAAATTAAAAATATGGGTGCCAACAATATGTGTTTTCATCTAATTGTATATACATATACATAAAAATCAATAAAGCAAGTCATATATTGCATGACTTGATAAGTTCCACAAGAGAAAGCATTTAAAATCTTTATCCAGAATTATCCCTATCCTCAGACTGATCGTTTTCGAGATTTTGACTGGGTGAGCCAAAAGTTCAAAACCGATCGGACTGAGAATAGGGATAAATTTTAGATAGAGATTTTAAATGCTTTCTCATGCAGCACTTATCAATAAGAGCTTGTTAGAACTATTGGTATGCTTCCTATACTATACATAAAATTATATATATTTGCATAGAAGAGAATATAATATAGCACTTACTGCTTATCCCACCCAAATAAATAGTATTGTTGAATTCATCAATGAAAATAATCAGCAGTGGTGACTTTGAGAAACATCCCAATATTTGAAATACGTGCTTTCAGGCAGAATGATTTTATTAACTTTTGAAAAACAAAAAATTCATTCACATGTACACACACCCATGAGATCAGTACAGAGGAGGAAACTGAAAATGTAATCGTTTGTGTTTTTGGCTAGTTACAGCAAATCAAATTGCAATTATATACAATATATATAATAAGACTTCAAATTGGATGAACTTCATAAATTAAATTCATTAAAATTTAGATATATTGTTTTTGATATTATTTACTGTGACTGTTGATGATAACTGCTTCGTTTTATATGTGAGTGGATATATCCACACAAATGGACAAACATTTATATATATTTTTTGATGGGGCTTTTATTTAACTCAATATTTTTAAGACCCCATATGATAGTATGAGAATTATCAAACATTTAATTTGTTTATAGTAATATGATTTTAATATGGGAATTATTTTAGTAAGTTACAAATTATTATAAAAGTGAGAGAGAGAATTGTGACAGAATGTAAGTTTTTTTCTCACACACACACACACACTCTCTCTCTCTCCCCCCCCTCTCTCTCTCTCTCTCCCCTCTCTCTCTCTCTCTCCCCCCTTCTCTCTCTCTCTCCCCCCCTCTCTCTCCCCCCTCTCTCTCTCCCCCCTCTCTCTCGCCCCCTCTCTCTCTCTCTCTCCCCCCCTCTCTCTCTCTCTCCCCCCCCTCTCTCTCTCTCTCTCTCCCTCCCTCCCCCCCCCCGTCCGTCCGGTTATAATTAATTAGTTTTAGTTTAAACAATGAATTGTATTAAGAAAAGAAACAAATTCTTTTTCTTTGCTTTTGTATCTTATTTAATTAATGCTAATTTAAATTTATTGTTTTTAAAGAGATTAAGGGTAATTATAACGTAATCGGGCTTTGCCACTTGATGGTGTTGTTGGCAGTCAAAAATAATACAATACAATGTTCGGGGCCACGTTATTTTTAAATCGAATCGCTGTTTTTTTTTTTTTGGTTATCAATTTATTGATTGCTATAACTTTTTTTTATTTAAAAAGTTGTTTAACGTTAATTTATATAACTTTTTTTTATTTAAAAAATTGTTTAATTTTAATTTTGGATTTAGTAAACGACAAGCTTTTTTTTATTTTTAAATCGCTGTTTTTTGACAAAGCTGCTACTCTGCGGTGTCTATTTAGTGATGTCTTTCACTTAATTATTGGTAAACAAGAACCTTTTTTTTTTTTTTTTAAATCGCTGTTTTTGGACAAATTATCATCATTCCTCCTTTTTAGTTATTAATTGATTGATTGCTAGAACTTTTTTTGTGATGTCTATTTAGCGATGTCTTTCCCTTAATTATTGCTTTCTACATAACAAAACAACTGTGTAGGGTTAGGGTTAGTTTTAGGGTTAGTTTTAAGGTTAGTTTAGTGTTAGTTTTAGGGTTAGTTTAGGGTTAGTTTTAGGGTTAGTGTTCTGTTGTTTGTAATGCTAAAATAAAAAATATCGTAACCATAGTCGGACAAAAGAAAGAAACTCAAACTTTTTTAAACAACAACAAACACATATAAATGTCTTCTTTACTTATTAAACATGTTTATAATATGTGCTTTCTATGAAATTTACAAAAAATCATGTATATTTTTATTGGACAGCAGAAATACTCGGCTTTTGTTTTCGGCAACTGCGGAAAAAGTTACAATCATCTGACATTTTATGAACTACGTGGTATTTCACGTGAAAACGAGATTTCGCACGCGAACTTGGCCGAATTCCTTTGACGTACTCTCGGCAAGCTTTTACACATTACACCTTCTCTAAATAAGGGTGTGGCCATTTGGAAAATTACTATAAAGTCAGGTTTCTTAAATTCATTACAAATACAAAGATTGTGTAACGTATATTGTAAAAATTTGACTAATCAAAATATACACACATATATATCAAACTGTACACGAAAGATAAGTGTGTGGATTCACAATAACTGTCGCGAAGCAGAAATAGGCCATATTATTTCTGCATTACATCATCATCAACGGCCTTCTAATGGCTAAGACAAACATTAGATGTTTTCTATAGCCGTAATGAAGGCCTTGTAAATGGCATTTGTTAGGTGTTTTGGCGAGCCAGAACACCATCAAGTGGCCAAGCCCGATTAGGTTATAAGTACCAGATTAAGTTTTATGTTTAAGAATATTTTTTAAAGAAAAAAAAAAGAAACAAAATAAGATTTAATACTTTTGTAAATTTTAGTTTTAATTAGAGTTATTTTTTAATGTCTAAAGAGGTAGATAATTGAACAGTTGTATCTATGGGAATTTATTTAATTGGTTATTGTGGAAATTATCATGTGAGAGACAGTTTGTGATTGGCTTGTGGACAAGATTGTTCTTGAAAAAATATATGGGGCGGGTCAATAAATAAGAAGATCCTAGTGTCTGGTAAGAAGTAGAAGATTTCTAACTTAGCTGTTGAAGAGAGAGCAGCCCAAGCTTAAATTAGCTGATAAAGAAAAAGCATGTCTTTCAAGCTATTGATTACAGTAGCAGAGTTTAATCAAGATTTTAGCATCCTATGAGTTCAGAACTAAAAATGGTCTGTACAATGAAAATTATTTGCTAAATTCAGCTAAAAGCTAGGCATCACTTTTATCCATATGACCTACCTTCACTGGAAGAAAATGTAGGAAAGATAAACCCCTCTAAAGTAATCTGCAATCTAAACTTCAACCAAGAGCATGATTCTGTCTATATCTGTCTCACCTAAGAAATTCAAGAGGAAAATTAAGTGGATAAAATATGCTGTTGTTCAATTACTTGGAATTGCTACAGATCCAGAAAAGGATAAATTTAATCAGGTCCATGTTTTGAAGCTTTCAGGGTGAAACATAATCGAAAAACTGGAAATTGCAATTGGAAAGGTCTCCATAAATAAGAAAGCTATGGCTAGAAGTATTATTTTTTTATGTATGCACACTATTTTTTTTTTTGTTAATAAAAAAAAATTGTTTCACAAAAGTAATAATAATTTGGGTTTTTGTGTTGTGTAAGAATTGATAATAGTAAATACTTCACTAAATTAAAATATTTCAAATTGTTAGATTATTTTTGTTTTTCTAACATCCAAACAAATTTCTATTACAAATGGTGAAATTGTTTTTGAAGAGAAAAAAAAATCTGTTGTAAAGTTAAATTTTTTTATTTTTCTTGCTAAGCTCAATCAAAGATTGTTATCTTTGTTTCTGAACATGTTAATTTATTCTTAAATATTCTAAAGAAATTTGTACCAAAGATTGTTATATCTGATTTTGGAAATATTATAAAAATAGAAAGAAGAATCTTAACTATTTCAAAGTAATATCTTAATGAATTTAGAATTAATCCATGACTAAAATCAACTGATTGGTTAATATAATTTTATCAAACTATTTTTTTATGAAGTTGTTTGAAATTACCTGCTATCAAGTCATTTTTTTGTTGTTAATTAATTAGAAATGAAATAATAGTTTTTTGAAACTAAAAATATGTTTTTAATTTTAGTTTTTTTATTCTATCCAATTTCTGTTTCATGAATTGTGACCTTATGTCATGACAGCTTATATTCTAGAATTTATTTGTTTGATGATCCCAATAAAATATTTATTTATAAGTAGGGGAAGCCTATGATTTACTTAAAGTTATTTATAATAAACTACTTTATTTATTTATTTCTCATTTGCTCACAGTAATAAATTAGAGTTCTTGCTTCCTGAGCTAGATTCATGCTTAACAGCTACATAGAAATGGGGTGTATATTAGTGTATGGGCATCCAGATAATGATGATCATTATTCTTGATTGGAACAAAGAATTCTTTCTTTAAAGCCCATGCACTACATTTTATTTAGTTTAGTCTTTATTAGACATTAAGTTTATAGTTAGCTAGTATATTAATGATGGTCAGCATGTGTTAACATCCCAGCATTATTGTTTTGATTGTTATATATTCTGATCAATTGCCATTTAAGTTTGTGCATCCAGATTATGTTTAAATAATTGCCTCGAGCTGGCAGTGGCTAAATAGTTGTCCTGGTCCAAGATAGGCCCATTTCAAATCCAGTCACCAGATTGACTGTTGATTTATTTTGATTGTCGATCATTCATGATGATGAATGACTTATTTTAATGCTGGTGAACTTATAGTTAATTATAGAGTGATCGCACAAAGATCTCTCATACTTATTACTTTTAATTTATATTAGATATGAATTACTTTTATGTTAAATTTTAAATTTGTGTTGACTTGGGATTGATGATGATTTTCCATCACTTGAGGTTCAATTCCATTGAATTTTCCATACTGTTAAAATATATATATTCAAAAAAGGTGTATATCATGCAGAATTGATTATTTAATATTTTGAAATAGAGAAGACAAGTTATAGTGTATCAGTAATTTATTTTATTTAAATAACTATCTAATGATCTGGTAACATATAGTACTGATAAAGAAATTAAAATTGAAAATTCCCATACTTGAATAATCTTTTATAAAAAGAAAAAAGATAGCTTGTATTTTTTTTTGAAACAATAAATATATAATTTTTTGACTAATTTGTAAATCCTCACTTTTGTTTTTATCTCATGTCAGTTATGATAAATAATGCTTTGAAATATTTTTATTTAAAATAAATGTTCTAATAGTTTGGTTCATTGAAATTATTACTCTTTAATTTTTTTTATAGAATATAAGGTTGCAACATTTTTTTTATTTTTATGCAGCTTATCTTTTGCCATCTTTTAATTTTCCTAGTTTTTGAATTTAATATATAGTTTTTTTCTTGAGTAATTCTAGATTTGTATATGTCAATATCTATACTGGCATTTAGTCTAGAACATTTTTTTTGCAGTATTTTTTTTTGTTCTAGGCAATCTTTCATGTCTAATTTTTAAATGGATAATTGTTTGCATCATATCCTTTCATATTTTTTTGAGTTTACTCTTCACCAAGTTACCTAAAACATCTCAAATATATTTATTGATAAATATTTGTAGCTTCTGAGTTAACTGAAAGTTATTTAAATTTCACCTCAATGTAGAACTTATTTCACATTACTCGCATTATATTTTATTTTTGTAGAATTCCATATTTGCTCCAAGTAGAATAGCAGTTTTTATTTAAAACTTGTAAAAAAAAATTTGTTGCTGTTAAGAAAGAAAGATTTATTAGTTTTAATTATTTGAAATAATATATTTTATACATTTAGTTGATTATTATATTTATTTGTAGTTCTTTTTTAATTTTACATAGTTATTTTATTGTCATATTAGGTATGCATTTAATTGAAACACCCAAAATATAATATTAGAGATTACACTTTACAAATTTTTAGTCCAGTTGACCATTGAAAAGTCAAAAATGTGACATAGACATCATTGATTTTGAAGACCCTCCTCTCATTAGTTGAATTAGATATAAAGGTTGTAGCTTGAAATAAATTAGGATTTATGTGAATAGAAATCTAATAGCTATTAAATTGTTGATCAAAGAATGAGGTTTTGAGTCTGGCATTGCTAATGAAAAAAATAGGTCCTTCAAAATCTTGACTTTGTGATTTTTCATTGGCCATTTAGCTTAGAAAAATATAATTTGTAATTTTCTATATTCCATGTATTTTTTAAAAATTAAAAACAGTTAAACTTATAATTCAGCAGTAAGATGTAAAATATCTATACTTTATATTTAACCTTTTCAAGGGCATTGGTATAATAAACAATTATAATATATTTAAGAATTATCAGTTTCAGTTGCTGTTTCTTCTTTTTTTTTTAAAGACAGTATTATACAATTATATAAATATTTGATTTCTATTCAGTATTCTAATTTAAGAAATGTAAAGTTTATATATATTATAATTCTGTTTTTGTAAAAGAAAAAATATTAATCGGCTCATAGCGCTGATTATAATGCATTCATTTGTTAGTCAAAAGTGCAAATAAATTAGGTTTTTTTTTTTATTTTTTAATATATGCACAGAAATTTTTCTGGATTTAGATATCAAATCAAGAAGAGGAGTGGTGGTGGTGGGGGGGTATTAGTAAAGTTACTAGAAAAATTGTCTGTCTGATGGCTAAAAATTGTGTTTTAAGAAAATATATCTTCTAAATAGTATAGTTTGTGCTTTTCTATTATGCTATTTTTACTCGATCATTGGTTTTGAGAAAGAATAATATCGAATAACTCCCTGTTTAAATGTTAAATTCTCTGCTCAAAGATAAATTGGAATATTTAGGCAATAGGCTACTATAATCAAGTATTAACACTTGATCATCATCGATAGTAGTTTACCATTTCTTTCCATTTCCTTAACACAGTGTATTTTAAGGTACAAGATAATGAATCCCTTAGTTCATGTATGCATAGAAGTCAGCTTAATTTTGGTATGATAGTAAATATAGATGCATTATGGATTTTTATTTATGTTTTTATGAAAGTCTACTCCCAGACACATTTATCTTTTTCAACTGCTATGATTTTTAAGCAATCTTTATACACTTTTCTCATAAAATATTATAGTGATGCTATATCTTAATGATACAGGGTGATCATTCTTAAAGATCATTATAATATAGAAGTAAATATGAGGTGATAGAATTTGAGGATAAAGTATTATTTGGTTATAGTAGTTTTTCATCAGCTCTTTGGCAGATATCTCAATAATAATAATCTGCTTAAAAATTGAAGTTTCCTGTTTTATGGATTATCTTTCTTTTTTTTAAAATTATATCTATGCATTTAATGCTTATATATATATGCTAGCTACAATAATTTTTTTGAATTGGGTATTGTGATAGTCATCACCAATAGTTTGCTTTTTATCTAATTCTGTAAAAAAATTATTATAGCAGTACTTGTCTTTTAAATAAATCTCGTGTTAAAGATTTGCAGAGGTCCCTACTGTTGTTTTTTCAGGCAGATAGTCTTAAGATTATACTCTTAATAAATATTACATTACTTGTCACTTAAAGTTACAATAAAAATTATTGTAGATTTGGTCTACAAAATTCATTTTAAAATAATGATTCTGATATCTATATAATCTTTAGCTTTTTTCTTAGCACTATATTATGTGAAGTATGTGATAGGACATTGATTATTTGAATGTCATTTATTAAAATGTTAAGTATTTTCTTCTTAAAAACAAATTACAATATTACTAATACACTACAATTGTTCTGCTGAAATATTTATTTCTGTCATTTAATGTATTCATTTTTATATTTGAAAATATATGAGTTTGATTTGATTATACATTTATCTCAATAAAAAATATGATTGTTTAATAAAAATCATAATGTTTTAGAAACGTTGAGAAAATTTATTTAAGATCTTATTTTAATTATTTATAAGTTTGAATTTTAAAAACATTTAAAATATATCAGAAACACACCCAAAACCCAGACCAATGGTTTCATGCTTTAGCACTCCTCAGTGAGGTGCTAGGATAGTTTCAGACATTAGATCTAAAAATACCAACCCAAAGCCAGCCTTTATCTAAGAGTTACCCATTGAGTAGAAAATCCGAAATTTTCAGACACTTAAATGTCTTCAAACCCAGCTATCTAACTCAAATAGCTATATGTGACTGAGAGATCTTCACCCAAACCTTATATTAGTAGTCTTAGCGGTGTAATGTCACTTAAGATTTAAAGCAAATGCTATAAATAGTCCCATATAGCTATTGATAACATAGTGAAATATTTTTATAAAATTCATATTATTTGAAATAAATATTTAAAAAAAGCTGATCTGAGATTAATAAATTTATATTTAATAAAAATTGTTTGCTCATGAATAAAAATAATAATTGTTTATTCTTTTCTTTTTTTTTTTATTCTATATTTTCTTATTGATTGAATGAAGTGAAATAATGAAAGATTTTGAACTTTTTTTTTTTTTATTTTATAAATTATATAGTCATAATTTTATAAATTGTTAAAATAATCCTAAAAATTTATATTTTTTTATTTGTTTAAAAAATCTTGTAATTTAATTATAAATTGCGTAATAGAGCTTTATTTTATTGTTGCTTTATTTTTAAGTATTTATTTTCAACTATTACGCATTAAGTTAATTTATTTAGAGTTATATAATAGCATTTCTATTTTGAGCAACATTTTAAGTTCTGAGTGTGAGTGTACATTTTTTCAAAACTTCTTAATTATTGTTTGCAAACATTTTTTGAATCACTTAATTTATATAATTAAGATGTACTATTAATAAATAAACATATAAGTTTAAAGTTTATTTCTTATAAAAACAATTGGTTCTAATTAGTTCAAATAATCATTTTATGTTTTTTTTTTTCCTTTGGTTCAGAACATCTATGAATTAATTAAAAATTTAGATCTTTTTAATTTTTCTAAATTAGTGTCTACTTAGGATTTGTAGATTTTTTTATAATATTATGTTAAAAGTCAAGTCCTATACACCAAACAAAATTACTTTCTCAATACCCTCAAATATATATAATATTCCCTTAAGATCATCAATCTTTTTTTTTATCCTATTGTTTTTTTACTTTTTACAATTCCTTTCAATATATCTTTCGTAATTCTGCTTTGAAGTATATGACCAGTACAATTCCCTTTTATGATTTTTAAAATAAATAATTTTTTTTTTTTTTTCATTTTCATTGTCTTTATTGATAGTTTTACATTACTAATCTTATTCTTCCAATTTATCTTTCTTATTCTCTTTCTAATTCATAATATCTTAATCCTTTCTCTCTCTCTCTCTCTCTCTCATTTTTTCTAATTGTATCCTGCTACATATAAAGTTAAATGCTAAATAAAAATTGTAACAAGCTTTTTATTCAATCTAATTTCATTGGATGACAAAATGACTTTCTGTCTTTATTAAAAATCTTTTTAACCATTGTTAATTTAACTTTCATTTTATTATTACTTCTTTTTTTTTTTTTTTATCTTTAGTCAGCTATCTGATTTTTCAAATACATAAAAGTAATCTGTCATATAACTTCATATTTAAGGCTTAATTTTTTTTGTATCACTATCTATACTTATTTTTTAATACTTTAGTTTTATTTGCATTTATTTTCAAGCTTGTAAGTTTTATCAATCTATTTTGATAAATACTGCTGTGTTATTTGTAAATCTGATACAACAAAATGTAACCGCAAATGCTTACTTCAGCATTATCAAAATAATATTTAACAACTATAACTAATCTTAAGTATTGATTAAATAGTGGATTATTTACTAGGAGGGAGGGGCATTTACTTATTTATATATATAATAAATGAATGGTTAATCATTTAGGGAGGGTGAAATAAAATTGACACTTAATTTACACCCACCATTCATGTCAATTCATCCAAAAATCTTAGCAGTTCTAAACCGCAGTCTCATCGGGTTATCTTATTGCTTAACATCAGAAACTCAGTATATAAAAATAGCGATACCAATATATTTTTATTGACTATACAATATTTCACACAAAGATAAGAATAATGAATTGAAATATTCACATGATCACCATTTCTTATGCTAGCACATCTGTATGGAGAGTTTTGTCTTTGTTAATTGAAATATTGGGTGTTTATATGAACATATTGTATCAGCATTTCTGAATTCATTAAACTTCTGATATTAGATTCTTGGGTATTCCAAATGATTTATTTAGAGTGAAACATATATTGTAAGAATAGATGTTTGTTTAATTTTTGGATATGTTGATTTATGTAGTATAAATTAAAGATTAGATTTATTCCATTTATTATATATTTATATTTTGTTATTAAATATTATATAGAATATGTTTAAAATTATGATACTCGGTCATAATTATACCCTGAGGAAAACTATAAAATTATAACAATGGATAATAGCATTAGTATTAATAAACTAAGACCATAAGTTAATGACTGGTGAGACTGAAGATCATAAAAAGAATGGTTAGATGACTTTTAATGACCATTCAATTACAATGCAGAAAGAAAAAAATTATTATATTACATGTTCTCACGAATATATATCTTAAGAATCAGTAAGCACAAAAAGATGGTAATCAATATATTAACATTATCATGCATTATTTCACACAACGATTTAAATAGGTGATTATTGTGTGATTAATTTAAACATAAGCAGTAAGCACAAAAAGATGGTAATCAATATATTAACATTATCATGCATTATTTCACACAACAATTTAAAAAGGTGGTTATTGTGTGATTAATTTAAACATAATATATCACCATCTCAAGGTATTCATTGAACTTCTTTTATTAGGCTGTAGGGTGCTTGAAGAGATTAGTTTAGAGTTGTACTTACATAAAAAAATTCTGAAGTTTAATGAATTCAGAGATGTTGATACATTACATTCATATAAACATTCAATGTTTCAATTCATTATTCAAATCCTTGGGTAAAATATTGCAAAGTAAATATGTTGATAACACCATATTTGTTTGGTTTCTGATGTTAGGCATTAGGGCAGCCAATGAGACTAGTTGCTGCTGGTCAGTAAGCTTTTTGTGCAAATTGATATCAGTGGTTGTAAATTAAAGATTAGATTTTATTTCATATTGCCTGAATGATTAATTATTCATTTATTATATATATTTGTAGATTAATAGTAAAACAGCACTTTTTTTTTAATATAATAGTCTACTGTTTGCATAATACTTAGATTAATTGTTAAATGTAAGTTTGATAATGTTGAATTAAGCATTTGTGGGTAGGAATTTTTATTGTATCAGAGAGCAAATACCTTTTTTTATTAATAGTAAATTCAGTTTTATGATCAAACTAATTTTTAATTGAAAAAGAGGAAAGGTGCTTTTTTTTTTTTATCATTACTTTGCAGGAAAGTATATTAAAAAAATTAAGTTTATTAGTAATAATACTGTTAGTTATAGAATATCAATTATTTTAAATACTTCTTGAAATATATAGTTTCATATGCCATACATCTTTTCTTAATTTAAAAAATAATATGGTTTTCAAAAATGTTTTCATTATGATAACATTGTAAATATGGGCATTCAAAAAAAGTATGTTTTAATATATTATAGCAGTAAAGATTTATACTTTTTTTCTCAAGGAATATAAAATTCAGATTATGCAAAAAGTTATACAATAGGCTAATTATAATTGTCTGTGTGTGTATATATATTAATTAACACTTTCACAGCAAAATGCTTTTTTTAAAATTTGTAAATGCAACTCTAATAGTGAGATGCTATAATAAATTTTTACCAGATGGTTAGTAATGGGAAACTATCATTGACAATAATCTTTTGTTTTCTCTAATTGCCTAGGCTATTGTCAAGCCCCCCTCCCCCCCAAAAAAAAAACTTATCAAGATTAATAATGGAAAATTAATATCAGATTGAACATTTCTATATGAAGGAAAGTTAATCTGTTTTTAAAATGGATATTAAATAAAATCTTTTACTGAGTTCCATAGAAAATAATTGCCTATTAAATGATCACATATTATTCCCTTTTTTCTCTTTTTATAACAGGATCTATCTAAAATAACATTGCAATAATCAGAAATGTCTTATAAACAGGGCATTGAGATTTTTTTCATTCACATATAATTCAATTTTAAATAAAAATGATAGCTTTTATTACTAGAATATTTTTATGAAATTGAAATCATTCTTTAAGAAGTAGTGATTAAATAAAGAATAATCAATTTTTATTGTGAACAGAAAATGCAGTTCCTTTGTACAAGGCATGAAAATCATGATAAAAATGGTTATATATATTAATAGATTCGTTTTATTATAGATTTCATAGTGATAATTTGTCTCAAATGATATCACATTTTTTTATGTAATTATTAGAGAATAAATAAAATATAGATAATTATATAATTTGGCTCTTTTCTGATGATTGTTCTGATTTTTTTTGTGATTATTCACATTTAATGACAGAAATTTAAGAATCATAATGGAATAAGTAATTATTAATATAGCTAGATTCCAGTATACAGAAAATAGGTATGAAACCTAGAACAAGAATCCTTTAAAAGTACTTTTTTTTTTCAGCATTTGTTTTTGACTCAAAAGTTTAGATTTCAGAATAGTCACTTTTTTTCTCTCACAAAGTCTAGAGCATTGTTATCTTGTTGCTGTGATCATCATGTTTTATCAAATCTCTAAATGGAGCATCTATTGGTATTGTATTGCCTTTTGAAATTGAGAATCCAGGATGGAAAAACTTTTAAACAGTATCATTGTTTTGATTACTTGTTCAGCCTTTAAATATAACCCTCAGAGTCTGATTCTTTAATATAAACTCTCTACCAGTCCTGGATTTTTGTTTGCTAGTGATTCACATCTTTGGGATGCTTTCATCATTCTTTTGAGTGATTTATTCAAGGAGCATTTTTGTCCAGATCAGATCATTTTTTTATGGTAATCTTATGATAGATCTATTTGTTTTATTTTCTGGTGATGTCTGGCAAAACTAACTTCTATTTGGAATGATAATAACAATATTTGTTGGTTTTGTTGCACAATTCTGGCCCTTTTTTTAAGACTATGAATTAAGAACTATTTATCCAATTTTTATTGCTGATGTTATTTCTCAATTAGTTGATTTCAAGTTTTTTAAAGAATAGTACTAAAACACACGAAGTTATTGGTAATGGTTTAAATGAAAGCAATTTTGTATCTCTTGAAAGGGCGAATTGACTTTTCATGAAATTTTTTTTTATCACATCTATGTTAATGAATGATATCACATTGATTTTGTCATTTTCTGTTGATAACTTATTATATATTATCCTTTTTCTTCTTGCATTATTGCATTGTCAGTTGGGCATACTATAAACAAAATTCCAAATTTAAACTTAGGATCCCTCTATCAAATTCCCATAACAATATCATACATCAATTTTAATTCTCTTTTTTTCGGGTTTTTTTTTGGAAGTAAAAAATAATAACTGAAACTGGATTTTTGTCGTAAAAGATTAATTTAAAATAAGATTGATTGTAATAAATAATCTCAAGAAAAATAAAGTTGATCTTATTATATTGGGGAGGGGGAGTAGTTTTTGAAAGAATATAAAGATCACTTTTGATTTTAAGGAAGCATATTGTGATATGATGATTCCAAAAGTTTAAAAGGAGACAGGTTTGAAAATGTAGAGCCTGACTATGATGGAGCAAATGAGTTGCCTATCACATAAGTTCTAGATTGTTATATACATTAAACTTTGATTAATCTTGAAATGATAATGAGTTTGGATATAATAGTTCACATATTTGTGATAGTATCATCAAAGCTAATTTATTTGTTGGTGAAATAATGAGAAACTAAAATAGGATTTCACTTATAAGTCATTAAGAATTTGTATTTTTGGATGTAATGATAATTTTGAAATAATTTCAAAAATGTATTTCATAAAAACAGCAGAACTGATATTTGTTCAAAAATAATATATAGATCTTAAATATATTTTTAACTGTGTGTTTTGAATCAAAAATAGGACAAAAAAAAATTGTAAATGTTTATCAAAAGTTTTTTAATGAATAGTTTAAAGCAGGAATGTCTAAACTGAAGTTTGAGGCCACATGCAGCCCAGTATGGCTATGAATGCAGCCCAATGCAAAATCGTAAATGTATTTAAAACATTATGAGATTTTTTTTCTAATTCTGTGTTACAATAATGATTAAAATAAATGTGCATGCTCAAATACAATTCCAAATATCCAACTAGTTTTATGTTTCCCTCTTTTGCTTTTACAATGAAAAAAATATAAAAAACATCAAAAAATATACATTTTCTATATTAGTGACCACAAACTTGAAATTTTCTCAACAGTTCTCTGAATGAGTTGCAGCATAATTAGGATTATTAGTCAAGAATTTCTTTGCTTATCTATGATAATGAATATCAAAAAAAATATGTGTGGTCCCTTTTTTTTGCTTATCAACTTTCGGTAATGTGTGGCCAAAGACATTTTTTTTTTCAATGTGACCCAGAGATGCCAAGAGTTTGGACATTCCTGGTTTAAAGCTTCTATATGATTTTTTTTATTATTATTGTTGTCTAGGATAAAAGCAAATTTACATTTCTTTTTCCTAATTGTTTGTGTGTGTGTATGTGGTTGTTCTTTATATAATACACATTAAGTGCATAGATATATACAGATATAGTCATAAAACACTATAGTAATGTTCAAAATATCCCCCCTTTTTTTCGTTTTATTTCAGAATCCACTATCATGTCTGAAACACTGAAGTTTGGTCCTGAATGGTAAGATTAGAAATATATTTATTAAATTGGGTATATTGAGTTTAAATATTTAACATACATCATTTCTAAAATACACCACATATATTTTAAGTTAAATGCTTTTTATATAAATTAAGTTTTAATAACTTACAGCCTAATTATTTGTCAATCTTATTTGATTAAGTATTGGGGGGGGGGGTACATATAGATAGTGAGCAGTAATTAAGTAGAGCAGTCTGCTTTGATCTCAAGTTTACATTTTCAAATTTTAATGAAGATTAGGTTTTAACCATACTAAAGTTTAAATCTTTTATTGATAAATTTCTGTTGAGAGCAAAATGAAAGCAATCACATTTCCATTTTGCATGCATTGATTTAAAACTTATACTCTTGAGATATTACTGTCAGTTATACTGTTGAGATATTACTGTCAGTTAACATATCCATGTAATTTACATGAATATTAACTTTGATAAATAATATAACTGTGTGTAATAATATAAGTTATTTTTAACCACAATGCTGTGGACACTAGAATGTTTCAGTGACAGACACTTCATGAATGTCATAAGATATAGTATTGAACAGCATCATAATGCTTCTTTTCATGCATTATTAGAAATATGAAAAAAGTTTAACGTAGCAGAATGGAATAATAATTGAATGCTTTATTACTCAGAAGTTTGTAAGTTCAAGCACTGAAAATGATTCATGGATCTTGAGATTCAATGTTTGCTACATTACCACTACATCAAATTATATAGGATTTGGGAGGAATTAATTGAATTAGAAATGACAGAAAGTTAAAATTAAAACATAAAGAAATTGATATTGCTACATTTTATATTGACATAAAAAAACTAATATTTTATTTTTTGCGAAGAAAACTTTAGTCATGATGTTACAGTTTTCTCTTACTTACTTGAGTAAATTGGTATTTTCTGCTTAACAATTATTAAAATAAAAGTAATAAAAGAGAATAAAATTAATTGAGGAAGAAAATCTATAAGTTGCAATAGGCTCAAATATCACATTAACATTTTACTTATAAATAACTTTATTGTAATTATTATGTACTGATTTTGTTATTGAATATGCATATGTACATAAAATTATAAATTATTTAAAACCTTTGTAATTATTTTAGTGGAAGAACTGTATACAGTTTAAATTAATTAAAATGTATTATAACTATATAAAACAATGAATTATATGTATACAAAATATATAAAAAAAGCAGGAATATCATATGAAAAAATTAGAAAATAGGGTGCTACTATTAGAAAGAAGAAAACTAGTGATGTAATATATTAATCATCTTGGGGGAGGGTGTATGCTAAATTTATGTATATAAAAACACATCGTTATCTACTAACATTAAGTCCTCTAGCAAATAGTTTATAAAAACCAAAAAGTAATTAGCTAAATATCATACTAATGCAAAGTATGAAGGAGAAACAAATCCTTTAACTATGACATGTTTGTCTTCTTAAGCTAAAATGCTTTCAGGAATACTAGAAATAAAAAATCTATCCCAACTATTTACACAAACATAGTGACAAATATTGCTAAATTTGAAGAATAAAAAAAATTAAAGCTCTTGAAAATACAAATGATATTATTTTTGCAACAATTCCTGATAAATTACAATAAAGGTTTTTTGGTTTAAATGTTACTATTTTAAAATAAGCTTGTCAATAAATTTTGATATAATTAGAATGATGTGTAACAAATTTTTATCTAGTTTGTAAAAATTTAACAATCATATCAATTTTTTATTTGGAGAAATAAATAGAATATAAATAAAATGTTTTTTATCACATTTGGAAAATTCCAAAATGAAATCTTTTAATTGATATGCAAGTATGAAAAGAATTATAGAATGATGTAGCTGCAATAACAAAATAGTACATTTAGAAACTGATGATGCCTCTATAAACCAAACTTCAAAAATGATTATAATTCAAGAGAAATATAATGATGAAATTGTAAATGGAAATAAATTAATAAACAGTACTGTTTTATTAGCATGTTGAAATTGCTTGATGGCGTTGATCCCATCCAAATCACATATAAATATGCTGTTTAGTGGGCCTCAGTCAAACCAAATAGCCACAACTTTTTTTTTTCTGTTGTAACTAACGGCTTGCTTTATCTTACACTGTTTGTGTGAGTGCACACAATACTATCTTTTAGCAATGTTAACACTTTGCTACCGTACCATTTCAGGGTGGGTGGATTTAAAGTTTGTAGAAATAAAAAGTAATAATTATAAGCCCATTACTCCACTTCCGAATCCAACATATAAAGTGTAAATAATTAGAAAAGGTTACAGGAAACCACAATTTCACCGTTCTCCCCGAAAAAGTCATGGTTCGCGAGAACACCTACAAGAATTAAAATGTCTGACTGTAAAATTTCTCGTAGTTATATCCAAAGACAAAAAGAAATTGTAAAAAGAATACATTTCTTAATCATAAAAAAAAAACAACCGAGTTGGAAAATTATTAATCATTATTAATAGGTGTGCCATTAATGTTATATACCATACCTTAGTCACATATTCTTTCAAAGATAGCTATTGGAATAAATAAAGATTAATTTTCCTTTTCAAAAATGACCAAAAAAAAAAAGAGTCAAATACAGTTCAGTAAAACAGGCAAAACTCTTCAGTTATGAGCAAGCATAGGAAATGATGATCATGTGATGCTTGGTGGTTTAATACAGTTCAGTAATTAAAGCATTCTCATTTCTTCCACCATGATCTAGTTAGTTATCTGTCAAGCAATGATAGTAGACTTTTTAAAGTTTGTGGAGAGGGGGGAGGGATTTTCCCAGTGCAAACCGCTGGTGTACACGGGGAATTCTAGTAGAATAGAATATTTGCAATAATGTCTGTTAATTGATAAGTTTTAATTTTTGCAGATGTGAAAAGGCATACCATATCCCCCTTATATTGCAGGACTAAGATGAAATTTATAGGCACTTGTTAAAGGTTTAAATTTATCATCGTAAAATTGTTAATTGAATAAATTTGAAAGTAATTTATTAAAGAAATCAATCAATGAATTGTGTTAAGCCATATAATAAAATGTCTTGAGTGTAAAAAAATTTTTGTAGTTATATCTAGAGACAAAAAGAAATTGTAAAAAGACAGTAATTTATTAAGGAAAATAAATGAATTATGTTAACCCATATGATTATTCTTATTATTATTATTTCACAAATAATTTAGTGGGCCTGATAACATTATATTTATGTGTGTTTTCATAGAAACAATGCCATCAAGCAGTTTTAACACACTAATAGAACAGTACATAATAAACTAATAAATTTATTAATAAAGTAAAATTAAATGAATAGGTTAAGAATTAATTCTCTGAAATAATAACTAATTTATTAAAAATAACTTTTAATGAAAAATCACATCATTGGCAGTATTACAATTGATATTAGAATATAAATAATTAATCTTCATCTTTTTTTTTGTTTTGTTTTTATATAATGTAGTCTTTATTAATATCATTAGAGAGAAAGAAAAACTAATCGATAAAAAATAAAATATCTATATTTTGTAACAGTCAAGTTTGTACATTCGCGTAACAGAATTCAGAATCCAAGCAAAAGAGACCGAAGCTGACCAGACTAGGACTGTGACATCCCGAGTCCGACCACACTTCAACTCGTAAGCCAGGATTCCAAGACTCAAGACCCTACGAATGACCACCTTGAAATTACACGTAGTATACCTCTTTCCACACGGCCGACATAGGTCACGGAGAAGCAATGAGACTCTGATAATTAAAAGAGAGGTTCTTAATTGACTAAAATATCACTAAATTTAATTTAACTTAATGCATAGTTTTCACATATATAGACTATAATTAGAATTGGATTGAATGAGATCAATAACGAAACAGAGAATGAAATACATTAAATTAATTATATATTTATTTACAATTGGCATGAAATTGATTAGTTTTCCACATTTCAGCGTCGAATGTACAAACATTGAGTGGATAAGAGAACACATTCTCTTTTTATATACAATTATAAATAGCTTTAGATAAATAATTTTTATACAATTCAAAATAGCTTTAGATAAATACTTTCATTTAATTTTCATAAATGGGTTTGACATGTGCCCATCTTATGAGTTGCTTTTCAATTAATACATAATTAATCACTACGTTATGTCTATAAAATCTCGATAAGCCAAATCCTATTACATTTGTGGCTGGTATATAAATAATTATATTAAACTTTGATCATGAATTCATTTACTAAAGTATACAATATAATTTAATAACGAGCGCATAAACCAGCTCAAGTAATGATCGATCGAACATGGCTTTCGAGAGAAAATTTCAGAATGCTGAAAGCGTTAGGTTAAGGTGGGAGAGTTGGCTGAAATAAGATTTTACCAATGCGCTATGGCACAGGTAAACAATAATAGGAAAAGTCGCTCTGCGGATGGATGAAATAACTTCAGGGTTCTTGCGACAAACGCCGGTACCCTGTAACCGATCGCAATGCTGCGTGAAAAGGAACATTTGTGTTCAGGAATGGCGGGGGACTTACGTGCTAACCTGGCCTTGGCTCAGGCTTCGCTACTGCTCTACCCTATAAGAGAAGATGTGCTGGCAACGCCGAGGCTCCATCTTAAGATACGTATATTACGTATAGCAGCAAAACGAGAATAATTTTATAAAATAAGATCACATCCGCCAAGCAAAGAATAGTATATTTCATACTATGAAATACGAGTTAATAGCATATTAGCTCTATCAAATTGGGACCAACTCTTGCGTAGCCTGGTAATAAACGTCTATGCTACAAAAGGGGATATTACTACATCTGTACTTTGACATGTTCGATCTATTAAGTTACTTATAGATAAGAAATATTTAAGGAGGGAAAGTATATTTCTATGGACTTAAGAATTTAAATGTCAAATATACTTATAAATATGATCAAGGCTAAATTTAATTCTAAATAAACTTATCAAGTTAAGTTTTTTTTTAAATGGTTGATTATAAAAGAGCCACATTTCACATATTAAATCATTTAAATAATAAAAAAAAATAGGATTTCGAAACAGCGCAGAGAGTTGACGCAATAAACAATTTACACGAAGATTTTCAAATATCTTCTTAAAAAGATGAAATTAAGTGCCACTGTTTCGAAATATTGGCATATGAAATATAATAAGCATTTAAAATAAAATAAGCAAAGAAATATAGACACAACCGCAGTGATATAACTTTAAACTAAATAATTTACTTTAAATGAAAGGAAAATATAAATTACTCAGATTATTTAAACTTTAACAACATGAAATTTCAGATAGCAATTGACATATTTAAAATATTAATTAAATGGATTTAAGTTTTGGTTACATTTAGCTTTATCATTATTTTAAAAGAAAGTTAGCTAACTTAGATAGATATTATTACATTTAGAATTACACAGAATTACAGAGCTCTGCGGTTTGAAAAATAAAATGGTCCCGGTATGATTTATCTGCAAGTTCTTGGCTGTTGGTTTGGTTTAGTTTGACTGGGCGGCATCATCTTTCCCCTTATGTTAGGCTCGTCTCTTCTATCGGCATGATGGTGGTTTAGGCATTTCGACGAGAGAAACCCCGTTCTCCCGCGGAGTAACAGCAACAAGATGCCCGCTTTTAGCCGGACATGTTCAAATTAACAATTGTGAATACTGGCTACAACTCTCACTAACAATATATGGCTGTCTTTTTAAAAAAATACAGAGTATTATATGTTTTCCTTATCGGAATCTCCCGCCTCAAGACTCACTAAATTCAGGAATTTAATTAAGTGTTTTTCAATTTATAATTCAGATCTTAGATAACTTATGTTAGAAACATTCCATAAGCTATTATTATAATTAAGATTTTTCGTTGCAAACAATTGTCCAATTTAGATTTAAAAATAACTTAATCTTATCTAAGGGGATTTTAATTAGTAAATTTTTAACTAGTTTTACTTTTTTACGAATTCCAGGTGTGGTCGTTAATGACACTTGTTTACAACCAAAAATCTTTTAATTACTTGACCAGCTTTTATTTTTAATCTTACATAGAAACTCTTTCTATTTAAAAACAACCTTTTAACATTTTTTTTAAAACGAAAACATTTTTAACATATTTATTAAAAATAATTTACAAATATATTTTGATATAGCTTTTAAATATATTTTCGAGAAACTTTTCTCTGAAATATATTTAAAACAAGAAATCTTTTAACAATTTTAAAGAAACATTTAATAGTATTTTTAGATAACGGCTTTTACATGTTTTAAATCATGTCTTTCTTCTATATAGCACAGATTATATATCCACATACGAAATTACAATATTAAACAACAAAATTAATAATTTACTCTTAACTTAAATAATATAATAAACATTTTTAGAAATATTAAATAACTTTAGGACGCTATAATTTTACTAATCCTATCTAATTATAGCGTTGGTTCGCACGTAAATATATAATGCTGTTTAGACAGACATGAACTAATTTTAAATTTATTAACATTTAAATAGGTTCGAACTTAGCACAGATGAGAGTGTCATTAGGTTTGATGGTGGTGAAACGGAAAGGGATTGGAGATTTCCGTTTCAATTTATTATTGAATTTACAGCGATTAGAATAGATATAAATCAAGAAAATAATATATTTTGCAATAAAAATAATATCAATTATTTATCAAAAAAATATATAGATGACAAATAAACTATGCAGAAATGAAAATCTTTAAGAAATGTTTATAAGTATTTTTGAATTTACAATGTTTACATTTATTCTTGTATTCATTATTCATCGTCGTCATTTTAAATTATCACTTCACTACAGAATGAAGAGCTCTCCAAATTTGATCTAAGTCTCCGAGCCATAACCCTATTTTTCACATCACACCAGCAAATTTTATTAGTTTATCCATCCTTCTTACCTATGATCTTTTTATAGGTAATTTAAATCTTGTGATCCAATTTAGAGCTTTAACTGGTTATCTTTTATCATCTCTTTAAGCAATATGTCTAGTTTAGTTTCAGTCTCTTAATTCTTTTCTCTTAATTCTTTCAGTGATGTCTGTAATATATCTGCTTGTTTGTTACCTATGAATTTTGCTTTTGATCTTTTCTTGAATGATCTGAAGTCTCTATTGCTCTTCTGGTGTGTCCAAGTCTCAGATCCATAAATAAGAACTGATAAGACACACCTATTAAAAATCTTTCTTTTCAAACACATAGGTATATATTTTCTTAATATTAAATTACTTATAACAAGAACATTGCATCTAAGTTCACTTCTATGATTAATTTCTCCCATTATGTTTTCATCTGTATTAATAATCTAACCAAGTTATTTGTATTTAACTTCTTTTGAGAAAATCTATTGAATATTACGTTAATATCCTAAATTTTTAACTCTCATCTGATAACTTTTGCAACATTTCCTGAAGCTCTGAAAACAGCCACATCATATATAAAAATCTAGATGACTTCAAAACAATTTACTTTTACTGCTTCAGAAATGCAAAAATTGATACAGATATTTGTTATAGATTTGTATTTTTGCACACATTTGATTTGCCATCAATATATTTTTTTGTTAAATAATTGATATTATTTTAATAAATAAAGTTATTTTTATTGTAAAATATTTATATTTTTAAATTTTATTTAATATATTTTTGTAGTTGTGAATTCAAGAATAAATTCAAATGATTTATTTTTTATCCATTAATTTTTCTTTTTTTATTCATGGGTAATGACTGTAAATCAATAAAGCTAGTAAGTCATATGCTATATTAACATCAAATTTTGTGTTAAGGAAACTTTTAAATATAATATGAAGCCAAAGATGGATATTTTCTTTTTTTTTTTTTTCAAATATTTCCCAAGATATATTACTTTGAAAATTTGTTATTTAATTAGATTCATTTTTTTTATCATAGAAATATAGAAAATGTACAAATATTGTGATAGTAATTGTAATTAGATATCATTCCTTATTATATGAATATTAAGACTTTACATTATACTATCACCATTTCTGATACACAGTGACCTGGAACTTTAGAAAGATATATTGTATTTTTTTTCCTTTAAGATTAATATAATCTATTAATTATTTTTATAAAAGAAAAACATTGTTTTTCTATAAAGTTTACAGGTGTTAATATAGTAAAAAGTCTATCAGCTTCATTGATTTATATAGTATTTATTATTGAATTTGCAGTTACTAGAATATGTTAAATAAAATTCCAAAAAATTATATATTTTGCAATAAAATAATTTATTTATCAAAACAATATGGAATATTTAAGAAAAAAATGCATTGATAACAAAATGTGCATAGAAATGTAAATTCATAGCAAATATCCACGTTTATTTTAGAATTTATAATATCTTCATTTATTTTCAAATTTATGGTTACAAGAATATATTAAATAAAATTTTTAAAAAAAATACATTTTGCAATAAAATGATTTATTTATTCAAATAATATCAATTATTTTGAAAAAAATACATTGATGACAAATAAAATGTATGCAGAAATGCAAATCCATAACAAATGCCCCCATTCAATCTTGAATTTATGATGTCTGCTTTATTTTTGAATTTACAATTGCAAAAGTATTTTAAGTAATGCTTATTTTTATTTTATCATCATCATCGTCAACCACTGCAAGATGAAAGTCCAAGTTCAATCCATTTTTTCCGATTTCTAGCCTCTTCTCCATATCACCCCTGCACACTTTCTCATTTCATCCATCCATCTTACATGTGGTCTCTTTCTGGGTCATTTACAATCTCTTGGAATCCTATTTAAGATTTCAGTTATTCATCTATTATCATGTCTTCTGGCAATATGTCCAGCCCAATTCCACTTCAGTCTTTTAATTTTTTCAGTGAGGTCAGTAACACCTGTTTGTTCTCTTACCCATATATTGTGTTTTTGATCTTTTGTTACTCCTAATGTGTATCTTTCCATACTTCTTTGAGTGGTCTGAAGTTTCTGTATTGCTCTTCTATTAAGTGGCCAAGTCTCAAATCCATAATTAAGAACTAGTGAAACACATTTATTAAAAACCTTTCTTTTTAAACCCATAATCAAGGTATATTTCCTTTTAATATTAAATTATTTCTATCAAAAGCACTCCAACTAAGTTTAATTCTATAATTAATTTCATCCATTATGTTTTCTTCAAGGTATTTGTAGTTATTAACTTCTAACTCATTGTAATCAATCTTTATTTTCATTTTTTGAGAAAATCCATTGAACATTACTTTAATCTTTTTAACATTTATCTTTAGTCCTACTTTCTTAATTTCATCTGATAACTCTTGCAACATTTCCTGAAGCTCTAAAGCATTATTTGCAAAAACATCATCTGCAAAATCTAAATGACTTAAATAATCTCTCTATTTACTTTTACTCTTTTAGTTTTTTATTTTAATCCACAAAATACTTCTTGCAGCACTGTTGTAAAAAGTTTTGAAGATATGAAGTCACCATGTCTTATACCCTTCTCATTGTTAATTTTCCTAATATAATTATGTAATCTAATTGTTGCTGATACATTTTTATAAATATTCTTCGGAATATGAATATCATCCTGGGTCTACATCTTGATGATTCAATGCTTTAATCCCTGAATAAATGTTTATAGAATCAAATGCCTTTTCATAATCTACAAATCCAAAGCATAATGGCAATTCATATTTATTTGGTCCTTTCTATAACTTCTCTCAATACTTGGATATGATCTACTGTACTAAAACCACTTTTAAATCCAGCTTGTTCTTTTGGTTGGTTGAAATCCAATGTTCTCTGTAGACGAGTTGTAATTATCTTGGTAAAATTTTGTATAAAACTGATAAAAGGCTATGATAGATCTGTAATTTCTAATATCTTCTTTATCATCTTTTTTAAATATTAATATTAATACTGCATTCTTTCAATCATCTGGTACATCTTTATCATTTAGACATTTGGTATATAACTTTGCCAAAATTTTTTCTATTTCTTCACCTGCTTCTTTTAATATATCAATTATAATTCCATCATTACCTGGAGCTTTTCCTCTTCATAAATTTAATTGCATATCTCACTTTTTCATTTAAAATCCTGGGCAATTCAGAAGATATAATAGATATAGGAAGTACTTGTTCTTTATTACTATATAATTCTTGATAGAACTCTTCTACCCATTTCATGATGTCATCTCTCTTTTTAGTAATAGTTCTCTTTTATTATTCTTATTGCAGATATAAGTTTCCTACCAATACCAAAAGGTTGTTTTAAACTCTTTGAGACTTTTATTCTTTTCTCCAGCTCTCCTTGCTAGTTCACAATTATACTTTCTTATATCATTATCAACTCTTTTCCGCACCATTTTACAAAATCCGAGATATTCAATCCTCATTTTTATATATCTTCATATTCCTTCTTTTCTCCATAAATTCTCTAGTCTCAGTAGAAATTTTATTGGTCAATTGCTGCTTTTTTCTATCAGCTATTTTTGTTGCAGTTTTTAAAAGTGTATCAGTTTTTTTCCTATTAAATTCATTCAAATCTGAATCATGTTCATTCTAAATTTACTATTACTTGAAACCGATTTGCAAGTTCTAATTTAAATTCATTAGAATGTTTCTGAAGATTAGGAATATCAACTGTAAATATTGTTTTTCTTAATAATTTTTGTCTCTTTAATTTTGCATTAACATGTATCTTACATCTTACTAATCGATGATCACTTCCCGTGTTAAATTTATTAAGAACATTACAATCTTGAAATATGTATTTTCTGATAGTCAAAATATAATTCAATTCTACTGTACCTTTATTTGGTTGCTTCCATGTCCATTTCCTTTTTAACATTTTTCTCAAAAAAAGAATTCATAATATAAAGTTTTTCTTTTTCTGCAAACTCAACAAGTCTGTGGCTTCTCTCATTTCTTTTACCGTAAACAAAAGTACCTACAGCACCTTCATCTTTTATTTACCAATTCTAGCATTAAAGTCTCCCATAACAATTTTAAAATGTTGTTTAGACTGATCAAAAACCTTTTGTACATCCATATAAAAATCTATTAGTTTATCACTATGAGAACTTGTTGGGGCATAAACCTGAATTATCTCCATTTGGTATCTGTTATTAACTAATCTTACCATTCTGACCGATACACCATCAATCTTCACAATATTATTCTTCCCCTTTTTATTTATAATGAATCCTGCTCCACTTGTACTTTCAATATTTGTGCCTTTGTAGTAGAATACATGTCCATTTTTTAAATCAATTGTCTCTTCACTTTGTCTTCTAACTTCACAAAATTTAATATCCTGTTTAATATAAGACAGTTCTTCCAATTCTTGCAATTTTCCTTTACTTGAAAGTGATCCGCAGTTGTAAGTATCTAAATAAAAAGTCATTAAATGGCAGTCTGAGTCTGCAATCAAGGGATTCTTAGCACTCTCCGCTCTGCCTTGACTCGTGACTTTACAGCCTCCTGGGAATAAGGACCATGATTTATTTTTGTCTGTCATGATTGTATATATCTATTAGAAAAAAATGTTCATTCACACACCACATTCATTCTGCCTTATCAGGCAACTGAGAAGAAAGTCCATAGTCTTTCTTGATCTTAAACTCAGAGGTAAAAAGCCAATAAATTCACCATGCTGGCTAATGCGTGTTGGTTAGCAGCCTATCCGTGTTTATACACTATATGAATAATCACATAGTAATAACAGCTGCAATGACAAAAATGTATGGAATAGGTATTAGAAATTTCTCCTGCTTGATTCCTTTAAGGCCTCCAAGAGAAATCAAAGGGTCTCCTTTCAGTTAACAGCAAACTCTTTTCTGCAGCCTTTTATTTTATACAATTTCTTTAATATACATTTTTTATGGCAAAATGTATTCTTTTATTCAATATTCAAAAATAAATGCACACCTTTTTTATGGATTTTCATTCCTGCATATATTTTATTTATCATTAATGTATTTTTTTGTTGTTGTTAAATGAATGATTGGTATTGTTTTGGTAAATAAATTATTTTTATTGTTGTTTTTTTTTATATTATTATTAATATTTTTTTTTTGCCATAAATTCAATAATAAATGTCAACATTTTCTTTTTCATAATTAATTTCTATTCATTCTGTGATATTACTATATTATCTCCATCATGAGGATAGATTATACATTATATATAGCATCAATCTATGAATTACTTTTATAAAAGAAATGTATTAATGAATTACTTTTATAAAAGAAATGTATTAATTATGGATAAATGTCTTAAAATTTTAAATGCAGCAAAAACAACTAATGATTTATAATTGATCATTTGTTTTTTGTTTTTTTTATCATAAACATAAGAATATAAATTATAGCATAATTATATTCACAATTTGTTGTCAAGGCAATTTCAATAGATAAAATATGGATTAAAATCTCAATCTGTTTCAATCACTTATATTCATTCTTTATATTTAAAGAAATCCATCTTTCTTTCTTTCTTTTTTATTGAAGTTGCCTTGATAATAGACTGCAGTTATTTTATTGGTTGATTAAGATTTGTTAGTACGATTTATTACATAAGAATATATATAAATTGCTGAAAAACTAACAGCCATTGTTAGCAATTTTTTTAAAAAACTTGCTTTTTATCTGTGATGAGAAAAACAAAAACTTTACCATAATATTTGAATACATCTGTAAAGTTGGCTAATTTTAAAGCTTGAAAAGTTATTTTTTTTACAATATATCACAATGGTGAAGTTAAGTAAAAAAAATCATATTGTCAGGACTTTTTCATGCTTTTAAAATAATCACATTTTGATATCTTTTCATATTTTCAGTATGTAATCGATTGATATTTGTGAAGAACTAGATTACTTTCATTTATAGGAACATTTTGATAAATTTACCTTTTTTTACTGTTTATTAAAAATTAATAAGATTTAATTTACATAAAAAATTAAAAACAAAATCTTCTGAATAAGAAATTGTTTAAGTGAAAAATACAAATCATTATTTATATTTAAACACACATACATATGAGAAGAGGAAAATTATAAATTGTACCAAAATATTATTTATTTCAAAAAGTTACATGTTGGATGGATAAATTTGATTTTTTTTTTTTATATCCCAGGCTTCGGGCTCTGTCAAGTGGCAATAGTATAGCATCTCCACCACCTTCTCCTAGTCTACCTAAATATAAATCAGCTGAGCATCGTTATGGAAGAGAAGAAATGTTAGGGTTATTTGTTAAGGATATTAAACTTCCAGATAGACTACGAGAATTTACATCTATTCTGATAGAGAAAGCACAAGTCCCATTAGCCATTGTGCCCATGACAGAGGAAGAGCAAGTAAGTAGATGTTTTCTTTAATAATTTTTTTTTTAATGTTTATTGGTATTAATATATTTTGAATATATATATATAAAATGATCATTTCATTTGTTATTTCTTTGAAAGCAATTCCTATACATTGTTTTGAACCATCTCCAAGTTTATTGATTTTTTTGTTGTTTGTTTCAAACATAAATTGCAGTTAAGTTTTTCTAATGTCTACTCAATGATCGATCATCTTTTTTCCCCTTTCACTCTCCAATTTCTTTTAACATATCCATAATAATTTCTTCACCTATGACTACTTTTTTAAATTTTCTCAATAATTATTTTTCACAAAGAGTTAACATGAGTAGATGGAAAGTGAATGTAGGGACATAGAAGAATGTAATTTAGATTTTATTTAATTTATAATAAAATGGAGGAGTGATTGCAAATAGCATAATTCAATTAATCTGAGGGATTTTCTATACTACAATTTTTTTTTAAAAACCTTTCGTTTTAGATAATTGTTTAGGTAAAGAACTTATTAAGCTGAAAAAAATTAATAACAATTTGCATTTTTATCTTAATTAATTTCAGAACTAGGAATGATGAAAAAATATTTTCCTTAAGTCTGAATGAATAAAAAAATATATATGTGATTCAAATATAATTTTTGTTATTATAGTACAATTCTATCTTTTTAAAAATAATTATTAAAGATTCAAAAAATAAATCTCTGCACACATTCATTGGTAGAAATTTTTGCATTGTATATATATATATATTGAACCGGGTGGGAGAAGATCTCTCTGACTATATAAATTTAAAAAAAAATTAAATCTCCATCTACTCCAGCCACACTTTTATTATTGCAGTATACCAGCTCTCCTAAGTCAAATACAGGTGGTTGATAAGACCAACGGCATCTATAACCAGACCGAGGCTATACAAAGTATAACCTGCGGCCACATTTCCATGCTATAGAACTTCTCAACTGCTAAATTCAAATCCTTGCCTTCCAAAGCATTTTTATTTGTTTCAAGGTAAAACCTCAGGTGCCAGCTAATCACAAATTATAATTAGCATGCTTAGATGACAGGTAAACAATTTAGCGCTTGGTTAATTCCTAGCTAACTCTTATTTATTACAGGGAATAAATCATATTAGACCATTTAGTATTTACACTTAACTAAATATTATCTATTAGTGGCGTAATTATTTAAAAAGAATTGACCAACATTAATTAGCAAACAAATAATTTATTCTAAGACATTTTGATCAAGCCTAAAGCTAAAACATTATAATAAAGAAAATTATATTTTTGTTTCAAGCACACTCTTAATAAATACATGATAAAAAAGATTGATTTAATTACACATTATAAATATGAATATGCACCCATAGTTTTAATATAGTTGATCACTTATGGAAAGCTTTTAGTACATATTATGAGAAGATTAAATATACGTACATACTAGAATTCATTATAGATGGTAATTATAAGTAACACTTATTTTAGATTATATATAACCCTTAAAGATAATTATAGGGAATACTCAAAGATAATTATGGCACTTAAAGATTGCTCTGACTTTCAAAGTCTAACCAAGTCTTTTTACTCGAACACTTCAGTTTATGAATGGGAATATGAAACTTATATTTACCTAAGATTTTGACATTTGGCACTCCAAAGGATATGACTTCTTGCTCTCTCCTGCTGTATGGATTAGCAACCGGTTGGATTTCATTAATGGTTTTGGCATTCATTGGGATAGACCTTTCCTGACTGTTCAGATTATTATGTGGGCATGACTCTTAGATGGAGGGTCTCTGGAGTTATGGAGGACTGGGACTGGAGACAGGTCGCATACTCCAGTAACTGCTTAGCATTGCATGGTTGTTAGATGGTTCTTCAGTAAATATGAAGACACCCAACCACATTCTGGAGATGTTGATGGCTTTTCCCATCATTTCTTCGCTGGAACTCTTTCACAGTAGTAATACCAATTTTAATCTTAATGATTGCTGTGAGTCAAGAATCAAGAGAGTCAACTAATAATGATGAATAGATTTTCAGTCCTTTTATGCGATTCCTTCTTATTGTTTCCCTAGTTATCTCTTCCATCTAGTTTAATTAATTTGCAAATTTTACTAATTATATTCCCATTGTTTTTTTAATCAGCATATCTGCATAGATTAATCTGGCCTTTGGATAAGATATTGTCTGAAATTATTTTTCATTGTTTTCATTTATAGTTACTGTTCTCATTCTATTTTTTTTTTTTTGTTTATCTGCTGACCAGCCTTTGACTGGATTTAAGCTTATATTATAGACTTTCCTTTTACCTATTTTAATTCAACTTTCATTTCTTTACACACACACTTTTCTTTTTTTTATGTAATGAAAAGAGATAACTATAGTTTTTAAATCTTTTATTTAGTTAAATTTATTCCCCTTTTCCTATTCACTCTTTATACTAGATTTTTCTCCCTTTTTAAAAAAAAAAAAAAAAAAATGATGAAGCGCTTTGTCTTTTGGCGATCTGTGTTTCAAAAGAGAGAAAAAAAAGTATTTAAATTCTTTCTAAATTACAGTTCTTTCTTAAACTTTTTCTACATCATATTTCTATTTCTTATAACTTATACTTATTTCTCTTAATAACATTTATCCAATCATTTGTTAATAAATGGTTCCACAGTATTTTATTTTTTTTAAAATTTCTTTTTAAAATCTTTAAACTAGTTATATATTTTCCGTATAAATATTACAAATTATGTGACGCTATTCAATAGTGGTGCAATATATATCTTGAAACTTTTGTCATATATTTGTCACCTAAAAATAACTAATCTATGTTCACCTGTTTAATTTTTTTGTTTTTCTTATAACATTTTAAAATAAAAAATAATTCTTATTTTTTTACTTTTGAATAATACCTACTGATAATTACTTCCAAAATATTTAAAACAAGTAATAAACATTGTTTGTCTTCAGTTCCTCATTTGTTTGCAATATAAGTTCTTCTTTGCATACATTCTTTTTTAGTATTCTTTTGATTTTCTATTTTTACCATTATATTTTTTAACAAATGTAATTTTGAGGGATTTGAACCCAGACTTTCAAGCGCCCTTCCGTTATCCAATCTATCTTATACAACCAATACACATGACCACACATTGGTGAAAAAGATAAATGATCTCCAATATACATATTTCACGCTGAGCCAGCACTCATCAGTTGATCCAGATCATCATCTCTCACATATATATATAATCATGCTCAGTTTATATTAAAATAACAAATCTTCAAACTTTAATAGATATGCTTCAATCTACTTCACTCTTGGCCCAATAAGCAAATGTTGTAATTTAATTCTTAATTGCTGGAATTTAAAAAAAAAACCTTCAATGAATATTTGAACATTTTAGAGGTAGCAACATCGCCACAAATTTTATTAGCAGAGATATCCAATATTATATAAATATCTGCCTTAATTAAACAGTACAGGGAGCAAATTATTATTAATATATTAAGTTTATTAGTGATTAGCACGAATGAATATAAATCAAATGTATAATGATCATTCATCACTAATAGGATGAGGACTTTATTTTGGATAGATGTGATGGAAGCAGATTATCATAATTGCTTATATATTATGGTTTGTGCACTGAAGTTAGTTTCTCCATGAAAATCATATATATTGTAACAAGGTGGGATGGTAGAAAGAAAAGGTGTGAATATGGGTGATGGAAAAATCATCATCAACCCCATTTCAAAATATAAATACAAGTATCAATAATTTAAATAATTTACAAAAGTATATATAAGTAAAATATATTTAAAGGGAACATGGGAACAGATCAACCAGCAACTAAAAGCATAATTATCCACCAGCATTATAAATAAATAAATATCAGTAATACTCAAAATAAACCATTCATCAACAATTAAAATAAATGATTACAATAAATTAACAATCAATCTTGTGACTAGATTGGAAATGGGCCTTCTGTAGACCAGGCTAACTATTGAGCCTTTGCCAGCTTGGGCAATTATTTAAACATAACTTGGATGCACCATCTTAAGTGCTCATCCATCAGAATACATAATAATTAGAAAAATCTAAACAATGCTGGGATACAAAAACATGCTGATTATCATCAATGCTTTGACCACTTAGTATCATTAATGTCCTGGTCAACTGTAAACTTAACTTCTAATAAGACTAAACTAAAATAAAATATAGGGCATGGGCTTTAAAGAGTATTCTCTTTTGCACCAACCAGGGTAATGATTGATTATCTCTGGATGTCCCCAAAACACTAAATACACATCCCCATTCATATATTCATCCCATGCTCGAATCTAGCTCAGAGAACATAAGCTCTATTATTGTATGTGACCAAGAGATGATGCAATACAATTTTTAACAATTAAATAAGTTTATTAATAACAATAAAAAAAATTGTATTATGGCTCTTCACATATCAATTAAGTCATCTGATTTTAATTACTATACAATAAAAAAAATATCACATTTATGATTTACAAAATTACAATACACAATTCAAGTTATTACTATGGTTTACATATATATGTGCACAGACGCACAATTTATAATATACAATTAATATTCAAGAATAACAAAAAATGATTAAAATTTGCATATATGTCTTATTTGACAAGCATTGACATATATGCGCACATGAATATGCAGTACAATTGACTTATATTACAATCGTCATATAAAATAATAAATACATAATTAAACTTTTCAGTTGTATATAAAAAAATACTACAAATGTTTAAAAATGTACATGTGTGTGTGTGCGTGTGTATTCACACACTGACAAAAAGTTACATATTTTAATTTGTTACAATAATAAAGTTATAATTTCCTAATTGATTCCATTTGGAAAACATACATGAATTTCACATATATACCTGTTTATAAACAAAATATAGATATACACCTGGGTCTCTTTTTATGCGGACTTATTTAACATGATTTTGAAGTTACGTGATTCGTGTTTCACCGGAAGTCGAACTCTGATAATGCGCTATTACTTTAGCACTTATGTTATATTGAAAGTAATAGCACATTATTGGAATTCGACTTTCATCTTAGTAATTTCAATATTTTCAGTGCTTTATAATAGTAAGATTTTATGCAATAATGAAATTAAAATCATGATTTCCACATTTTATGTATACACACATTAAATTTTACAAGATTATAATGTAAATTTGTTCAAACATTGTGCGTGTTAATTTTGCATTTTAAATCACATTCTGTTTTTGCTTTTTAAAAAAGAATGTAATCAATTATTAATCATTTAGTGTCCACAAGTTTATTTTTAAAAGGTCAGTAATAGCAGTGGGCACAATTAAATTTGACAATTAAAAATTGAAATCTGATTTTTAATTGTAATTAACAATTTAAAAATTACTTACGGCGACTTGAAATGAATGTGATGTGAAATTTGATTTTTAAACGGAATTGAAATTTAAAGAAAAAAATAAGAATTTAATTGTTAGTTGTTAGTATCATAAACAATTAATAAAATTATCGTCTCAAAGATTAATTACTAATTACGTTGTCACCAGAAAACCATTGACACAACATGTGTGTGAAGTTGGCGCTAGCTGTTTGCAAACGAATGTGTTTTTTGGCAAATAGCTATAATAAATTAAAACGTGTATAAAAAAATGTAAATTACTGTACTGTAAATTATGCATAAAAATATGTTATTTTGAATAAAATTAAATATTATAGTTAAAAAAAGAATTTTTTATCAGTCATATTTTATTTCCTTATTTTTTTTTTTTTTGCGTGAATTTTAAAGTAATTTTACGTTGGTGCTTTGCTTTTACGCGAATTTTGAAAAATCACAGACCGCATCCTCCCTTTTTCAATGTAAGTTACGTCTATTTTTGCGTGATTTTATTTGCGCGTGTTTTCTGAGGAACCTATCGTGTAAAACGAGACCTAGGTGTAATTTAAAATTATTTATCAGTTTATAAGTTCTCTTTTTTTTCTTAAAAAAAAATATAGCCAATTTTTGACAAGTATTTGTTGATTAATTATCAGCGTTTTTAGACCAATTTAAAAGATTTGTTTTTTCGATTTTAATTCAAACAAAATTATGCTTGCATTTAAATTATATATTCTTTTTTTAATGAATATGAAAATTATTTCTTTGCAATATATATATATATATGTATCAAATCGTCTTTCTTTTAGACATTTGATTTAAGCAAATTATTTACTTGTTTTGCTTTAAGTTATTAATTTATAATTTTAAAAGTCGTTTTAAGAAATATTAAAATAAAATAACTCACTGTATATACACGCAACGGCAGCATATGTACACCAATTTCTTCAAGCTTTCTTTTGGTAAGCTTGGTTTTTGGTCCATCAGAAAAATATAATTTTGGGCTTGTTATCATCGGGGGGAAATATTGAAGTAATTTGTTGGCACACCATCAGCTTCCTTCTGTAATCCAAGCAATTGTCAGCATCAGGAAGAGATACAATTCAGGTGATTTGTTAGCATGCCATGAGCTTACTTCTATCCAGGATTGGCAAGCTGTCTCTAGAACATATTTAAGTAGCTAGTTGATCCATTTGCAGTGACTTTGGCCTCATAAATCAAAACTCTGCAGTAAACTATGAGGCAGCTACTGGACTGGTAGTCCCTTAGATCTTCATAAGAGCTCTGTATAACTCTGCTAGCTATTCTGCTAACCACTCCTCAGAAAATTAAAGCCAAACTTTGCAGTTGGTCTAATTGGTCACTGCTTAAAATATTAAAACCAGACTCTTCTGGCCAACTCTTACAAAATTGCAAGCAAAAACTACCTGATATTTTTTATCAGTCCTTTTATAATCTTTCTTGGGTCATATGATATAAACATAGTGTCTGTTTTCAGTCTGTCTAATCCTTTTGAAAACAAGCTTGAAATTTTTTATCAAAGTTTGATTGGAAAAAGTTGATTTCAATTAACTTTAATCCTTTGGAATCTACATACATGTTTTTACTCCGATAATAGAAATTTTCAAATTAATTAAAAGATTTCAAAAATAGACATTTTTACAATTATCAGAAATCATGCTTATTTTTAAATTTTCAAAATCAGAATAAAAATATTAATTTTTATTTATCAGACCTTTTTAAAATATTTAATTTTTTAATAAAATATTATTACATTCAAATATCAGTCTTTCAAGCTAATTGTGCATGCGCTTTTTGCGAGTGTTAATAATAAATGAATACTTTCTCTTCCAATACAAGATATAGTATTTATACAGGAATAAAATGAATCACTTATTCCTACAACTCAAATGCTTATATATGAGCATATCTGAAGTACTGGCAAGGAAAGCGTAAATACTATTGTAAATCCAGAGTTATTTAACTCTTTATTTATTATTTTTATTTCAGTGATTGAAGAAAAATATCTACTACAAATTATTGGGTGCTATGTAACCCAACTGGTTACAATATATATATATGCATGAACAAACATATACGTACATATTTGTATGAAGAATGATTCTAGTTAACATTATGCAATCCTTTCATTAAATCTCAAAAAATATACCTTCTTTCACTCTTTCTAATAATTTAATATTTAATAGTTTAATAAGGCAATTAAAGAAATTTATTAAGTTTATTGATTTAAGCATATAGATTTTATAATTTTTATCAAGTGATTGTCATACTACTTCCTTTGTTCTTATGATTTTTTTATTTTTTTTATTCAGATACTTTTCAAAGTAGCAGTAAATTATAATTTAGAATTTTATGACATAATTATCTTTTAACAACTTTATATAATAGTGATTAATATTTTTTTTTTTGTTTGTTTGCAGCGTCTTCTTACAAGATGTGTTAATAGTGAGGCAGTGTTACGTCTAATGGATCAAGGTAGATCTACTTTGAGAGGTGGACGGGGAGGAGGAGGTGGTGGTGAACGAGGAAGAGGAAGAGGTATATATAATCATAAATTTGTTCTATTGGAATTATAAAAAGTATGTAGATTTATATACTTTTTTTTGTTTAAGGTCGGGGATTTTATGCAAGGGGTGCTGCACACGAAGAAGAAAGAGACAGAGGGGGGTTTTCTAGACCTCGTTTGCATGATAGGAGTCAAAGTTGGGAAGACAGGTATAAATTATTCAAATTTATATGATATCTTAAAGAGTTTTAATCTAAATACAAATAAAACTTGATTTAGTTGGGTTTATTTTTAAAAAAAAAATATCTTAAGTTTAATTAAACTTTTAAATTTTCAGATGTTTTTAAATCTAGCATAATCATTAATTTTATATATGATAAACTAATTGTATATTTAAGTTATATATATATATATATATATGTTTTGATTGAATTATTTCTTAAATTTATATTATATATATTTACATGTATATTAAAGTGAAGATTTTCAAAAGTAAAAAATGTGAATATATATTTTGGATTCATCCACATATACATTTGCTTGTTTTTAAAATTAACATTATGCCATAATCACATCAGCCATCAACAAAGGAATACTAGCCATTCAAGGATGTTGCAGAGATACCTTAAAGAAAAATTAGGAAAATGTTTATTATAATTTAAAGATATTTTAAATACTCGAATTTAGATTTTTTTATGCACAGTATTGATATATTTTTCTAATTAAATTGAGATACAAGTTATGTAATAAGGCAATGAATGACAGATGAAAAGTCACATTTGGATCTTAGTGGCCATTTTTGAATAATGTATCTTTTGAAAACTATTCAGTAAGAAGTTAGTTTTATCCAGCAAAAATCAACAATGATTCAGAAGGAAAGGGAGATTGATAAACTAGAATTTGTAGTTAAATAGTGTTATGTTCAATATTTAATTTGTTTAACTTTTGTAGCAATATTCACAATGATTTTAGTTTACTTCATGTTAAAAAATGAAATATTACAATTTCCATAAAATTAACATATCATAAAAAACAATAAAACAGAAAATATTATCATTATAATAAAATAAAAATTAAAAAATTTAAAGTTATTAATTTTAAATTGATTTATAAATTCTGAATTTTGATATGTAAGTTTTAAAATAATTTTTTAGTTTAAAAAATGACATGGAAAAAAAAAATTTTATGTTATTGATTTTTAAAAATTGAAAGTGTTTGAATTTTCCATTTTTATATAGGTCTTATCTATGGGAAAATATTTGAGGGACAGGGAGATGCTTATTTTTTAATAAAATAAATATTGGATTATCCAGTGATTTGTTTTTAAATGATTATTTAAAATAATAACATTGATAAATTATAATTTGGAATTTCAAATATATATTTGTAACTGCATTTGGCCAATTTATATGTGTGCGTATTTATATTGCAATGGTATGAAGAATCAGGGTGAGCCTAGGGTAATGGCACTCATGATCATCAATCCCCAAATCATGAACTAATCTAAGCTTCAATTTACAAATAATATAATAAGGAATGAACAATGAATATGAGGAACATGTGAGATCATTCTGAGAGATCAATGGAGAACTAACTATAAGTATTTTAAGTATAATCTCACCAGCATTGCCCAAAATAATCATCATTCATCATTATGAATGATCAACAATAAAAATAAATCAACAGTCAATCTTGTGACTGGATTTGAAATTGGTCTACTATAGACCAGGCTAATTATTCAGCCCATGCCAGCTTGGAGCAGATTATTTACACAATAATTTGGATGCACAAACTTAAGTTGTAATCCATAAAAGTACAACAGTAAAAAAAAAATAATGCTGGGATACTATACATGCTAATCATCATTAATGCTCTAGTCATTCAATACCATTAATGTACTGGCCAACTATAAACTTAATGTCTAATAAATACTAAAGTGAATAAAATGTAGTGCATGGACTTTAAAAGATATCCCCTTTGCATCAATCCAGGATCATCATCAACTGGATGTCCATAAACACTAAATGTATAAACCTTCTTTATATAACAGACCATTATGCACAAATCTAGCTCAGGAACAAAACCTCTATAACTGTTATTATGAACAAGGGATATAATCCTAACATAATTTTCTATAACTTTCAGATTGAATAAATTCACTGGAATAACTTTAACAATGAAATATCAATTTATTAATAACAATAAAAACGAAATTAAGGTTTGCAGAATATGGCTATACATCATATAAATTAAGCCTTCAGAATTTAATGAATACTAAAAAAAAAATTAGGTTTACATAAAACATATATATATAAGCACACAGATGTGCGGTAGAATAATTTATGAACATATTTGAAGTGTCATATAATAATAAAAAAATATGATTAATTTTAACATATATGTATCTACCTGACACGCATCTATATAAGCACACAGACATGCTGTAACATATAGGAATTGTCATATAATGATAAAAAAATATAAGCTTTCAAATTTTAATGAGACATAAATAATGACTGATTTAACTTATATGTGTGTGCGCATGGAAATGTGTACACACTGGCATTTAAAAAAAAATGGTTGTTGTGCACTTTGTCCAATGTGGCCGCTCGATGACATTATTTGCAAAAATAATGAAATGTAACGTTACCAGGCCGATAATTTTTTGCTTTCTGTTCTCCGACAATTTTTAAAAATATTTTTACAAAATTTACGAACCAACATTATTTTATAAATTACATTTTTAATTACATTATATATTTCAGCGCGTACCGCATTTTACGAACCAATAACATTTTCTAAATTATCTTTCAGCCCATAGTGCTGGAATGTGCAGGAGGGATTCGTTGGTTTGCAGATCCAAAGGATCAGCCAATACATGCACTCGTATGAGCAAACCAAGCTTTCAGTGCATAGCACTAGAATGTGCGCAGGGGGATCCGATGGATCAGCGATACATGTGCTAGTCTGAGCAAACAAACCTTTCGACGCATAGTGCTGGACCACATGCGGGGGGGGGCGGTTTTGCTACAAACATAGCAATTTTATTACTCTCGTAGCTCTTCTCCCGCAAACATGCCTTTTCGTGTGACTTATGTGAAATGGTTATGGTACCTACCCTTTTGCAGTTGTTTTTACCTTCCAAGATATGTAGGGAATCGCAGCAATGGAATTACAATTATTAGTATGTAATAGTACATCAGGTAAATTTTAAGATCGTTACTTCGAATGCACATTAAAACACTTATGGCTAGTAGAATTCCATATATCCTCACATCGTATGGTAGTGATCTGTGAAGTGTGCGCTATTTTCATAATGACATCAAGCACATCAGTGGGCCGTAATATTTGTGTGCAATGTCATCTAGGCCTGCTAATGGCTAATATGAACAGAATTGTTCTATAGGCTGTAACTTAGGCTGCCTAAACTGCATATTTCTGTGCTTTTGCAGAGAAACGCCATTGAGTGGCCACATTGGACAAAGTGCACAACTGCCTTAAATCTAATAAACTATTATATTTTCTCAATACACAATTAATTCAATGTCAAAAAAAACAACATAAAATGCATATCTATATATGCACTCAGATATGCTGCATAATAAGTTAAAAATTAACATGTTCAAATTGTCAAAGACTTGTAAAAAAAAAAAATTCAATTTGTTTTTAATAATACATAAATGCACATGTATGATGTGTGTATATGTATATAAATATATGATATGAATTAAAGCTATTAATTAGCTTTCTTTTTTTGATGGTAAGTAAAAGTTGTTTTTTTTGACAGATTACTCTTGAGTAATTATAAATGTCTCTTAAAAAAATATTCCTGCAAGTCTTGTTTGCCAATCTAAAAAGATTTTTGGAGTTTTTTTTTTTTTTTTCATAAAATATACTGGTAATGCTTCTCACTTTTTTTTTTTTAATTATGTCATTTACTTAAAATAAAAAAAAATTGTAATTAAACAATTATAATTGTCATTTTTACTAAAGAAATTATTTAAAATAACACACCAGGAGTACTTATATATATATGACACAGTACCCCTATCTGTGCCCCTCTCTATATATATACAAAACAATATATGTATAAACTAATTCTTCAGCAAGCTAATGGACTCTCTGGATAAGCTTGTCCCTTTTAAACAGTAGTGGATTATTGTCATCTTCAGGAAAGATATAATCTAATAACTGTTCGCATACATACAGATAACTCTATTTAGTCTAGAATTTGAGACTTTAGGCATACCAGTTGATGGAGAACAGAAAAGCAGGCCCTTTACTTCCATGTGAATTCAAACTCTATTGCAGAGAACTGATAGCAGTTGCTGGATTTGCACTGCCTTGCCTTCAGTTATAACTTCATAGTAGTTCTGCTGTCACAATCTGAAAAATTAAAAAAACTTCCCACTAATCTTTTTTTCAATCTTCTACAGTGAGGATATTTGGGAAAAAGTACAGTAATTAAAAATAAGTTTTCTTATTTGATTGAAAAAAGTTAATAACTCTTTTTCAATTCAACTTAATCCTTTGAAAAACAACTTTGTGGAATTTTATCAAAATATGTTATACAAGCGTTAATTACAAAAAAATTTAGTAATCAAAATAGATAGTGGAATTTTATAATTACCAGTGTATGTATTGTAACATAAAGACATGCTTGTTTTAATTTCAAAGTCAGAATTAATTAAATATTAATTAGACCTTTTTAAATGTTTAATTTTTAATAAAAAAAGTTTAAAATCAAAATTATATAATTCTCAACTTATTCCAGTGTAATATAGAAAATATCTACAAAATTTTTTTTGCCTGTGTTTATTTCTACCTTTCCTTTCAAGTTTATATATATATGTGCACACATACTACTATGTTGCTGTATGCCATGAAGATACATAACCATCTCAGTATATATATACATGGTAAGATACGAAGGTAAAATTAGCAGAAGTAAATAAATGATATCTGATAATGAAACAAGTTGCTGGTTGAGCCTTATAGCTGCTTATAGGCATATGTAATATGTAAAAAAAATTCATCCTATTGATAATGATCAAATCAAGTACTCTACATTATTTAGAATTATTCCATTATGATATCATATTTAGGATTCTGATTACATTTCTAGATGAATCATCTAACTTTAAATGAGTATAAAATATATAGTTTGCTGAAGATAGCTTTTTTATTCATATCTGAGACTGGTAATGGATATGATACTGTGTAATATATTGTAATAAAGGGTAACATAAAGGATGCTCGTGTTGGAAACATGGATATATATGAGAATGAAAATAAAATGAAGATATGTATACATTGAGTGGTTTGAATGTGTATATTATTCATCTTGTAATTAAACATTAGTTTTATTTTTACTTTGTTATTATTATTCACCAATATCTACGATTACAGACTTAATAATATAAGATTAATGTTACAGATTTATCCACCTTACAATTTAAATGTCAACATATTAAAAAAAGAAAAAAAAATAGTTCAAAGAGGAAAAAAAAACAAATTTCATTTTCATGTATGAAATCTTCATCTTTTCTTATAAGAGGTGAAAATACTTTCTCTAAACTATCAAAATAAAAACCTACATTGCATCTATAAAAAAATAAATCTCTTAAAGATATTCAAATTATCTAAGTTTTTTTCAAATTAAATTATAAATATACGACTTTTTATGCGTTAGTGAAGCTATAATTATATTATAATGTGTAATAGGTCTGCTTAGTGCTTTGGAGATAAAATAATTAAATTTCTTATTTGTATTATTTACTGAGATTGTTTGTGCAAATGTGATTATTGTTAAGTGTTTTTATATATTTTGAATCAGAAAATACATTTACATTACAGTAGGATTTTTTTTTTTGAGCATGGTTTTTTTCGAATCTGCATGAATTATCCATCTATTATTGCAGATCAATTTTCACTATTTTGTTGGTATTCTGTGATCTTGATTAATAAATATTTACTTCTAAGCATCAAAGCAGCTTAATTATGGGCACGGTTAATACATTATTTGGTATAGCAGGCAATACACTATAATTTAAAGACCACATTTGCCCTTAGCAAATTGGCCATTTTCTCTAGACACTACATGATTGAAAGCGATGAGTTTATGCTCATCTGGAAGCCTTTAGCTAGTTATTTTGTGAAAACTAAAAGCATAAACATGGTTTACACTGAATTACAATAGCTTGCCAATTTATTTCTGTAGACTTTAAAAATAAGGGTTTTTTTTCCTGTTGATGCAAGTTTACTATTAGAAGCAGCCAATGAATGCTGCTGATATACTTTTTACTCAGCCAATTTGATTATTTCTATTAAATACTGATTGCTTAAACTCTGAGTTGATTGAGTTCTCTTAGAAATCTGATATCTATAATCTCTGAGCTGATAAAATATCTTTATTGAAATGTCTTTTATAATCTTTCTCTATCACCACTCACTTTCTCTATCACAAAGCATGTTTTTCATCTCAGAATTATTCTGCCAATCAGAGCAGGATGTTTTTCAAAAATATTTTTAATTGTTTAACCTTGTTTTCTAAATCTTTAATTACTTGTGACTTCTATAAACAATAATTTGTTTTTCAAATTATAACTTTTAATTGTTTTTAGGTTTGCACATATTAACAATTTATAATTTTGAAGATATTTTTCTTTATATATCATAGTTTGACAAACTAAATTTTCTACAATAAATTTAAGCCTAAAATTATTGCTTTCACTATCAGTTATATGTCTTTAAAATATATATTTTAACAATATTTTTTAATTAAATAAACTTGCTATTATAAGATAAGTCAATATGTATTTGCAAAGATCAATCTCCCTTTTCACTGCACTGAAAGGTGGAATTTTAACAAAGTAATCAATCTTGTGATCACAACTACGAAATATATAGCTGGGATATATTGCACAAATGTTAAATATTAAAATTATTTCAATTTCCAGTCTTGAAGTAAGCTGAAAGTCATTTACACAATTCTCTTTTCAATTTTTTTTTTTAACAATCAAAATGCTCATTATAATAATTATATAAACAACCAATAGAAAATATTCAGTGCTGTACATTTGTCCTAAACACTTATATATAGAAACACATATCTTTTTATGACATTCATGTGTATGTATTTATTTTATGTAGATTTTGTTCAATATTTTGTGACTGTGATACCATACAGCAAAACTTGTATTTTTATATTACCTTTTTAATTTAAATTCTTGTGCATTCTTACACTATTTTAGTTTTAAATTTATTTTAGCATTGTGCCCTGATTTCAATTTTCACAATATATAGAAAGGAACCATGAGATCTGGTGTATCAGTATCTGTTAATTCAATTATACACTACCCCCCCCCCCAATGAATAAAAAATAAAATCATTAACATTTGTAAATTATAAGAAAGATGTAGTAAATTTTTGTGTTGTAACGAAACAATCTGACAACCACCTGAGTTTGTGCCACCAACACAGACGCCATTTGTATGACAATGAGTGAAAATTGGAATCTTAATATATGTTCTTCATGCCCAACGATTGGCTGTGCCATTTGTAATGGAATGGATGAATTCTGTATGTGACCAGATTCGTAACGATGCAACTGGACAGTGTCTAGGCACAATAATCGGTTGTTAATTGGAACGGAACAGAACAAAATGATTATTTGCACCTCAGGCGATAGTACGAGTTTGAGTCTCTACAATTCACAAGTTATAAATATATCACATTAGACAGTATGCTTAGTTCACCTCTGATGCATATTGTTATCATATGGTGACACTTTAGGTCCTCGACGTTGTAGGTTCTCATATTCTCGTTATTTCTTGGTATTCAAACTCCGCAGTTTTATGTATGATTCTAATAAGCTAGGGTGATGATTACCATAAGTTTGATATGAAACTAAAAATATTTACATCTGAGTTTTGTGTAATATGGCACGGATGATGGCAAGTTAGATAATGATATGGTATGGCTAATGGAAAGTTGGGCAAATGATAAGGCTTGCCTAATGGAAAGTTAGATAAATAATATGGCTTGGGCAATGGAAAATTGGATATATGAGGAAACATACACAAATTCTAATTAAATTAAATAAATCACTAACAACTTTATTCCATTATGGGTGATTTACATTCTTTTAAAACAAATCAATTTTACATTTGGGTAGGTCAGATCATCCTTCATTTGATTCATATAATATTATGATTATCTCCCTAACCTTTGATCCCATATAGGATGGTCATTCACTTAGTCTAATAACGTAATTCATGATTAACTTGATATGATCTCCAATCTTCTATTCCCTGGCTTTAACTTATCTACCTTAATCAATGACAATGTGTCATGATTTACTGACTGTCGTCTGGGTATGAAGTTCTCCTTTGACATTACCGGTGTCTATGATAGCAATAGTCATTCATACAAGAAGTTTAGTCAGTCATACAGAATAACAAATAATAATCAAATTAATTTAACAATAACACTAGTCTTATAAAATTATCCTGTACAGTGTGAGCATTTAATATTTTATAGATAAAATCTCACTTCAGCACTAGTCGGTCATCCAGTCCTTTAGTTGGTAAGTCTAGGGATCAGCATCTAGATTTTATTACAATCAAAAATTATAGTGATTGACCTATAGATCCTCCTTATGTAATTATGATTGATGATTATAGGGCTGGATCATCAATTCTTTCAATAAAAAAAAAATAACAGTTATACAATAAAGAAAAATGGGTTCTACATGAGTCTTATATAATTTGAATAATTGAAATTGTTATTTCATGTAGTGAGCTATTCTTTAGCATATGGGTACAAAGATGATAAGATGCTGGTTACTTTTAGATTGGGAAAATTCCTAGATCTTGGAAGTTGGTAATCCATTTAATGTTGTCTGGTCATCCGCTAAGTAATTGGTTGATGACTTTCCAGTGGACAGGTAATGTTCCCTTGTTTATTGCTGCTTTCTCCATGATCCTAGTGAATACTGTCTCCTTCTGGTGATGGTGAAAACATTTCTGATGTTATTAGCTTATAAATTTGAATTATTAATAGGCATATGACTGGCATTCTCCCATATGTGACATTTAATGAGTTTTCTACCCCCACATACTTTTGTATTGCTTAATATTCATTAGAATTAATATATCTGCTATAGATTAGAAGGTGTATGGTCTTATTTGGTTTCTTCAGCCAGCTAATAATTCTTCTTATGAGCTTTGTGTTGATGAGTAATAAAATTTTACATGAATTAATTCCTTTGGAATTATTAATGTAAGTTTTTTCTACGGAACTATATTTCTCCTTCGATCTTTATAAACTTTTCCGTTTATGATTGTTTTTAATAGCATTTGAAGATAATTTGTTCTTTTATAAAATAATCAAATTATAAATCGAACATTAGTTCTTTTTTAAGCATTATTTTAATGTGTGTTGATAACTTAAAAAAAAAAAATTATTATCTTTTTTTTTTTGATTAAACAATTCAGTTGCTTTTTTTCGTATATACAGTCTGTGTCATGTGCATGTTATATATATCATGCTCTATTCCCATTGTTTAAGTGTTTTAATTTCCGAGTCTCTTTAATAATTTTTTTTTTTTTTAAAAAAATAATAATAATGTAATAATTTAAGTTAAATCCCATTTTTCTTTGTTATTTTTTTTATACGAAGTTCAGGAATTTAAAAGTAAAAAAAAAAAGTTCAGGAATTTGGTAAATTAAGTATCAATTACTCTTATTTTGTAATCAGTAGATTTAACATAATAAAAATAATAAAAACAAAAGACGATGTCACAGTCTACTTATAATATAATTAATGTTATCATTTGTTTTTACATAACATAGAAGTGTTAATAGATTAGTTATACCCCTAATTAAATATATTTTGTTTCAGACCCTCTTTGTTTTTAATAGGTTGGGACCTATACTCTTACATTTCCTCTTCCCTTAAAGGATTAAAATGGACTGTAAGGGTTTTAATCCTCAATTAATATAAGTTATGATTTTATTATTTAGACCTTGCTTAACTCAATAAGTCTAAAGCGCCCTTAGTAGCTCCTGTTCAGAAGTTTAGAGTTTCAGATGAGTTTGCGCGGAATCGGTAAATCATACATATACAGGTCTTAGACCATTTGATCCGCTATTAAGTTAAGATTTAAATGAGGTATGTATTTTTTTTCTATGTTGAAATTTGGATTTTTTATGATTTTTTTTTTAAAATACAATTTTTTAATTTTTTTTTTCTCACCATAAAGCTTTTTTACTGTTGAATTGCATTCTCTTACCACTTTGATATTTATATGAAATTGGCTATGTGTGTTTGTAAGCCTTCTTTTTCTAGAAGCTCATTTTCGTGGCAGTTCAGATTTGGAAGCTGCAATGTCAAAAAAAAAAAGGATTATGTCGAGAAAAAAAAAGGAATTATTTTTTATCTGCAAGGACAGCTGTGGTAACTACATCTGATGCCTTCATGACTGGATTCAAATTTGAAATAGGATATAATGTTTAGCCAGGATTCTGTGAGTATTGAATTAGTTTTATTACTTATTTTTTTATGACTTATTTTTTATATAATTAAATATATGTGGAAAACAATAAATATGCTATAGAATTTTAGACAATTTACATTTCAATGATATAAAAATATACACATCCAGACTCGATGATATACATATATTTAGTGTAATAGGCAAGATATATTATGATTTTATTTGAGTATTCAATTAGTTTTATTACATATTTTTATTACTTATTTTTTTATTATAATTAAATACATGTAGTAAACAATAAATATGCTATAGAAGTTTAGACAATTTACATTTCAATGATATAAAAACATACACATCCAGACTCGATCACATACCCTCAGCCATCCACTCTCATACTTCATCTCCCACACACATATATTATCAGTGCTCATAATAAATTTGTTTATTTTTATGTTTATTGATTTTACTTAGTTTTTATTCATTTTATCTTAGAGAAATTTTTGATATTTATTTTTTGAGTACACTTTATTTGCTTGAAAAGAATACTTATTGTAGGTGGCCCCCCTTCCCCAATAATATAATAATTAATTATATTTTTAAATATATTACAATTTACTAAAGTTCTCTTTGCATAATATAAGCTGTTCTTACTGTTTGATATTTATTTGAGTACACTTTTTAGTTGAAAAGGATACCCATTTTAGGTCACACCCCACTTTTCACTAATATAGTATAATAATTAATGTATAATAATATTATAACATAATAATATAAATACATTACAATTTATTAAAGTTCTCTTTGCATAATATCTCATAAGCTGTTTTTACTGTCTGATATTATTTGAGTAAGTTTTTTGCTTGAAAAGAGTACACAGTTTAGGTCACACCCCATTTTTCACTAATATAATATAATAATTAATATATAATAATGTAATACATTACAATTTACTAAAGTTCTCTTTGCATAAATATCTTGTAAACTATTACTGTTATTTTTTCCCCCACTAAAAACCAAACATATTTCTAACAGATACCCTCCATGGAACGACAATCAAACATTTTAGCAGGGTCAGCTAGTAAAAATGGAACTTACCAATCATATTGTTTTTGTAATTTTTTCACTGAAAAATTATCTCAGGTATGACATATTATATATCTTTTTTTTTTTTTCAGAAATTTATGACAAATGTGATGAAGCTGTCTATGAAATTGTCATTTTAACATTTAACTTTCAAAATTTAGAATTTGTGAACCAATGTAAAAATAAAGATGTTTAAAAGTGTTAAAAATCTTTTTTTTTTTTTTTTTTTTGAGGTAATGAGTATTTTATCAGCTTTATTACATTCCTTCATATTTGCTCTTTCTAACAATGTATATATATATATTGTAATAAAATAAAAAATATATTATAAATTATATTTATTGTAATTTTTTTTTTTAAATTAAAGATGGTATCTTGGGATTCTAAGAGTTAACCTTTCTTTATGATGTTTGATAACAAATATCTTTCTTTTATAACACAGTAATTTGAGAAAACTTGATTTACTTCTTTTCCCATTGAATTTGCGGTTATGGAAAATCTGTTTCCACCGTGAGAAATTGACCAAAGTCAACTATAAATATTTCATTCTCATAGTGTCATCACATGTTCAGGTGATTGGAACCTTGGTATGATACCTTGTGCATATATATAAATATTATAGGGTATAGCTTACTGGATTTGAAAAATTCCTAATTTTAAATCAGTTGTTTTTGTCTGTTGTCCTTAATAAGCATGTTCATGCTAAAACCATTAGAGTTATTATTTGTTATGCTGTATGACTGACTAAATCTCTTGTATTTTTTTTATAAGAAATTTTTTTGTAATATCAAAATTTCATATACTTGATTTTTGTTATGTACTTGATTCGAATGTGGGCTTTTCTCCGAACCTCTTTGGGATCTATTGGGGTTAATTTAAGTATAACCTGAGGGGTGTGAACCCTGTGGATTCATTCACACTCCAATTAATATACTTAGTTACACTTTTTGCATGCTTCACCCATCCCTTATAAAATAGATCCTAAACAAATGTCCAAGTTCCTCCATTATGCGTTCACATGGGTTTGATTATGGATTTCTAATGGAGGCTAACACATGTTTTATTTGTAGTCTTTCTATCCATTTTTTCCACTCTTTGGATAGAAAAGGGATACCAGATCTGTTAGGATCATTTCTGGTTTCCTGATTTCCTTGAAGTGGAGGGGTCTGATACTTTGATTGTATAACTATTATTAGCTTGGAGTATTGGGTAAGGTGATACGAATTTTGAAAAGAGATCATAAGCTACTAACAGATAGTTTTGTTTATTAGATGGTGGTAAAGATCTGTAGAAGTCTATAGCTAAGATCTCATTTGGTCTTGTTGGTATTATAGATTTAATTGAACTGATATAATTTTGGTTTACCGGCTTCACCCTCATGCACACTTGACATTTCTAGATTATCTTTAAGGTGTCTTTGTACATTCCAGCCCAGTAAAACCAATTTTAAGTGTCTGTTTTATTTTATGGGCTCCATATTACCCATATAAACAATACATGTATTGTATGAGTGGTTTTTTTAGCCTGTCAGGTGTCACTACTCTCCATTCATCCGTCTTATTGTTCATTTTGTATAATAACACCTATTTTCTAATTTGTATTGTTTAAGATTATCAGCAATATATAGAACTTTCTCTCCATTTAATGTCTTAATAATTGAGATTAGTTTTTTTTCTTGGAGCTATGGGTCATGAATATTTACCAAATCGAAAGGTGTCATTGTTCTTACCCACATGGATTTCAACTTAACACATCAGCTACTACGTTTTCAGATTCATTACAGTATTGGACTGTATAGTTAAATTCTTGTAACAATAAGCTCCATCTAATCAATCGACTATTAGTAAGGAAGCTGTTTTTCAAGAATTCGAGACTCTTGTGGTCTGTGATCACTATTACTTCTGATCCGAGCAGCATCTGTCAAAATTTTTAGAAAGTACACACTATTGCTAGTGCCTCCTCTGTAATCATATAATTTAATTCTGGATCCTTTAGCTAGCTGCTAATGAAATGGAAGAACCTGGTTGGCTGTCCTGGATTTGGGATAACGTCACCCGTAACCACTACTATCGGTTTATACGATGAAGGAAATCAGGAAAAGCTAGCACTATTTGCTTTGGAAACCCTGTTTTAATTTCTTCAAATGTCTTGTCTTGCTCTTCAGTCCAATTCCATTTTTCTCTTTTATGATGAATTTCAACAATGGTTCCATGCCATGCGATTATAAAAATTACAATTTCAGGAAAGAATGAGGGCGTTGAGAAGATGACTGTGAATCAAATAACTTATGGACCCAACTAAAAGGATCAATCAACCAGCATATTGGGATCCTAGAGGATGGGTTAATAAAAAAGGACCAGAGGGATATTGAGAGAAATAGCCCAAAGGAACTCACAGGGCCAAAGGTACAAAGTCCCAAAAATGATTGGATTTGTATCTTATTTGTTGGCTTTGGAAAGTTCTGTGTGACACTGATCTTATCAGGATGAGGTCTCATCCCACTGCAACCAATGATATATCCTAAGAAGGTCTCTTCATTACTCATTACTGTACTTTTTTTTAAAATTGACTTTGATCCCTTTATAATGACATTCTTTAAAGAATTTTTCCAAATGTTGAAAGTATTCTTCAACAGTAGATCAGGCAATTATGACATCATCTATACATAAACAGTGGTCATTTGCTTGATCTTAAGAGAGAAGGTTTGATCCAGGCATCTGATTAGACCGGTGCCACTATTTATCAATTGGAATGGCATTCTATTGAATTGATATGTGATGCCTTCATACCGGGAAACGGTTTAATGGTGATCCTCTAGTAGAGTTCTATTTGCCAATAAACAGGGGTTAAGTCGAAAATAGAGAATACTTTCTTATTTCCAAATCTCACGAGCAGTTCGTGGATGGATGGTGGTATATTCCTGTCAGGAATGGTAATTTGTTTAGTTGTCTAGCATCTAGACAAAATCTCATCGACCCATCTTTCTTCTTCACCACCACTACAGGATTGTAGTATGGTGAAGAACATTTGGAAATAATCCCCTATTCAAGCATCTTGTTGATTTGCTTAGTTATTTCATGATATTGGTGTGATATGGGATATGATTTGGATTGAAATGGCTGGTCATCAAATAATTTGATGCATTGTTGAAACCCCTCTATCATTCCTGACTCTTTGGAAAATATTCCGTTGTATTTATCAAGGATGGACTTAACTTGCTCTTGTCATCGCCATCAATCAAATTGGATTCAATGGTTTTTGTATGAGTGCCTCAGGGACATTTGATGCTATGCAGTCAATTTTAGGTAGATCATATGTCTGCAGCAGGGTCATCTTTAAGACCTCATTACCTTTCCTGACTACACCTGGGTCTCATTTTATATGGTAAACAGGTTTCACAGAAAACCCACATTTAAAAAAATTGCACAAAAATAAACTTTACTTTCTTTGAAAAATGGGGGATATGTTCTGTAATTTTCAGAAATCGCATGCATAAAGTAACATAGCACAAGGCAATCGGTGATTAAACTTTGAGACGATGATTTTACTAATTGTTTATAAAGCTTGCGATATCCAGACATTTCTGACGGTTTTCTTTGTCTCACACATCAACATAAAATCTATGATTAAATGATTATTACTTATTGATACAGGTATATAATAGGCCTGTATTTCAGTTATCAGAAAATAATAAATTTGTCTTCATTTGATAAATATTTTTGTTTACTACTGAAGTAAATTTTAAATGTTCACATTTTGTTTCTATATTTAAAAAAATGAGATCGCAATCAAAACAAAAAGATTATACATTATCATTAGAAAGATTATTTTCAGTTTACAAAATCTTCGTTACTTCTGATTATTTTTAAAAATCTAAAAGAATATTTATTTCTGTTATATCTGACAAAATATGTTTAAAAGTTTAAAATTTTCGAATTGTTACTGCGATATTTTTATACTCGTAAGTATAAATCTATTATTATTATTTGCTCATAAATATAAGTAGGTTATTTATGTAGAAGTGAAGATTCTTAAAAAGCTTCAGGCCATATTCACATTAGCTGCTAATATAACGTTATATTTTTTGGAAAAAAAAGGTATAGTTATTAATAATTTAAATTTCTTGATATCTAATAAATATAGGAAATATAACTTTTTTATCGCATAAAAGAAAACCCTCATAACAAGATACTAAAAAGAATCATGAATCGCATTAAAAAAATCCACATAAAACGAGACCCAGGTGTACTTTATTAAGGAAATCAACTAAACAGTTGTTCATGCGTAGGAAATCTGCCTCTAACATGGCTTCATGAATGAGGCCGTTTAAGATAAGGAACACATGGTAGAATATTGTTTGACTGAGCTTTGCCTTTATCCAGATTTGCTTTGGGGTCAATTTGGTCATCCTATAGTTGACCAGCATCACTTGGACTGACCTCTGTTGTAGAACTTTAATGTTAGGATTTTTACGTGTAATTTTGTTGTAAAGGTTCATTGATACGATGGATATCTGGCTTCCAGAGTCAATTAGTGCTCTGGTAGGTAAATCCTCAATATTTTTATCATGGGGCAACTTTGCAGAGCATAATTAGGTGCTCTATCTTTCCATGAATATGTCATATTGATGATTTCCCTGTCTTAAGGTTTTATTTTGTTCCTCTTATTTAATGTAGTTGCTTGAGATAATAAACAATCTCTCAAGTACCCATTCAGTTTGTTGTGTTCCTGTTTTTGATTTGGTGTTTATTTAACTCCGAGGTTGATGGGTTTGGTATGGTATTGGGGGTCTCGAATGTACATTTCGCGCCCCACGGTTGTTGGCCATTGATCTCGTTGCTTTTACTATTTGTAGGGATTTTACCTTTTTTCCCCCCCGGTTTTAGTGTTGGCTATTGTTTTTTTCCTTTTGTAGTTAATGATATTAATGGGGATTTCTTACTTTCTCTTTTTGCCGAATTTACTATTTATGTTTTGGCTATTGACGTCAATACTATTAAATAATTCCGACAACTGTTCAATGCTACTAACATTGGTGCTTATTAATGATTGCTCGATCTTCAGGGGAAAGTTATGCTGAATTATGTGAAGGATTTGACTCTCACTTAGTGGGTAAGTATCCAGGGTTTAACCTGGCTATCTGGCTTCTAAAGAATTTCACCAACATCTCTCCTGGTGCATTACTTCTCTTGCATTATCTGATACAATAATGCTTCCTGCCTATTTTCATTCCAGAAATTCTTACTAGGGATTTGTAATCCTCATAGGTTGATGGAGTCTGGAACAGTTAGTCCTACCATGCCAATGCATTGTGCTGCAACTGGCTGTAGGCAATTATGATCTCCCTTTTTCTGATTGATTCTGGTTTATTGAGAGGTATAAGTCCAGGTTCCTAAGATGTTCAGTAAGGACTTCAGTGGGTAAGCCTTTGAAAACATTCAACTTAACAAACTGGTTGACTGAGTTCACTATACCTTTCTTATATTGGACTGACTCTTGAGTCATATTTTCTATAGGTTTGGTCTTCTGACTTCCTGAGTCTTTATACTTTTGATTAGGGTCTTTATTCGTCCTTGCATGTTGTAGGGACATCATTCTCCCCTTCTCCTTAATTCCGATTGTAGGACCTATCTTATTATGATCATTTTCTTGGTCTAAGACCTTTTTAATGGGAGTATCTAGTTTTCCCATGATTGACCTCCTTCTTGTGACCTTTGGCCCTGTGAGTTCCTTTGCGATATTTCTCTTAAATATCCTTCTGGTCCTTTTTTATTAACCCATCTTCTAGGATCCCAATATGCTGGTTGATTGATCTTTTTAGTTGGGTCCATAAGTTATTTGATTCACAGTCATCTTCTCAACACCCTCATTCTTTTCCAAAATTTTATTCTCAATTATAACTTGTAACTTGTACTTCCCAATGGTCTCAGATTATCCTCTCCATTAACTTCATCTTTCCTTCTACATTGGTCATCCTATTATTTTGTATGATTTCCATGACCTTTATTTTTGAGTCTACTTTCTCTATTTCTTTCTTCATTTGTGATTCCTATTGTTCTTGTCTTTCCTTCATATTAAGGCTTAGGCTCTTACACACTCATGTAATTTCCACAACTTCGTCATTAAACCAACCTTCTAACCATCTTTCCATCATTTTATTTTGACATTTGAAGTCCACTCTTTTGATTTCTCCTTTCATATCTTTGATGTCATCTCTCAACTCTGAAGTTTGGTTACTAAGCTTTGTGAATTCTGTTTTTTATTTAATTATTCTGTTTATCCATTTTATTTTCTCAACAGATCGCCAGTTTGGCCATATCTGATTTCACTGATCCCATCCATGATTTCAATCCAGCCAGATCTGCCTTCTTTTGGTCCAATTTGCTGCTTTGTTTATCAAACATTTGTTGCATCATCATATGGAGTTGCTGTCCACACACTCCTCTCTTGGCTTTTCCACTGCCATTATTATTTTTTTTAAGGCTGCTCTATTTCAGCTCCAATCCCCTAGGATATCTCATCCTTCTGTTCCAGTATATTTCTGAAATGGATGCTTCTATCTTTTTTTTTTACAGGGTTTTGCCTATTCTTTTCTTCTAACTTCTTTCTGGATCTCCTGATCACTTTCTGTATCCATTAATCTGTATTTTCTTCTTGTTTTCATTTACAAGTGTTTTGACCTTTTTCTATTACTGTTGTACATGATCTTTGCTAGTTTTATAATGAAGTTTTTTTAACTATAATAGTCATTCAATGTCATAGAAATTTCCTTACCTTTATACCCTACTATAAGCTAATATATATTTCCTACTCATCCAACATTTTAAGTTGTTATTATGTACTTTATTTAGATCTTCAATTAATTGTCTAATTACCAGCTATCTTATTATTTATTTTTTTTAGTTCCTTATTTACCTGATTTCCACATGCCACACATTAAGTTAATTTACCTACCATATCATTGTAACATTTTAAATTTTGATATTCATGAAACAATCTTAATTCTAATTCTTTCGAGTTTTAGCGTAGTATGAAGTGCTACTTCTAGGTTCAACTTTAGATGAAATAATCCCATGGGTTCAAGATTTTTACATAGTGGTGTTGTTTGTAGTGGCATTATACTTATGGTTTTGGAAATGCAACTGATCATTATATAGATTCTACAATGTACTATATGACAATCATCTGAGTTTGTGCCTGACACTATTTGTAACGGAACAATCTGACAATCATCTTAGTTTGCACTGCCAACACGTTGGAGGCAATTTAATATATGTGCTTCATGCCCAACGATTGGCTGTGCCATTTGTAATGGGAACGGATAAATTATGTATGTGACCAGATTCCTAATGACACAACCGCTCAATGTCTCGTTAATTGGAACAGGACACAACAAAATGTCTATTTGCACCATTCATTTTATTTACACATTGAGGCAATGGTACAAGTTTGAGTCCCTAAAGTTCACCAGTTATAAATATATCACATTAAACAGTATGCCAATGTTGTAGGTTGTTATTCCTTGGTATTCAAACTTCATAGTTATATGCATGATTCTAATAAGCTAGAGTGATGATTACCATAAGTTTGATATGAAACTAAAAATATTTACATCTGAGTTATGTGTAGTATGGCATGGATGATGGAAAGTTAGATAATGATATGGCATAGCTAATGGAAAGTTGGGTAAATGATATGGCATGGGCAATAGAAAGTTGGATAAATGAGAAAACATACACAAATTCTAATTAAATTAATAAATCACTAAACTTTATTCCATTGTGGGTGATTTACAGTCTTTTAGAACAAATAAATTTGATGTTTGGGTAGATCAGATTATCCTTCATTTGATTCATATAATATTATGATTATCTCCCTAATCTTTGATCCCATATAGGATGGTCATTCATTACCCACTCTAACCATTCACTTAGTCTAACAATGTAATTCATGTTTTATATGATCATCCTGTTGTCCAATCCTTTTATTCCCTGGCTTTAACTTGTCTACCTTAATCTAGGCAATATGTTATGATTTATTGATTATCATCTTTGGGTATGAAGTCTGCCCTTGGCATTATCGCATCTATGATAGCAATAGCCATCATACAACAAATTTAATCAGTCATACAGAATAATAAATAATAATCAAGTTAATTTAATAATAACAATAAACATATAAAATTGTCCTGTACTAGTATGAGTATTTAATATTTTATAGATAAAATCTTACCTCAACACCAGTCAGTTATCCAGTCCTTTAGTTGGTAAGCATCTAGATTTTATTACAATCAAAAATTATAATCATTGATCTATAGATCTTTCTTACATAATTATGATTGATGATTGTAGGGCTGGATCATCAATTCTTTCAATAAAAAAAAAAGACAACAAAGAAAAATAGTTTTTACATGATACATTATAATTTGAATAATTGAAATTGTTAGTCCTTGTAGGTAGCTATTCTTTAACACATGGGTACACAGATGATAAGATGGCTGGTTCCTTTTAAATTAGGAAAATTCCTGGATCTTGGGAGTTGGTAATCCATTTGATGTTGTCTGGTTGTTCTTTAGATAATTGGTTGATGACTTTCCAATGGACAGGTAATGTTCCTTTGTTTACTGCTGTTTTCTCCACCATCCTAGTAAATACTGTCTCCTTCTGGTGATGCTAAAGACATTACTGATGTTATTAGCTTATAAAGTCAAATTATTAATAGGCATATCCATCTATGACATTTAATGAGTGTTCTACTCCCATGACTTTTTGTATTATTTAATATTAATTAGAATTAATATTATCTGCTATAGATTAGAAGGTATGTGGTCTTTTTTTGGTTTCTTCAGCCAGCTAATAATTCTTCTTATGAGCTTTGTGTTGATGAGTAATAAAATTTTACATGAATTAATTTTCTTGGAATTATTAATCTAGGTTTTTTCTATGGAAATATATTACTCCTTCAACCTTTATAAACTTTTCCTTTTATAATTATTTCCAATAGCTTTTGGTGATAATTTGTAGGTTTATAAAATAATCAAATTATAAATCAAACATTAGTTCATTTTTAAGCATTATTTTAATGTGTGTTGATAGCTTTAAAAAAAGTTATTATCTTTTCTTTTTTTTTTTGATTAAACAATTCAGTATCTTTTCTTGCATATGCAGTCTGTGTCATTAGCATGTTATATATATATCATGCTGTATTTCCATTGTTTAAGTGTTTTAATATCTACATCTCTTTAATAATTTTTTTTTTTAAAAAAATTAATTATGTAATAATTTAAGTTAAATCCCATTTTTCTTTGTTACTCTTTTATACCAAGTTCAGAAATTTAGTGAATTGAGTGCCAATTACTCTTATTTTGTAGTCAGTAGATATAACATAACAAAAAAGAAAATAAAAACAGAAGACTATGTCACAATCTACTTATAATATAACTAATGTTATCATTTGTTTTTACATAAGAAAGAGTGTTAATACATTAGTTATACATTTAATTAAGTATATCTTGTTCCGGACCTTCTTTGTTTTTAATAGTTTGGGACTGTAGTCTTACAATATATATCAATTTTTTTGGTATAAACAGTTAACTATTTTTTCTGCTGTGCTGTCTTTAAGTCTCACATAGTATTAACCTGATGGTCTTGTTTTTCTTCATCATTATAAAGTACAAGTATCATTTTATAAACAATAAAACATTTACATATATATTTAGATAATAACATAATTGATAAGCCACACTTTAACAATTACTTATTGAATATGAGATTATTAAATTTCATATGTTGTATTTTTGATAATATAATTTAAATTTATTTAAAGATTAAATATATATATATATTTTTTTTTTCTCTCAACTTTTTTCAAATTGCACAATCCAAATTTTAAAATAGTAACTATTTCAAATCTATAAAGTGAAAGAGAATGTGAGAATTGTATCTTGTAAGTTAAAAAATTATAATTATTAATTGGATTTTGATAAAAGTAAAAGAAAATAGCAGTTTGTTTGCAAAAGATGAAGCATCCTTCCTTGAAATAATGAAAAGAGAAAAATAAATTGAGTGATATGTCACATCATGCATAATATATACTGTTTCACCACTTTTAAGAGAAAGATAATGTAACATTATATATATCTGTGTGTTTTGAAAATGCTTCTAAGTATAACACATTAACTGAGCCATTATGTTTTTGACGCAGGCTGATGGTTTAGAAATTTTGGTATTTTTTGTAACTATTCTTTGATAATAAGTGTCATGCTTGGACAAGACTTTAGTATTGATAGTTTCTTTTTTTTATTGCTGAGAATGATAAGTATAATTTTATTGCAGTAGTGTGTTTATTTCTTCAATGACTACTATACCTAAGTAAGAGGTCTTACAAAACCCATAAAAGATTTCATAGACCCCTTGGGCTTTTGAGGGATTAAATCATCATTGGATTTAAAATATTGCCAGTTTTTTTATTGTTATTATGGAATTCATATTATAGCACCTTAAGATATGTCTTCATTCTGCATGCCTTTTATATATATATAAAAGAGACTATAGACAGAATAGGATTATAAGTAATACAATATTGATTGAATATTCACTATTAAACAAAAAATTTACATTAGAACTAAACCTAACAAATTTGATATCTTTAGGAGCCCAAGGAGTCTGTGGAATACTTGGGCATATAGTAGACACTATATTAGTCCAAGAAGAAATAAACATGTTAATGTAATAATTCAACACTCAACATCCTTTGCATTTATTTTTCACATTTTAGACACCAGCTATAAAGTAGATTTTGCTAATACCAAAATGCTATCAAAATGTACAATTTATTGTCAAAGAATAATTAGAGATGTGATCAAAATTCTTAAATTATCTTCCATTTGAAAAAAATTTCTATAACATTGAACTATATTAAAACAGGCAAACTCTCTATATGTATTGCTACTCAGTGCAAGCCAGAGTAATCAATGGATATCTAGAAGGCTTGTGCATAAAATCCCTATCTAGTGCCTACTCATCTAATATCCCCAAACTAGTTTCTGGCTTGTGACCTTCATCAATGAGGAGCCTTGGGTCTGAAAGCACTGCACCTAGATCTCAGGATCTAATGCAACCCTCCAGCAGCCACCTTTTATCTTTACTTAACTACAAAACTATGAGTCTTAAATTGAAAACACCATAATATTTTCAATCCAAGCTTATTAGCTTATATAGTCATCCATTGATTATTCTGGCTTGCATTGAGTGACAATACATATAGAAAGTTTTGCCTATTTTAATAGCAGTTATAAGCAAGCATAAGAAATGGTGATCATGTGATGTTTATTAGCTTAAAATCAATCCTGCCTAATAGGATAGTGGTGGCTATGGTTATTAAAGAACCAAAGTCACCAAAACATGTAGCTACTGAACTAAGTTCAGACCTATATGACTATATAAGCTAATGAGCTTGGATTGAAAATATTATGGTGTTTTCAATTTAAGACATAGTTTTGTAGTTAAATAGAGATAAAAGGTAGCTGCTGGAGAGTTGCATTAGATCCTAAGATATAGGTGCAGTGCTCCCAGACCCAAGACTCCTTACTGACGAAGGCCACAAGCCAGAAACTAGTCTGGGGATATTGGATGAGTAGGCACTAAATGGAGATTTTATGCACAAGCCTTCTGGCATTCATTGATTACTCTGGATTGCTCTGAGTGGCAATACATATAGAGAGTTTTGTCTGTTTTAATAACAGTTATAAGCAAGCATAAGAAATGATGATCATGTAAATATTGAACTATAATATCATTAACTTCTAGTTTATAATTCACTTATTTCTCTCCCTTCTGCTTCTGAATATTTGCTGGTTTTTATTGGATATTAATTATCTTCTCTTCGAATAATTTCTGCAAAATATATTGATTAAAAAACTTGCTTCATCCAAATCCTACTTCTCATTTGTCATTACCCATGCCACCTTTTTTTTTCTGAATTTTATAAAACAAAATATAAAAATCATGTGCATGAAGAAAAATTGAATTCAAATATAGTTTCTAATTTTACTTTAGGGCCATCTTTGCAAAGTTCTGACTGACCTCTACTGACTGGTCAATTTCAGTTGAAGTGGCAATATAATGCTAATTTAAGAATTAGAAAATATATGCACAAATGATCATTTTTAACCATTATCAATCCACTGCAGGGTGGTCCAACTTCAATCCATCTCCGATCTCTAGCCTCTCCACATCATCCCACACTTTCCTTATTTCATCTCACATGCAGTCTCTTTCTAGGTCTTTTACAATTAATTGGAATCAATTTAAAATTTCAACTATCCATCTATTATTATTTATTCTAGCAATATGTTCGGCCAAATTCCACTTCAGTCTCTTAATTCTTTCAACAAAGACTAATCCCTGTCTGTTCTCTTACTCGTGTCTTTTGTTATGGGATAATCTGAAATATATGTTCACATATATATATTTTTTCACATTATGTTCATGATAAAATGATATGTATGATTTGTAAAAAATATTTACTGAAATACCATTGCTTGATTAAAAATATTTAATAATCTAGAAAACTTTTAATTTCTGCTCATATTTATAGAATTGATGCTTGAGTGAAAAAAGATTACCATTATATTCTTATAAAGTTTTTGTTAGTTGTAAAATAAAAAAAACAATATACCTTTAATGCAATTAATAATAATGATATAACTAATATTTTATCAATATTTGTAAGAAATATACAGACCGATTCATGAAACAAAAAAGTCCATGAATAGGTTTATATTCTTAGCATTACATATTTGATAAGCTATAAAATTATTTACATGCTCATAAAAATCATTAGAATAAATAATCCTATATATCTGTCTACATATGTATGTTTATTTATTTAACTAACATGGATTTGGCATTTCATTATTTATAAATTATAAAGGAATCTGCTGAGAATCCAGGCAGGAGGTAGATTTCATTTGTAGCAATTTTATGCAAAGATTGGGTTGTCCTTTGCTACTATATATGGGTTTGTTTTGTCTCAACTATATATGTCAGAAGCTGTTAAATTCCATGTATATATATATATTGTGCCATGGCCGAATTGGCACATGTATATAAAATAATTTTGTCTAAAAATTATTAAAATAAAAAAATCTTTCGTAAAAGAGTTTGAAATAAAAGTTAGAAAATAATTGATTAAAAGTGGGAAGGGGTTTTCTATAGAAAGTTAAACTAAAAGTTTTATAAAAGGAAGTAAAGAGTTTTTCTTATTAGTATTGGTAAAAATAAATAGTTAAAAGTTTCAAAATACAAATCTCTTCTCATTCGAATTAAAGAAAAAGTAATCTTAAAACTAGTTTTGATATGTAGAATAAAATTATATATGTACGTGCAAATGTAAAATAAATATATCCGTATTCAAGAAATAAAAAATAATAAATGAAAGTTAAAAATTAAAAAAAAACACTCCGCGATGGCTATTAATTAAAATGTAAAAACAACACGTTTGCATGGCTGCTACTAAATTAAATGATCTTCAAAAACATGAGATTATCAAAGGAATTTCGACAACACATACTGCTGGAGGATATCAAAACAAAAACACTTCACATATATAAATAGCCTAAATTTTATCGGACAATCAGTTCAAAAAACCATTCAGTCTAGTTTAGAGATAACAGTGCAGTTTATTATGTATCCAGAAACAGAAATGCAGTGCTGAGCAGCTTTTGGGAATATACGATCTTACTTCAGCCCTTAGTCAAATAAGATCAGCAAGATCTGCCCGTGAAATAACGTCTGCGTAACAGCTTGGAAATCCTCCGTCAATGTTTAATTGTCTCCAATAATAATAAAATGAATAATAATGAAACTCCTCAAGGAAACGTCCCAGCCGGCTGGAAATATTTGTAATGGAAGAAGCGACCAAGAAGAAAACAAAGTTCTAAATCTATGTTCAAAATCCTAGGTAAAACATTTTCTTATTTTCATTTATACAGTAGCCATTGCATTCATGTGAATCCTCCAAGAGTCTAATTATATGAACTCTATATCATACATAAAATGAACTATTGATATGTGTGTTTACTTTTCAAATACTATTTAATGATTTATTATTATATATGTGAGTATATGAATTAAATATGTGCGTGATAAAAATACCAATATTATGTGAGTTAAAAAAATTATAAAGGTGTTTAAATTTAGTATAATTAATGTTAGTTAAAATAAATTGTCTTTAAACTAAAACTTTATTTGTCGGTCAATTCTTTTTATCAATTCTTTTTACCAATCCTTTATCAATTCATTCACCACTAGTTAAATAATATTTTGTTATTGAATTAAAATTAGACTGAGCTAGTTTTAGGGAATGTTTCGAGCGCTGGATTATGAGCCTACTGTCCGAATACGTTAGTCTTAGACTAGCTGGCACCCAGGTTTACTCCGAAACAAATAAAGTGTTTGGATAGTAGGGGTTTGAATCTAGCAGCCGAGGTGGGCCACGATCTGATCGTGGGTATTGTTGATAGTTAAAGCTATCAATAATATTTCCCACTTTGCTCGAACGTGCCGGTTCGTTCACATAACATTTATAATTCAATAAGATTATAAATGTATTATAAAGAAGTTTGAAACCAGCCAAAACATCTGCAGTGTAAGTAAAATCTGCGGAGCGAACCCGTTACAATACATTTGTATGCGTATATATAATAGATTAAACCTCCACTATTATTATTTGCAATATATGATAAAAACACATGATAAATCAGAGAGCCAATAGCATTTAAATAAATAAATTATGGATTTTTTAAATGTTGTTAAACATTGTATTGTTACAATTTTTTTTTGATAATTTTTTTTTTGTTAGAATTTTGATAGGTATAAATAAAAGAATAACAAAAAAAAAGTGTATTCCATTTATTAAAATAAATATTAACTTTAGTTTATTATAGTTTTTTTTATATTATATATTTATATTATTGTATCTATATTATATATATAAAAGTAGAAAAACATTCTCACATAGCATTTATTTCTTTACAACTGAAGAAATAAAAAATCACATGTTGATTTTGATGTAGAATTGAGTTTTCAGTTAAAAGTAATTTGAAAAGTCAGAAATATGGAATATTTGCTATTTATACAAAGCATTTTTATTCTTTTCATTTATACATTTATTTATTTTATATAGAAAATAGTTTTAACATTGCCTAATATTTAATGATCTTTTATTTGAAATTAAATGATTCAAAAACATATGTAGATGGCATGATGTAGAATTTAAACTAGTTAATCACAAAAAGTTAAGATCTATTATGTATAATCAGTGAAACAACTTAAGAATAATAGCAATTATATAGAAATCTGGATTCTTAGAAAAAAGTGATATCAAAACCTTTAAAGGAATTTATTGTGGCTACAATTGCCTATTGTTTATTAGAAATAGTTTACTTTGTAAAAAAAAATTTGGTCTTTAAACATGGCAGTTTCAAAGCAAACTATTGTCATAAATATTCATTATAGAAAGATTTACATGGGGTACAGTAGTACAATTTTTATTAAAAGATTAAATATACCCACTGTCCTGATAAGTGCTAATATTACACAGTAGGATATTTTTATGTTTCAAATAAAAAAATAAAATGGTCCAGTATGTTTCTGTGATATAGTTGTATTTCACAGATTGGTTTGTTAGTATTACAAAATTCATCTCTAGAATAGTTGAAATGAGCATACTCGTTTATGAATGGTGCAGGAAATATTGCAAAAAGTATTATATCACAATAAATTAAAGGTAATTATAAAAAAAACTAAAGTAATATCGAATGACATTTTTAAAAAAGGAGAAAATAACACAGGTGTTAATGAATTAGAAATTAACAATTGTAAATACTTTAATCATATTATTAATTTGAATGGAAACATAATTGATGAAATTAAGTAGACAATCTTGGCGGGAATGATTTTGATAGAAATAATAAAATGAAATATATCTCAGAATTAATTAATATGGGTTCAATGAGTATTTACTATAAATTGAGCAGCAATAGAGATTTTAGATCAGAAAGTAAGATATAAATAGATCTGTTGGATTAACAGAAATGGACTAAAAGTGAATTACATGCGTGAAAGAATGAATAGGTATCACTAATATCATATAAATTGAGAGACTGAAATGAAATATGGCTGTATGTGTTGTTAATAGAGATAAGAATAAATGAACAATTGATATCCTAAACTGGATACCAAGAGATTGTAAGGGAATTAGAAAAAAAAATCTATGTTCTATAAATGAGATAAGGAATTTTGTTTCATTGATATGAAGAAAAGATGCAAAGCTATGGTTTGTAATAGATAAATAATGATTGAAACTTATGATATTGATGTACATAGCTCATATTTTAAAATGCTGATTTATATATATATCATCTATTTAAACTCTAATTTTTCAATTAACACATGATGAATTCTATTATAAAGTTAATTTGAAGAATTACAATAGATGAGCCTTTCAATTGATAAAAATGACTGTTATCCAAGTTTTTTATATATTTGCAATATTCATCAAGTACTACACAATATGGGGATGATCAATAACAAAAAATGTTTTTAAATATTAACAATTAAAATTATCAAATCAATTCAAGAGAATACATTTTATTAAATTATAAAATGAAGATAGAGGCAGAGTCTTATATTATACAATAATACTGTGTTCTGGCATAATAAAAATAAATTTTGGAGAACATGGCTTAATTAATAACCATAATTTTTTTTTGGGAGGGGTATTCAAAATTAAATGACAAAAAGTGTTTGCTAAGTTTATTTCTCTTGTTGGATTTTCCTTAAAAATTTAACAACCCAAGTGAAATATATTTTATGCAAAATATTTGTGCTTTTATGTAGAGGTTGTCATAAACAATATAAATAATTACAATTTTTTTGATTTTAAATTTAAAAATAATGATCACAAAAAATAATTCTATTTCAGTAATATATTAATTATGCATAATAGAAATATTAATTACATCTATTTATATTAATATATTTTAAGTTACAATGTTTATTTTTAATATACTTTTTAATTTGACTTTTTTATTTCCTATAATGTTTTAGGTTTTTTAATTCAGTAATTTAGATACATAGTAATGATTTCTCATTCTAGTTCTATAATTTATTATAAGATTTTGCAAAGTAGAAATTAAAATTTAATTAACATGCTCGTTTGATAAAAGATTGTTTAATAGTATTAAAATCAAGTTTAATAAAGTATAATCATAAAAGAAAGTTTTAAATACAGATTAATTAAATGACTGTATTGAAGTTATTTTTTGATAGTTCAGCATTTTATATTCATGAAAATTTTTTTTTTTAAATCTGCCCTAATTTTCTATTGTATTTAAATGATTGTGAATACAAGTTTTTTCAATTAAGTTTGATTTGATTGAGAAATATTCTAACTTGATTAATTGTTATGTAAAAGATTATTGATGAAAGTGAGAAGTTGAATATGAAATTAAAATTAAAAATTTCAATGAAATTGCACTTATTGTTTCTTTTGTCAATAATTCATATCAAAATAATTTAAATATTACAAATTTCAAATCATTGATTAATATGAAGTTGATTATAAATGAAAGTATTTGCAAATATGCAAGTGATAAATACTTAATTTTAACATATTTTATTGAAAACTTTTTATTTTGTATTACAATCTGTGTATTTAGATATGATTGTTATTAAAATAAAACTGACTAGAAAATAGCAAATGAATATTTGAATTAATATTTTTTATTGTCTGTATCTTCATATATTATTATTTTTGAAAATATTCCCAGATCTAAGCAATTTCAAATTCCACATTAATGCTGAAAATTTACAAGTTTGATGGTGTATTTTTTATAGCTTTATTTTACAAATATTCTTTGTGATTTCGTTCAATAGTAGAATGATGGACTTGAGGGTTATAGTTCCTGAATCTTTGGGTGTTTGCATATATATATAATTCAAGAAACTAATCATTAGACTTTTTATTATTTTATAATTACAAATATTTTTATATTGGAAAAGGTTTGATAAAGTATATAATGTAGCTTTAATATTGAGATTCTAAATTAAATTGTATTAAAAGATTGACAAGCAATGAGAAACTATTACCAGTGATGATTAAAGATTATCTCTTTATTCTAATATCCCATTACTTAGCTATTTCTACTTTGTTTTTGTATAGAAAACAATGTACATCTTATATTTTTTATTATAAAACTGTGTAGATTAATAAAATATACTAGTGTCTAATTACATACCTGGTATTTAATATAAAATTTAATATATATATACATTTTATAGTTTTATTAAAATTTCTATTGATATCATAGAAGTAGCTCCCATCCATATATATTAAAAACATAATATGATTTCTCTAGCTTTCATTTAATCTGTATTATGTAGCAATGATTAAATTCTCAGTGGTTACTAGGTAACAGTACAAACAGATTTTCACTTTTTTTTTTTTCTGATTAATTTGTTTTTTTTTTTTTTTTTAGGATACACTGTTTGTATTATAAATTTGAATATATGTAAAGAGTACATTGGATAGTTATAATTTAAAGTAATGCTCTCTATCATGCTTTTTTTTTTACTAAGAAATTAAGCGGAAACTGGTCCTGACCATTTAATGTCCATTAGTTTCTCATGATTATACGGACTTAACTCTAAAGTGAAGAAAGAGAGAGATAGATCATTGTTGTATAAGGTGAAATACTAAGTTTTGAATGGAAAAATTAGAATATTATTATATTTGCAATTTTTTAATCATATATATTTGAATAATATTTTTTTAATCAGACATAATTTTAATTTTTATTTATAACCAATAAATCTGAATCACTAATAGAATGCAAGCTATAATAAATTCTGTAAAGTCTTTGCAATTGTTAATAATTTTATCACTTTAGCATGAAGAATTGCTGTTGAAATGAAGAGAAAAATTTTTTTTAATTCTAAAAAAATATATACTTCAATCAAGATAGAAGGCTTATACCAATTTTTCCCAAGATCAAAAATGATTTAGTTTTGATTCTTTTATAATTTTTTTTAAATGATCCACATTTAATTTTAAATACTTTGAAATACAAAATATATATTATATACATTCCAAACATACTGGTAGAGTATTAATTTTTATGTTATAAAACCATCAAAAATCACATGATCAATGTTTCATATGCTTTCACATGCTGTTAATAAGAGTATCAAACTCCATTCACTAGTGCCCACCAAGTGCAAGCTTTTGTAATCAATGAATGCAGGAAGGTTTGTGCATAAAATCCCTATCTAGTCCAACATCTCAGATTAATTTCTAGCTTGTGGCTTTCATTAGTGAGGAGCCTTGGATTTGAGAGCACTGCACCTAGATCTTAGGATCTAATGCAACTTTCCAGCAGCCATTCTTTATCTATTGGTTAACTGTAAAGCTAGGAGCCTAAGATGAAAACACCACAATTTTTCCAACCCAATACATTTTGGTATCTTTAGTTTTTCAAAAACTACAGGCACCATTATCCTAATGCAGGATGGATATAAAAACATCACATGATCACCACTTCATATGCTTACACATGCTGTTAAAAAGTGTATCAAATTCCATACAGTAGTGCCACCAAATGTAAGCTTTTGTAATCAATAGATGCAGGAAGATTTCTGCATAAAATCCCTATCTAGTGCCTACTCATCCAACATCCCCAGACTAGTTTCTAGCTTGTGACTTTCATCAGTGAGGAGCCTTGGATTGAGAGCACTGCACCTAGATCTTAGTATCTAATGTAATTCTCCAGCAGCCAGCCACCTTTTACCTATTTTATTAACTATAAAGCTAGGAGCCCAAGATGAAAATACCATAATATTTCCAACCCAAACTCGTTCATTCAATTCAGCATCTATACATTTTGGTGTCTTGTTTTTCAAAAACCACAGTCACCATCATCCTATGGGTAGGATAGGTATAAAACTATCAAAACATCACATAATCACCATTTCATATTCTTGCACATGCTGTTAATAAGAGTATCAAACTCCATGCAGTAGTGCTACCAAGTGCAATCTTGTGTAATCAATGGATGCAGGAAGGTTTGTGCATAAAATCTATTGGCACTCATCCAAAATCCCCAGACTAGTTTCTAGCTTGTGGCTTTCATCACTGAGGAGCCTTGAATTGAGAGCACTGCACCTAGATCTTAGGATCTAATGCAACCCTCCAGTAGCCACCTTTTACCTAATTGGTTAACTATAAAAATAGGAGCCCAAGATGAAAACACCATAATATTTTCTACCTAAGCTCATTCACTTGTATAACAATATAGATCTGAACTCAGTTCAGTATCTATACATTTTGATGTCTGCTTTTTCAAAAACCACAATCATCATTATCCTATGGCAGGATAGGTATAAAACTATCAAAAACATCATATGATTACCATTTCATATGCTTAACACATGCTGTTAATGAGTATCAAAGTCCACACAGTAGTGCTACCAAGTGCAAGCTTTTGTAATCAATGGATGCAGGAATGCTTATGCATAAAATCTGTATCGAGTATTTTAATGTTATAATTGGAAATATTGTTTTTACTATTATATATTTATATTAATTATTTTTATGCTCAAAAAAAATTGTATAGGCATATAATAAAGTAATAATTCCAGATTTTGTTAGTTTTTCACAAGTCAAGTGTAATAGAAAAGTTGCAGTCAAGAAGGTTGCAATTACAACTAAGTCTTTATTATAAGAATATAGTTAGACATGAATTAGTCTCTTCGAATACAAATGAAATCTCTTAATTTGGAATGTAAAAAAGTTGCATGTGGTGACTGCTTTTAACTATTATCATATGATATTTATATTTTTAAATATATTTTAATTAAATAACTATTTATTTAATTTTTTTTTAATGTTTTTTGGAACATTGCAAATACTATTAAATAATTTTTTATATATATTTATATTTACACTTATTTATGTGTGTATGATTTAATTTTTTAAAAATTAACTGCTACAGAAAAAAAATTACAAGGAAAATGAGTGACTTGTTGTTTTGTGTAACTGTAATAAAAAAAAATTTAAATCCAAGTTTTAAAATATGATTTAACATAATTATTTTAGGAATATAAATCCTCTCACCTCCCTTTTTTTTTAATAGGGAAAAATGGTATGAGAGAAGCTTCCCAAATAACTCCTCAGGTAATGCAATTTTTTTATATTTGTTATTTTTATTAAATGCTTTTATTGAAGTTGAAAAAATCCATTTGATTATTTGTCTATGTTAACTTGCTAGAGAGTGGTATAAAAATTGTTTTTGTTTTTTTTTTCAATTTAATAACATTTTAAAATTCAAGCTCAAAATAACTTCTTGAAATTTTGTATATTTGTTTAAAATGACTAGGAAAGTGATAAGTCACATTAATTTTTTAAATTTCCAATTAAAATAAAAAAGTTATCACTTAAAAGAATATTTCATATTTTTCATCACTTATATACACATATATTATTATGTACATATATTAAATATAATACACCTGGATCTCATTTTACACGATAGATAGGTTCCTCAGAAAACACGCGCAAACGAAATTGCGCAAAAATAGACGTAACTTGCATTGAAAAAGGGAGGATGCGGTCTGTGATTTTTCAAAATTCGCATAAAAGCAAAGCACCAACGTAAAATTACTTTAAAATTCGCGCAAACAAAAAAATAAGGAAATAAAATATGACTAATAAAAAATTTCAAATTTGAAAAAAATTGATGCAAGACAAACTTTTTTTAATTATAATATTTAATTTTATTCAAAATAATATATTTTTATGCATAATTTGCAGTACAGTAATTTACATTTTTTTATACACGTTTTAATTATTATCGCTATTTGCCAAAAACATGTTCATTTGCAAACTAGTAAAAAATCAGATTCTCATGTGATGTGATGTATTTGGCTTCTCCTTAAACGAAGTCAAGAATATCTCAGCAATTATTCTCACAAGAGGAAATACAACTAGCACCAAGTTCACTCTCATGTTGTGTTAATGGTTTTCTGTTGATGACGACGATGATTTTATTAATTGTTTATGAACTTAGACTTATGATAATAAAAAGACATTTATTCACCACTGCTGGGAAAAATTTAATTAAAACTAACAACTAAAAATTAAATTCTTATTTTTGTCTTTAATTTTCAATTCCGTTTAAAAATCAAATTTCGTTTTACATCACATTAATTTCAAGTCACCCGTAAATTGTTAATTACAATTAAAAATCAGATTTTAATTTTTAATTGTGCCCACTGCTATTACTGACCTTTTAAAAATAAACTTGTGGACACTAAATGATTAATAATTGATTACGTTCTTTTTTAAAAAGCAAAAACAGAATGTGATTTAAAATGCAAAATTAACACGCACAATGTTTGAACAAATTTACATTATAATCTTGTAAAATTTAATGTGTGTATACATAAAATGTGGAAATCATGATTTTAATTTCATTATTGCATAAAATCTTACTATTATAAAGCACTGAAAATATTGAAATTACTAAGGTGAAAGTCGAATTCCAATAATGTGCTATTACTTTCAATATAACATAAGTGTGCGGAATTTATTATTTAAAGTAATAGCGCATTATCAGAATTCGACTTCCGGTGAAACACGAATCACGTAACTTCAAAATCGTGTTAAATAAGTCCGCGTAAAAAGAGACCCAGGTATATATCTATATTTTGTTTATAAACAGGTATATATGTGAAATTCATGTACGTTTTCCAAATGGAATCAATTAGGAAATTATAACTTTATTATTGTAATAAATTAAAATATGTAACTTTTTGTCAGTGTGTGAATACACACGCACACACACACATATGTACATTTTTAAACATTTGTAGTATTTTTTTATATACATGAATCGCGTAACTTCAAAATCGCGTTAAATAAGTCCGCGTAAAAAGAGACTCAGGTGTATATACATAGGGGGTATATATTTTAACTTATAGCAGAAATATTTAATGATATATATATATCAACTATGTATCCAGTTAATTTAAAGTACGATATAGTTTTATATTTTCATTTACTGTGCCAATACTAAAAACTTTTTTTTTAATAAAAGAATATGTTTATTTTATTGTTCAATTAGATTGTATATGGGAGTTGAATAAAATGCTTAGTTCCGACTATGGCACTTTAGAAATAAAAGTGGTTGAAATGCGAATAAATGAAGGATATAACTTAGAAAATAAATTTCAAAATATTAATAATTTATATGCATTCAATTTAATTAAAATTGAAATAATATGTAAATATTATATTACGATATATAAGATTATAACTTAAGTCAGAAGTGCATAATCTTTTTACACTTGTGATCTCCATACTCAGACTGAAATTTTATGCAGCCCATTTTATGTTGTTATCATCCTATTATAAGCATTTATATAAGGATAGTTTGCTACATACAAATATATATCTTTATATTATATTTCAGTACATATGATTTGATAAAAGATCTTTGGATAAACTGCATAATAAAAAAAATTATAATACATTAAAAAACACTTTTTTAAATTAAATTAGTGTGGTGGCTGTGCTTTTATGGAATTCATAATTGCTTCCATGTTTGGCTCATTATTTGAGATGGCAAAATGTAAATTTTTTGGGGGATCATAAATGTGGCCGATATTTTGTTTTTATTGCAACTAATTTTGAAAAGCCAACTTTCACAGAAATAAGTTGATGCTAATTGTATCAAAATTTTTATTGTCTTTTCCTTCTACTTCCAATATTCATCACAATTGAAAGCCAAAATTTTTGATAAGATAATTTAATTTGAATTCATAAAGTTTTGTCTAAAGAAATATCAATAAGTTGTTTCTTTTCTTTTATGGGAATACTCTAATTCAAGATATCAAAAGAAAATGTGTCACGAATCCAGCCTAATTCTTCTTTTGGAAACTTATCAATACATCTTGAAAAGTTCTTATGACATTTCAATATAATATTTGTAAATTCCCAAAAGTCCACATCCTTGTACTTTGTGAAATCAGAAAAGCAAGGGTACATTTCTATGTCATTGTTATCCAGTTGAACTTTCCAAAGCATTAATTTATTTTTGAAAACTTCTATTTTGCTAGACAAGGTTAAAACATTCATTCCCTGACCTTGTAAGCTCACATTTTAATCGGTGAGTTTTTCAAATATAATGACCAAGTAACTCAATTTTTCAATTCATTATGTAACTACAAATAAAGGTGCCCATGTATGTTTTTGTTTCTGTTAGGAAAATATAAACTTCATCTTTTAAATCAAAAACACATCACAGAATCCTACCATGAGATAACCATCTACTTTTCTTGTGTAATAATAATGTATCATTATGCGGAACCCATTTCCTTGAAAATTATCAAAAAAAGTCTGCACTTCCGTTACCTACTTCCATCATTTATGATTTTTATCACAATTATATAAAACAACAGATCACTTATTTCCCTTGTCTTTTGAAAAAAATATTTGAAAGCATTAATATGTTCTTTGTCAATTAATAATCTATTTTCAGAAATAGAACTTAGAAATATATGTCTATCGTAAAAAGTTTTACAAAAAATCATAAGTAATGGTTTTATGTAAAGCTTTAAATTGGGATTATTTTAAATCCTAGATATATATATATTTGGTCTCATTCTTTTCTAATTTTAACCAACTTGAATATAAATGTAATATTGTTGGAATTTCAAAAATTCCCTATATATATATTGTATGGAAAGAATTGTTAGAAATAAATATTTTTCCATAAGCTCCACTGAAAAAGGGTGGGATTGAAGTGAAACCTGAGGATTTGGTGCTAAAGATGATGGGGAAGGGGGTTCCCTAGTTACTGTGTAATTCTTTATAGAACTCTTCCTCTCATTTCATGATAACTATCTTTTAGTAATAGTTCCATCTTTTCTTATTATTACAAAAATTAGTTTTCTTTTAATACCAAGATATAATTTTATACTGTTGAGATTTTTTATTTTTTTCTATAGTTTTCTTTATTAATTCTTCTTAATTGTTTATTTTTATATATTTTTATAAAATTCTCATACATTGTCTTGTCTCAATAGAAAATTTACTAATAAATTGCTGATTTTTTTTTAGCCATTTTTGATGCAGTTTTTAATAGTGCATCAGTTAAGTCTGAATCATATTTAAAGTCTGTTAATATTATAAAATGATTTGCATGTTCTAATTTAAATTCATTCAAATGTTTCTGAAGAATAAGCATATCATCTGATTTCATTAATTTTTTTTTTTTTTCTAGTTGGCATTAGCACATATTTTACATTTCACTAATCGATGATCATTGCATGTGTTGAATCTATTGAGATCATTACAATCCTGAAATATATTTCTTTTAATCTAAATATAGTCCATTTCTGTTAGCCAAAATATAATCTAATTCTGCTATACTTTCATTTGGATGCTTCCGTGTTTCTTTTTGTTAAACATTTCTTTGAAAGAAAGAATTCATAATGTACAGTTTTTCTGTGAACTCTACCAGTCTTTGCTTTCTCTCATTTCTATCACTATAATCACATGCACTCTCAGCATTTTTATCTTTCAATCATCTATTAATTCTAGCATTAAAGTCTGTTGTGACAAGTTTAAAATATTGTTTGGTTTGATTGTAAACATTTTATACATCCATAATAAAATCCACTGTTTCTATATCAAAATGAAAACTTATTGGGGCATAAGCCTGAAATGTTTGCTGTTTGATATCTCATTAATTTGAATAATTAACATTGCCTTTCTGTCTGATATACCATCAAAGTTCTCAATGTATCTTCCAGTTAATATTTGTAATGAATCTTATTTCACTTGTGCTTCCAATATTTGTGCTTTGTAATAAAATACAAGTTACTTTTTAAATCAATTGCCTCTTCATTTTCTAACGTCACATAAGTCCAACAATGTCTCTTTCAATCTTAGATAGTTCTTCTTTCAATTCATATAATTTTTCTTCATTTGAAAGTGATTTTGTTATTCACTGGTAGCTGGATCCTTCTTCTGTCTACTGCTACCTTGGCTGGCAACATCTGGGAATAAGGGCCATAATTTAGTTTGCTGTCATAAATATAAATATCTTTTAAAAAAAATAAAAAAGGTCATTCACACACACATTAATATTGCCTTCAGTTGAAACTATCATGCAAGTGAAAAAAAACTCTTACAATTTTTGATTTTAAACTTGGAAGTAAAAGCCAAAACCTCACCACACTAGCTGTTGCGTGCTGCTGAACAGTTTGTCCATTTTTGTGTACTAATTTAATATATGACTAAGTATATAGTAATAATAGTTGTAATGACAGGATTATATGGAGTGGACATTAGGAGTTTGCCCTTCTTGGTTTCTTTAGGATCTCAAGTATGAATCAGAATCTCTTTTTAGATAGCAGGAAACTTTTCTGCAGCACAAACTAGATTATTTTGTTAGATATTAAAAAAAATGAATTGATTGGAAATTCAAAAGTCTAATAAGTGATTTTTATATGAGCAGAAAATAATTATCTTGTGATAGAGTGAATAAATATGCAAAATTGTTTTATTGATGGTTTTGTTTAATTATTAGATGGGAAAATAAATGGCTGTTACTTTGATGAAATGGATTTAGTATTGATGAAAAAGGATTCAATGTTAGATTGACTAATGATAATGCAGTGTTTTCTAAATTTTAGGACTGATGCAATTTGAAATGAATTCAAATAAAGATAAATTCAGGCTAAACTAAATGTATGAAGGTAAATGGAAAATGTAACAAATTAATGATGATAATTGGATCTGCTAATACTTTTAATTGTTTAGAACTAATTAATTAATAATTGTCACATGAAAGGAAGATATTTAAATGAGAATTGAATTGATCACTTTTTATTAAGGGCAATAAATTATTTTGTGGAATTTTAAATATGTTTGACTATGGTACAGAAACAAGAATTTATTTAGTTATTTATTTTATTAATAGTTGTTTATGAGATCATACAGCCTTTGAATACTATAATGTAATATTTTTATTCAATTACCAAAACATGTTTTTTTTTTTCCATTTTTTTATTTTATTTTCTTCTGTGGAAGATTGATTTAGATACTTTTAGCTTTGGGTCAGTACTCAAGACAACTTCAATAATGAAGCAAAAGGAATATAAATCAACATGATTTTAAAGATAGATTTGGAAATAAGCAAGAAATAAGTATGGAAAGAATGAATGAAATAAAGCACATATTTGTATAAGAAAATTAAAATGGTAAATTAGATCTTAAAAATTTTTGAAAGTAGATTAAGGAGAATATAATGGAGGTTGCTTCTTTTTATTTAACTAATAATCATCTCATGCATTTGATAGATCTTTTTATTTACATCATTGATCACTTGCCTGGTTATTAGCAAACTTGATTTAATACATTACTTTTCGTCTAATTTTAAATCAAATTTTATTTTTTATTGAATCTATTAATATTCTTTTATTGAAAATAAAGTATATTCTTGTTTTAAACTTCTCATTTTTTTAAATTTGACGATAACCTTAGAAAGTTTTTACCTCAACACATGATATCTATAGAAGAATTGAATTAATTTATTTAGAAGTAGAAAATTGTTTTTTTTGAGGTTTTGAGATGAAATTAATTTTGTAATAAAATTTATAATTATTTCAGGCATAGAAATAATTTGTTCCATGTTGTTTTTTCTAAAGCTTTCGTATAAGTGATGAAGTTTACAGATAGGTTTTTATTGGCATCCAATATTATCTCTTTACATTATTAAAATGATATTTGGTGTATTTTGCTGATATTCTTTTTACCTAAATTGTGAAATATTTAATGTCACAGAGCTAGTCTATTTTCATAAGAAAATCTTATATAAATTATAAACTTTTTATTTTCAATGGAGGATAGGGTGTGGGTTGAATAGAAGGAAAGGTACTATGCTTGTGTGGGATGGTCACACATTTGTTTTTGAAGATTGATTATTTAAAATATCTATCTTTTTTAAATTCATCAAAAATTTTCCCATTTATATATTTTATAAAAATGTTCTTTTGTAAACTTCTTAATTATTTACAAAATAAAATTTCAATCTTCACTTGTCTTTTTTTTTTATTATTCTTTTTCAATACTAATAATTTATTGAAATGTTTTGCCTGTTCTGAATAATTATTATCATGTTTGTCAAATTTAAATAAATTGAGAAATTAAGATGAAATATTACGTAATTAAAAAGCTTTTGTAATAATGTTTTTTGTCACAAACTTTTCTTGTTTTCTTTTTTCTGGGTGTAGAATAATATTTCTGTTTTTATTTTTATAAAGATTGATAATAAAATTTTTGTGTTTTGTATTCAGTTTAATTTTTCTATATATAATTATAAGCAGCTCTTTCAGTATCTATTTTTGTTACTCAGCATTTCTCTTTTTATGTATTCTTTTTTGCATTTTTTTTTTTTTTTTTTGTAAATTGATTATTTTTATAGCCCTCTGCAACTTTTTATTTTGTTTTTCTTCCAATTGTGCTGTACCATTGTTAAAACTTAAAAAAAGATGTGGAATAATTAATTTCATTGTATACTTTTTATAATTTCAAATTATTATCCCTCCCCCCTTCAATAATACCTCCTTCCCTCCATTTTTTTCTTTTTTTTGTCATTATATATCCAATATGTTCATGTAAATTTTATTTTTATTTTATTAGTTATTTTCTAAGTTAAATCATAATCACAAATTTGATAAAACAAAAACAGCTTTATACTCTAGTGTTGTCTTTAATATCCATTTAAATAATGAGCGACTATCATATGTTGTTACATTTAAATAATGATCCCTAAATGAGTTTTTTTTTTATTAATGAATCTTTGGCTTCAAAGCTTGAAATAAAGCTCTTATGCATCTAAACCAATACCTTAGACTTCATTTTTTATAGTTGATACTACTTTAAAGAATTATTTTTATTTTATCATATATTGTGTAAACAGGAAATGTGATTTATTATTAACACATCTGACCAGAGGAGAAAAAAGATATCTACAATTAATAAAGAACTGAGTGTTATTAAAATATACACAGTTATTAACCTGGAGTCTAATCTGTGTAACTAACTGTTCAGGCAGATTAGCTTGTGAACTTTAAAGTTTGAGTTTCAGATTTTAACTTGAATGGTAAAATGAAAGTAAAGATGACTTCTAGATACTTAACTGTATGATTAGTAACTTTGAATCCAAGCCTCATTGATAAAACAAAAATCAGAAACTGACGTGAGATGGGGATTTACATGCATTAATTCTATTAATCATTGCTTACTTAAGTTTACTATAGATGGCATTAGAATAAAAAACTATTATTAATTTTATTAAGCTAGAGGAGTGAGTGATTTATTGTTTTTAAATATAAATGTCTTATTTTTTAATTATTTCTTGTTCTTTAAGTTACTATATACTTTTTGATTTCATTTAAACTTAAAATATTTCAAAAATAGAAAGTCCATTTAAAATTATAATATGCATTTTTTTTATATGTATTGCAAATTCTATCTGTATTTTTATATTGGACTATTTCCATCATCTAATATGTGTGTTGAATGGCTTTAGAAAAGTTTAATTTTTAGTTAAATATTCCAAATGCATTCAACTGTTAGTAATATCACAGCAAACAGGTTAGTATATACACCAACTGTTAGTAATATTACAGCAAACAAATGTTAGTAATATCACAGCAAACAGGTTAGTATATGCACTAACTGTTAGTAATATCACAGCAAACAAGTTAGTATATACACAACGTTTCGAGAGGTATTTTTCTCCCCTCTTTTTCAGGTGTTGCTGGCCTGACCAGTGACAGTACTAGCATGGGATTCGAACCAAGGGCCCAGGTTTGAATCCCATGCTAGTACTGTCACTGGTCAGGCCAGCAACACCTGAAGAAGAGGGGAGAAAAATACCTCTCGAAACGTTGTGTATATACTAACCTGTTTGCTATGATATTACTAACATTTGTTTGCTGTGATATTACTAACAATTGAATGCATTTGGAATATTTAACTAAAAATTAAACTTTACTAAAGACATTCAACACACATATTAGATGATGGAATTAGTCCAATATAAAAATACAGCTAGAACACCATCATCACAAACCTTCAGAAAAACACTGCAAACTCTATGCTTAAAATTGTTAGATCATATTTATTAATATAAAAATTATATGAAATTTTTATTCTTAATAATTTTATTTTAGGTCGAGGATTTGAAGATAATGGTCCACCATCACCGCGCAAAGATATTTCAAGGTCAATGAGCACAGAAAATTGGCGAATAGCTAGAGAAAGAGATGATGAGGAAGGAGAATGGAGAGTTACAGGGTCACGGTCAGCAGATAAATGGGGATCAACTAGGTGTACATAAGCTATATATTTTTCAAATAGTTTTTTTTTTTTTTACATTAATGTTTATTGTAAATGCTACATATTTTTAATAATTGGTACTGGTATAGTATTTTTTTAATGTTAAATTTATTTATTTTTACAAAGCTTCAAGGGGAAGTTGGCGGCAACAACAGGGAGATAGAGTATTTGATTTTGAAAGAGCTGATCATGAATATTCTAAAAGTAAACATGATAGTTATAATAATAGAATGTATAGGCGCACAAAAAGTAATAGTTCATGGGATGATGAAACAGATGAAAAAGGTATGTAAATGTTAACAAAGTCAGTTTTACTGAATTAATATAATTAAAATCTAATATTGTTTATGTAATCTATGTTATAGATATCTATAGTTACTTTCTAAATGTTTAAATCCAAGTGGAATATGGAAATATTTTCATATAGCAAGCTTAATGTTTTGGATAACTAACCTATCTATGGTCCAACCCAACTAGATATTCACTTACTGGTCTGAGATTGAGTATTTAACTATTTGTAGCTAAAGACTAAAAATCCCAGGCTATTCTAAGTTAGTCAGATAAATGTAGATGCATGATATAAAACAAAAATATCATTATAATACGATGGATCTTTTACTACTGATGAGGAAATATTCTATTCCTAGAGTAATCATTAGAAAATCACTTTGAGGAATTGATCATTATTTGTAATAATTAAATTCAATAGCCAAATATACATCTTTTATGAAAATAATTGTTGCCTATCTAAAGTTTTTCATGGCATAAAAGCTAGCATATCTGTTTTTGCCATGTATACAATTTGATACTCTAATTCATATGAAAATTGGAAATTTTTCCAGTTAAGTTTTTGTTTAGATCACATGAATATTGATATGTTAATTATAAAGTAAAAATACAATTGAAACATGATACAATCTTTTCTGCTAGATGCTGTGTTCATGATTTATTTCTATTGTTATTTTTTTATATAAAAATGTTAGTTTAAAAAAAAACAAAAGATCAGTATTATTATGATCATTGACTTTTTTTTTTTGGAGAGAAATAAATGCTGAAGAAATTTAATACTATATTTTATTTTATAAATATTGAATCTACATATATATCTACATGTACACACATTTTTATTTTTTAATTTTATTATATAAAAAAAAGTTAAAACATTATCTAATGCTTAACAGCAATGTTATAAGTATATTTTATATAAAACATTTTTTTTTTGATGAAAGTTCAGATTTAAAATATAGTTATGGGGTTTTTTTTTTTTGCAAGTAAAATATAATTTATCCATATTGTTAGCTAAAAATCCTAAGCATTTTAGTTGAAATTTTTTGTATATATATATAGGAGTTGGACAAATGGATAATCACTATTATTATGAAAAACTGCTTGTATTCTACTATATGGAAAGAAAAGTTATTGAAAGACGTTAGTGAAGAGTATTGTCATAGAGTCTTAATAATATTTAAATCATGATTATGAAGAGCATAGAAGAAATGAAACATTATTCTTAAGTTTCTTAAAATGAAAATTTGATTGTATAAGTTTATATAAAATAAATTGGTATATCTTGAAAGATAGCAGTGTTATCTGGAAATAATAATTTCATCATGGGATAAATTTGTTCTTTCTAAATGTTTAAATTATTTTTTTTATAATAATGCTCAGATCAAGAAAATATTTGACAGTTGGGAAAAGGCAATTTGGATGATAAACTTTTTTTCACAATCAAATATCATAAGTTATTCCTGTTTTGGAAAAATATAGACAATGATTCACTTGATTATATGACATGCTTACCCTCAATCTACTATCCAGTTTCGTATTCTCATGACATCATTTTTTTTTTGAGTCATAAATGCTCATATTACAAAACAGTTGCTTGTAATGGCAAACCTTTTAAATTGAATTGAATTTTTTTTAAACCTATATGAATAATTAAAAAAAATAAAAGATGCATATAAATCTAATTTTATTCAAATTTAAAGTACAATTATGACAGACAATTTTATAATGAGTGAAAGAAAAAAACATTGACATGAATGAAAGAAATGATAACAGTTCACATTATGTATATTTAATGCAAAATTTGTTGACATTTATTTTCAGATAATTCTTGAATATTTGATTCATATTTAGAGTTCATTAATTTTACACGTGCAGCAGTTAATTTCTTACTAAGTCTGTTTCTTTCAGCAGATTTTATAACATATCACCATCATTAAAAAACATTTGCTAATTTTTCATTTGTATTAAATCTTTCTGGTAAAGAGTCTCATTCCTTAAATATATTTTCAGTTCTATTATTTTATTTTGTTGTCAATAATATTTTGAGAAATTTGTTTCTCCAGTTTTGTAGTTAAATTTTCAAATTTGGTTTTCCACATAAAACTTTGGAATTCTGCTAATTCCATTCTAAATTATCAATACCTAACAATATGAAGGGTTAATGTGGATACACAATAAACTGCACTGTAGTTTCTAAATATTCACTTTGATTAAATCTCTTCAGAAAATCTTGTTTTATTTCTTTTTTTTTTTTCAATTCATTTTGCCATAAACATTTTAATATTTTCAAATATAATTAATACAACTTGATTATATCCCTGAAATTTTTATTCAATTTGTCCAAATTCTGAATGATATCACATAAAAACTTTTAAGTCATTTAATCATTCTGTATTTGATAATTCATCTTAAATATGTCTTTTTTAATGCAAAAAAAAAAATCTTATTCTAATAAATTTATAAATAGATTTAAACTTGACCATGATTCTGTCATTAAACATTATTGCATATTAAAACTCAAAATATTGAGATTCAATTTCCTTTAGTAATTGGGCAAATCTCACTTATAGAGAGCTGTTATATTTATAAAATTGACAGCTTCTGGTACAACTGATATTACATTTGAAAATGTTTTGATTCTTGTTTTAGCACATAGTACTTTTGATGCATGAGTCAATGAAATTCAATTAAAGTGTGTCCAATATTTTAATTTGTAGAATAAATCCAATATTTTTTCCAATCAATGTTCCTCAAATCAGTATTCATTTTTATAAATGTATGACTGAATTCCTTTAAAATATCCAGACCAGTAGTTTTTCTTGTTAAAGTTATTAATTTTATTATTTTTTTCTTCATTATATATCCAGATTTATATTTGATAAAAATTGCATTCTGCATGATTACTTATGTTCATATTCTCATTTAAAACAAATACATTTTAGCACATTTTAAATTGCAATTAATTTGAAAAGAAGTATTTTTTTCTAATGCTAACATATCCTATTTTTCACTGTATTGTGATTTATTGGTATTTCATTTATGCGTTTTATTATCGGATCTTTTTATTTAAAGTTAACAAATAATGTAGGACTATGTCTCAGAAATGAATTTTTAAAAACTCCTTTTGGAAGAGGTTTTCTATGTCAACAATATATTGTCTACATGAAAACTAGCAGCTGTAATATTGTTTTTAGGAACAAGAAATTTTTTAAATACACTGGTTTAAGATTTATACTGTTTTAGTTTTTGAGAAAAATATTTTTTCTTCTTTCGTTAAAAAAACAAAGTCGTTTTACATAATAATTATGAGAAGGAATATTTTCATTACAAATTATGCAGTGTTCTCCATATCAATAACTCTAAATTTGTCAAAGCATTCTGAATGATAAAGCCTTGAACTTGCTTTATTCGGCTAGTGCTTTTTAGACACTGATATGGGTAATATCTGAAAAAATTACTGTTTATAATAATAAATTATAAATTTATTTAAACACACATTCATTACATAAATAATATTCATTAAGGCTGTAGCCTCAATCACATGCATATAAAATGCGATAGTAGGCACTTCTTTTCTTCCAAGAGTAAGCTTGTGGTTTTAAGACCTGTAGAGGTCCCTACTATCGCATTTTATGCGCACGTGATTGAGGCTACAGCCTTAATGAATATTATTTAAATAATAAATTATTTAATGTAAAATAGAGCAAACTAAGAAAAATTTCTTATTTGCCAGCATTTGTAAACTTTATAAATATTACATAAATTAAATTAATATTTATTAAGAGAACTGTTGCTTACAACGAGATTAACCTAAAATAAAAATATTTGTTTGATTTATTGTGCACTTGCATAAATTCTTATGTATATGTGCAGTATACCTCTATTGCTGATTAATCAACTTTATATTCGGTTTCTTTTTTACTAACATTCTACCATGAGTAAATACCAAATTTAGATATTGTGCTTTAGAAATAACATGTAGGTAATTTAAACTAGTTGTGTGGGTCATAGCTTTGCTATAACTGTACTAGATTATAAACAACCTAAACCAGTGGTGCCCAACCTTTAACTTGACGCGAGCCAGTTGAGAATTTAAAAAAATTTGGGGAGCCACAATTATATATTACATTTTTCATATTACATTTATAAACATGGTACTTGGGTACTAAACCTGCAATGTAGGGAGATAGGTGGGGGGGGGGGGGGATGGCCTATTCACATTGGTATCAATCCGCCGTTTCTAATGTGGCCAAAATAACGTGTACACAGATCTTTCTCGATGAAAACATCAATATATACAGCAAAATATATATGTGTACACGAATCTATCTCGATAAAAACAACTATTTACAGCACTAAACATCAATATATATATACAGCAAAATATATACGTGTACACGGATAAAAACAACTGTTTACAGCACTAAACATCGATATATACAGCAAAATATATACGTGTACATGGATCTATCTCGATAAAAACTATTTCCAGCACTAAACACAATATATATACAGCACCAAACCAAACGTCTACAAGGATCTTTCTCGATAAAAACAACAATATATACAAGAGCACTAAACACAATATATATATATAGCACCAAACCAAACGTGTACAGCAAAAAAAAAAAAATGGTGTAATATGTTAAAAAGAAAAAAAAATGTAAATACATTTTATTTATTAAAAATTTGGTAACATACATATAAATTACAATTACAGGAAAAATATATTTTATTTAATGTGAAACCTGACACTGCATATCGTTATTGTTTGTATTGTAAAAATGTTTATTTTTTAGTGTGTGCATGTGCCATCAAGGAACATAAAATATTTTATCAATTTTTTTGAAGAGTGCAATTCGAGCCACATTAAACAGTTACACGAGCCACATGTGACTCGCGAGCTACGGGTTGGGCATCCCTGACCTAGACCATAAATATTCTGCTTGTGAAATTCACAGGCAGATTTATTAGGTGACAGTAGACAATGATTTGTTCCATTGTGATTGTATGGTTTTTGTTATTTTCCTAACTTTTCAGTAAGGACTGTTTTCCAACTCAGTTGTTTCTAGATGTTTTATTTTTCCATCTTTATGGAATGCAGTAATCTTGAAATAAAAACATAAACAATTTAAACTTTAATAAATTTAGACAAGTTTTACTCTCTTTTTTTTTTTGCCTTCACAAAGTTTTATGAAATTGATTCATTTTTCTGACAAATACTTTTTTGTATTTTCTTAAGATTTTATCTGTAAAAGAAAAGTGTTATCCTTTGTTCTACATGAAGTTATAAATATATTTCTTTATTCATCAGCCCATATACATTATAATTATAGTTTTTGTAATCATTTAGAATAATATATAATTTGTCAGGTTTTAGTAAATATTAAGTTAGAGGAATAACTACAAAAGATCAACTAAAAAGAAATAGAATTGAAAAGTAGGCATATATTATAAAAGAGTTATTGATAAAAATAATAATAGTAAATCACAAACTCAGTGCATATAAAGATGACATTTTCCTTACCAGTTATGAAAAGTGTGTAATAATTATGTTTTTGTTTATGGTTAAGTCATCAATGCTCATCTGACAAATACACAGTCACTTTATCTAAGAATAATTGATATCCATTAAGAGTTCATAATAGATGGCTAACTGCATTGACTTAAAGATTATTATTTTAAAACTACTTAGAAATGCCCAGCTACTTGGAAAAAAAAATTAAGTTTCATTTGAATCTAAACCCTAAGTTGTAAGCATCGCAAATAGATAAATTTTGGTGACCTAAAGTTGTTGATATGTTTCTATTTAAGTTTTCAACTAAATCCTATTAAAGAATTATTTAATTTTAAGCACAAGTTCACTCTCATAATGAAAAAGAGGAATTAATATATATATTATAATGGGATGGGTAACCTTGGTCATCCCTGGGGTGATGAATAATCATCATCCCAAGAAAACGAAATATAAAATTAAGTATTAAAGTAATTTTTACTATTTAAATATAAGATCTAATAAGTATTATTAAATATGTCAGTAATATTAAAGTAAGATATTATTAAAGGATGATATTAAAGTAAGAGTAGTATTAAAATAATGTTTAATATCACAAAAATATATAAGAAGTTTTATATAGTAAAGAGAGCATGAGATCACTCTGTAATATTAAAGTAAGATATTATTAAAGGATGATATTAAAGTAAGAGTAGTATTAAAATAATGTTTAATATCACAAAAATATATAAGAAGTTTTATATAGTAAAGAGAGCATGAGATCACTCTGAGAGATCAACCCAGTTAATTCCTTAGAGCAACTATACATCACCAGCATTATCAATAAGTAAAAGTAAGTATAAGTAATACTCAAAAGAAATAACCGTTCATCAACATGAATGATCAATCAAAATGCATCAATACAATAAATCAAGAGTCCATCTTGTGGCTGGATTTGAAATGGATCTATTGTAGACCAGGCCAAATATATAGCCTTTGCCAGCCTTTGGGCAATTATTTAACCATTAATTTGGATGCACAAGCTTAAGTACTGATCCATCTGAATATAAAACCATAAAAACAATAATGCTGGGATATTAAAACATGCTGATCATCGTCATTGCTCTGGCTACTTAACCATTATTGTGCTGGCCAACTATAAACTTAATTTCTAATAGACTAAACTAAATAAAATGTAGTATATAGGCTTTGAAGAATATAATCCTTGTGCCAAACCTGGACAATGTCATACTGGAATGCTCCTGCACTAAATATACATATCCATTTATACATAATTATATAACTGAATATTTGTAAATACAGTAACTAAATAATTAAAAATTTTATCCACTTAGGAGTGCTTTCGATTATCCCAGTAATCTGTGTCAACTAAAGCTCTGAAATGCTAACTTTCCCACAATTCCGTGATCTTAACGTTTGCTGCTTGTCTGTTAATTAAGTCATGTTTATATTTGTATATTAGCATAGCTTCCTTTATTTTTCTTTTATTATTATTTTTTTGATTTCTAATATTATACAAACATCGAATAATATTATTACATATATCCACTTATATATCAGACCATTATGCTCAAATCTAGCTCAGAGAATCATAAGCTCTATTACTGTTATTGTGATCAAAAGATGATATAATACATAATATCCTAAAAACATTTAGAATTAAGTCACTAGAATAATTTTAACAATTGAATATAAGTTTATTAATAACAATAACAAAAAATGAAGTTAAGGTCTCTAGAATAAGGCTATACACATATAAATTTTCTGATTTTGATTAATATACAATTAAAAAAAACTATCACATTATGATTTACATGATTAATATACAAAATTCAAGTTACTATATGGTGGTTTACATATATGTTCCAATAGGTTTACTTAAAATCAGTCAGCACTCAGACATGTAGCTTAATAAGTTTTGAACATACTTGAATTGTCATAAAATAATAAAATAAATGATTAAAATTTACATATAACTGTTTCTCTGACATGCATTGATATTTGCACATAGATGTGCAGTATAGTTGATTTATATTTCAATCGTCATAAAATACAATAAATAATTAAAATTTAAAGTTATCACATTTTAGTGATATATATATATATAATGTCTTATCCTAGGTTCATAATTAATTCCATTTTGAATTTACATAAATTTCTCTGCTTTAATAATAAAGACTTTTTCTTTCTTTCTTTTTTTTTAAAAAATAAAATCAGTCTTGACAAGTTACTTTAAAAAGATTTGATTTTTCAATTTTTTATTTTTAAAACAGGATGTCAATTAATTAATTTTTTACTCATAGATTTTTAATCCATGCAAAATTATTTGTGTTTATTTCACTTTTATAATGTCTTTTTTTTTTTTTAATAAATGAAAAATAAAATTGTTCTATTATACATATTAGTATCACAGGTTAATTAATTATAATGTCTTTCTTTAAAATATAGAATCTCTATTAATCCTTTACCTTGTTACTTTTTTAGTTTTTAATCCAAGCAAAATTATTACTTGCATTTTGAGTTATATTTTTAAATGTCATTTTAAGAAATTACTAAAATAACTTACCAGTCGCATTTTATATAAATACACGCAATATGTTTATCTGTGGTTCTCTGCATATAAACACAGCAGCATACGTATACCAATTCTTTAGCAAGCTGATGGGTGTCCTCATTGGGACAGGTATAATCAGGAAATAATTGGCATGCCATGATCTCCCTTCTGTCTAGGATTGTCATGTACTCCAGGCAAGCAAACCCATCCTATAGAATATATTTGTAATTATGACACACTTGAAAATTGACTCTTTTTCCCATCAATTCAAACTCCATCATCGTGAACTATAGAACAGCATTTGGACTTGTGCTTTGTGCATGCTTTCATCTTCATGGTTTATAATTCTGGAAACCAATTCTGCCAATTGCTTCTCAAAATATTATTAGCCAAAACTCCTCAAAAAAAATTACTAGCCAAACTCTTACAAACAAATTACTATTAGCCAACTAAAACTAATCTTTTTATCAATTCTTTATACAGTCAGTTGAGTTGACAAAAACACCCTTTAAAACTTTTTAATCTTTTCAAATCACTTTTAATTAAAAGCTACTTTTGAAATTTATCACCAATATGATCTACAAAGATGTTTTTTTAAAAATAGATAGAGAAATGTATACAAGCATTAATTAAAAGATTTCAAAGATAGATAATAGAAATGTTTACAATTATCAAACATGGTTTTTTTTTAATTTCAATATCAGAATGCAGTATTAATATTTATTTAGACCTTTTTTTAAATGTTTAATTTATAATAAAATTTTATTTTAAATTCAGAATTATTTAATCTCTGATTATTCAGAAAATATCTACAAAATTTTTGTCTGTTTATTTCTACTTTTCCTTTTAACTTTATATATATAAGTTGACATACACTAAGTTATTGTGTGCCATGTAACAGATCTGTTACAATATAATGAATAAGATTTCTTACATTATGATTTTTCAAAAGCTCCCTATTTCTATTGTAGTTTGCATTTTGTGGCTTTTGCAAGAAGTGTGAGTATAGTTATGATAATTACAAAAAAATCAAGTCAGATGTCATATGACCTAATTTAACAAGCTTGTATTACAAATGTTATATATAAAGCTCGCAGAATATTCGCAACGCCAGACCGGTTTCTGCTACTGGCTTCCTCAGTGAGATGCTAGGATATTCAAGCATTAGATTAAAAATACCAGGACAAGCCTAGTACTTTATCTAATGGATAACTATTAAGTAGAAAATCTGAAATTTTCAGACATCCATATGTCTTCCAATCCAGCTATCTAACTTATTTCAGTCCCATATGGCTATTTAAGTTAGATAGCTGCATTGGAAGACATAGGGATATCTGATAATTTGAGATTTTCTACTTAATAGTTATCCATTAGATAAAGTGCTGGACTTGGTTTGGTATTTTTAATCTAATGCTTGAATATCCTAGCACCTCACTGAGTAAGCCAGTAGTAGAAACCAGTCTGGGTTGGGGATATTCTGCAAAGTTTGTTAAGAGCTTATTTGCGAGCTTTATATATAACATTCGTAATGCAACCTTGTTAAATTAGGTCATGTGACATCTGACTTGATTTTTTTGTGATTTTATTTTTTGCTGTTAAGGCTTTGGCGATTTTATATTGCTAAAGCTATTAACATATGGTGTATCTTAACTTAGTTCAGTCCAATATGGCTATTTAAGTTAGATAGCTGGATTGGAAGACATATGATTGTCTCAAAATTTCAGATTTTCTACTTAATAGTTATCCATTAGATAAAGTGCTGGGCTTGTCCTAGTATTTTTAATCTAATGCATGAATATCCTAGCATCTCACTGAGGAAGCCAGTAGCAGAAACCGGTCTGGAGTTGGGGATATTCTGCAAAGCTTGTTAAGAGCTTATTTGCGAACTCTATATATAACATAGTTAAGATAAAGTTGACCACTAAAAATTTGCTTAAAACCAAATTCTCTACTCAATTTATAATCACTCTCATAACATATTCCTAAAAATATTACTGCATGTCTTAGGACTTAACTAACAATCATTTAAAACAAATTGATATTACACAAGTTTCAGATTAGTTAACATTATATAATTCTCAATACTTCTTATATATAAAAGAATATCTAATTATCAGTAGCTTTTTGCCATATTAGCTTCTGATATCAAATTATATTATTTTTAAACCAGATTATTATATTTCATTAATTAAGAATACACCTGGGTCTCATTTTATGCAGTAGATAGGTTCCACAGAAAACCCGTATTAAAAAAAATCACACAAAAATAGACTTGACTTACCTTGAAAAATGGAGGATAGGGTCTGTAATTTTCAGAATTCGCATAAAAGCAAAGCAACAAGAAAAAATTACTTTAAAATTCGCATTAAAATAATAAGCAATTAAAGTATGACTAATAAAAATTTCAAATATTTGAAAAAAATTAATACAAGACAAACTTTCTTTTACTTTTTTTATTACAACAGTATTTAATTTTACATTTTTCATACATATTTTAATCATTACCACTAGCGTTCGTTTGTAAACTGGTAAGAAATCAGACTCGATGTGATGTGATGTATTGTAGCTTCTCCTTAAACGAAGTCAAGAATCTTTCAGCAATTATGCCCAGAGAAACCTGTTAGCCACTTTATTTTTATTCGTGATGTGATGTACAACTAGCGCCACTTTCTGTCTTATGCTGTGTTAATGGTTTTCTTTCTATATTTAAAAAATGAAATTGCAATCAAAACAAAATATTATACATTATCATTAGAAAGATTATTTTCAGTTTATAAAATCTTCGTTTTTTATTTTAAAAATCTAAAAGATTATTTATTTCTGTTATATATAACAAAGTACATTTTAAAAGTTTAAATTTTTTGAATATTTATTGCGATATTTTTATATGCAAGTATAAATCTATTATTATTATTTAGTCATTAGTATAAATAGGTTATTTACATAGAAGCTAAAAATCTAAATACTGCTTCAGGCCATATTCACTTTAGCTGCTAATATAACGTTATATTTTTGGGGGAAAAAAAAAGTATTTCAAGTGAAAATAAGTTATTAATAATTTAAATTTCTTGATATCTAATAAATATAGTGAATTATGAAAGATATTAAAAAGAAACATGAATCGCATTAAAATAATCCACATACTTGAATGACCAATTAAGGTTACTGAATATAATTACACTGTAGTCTGAAATTTATTTACCTACAGTTCTCTAAATTTTATCAAAACACGTAGTTTTATTAGCACAGATCTCTGAACTTTCAATTATAACTGCTCATAAGATTATTGTATTTGTATATTTCTGCTACTTTTTTAAATTTTAGAATGGGCTTGGGACTCTGCAATATTAAATATAAATTTTACTTCCCCATTTTGTGAGATATATAAACACATATGTACTATGTACAGTGAACTTAATAAAATTAATTTTTTCTTATTAGTTTTTTGTATTGAACTATAAAAACAAGACATCCTTTTAAAAAGTATAGAAAATCTTGATATGTAAATATCATTTATTTAATTATCTACATAACATATCCCATCCATAGTACACCTTAATACAAAATTCATTTACATTTTTAATAACACTTGTTATCTATGTGGCTTCACAAAAAATAATAAAAATTAATGAATCTTGGTTTTTTAATGACAATGACATTAGGAAGGAAGTAATTTGAAATAAAACTACCAATGTCAGAAATCTCCATATTCTATATATTAAATGATTCCATAAAAATCAAAACTATCATTCATTGTCATATATCTATAGCTAGATTATTTTAGATTTGTTTTCTCCCCCAAAATATGAACTCAGTTGTACAATTTTATAAATATTGATATGCTGTTTGAAGTAAATTTAAAATAGTCTTCATATTTTTTCAAACTACAAAAGCTCTGCAAACATGAACATATTTGAAACCTTGTTATTTGCCTTATAATTTAAATAAACAATTTTTTGTGATTATACAAATCATTCATGGAAAATAGAAAGCATCTTGAATCATTCATTGCTTTAAAAAAACACAAAGAATCCAAAAACAATTTAGAAACTAATTACTTGCATTCATTCAACAACTTTCCATTGAATATTGAGATCCAAATCTCCAGTGTCATTCTTATCTCTCTATTTGTTCAATAAAATATGTTTTACAAATGGTTCATAGTAAAATATGTATGAAAATTATCCTTACTTTCAGTGATAATGTCTATGCAAACGAGAATAAACCATATTATTATTCTTTATAAAAACATCTCTAGTTTTTTTTACTTGAAATTGGCAGACTAGAGGCAGATTATAATGTTATATTTATGTTTTTTTTCGTTTTATCAATTCTAAGTAAGTTACTAAACATCACATGATCACCATCTCTATACTAGCACGTAAATTGTTGTACTGTATGGAGAGTTTTGCCTTTGTTCTAAGTAAGTTGTTGATTATATAGACTTTCATATTTGGTAAACAATACCTATTCATCTGCAACCTATTTCTTTCTTTCTCATTAATTATATATATTTATACAATCTAAATATTATCATTACATTGCATACCAATTATTTTTGATTAAGAGCTGTTTGGAAGTATTATAAAAAAGACATTAACTAAAATATTTTTTATGGGTTTATCTATATAGAGGAACTTTCAATAATAGAAGATAAAATCAGATTAGCCTTGTGGTCATTATCGAAGATAAGGCTAGTGAGTCGATAGCATTGTATACAGAAAACTGAAGGAAATTTTAAAAAAACTGCTGATCAGTTTATGTTGATCTGGAAAACCCTTCACAGGCTATTATATATATTGTAAAAAGTCAATTTGTAATCATATAAATAAAGATGAGAATTGATAAGAGTTTACAATGTATAGTATTTCATACAGTTCTTACAAATAAGATTATATTGAAAATCATTAGTACAGATGAGAGCTTCAGATTTAAAAAAGAATTAACAGATAAGATGATTTTAAGAAAGGTTAAGGATCAAAAGATAGCATAACTTGATAATTGAAAAAAAAACCCCAAAGAATTAATTCCTAGAAAAAAGCCGATAAGTGATTTATTGATTATAATAATTAACTGTTAAAATAATGAATACATTGTTTTTTTGTGTATAATTTTATATGAAACTAAAAGCTACAAAGTGATTGATAGAGAGTTGGATAACTTGTGTACCAGTTATGAAATAAAGGAAAATGTATTGACTGAAGAAAGGTATGCATTCAGAATTGATGAAAAAACATTGATATCCTAAGATATGCCGATGACAACTGATATATAGGAAAGTTAAAGATGGATTATGATTGAATTTCTAGAGGTCAAAAATCATAACAATAAGAATAGCAGTTGATATTAAGTTGGATGATGCATAGAATTCTTCAATAATTTTTGTTTGTTGAGATTAACAACAAAGAATTCAGCAGTAAAGAGATTAGCTGCAGACTGACATTGTTATAATGTAAATAAAAAAAGATTTTTAAAATGTTGGGACATATTCTTAAAAATTTAAATTCATTTGTTCAACTGTATGGATGTCAAAATTAAATCCCGAAGTAAAATTGTAAGAAAAATTATTTTTTTAAGTTATTTTGCGGATGAAAACTTTAAGAATACCATCAAAAAAATAAGTTGATACATCAAATTAAACAGGAACTTTTATGAATAAGTTGAAATTATTTTATTTTACATATATGAGATGATTTAATTCACTACAAATATTTTGATAAATTGATGCTGAAAAAAATAAGAGGATAACCAGGATTGAGATCGATGAACTTTGTTATAACAATAATGTATGATGTATCATTCAGCAACATGAAAAGTGGAAACAGATGGTAAGTTAGTATTGGCGAAATATTAATCATATGATTACAGGAGTTGGCAGCATTTTGGCAACGTCTAATAAAAATGATATTGTTCATAATAATGGAATAGAATATTTATGTTATAAAATAAAAATGAATCCACATCATGACTGAAGCATCATATGTATTATGACTATGTTAACTTTAGCTATAGAATCATAGCTCGTAACATGTGTACAAACTAACTCAAGTTTTACAAATTCTGTAAAATTAAGATATAAGTGGTTAGCATTCACAATTGTTTACAAGAAAGTAACTTTTTATATTTATTTTTTTAATCTAAGATTTAGTTTTATTTGTTCAATGCTTTTTGCTATAATGAGATTTTAAAAATGCCCATTGAAATTTTACCACTTTATTGAATGGCATTAAATAACAATTAATCTTCACCCTTGCATTAGTTATTTTTGAAGTTCTTTGTTGATTATGATTATGCTCCAATAACTAACAGTTGAATCTTGTTCAATATTACTCTATTCATTGCAAGTTTTGAATACTACTTTTAACTTGAAAAAGAAAAAAGATGAAATACTTTTGATAGTTATACTTATTAATTGGATTTTTATTTACCTAACTAATTATTCTTTATTTATCTATATATTTTTATTGAAAATTATAAAATAAACTATCTTTTTTTATGGTCACAAATCTGTACTTCTCCAAAAATATCTAATATGTATAAAGTATTAATCAAAACATGCAAAACATTTGCAATATTCATATTATTCAAAATTAAATAATTAACTTAAAATGGGGGGGGGGGTCTTTCTTTCATAAACAGCAGAATAAACTATCAATTAAATAACTAAGACCTTCATTATTTTGAATACTATTGAAAGTATAATGTTTTAATAGTATACATTTTTAAAAAAATGTTTTCAGTACATTCTCAAAAAATGTGCTTTAAATACATCCTAGCAATAAAAGTTTATAATTTTATTCAACATATTATAAAATAGCTAGGAAACCCCACTGCAAAAAAAAAAAAAAATCCAGAGAAACAGTGACAAAAATATTATGAAGTGAAGAGGATTTACAATATTTTTTCCTTGTTTTATCTCTTGGCTAAGAATAGCTAAATATTTATTAATTGAATGGTTTGTTATCTTACTATGGACTCTTTTTTTTTTTTTAAAAAAAAAAAATCCTAAGCTTGTTTGGAACCTGAAAAGGTTTCTGAAAATTCAATTCCAGATTGTAATCATGCCATGAAATTTTTTATATATATTTATAGCGGTTTCTTTATATCAATGGTTTTAGTTATCTGCAATTCAAAAAAATATTAAATAAAAAATAATAATATAAAAAAAAATTTTTTTTTATATAAATAAATATCAATATTACTGCATTCTTCTAATCATCTGATATATCTTTATCATATAAACTTTTTGCTGTTTTTCTATTTCTTTATCTGCTTCTTTTAATGTATCAATAATAATTCCATCATTTCCTAGGCTTTTTCCCTTCTTCATAGATTTAATTGCATGCCTCATTTTTACATTTAAAATGTTTGGCAATTTAAAATGTAGTTTGTTTTCTTGTTCTTTATTACATAAATTGGAAATTAACTGTGTGCCTGTGCATATGATAGAGTAACCCATTACAAACAAAAATTTTTACAGAGAAACAGTGAAGAAGAAGATAATATGAAGTTAAGGGGATTTACAATTTTTTTTATTTTTATCTCCTAGCTAAGAATAGCTAGATATTCATTAATCAACCAATAATTGGATGGTTTGCTGGCATGACTGTGAGTTGTCTATGTGAGGAGAAGAATAAATTTGTTTGGAACCTGCAAAATTTTCTAAGTTCATCCAATCCTCATCCAAATTTTAGGTTGTGAGCTGACTATAAATTGTTGATTTCAGTTAGCTGCAATTTAAAAAAATATTAAAAAAAAAATTAATGTAAAGTAAATTATTATTTTTTTATTTATAATGCATACAGTATCTACATCTGTATAATTTTTTAGATGTAACTAACAATTATCTGTGAATCTTAATATCAGCAACTTGAAACCATATGTTGCAGATATAGGAGGATTATTGTATATATACCTAAAGAATCAGAATCAGAACTAATTCCTTTTTATGTTGCCCCTCAAGTATTGAATAGTCAATAATATGTTAAAAAATACATATCTACAAACAACAAAGATTATATAAAGTATAATAATAATCAGAAAATAATAAATTCTTACAACAGCTATATAAATGTCAAATTTTTTATATACATAAAAAGCCTTTTTCAGCACCTGATTTGGTGCCCTTTTCAAATATTAATAATCTATTATGTTAATGAACTATTACTGACATAAAATTATCTAGTGTTCAATAATGAAATTAAAACAACCAATACAAATATAAATCATTAAAATAAATCAAAACCTACATATAAATCTAGTAATTACAAAATAACTGACTATATCATAACAATATAATAAATAAATAAATTGCATGCATTTTTTTTTTTACAATTAATATATATTATATATATGTCAATTTATATAATTTTCCATTCATTTTTAATTAACCAAATTTGTAGAAGTTTTGTAAATATTCATACAATTATTTAAATTATTTTTTAATATAATATGTTTCGTATATTTGTCTTCTTTTTGGATCTTTGATGAAATTTAAACATTTAATACTTTTTGTAGCATCTATTCTATACCTATATTTTAAATAGGGAATATATAATGCAGATTTATCATCTTTTCTATTAATTGCATTATTATGTTCTTTGCCTCTTATCTCTAATTGTTTGCCAGTATGCCCAAAATAAATCATTTTACAAATTTCGCATATAATTTTATATACAATTTCTTTTTTATATCGTATATTATTTCTTAACCTATAATTACCTATTAATAGATTAAGATTTTTACTGTTTAACCAGCCAATATTTATATCCTTTTTAATATAATTTTTATTATATCTCAATGTACTATATATCTTAGGATAATATGAAAGTCTAATCCATTTCTTATTTGATTCATTATAACCATTATCAATGCAATTATTTTTTTCAGAAATATTATCACCTACTACAGATGTTTTAGAATTAAAAAATATATTTTTAATAGTTTTAGGATTATACCCATAATCTTTATATAATTTAATAAATTGATTCTTTTGTAATTGAGCTATCATCATCATCAACAACCATTATCAATCCACTGCATGATGAAGGTCTCTCTAAGTTCAATCCATCTTTTCCTATCTTTAGCTTCTCTTCTTCACATCACCCCTGCACACTTTCTTATTTCATCCATTTATCTCACATGTGGTCTCTTTCTGGGTCTTTTACAATCTCTTGGAATCCAGTTTAAAATTTCAATTATCCATCTATCATCATCTTTTCTAACAATATGTCCAGCCCAACTCCACTTCATTCTTTTAATTTTTTTAATGAGATCAGTAACATTTGTTTGTTTTTTTAACCATACATTACGTTTTCGATCCCTTCTTGTTACTCCCAACATGCATTTCTCCATACTTCTTTGAGTGGTCTGAAGTCTGTATTGCTCTTCTATTAAGTGTCCAAGTCTCAGATCCATAAGTAAGAACTGGCAAAACACATTTATTAAAAATCTTCCTTTTCAAACACATAGGCATATTTCCTTTTAGTATCAAGTTATTTCTACCAAAAGCACTCCAACCAAGTTTAATTCTATGATTAATTTCATCCATTATATTTCCATCTGTATTAATAATCTGACCAAGGTATTTGTAACTGTTAACTTCTTCTAACTCATCATAATCAATCTTTATTTTCATATTTTGAGAAAATCTATTGTAACGAGCACAGACGTTCGTTACATTGGTTTTTTTTTTATTTATTAAACATGAAAGTAAATTAAAAAGTTCGCATTTAAAAATTTTCTTTAAGGAATTAAAAATTGAAATTAAATATCATCTTAAACTCGTATATATTAAATTGCACAGATAATGAAAAATTATTAAAATAAAACTTTATTAAAGAAAAAGTATTTTAAAACTAAATTTTAAAAAGATTTGAAGATAAAATTATATCTTTAAATTTATCTTTAAATATATCTTTGATTTGGAAAACAGGTTAATTAATCAGAAATGGAAATGATAAATTTAATTAGTCAAATGTAAACCAGCCTTGGGCATTTAAATGTAAAAACATCTTTCAGATAGGAAAACAATAGAAACTTTTAGCAAATGAAATAAATCCATTGGGAAATCGGACCTCAACGAAAAGGATCATCACATCAATGACGTAATGTTAAGTCAATCTTTCAAAGTAATATAAAAGGACAAGTTTGGAAATTATTAGTTAGTGATTATGATTATTACGATGTGACAGATAGGTGTTAGTGCGGAGGTGCGGGAGAAGGGATTGAAGAGACGCACGAATCAATCCCTTCAGTTTTGCTAAGAAAGAAAGAGAAATGAACTATCGTTTTTCTACATTGAGGATCAGTTAAAGCAAAAACCTCCAGATGGATAAATAAATCAGCCAACAGAATACCAATCTTAGGACGGTGTGGGAATTCATGTTCATGGCAAGCAACGGATAAAGATGAACTGTTTTAAACCGTAAGAACTTTATAAATAATGAACATTAAATTAAAACTTTCCATATTTAAATGATTGCAATATTATCCTATCTGACCAACTTAATTTATTAATAATGTTATTTGATGTATTTCCTTTTTTTATATATATATTTAAAATCATTTCCATTTATATTATTTATTTTTTGTTCTTTAAGTTTTATCATGATTTTTGTTTTTCGTTAAATTAATTATATAAATGTTAAACTTAAGTCGGGCGTGAATGGCTGTATAGATTTGTAAAGTTATATTAGGGGAGGGTAATCTTAGGTTATTTGTGTCGTTGTTGAATTGGGTCAATGGATTGGATATATTGATGTAGTTAGTAGATGTAGTCGGAGATTCGCTACTGGCAGAATCGTTTATATATACGCCGCACTCACCCGTTTGCCTATTGAAGGAATTATAAGACGAAGAACGCAGTTCCTTTCTATGGAGTTTTTTTTTTATTGTTCTTCTCGTTAGATAGATGTAATATTCCTATCTGCTGAGAGTCAATGTCTTCTCTTAATCTTTTTGGTGCTGCCGTATTCTGTATTACATTGAATACATCGATATATCTGATGAATTGATGCCAGTTTGACTGCGGATTTTAGCCTAAGGTTAAATAGGGATAGAATGTTTATTTTCAAATGCAAATCTATGTAGTCTATTCATACTCGACATTAAACAAAAATGCATTAAATTTAAGTTGTTTATAGATGTTTGCATTGTTTGGTTATCGGTTAGGTATGTTTTGGGTTTTCATATTTGATCAAAATATATAGACATTCGATAAATAATGATAGCTTACGGTGAATATCTAAAATGTATTTATTCGGATGTCTTTTAAGTTATTGGTGACAATGCAAGTATCTTATGCTGAATACTAGAGGGTTTCTTATATTTCCCTATGCAATTGTCAGTAATTAATAATTTTGTATTTTGATCATTTATGTTTATTTTGAAATGTTTTTGACCGTTGAAGTCTATGTAACCGATCTATAGCAACATATTAAAACAAGCTTTTATAATCCCATCTGTGCGAACTTAATTAAAATGTAAACTTATAATATAATAGAAATTAAAATGTAAATTAAAATCTAAGGTAAAGTTAAAAATAATGTTAAATGTTAAAATGTAAAACTAATACTAAAATAATTTTAAATCTTATATATATGTGCATAAATAAATGTTTGTATGTTAATTACTGGCAGTGGCTTATTTTATTCCTCTTATATATATATTCTTATATTATATTTTTAAATCTCTGCTATTCCACTGAGCTAGTGACATGGGCTAACGACCGGATGCAAAAAAAAAATTTTTTTTTTTTTTGACTTACGTATCTGCCTACTCTATAAATTTTTCTAGGTTCAAATGCCTAGATGGCGCCCATAGTGCAGATATGTTAAGTCTCCAATTCCTCCGGATCGTTATACTATTAAACATTACTTTAGTCTTTTTAGCATTTATCTTTAGTCCTATTTTCCTACTTTTATCTGATAACTCCTGCAATATTTCCTGTAGCTCTAAAGCATTATTTGCAAAAACAACTACATCATCTGCAAAATCTAAATGACTTAAATAATCTCCATTTACTTTCACTTCTTTAGCTTCCCATTTTAATCCACAAAATACTTCTTGCAGTACTGCTGTATACTTTTATCTATATTATATTTATCATTCCTATATTTAAGATTTTTAATAACTGCCAATTTTTGCACCGCACTTGTTGTGAATCTACATGAATAATTTTCCTTAATTTATGTTCTTTAATAAAATGTTTTAATTTAATTTTATTATCTTTATCTATATTAATTTTTATTTTTTATATTTTAAATATAATAATGAATTTTGGTATATACACGAGGGATGGTTTATGGGTTGTGCAATTAGTGGGTTAATCTCATCAATATGTATAAATGAATTAGAAAATATTGTAATTAAAAAAAGGATAATTAGTCAAGAAATAATACATTATTCTAGATATGTTGATGATATTTTAATTATTGGTAATAAAAGAGCAATGAATAATATTTATAATGAATTTAATAATAATATATATAAAATTAAATTTACAAAAGCAGAATTTGAAGATAAAATTAAATATTTAGATATAGAAATTAATATAGATAAAGATAATAAAATTAAGTTAAAACATTTGATTAAAGAACATAAATTAAGGAAAATTTATTCATATAGATTCACAACAAGCATGGGTGCAAAAATTGAAAGTTATTAAAAATTTTAAATATAGGAATGATAAATATAATATAGATAAGAGTGTAGCTCAATTACAAAAGAATCAATTTATTAAATTATATAAAGATTATGGATATAATCCTAAAACTATTAAAAATATATATAATACACTGAGGTATAACAAAAATTATATTGAAAAGGATATAACTATTGGCTGATCAAACAGTAAAAATCTTGATCTATTAATAGGTAATTATAGGTTAAGAGATGATATACAATATAAAAAAGGAATTGTACATAAAATTATATGCGAAATTTGTAAAATGGTTTATTTTGGGCATACTGACAAACAATTAGAGGTAAGAGCCAAAGAACCTAATAATGCAATTAATAGAAAAGTTGATAAATCTGCATTATATATTCACTATTTAAAATATGGGCAAAAAGTATTAAATGTTTAAATTTCATCAAAGATCCAAAAAGAAGACAAATATACGAAACATATATTAAAAATAATTTACATAATTGTATGAATATTTACAAGACTTCTATAAATTTGGTTAATTAAAAATGAATAGAAAATTATATAAATTGACATATATATATAATTGTAAAAAAAAAAAATGCATGTAATTTATTTATTTATTATATTGTTATGATATAGTCAATTATTTTGTAATTACTGGATTTATATGTAGAGATTTTGATTTATTTTAATGATTTATATTTGTATTGGTTGTTTTAATTTCATTATTGAACACTAGATAGTTTTATGTCTGTAATAGTTCGTTAACGTAATAGATTATTAACATTTGAAAAGGGCACCAAATCAGATGCTGAAAAAGGCTTTTTATGTATATAAAAAAATTGATATTTATATAGCTGTTGTAAGAATTTTTTTCTGATTATTATTTTATGGAAGAACAGCATAAAGATATTTATTTTTACCAGTTTGATGATTTTTATATAAAGTATATCATTATCATAAAAAGCCTTTTTCGGAAAATTATGTTTTGTGCTCTTTTTAATATGTTTCCAGAATACCACAATTTAAAGTACATACAGCAACATCTATATCAATACACGAAAGAAGACAGACAAACAAATGGATATCCGACATGATCTATTACGTAATATTTATGCAATCATATTATAAAATTAACTTATTATACAAATTGAATGGATATATAGCCATAGACAATAATTAACTATCCATTCTTTATCCATTAACCATTTATTATTCAACTTAATGGATGTTTTGTATATATTCATACAATTGTCTTTATTATACATGATATAGTTTGTTTCATATATTTTACGTCTATTAACATTTTTAATATAATCTAGAACGCTTATATTATCAATGCAATTTATTTTATGTCCATACTGTAAATAATGAACGTATAACGCAGATCTATCATTCCTCCTAGCAGTAGCATCATTGTCTTCTTTAGCTCTTTCTCCCAATTGCTTCGCCATCTGGCCATAGTAAACCATATTACAAAAATTACATCTAATTTTATAAACCATTCCTCTCTTGTATTTTACTTCATCTTTCATCCTACAATTAGTTATCAATTTATCTAAATTTTTGCTATTAACCCATTCCACATTAATGTTTTTATCTATATAATTTTTACTTTTTTTATTTAATATATTATATACACTAGGCAAATATGAAATTTTTATCCATTTCTTTTGTTTCTTAGTCCTACATCTGTTATTATCGCTGCTATTTACGTTATTTCGTGAAAATATATTGTCAGTATTCTGCGGCGCGTATCCATATCCCATATATGCCTGTTTAAATTTATTCTTCTGTAATATAGCAATATTTCTATCAATATTAAATCTATTATTCTTATATTTAAACTTTTTTATTACACTCATCTTTTGTATCCATAATTGTTTTGAATCTATTGATATAATTTTCCTTAATTTATCATCTTTAATAACGTGCTTTAAATATAATATCATTATTTTGATTTAAACTAATTTCAATATCTAAATACCTTATTTCATTATCAATTTCTTTCATAGTAAACCTTATGTTATCAACATTATTATTAAATTGTTTACATAATATATATATTGCCTCTTATTACCAATTATCAAACTATCATCTACATATCTAAAATAATGTAGTACTTCTTTTTTAATTACACTATCTTTTATAATATTGATTTCCATATCATTAATAAATGTAGATGTCATAAGCCCATTAATCACGCATCCCATTACCCATCCCTTATTTATACCCCAATTTTTGTTATTATATTTAAAATACAAACTATTATTTATTAGGTTTAGTGCTTCATTTATAATATTAATACATTTAATTCTAGGAATACTAGGGTACAACAATTCTATATTCATCACAAAAATACTGTGGTTTCTATTTATATTCATCATATTTAATTTATCAATAATAGCTTCTGTATTTTTTATACAATATTGACCGTATCCAATTATATCAGCTATCCATTTATTTAAATATTTACAAAATTTATGTAAAATGAAATTGCTAAAATTAAATAATAATCTTAAAGAGTTATCTTCCTTATGCGTTTTTACTTTACTAAATATATATAGTTCTCATATGAATTAGGATATAAAGAATAGTATTGCAACAAAGATAGCTGGTAGAAAGAAACAGCAATTGACCAATAAAATTTCTACTGAGACTAGAGAATTTATGAAGAAAAGAAGGAATATGAAGATATACAAAAATGATGCATTAAAAAGAATTGAATATCTCGATTTTTGTAAAATGGTGCGGAAAAGAGTTGAAAATGATATAAGAAAGTATAACTGTGAACTAGCAAGGAAAGCTGTAGAAGAAAATGAAAGTCTTAAGAATGTAAAACAACATTTTGGTATTGGTAGGAAATTTATATCTGCAATAAGAAAAAAAGATGGAATTATTACTAAAAGGAGAGATGACATCATGAAATTGGTAGAAGATTTTTATCAAGAATTATATAGTAATAAAGAACAAGTACCTCCTATATCTATTACATCTTCCAAATTTCCCAGAATTTTAAATGAAGAAGTGAGACATGCAATTAAATGTATGAAGAAAGGAAAGCCTCCAGGTAATGATGGAATTATAATTGACATATTAAAAGAAGCAGGTGAAGAAATAGAAAAAATTTTAGCAAAGTTATATACCAAATGTCTAAATGATAAAGATGTACCGGATGATTGGAAGAATGCAGTAATAATATTAATATTTAAAAAAGGTGATAAAGAAGATATTAGAAATTACAGACCTATCAGCCTTTTATCAGTTTTATATAAAATTTTTACCAAGATAATTACTACTTGTCTACAGAGAACATTGGATTTCCACCAACCAAGAGAACAAGCCGGATTTAAAAGTGGTTTTAGTACAGTAGATCATATCCAGGTATTGAGAGAAGTTATAGAAAGGACAAATGAATATGAGTTGCCATTATGCTTAGGATTTATAGATTATGAAAAGGCATTTGATTCTATAAACATTTCTTCAGTGATTAAAGCATTAGATCATCAAGGTATAGATCCAGGATATTGTCATATTTTAAAGAATATTTATAAAAATGCAACAGCAACAATTAAATTACATAATGACACTGGGAAAGTCAACATTGAGAAAGGTGTAAGACAAGGTGACTCCATATCTCCAAAACGTTTTACAGCAGTGCTGCATGAAGTATTTTGTGGATTAAAATGGGAAACTAAAGGAGTGAAAGTAAATGGTGATTATTTAAGTCATTTAGATTTCGCAGATGATGTAGTTGTTTTTGCAAATAATGCTTCAGATCTGCAGGAAATGTTGCAGGAATTATCAGATGAAAGTAGGAAAGTAGGACTAAAGATAAATGTTAAAAAGACTAAAGTAATGTTTAATCGATTTGCTCAAAATATGAAAATAAAGATTGATTATGATGAATTAGAAGAAGTTAACAGTTACAAATACCTTGGACAGATTATTAATACAGATGGAAACATAATGGAGGAAATTAATCATAGAATTAAACTTGGTTGGAGTGCTTTTGGTAGAAATAACTTGATACTAAAAGGAAATATGCCTATGTGTTTGAAAAGGAAGGTTTTTAACAAATGTGTTCTACCAGTTCTTACTTATGGATCTGAGACTTGGACACTTAATAGAAGAGCAATTCAGAGACTTCAAACCACTCAAAGAAGTATGGAGAGATGTATGTTGGGAGTAACAAGAAGAGATCGTAAACGCAATGTATGGGTAAGAGAACAAACAGGTGTTACTGACCTCATTGAAAAAATTAAAAGATTGAAGTGGAGTTGGGCTGGACATATTGTTAGAAGAGATGATAATAGATGGACAATTGAAATTTTAAACTGGATTCCAAGAGATTGTAAAAGACCCAGAAAGAGACCACATGTGAGATGGATGGATGAAATAAGAAAGTGTGCAGGGGTGATGTGGAGAAGAGAAGCTAAAGATCGGAGAAGATAGATTAAACTTGGAGAGACCTTCATCCTGCAGTGGATTGATAATGGTTGATGATGATGATGATTGATTATTACTTATAATTTTATAAAGCTTCATCTTTTTTAACAATTTTATATATTTATTTTTTATAATATTTGTAGGATCTTTAAGTAATCTACTATACCCCTCATTTTTTATTACACTCTATTTTATCATTATAGATTCTATTTAAAGATCCTAAAAATATTATAAAAAATAAATATATAAAATTGTTAAAAAAGATGAAGCTTTATAAGTTATAAGTGATAATCAATATTATTCTTTATATCCTAATTCATATGAGAACCCATATATATTTAGTAAAGTAAAAACACATAAGGAAGATAACCCTTTAAGATTATTATTTAATTTTAGCAATTTAATTTTACATAAATTTTGTAAATATTTAAATAAATGGATAGCTGATATAATTGGATACGGTCAATATTGTATAAAAAATACAGAGGCTATTATTGATAAATTAAATATGATGAATATAAATAGAAACCACAGTATCTTTGTGATGGACATAGAATCGATGTATCCTAGTATCCCAAGAATTAAAAGTATTAATATCGTCATAAAGGCTTTATCTCTATATATCAATGATGATAACATAATTAATATTATAAATGAAAAATTGAACTTAATAAATAATAGTTTATATTTTAAATATAATAACAAATATTGGGGTATAAATAAGGGATGGGTAATGGGATGCACGATTAATGGGCTTATGGCATCTATGTTTATTAATGATAAAATCAATATTATAAAAGGTAGTATAATTAAAAAAGAAGTACTACATTATTTTAGATATGTAGACGACAGTTTGATAATTGGTAATAAGAGGTCAATAAATAAATTATATAAACAATTTAAAAATAATGTTGATAATATAATGTTTACTATGAAAGAAAATGATAATGAAATAAAATATTTAGATATTGAATTTAGTTTAAATCAAAATAATGATTTTATACATAAGCACTTTATTAAAGATGATAAATTAAGGAAAATTATATCAATAGATTCAAAACAATCATGGATACAAAGGATGAATGTAATAAAGAATTTTAAATATAAGTATGATAGATTTAATACAGATAGAAATATTGCAATATTACAGAAGAATAAATTCAAACAGGCATATATGGGATATGGATACGCGCCACAGAATATTGACAATATATTTTCACGAAATAACGCAAATAGCACCAATAATAACAGATTTAGGACTAATAAACAAGAGAAATGAATAAAAATTTCATATTTGTTTAGTATATATAATATATTAAATAAAAAAAGTAAAAATTATATAGATGAAAACATTAATGTGAGATGGGCTAATTAGCAAAAATTTAGATAAATTGATAACTAATTGTAGGATGAAAGATGAAGTAAAATACAAGAGAGGAATGGTTTATAAAATTAGATGTAATTTTTGTAATATCGTTTACTATGGCCAGATGGCAAAGCAATTGGGAGAAAGAGCTAAACAACACAATAATGCTATTGTTAGGAGGGATGATAGATCTGCATTATACGTTCATTATTTATAGTACGGATATAAAATAAATTGCATTGATAATATAAGCATTTTAGGTTATATTAAAAATGTTAATAGACGTAAAATATATGAAACAAACTATATCATGTATAATAAAGACAATTGTATGAATACATACAAAACATCCATTAAGTTGAATAATAAGTGGTTAATGGATAAAGAATGGATAGTTAATTAATATATGTGGCTATATATCCATTCAATTTGTGTAATAGGTTAATTTTGTAATAGGATTGCATAAATATTACGTAATAGATCATGTCGGATATCCATTTGTTTGTCTGTCTTTTTTCGTAGATTGATGTAAATGTCGTTGTATGTACTTTAAATCGTGGTATTCTGGAGACATATTGAAAAGGGTAAAAAATATAATTTTCCAAAAAAGGCCTTTTTATGATAATTATATACTTTATATAATCTTTGTTGTTTGTTGATATGTATTTTTTAACATATTATTGACTATTGAATACCTAGATTAGTATATAACTTTTGTATTAATATGGTTTCTTTAATTCTGCTCTTGCACAAATATTTTATTTAATTGTATTTTACTTTATTTATCAACTTTTATTTGTTTTATTTTATTATTTCCTTTTTTGTATTTTTTTATTATTATTTTTTTTATTGTCATTCTGTTTTAGAGTGCATACATTTGTTATCGCCTTGAATTTAGCCTTTTCTTTATTTCTACTGGAAATAAAACATATTTAAATATAAGATTCCATCAGTATAGATTAGCATTTGAGTTATTCCATATTAAGTGATTTCATATTTTAACTATTTTAAACCAGTTCATTTTTTGTTTTTTTCCCCCTCCAGATTTGGCTTACTATCCAAGACAGTAAAAAATGTTAATTTTTTATGTAATTTAATTTTGAAGTTATGACTGTTTGAAGTCTCCAGAAAATTGTAGTTTTGCATCTCAAACTAGAATTAGGATAGAAAGATACAAAGGACCAACTTATAGTTTATTTTTTAGGCTTTCATATGATATGTATCATCTCTTCTTTTTTTTTTTCCAGTTTTATTTTAAGATCTTTACTAAAAATTTTTAAAAAAAAAAAAAAAAAAACATCAGAAATATATCTATTTTGGCAATATGTGAAAAATTTCATTATGTGATCACTATAGATCATACTTTTTATAATTTAAAAATGATTGTGAAAGCATAAATTAATTTAAAAATGAAAATTTCAGGCTAGCATATTGAAATATTTTACATAAATTAGCTTAAAAGAGGAGATCAAATGAAGTTACTTTGGAAAACAAAATTTCACAAGTTAGAACATTAGCAATAATGCATGACTAATACAAATCAGCAGGTACCTAGAAATGTATAAATTAAGTTAATACTAAGTTGCAAAGTAGTTAATCTTACATTTCCTATTATTAAAATTAATAGTCATTATTCCTGAAGGAATGTGCACTGTATATACTGCATTGGTTTTTTAAATTTTAATTATTATAATTGTGTGCAGTCTATAATATCTGTATAGTATATATACAAATGGTGTTGAATGTGAGTGCATTTATTTAAAATCCATTATAGTTGAAAATGTAAATAAAACTAAAGAGAGACACTAAAATGTTAGAACAAATCTTAGACCTATTACAAAATGGAATGGATGGTGTATCAAATATTGCAAAGATATGAAAATTTGCATTAGCTTAGGAAATAAATATGGTCAAAAATAATTAAATATATGAATTCAACTCTGTACCAACAGCAAGTACCATAATCAAAAAAGTGAAGATTTTGCAGATCTAAGTATTAGTTTATATTATCTCAATAAGCTTTTGACATTTGGTGAGTCACCTATAACTAAACAAAAAGTTCTATGCATCATCATACTGTAATAAAATGTTAAGAAAAATAAAAAGATGTTTGCCAGAGAAAGTACTGACCAGAGAAAGCAAAGATGTGCATTAATGTATTGTAGAGAATAATTATAATTGTGAAATGCTAATTCAGTTGAAAGTAAAGTTTCAAGAGGCAAACCCAATAATGAATGAAAAAAAAAAAATTTTAGTAGTATTACCAAAAAGCTGGACATGCAAAAAAATAAATTTGGGTTTAGCAATAGAATGAGAAAAAAAGTAAAAGCTTTAATAAAAGTAATGGATATATTTGCAACATCAAATGCAAAACCTGGATTTTTTTTTAAAAAATAATCTATACTTGAAAAGTCTAATAGTTTATAAAACAGTGATGGTATTAGTTATCTTATGTCTGGAAAAGGGACTTCGTTTTGGTGAAAACAGTAAAAAGACTAGAATATATGTTCAAAAAAAATCTATTGGGAAATATAAAGGAACTGTACAATCTGCTGAATTCAAAATATGCCCCTGTAAAGATAGAATTTTCAAATTTTTTGCTGAAGTATAACTCGAACATTACTCCTTAGCTCAGCAGGTCTCGGTCGTTCATACTTCACGCCCTCCTTTTCACCATGAATATTTCTGAGTCTTCTGCATAATATAAGATTAAAAGATAGATTAAAGTAGCCCAATCTGTGGAAATTTAAATTTGATTTGGCAAACCTAAAAATTGCTACCTATATAGTGCAGTCATGCTGTATTATGTGATTTAACTTTTATCCGAATGTTTGCGACAGATACATATGAGTTTCGAACTTTTGAGATTGAAAATATAGGACTATAAAAGCAGTGAATTATTAATTGTTCTATTGTCACTGTGCTACATAAGAAACTTTGTCATTTGGAGTTCCAACACTGAGAAAAAATTGTGTATTTATGTACTCCTGTAAATATGAATAAATTTTTAATTGGAGACAAATGTCAGCTTGAAGACAAAGAAGCTTAATCAAAAATGCCTAGTACCAGTGCTAATCCTATTATAAAATCAAAAACATGAAAATATGACCAAGCATACTTAAACTTTGGGTTTGTAAGGACCATTTATGAAGAAAAACCTCAATGTGTAGTTTGTTTCAAAATCATGGCTGCAGATAGCATGAGACTGAATAAATTGAAGTGGCATTTAGAAATGCACAAAAGATATATCTGTAAGTCCCATGAATTTTTTGCAGAATAACTCTTTCGAAAAACAGAGGTCAAATTTTCCCAAAGTTCTCACAGCAAATGAAAGAGCTTTATTGGCATCATATAACCAAATATAAAAAGCCACATACTATTGCAGAGCAACTTATTCTAACAGCAGCTATGGACATGGCAGAAACAATGTTTAGTGAAATCTATGCTAAACAACTTAAGAATATTTCTCTGTCTAACGATACAATTTGCTGAAGAATTAATGATATATCTATGTATATTCAGCAACAGCTTTAATCTGGATTAGTTGGAAATTATTTGTCATACAATTTGATGAGTAGACATCAGTAATGATTCTCATTTGATTTGCTGCATTACATTGCAAAGCTATAGAAGAAAGAGCAACTAGTATTGAGTTGTTCAGAATTACAAATGATGCTATTGTTGGCACAAACTTGCAGTAGAAAGATTGTATTGAGATTTGCACTGATGGAACTCAGTCCATGTCTTGAAGATTTAACTGTTTACTCTGGACACACTATATGATTCATCGGGAAGCTTTAGCATCAAAATCTAAGTTCTGGGCTAATTATTGATTTAACAGTAGTTATTGATGTAATTAATTATATAAAAACCAGACCTCTGAAATCAAGAACTTTTTTTGCTCTTTATGAAGATATGGGAACTGAAGATAAATCATTGTTTTATTCTTCATTCAGATGGTTGTCAGGCAATAAGGTGTTTAAGTGCATCTATGAAATGAAAAATGAAATAATTTTCTTAAGCAAAGAAATTCAAAAGCATGCCAAAGAATTTTACAAGTTATTTTTAATGAAGCTCTTTTACTTAGTAGACATATTCAAGAAACTTAATGCACTTAATCTTCAACTTCAGGGAAATAATACAAATATATTTGATTCAAATGAAAGGGTCAGTGCTTTTTGTAAGAAAATACAATTATGGAATAACAAAATGAAAGAAAACTGCTTTGAGATGTTTTCATGATGTGTGAATTTATCCAGAGCTACCCATTAAAAGAGAATCAAAAAAATGTTGCTAAACATAATGGAGGGTCATTTAAAGAACTTGAGCAGTAATTTTCACAAATACTTTTTTGCAGAAGAAATTAAATTGGTGATTGGAATTGAGTAATAAATCCATTTGATAGTACATCTGCTGGCCTATTGCTGCAAGAAGAAGAACAACTGATAGATCTTTAAGTATGTCAGAAAAACCAAATTTGTTATTAAGTCTATAATAAATTTCTGGACTGAACTTGTTTTGTAATTATTCTCTTATTAAAGCAAAAGTTTTTCCACTTCATACCTTTGTGAAATTGTTTTTTCTGCTGTAACTGCTTTAAAATCTAAATATAGAAACAAACTTCAAATAGAAAAAAAGCTCAGAGTGATTATTTCAAATATAAAAACAAACAGGCTGTGTACTTCAAAGCAGGCACATATTACTCATTAAATCTTGCCCTAGAAATGTTTTATTTTAATACTTTTGTCTTGATTATATTTTAAATTAATAAAAAATATATATCTGATATCTTATTCATTTATTTGACATCCTCTCTGCCAAGCTACAGTGTCCTTCTAAGGGGGTGCACCCCACGGTTTGAGAAACGCCCTAGCTGGAGGAAGGGACACTCATTCAGTCAATGTCTGACAGCACATTAAAATGTGATACTTGTACATTGTACTAAATTAAAGAATACTATGTCCAGTAAAGTTACCACAGTAACTAATTACAAATCTTTTAATGTATGATAAAATAGTTGCAGCAAGTCATTTCAATGAATGTGCTTCATGTTATGGTGCAGAATATTTTAAACAACAATTACTTATGATGCTGAAGAACAAATGGTACATCGTTACCCAAAAACAATGAACATTTTTTGACATGTATACACATCTTTGTGTAAATACTTGTTTATTCTGAAAAGACATTACTTTATAGCCAAAAATATTCTTACAATTACAATTATTTGAAGGAAAATGTAAAAAAAAAAAAAAAGAAATGTGGCGATGATATCTTGATTTTGCAAAAAAATATGCTTGTTTTACAAAAGGAGATGCAGTTTTTTCATTGGAAAATGTGCAAACAATTTTTTTAATAGCTATCTATTACAAAGATTCTGGTAATATAAAATTTAAAAATATTGGTTACATTTTTGAAAGCTTTAATATAACATTACACAGTTGCTGTTTATTTATTTCAACATAAACTTATACTTTAGATCAGGAGTGATTTCAGATTTAACAAATATATTATTTTTAGATGATTCTGCCCCATAGTTAAAATAATTCTCAAATGTTTGCCAGCATGAAAGTGATTTTGAAATAAAGGATGAGTGGCATTTCTAGAAAATAGCCCATGGTGAAGAATTATGTAATAGTCTAAAGAGGTCCATGAAGATATTTATGGCAAATCAAGTCTCTGATGATCTTATGAAGAGAAAATTCTCTCTTTTTTGCTTATTTACAAGGAGTAAATTCAATATTGACTACATAAAAGTTCTTTTTCTTCAATAAAAAATGTCACATAGAAGAAGAGAAATTACTTAAAAAGCATTTTTTATGTACAAAATCCAATATCAGATACCCAAAGTTCCATTGTTTTTTTCATGTATCAGATAAAATATTGACAAAGGTATTTTATATGTCAGAAAAAGGTTTGAAACAAAATCTCACACTGATAGAAGTAAAAGGATTTATAATATGGGAACACAATGACCATTGATGGTCTGGCATAGTTTTGACTGAGAATGAAACAGCTGAGTTAGAAGTGACATCTTTTCATTCTAAATATTCTGCTTTTTCCATTACATAGTCAAAAGAATTTAATGATAAATTTGAAATGCCTATATAGCAGCACTGATTGTTTTTTTTTGTTTTGTTTATTTGTTTGATTTAAAATGGAGGGGATCTTCCAAAACAAATGAAAATTTGAATTAAAGTTTCAGTTTGTTATTCACTCGTTTCTGTTAGTATAATATTTTTTAAAAATAATTATAAAATATCTTATTGTGATTTTATAATGAACATTTCCAAATGATGTCAACATACTTAAGTGTTTTTTTTTGGGAGGGGGTGTCAAAATTTTTAAAATTTATGTTTTAATAAATTTAAGATTAAATACATTGGCCTTGAAATTAAAAATTGTCGAAACTTAATAAAATACACAAGAAAACTTATAAGCTACAATTTGGTGCTTTCTGAAGTCTTCTATCATAACTTTGGCTGAAATAATCTTTTTCTGTATAATTGCATATGTTGCAAAATTGAAATTTTTTGGAAATTTCAAATAGCTGTAACTTCCACACTATATTAAGTAAAAATGTGGATAGGTGTTTTTATTGGATCTCTTGACATAAAATAAAACCAAATAAAGTAATTTCACTTGTATTTGATCTGTCACTATGAATGTAGTTAATTTGTGTACTATTGTATGCTGTATTTGAGACTATTAGAAGTAAATTGGTAGTTTTTATTATAATTATTTCTTTTAATTATTAAATTTAGAAATGATTAAGACCAATAAAAATTAACTAAGCAATATTGAAAATAAAAATATAGGATGTTAAATGAATATCTTAAAATGTAATGAATGAAGACAAATATTATATATGAGTTGGTAATTGCATGGGTATTTTTAATGTGTTTTAATTTGCAAAATATTCTTTAGTTGAAATTTTTTTTTTTTTTAGGTGATCCATTACCTGAGTGGAGCACGGATGATAATCTGGACATGGAAAACATTGGAAGTTTTGATTCTAGTGGTGCTTTTATGGCTCCAAAGGTATCAGTCATAAACATATTATTTATTTTTTTATCATTCATTTTATTTTGCATTTAGGCCTATTTTAACATTGTATTAAAGAAATGAAAATCAATGACAAGCTATTAATAAAAATTAAGTAGTAATATGTTCTCAGAAAAATTTATAGCATTTTTGCACAGTTTTTCAGTAATCATTATATTCAATGATTGGACAAAATAATCTGATCATTGTCATATTATTACTATATTTTTGACATTGTAGAGCTTCAAAATGTAAATACATATATAATGTATAAAAATTTGTTGTTGTTTGCAGCTAGTGCTTTTAAAGTATTGTTATGAATATTTAATAGGAAATTGGCATGAATTTTGTAAGCTCTTGAAATAATTGGAATTAATTTTTCAAGATCATATTGTTAGTATTTGATTCATTTAGGCATTGTTATTCAAAATTATTAAATTATTTTAATAATGCTTTAAAATTTATACTTTCAAAAGTAATTATTGCATTTGGTAAAACTTACAAAACGAATTGTTTTTATGAATCAACTTACGTAGAGAGATTAGCAAATGCCATGAAAGACTGTAGCTAAAAAATCCCCACAAATGTAAAAATTACTTCAGAGATCAGCTTAAATTTGAATGTTAATGTCTATTATGTTATTCACAGCTGAATGCCATTTATAAATGTCTGGAAGTATACTATCATAGAAAATATTTTATACTTTTTCCCAATCACTGAGCGAGTTTATTTTAATAATTATAAAAAACAAAAGAACAAACATCTTTTTTCTGTAAAATATCTTTTCAGAATTGTCATAATTTAGTCGTTCACATTACAACATTTTCTTGGTTCAATTATGAACATTTTATAAAATATTTAAAAAATTTGAAGGCTGGGTTCATTTTATAATATAAACATTTTCCTCAGCCCTTTTTAATAACTTGATTAAAATATTATTGAATCTCTGTAAATCATTCTTTAATAATGAATGAGAGATCAATATTATCTATGACATCTTTTAAAAAACTAAAAACTTTTTTTTTTCTTGAAGAATAATACAATTTTTTTTTTAGCTATAGTTCAAATATTTAATTTCATCCTGTGTAGAAAAAAGAAATTTTATTGCAAAGGATGATTGTACATTATATTCATACATCATTCATATTTTTATTATTTTGTTAACTTCCTATAAATAATGAAAAATCAACAATCACTGATTATCCTCTTCTTTTTTCTTCCTTACATTAATTTTTATCAAATCAAATACTGAAATATTATGATACTTGGCATAAACAAAAGCAAAATTTGGCACTTCACTTAGGACAATTTTCTATGCTTTGTTTTTTAATTATCTTTTAGAATCACCTGTTTTATAATGATAAAAGTTTTTTTCTGTATTTTACTTCTTAAATTGTCACTATTGTAATTTTTTTTTAAAAAAAAACAATTGCTTATATTAACTTTTAAATAGCTAAAATTATTTTTGTGACTTCATGAATTTGCATAGTTCTTTTAGCCTTATTTTAGTTTGTTAAAATATCTATATATTGTCAAACATTAAAATATTAATTTCAATTGCAATCTTGTCATAATTTTATGACTGTCTTAAATTATTTGTTTGTTTGTTAATTGCATTATTTTTATTACAATAATCTTCTAAAGAGGTCCACTATAAACTATTAAGGATTTTTATGGTCCTTAAATTATCTTATTATTACTGTAATATCAGTTTAATTTCTGTAACAAAAGTGATCATTGTTGAGTATGCAATTTATTGTACAATATTGATCAGATTAAAGTCTTATATCGAAAGAGAACTTCCAGACGTAATGTTAGGCTCAAGAAAGATCAAAGATTAAGTGATATTCTTTCATGATGGATAATTGAAAAGGCTTAAGGAATACCAGTTAGAAATAAACTTGGAGAAATAAACTTATGCTTTATTGGATAATATTTATATAAAAATATATCAGAGCATTTTATTTATAAAATGAAAACTTCATTTAAATAGAGATGTAACAAACTAATTTTACATTGACAAAGTAATTAGACAGTTCTGCATATTCAACTTGTAATATTAATAAATAATAAAGAAAGATGTGTGGATTCTGTGCACTATATTTATAGCAAAAATGCTAAAGATCAGAAGATTATTAGAAAAATTAAAAATAAGAGTGAAAAAATGAGATTATAATTAAATATAAAGAAGATAAAAATTACAATATTAGGATGAAATTGATCAGTAGAAACAGATGTGATTGGCAGTTTTTCCATTCTTGGATACTCATCAGTAAAATGATTCAGAAATCAAGAGATTCATTGAGACTAAGACTGGGTTGAATTGTACTCAAAAATATGTTTAGATATAGAACACATTTTTAACAATAAAAATGAAAATTGATCTAGCTATTTATTTTTTATGACTTTCTATAGTTGTGAATGTTGAATATTAAAGAAAAATAAAAAAGTTGATTCTTATGAACCATAGGACTGATTATACTTTTGAGAATAGCATTGATAGCCAGAAAAATGAACATAATTAAACTTGAACTTTTGCTTGAAGCACAAATAATCACATTGAAATTGTGTAATTTGGTCATATTATGAGATAATCTATCATTATAAAAGTATGTGATGCTCAGAAAGATTTAAAAAAAAAAGAAGAATTGAGTGACTAGTGATGAAATGATTGGCATTCATCATATTAATAAGGAAGGTGTTATTGAAGAGCTTGAAAAACCAAGCACGTAATAGTTCATTTTAGAAAAATGCCATTCATTTGATTACCATATGTTAATGTCAGTAACGATTTGTTAAATTTTTAGGCTAACTAAAAATTGAAATGCTAGAGTAAAATGTATTAATGAGTGGTAAGCAATGGCTAAATTACCATCATTGATAATAAAGTCTATTTAACTGGCTTTGAACGGATAATACTTAATTTATTTTATTGAAGATAGCTCACAAAAAAATAATGTTTTATTCTGTTAATAGTAAGTGCTGTGAAATAATAATAAGATCTGCTTGAAAAAAGATTATTAACAGTATTTTTGAAGAATATTATCTACCATATGAACTTTGAACAGAATTTGAGAATAAAATGCATCTTAAGTTAGACATTGTATATGTTGAGAAATAATGTATTGAACCGGGTCTATTCAAATAAACTTATTCTTGCTGGTTTGAATTCCTTTTATAATAACTTTAAATTTATATTTTTAATATTATGGGGAATGGACCGGCCCTTCAAGCAGAGAGGAGAATACCATTGGTAGCGTGAACCATCAACAATACCCATGATCAGATCGAGCTATGCAAGGCATAACACGATCACATTTCCAGACTGTGGCCCACCTCAACTTCTAGATTCAAACCCTTGCCACTCAAAGCATTTTTATTTATTTCAAGGTAAAACCTCCGGTGACAGATAATCATAATTTATAATTAGCATGCTTGGACAACAGGTAAACATAATCCCACGCTTGGAATATCCCATGACTAGTTCACACTCTGTCTCAGGATCCAGCATATTTACTTAACACATAAAATAACTCTATACTAATTTACTGGTGAAGCAATGAAAAGAGAGTAGGAGAAAATAGACAAAATAACAATTAAGGCAAACATTAATATTTAATTATTTACGCACATATATATTTAATATAATATAAAATAACAATAAATTATATATAAAAAAAATGTAAATGACTTTAGGCTATAGTTATAACAGTCTGTTAATTAAAGTTCATTCATTTAAAATAAAGAGCAGACTGTGATTAGAATATATTTTAAAATATCTTTACCTAGGTTTTCATGATTATCAGTTTGGCTTTTTGGTCCCCATCGATGGTTTCAGGGCTTGTTTTTGGATTCTTTGTGTTGACAATGGGAGAGTTGTGGCAGCATTTACTTACAATCTAGGCATTGTTTCATGCATTGGCTCAGGCGAGGTTCAGTTGGTTTTCTTTTTGTTGAGGGTTTTTGGGAGCTGAAGCCCAGCTGAATATCATAAAGTTGTCTAGCAACGCATGTTGCTAGATCTGCAGCCTTTGCTGGATATTAACCATAGCAGTAATTGACTGGCTTACTACTGCATTCCGAATATCTAGATCTCTGGTTGTTTGGATTCTACATTCTGTCCGAACTGATGCATGATCTAGCAAATTGCAGCCCAGACTGTATAGCAATAACACGAACCCAACTCTGGACTAATAACAAATTGATGATTGGAATAACTTGATCACAAAATGCAGACCAGACTGAAGAGCAATAACCAAGCTGTAACTTTTATATCTTAACTCTCTCGTTGTTTTATTTAATCTTGACTTGAATCTGTCTTTTAATTAATTTTACATTTCTTTAATTAATTGATTTTTACATTTGCCTTAATCTTAATCCATTCAGATTCATTAAAACAATCTCAATAAGATAGTTTACAGGTTTTTTTTTAATTAGTACAATTTAATCAGCAATCAAATGTAACGGATCGACGACCCACCCTCAACCATTTACCTAAATTCATTCCACGGTATATACTGAAACAAAAATCCGGCTGTCCATGGAAAATTGGAAAGATCCAGCAACACTACAGCCAAAATAGATCTTTACTACCATTCAAACTGCACTCATTTGGTAATACATACAGGATCCACCCAATTTTCATGTCACTCCGTTAGATTCACAGAATTCAAACCCAGTCGTCATCTGAGTAGTGACTCTGTTCAGGTATAATTTATAATTATATATCTAGCCAATGTGGGCAATGACTTGACATTATGGTTCATATAGTACACTTATTAAGTACCTATTACATGTATATTTCCATATCAAGAGATACATAAATTCAGTGATGTATTGTCAACAAATTACATACAACCCTTGATGTAAGATCAATTTAAATTAACAAATTTATTTTAACTTAATATAATACATTTAAATATATAAATATACACTTTAAAACACTATAAATATGATTCCTACCACTTCCACATAATCTCATCCAAATAAAAAAAAATAAATAAATAAATACATCAAATAATAATATCATCATACATCGGCATCTATCATTCATGCCAACATATAAAAAGAAATAATTTACGATCATTAATACTATCTAAATAAATGACACTGTTTTTATCTTTTCTTTTAAAAAATAAATAAATAAATATGATATCATCATATTAATATACAAATTATTATTTTGTATATTATAGTTGAATTAATGGGTTCGTTTATGACTATAATGAGTTATGAGAACTGGAATTGCCATCAATTGATTAAGTTAATTATATGTACTTATAAGTAATGGTTAGTATGTAACTTGTTAATAAGTGGTTAATATGGGTTTGATTAATAATTAACTTTGTTACTAAATGTTATGTCTTTAATGTGTCAAAGAGTAAGTCTTACCTTCCTATATACTCATTTCATCATAGTCCAGTCCTTCTTTCTCTTCTAACAGAACCATTTATATATTTTTTTTTATTTCAAAAATACATTTTACATCATGAAATGCATACATTTAAATTCTTTCGGTACTTCCAGCTCAAAAATCCAATATGGAAGTATAAAAAAAAAAATAATAAAGGAGAGAAAACCTTACAAAATTTATAACATCAGCATGTCAACCACAACAAACAAACAGTTACATATCAACATAAATTTATGAATGATTTTGTAAGCATCTTGATCAATATGAGTATCTTCTTTTAAATGGAAAAATTCATTATAAATTGGGAATTTTCAGCATCTCTTATACTTGCTTCATTTTTCAAATTAGTGCCTTCAACGATTTATCCATCTCCCACAAGCTGACCAAGTAGTTTGGATAATCCTTGATTTAGCAACTTTCACAATTGATATATAAAACTTCACATAATATTTGGTAGCCATTGTATACATATATATATATGTGATGGTAGGTATTCACACCTATAGATCGTGTTCAACCACTCTCTTCAAAAAACGATCTGAGTTGCCTTGACCTTTCACAACGACTTTTAGCACACCTGCATCATTCTTACACTAGTATATATATAATTTTTTTTCTATATCAGCAGTGAGCACGTTATAGCTATATAGTAAACAAAACACGATTAAAATCAATTTTTGGATAATAAACATTATTAAGTCTAAACTTTCAACAGTCTTAGAATTATCAAACGCTTGATTACGTGGTTAAATATCTTTTCACATATCTTATAACGAATAGCTCAATAGAATTATAAATAATAATAAAAAATCTTGGTGCTTATTATGCTTCAATCAACAGATTATAATTTATTTATTTCTTTAATTTCCATAGTTCATATAAAAGTTCAATTCCAATGGAAGCATAGTAATATTCCTCCGTTTCAGTTTTACTTTTTTCTTTTTCTACATGTATATATCAAATTAAACAACTTACAGTTTTATGCATCCTTGTGTGTCCAATTATTCTTTCTTTAAAATGTTGAGAAACGTTTTTACCAAAATATACTTTTCAAATTATCTGACTTGCTGTCATTAATAAATAAAGAAAAGAAAATCTTGCGTATAACTTTTTCTATACATGTTTTTAATTTTTCCAGCCATTAGAAAAAAAAATAGTTGTTGTTGTTGTTGTGGTTACTGCATACGTTCTATCAGGTTTTATCTCCCCTTCACATTACGATATTAAATTATAAAATCAGTTTTTTTTCTTTGTTTACAAAACTTTTTCAACTGTTTGAACAATATTGTTTTGTCAAAGGTTATTTTAAAATATTAATAAATGAAATTTAATAACAAATTTATGATTTTGTTTCAAGAATTTCCAGTTCATTAAACTACAATATAATTTTATTCATACCGTTATATATCATCAGCTTGAATTGTTCAATAGATGTATTAATTTTATAAATCAACACATCCATGTATATATTTATGTTCAATGCATTTAATGGTAAGGATATGGATCTATAGCGATCCTTACACTTATAAACTAATTACATTTTTGAAGGTTTTACAAACATTTTGTTTTTACAGATTAATTTTTAGTCCGATTTCTTATTTGCTTATTTTATATATTATAAAAGTTTTTTTTTACGATCTAATTCTATTTTACCCCCCCCCCTCCTGTCAAGAAGTTTTATTCTAAAGAAAAATATGACTCAGTACTTTTAATTTTGCAAAATTTCATTTTAAAAATCTTAGAACTAATTGTTATCTTTTTAAAAAAAAATTATGATGCATGTAACGCTATTCACTAGCAGTACAATATATAAAAGACTGTAATTTAATATATGCATTTGCAAGAGTTGTTGAAGAGAAATAAGACCTGAATTTTTAATTAGTCCATTCTATTTGGGATGAGATGTAATATATAGGAAGTAAACTCAGATTTTAGTCCAGATATGAGAATATTTGATAGAAAGTCAAATTATATAAGCAATGAAATCTAAATAAAAGTCCAAGTTTCTGATAAATAACTTTGGCAATATAGGAAATATTTTCATGCTAACAGAAGTCATAGAAATGATAGCATTTGATAATTTGGATGATTTTTGGGGTCATAAAAAAAAAAAAAATTAACATTGAAAGCAATCATATTTTTAAAAGGATATAATTGAATTTTGGAAGAGTTAAATTTAATTAAATTAGCATTGTCCATTGAATGATTTATCAATCTTCAATAACAAAGAAGAACCAGATGTTTAAAAGCAAATTTTGGTTGTTTTATAATAGCATGTTGAAACTGCTGGAGGGCATGGTTTGTTTGTAAACAAAGATAAATATACTGTGGCTGGGGCCGGGGGTTTTTTTTTGGGGGGGGGGGGGTTGGTTTTGTTTGTTTATCACATTTATAAAAGTAATATCAAATACCAAATTTTTTAAACACAAAAAAAAAAATTGCGTAAAAAAAAATCAAAAAATTAATTTACAAAAAGTGCTTAATTTTTTTTATTCTTTTCATTATTTATATTTTCGGGCCGGGGTTTTTTTCTATGTATTATTTTGTTTTTGTTTTTTTGTTTATAACATTTAAAAAGTACTATCAAATCAATTTTGAATACAAAAAAAATACATCAATTAAAAATGAATTTTAAAAAGTAGTTACTTTTTATTCTTCTCATTACTTATATTTTTGGTTCGGTATTTTACAAAAAAAAATCAGCTTCTTTTTTTGTTGTTTGTTTTATTTTTATAAATTACAAATAAATCTATTTCCATTTAACGGTAACATTTACAACCCAAAGTCAAACTTTGGGGGGGGGGAGGTTTACAATTCCTAACAGAATGCAACGCTCTAACTCGAAGGTTGACAAAGTTTTGACGGTAATTCCCAAAAACATAAATATATACGGCAATTAAAAGCAGGAACAGCACGCATGCAGCTTCAGGCTGTTTTGTTTGATAACCCGGTTCCAGCAGTCAGAGAATTCTTTGACATTCGGAAAGTTTCCTATTTCAGCCATTCGATTCAGCTCGCAGTTGTTCTCACAGAAACGTGACTTAGAGCGTGATTTGATACGAAGCGCACTTGCACCTACACTAGCCCAATTTTTTGAGCAGGAAATGTGGAGCCAGGGAAGCATGAGACTATGCTCAAAATTGTTAGTATACATTCCTAAAACATAGGAGATAGAGGGGGGGGTGGTCTTAATGAATATTAAAATAGTTTGACAATCGGAATTCCAGCCACCCTCACACAATACTGTAGCCAAAAGTGAAATGTGATCGCACATCAAAAATGCTTAGCCCAAATCTGAGCTGTAAGCTGACACGATAGCTTCTGCGGCAGATTAAATGTCTTGTTTCTGTGCATTAGCATAGTAATAGACATAGCGGCCACCCCGTACAATGGACTATTTCTAGGCTTACGCATTAGAAATAGAACGTTCGATAGCGGAGGCCGTCTAAACGGCATATTTCTGTGCGCTATCATAGAAATAACGCCCTCCGGTGGTTTCAACACACTATTGTAAGACAACCAAAATTTTGAATGTATATTGCTATTATCAGAAAAAGATCATTTATATGCTTATGAAAGAATTACAGAGACATAACATTGATATATATCTTTATAGAATAGATAATGGACAAAACTCCATTTAGTATATTAAAAAGATAAATCATATAGCAAATCTTGTTAAGAAGTGATTTGTAACAGATGTAATAGTTGGCCTGAGATATCCAAAACAAACACTTTAATTTTTTTAATTGTGAAGTTATACAAGTGAGCAGTATCACTAAAGCAATGTTTCTCGATAAAAATGTCTTGCAAATTCCCTAATTTATTTAACAAATTAATCATAATAATATTTTAGATTTATTTTTCTTATATTTAAAATAACTATAGTAATTTTTGAGATTCTAAGTTATAAAATCTCTAAACATGTTGTAATTATTATTGCAAATTGATTTCAAAAATTTTATACGAGACATTTTTAAGAACTAAAAAAAATAATTCATCAAAACTTTATGGATCCTTATTATCTGCAAAACTATTTGGTAAACATTTATAAAGATTTCTCAAGATAATGTTTCATTGAGACAAATTATAATTTTTAAGAAATTTGATTTAAATATATTAATATAGACTTTCAACTTTAGTTCCAATACTGGACTTGTTTATTTGAATAAATATTTAATTCATCACCACACAAACACAATCATGAATCAGATTTTATATTGAGTTGCTATATTTTGATTTCAGAATAAAGAAAAATGACCAAATTTTACAAGTGTTTTGCAGGAGAAATGGGAATAATAATATATAAAAATATGGATATGATTGTTGTCATAGAAGTAACTTGTGTTTCTGATGTAGTTGAGTAATTTTTCTAGTTAAGATATCATTAAAGAAGCTTTTTGGATCATTGTCACACCTCCAGGAATTCAAGAACAATCAAATAAAAATCCATGAGCCAAATATTTATTTTAAAAGCCATACAACTTATTATTGAAATTATAAATAATATTAAGATTGCCTTCTAATAACATATTGATATAATATTTCTCTGGATGGAACCACATAAAAAAACATTCTTTATATATTATTTACATATAGCTGATTCACTGATCATAAAACAACTGAAATAATTTCTGATCTTTCTTAATAGTTATTTTTACTAATATCACAGCTTCCTTTGTTGATCAAGTTTTTGGTGTTTTTTTTTTTTTTTAAATTATATGGAAATAGCATATTTATTAGCATATTTTTTATATATTAAAAGAGAATTTTTTTTTTATTGTTTTGTTTTTGTTTATAAATTTATTTAAATATTTTATAGCTTAAAATAATTTATGCCAGTTCTAACTGTAAGTAATACATTTATTTTAGAGATGACAATTAATAGTAGCATTGAAATCCTATATAATTAAAAATTACTATTTCTACATAGATAAATTAAATACATTACATGCCAATTTCTTTTTATTTATAATTGTATTTTGTGTAAGCATATTTAGTGCTTTTAAATAGAGTATATCATCATCATTGTCAACCATTATAAATTCACTGCAGGATGAAGTCTCTCCAAGTTCAATCCATCTCCGATCTCGAGCCTCTCTTCTCCATATCAACCCTATACCCTTTCTTATTTCATCCATCCATCTCACATTTAGTCACTTTCTGGGCCGATTATAATCTCTTGAAATCCTATTTAACATTTCAATTGTCCATCTATTATTATCTCTTTTAGCAATATATTCAGCCCAACTCCATTTCAGTCTTGTAATTCTTTCAACAATGTCAGTAACACCCATTTGTTCTCTTATCCATATATTGCGTTTTTGATCTCTTCTTGTTACTCCTAACATACATCTCTCCATACTGCTTTGAATGGTCCGAAGTCTCTGTATTACTCTTCTATTAAGTGTCCAAGTCTCAGCTCCATAAATAAGAACTGGTAAAACCCATGGTTCTGTTAATACTTAAATTAATGGAGAATGGAGATTCTATTTTTTTTTATTACATGTTTTGTGTGTGTGTGTGTGTTAGAGGATAAGATTACTATATTTAAACCTGAGATTTAATATAGCCAGTTTTCTTTTTCCAACATGGCCATTTTAATTATATGATTTTCCAACTGCTAATTTTATATTATATTTGTGATATGAGATTTTCAGCATGATCATATTTTTAAAAAAAAAAGTATTAATTTATTTTTTCATGAATCTAAAAATTGATTATTTGGACAATATTATTCGTCATTTTATTGTTTCATCCATTATTTCATACAATTTGTGTGATTCATTTGCACTGTTTAGAATATGTGTACACATTATAAATAAACCTATATGTGCTTGAAAATATATATATAAATACCATCTAAATGGATTTGTTTAATTTTAATATTGAATATTTGTCTTTATACTAAACAAAACATTATGTGATATTCTGTGCTCATTTTCAGCATATTTTATTTGGTATATGAAATTCTCACCTCATCAAAGAGACAAAAATACCTGCAATTAGAATAAAACTGAAAGACATATATATATATACTTGTCTAGTATGCATTTATAATTATACAAATTTGTTAACTTGCGTGTGAAACATTAGGATGCTTGGATTTCAATTGTTAGCTTGAATAATACGAAAGAAGATGATTTCTGGATGTTTAGTTTTTTTTGAGTCCAATAGGCAGAAATTAGTCTGGGGATTCTTACCAAATAGTGTCTATTAAATATTCAAACTTATAGTAGATGGCACTAGAATAGAGAAAATAAAAAGATTTTTTTTTTTAATGCATATTTAGCTTTATAAGTACCATTATATTTATAATTATCATTTGTATTTAAACTTTTATATTTAATAAACAATTTATAAAATGTTTAAAGAATATATAACAATTTTTCTTATAGTCATTGTTTTGCATATCTGTGTTGTATTGTTGAAATCATTGGTCAATTTTGATAATTGTTTTAATCACGATTCTTTTGGGTTTTTTTTACTCTGAACTAACGGGGAAAAAATCTCCATATTCATTTTAACACAAAAATACTGGTATTGAATTTATGCATTTATTTAACTGATTGGCATGTCTCACTATTTATTGATAATAAAATTATTTTTTCTGGTTGATATTTTTTTTTGTTTTTATTAAAAATTTTAATACTTTGCTATTTTAGGAATCAGAAAAATTAAAAAAAGAAGACTTGTTAAAAGAAAAAGATGCTCAAGTAAATGGAAAGGTAAGATATATTTTTACAGTACAGTAAAATTTTATTTAAAATATTTTCTAATATATATATATTTTGAATAATATTTTTATATATTTTTTGTAGGACTTAAATTCCAAAGATAAAGAACCGGATAAAGATGTTCAGAACTATGTAAAAGAATCTGAAAAACTTTGTTCTGTTGAACGAAAGGATAATAAACAAAATGAAATTAGCAAATCTGAAAGTCCTAAATTGGACATGTTAGAAAAACAACAATTAACTGTAAAAAGTGAACTCATATCAAAATCAAACTTAAAATCCAAAGACTCTGGTATTGCAGTAAATGGTGTAGAACCCACCATAAATACTAGGCAGCATGAAAATAATGTAAAAATAGTTTTACCGAACTCTTCCATTTCAGAAACACCTGTGATAAATGATATCCCAGTGTTAGAACGAAAACTTGAAGAAAATAGGATTGATCAGTTGCAAGAAGAAGATAGTTTAGCACATATAGAAAAGGCAACAGAAAATATGGTTGCAGCATGGACAGCAGAGGTAATTTTAAACCTTTTTATCATAATACAGGTCAAAGATAATGAATCGAACATATTTTGAATAAAATGTTTTATTGTTGTTGTTGTTTTTTTAATTCTTAAAATTTTATCAAATTTGTGTTACTATTAAATAGCAAATATATCTATAAAATATCTTAAATATGTATGTTTATCATTAGTTTGTCGATTTCTGGTAAAAATCAATTACATTCTCCTCATATAACTGGGAAGTTTTGTAGGTTTTATCACTTGATCCCTAATACTTTGTAGCAATTGAAAAATTAATAACGTAATTAAGATATATTTATTTAAATGCACCAGAAAAAAATATGATTAAGATGAGAATGTATGATATGAGATGATCCAATAATAATTTTAAACAGTCTTGAAAATTGAATCTTGGATTCTATTGCAAAAAAAAAAAACGAGCTTAAAAATGTTAGTCTATATTTTTTTATATGTGCTGTTTTAAAAGTAATATATTGTAACAGGAACTGAGTTCGAACCCTGTTACAAAAGGAGAGAAAGAGTAGATTTTAGATTTTTTTTTATTGTTATTATTTACTTTATAATTATTAGAAAAGTCGCACAGACAAACGCAGTTGTATTTACTGGAGTGATAAAGAATGATGGGTATGGGTTAATATTTTAATTGGCATACATGTATATAGATGAATGTTGTTTTTGGAAGAAAAAAAAAGATAAAACTAAAAGATTTTAAAGCATATAAAAGAAAATTTTCTCTTACAGTTATTATTTCCCGAATTAATTAGCCAACCGTATCTCTTATTGTTCAAGAAACAGATCTAACTATTTGATGGCTATCTCATTTTTTTAATTAAATGGATTGATGTATTGTAAATATTCGGATTTTGTGGAAATAGTTTTTAAAATTAATGAATGTGGAATGTCCATTAATTATTAAATTATTTTCAACTTCTTTTGTCTAGTTAAAGTAAACGAAAAAAGTGCAATTAAAAAGTTCCAAGAATTAAAAAAATGAAATAAGATAAGTAAAAGTCAAGGTTGCTAAATGGTTTTTCTTTTGTTGGCATTTTTGTAAAAATATATTTTTTGAAAACAAAGAAATACCAAAGATAAGGAGAAAGGAAACTTAAATTAATAATTATAAAAAAATAGTGAGTGTTTGCTGAGCTGACGGGGAAGAAGGCAGTGTGATAAAATACATTGAAGAAGATCTAAAAAGAGAAAATTTTAATAAATTGGCTGCAAAGCAGAAAATATCGGGAATAAACTGTGATTACTGCCTTCGCTGCTGGACAGATTGTGTGCGAACTGAAAATAAAACATAAAGGAAACCTCATGGATCGCATGAAGTAAAGTCACTATCGTGCCGAGGTCTATGTTAGGACTCCAGCTCTCTATCTATGCCACGTAAACCATTGGAATATATATACCACCTTAACATCCCCAATTGCCCTTCAGAACCACAATTATTTGGATCTATTGCAGATCGACCGCCATTCCTGAATATATTCAAAAGAAAAAAAGAAAAGGAACAGCAAAATAAATACGCTACTTTAGATGGACTAAATAGTTGGAATATTAAGCAGAAGAGATGAATGCCATATTTTTCCTATGCTAAATCCCGGGATTAAATTACGAGTGCACTCAGAAACATATACGTAGGTTCTACAGACTCTTTAATACCGGTAAATATACACCTCTTATATCATTTCAATCCTTAAATCTAATCAAACTCAAACTGTGCGATAATCTAATGATATGCATATATTATTTAGTGTTTTGTTGTTTTTTTTTCTCTTTTAATTGTAATTCATTAAAATATTTATCGTATACATGATTATGCCATTTCATTGTTTTCTTAGAATAAAATATTAGTGAATCTTAAATTAAACTGCTAATTTGTTTCGATATACGTTACGTAATTTCTTACGTATTTTAAAATCAGGTACATGTGTGTGCTGGTGTGCCTCTAATAATAGATTAAAGCAAAACAGGTTAAGTAGAAAAGTGCATGGGGGTTTTAAAAGGTTTACTATATATTTTAGTGGGAATTAAATAGAAATTTATAGAAAAGATTCGATTTAAAAGTTAGTTCACTCTTCGTTTCTTTTTCGGCGCAATGCGCTACCACACCCTGAGTATTAAGATGGGCATCAAGTTGAATTGCTGAGTCAGATAAATATTTATTAGATCCCACGATTCTTGTTAACTAGCAAGATTGGCGCTTGGCAATGGACAAAAAAAAAAGAGAAGGACATTGTCCATAAACATGGAGATCTACTTAGAAGTAAAGTTAAAGCTGGGAGGGTTCGAATTATTGCAATTCCCTTATATACTTGTGTTTTGTGGTCAGCTTCTTCTCTAACCCTTTTTGGATGATCCAGAATTTGGGAAAACTTCGTCAGAGGGGTGAATGACTCAAAATTATGGGAGAATTTCGTATGGGAAGGGCTGCCAATAAGGTACACATCACCATATAAATTCACCCTCGGGAAGAAAGTATAAACATAAAATTTAGTTTGGATAAGGACGAATGTTTGACGTCAGATAGGAATAAAAAAAAATAAGTTAAAAACGAATACCAAAATGGGAAAGCAATACAATATAAATGTGTCTTTTACCTGTACAGTTATCATTTTTCTTTTCTACATAATCATTGTCTTTAAATTAAATTTTGCAAATTAATTATATTATCAAAATTATAGTGAAAAAAAAAGTGTGAAATAATTGAATATCATGATGTAAAAAGAAATATAGTAGTTTTGACTCACTGCTATCTCTGGAACAGTTTTAAATCAAAATTTATATATTTTTTTCTATATACAAATATTTTATAAGAAATAAATAATTTTCTTTTCTCATACAAAGATTTTGTAAGATATATATATTAAAATCTTACAATAAAAAATAGATATACTATTTTTACAAAAGTTATCCTAAATCTAACATTTGTTTTAATAAACAAATATCATCTGGTCTCCACTTGAATCAAGATATTTAATTAATAACAAACAATATCGTTTTTGTATAATTACACTGGTGAATTATATCATATGATAATAAACAATTCAAAGTTTTTATTGATAATATCTTCTTTAGTCATTTATACTGATGAGTTATACAATGATCGCAAATAATTCAAAATTTATTTTTTTGTAATGACTTTACTAAAAATAATTAAAACCTGAAATAAGTTATTCTATGTATTTTAGTGCTCTAAAATAGATTGAGATAGATTTACTAACTTGAATTCCAAAAAATATTGATTTTAGATACATCAAAATTGAGAGAAGATTGATTGGCTTGAAACTCAACATTGCCTTTTTTAAAAAATAAATAAATTTGACAATTAAATGATGTATAAAAACTCTGACCAAGTGCAGCTATTACAAGGATGAAAGAAATATTATGAAGTTTGTTTACAAAAAATTTGAAACAGAAATTTAAAAAGAATAAAATATTTCAAAAGGTTAAGAAATAATTTTCAAAACAATAAAAAAAAAACTATTTTTTTTCCTTTTTTTTTTTGATATCTTATTATTTAAAAATAAAGCTATATAAAGAAAAATGACTTTTTTTCCTCTTACTGAATTATGTGAGAATGGTATCATTCTCTCTTTCATTGCTTCTGATTTCACATAACTCTATGGGAAATAGTTATTTCTGTTCCAATTACAAATAAAAAAGTTTTGATTATTTATTAATATGTAGTCTTTGGTACATGGACATTTAGTTAAAATGGAGTTTTTCATCCATTATTAATTTATTAGAATAACAGTATCACATATATGGCTATGACTTTTTATTTAGGTACTTACAACTGCAGATCACTTTCAAGTGAAGGAAGATTGCAAGAATTAGAAGAATTCTCTTATATTAAATGGGACATTATTGGACTTTGTGAAGTTAGAAGAAAAGATGAAGAGACAATTGATTTAAAAAGTGGACATATATTCTATTATAAAGGCACAAATATTGGAAATACAAGTGGAGTAGGATTCATTATAAATAAAAAGTGGAAGAACAATATTGTGGAGATTGATGGTGTATCACACAGAGTGGCAAGATTAGTTATACAACTTAATAGCAGGTATCAAATGCAGATAATTCAGGTTTATGCCCCAACAAGTGCTCATAGTGATGAAGTAGTAGAAGATTTTTATATGGGTGTACAAAAGGCTTTTGATCAGAGTAAACAACATTTTAAAATCATTATGGAAGATTTTGATGCTAGAATTGGTAAACAAATGAAAGATGAAAGTGCTGTAGGTAATTTTGGTTATGGTAATAGAAATGAGAGAGGACATAGACTTGTGGAGTTTGCAGAAAAAGAAAAACTTTATATTATGAATTCTTTTTTTGAGAAAAATGTTAAAGGAAATGGAACATGGAAGCATCCAAATGAAAGTACAGCAGAATTGGATTATATTTTGACTAATAGGAAATACATATTTCAAGATTGTAATGTTCTTAATAAATTTAACACAGGAAGTGATCATCGTTATACGGGTTAATGTGAAACTAGAGAGACAAAAATTATTAAGAAAAACAATATTTACAGTTGATATTCCTAATCTTCAGAAACATTCTAATGAATTTAAATTAGAACTTAGAAATCGGTTTCAAGTATTAGTAGATTTTGAGCATGATTCAGATTTGAATGAAATTAATATGAAAATAACTGATACACTTTTAAAAACTGCAACAATAAGATAGCTGGTAGAAAAAAGCAGCAATTGACCAATAAAATTTCTACTGAGACTAGAGAATTTATGAAGGAATATGAAGATATACAAAAATGATGCATTAAAAAGAATTGAATATCTCGAATTTTGTAAAATGGTGCGGAAAAGAGTTCAAAATGATATAAGAAAGTATAATTGTGAACTAGCAAGGAAAGCTGTAGAAGAAAATAAAAGTCTTAAGAATGTAAAACAACATTTTGGTATTGGTAGGAAATTTATATCTGCAATAAGAAAAAAAGATGGAATTATTACTAAAAAGAGAGATGACATCATGAAATTGGTAGAAGATTTTTATCAAGAATTATATAGTAATAAAGAACAAGTACCTCCTATATCTATTACATCTTCTGAATTGCCCAGAATTTTAAATGAAGAAGTGAGACATGCAATTAAATGTATGAAGAAAGGAAAGGCTCCAGGTAATGATGGAATTATAATTGATATATTAAAAGAAGCAGGTGATGAAATAGAAAATTTTTTAGCAAAGTTATATACCAAATGTCTAAATGATAAAGATGTACCGGATGATTGGAAGAATGCAGTAATAATATTAATATTTTAAAAAGGTGATAAAGAAGATATTAGAAATTACAGACCTATCAGCCCAACCAAGAGAACAAGCTGGGTTTAAAAGTGGTTTTAGTACAGTAGATCATATCCAGGTGTTGAGAGAAGTTATAGAAAGGACAAATGAATATGAGTTGTCATTATGTTTGGGATTTGTAGATTATGAAAAGGCATTTGATTCTATAAACATTTCTTCAGTAATTAAAGCATTGGATCATCAAGGTATTGATCCAGGATATTGTCATATTTTGAAGAATATTTATAAAAATGCAACAGCAACAATTAGATTACATAATGATACTGGGAAAGTCAACATTGAGAAAGGTGTAAGACAAGATGACTACATATCTCCAAAACTTTTTACAGCAGTGCTGCAAGAAGTATTTTGTGGATTAAAATGGGAAACTAAAGGAGTGAAAGTAAATGGAGATTATTTAAGTCATTTAGATTTCGCAGATGATGTAGTTGTTTTTGCAAATAATGCTTCAGAGCTGCAGGATATGTTGCAGGAATTATCAGATGAAAGTAGGACTAAAGATAAATGTTAAAAAGACTAAAGTAATGTTTAATCAATTTGCTCAAATTATGAAAATAAAGATTGATTATGATGAATTAGAGGAAGTTAACAGTTACAAATACCTTGGTCAGATTATTAATACAGATGGAAACATAATGGAAGAAATTAATCATAGAATTAAACTTAGTTGGAATGCTTTTGATAGAAATAACTTGATAGTAAAAGGAAATATGCCTATGTGTTTGAAAAAGAAGGTTTTTAACAAATGTGTTTTACCAGTTCTTACTTATGGATCTGAAACTTGGACACTTAATAGAAGAGCAATACAGAGACTTCAGACCACTCAAAGAAATATGGAGAGATGTATGTTGGGAGTAACAAGAAGAGATCGAAAACGCAATGTATGGGTAAGAGAACAAACAGGTGTTACTGACCTCATTGAAAAAATTAAAAGATTGAAGTGGAGTTGGGCTGGTCATATTGCTAGAAGAGATGATAATAGATAGACAATTGAAATTTTAAACTGTATTCCAAGAGATTGTAAAAGACCCAGAAAGAGACCACATGTGAGATGGATGGATGAAATAAGAAAGTGTGCAGGGGTGATGTGGAGAAGAGAAGCTGAAGATCGGAGGAGATGGATTAAACTTGGAGAGACCTTCATCCTGCAGTGGATTGATAATGGTTGATAATGATGATGATGTCCTTGAGATAACATAATAAATACTGTACGTGTAAAAAATGAATAAATATAGGGAACTTTCAGAAGCTGTAAGATTAATTTCTAGAGATATAAGCTTATGTATATGTTCGAAAGATAGAGAAACAGTTAATACAAGTGAGGGTTGTCGTCGATGAGCAATCAAATCCCACTGGATGGCGCAGTTATCACGCTAAAACTATAAAATATGATCATTCACGGGCCATTAATTATAATCATTTTGATGTGTTTTTTGTAATGCGAAAATAAAAACAAAACAAAATCATCTTTTTTAAATATTATTTAATTTTAAATATTATTTTTTATTAACGTATACAAAATAAATGATAATAATAAATGTAAAATAAAATAAACAAATTACAATTTGATTCGTCTTTTTTAGTTTTCTTTTTATTAGAAAAATCAATTTTCTATCGGAGATTTTTTTTACTGGGGTTACGGCTTTTTTTTTTTGTTGTTTACCGCTATTTTTTATTTCAAATAGAATGACAACTAAAAGTAAAAGTTGTTACGGTTAGTTTTAGGATTAGTTTTAGGGTTAGCTTTAGGGTTAGTTTTAGGGTTAGGTTTACAATTAAAATAAAAAATATCAAAATCGTATTTTTGTAAATATTTTTTTTTACTAACATCTATAAAATAAATGATAACAATAAACATAAACTATATTCAACAAAGTATAACAGTAGTCGGAGAAAAGAAAGAAACTGAAACTTTTTTAAACAATGACAAATATATATATAAAATGTTTATAATATATGCTTTTTATGACATTTAAAAAAACAGTGTACAATTGTACTTTTCTTACTGGATATTTTTGTGTTAACGCTCTTTTTTATTTCAAAAATATACACACGGGTGCAATCTTAAAATGTCTCATGGAAATGTTATGAACAGTACGTTACTTGACGCGTTACCTAATTCCAATTCACTTTATACATATATCTCGTCAACATTTACTACTTAAAACTTCAATACCCTACGGTGTAAAAAGTCTGTTAATTATTACTTTACAAAATCTGAACATTTCAATACTTTAAAATAAAAAAAAATCCAATGAAAATAACATTTCCATCCAATTCAAAAAAACACACCCTCTCCCCAAGCCGTAACCTTTTTATAAACTGGGCGAATTGGAAAAATGTATTTGCTGCGTAAACATACATGCTGTACTGCGACGCGACATAGCGGCCTGCAATCTGTAGTACAACAGAAAAGGTTGTATTATAGAAAACGCAGGTTTGAACGTGTCGGCCGCGGAAACAGCATTTTTATGTGTTTTAGTGCGAAAACAGCGCCATCCAGTGGGATATGTTGGTTCATCGACGACAACCCAAATGAGAAAACACATTAGTTTATAAAGGAAAAGAAACTGCAATAAAGAATGATTAATGATAAATTTGTGTATTTATTAAAGGATCATTGTGACTTAAGTACTGATTAAAATTAATCATTCTTATAAAATAAGTTTATATAATATATATATACTTTTATAGCATATTTTTCAATATCATTGTTACTTGCATAATTTTGTGATATTAATATGGAATTTATATCATATTAAAAAATTAATAATAGTTTTTTTTTTTTAGTTTTAATCTTTTTTTTTAAATATTTTATATTTTTTATATTTATTGGCATACTTTTTGAAAAATATAATTTTTTTGTAATATAAAGTATTACTTTTTTTTTTTTTTTGAATATTTATGATTTGATAGAACCATTTTAAAAAAAAATTCAACTAGATTACCTATTTTAAGTAAATATTGCAAAATATGTTATAATTCCTTTCATCTTTTCTATTATTGTTTGATTGTCATCTGCACCAATATATTTTTTCCAATTGATTTCCTGTTTTTAATGTAATTATTAATGCAGTTAAATATATCATTCCCAGTAACTCTTTCTTGTAGATTTTTGCACTAGTAAATCTTTTTCAATACTATTAACAAATATATAATGAATAACACCAATAATATAGCAAATCCTGCGATATCTGCAGACTCATCTATTTGCAATACATATTCACTGCAAAATCTAAGTCGATGAATTAGCATGTCAGCAAAAAGATGCCTCTATTGCACGTTCATTTTCAGTTTTAGAAATTATAATCGTTTGAAGTTTAGATTTTTCTAGCGAATTATGTCATCTCTTAAAAAATGTTTGTTTTTCTTTGTAATCATAATATTACCTTTATAAGTGCCTATAAAGTTTAACTGGAGTTATAAAAAGTTGTTGCGTTTTGCAAACATAAGTAGTAATAAAAAAAAAATTGACGTATTTAAAACTATTTTGGGTGAAGCAGTAAAAATGATCAGCTATATAAAATTTTGACAACTTCAATCCAGATTATTTAAAATTTTGAGCAGTGAAATAGGTAATGAACTTACTGCACTTTTATTACATACTGAAATGAGATAGCTATCCAGAGGAAAACACTATTGAGACTTTTTGAACTTTGTAATGAATTATTAGTTGTTGTTTTGTTTTTGTTTTTCAATCAAATAATTTAGGACAGAATTTCATTGAATTTTTAACTGTTAATTGAGTTTTGCATATTTGGTAGATGTCTTTACCAAGTGCAGTGCAGTAAAATTACTTTATCGTTATAAAGAATATTACATTTTTAATGCAAGTAATAAGATTGCATTTTTGGTAAGAAATTATTATTCTGGATTTCTACAGTTAAACAGAATAATTTTCATTGTTTTTCTACTTTGCATGATTTTTTAATGAAATAAATTCTAAAGTAGATTATGAAGTTTCCAATGTAATTTTACAACATTTATATGAATTACAATCAATCCTTTTGTAATATTTTCCAGTCTTTAGAGGACAATTCTTGGGTTCACAATTCATTTACAATATCAGCTAAAGCAAATAGACTTTAGCAGAAGTGATTATGAAAATGTAATTGATTTAATTATTTGCTCTGATTTAAATAAAAGTATAAGAAACTGTCATTAAATGATGGCATAATTTTATTAGAATAGTACTCCATTGTGTCAAAACTAGCAATTTTTTTTTTTTTTTTTTAATATATGTTTATGTGAGGTAAGATTTTTTATATTATGATGCAATCAAATCACAGTACAGAAACTGACATAATGCTGTAACAGATATGAGAATTCATCTTTCTAATATTGTGCTTGATATCAAAAGAATTTGTAATTTTACTATATATATTAGTCTATTTTACTATTTTTATGTGTTTTGTTTTACATAATTAAAATTTGGGAATAAAAGTTATTTTGTTGTCTTAACTCTTATATTTACATGCTTTATTTATTATTAATATTTACTTACCCAATAAAATAACCAAGATGTTTCATCATATGAAAAGCTTGAGAAATACTATCATATATCATTCTATATAAATGAAAATAATAATAGAGTAAAATCATTGACCATTTTGGGGATTGTTTTTTTTTTGTGTGAATTGTATTGATTTGATATATAGCTTTTAAGTGCAGTATATTGCATAAGTTTTTGGTATTTAAATAATTATCTATGTATCACAACAATTAATAGTTCATTATCTAAAGCAATCCAGACTGATAGAATGTCAGTCTCTACAAATTTGGTAGTAAAAATGATTGAATCATCAAGAAAATGTTTATTTTTCCAAGAAAGAGTATAGAAAATTGTCATCATCATTAGAGAATGGTTTTAAAAAATCTGTGAAATTAATCTTAATAAATAACAGACAATTAAACCTTACATTATAAATAAAAGTAAAATCAATCAGCATAATTCTGGATGATCCTAATGTTAACATAGGCTTCCAAAAGAACATTTTAAGTCATTATAAGCTAAAAATTATTGAAAACTATAATATGAAATGATATACTGGTAACATTTTGTCTAATAATATATTTTAAAATAATTTAGAATGAAAAAGGTTAAGTGAGAATAATGAAGGGAAGCAAGCTAATATAGATATAGTACAGAAATAAATATCAGAAAAATATTTCAAATATAATTGTTGAATATGATAAATCATTTGCTGACAAAACTGTTTATGCAATGAAGTAATATCTAGTACTTTATGCCAAACTTTACAATTACTAACATGTTGCCTTTAATTTTGCTTAGATTCCTGAGAAATTGGTCTTTTCAATCTTTTATTTTATTGATTTTGCATCTGAGAAATTTTTATTTGTAAGATTTTTATACACAGAATATATAGACATCTTGAATATTCCTAATCTCATAAGCCCCGTAAATTATATCTCTTTTATCTTCAAAAGTCTTTTCTTGATTTGTCAAAAATTAATATAAAAGAAATTGAGAATTTAATCCATACCAAAAACAGAAACAAAATTTATTATGTTCCAAGGATTCTAATATCTTGATATCCGGAAGAATAATTCACACTTCTATGTACTTCATCTTGCATTTGTGTTGGAAATTAAACTTTCATTGAATTAAGTAAGGAAAGCAAGTCTTAAACACTAATAGTTTTGACATACGTGAAGCTGGAGCAAAAAAAAAACAATGATTAAAAAAATAAAGGGCAATCTATGCCTTATGAATAAATTAGTAGATGTTTTTATTGATTGGGTCTTCTGCCAGTTTTGGCCTCAAATTGTAGTTAAATAAAAAACCAATCATTACAAATGTTACTAATGCTTCTAATGATTTTACACCAGAAAAGGTTAAATATTCAAAAAAAAGTTAAGACTGGAATATGAATAATAACTATCTATTTTAGTATGGACAAAATTGAACATCTAATAAATAAAAGTGTAAAAAAAATTATTTAATTCAACAGTTTCTTTGGTTTGTTCTTATCAACAAAATTGTTGTTTGACTACTTAAGAAGAAATAACCTTTGTCTTCAGTAAGAATTTCAGATCAAATAAAGTTGTCAATAGAGTTTTAAGATAGAAAGGAAAAGGAGGTTCTGCTTGAAGCTAATGACATAAAATATGGGGGGAATGATAAAAAGTATTTTTTCAGAGATCAATGCATTTTTAATCTTTAAATTTGATAATAACTTTTGTGTAAAGTTTATTATTGTAGGAATTCTTATTGTATGGCTAAAAATTCACAAATTTATTGATTATGCAAAGATAAATTTTGCTGATGTATTGATTACTGAAACAAAAGTAATTTGAGTACTAATGCAAATATTTTTAAATTATTAAATCATTGGTACTTATTTATTTTTGTGGACAATTGATCTGCCAGAAAAGTTGCCATCTTTATTAATATAGAAAAATTATATTCCAATAAACTGCCCTAGAGTCATAATTATATATCCTGTAGTCTTCCAAACATAAAAATGTTTTTATATTAATTTATTTATCATTAAAAAAAAGGATATTATAAACCTATCATTATATTAGATTTTAATTGTATTGCATTTTCCAAATGGCATAAAACATTATTTTATTTTAAAATATGCATTCTTCTGTAAACTATATGTTATGTGAAGCATACTCTTTTTCAGACAGCACTTCATTTTATAGATTACATTGTATTATCATTTAATTTCACGTGATATTCTCAAGTTTATTAAATCTTACCTTTTTATTAATTATAATTAAATTAATTGTTTTTTCACTTGTGGTGAATGTAGTAAACTTTTATTCTTGAGATAAGAAAAAAAATTATGACTAGCTTATGCAAGACATTTAATGATAGAAATGTCTGACATTCTCAGTATTGTTGGTCATCCAAATAGCTAAAATGAAGATACTCATCAATAAATATACTAAACAACACGATAGTCTAAGAAGACATGCAAATATAATAGATAATAATAAGTATGTTGATCAACTATGCTAAATACCCAAAGAATATACTACTGGAAAGGCATTTTATACATTAATCAGTAAGATTAGTCACATTGTCAAATTCACATTAGTCTTCTTAAATATTATATATATATATAAACACATGAAATATGTAGTTATTAATCATTTAGTAAATTTCTAGAATATTTTATCTACGCAAGATGGTGATATCCTGCAGATTAATAAACGAATTATTCTATAATTTGTAAGAATTCTGAGGTCTATTGTTCAACATTTAATTAATTAAGGCCTTGTAATCAAATGTAGATATTAACCTGGTAAAATCTGTACAAAAATTATATAATCTATATGTCATTTTATTCTATATGTTCATTATTTATATTGCCAAGAAATTAAATACATATAGCATTTTAAATTTTATAACAATGCAAATAAATTTTAGTGGCTTTGATTGTTAATTTTTAGATATTAACAAAACACATTATTATTGTCATCCTGAAATATTCTGATTTTATATGTGGTCTGAGCAATTATATTAAAATAAATCAACTGTACAAATCTTTCAAGTAACAAAAGACATTGTTCAGGGTATTCTTTTTTTCTCTTGACCTGAAAAACTATATCAATTCAGTTCTAAAAGAATATTATTACCTTTGACATAATTTTACCATGTCTGAGGAAAGAGGTATATTTATTTGCATATGTGGATGATGTTTTACTAACTCTTAGAGGCATTTTGCTTTGAAAAATTATCCATATTATTTGGGACTTTTAATCAGTGAATAAGTTCTCAGTATGCAGATCTCTACTGGAGGATCTATTTCTTTTATTTTCACAGCTATTTTTAATATACAAATTAAAAAGCATATGAAACACTTGAACAAGAAGCTATAAAGATTCGAAAATATTATACGCTAAGCGTTTTCGAGGCCATTTGCCTCATATTCATTACTAAATTTTTAGATATATTGATATTTTTATTACTAAATCATCTTTGCTTTAATAACTACAGATCTGTTTATAAAATAATAACATTCACTTGTATTAGATATTATTTGAGAATGACACTTAAAAATTTCAATTTTATATTCATGGATCAAGTGGTGGCAGTTATAAATCTAATGTGATAATATATCAGTAGGCATATGAATATACACTTATGGCAATCTCATTCAAGATTGCTACTTCATAAAACATTGAAAAAAAAAATTTTTTAAAGGAGACTGGATGAATGGTTAATCTTAAACTTTTTAATCAATTTGTTAATTCTAGTATTTAATAGAGTATACATTGATTCTCTTTTTGATATTAATTTTAATGTCCAATACTTTAATCTAGTAAAAATTGTGAAATCTTCATATTTGCTGAAATGAAATTTTTCTATTTGTATACAAAGATCAAGTGACTAAAATCTAAAGATCTTTCATTGATGATATATCCTCAAGTGTAGATATTTAGTATTGTTTTTGTAATGATGATTTCAGAAAATATACTATTAAAAGAGACTGATTATTAGTGGCATCAAAATTTTATATGGGTTTTTCCGTTAATGATATAAATAAGTCTCATCATTGGTTCTTTGACTTAATTTGTAAGTTATGTCATTTAGATAAGGAAATCTTAGAACATATTGATTCTTGTAAGTATTTTATTAATATTGGATCATTCTTTATTCCTATCAATAAACTCTTAACCCATTTATAATTAAAATTAAGATCAACTTCATCATTGCAAAAACCGTATTGATGTCAAAGTATACACTATTTTTCAAAATAATTCACTTAAAATAATCTAAAATACTTTGTTTTTACCATTAAAAAAATATATTTTTATGAGTAAAATAAAAGGATAAAGGAGAGATGAGAATAAGAGTAGAAAAGTAGCAGAAAAGTTGCTTATACTAGATGTGCTAATATCATATCCTACAACACATTGGGAGATAAATACTTTTGATCACATACCTTACATTTAACTTTCATCTAGTTGTCCTTGATAGTAGCCTGAGTTCAGCAACTGACATTATTGAAATAAATTCTAAAAATATACAATATTGTAATTATATTTAAATGCATATTATTAAAAATATTAATGAGATATAATTAGAAGGGGAAGAGGTATGTAGTCAAATTGTTGTTTTTTCCATTTATTAATAAAATATAATTATTTCAAAAAGTATTTAATAAAATACTTTATTTAAAAATTAATTGAATTTAAGCAAGTACTATTTTAAAGCTTTTTTTATAAGTGGGCAATTTACTTTGATTGAAGATGTAAGGAAAACTTGATAATATTTTATATTTTGTTTTTGTATTATGTAGCATTCTAGAAGACAAAAGCACTATTAACATCAGACAGGCTTTTAGTTCATTTTGACAATGACCAAGACCTCCAAATAATGGCAGATGTGTCTGAATATGGGGTGGCAGCAGTGTTATCCCACACCAATGAGAAGGGCAAAAGACCAGCGGTCTATACATTGCACACACTTTCTAAAACAGGAAAAAATTATAGACAAAGAAGCACTGGCTATAGTTTTTGCATTGAAAAAATTTCACCAATATATATGGGGTAGAAATTTTGGAATATTTATAGACCATAAACCTTTACTTGGAATTCTGTTACATAATAAATTAACATCAGAACACATTAGCCCTAGAATGTTACACTGGTGGAATATTCTATCAGCATATGATTACCGGTTAAACTGCAACAAGGGAAACAGATAACACATGCAGACGCACCGTCAAGATGACCAGATAAATGTAAACCAATAAACACAGAAATAGAGGTAAATTATAAAGATGAGGTAAATTCAAAGATAGTAAATAGCAAGGCTGTTGAACAATGGACAAAAGAAAACTCAGAATATCAGCTGTTTATGAAGTGGATACAGGAAGGCTGGGCAAATGCAAAACCGCATTTTGTGGCTCAAGCGTTTTGGGTTAACAGGAAAAAACTACCAGTAAATAAAGGCTGCATAATAATGGGGGATAAAACGGTGATACCACCCACAGGACAAAAGGTAGCTTTAGACTTATTGCATAAAGGTCATACAGGGTTGGTGAGAACAAAAGCTTTAGCTCATAACTACATCTGAATGGCCTAATATAAATACTGATATTGGAAAAATGCATTAAAATATGGGTTGAGTGTCAAGCTGCCATCACCATGGCCAAAGGCAATGAGACCATGGGAGAGATTCCACATAGATTATGCCGGTCCTATTGCAGGGAAATGATAATAGTAGATGCCTATTCAAAGTGGACAGAATGCCACGAAGTAAGAAACACCAGCACAGAAGAAACAACTACGTGTTTTAACAACCTTTTTGTGATACATGGATTCCCAGAGAATATATTCTCTGACAACCCAATAGACTGGATACACATTACAACAATATTTTAGTTTTAACAGAATTCAGCTTTTCAGAAACCCCCCCCCCTACCATCCACCCTCCAAAGGCTCAGTGGAGAAAGCAGTCTAGCAAATCAAAAAGGTATTGAGAAAAAGTAATAGCAGAAATCTTAAAACACACTTTACAGGAGATAATGCTGTGGCAACATGCAACACCTTGCACAATGACTGGAAGTACACCGGCAGAATTACTAATGGGAAGGAAATTAAGAACCAAGCTATCATTAATTCACCCAAAACAAAATGGATTACTGCAAAATGAGGATAATACTTTTAGGAAGGCAAAGTTCAAAGTGGGAGCAGCAGTCTGTATAAGAGACATGGTTAAAGGGAACAATAGAGAAAATATTGTCCAACTGTATTGTAATAATTAGAGGAGAAAACAATGCGAAATACAAACGCCATGAAAATCATATCAGGTTTCATAAAACAATAAAACTGTATGATTTCAACCTAATGAAAACAGAAATAGAAATAAAAAGGAGGGTCTGAAGATAGACGCTCAAAATAAGGACTACACAATAAAAGACAGCATGTGGGAAGAAAGAAATGTGCAAACACAGACAAGGGAACAGAGTTTATCGAAACAGAAGGAAAAATCACCCAGGCCAGTGCAGAAGTGAAGACCTAGCAGACTACAAGATTACATCTAAGAAACCTAAACAGGGTTTTTTTCTCGAGCGGGGGGGGGGGGGGTTGTATTTGTAAAAATATGTACATTGCAATTCAATAAAAAGTCTTTTTGTACTCCAGAAAAAGTAAGGAAAATATATTAGAGGAATATATTTTTTAGATCGCTAACTGATAAGAGTAAAATTAATGAACGTTTGGATAAAGAGATTTAAGAAAAGTGAACATTGTATAATTAAATCAGAAAGTAAAAAGGTTTAATTATGATTAAATTTGTGTACAATTTAGCAATGGAAAATATTTATGCAATTTGTGATTAGAAAATTGCATTTGGTAAATGCCAAGAAGTATTTGCTAAATATAAATATTTCTTGATACAATAGAAGTTGAAATGACTAATTAAAAACACAAAGAGGAAAATAAGACTGATAACAATCAAGGATGAACCCTGGATTGCCAGAGGTCAAGCTGTGGGAATAAGTAGTGTGTGCAGCAAAAAGCATGGTTCATATTCCAGTAGATTTACCAAGTGAACTTATAGTGGGAGATTCTAATGGACAGTAGTTGAAAGAAGCTTAAGTGACAGGACAATGCCTTAGTGTGGAGCCAATGTGATCATGAGCAGCAGCTGAATGAAGCCAAAGAACTCCGTTAGTTTGAGAAGTCAAGCCAAAGTGTTTGGGAAGCTGAGGCCAAAGGAAACAATCTGAGAAGCAGCAAGCAGTACATGTGTTGTGGGAATTAAACCATAAGTGAACTATATATATACTGTGTTGGAGTGTATCAATAACTTTTTGCTATTAATAAATTTCATCATTATTTTAGTCCACATCTAAATTTCATTTATTGATTTGTTTGTTGGTATTCTGAGTGCCTGCATTCGAATATACAACAATTACAAAGATAAATATTTTTATGAGCTTTTCTTAGTAAGCTGGCAACAGAGTATTGATCAAGGGCTATTGCTTCCCACTTTCTTAATACTGTCTGTATTCTAGCATTTCAAATTTTAAACTAAATCATAAATTTTTACGAATATTTTTTCATTGTGATATTTTAAATATAATATCTTAAATGAAATCATATATATATATATATATGTATGTGGGTGTATATCTGTATAAAATTAAACAATGAATAAAGCTAGATGAAACCCATATAGAAAAAAATACAACCAGCTGCTATAGTTTCAATGCTAATCTATATTTAAAAATCCAAGTCTGAATCACACATTTAAGATTTGTGATTCTGACTTTAAAACATATTCAGAGAAGAATATTGTTTTTTAAATATTACATATTTAACTAATGTCTGTGTAAGTATTATTAGATTCAGTATGTATATATTGTTGAAGATGTAACTATTCCCAAATTGGCAAAATTGAATAAATATGGTTGCAAGTTTTTCATTTTTTTATTTAATAGATGAAAATATTTTGTAGAAGCATAATTAAGTTGATAGTAATATAAATAGTTATTTTTAAAAAAATAATGGAATTTCACTCAAAAAATAGTGAAGTTAAAACTATATATTTCATATTATATTTTTTCAAAAAAATTCTAACAAAGAAAATGTATTTACAATTTTAACAACTTCTATAAAATTAGTTAAAATATTCACAATAATTATATTTCACATTAACGCAAATTGGTGAAGTTATTAAGCTAATAAATAATAATAATACTTGGCTTAGCATTTTCAGGGTAAGTTAACTCCCATATTCATAGCCTTTGTTGTTAGTAATACTACAGAGCAGTTGTTTTATATGCAAATCATTTAACTCGACCATTTTTTTGAAATCGCGAAACATGTATCTCGTCTATTGATGGCATTCGAGTCGTTCGCGATGAAGTATGCTTGTTTTATTTTTCTTTTAGTATCAATGAAAATTTGATAATAAATAGTTAAATTATAATTCTAGATTTGGACTATGTCTAATAATTATAGTGTTTAATTCATTGATATTTAAGTCAAGATTAAGTCAAATAATATTTAATAAGTAAAATACATTAATGTGCCATATAAAATCTTGTTCTAATGAATGAGAACCATCTTGTAAAAATCCTTATCAATAACAATTCAAGAAAATGGATTATTTCATAATGTAAGATGCACATTTGTATATTTTTTGCCTGAAAGCAGATTTATAAGTTTATTTATTAGGATGATACAACAAAGTGATAAATGCTTGACCATTATTGGTGAAAGTTGTCCATTGTTTGTTACCCACCATTGATCCTAACACAACATCAGAAACTTTTGAAAAAATTATATTATAAACTAACAAAACCTGAATAATAAATATCAAACAAAGAAAACCTGAAATATAGTTGCAGTATGATGTTGATTTATCCACGTCAATCAATTATGGTCAGGTTAATAAGATGAAATATTACTTTTGCTATTTTTTGTTTTCAATTATTCATTTGAAGATATATGCAATAAGAGATTGATTTGTTGTAAAAAAAAAAGGGGAGGGGGGATTATTGTTTTAAAAAAAAAAAAATATTGTTCTCTTACTGAAATGGTAAATAACAATGTAATAATTTTATAAAATCAATATTTTATATATTTCTATGTTCATATATCAAATTGTTCTATCTGAAGCTAATTTTTTTAATATTTTTGTTATATATCTTAATTGAATTATGAGTTTATTTTCTTTGTTGTTTTTTTTCTTTCAAAACATTAATTATTTACAAACGTCAAACAATATCATTTGTTATAATACGTTATACTGTACTTTAAAATATTAGATAACCTAATGAAATTACACTTTGTTTTATATAAATTAACTTATTCTCATGTACATTTGATTATCCAAACTTTTAATTCTCTAAACTAGTGATTTGATTTTATCCAGGCAATCCACTGTCATATAGTTATGAGATGTTTGACTAAAAGTACTAGTAAAATTTATGTTTATTTATCAATGAAACACCACATGACAGCCTCTGGAAGTGTGCTTATATTAGAAAAAATATAAAAAATGTTGTACTTAATATTTAGAAGATGTTTATTTATACTGATGAGCATCCCAAACAAAAACAAAAAAGATTGCTGGAAGTTTGTTTGAAATAAAAAGTGAGCTGTATTAACATTAGTGATCTGTAATTTAATGACAAAAAAAGAAGATAAAAGTCAATTTCAATTCACATGTTACATTGATTGAAAATACATGCCCATATTAATTCTAATAATATTAGAAAAATGTTATATTGTAATTATGTCATAAATTTTTTCAAGTTGTTATATTTTGCTATATTCTATTATTTTTATACATACTGTATTCTCATATAAAGTATGTTTAAATAATGTCTCTTGTTTAATATGTTTAATTATTAAATAGACTTTCTTAATGTTTAATAAAAATATATGATTATTTTTAAATTGAAATATGAACATTAATGAAAAATTTGAACTAATTTGCTTTTACAGTAGATTTGCCTCTGATAAATGTGCATAAATATTATTAGGGTTGGCTGCAAAACATAGTTTGCTGTGAACTAAAAGATATTTTGATTGCTCTCTGAGCCTTTAAAAGAAACAAACAAGTCAAATTACTAATGTCTAATCCTATGTTCTTGTTGTTGCAGCTATTATTATTGTGTGATTTTTCATATACTGTGTTTTTCTGAAAATAATTGTTGCTTCAAAAGACACCATAGGGCTTATTTTCAGGGGATGTCTTATTTTTTTCATGTACAAAAATCTATGGTTACTCAAGTACAAAAATGTACATTTATTCAAGTATTTCTTTTTTTTACAGAAAGCTGTAGGTTTCTTATCCTGGAATAGCTCTCTTTTTTTGTACTTATCTTGCGATCAGAATATTATTCCTTTTAAATTTATCATTAAATTAAGTGTTAATTGAAGACTTGCGAGACAGGAATGGTAACAAAAATAATTGCAATTATGAATGGTTTGTCCACACAAAAGAAACAAAAAAATGCAGGCATAAAAATTTAGAAAATGTTTCTGTATTTCACATGTCATTACAATACACAGCGTATTGAATTATGATGATTCATATGTGACACAACAATGTTCATCCGTTATCAAGTGCACATATTGTAATCATTTTTCAAATTACTTGTAATAGCAGCTGAGTATTCTTTTTAAAAACTTTTTTTTAGGAGAAAGATTGATGATTTAACTTAAGTTAAATGTCAATTATTAAAATCACTTCTGTTATTTAAAAATAAAATATTTTAGGAGGAAAAAAAATGTCTAAGAAATCAAAATATTTTTTTTTCTTGAATATTTAAAAGTTAACATGATGAAACGTTAAAACTAAATCAAACATTCTAAATCTAAGTATTAAATATAAATAAAATAAGTACCTAAAAATATATAAATGAAATTATAAATTGTCCGATATAATGACCTGTGATAGATAAATTGTTTCTCTATACAGGTAGAATTACATTTGTTGAAAATGGTGGATGGGAAAATACAAAAGAACTATATAATGTATATTATCATTTATTTAAGCATTAATGTTAATAATATTGTTTATTTATACATTCATTACCTTGTAATTCAATATGTCCATCGTGTGTTTTAACATGAGCAAACAATAGTTGTCTATGTGGTTGACGATCTTAACCAGGGCTTATATTTGGAAAAGGGTTTATATTATAAGAATCCTGAAAATCATGCTAGAGCTTATTTTCTGATTAGGTCTTATTTTCAGGGAAACATGGTAATAAACAAACATGATAGACTGTTCATCACTATGCATCAGCCAAGTTGGTGAATTATTGACTTTAACTCTGAAATTAAGATCAAATAATATTATGGTCTTTTTTTCTCAGTTGCCTAATAGTTATTAACTGAAATTGCGGTTAAGGTGAGAATGTTGTGAATGTTTTTTTTTAAATAGATATTTATATTCATCCCAGACAAAACTAAAGTATGGTCCTTGTTCCATGTAGCTGTAAAATTTTTAGCCAAGAAAATGGTTGGTGACTGAAGGCAGAAGGTGCTAAGAATTCCAAGATTATGGATCCTGATTATTTATTTAGATACAATAGCAAATCAATTTCATATGAAGGAAGATTGTTTGAATTGGAAGAAATGCTTAATTATAAATGGGACATTATTAGTTTATGAAGTTAAAAGAAAAAACGAAGAGACAATTGATTTGAAAGTGAACATGTATTTTATTATAAAGGCACAAATTTTGGAAGTACAAATGGAGTGGGATTCATTACAAATAAAATGGAAGAACAACATTAACATTGTGGAGATTGATGGATATATCAGGCAAAATAGCAATGTTAGTTATTCACATTAATAGAAAATGCCAAATGCAGATAATTTGGATCTAAGCTCCAATAAATTTTCATTGTGAGTAGAAGATTTTTATATGGATATACAAAATATTTTTGATCAGATCAAATATTTAAATTGCCATGGGAAATTTGAATATTAGAATTGGTAAACAATTGAATGATGAAAGTGCTGAGAATAAATTTGATTATGATGCTAGGAATGTGAGAGAACACAGATTTTTGGAGTGTGCAGAAAAGCTGTATAATGAGGGAAAATGTTAAATAGGAGTAAACATGGAAGCATTTAAATGAAAGTACTGCAGAATTGGATTATATTTTGACTAACAGAAAATATGTACTTTAAGACAATTTTTTTAATAGATTCAACATAAGAAATGATCATTGATTAATGTGATATAGGATATGTGTTAATGCAAAACTATAAAACAATGTAAACTATTAAGAAAGACAACACATTAACAGTTGATATTCTTAAACAGTGAATTTTAATTGGAATTTGCAAACGTTTTAAAATAGTAGCAGACCTTGAAGATGGTTCAGGCTTGCCTGATATTAGTAAGAAGATAACTGATATTCTACTAAGAACTACAACAGGAATAACTGGTACAGAAAAGTAGCAATTTACTGATAATTTTTTTACTGAAACAAGATTTTGTGAAGAAAAGAATGAATATGAAAATTTATTAAAATGATTCATTAAGAAGAATATCCAGAATTTTATAAAATGATACAGGGACAAAGTTAATAATAAGAAAATATAATTGTGAATTGGCAAGGAAAGCTATAGAAAAAAATAAAACCTCAAAAATGTAAAATAAACTCTTAATATTGGAAGGTAAATTGTTTCTGCAATAAAAAGAAAAAATGGTATTACTACTAAAAAGAGAGATATGAAATATGTGGAAAAGTTTTGTAAAGAATTATATAGTAATAAAGAAAACATCTTCAGAATTGCCCAGCATTTTAAATGAAGAAGTGAGATAAATGATTAAATTTGAAGAAAGGAAAAAGATGAAGAAAGAGAAAAATTGTTGGCAAGTTATATATATCAATTGACTAAATGATAAAGATGTACCAGATGATTGGAAGAATGTAGTAGTAATATTGACAAAGTGATAAAGAAGATATTAGAAATTACATATCTGTCTTCAATCAGTTCTATACAAAAAATTTTTACCAAGATAATTAGAACTCGTTTATAGCAAACTTTGGATTCTAACCAAACAAAAGAACAAGGTGAATTTAAAAATGGTTTTAGTATTGAGAGAAGCTATTGAAAAAGCCAATGAATATGAATTGTTATTATAGTCTGTATTTGTAGATTATGAAAAGGCAGTTGTTTCTATAAGCATTTTTATGGTGATTAAAGTACTGAATCATCAAGATATAGACCCAAATTATTATTATATTCTGAAGAATATTTATCAAAGTACACCAGCAGTGATTAGATTTTATGGTTTTACTAAGAAGATGAACATTGAAACACTTATATGATAAGGTGATTGCATAATTGCAAAACTTTTTACAGTTATTTTACAAGAAATATTTTGTGATTTAAAATGGAATAAAAATTACTTAAATCATTTAGATTTTGCAGAAGATGTGGTTATTTTTTTTAAATAATGCTTTAGAGTTTCAGTAAATGTTGCATTTGGTATTAGTTGAAAGTAAAAAAGTAAGATTAAAGATAAATGCTCAAAAGACTTAAAGAATGTTTAATGAATTTTCTCAAAGAAATTAAAGATTGATAAACATGAATTAGAAGGAATTAACAACTTTTAATACCTTGATCAATTTATTATACATTCAGAAATATAATGAATGAAATTAATCATAAGATTAAACTTGCATGCAGTGCTTTTGGTAGAAATAACAAAAATATGCCCATGTATTTAAAAAGGAAAGTTTTTCATAAATGTACTTTAATAGTTTTTCCTTGTGGGAGACTTGGTCATTTATCAGTAATGGGAACTTGAAACCATTCAATGAAGTATGGAGAGATGTATGTTAGGAGTAACAAGAATAGATCAAAAACAAAATACATGAATGAGAAAACAAACAAATATCTATGATATCATTGGAAACAGACAGAAATGCAATTGGGCTGAACATATTTCTATAAAAGGTGATAATGAATGAGTAGTTGAGGTTTTAAATTAGATTCCAAGAGATTATAAAAAATTTAGAAAGAGATCACACATGACATGGATGGATGAAATAAGGAAGTTTTCTAGTGTGTTTTGGTAAAGAAAATTTAAGGAATGAAGAAATTGGATTTTCATCCTGAAATGGGTCTAATAATGATTGAAAATGATGATGATGATGATTTAAATATGAGAAGAAATCAAAAAATAAAAGCATTTTTTATTAAAAACTACAATTCATATTTGCTTATGATTGTTCGTTATGCACAAATGAATGGAAAATCAATATTAAAAACTACAATTAAGTGACACTAACTGAATCTAATTAATTATTATCATGTTCAGAATCTTAAGTGATATTTGAGCTTCAAAGTGATAGGTTGAGTATAATAACTCCATACATTTGACCAAAACAGAACCCTCTTCCCCATCTTGGACTTGACTGAAGATCCTTTGAAATTTGAGTCACCTAATCTCACTACTGTTGAGTTATAGATTGAATGACTTATTGAATGTATAAATTTTATTTTATTGACCAAAATCAGCTGAGAATTAATCCAAATAGTTTTAGCTTTTGAGTTGACCATTTTCACTACTGATCTGAACCATGTAGAGTTCTTTTGATAACATTAGTTGATTATATTTAATTAGAATGTGCAGCAGTACATAGGACTATGATTGCCTAAATTTGGAAACTCCTCTTTGTAATTACACCATGAATATTTTGCTGCATTCAAATTTTTGTGTATAGAAATTGCTAAATTTATAATATTCACATTATAGTTATAAGTTTGAATGTCAGAGAAAAATGTATGAGGTAGTTAAAAAATTTAAATTAAATAGAGAAAGAGTAAGTGATGAAGTTCTGTTTAAAAATAAGTTCTGCAATTTGCAAATAGGTACAAATTTTTTTATGAAAAAAAAAGGTTTGTAATGTAGTCTCTGGGATTGTTTAAATCAGGAGTTCTGACTATTGATTTAAAAGTAAAAAATTTATTTTTTAATTTTTTCCGGAAGTAGTATGTAAGTTTAAAAATATTCAAATTTCTTAACATTGTTTTAGAAAAGTTTATATTGTTTAAGAATTTGGAAATTTTTTAATACAGATATATGTTTTTTTTTATTTATTTGTGTATTATGTAAGATATATGAAATATTGTTTTATATCTTTCTTCTCTTGAAAAAGTATATTAAATTTAATGAATTAAAATATACTGGCACATAACAAAAAAAGTTCTTTTAATTAAATATTTTTTTTATTTATGAGACATTTTTATTGTTCTTAAACAAACATATCCAATGTGTTGTCTTAATTTTTGTACCATTTTAAAATATCACACTGAAAATTATTACCAAAAAAAATTTATGATTTATTTTAATGTGTAAAATTGTTAATACAGTATTTTTTTTTTTTTTTTACAAAATGAAATTTTATATTTGTATGTACACATTGTGTTAAGTTATATGTTGACCCTTTGTATTTATTGCATATATATATAGGAAGAGGAAAAAGCTGCCAAATCTGTTAGTCAAAATACTGCTTTACCAAAGCATCATGAAGATGCCAATAAATGGTTTTATAGAGATCCTCAGGGAGACCTGCAAGGTGAAAAAAAAAATTGTGTGTGTGTGTGTTATATTAGTTTGTATAATTTGTTATATTTAAGAATTGTTAAAATTATCTGTATTAGCATATTTATTTTGGAAAATTGAGTATTAAATAATTTTCTAAATTTAATACATACAAAATCAAAATTATCAGGGGTTTACTTCACTTCCCAATGGACAATATATTCCATTTTAGAAAATTGGACTGAGATACAATTTGTACAATAACTTCAGTTTGAAAACATTAATAATTAAGTGATATATGGTGTTAAAAAGAGCAAATATCAATGAATATAATAAAGCTAAAAAAATATATTCAATACCTTAAAAAAATCTAGAAAAACAAGATTTATAACATTTTAAAAATGCTTATTTTTATATAGGTTCACAAATTCTACAAACTTTGAGAGTTAAATTTTAAAGCCACATTTTTATGGACAAGTTCATTACATTGCTCTTCAAATTAATAAAAAAAAAAAGATACATAACTTGACTTATCTGAGATAATTCATTACTCTAAAATATTGATTTTTAGTCATCTTGGAAACTTTCATTTTTACTAGCAGCCTTACAGACTTCAATGCTGTAGATCTCTTCTAGAAATATATATTTTCCCCTAATAAATACCATTAATATTTAACAATAATTATTGTAAATTAGATATTATGATAAAAGAACTAATAAATTGTCAATTTATTAAAAAATAAAATGTATTTTTAAAATAATAGCAATATATATATATATGATAAACAAAAATGCAAGTTAAAAAACTTGCTAACGCTTGTATTTATGTCCACAGATGGCGTTCTACCAAAAACACCGATCAAGCGTATGTTTCGTTTACATAAACGTCAGAGTAGTTAGTATTCACTATCTCTAACTATAATTCCACTTTCAGATCATGATTTCAAGCTATTTGCTATCGTCAGTGAAAGACAGGAATAAAGAAACTAGATCTAAATACAAACTCTGAGCGTTTATGAAACAATTTCTATTCAGCTTGCAAGCGTGAATTTTTTAGACACGTAATGTCTTCAAACTCAGCATAGCAAACCAGATAGCTATATGGGTCTGATCTCAGTTCAGCATCACCACATAGTAGAAGCCTCTGCAATCTATATCATTGCAAGAAAGACCTCAAAGGTACATTTATGATAAACAAAAATGCAAGTTAAAAACTTGCTAACGCTTGTATTTATGTCCACAGATGGCGTTCTACCAAAAACACCGATCAAGCGTATGTTTCATTTACATAAACGTCAGAGTAGTTAGTATTCACTATCTCTAACTATAATTCCACTTTCAGATCATGATTTCAAGCTATTTGCTATCGTCAGTGAAAGACAGGAATAAAGAAACTAGATCTAAATACAAACTCTGAGCGTTTATGAAACAATTTCTATTCAGCTTGCAAGCGTGAATTTTTTAGACACGTAATGTCTTCAAACTCAGCATAGCAAACCAGATAGCTATATGGGTCTGATCTCAGTTCAGCATCACCACATAGTAGAAGCCTCTGCAATCTATATCATTGCAAGAAAGACCTCAAAGGTACATTTATGATAAACAAAAATGCAAGTTAAAAAACTTGCTAACGCTTGTATTTATGTCCACAGATGGCGTTCTACCAAAAACACCGATCAAGCGTATGTTTCGTTTACATAAACGTCAGAGTAGTTAGTATTCACTATCTCTAACTATAATTCCACTTTCAGATCATGATTTCAAGCTATTTGCTATCGTCAGTGAAAGACAGGAATAAAGAAACTAGATCTAAATACAAACTCTGAGCGTTTATGAAACAATTTCTATTCAGCTTGCAAGCGTGAATTTTTTAGACACGTAATGTCTTCAAACTCAGCATAGCAAACCAGATAGCTATATGGGTCTGATCTCAGTTCAGCATCACCACATAGTAGAAGCCTCTGCAATCTATATCATTGCAAGAAAGACCTCAAAGGTACATTTATGATAAACAAAAATGCAAGTTAAAAAACTTGCTAACGCTTGTTTTATGTCCACAGATGGCGTTCTACCAAAACACCCATCAAGCGTATGTTTCGTTTACATAAACATCAGAGTAGTTAGTATTCACTATCTCTAACTATAATTCCACTTTCAGATCATGATTTCAAGCTATTTGCTATCGTCAGTGAAAGACAGGAATAAAGAAACTAGATCTAAATACAAACTCTGAGCGTTTATGAAACAATTTCTATTCAGCTTGCAAGCGTGAATTTTTTAGACACGTAATGTCTTCAAACTCAGCATAGCAAACCAGATAGCTATATGGGTCTGATCTCAGTTCAGCATCACCACATAGTAGAAGCCTCTGCAATCTATATCATTGCAAGAAAGACCTCAAAGGTACATTTATGATAAACAAAAATGCAAGTTAAAAAACTTGCTAACGCTTGTATTTATGTCCACAGTTGGCGTTCTACCAAAAACACCGATCAAGCGTATGTTTCGTTTACATAAACGTCAGAGTAGTTAGTATTCACTATCTCTAACTATAATTCCACTTTCAGATCATGATTTCAAGCTATTTGCTATCGTCATTGAAAGACAGGAATAAAGAAACTAGATCTAAATACAAACTCTGAGCGTTTATGAAACAATTTCTATTCAGCTTGCAAGCATTAGCAAGTTTTTTAACTTGCATTTTTGTTTATCATAAATGTACCTTTGAGGTCTTTCTTGCAATGATATAGATTGCAGAGGCTTCTACTATGTGGTGATGCTGAACTGAGATCAGACCCATATAGCTATCTGGTTTGCTATGCTGAGTTTGAAGACATTACGTGTCTAAAAAATTCAGCTTGCAAGCTGAATAGAAATTGTTTCATAAACGCTCAGAGTTTGTATTTAGATCTAGTTTCTTTATTCCTGTCTTTCACTGACGATAGCAAATAGCTTGAAATCATGATCTGAAAGTGGAATTATAGTTAGAGATAGTGAATACTAACTACTCTGACGTTTATGTAAACGAAACATACGCTTGATGGGTGTTTTTGGTAGAACGCCATCTGTGGACATAAATACAAGCGTTAGCAAGTTTTTTAACTTGCATTTTTGTTTATCATAAATGTACCTTTGAGGTCTTTCTTGCAATGATATAGATTGCAGAGGCTTCTACTATGTGGTGTTGCTGAACTGAGATCAGACCCATATAGCTATCTGGTTTGCTATGCTGAGTTTGAAGACATTACGTGTCTAAAAAATTCACGTTGCAAGCTGAATAGAAATTGTTTCATAAACGCTCACAGTTTGTATTTAGATCTAGTTTCTTTATTCCTGTCTTTCACTGACGATAGCAAATAGCTTGAAATCATGATCTGAAAGTGGAATTATAGTTAGAGATAGTGAATACTAACTACTCTGACGTTTATGTAAACGAAACATACGCTTGATCGGTGTTTTTGGTAGAACGCCATCTGTGGACATAAATACAAGCGTTAGCAAGTTTTTTAACTTGCATTTTTGTTTATCATAAATGTACCTTTGAGGTCTTTCTTGCAATGATATAGATTGCAGAGGCTTCTACTATGTGGTGATGCTGAACTGAGATCAGACCCATATAGCTATCTGGTTTGCTATGCTGAGTTTGAAGACATTACGTGTCTAAAAAATTCACGCTTGCAAGCTGAATAGAAATTGTTTCATAAACGCTCAGAGTTTGTATTTAGATCTAGTTTCTTTATTCCTGTCTTTCACTGACGATAGCAAATAGCTTGAAATCATGATCTGAAAGTGGAATTATAGTTAGAGATAGTGAATACTAACTACTCTGACGTTTATGTAAACGAAACATACGCTTGATCGGTGTTTTGGTAGAACGCCATCTGTGGACATAAATAAAGCGTTAGCAAGTTTTTTAACTTGCATTTTTGTTTATCATAAATGTACCTTTGAGGTCTTTCTTGCAATGATATAGATTGCAGAGGCTTCTACTATGTGGTGATGCTGAACTGAGATCAGACCCATATAGTATCTGGTTTGCTATGCTGAGTTTGAAGACATTACGTGTCTAAAAAATTCACGCTGCAAGCTGAATAGAAATTGTTTCATAAACGCTCAGAGTTTGTATTTAGATCTAGTTTCTTTATTCCTGTCTTTCACTGACGATAGCAAATAGCTTGAAATCATGATCTGAAAGTGGAATTATAGTTAGAGATAGTGAATACTAACTACTCTGACGTTTATGTAAACAAAACATACGCTTGATGGGCGTTTTTGGTAGAACGCCATCTGTGGACATAAATACAAGCGTTAGCAAGGTTTTTAACTTGCATTTTTGTTTATCATAAATGTACCTTTGAGGTCTTTCTTGCAATAATATAGATTGCAGAGGCTTCTACTATGTGGTGATGCTGAACTGAGATCAGACCCATATAGCTATCTGGTTTGCTATGCTGAGTTTGAAGATATTATGTGTCTAAAAAATTCACGCTTGCAAGCTGAATAGAAATTGTTTCATAAACGCTCAGAGTTTGTATTTAGATCTAGTTTCTTTATTCCTGTCTTTCACTGACGATAGCAAATAGCTTGAAATCATGATCTGAAAGTGGAATTATAGTTAGAGATAGTGAATACTAACTACTCTGACGTTTATGTAAACGAAACATACGCTTGATCGGTGTTTTTGGTAGAACGCCATCTGTGGACATAAATACAAGCGTTAGCAAGTTTTTTAACTTGCATTTTTGTTTATCATAAATGTACCTTTGAGGTCTTTCTTGCAATGATATAGATTGCAGAGGCTTCTACTATGTGGTGATGCTGAACTGAGATCAGACCCATATAGCTATCTGGTTTGCTATGCTGAGTTTGAAGACATTACGTGTCTAAAAAATTCACGCTTGCAAGCTGAATAGAAATTGTTTCATAAACGCTCAGAGTTTGTATTTAGATCTAGTTTCTTTATTCCTGTCTTTCACTGACGATAGCAAATAGCTTGAAATCATGATCTGAAAGTGGAATTATAGTTAGAGATAGTGAATACTAACTACTCTGACGTTTATGTAAACGAAACATACGCTTGATCGGTGTTTTTGGTAGAACGCCATCTGTGGATATATATATACAATATAAAAGAACTAAGAGAAAAAATGGGATGAAAGTCTTAAGATATTCTTCATGGTATATATCTACCCTGATTCTATTCATGGTGATAATTAAACAGGAAAAAAAAAATTTCTGAATTAGCACATTACAAAATTTAAATGAGTATAGGTGCAATATAAAATATTAATGAAGACACAATACTGATGCTCTTTATTATCTGTCCTATTTTTCACCTTGTGGAAATGCTATAGCTTATTAGATAAATGGCTTTATTTTAAGAAAATTATAATGAAATAAATATGATTATAAGCATAACTTACCAACAATATAATATTTATATAAAACTGTAGAAAATAACTGGATATTGCAAAAAATATGGATGTATGATTGCTTATGTTTAGACTAGAGATATAAAATACAAAGGCACACAAAAACTAAACACGAGATACTACTTTTAATATCAATTATGACAATGAAATAAATATTTTGTTTTATAGGCATTACTTATTGTCATATCTGACCTTGCCTTCAAAAGTGAGCACGCATTGCTGCTAACCAATGTGTAAACATGTGGATAACCAATGTATAAACATGGCCAAAGAGTGAAACATAAGTATGGCCAATGTGTATAAAATCCTAACATTGGTTAGGCTGTCTGAATCCGATTGCTGCCAGGAGGGGATCTGGCAATAAATAGTGAGCCTTTTTTGGAGGCGAGCCAGAGAAAAGTCTGTCTAACCTAAACAACAGTACGCGCTCTTAAGAGAGAGAACGTTTGTCTACCTGAACAACTGAATGTGCTCTCCATTGAAACGACTTTTAACAGCGAAGGTGTTTCAACTATATTCACTATCGATACGTCTACGCAGTGAGGCAAGTCCATGATAGGATTGGAAGTTGCTACGACTACGACAGACTTGAGGCAAGCTGTCTAGTACAGCTGGAAGAGTTATTTAATAAACTCGAAGCAAGCTGTTCAGTACAGCCAAAAGAGTTATGATTAGAATCCAGTCATTCGGCATGACCAGCACAATATTAACTACATTTATCTATGTACAATTGTATTTTGTGAGTGTTCATATTTTTGATATTACTGTTGGTCAAGCTCAGCACTTATAAAAAAATATATATATATTTATGTAAGAAAGTAGAAAATAATCATATATTGCAAAAAAATGTGACTATAAAATTATTTTTATTTAGACTATAAATATAGTAATTTCTTTCCACTGCTTTTCTTATTTTGCATTGATTTTATATATATAATACAATATACTCCTTAATTGAACACTTTACGGTGCAATTTAATAAAAAATAGAATTTTCTTGCTTACAATTTCCACTGCGCGGCAGTCATCATCATCAGGACTACAACATTTAAATGTATATAGCCATACAACTAATGCTTATCTATACATACATATTTATATATAAAAAACATTATAAACAGTATCCTATATTATGGATTTTTAAATAACAATATAATTTTTTAATGATCCCCATAATTATATATTCTTATATTTTTAATTAATATTTCTATTTTTAATTGATTTCTTTTATATACTATCAATAATTATGCGCTTATAACGCTCGTTAAAGAAGTTATATATATTATTAAATTTATTTAAAGCTTAGCACTTTCAAAGCTCTATGGCTTCATAATCATATATATTTCTCCACATTTTTATATTTTAAAATTTTTTAATAATTTAATTTTTTTGTCATTTTTAGTATTTCATTATAGTTTTAAACATACCTTAATCAAATAATAATAACAACAACTTAATATTTATATAATTCTATCTTTCCAGAATTTTTAATTCTTCTTAATTAACTTTATCTCTTTTAAACTCAACAATTTCTATACACCTCTAATTGAAATGATTTTTTTTTTTTTTTTTTACATTCTCACTTCTTCTATGAACATTTTTTAAAACTATGCTTATTTTAATTTTTTAATCTGTGTATACCTGTATTTATTTTACTAATAAAGAATATCTCTAAAAAATTCATGTCTTCAAATTAAAATCTTTATTTAAAGATGGTCTTATATTTCTAATTAATATAACTTCTTTAATCTTTCTATCCCTTAAATTTCTAGTATAATTAATCATCTTTATACTGTCTTTTTCAAATTTATGTCCTGTTTCCAATAAATGTAGATAAATAGGTGATCTTTTATTATATTTGTGCCGAGTTAATCTTGTATAAATTGATTTTTTTGTTTTACTTACATAATTACTCCTAATATTTTTATCTTGACAAGATTTGTATTCTATTTTATATACACCATTTATACAATTTTTTTATATTTTTTATATATTTATTATCTAATTCAGTATATTCTTTTTTTCTTTATTTATTAATTTAAATTTTATCTAATAAGTTATTTATTTATATAGTGCTATGTTAATAAATTGTAATTGTAAATTAGCGATCAGGCTAATGCACACGCGCTTTACAGCTTATCATAATATTAAATTTGTTATTAATCTTACAAATAATTTTGTTTATATTTTTTACTATACTGTTGTTATATATTGTTGTGTATATAAAAGAAATCAATTACAAATAGGAATAAGGTAAAAGAGAACTATTAATTAAAAATATAAGAATATATAGTTATGGTGATCATTAAAAAAATATATTATTTAAAAATCCATAATATAGGATACTGTTTATAATGTTTTTTATCTATAAGTATGTATGTATGTGTATATAAGCATTAATTGTATGGTTATATATATTCAAACATTGTAGCATTGGGCAATTGAAACTGTAAGCCAGAAAATAATTTCTATTTTATATTAAATTGCATTGTAAAGTGTTCAATTAAGTAATATATGGTATTTTATACATAAATATAGTACAAAGGAAACAGACTGTTATTCTACAGTATTATAAATTGTTTATACAATTTTATATCATAAAGATAGTAGAAAGTATTACCCTCTGGAGCTTTTATAAAATTACTGTTAATTTAAGTCCTCTGAGTTATGTTTGTAGTAACACATTGGATTTATAACCTTTATTTATGGCGAAAATAATTTACGCTTATTCTTTTTTATGAAATTTACAAAAGTAAGAAGAAAAAAAATGTAAAAATCTTTTCTTAGAAAAACTTTCATAAGAAACACAAATTTTATCAGAGAAAAAAAAATATCAAAAAATCAATTATGAAAAATAATGATATATTTTACGCATGTGTAATCCATACCAATTATACACTAATATGATTTAAAGATTGTGATTGGTCAAAATTCTTAAAGGGAGAGTCTTTGAGTCCTATGCAGTCAAGTCATTAAGTACCGAAAACATCATTAAAGAAGAATTCATATTTATGCAATAAATTTTATTAAATACATAATAAAATTTTAAATTCAATGCATTCTTAAAATATATAGATAAAGGCATATGTTTAAAAAAGAGATCCAGATGCATTTTTAACAAAAGTCTGCATCGGTTGACCTATATCCTTTCCTACATGTCTTCATCATCATAATTTAGTGTTTATCTATTACAAACCATTACAATTCATTTTACAAGTGTGATATTATTTGAATGCATTTATTTTAATAATTTTGTCTATGATAAATGTTAAGGATTATTTTTTTTTAATTTAAGAGTTATAACAGGGCTGGGTTCAAACCCTGTTCTAATGTATAGTATGATATAAGCGAGCATATATATACTTGATCAAAAGTGATATTAAGTTAGTTTTTTTTTATGTGTGTGTGTGTATATTTTAAATGGGTAAATGAAAATAGATTGAAACAGAAGAGGGAGGGGGGTTATATGGTTTGTGCTCTTGTATTTTGTTTAGAAGCGCATGTATTTATATTGCTGCATGGGTGAATAAGTGTAATAAATTCATAAAAAGAAGAAAATTTACATGGCCAAGCTTTAATTCCAAGATGGACGACGAAGGACAGAATTTCCAAAAACATATGTTAATTGTGAGGAAAGAATCAAAAAAAGTATAAATTGCTATCTTGATGAATAAAAATATTTTAATTAAAAGGAAATTGTTTCAAGATGGAAGACGGAGTGTAGAATTATTAAAAAGGATCAGTTAAGTGCCAGGAAAGAATCAAAAAAGGTATAGATCGCTATCTTGATAGATAAAAGCTATTTTAATCAAGAAAGAAAAGTTGCTGAAGGATTTTCTTTGTTCAAACCACGTGGTTTCATTTAAAAAGAAAAAAGAAAAACAATAGTATTTTAATTAAGGTTTTTGAAAGCTGTACTTGAAAAGACATTCCAGAACTGTTAATGTGACGAGCAAGATCGCAGAAAGATCAGTTTAAAATTATATATATTCGTCAACCATGAATAGGCTGGGGTAAAGGACAAAAACGGATCAGGCTCTGCCAGCCATCCTGTGGAGGTATTGCGGTTGCTGTCCATATAGGAACGAAGCCCTTTCTAAACTACAGGCAGAATGACCTTCACCGAACGCCACTGATCGTGCCTATGGAATCAACGGAGAGCCACCAAAAATCACTTATTTACTACATCATAACGTCAAACAAGCAAATATTACCATTCATCTGCACCTGGGAGAGAAACATCAAGGTAATTTGAAACAATTTCTTAAAAGCCAGTCATCTCATAGAGAAGAACTTATTTTCAATAAAATAATAAAGCGTCAGGGCTAAGAGAAAACAAAGAAACATTTGAAATATCACCCAGCGTAATTCTAAGAACGAATAGACTAGATAATGACTTTATGGCATGTACTTTGTATTCTATGATTTATATGTTTTGTTATATTTATGAACCTATGCAGAGTGTGTGTTTGCATGCGTGATATTCAAATATTGGAGCACAAGCCAATACATGATTATGGGATTTTGTTTTGTTTCTATTAATAAATATTAAATTTGTGTTTAAATTACGAGTGTGTGCATTCAATGTTGATTTCTTTTAGGATTTAGATCATATTGTAAAGTTAGAAAGTAGTGTTCAAACAAAAATAATATAATCAAGGAATCGTTTATGCGTTTACGTGCACACTTGGTTTTCCCCCCATCTTTTTCCCACGGTTAACGACCACCACTCCTGAGTGAGCTAGCCAGGGATAGGAGCTCTGTTATTAGAAATTGATACTCGATCTCTCGTAGCTGATTGGCGCTTGGAGTCAACAGCTGACGTCCATAAATATGCTGGGCGACTGATAAGAGTACCGTACAGAAGTACTTATATATGTATGTTCGCGTTATAATTTTCTTTTAAGAAAAAAAAAAGGAAACTTCGAATTTAAATACGTAAATACGCGTATACCATATATATACGCAATTCGCACAACAGGTTACATGGTTACAATGGCGACCCAACTAAGGAGCTTTTGAAGAGTGGAAAGTAGGGGGATAGAATAAAAGTTAAATAAAACAGTTAGATATAACAGTTAAATATAAGAGTTGGAGAATAGTAATAAAAGAATTAACATGAAATACTATAATCATTTCGGTGAAATATAAAGAAAGAGATCAAGGAATAGGTTTGAAGGGGGCTAGATAGGAAAAATAGACAGGTAACACAGTACTTCAGGGATGGAAAGCAGGTCTGGTGCATTTGATGTAGAAACAGTGGGCACAAAATTATTATTATTATAATTAGCTTGTTGATAGGAAAAAAAAAAAGTAACAGAATAAAAGTGGAGTAAAATGGAATGGGTGAAAATAAAAACGTACAGAGGGGGAAAGGAGGAGTGGCTAACAGAGCATATTCAAAGCCTGCAAAGATATTTTGATAGCCACGAAATACCAGATAAAGATAAAGTAATGATAGCATGCCACCACCTTGAAGGATATGCTGAGGCTTGGTGGAATTCACTTTTACACCAGCCACAAACATTCCCAGATTATAAAAGGGGTCTGAAGAAGGTCTTTTGGAGGGAAGAGCTGCAGGAGCACATTAGAGTACCGCTAATGAAGGAAAAGTTTCAGGAAAATAATGGAGAAGAATATGTGCAGTTTTTCAGGAAACAGGTGGCCACGCTAAAGACATCAGAAGCATTCAGACTGTCTGAGAAACAAATTCTGGGGAATAGTGTGCAGGAATCTACCGGAGGAAATCAACTGGATAATAGAAACAGGGAGTGACAAGTCAGCGAAAGCGGTAGACTATTGAGTGAGATAGAGATAAGTAAACAAATGAGACATATCGATGAGCAAGGATTGAGGTCAGGAAAATTCATATGCAAAAAATTCTGTAATTTGTATGAGGGTCCATTTACCATTGTGAGATGTCGGGGAAATCATGCATTTTGGGTAGACATCGGACAGGAAATAAAGGGATTGTATAATGCTTGGTCACTCAAACCCATACCATCATACTATGGCAATAATAAGTAGAGTTATTTTGTGGTTGAGGAATGAGCCATTTAAATACTAAAATGGTATTTAAATGCTTTCGAAGAGGGGGTATTATAACAGGGCTGGGTTCAAACCCTGTTCTAAGATATAGTATGATATAAGCGAGCTTATATATACTTGATCAAAAGTGATATTAAGTTAGATTTTTATATATGTGTGTGTGTATATATATATTTTAAATGGGTAAATGAAAATAGATTGAAGCAGAAGAGGGAGGGGGGTTATATGGTTTGTGCTCTTGTATTTTGTTTAGAAGCGCGTGTATTTATATTGCTGCATGGGTGAATAAGTCTAATAAATTCATAAAAAGAAGAAAATTTACATGGCCAAGATTTAATTTCAAGATGGACGACGAAGGACAGAATTTCCAAAAAGATATGTTAATTGCGAGGAAAGAATCAAAAAAAGTATAGATTGCCATCTTGATGAATAAAAATATTTTAATTAAAAGGAAATTGTTTCAAGATGGAAGACGGAGTGTAGAATTATTAAAAAGGATCAGTTAAGTGCCAGGAAAGAATCAAAAAAGGTATAGATCGCTATCTTGATAGATAAAAGCTATTTTAATCAAGAAAGAAAAGTTGCTGAAGGGTTTTGTTTGTTCAAACCACGTGGTTTCGTTTAAAAAGAAAAAAACAATAGTATTTTAATTAAGGTTTTTGAAAGCCGTACTTGAAGAGACATTCCAGAACTGTTAATGTGATGAGCAAGATAAGATCAGTTTAAAATTATAAATATTCGTCAGCCATGAATAGGCTGGGGTAAAGGACAAAAACGGACCGGGCTCTGCCAGCCATCCTGCGGAGGTATTGTGGTTGCTGTCCATATAGGAACGAAGCCCTTTCTAAACTACAAGCAAAATGACCTTCACCGAACATCACTGATCGTGCTTATGGAATCAACGGAGAGCCACCAAAAATCACTTATTCACTACATCATAACGTCAAGCAAGTGAATATTACCATTCATCTGCACCCGGGAGAGAAACATCAAGGTAATTTGAAACAATTTCTTAAAAGCCAGTCATCTCATAGATAAGAACTTTTTCAATAAAATAATAAAGTGTCAGGGCTAAGAGAAAACAAAGAAACATTTGAAATATCGCCCAGCGTAATTCTAAGAACGAATAGACTAGATAATGACTTATGGCATGTACTTTGTATTCTATGATTTATATGTTTTGTTATATTTATGAACCTTATGCAGAGTGTGTTTGCATGTGTGATATTCAAATATTGGAGCACAAGCCAATACATGATTATGGCATTTTGTTTTGTTTCTATTAATAAATATTAAATTTGTGTTTAAATTACGAGTGTGTGCATTCAGTGTTGATTTCTTTTAGGATTTAGATCATATCATAAAGTTAGAGAATAGTGTTCAAACAAAAATAATATATTCAAGGAATCGTTTATGTGTTTACGTGCGCACTTGGTTTTCCCCCCATCTCTTTCCCACGGTTAACAACCACCACCCCTGAGTGAGCTAGCCAGGGATAGGAGCTCTGTTATTAGAAATTGATACTCAATCTCTCACAGCATAATTCTTATTTACTTGTAGATAGGATTGACGTCCATAAATATGCTGGGCGATTGGTAAGAGTACCTTACAGAACTACTTATATATGTATGTTCGCGTTATAATTTTCTTTTAAGAAAAAAAAAAGGAAACTTCGGATTTAAAAATGTAAATACGCGTATACCATATATATATGCGATTCGCACAACAGGGTACACGGTTACAGAGTATATTGAGTTTAAAATTTATATTATATATTAAATATACCATGCATAAACAGGAAAGAGGGAGATGATATTAAATGAAAAAAATTCATGTTAATATTTAATAATTGGTATATTAATCTTTAATTGAGTTTGAATTTTATATCTAGGCTGAAAAATTTAATAATTATACCTTAATAAAATGATTAGTAAATAATCATTAAGGTTTATTATCAAAATGATGTTTTCAAATAATGTCACACTTGTTAATTAAATTTTATTAAATGATGAAAACTTTTGTGAGTTTGGTATCATTATAAATTCTAAAAATTGTATTAATATGATGACATTTATGATTATGAAAAATGTTACTATGCTAAAAAAAAAAAAAAGAAATGATTATCCAATTTTAAAAAATAAATAAAATTGAAGTTTTAGAAACATTTTTGATATGATTAAAGAAGGAAAAATAACAAATTTATTTATTTTTTAAATGCAGATGGATTATGGAATTAATTGATATTTATTATTTGTAAATTTATTTATTTTAATTGTAATTATGCATATAATCATTGTGATTTATTTTCTATGCACTTATTTACATATATATAATATCAGAAACAATAATATATATATATAGTTTGGTAAATTTAGTATTGTAAAACTTTTATATATGCATTTGTATATATATATTATTAAGCATTAGCAATTCATTTTGGTATTTTTTTTTTAGGTCCATTTTCTGCTAATGAAATGGCAGAATGGTTTAGTGCAGGTTATTTTACCATGAATTTATTAGTTAAACGAGGCCGTGATGATAGGTTTGCACCTTTAGGTAATTGATTTTTTAAATATAAAGTGTGTTTTTTTAATTTATTAAGTAAATAAATGCCTGTCTAAATATATAATTAAAGAAGTTTAAATTTATAATGAAGAAAGAATGTAAACAAATAAAATATTTTTTAAATTACATTTTACATTTATTTATTTATACACTTGTTTAATTATACATATATGCATGATTTAAAATTACCAATATTACATATCTAAATTCATTTTAATATTCAGATTTTTCAAAATCAATTTTTTTTAAAAATAATGTTGAATGGTCTCAGTATTAAAATTAGATTTAAGAAAGAAACTTGTTAAATACTTTGTTTGGCATACAGGTTTATATGAATCATAAGCTTGAATAATTAATTGGTCAAGAGTAGTTTTGTCTTAGGATTTTGAGTAATATTATAAAATATACTTTCTGTTGCAAAATTCTAATATTTATCATCATAATTATCAATCCACTGCAGGTTGAAGATCTCTCCAAGTTCAATCCATCTTCTCCGATCTTTAGCTTCCCTTCTCCACATCACCCCTGCACACTTTCTTATTTCATCCATCAGTCTCACGTGTGGTCTCTTTCTGAATCTTTTACAATCTCTTGGAATCCAGTTTAAGATTTCAATGGTCCATCTATTATCATCGCTTCTTGCAATATGTCCAGCCCAATTCCACTTCAGTCTTTTAATTTTTTCAGTGAGATCAGTAACACCTGTTTGTTCTCTTACCCATATATTGCGTGTTTGATCTCTGATTGTTACTCCTAACATGCATCTTTCCATTGTACCGGTCAAAACATGTTTATCCATCTAACATGAGCTGGAACTCACAAAATGTATTTCAAACCCAGTCCAGCCCAAGATTTAGGTCAGGGATCAACCTGGATTCGAACCCACTCCATAAGCTTCAGATCAAACACCTAATGAATAACATAATAGTGATGGCACATGAGAATTAATTTTAAATCCGACCGACTAGGAGAGCGGAGAAGACAATGAGACATCTATTAACTATGACTATATTAAAATATATATAAGCAAGGCTGTAATAAGTGGAAGTGGAGGAAAAGGAATTCGAACTACACAAATAAGTTAGACAATAAAATACAGTTTAATATAATGAAAAATTATTTATACACATTTATAAATTAAATACATTAGTATGTGCGTGAATGAGCAAGCGGTAGATAATTGCATAGTGTCATTCACGCTATTATTTCTCATATGCTCTTTATTAGCTAAATGATATATGATAAATAAACACACGTCTTTGGTGGGTCCAATATTAAAATGCCAATCAGTTATTAGAAAGAAGTTACATAAAATTGCTATTAACGCTTTGATTTACAGTTCTGAAATATGGTGACTAACATATATTAGGGGAGCGTTCTGAAATTCATTATACATATGATATAAATTATTTTCATGCCATTGAGGTCGTGAAAATAAACAAAAGACAGTTAAAAGATTATATTTGAACTATGACAAAAATATTTATTGAAAAATTATTTAAACAATAGTAAGACGAACGCTTTATTTTCCCCAAGGCATATAGATACTCTTAAATATAGATATATAAATTACGAAGGTAGGATTGTATATGATTGAAATAAACTTAATTAATAAATAGAAGTAATTGGCATTTATATATATCTTTTAAGCAAAGCTTAATTTTAATATTAGAGCATTAAAACTGGGTCATGAAGCAAAAGGAATAATAAATACGAAGAAGTTTGCGGTGCTGACATAATAGCCTAAAAATAACTAAGAGGAAAAGGTCGTGCTTCTGGATGAAAAACGAAATGGATGGGCATAGCGTGTGCCAAACTTAGGGGATCACCGCCGGTGGCCTTTTTGTATGAAGAAATGGATGGGCATAGCGTGTGCCAGACTTAGGGGTCACCGCTAGTGGCCTTTTTATATGAAGAAAGAATATGCATAGCGTGCGCCAGACTTAGGGGATCACTGCCAGAGGCATTTTTACACGAAGGCTTGAGAAGAAATCTATGGGTTCGAACCTGTCGTAACCCCCAGATTAAAGCACGTAAGATATATATACGAAGATAGGCTAAATGACAGAAACGCAGTAATGATACAAGTCTCTAATAACATTGAATAAATTTTACTGCTTTAAAAATACATGACCCTTGTTTGAATACTATAATACGCCATGCAATTATAATATATATAGAGAAATTTAGATTTCATTTACTAAAATATACTTGAAGATTTTATATAGCAAAAGAAACATTGAGATTTAGATTTCAAATTAATAAAATATATGTTAAGATTTGATTTAGTAAAAGAAACATTAAGATTCACCCCCTTCCCATTTCTGATATTTAAAATAAATCAATCCCACTTTCATTGATTTTACAATAAATGATTTATTTAAATAGATTTGAAATTTTAAGAGTATGAAAAAAATGAAGTAAGATTAGCAGTTATATAGAAAATAAATTATAAGTTACCCTTTTAGAATTTAATAAATAATTATAAAATAAATGTTTCGAGCGTTAATTAGCTTGAGTTCTGGATTTACACAGGTTAGAAAATCCAGAATTAAACAAATATATTTTTATAATAAATAAAATGTTGACTCGAAAAACAATCTGGCGAGTATATTAATTAGAAAAGCATATATATAAAATTATTAATATTATAAAATCAAATAATAAATAAATGACCCCACCAAGGTTAAGAGCATATGAGAATTAAATTTATATAAATTATTTAAGAGCAAATTACATATTATTTATATATATAAAAAAAAAACATATTAATTTAAAAAGATAGAAAATTGAACAATACGTTAGAATATTGATAGCAGGATTTGAGATTAGTGAGGCTAGATTCATTTTCAAATAGTAGCATAAAAGTTACCTTGCAATTTTCAGAGTCTGATTTAAAATATTGCCTGTGCATGGAAATTGAAATGAAAGTTCTTAAATAATTGCAAGCTTCTAGTAGCATTAAAGTTTTTAGGTCGGGCTTTTACTTCCTCTTGGGCAGCAGAATGAGATGGCCGCTAAAGATGATGACCCAACTGGGCAGAGAAGTGATGGATTTACGGCTACATTCTTTAAGTTTCAAGCGACGTATAATATCTTTACAATAAGTTCTCTCAATAATAGCTAATCTCTCCTGTGATTCCAAATTTAGTTATTTTATACTTTTTCTTTTATCAGTTGTTTTTGAAGATGCAATTGTAAGATAACATCCAAAAATAAATTCAAATCTATTTCCAGATTAGAAATAGATTTGACAACATGTTTTTAACACAAGTAAATCTTTAATCTACTTAATCCCATTTATTTTAAGTAAAACTTTAATTAAAAAAATACCTTCCCCAGATTAATCAATAGTGCTTCCAACCCCTAATTATTTTTAGACAATTAACAACACTTGCGTCTTCCATATTGGATTTTGTAAAAAAATATATAGTTTAATAGAAAAACAAGCAATTTAAAAAGAAAAAGCTAAAAATGACATATAAGAAATATTTAAAACATCAATATTTTGTTAGTAAGTTTTGCTCCTATGTATATATTTGAGCCGCATCTATAATACTTTGATAAAAAACTAATAATTAATAAAAAGAATTAATAATAATTTTAAAACAAGTTATTGAAACATTAAATTTTATAATTTAGGCGCACATCTCAAACATATACATAAAAATATATACATGACAAAAAGGAGCGGGATGGGAAATAGGGGTTTGAACACAGCTTAGTAAGTAGAAACATGAAGCACAATCTTAAGCTAAGATTGACTGCTTCACAATACTTCTTTGAGTAGTCTTACGTCTCTGTATTGCTCTTCTATTAAGTGTCCAAGTCTCAGATCCATAAGTAAGAACTGGTGAAACATATTTATTAAAAACCTTCCTTTTCCAAACATATAGACATATTTCCTTTTAGTATCAAGTTATTTCTACCAAAAGCACTCCAACCAAGTTTAATTCTATGATTAATTTCATCCATTATGTTTCCATCTGTATTAATAATCTGACCAAGGTATTTGCAGCTGTTAACTTCTTCTAACTCATCATAATAAATCTTTATTTTCATATTTTGAGAAAATCCATTGAACATTACTTGAATCTTTTTAACATTTATCTATAGTCCAACTTTCATCTGATAACTCCTGCAACATTTCCTGCAGCTCTAAAGCATTATTTGCAAAAACAACTACATCATTTGAAAAATCTAAATGACTTAAATAATCTCATTTACTTTCACTCCTTTAGCTTCCCATTTTAATCCACAAAATACTTCTTGCAGCATTGCTGTAAAAAGTTTTGGCTGCAGAAAGGAGATTGTTATTAACTGAAAGGAGACCCTTTGATTCCTCTTGAAGACCTTAAAGGAACCGAGCAGGGCAAATTCCTAAATGTCCACTTCATACGTTCTTGTCGTTGCAGTTGTTATTACTATGTGATTATTTGTATAGTATACGAACATGGATGGGCTGCTCACCAACACGCATTAGCTAGCATGGTGAGTTTATTGGTTTTTTACCTCAAAGATCAAGAAACACCATGGTCTTTTCAATATTTTATATCAGGTGTTTTCTTATGAGATTTATTTTTATCATTGAGATAGAAGATTAAAAAAACTAATAATATCAAGCAGAATTTTTTTATAAATTTAAAACAATTTATCTTTTGGAAAAGATCTTATAATGTTTATAGAATTAATTTGGTCAGAACAGCATCATAGTTGTGAAATATAATTCTTTTGTGTAGATCAGCCCCAGTTGTACTAGTATTTGCAATAATGTTAACAAACTAGCATGCATTATTCTTTTTTAATCATTATTTTTGTTAATTTCATTGTGATTGTCAAAATGTTTTTGTCAAGCCATGGAACTTTCTTAGTTATTTTATATTCTATTTTATTTGTGGTAAGGTAATATTTAATTTCAGAAATCTAGATATACCATTGATAAAAAAAAAAAGAATGTCATGAATTTATATTTTAAATGTAAATTTAGTAGTCAGAACAAAAAGTAGGCCTCTCATATTTATTGTGTAATATACAAAATTATTCGCAGGATAATTAAATAATTTGTGTTGCATGCTATTTGCAATTCTAGTGATTTGGAGGAATACAAAACTTAGACAATTGCTGTCATGTGAGTGCAAAAAGGAATCATTTCAGTAACAAATCAGTTAATAAAATATTCTTGCATATCATCTACAATGATACCAGTTGTCTACAAAATTGTATTTTTATTACCAAATCTTTCAGATCATTCAACTTTTAAGTGTGAGAAACCACATGAAGCTGAAGTATCATGAGGAAAAAGTTGAAGAAATTTCTGTTCCAATACTTCAATATTACTTATTGCAATGTCTCTCAGTCATAAGGATATCTGACTGATCTTGTTTATGATTTGAATTTATCTAAACATCTGAGTGAACTTTAAGATCAAAATTAAAAGATTAGAATTGCTTCAGTGTGAAAGTTTTTTTCTCCACAACTGTCATTTTGAATTCAAAAAATGATTTTTCTAAGAAGGTGGATTTATAATTTGTAAAAATGTTAATTCAGTTATTGGTGTCATGCATAACATAGATTAGAAACTTTATTCATTGACTCCTCAATGAAAACTCCTTTGTCATAACAAAATTAATTTTTTTATTATATCTATTCGCATGCTACAAATGTGAAACAGTCATATGTAACATGAAGTAGCTTTTAGAAAAGATTTAGTATCAAGGTGGTTGCTAAAGTCACCACTAGATTATATAAAGTATTGTTGTTTTAATTTGAGTGGAACAGTTGAGACAATAAAATCACTACATTTATAATGATTGGGAAAATATTCATATTCTATCCAAGAAAAATGTTATTAGTAGATCAGTGATTGATTTTTGAAATAGGATACTTTCTTTTACATATTAAGTTAGGAATGATGAAAATCTATTAAAGTGCATTTAAAAGTTAAAATGAATTTTTTATACCTGAGAAATATATTCTTCTTAATTAATGATGCCAAGATTAAAGGAAATATTTTTGTAGTCACTTAGAATAGGATTTATTAAGAAATGAATGATTGAAGAAGAATAAACAATTTTAAAAAATTATCTGGCAGAATTTCAAATGTGTCCAAAAATTTTGCCAAAATATTCATTTGGTCTTTTTATCAGAACACTTGAATATTGTATTATATACAATGATTATTTTCAGCAAGACATTCCTAATATAGAAAAGTATTATCAAAACCAATGAAGCCCTAGTATACTAGATAACACTAGCTGAATATTAAGATCCTATTATGAAATTCAGCAGGAGATCAAACAAAATTATTTTTTTTAAATTACAGTTTTGTCTTTATGAACACATTTTAATTATTATTTTTGAATATCTGGGATTTAAAAATTAAATCAAAAATCTTACAGATCAATTATTTTAATTTTTGGGAGATTTTTTTTTTTTCTCCAGAAATAATTATAAAATGTGTATTTGGGGGAAAGTATTGAGAAGAATAAAGGCAATCAAAAAATATATATATACATTGAGGAAATTTAAAAATGGAAGATAATTTGGATATGCTTAGAGGAAGAGGAATTATTAGCAGCTATATTGAAAACTGTGGGTGGGTTTGATAGGAAGAATATTGGCAAATAATTAATTATAGTTTTTTTTTTTCTGGTTCATCACTTTTATTACAAATAATCATTCATTCTTATAAACTTACACGTGATCTTAATTTATTAAAGTTTTTACATATAATTCTCTTGTGCAGTACATATTGATTAAAACTTTGCAAAAGCTTGATTCAATTATTAAGTCTTTGTAATTTTGACAAAATATTAGTAACTGAAAATGTGTCTAGAAACTAATTTATGTATGTAGGGGGTTTTCTTAATGTGTAGAATAATGGAAAAAAAATTGTTAATTTGCTTTTTTAAAATATATATATGTAACAGTTTTTGTGCTTAGAGTATTATAATATTCAAGTGATGATAAAAAAAAAATTTTTTTTTAATGACTTAAAAGTTTTATGAAATTTAATGATATAACAACTTCAGAATAATGTTTCACTCTTTTAACAACTACACAATCTATAAATCAAATATGCTTATTAAAACACTGTAATAGCATATCAAGAATTTTCTGCGTATCAGTTTTATAAACTTCAGAATTAAATAGATAATTCTATAGCCAGTTTTATTAACTAACAAAATCATCTACCAAATTACTCTATTTATTTTTGAAAGAGAATATGAAATAACTAATTATTTACATTGTAATAGATTTCAGATATTGTGCTTTCATTAATTACTATTTTAAAGTCATTTATTATTTTTAGTTAAAAATGTATTTGCCTTTATCTACTAAGTAAATTAATATAATCTAACAATAAATAGATCTCCACTTTACTGCCACCTAATTTAAGCTAGATTTATCAGTGATTACCAGTTTTATATATAAAATTTTTATCCTTTTGAACTTCCACCCTCGGACTGGCTTTTGCTTTTATCAATAAGGTCTGAGATTCAAAGTTAGAAGGAGTGCATATATGCATTTGGCAAACACCTTTCACTTCACTTTATCTATTGGCCTTATATCTCGAAATTCAAATCAGCCTACTATTTGGATTCAAATCAAGCTGCTAATTTAAATTTCAAAGTTTTAGTTTGACAATTAAAGTCAAAAACTAATCTGAGGATGGTGGTTCAAATATTAAGGATAAGAATTTTGTATGCTAGCTTATACCAGTTGACAATTAAGTAGAGAACTGCTTTTATCTTATTGGTTAAATTGATTGCTTGGTGATTTTTTTATTACATTCCTAACCAAAGGAATAAAGTGTTTATAGTTAATGAAGAACTTAAAGTATTAAAATATATAGCTGCTAAACTGCATTCAGATCTATATAACTGTTGAAGTAGGATGAGTTGGATTGATTTTGAATTCCAAAATTTTAATTTGAAGATTAATTTGGAATTAAAGCTGAATGTGTGTGTTCGTATATATATTCCTTCCAATTTTGAATCCCAACCCTCATTGATAAAGGCAAAAGCCAGAAAACAATCTGAGCATGCTAAATTATATATGCATCTGGTAATCATTAATTATTCTAGCTTACATTAGATGATAGTAAAATGGAAAGCTACTTTTGTTTTATTGTTTATGTATTTGGTGATATTTATGTAATAGGAAATAGTCTGCTGAAGATCACATGCAAATTAGCTAGTTAAACTGTTGGTTAGGAATGTTTTTTTTTCAGTTTCCTTTACTTACTTTAGCCTCCAGCTAAGAATCACTGAATACCCATTTAGTGAACTATATTGATATCTCTGGGTTGGTTACTGGCTATTCTGTTCCTATTTAGAAACTTTTCAATTAGGGGTGTAGATATAAAGGCATCAGCTATTTCATAAGACACTTTGTAGGAAGTGAATTTTATATATACACCTGGGTCTCGTTTTATGCGATAGATAGGTTCCTCAGAAAACATGCGCAAACGAAATCGCGCAAAAATAGACGTAACTTACATTGAAAAGGGGGAGATGCGGTCTGTGATTTTTCAAAATTCGCATAAAAGCAAAGCACCAACGTGAAATTACTTTAAAATTCGCGCAAAAAAAAAATAAGGAAATAAAATATGACTAATAAAAAATTTCAAATTTGAAAAAAATTGATACAAGACAAACTTTTTTTAACTATAATATTTAATTTTATTTAAAATAATATATTTTTATGCATAATTTACAGTTCAGTAATTTACATTTTTTATACACGTTTTAATTATTATGATTTTCTGATGACAACGTAATTAGTAATTAATCTTTGAGACAATGATTTTATTAATTGTTTACGAAGCTCGCGATATCCAGACATACAACCATTTAGCTCTCGTTGGAATTTAAGAGCACGTTAATGATTAGTGTCATTAATAAGAAAATAATAATTGATTACGTTCTTTTTTAAAAAGCAAAAACAGAATGTGATTTAAAATGCAAAATTAACACGCACAATGTTTGAACAAATTTACATTATAATCTTGTAAAATTTAATATGTGTATACATAAAATGTGGAAATCATGATTTTAATTTCATTATTGCATAAAATCTTACTATTATAAAGCACTGAAAATATTGAAATTACTAAGATGACAGCCAAATTCCAATAATGTGCGATTATTTTCAATATAACGTAAGTGCGGGAAATTTATAATTTAAAGTAATAGCGCATTTTCGGAAATCGACTTCCTGTGAAACACGAATCGCGTAAATTCAAAATCGTGTTAAATAAGTCCACGTAAAAGGTGACCCAGGTGTATATAAAATACATTTGCTCTAAAGTTTGATTAATATATTAAAACACATATATGAACTATAATTGCCTTAAAAAATACATAACTTTTTTTTAAAGATGTTAACTATTGTTTTTATTATTTGATTTTGTGAAAAATAGATTTGGATCAAAAAATTAATACTGATTTATTTAGTGTACTACTCAGTTATACAACTCTCAAATACTTCCATATACTTTTTATTTTATTATAGGTGAATTAATAAAAAGATGGGGCCGAGTGCCGTTTTTATCTAGCCCTCCGTTATTGGTAATAATTTAATTTTTGTTAATAAAATTTCATGTTTATTTGTTTTTAACAAAAGTTTAGATTTAAAAATCTTTAATTTTTTTTAATTATAATGTTATATATTACTATATGGTGATTGTGCATGTTTATATATGTATAGATATATATGTATTGAACCAGGTGGGGTAGTAGATCAATTGGAAAACCACAACTCACAGAAATTTTTTCTCTTTAGGTGGAAATAGAAATTGTGATAACAAAATTGTAACTTTTACTTTTATACAAAACAAAATGATACAATTATTTATTATACATTCGATCTACTCCACTGCAATTTAAGTATTGCTCCACACTGGTCCCTTTGGGCAGAGAAGCATAATACCCAGAGGGTACCTGTGACCAAGCCGGAGCTATATATAAGATACATAACTACGACTACGTTTCAAGGCCCCAGATCTTATCAGCTGTAAAATTCAACATCTATCATTCAAAGCACTTTTTTGTTTCAGAGTAAACTCCAGGCACCAGTTAATTACAAAAGCAACTAATATGCCCTGAATGATGGCAAACTAATTCAGTGCCTAAGAAATCCCAACTAGCTCAATCAAAAGAATAATATAATAAATTGCTGTTTTAATTAGTGCTATGAGTAAAAGAATTGACAGCCAAATACTAATTTGTAGAATAATTTATTTTAAATAAAATGTGTAATAGAATTTGAAAACTAATTTTATAAATTTTTAATTAAATATCAACAATGATTTATAATAATCTTAGGCACACACATATTATAATAAGACATACAATAGTAATGTAATTTAACATAAAGCATTATAATAATTACAAGCATTCAAACACGCACATCAATAGTTCATTTTATGCATGCTGTAGAGTTCATTTATTAACTGAGTCTGGGAGGCTTCAAGATTGCAATGGCTACTTAAATTAAGATCAGAATTGGAATAAGAAAATGTTATTTATTACCCTAAGGATTTTGGATGTTGTGGCTTCTTGCTGTTTGCTGCTTCATGTGTGTTTTACCAACCGGTTGGATTTTAGGCTTCTGCTGAGGTTCTAATGATTGCTATTCCCTGCTACTTTTATTTCACGCAGTTAGGAGACATTCCTGTGGACTTCAAATTGTTAGACGGGCATTATTTCTATCGGGCAGACAGCTGATGTTCTGTCGGACTGAGGCTGGAGTTCATCGCATGTTTCGAAAACTGCTCAATACTGCATCATATTCATTAAAAAAGTCTAATGGGTGATTGACTTGAGATATGTGAATAACTGACTGATGAAATTTTTGGTTTTATTTATATGGTGACCTTGTTGTCATTTCTTTAATTAGTTTTTGAATTCACCCACTGCTTTGATTAAATTCTTAAGATGCCTTTTAATTAATCCTGCTGTTTATGGATTTTAATTAGTAGCCATTACTAATTCTGTTTTTATATAGCTTATGAGTGTATACAATCCTTGAGGGAAATTCGAATAATATGCCTTCATTTGTTTTAATATTTAACTTTCATAATTTAAAATTTCAATACGCGCACATTTTATTCTTCTTTTATATTTACTTATTTACGTGCACATATATTTTCATTTCTTTAAATAATGAAAAGAGATTTTTTTTAGTTTTAAGATTTCTCTTTTTTTTTCTTTAGCAGTTTACTTTTTTGCTAAATTAATCCCCCTACTTACTTACTTTGTAAAACTTTACTACTGACTTTTAGCAAACTGTTTTAAACTAATAATAAAAAAAATTATTTAAACTTCTACATTAAACTTTTAACTATTTTTTTAAACGAGATGTTTTTATTTCGATCATTTACCGTAACTTACTGTGCAGTGATTTTATTTATTAAAGTTTAATTTTAAACTCTACATTATTTATGAAAATTTTTATTTTTAATAATTGTAAACACGATTTTCCATGGAGTGCTATCCATTAGCGGTACATTACACTGTTCCCCTGACAAGAGTAAAATATATCACTTAACCATTTCATCTCTGGAAACTTCCTTAATATATTTTGAATGATTTACATTAATTATTATTTTTCTAAATTTTTTCTAAATATCTGGACTATACATGCTAAGAGCAATCTTCTTTGATCATGCTTTTCTTCTCTCTAGGCTGACGACATTGTTTACAATGATCTTGTACTGAATGATGACCGCCGGAACAATCCTATTTTCTGTGAGACAGGGATTTTGAAACGAGGCAGATGCAGTTTGCTGGCCTATACCGACTTACATGTATATAAAATGAAGCTTCATATCCCAGTTTTCCTACTGGATTTTGGGAAAAGAAAAGATCGCTGCGAATGGCAGGATTCATCTACTGTCCAATTCGACTTATGCTTTGGAAATATGAAATATGGGGACTCTCCCCCAAAGAATTGATCTGCGGTTTACTCTGGTTGTTCCCAGTGCGCATATTTAAAGAGAATGGGGACTCTCCCCTGTGAATATTTTTCCCTGCTAGTCTATTTCGGGTACTATTTTTATCCAGCCTACAGCTTTACAGTTTTACTTCCTCTCTAAAACTTATTTCTCTGTTTCCTATCCTCCTTTCTTTTAATTACAATTCCTTATACACTCCTAGTGTAACTTAGATTGATATTTCATTTATATTAACCCTTATGAATATTATTTTAAATTCTTACAAACATTATTTTAATATATTTATTTACCTGTCTTATTATCCTGCATGTATTAAAAAAAAAAAAAAACTTATTTTATTACGCTACATTATTATTTTTCTACAGATGTTTTTATTTACCTTGATTTTATTATATGTGTTTCCTTTATTTTATTCATTTACTCAATCCTACAAACATTACTTTAAATCATTAATTTGACCCATTTATTTAAGAAGACCTGTTTCCTTTTACTTTTTTTCATTATTAATATGCACGTGCAAAAAAAAAAAAATTTTTTATTCTGATGCTTCCATTGTTATTATTTTACGAAAATCTTTCATCACTTTTTTTTTAAATTTATTATTTTAGTTTTAAATAGTGAAATTCTATTTAGGTTTATCACCTATATCAAAATAATTATATTCAACTCATAGTCCACTTCCAGTCTTTTGTTTTCTTCGATTTATTATTCCGTCTGATTAAAGTTAATTATGCTTGGTCAGGCGGCTCTTTCTTTCTACCTTTTAGCTCTATAATATAAATTATTTTTCATGTTTTCACGTCTCCCTGCCTATAATTTGTTGCCTTGTCTCTCACGTTCTGTTCTACTTCCTGCCTCATACATCAGAATCCCTTTATCTTGAGCAAAACCCCATAATTTTTCAAACTGACCTACTTTATCTTTGATCATATCGATAACAGTGAACGGAAACAATTCATTTTCTATAGCCCTTTTGAATGTGTTAACTAACATTGCTCTGTAGCTAGCTTCTGTTTCAGCCTTAAAATCATATACCCTGTTCTTTCTCTTTGTTTTAAGTCTATGCTTAAAACGAACATTTATTTTAACCTTTTCATTTTTAGTTTTTTGTGAAAACTCTTGTTATCTTTTATCCTTAGCTCATACCTTTCTTCTATCTCTTGATCTACATTTTCTAATTAATCCTTTCCCTCACTTACATCTCTTACCACCTCGACTTCTTTTTCAACTTCCTGACTTCTTTTAACCAAATCTAACTATGATTTCTTGGTTTTTTTCTACCTTTCCTGTAATCTCATATCTCATTGCCTTCATTTCTCTAATCATTTCTACTTTAAACTCACTAATTTCTCCCTTCAATTTTGCTTTGAGCTCTTGCTGACTTTGCTTGAGTTTTTGAATTTCTCTCATCATATTTACCATCATTTTCATCAACATCTATGTCTCAGTTATTTTTTCTTTTTCCGCCATTTTCGAAACAAATTTCAATTTCAAAGTTTTTTTTTTTTTTCAATGTTTATTTGACTGATGCTTTCATTTAAAATAAATTCAAAATATTAACTTTATTTTCTTAACACGAAATATACGACTGATTTCAACCCCTTGTCCTTTTTTTTCTACCTGTCCTCAATATCCTAACTCTGCCCAAAATATCTAACTGTCTTTACTTTCTCTCTTTTCATTTAAAAGAAAAAAAATTGTTTCGATCAATTCTTTAATTTTAACTACACCACTTTCTTAATTACAATTACACAATTTAGCATTTCTTTGAATATTTTCAAACAAGAAAAATATGTAATTAACTGCCATTTATGATGGTTCTGCCCCACATTGGGTGCCAAATCAACCAGGTGGAGTAGTAGATCAATTGGGAAACCACAACTCACATGAATTTTTTCTTTTTAGTAGAAATGGAAATTATGATAACAAAATTGTAAGACTTACTTTTATACAAAACAAAATGATAGAATTATTTATTATACATTCGATCTACTCCACTGCAATTTAAGTATTGCTCCACACTGGTCCCCTTCAGCCGAGAAGCATAATATCCAGAGGGTACCTGTGACCAAGCCGGAGCTACTTATAAGATAGATAACTACTATGTTTCAAGGCCCCAGATTTTCTCAGCTGCAAAATTCAACACCTATCATTCAAAGCACTCAGAGTAAACTCCAGGCGCCATTTAATTACAAAAGCAACTAATGTGCCCTGAATGCTGGCAAACTAATACAGCGCCTAAGAAATCCCAACTAGCTCAATCAAAAGAATAATATAAGAAATTGCTGTTTTAATTAGTGCTATGAGTAAAAGAATTGCCCGACAAATACTAATTTATAGAATAATTTATTTTAAATGAAATGTTTAATAGAATTTGTAAACTAATTTTATAAATTTTTAATTAAATATCAATAATCTTAGGCACACACATATTATAATAAGACATATAATAGTAATGTAATTTAACATAAAGCATTATAATAATTATAAGCATTTAAACACGCGCATCAATAGTTCATTTTATGCATGCTATAGAATTCATTTATTAACTGACTCTAGGAGGCTCCAAGATTGCAATGGCTACTTAAATTAAGATCAGAATTGGAATAAGAAAATGTTATTTATTATATATAGAATTTTGGATGTTCTGGCTTCTTGCTGTTTGATGCTTCATGTGTGTTTTACCAACCGGTTGGATTTTAGGCTTCTGTTGAGGTTCTAATGATTGTTATTCCATGCTACTTTTATTTCCATCAGTTAGACATTCTTGGTGGCTTCAAATTGTTAGATGGGGATTATTTCTATCGGGAAGACAGCTGATGTTCTGTCGGACTGAGGCTGGAGTTCATCACATGTTCCGAAAACTGCTCAACACTGCATCGTATTCATTAAAAAAGTCTAATGGGTGATTAACTTGAGATATGTGAATAACTGACTGATGAAATTTTCGGCCCTATTTATATGGTGACCTTGTTGTCATTTCTTTAATTAGTTTTTGAATTCGCCCACTGCTTTGATTAAATTCTTAAGATGCCTTTTAATTAATCCTGCTGTTTATGGATTTTAATTAGTAGCTATTGCTAATTCTGTTTTTATATGGCTTATGAATATATGCAATCCTTGAGGGAAATTCCATTTATACGTTTTTATTTGTTTTAATACTTAACTTTCATCCTTTAAAATTTCAATATGCATACATTTTATTATTTCTTTATGTTTACTTATTTACGCGCACATATATTTTCATTTTTTTGAATAATGAAAAGAGAGATTTTTTTTTATTTAGCAGTTTACTTTTTTTGCTAAGTTAAATTTTCTCCCTCCTCTATTTACTTAATTTATAAAACTTTACTACTGACTTTTAGCAAACTGTTTTAAACTAATAATAAAAAAAACTCTTTAAACTTCTACATTAAACTTCCTTTTATTAAACTTTTAGCTATTTCTTTAAACAAGATGTTTTTACTTCAATCATTTATTATAACATATTCTGCAGTGATTTTATTTATTAGAATTTTAATTTTAAACTCTTTACGTTATTTATGAAAATTTTTATTTTTAATAATTGTAAACACCATTTTCCATGGAGTGCTATCCACTAGCGGTACAGTATACATGAACGCTTTTCTAGTATTGTACAATAAAGCATTACATTGACTTGAATGATTACAGGTATTCTCTGATAATGCTTTCTATCAGAAGGTTAATTAGCCAGAAATTACTTGTGAGAGCCTGATTATCATATTATTTAGTACCTGAAGATTAATTGCTCTATGCTTCCATAGCAATGATTATACAATGGGCATCAAAACTTATTGTCACTCTGTTCATTCTGTTATATTTGTTTAAATTGTATAATGAGCTTTTCCTAATTAAGGCACTGCCTTATAAATACATCTTGGTATTAAATGGGCTTTTTAAATTTTATGTTGTAGTTTTAAAATTGAGAAGCTAGAATAAATATATTAAAAAGCTAGATGACAAGCAATTGAAAACTACTCCTTTTTATTATAACAAAAATTTACTTTATAGTGATTTCTATCTGAATTGCAAATCTTTGTTTCTGTTAAATTTGATGAGAATTATTTTAGTAAATCAATTCCTTTTGTATTTTTTTTTGGATTGTTCAAAATATTGCAAAACATAAATGTAAAAGGATAGTTGATTTATTAAATATTGAATAATATTTATTCTAACAGAAAGGAAAGTGCTATTTCTGCTCTAGCAATTTTATTTGGTTATTGTGAAGCATTGAATTTCTGAATGCAGTTTTATCACACTATAATTTTGTCTTAGATTTTATAATAACAATTCATTCTCCTTCCTTTATTTTATTTTTTTACTTGTATGGTAGATATTTTTTATAATCTTGTGATGCATTTTTATTCTTTTATTTATCTTTTTAATATTTCATTTTATTTTTTATTTACACATTAGATTGGACAGGAAAAAAATCTTTCTTTTAGTTTTTCCCCCTCTAAATAGCTTTCTCAAGAATTCAGTTAATTTTAAGGTTTACTTCAAAGTGATTTGTTTTTCGTTTTTTTTTTTTTTCAAACATGGTTTGATAATATTAATTGTTGGACAGCTCATCTCTATTAATTCTGAAATATCATGTATAAACAGTCACTTTATACTTGTTAGCTTTCTAGTGGAACAAGGTCTGTACAATAATAGGACACAAAAAAGGAAATGATTTTCATTTTTTAAAATATAGTTTGAAAGTGCTATATTTGTTAATATTACATATATATAGAAATAGTGTAATTCTATTAAATTATCAATAGCATACAAGTTTTTCAGTAGTATATATGTAAATCCATGTATAGATAAACTAAATGATTCTTAGCGATAAACTTACAAAATTGATAAATTTTAATATATAAGAAAATCATAATATAAGCCAGTGATTAGTCTCAGTTAAAACTCTATAATAATTTTATAGTATGTAACCATGCTTCAGACAAAATGCAAAAGCCAAAAATGCCTGGATTCATTTAAAATTTAAAAAATGACTGGATAACTCATGAACAGAAAATGCATTAGATATATCACATTAGGTTCTTTGAGCAACCAAAATGAACATGATATTTTGTTTTCATGTAATTTTTTTTTTTTTTATGTTTTATAACAAATAAAAAAATATTTTGTAAGTCTAAAATTATTATATGATAGCCAATAGATCTGTCATGAAGTTGACTTTTAGTATTTGGATTGATATTTATTGATTAGTCTGAAATTTTTCCTATTCAGAATGAATTAAAGCATGCAATAACAACAGAAACTGGTCTAGAATTGAGGATTTAAAATACTCTATCATCTAGTAATAACTAATTACTCAATCTTACCATAGTTGGCACTAGAGTATAAAGCTGCTCTTGTTTTATCATATATGGAATCGTGTAAGATAAAAAATTAAATGATTTGTTATTATTAGGTAATTGTTTATTAGTGATAGCACTGAATCTTCAAAATATTTAGCTATTCATTTAGATGCGTCACATCCAACGAATACTAAAAGTATTCAAAGAAAGTACTATGAAAAATATTCTCAGAAATTGTATTTAAATATCAATGGCATTGATCTATGAAGAAACTATTGATTCAACCAACCTTAGTAACATTCCTTATCATAATTCATTTATTTTGAAAAGTTTATCAATATGATTAATTTGATTTGCTTATATAGAAACTTTTTCCAGTATGCTATTCATAATATTTTACTATCTTTTGCATCGTATATTATGCCTTTTAAACCAACTATTAGCGCTTGTATTAATAGTGCTGAATTCCAGATATTATAAGCTTTTTCTGCACTACATCTGAGGTGTCACCATGAAATAGATGTTTTAATGCTCAGATTGATTTTTGGCTGCTTTGGTTTTTTGATAATATTTGCTGTTATAATATGTATATCTATGCATAAAAATATTTTGATCAAATTTTATTTATTTATTGAACTCTAATTATATTGATATTAACAAAAATAGCCACATATGTAGAGTTCTTAAATTATAACATTTATTAAATTATAACAATTATTTCTGTTATGAATTATATTTTTTCACTTTCATCATTCTATTTTATAACTGAAATACAGGCTTTTTATATACCTATATCTGTATATGTAATATACAGGGTATATAAGTACAGCCTTTCAAACAACCCACCACTCTCTGAGAGTAGTGGGTTGTTTGAAAGTCTGTGCTCGTATACTCTATACATTCTATTTTATGTATATGAAAATATTTGATTTAATTTGATTACAGAATACTCCACTTCCAACAACAGTACCATCTCAACGAACATCCCCAGATCTTCAGCAGGAGCAATTAAGAATAATGCAGCAGCAACAAATTTTACAAAGGCAGTTATTTCAACATCATATTCTTCAACATCAAGCATTTCTTAGGTAAAATTAAACAGCACATGCTGAATTGATTAAAAATATTTATGTATCTACCCAAACCAAAGAGTTATTTGTAAAAAAAATCTCCTGCAAAATGATTGTTAAAAGTTGAGGAGAAATTTTATTAAAGTATTGTAATCATTTTATGATATGGAGTACATTAATTTATGAAGATAATTTAAAAATTTTTAAAGCTTGAGTAAATTATTAAAATTGTGATGGCAAGCAATGACTAACTATTATTGTTGATGAGTAAATATTGCATGATCATAATAATTTATTGTTTACGTATTCTATCTGCCTTCAACTAGAAAATGTAACATACATACATATAGTTATTTTATATATAAAAATTGTGCTGTAATTTTTTTTTAAAATTAAAACCATGTAATTGAGTCTTGTTTTTTTTAAAAGCATAATAAAAGTTGATGAATTGACTTTGTAATTTTTTTTTTTATAACTAGTGAATTTAATTCATAGTGTTGTTTTATATTTATTGACGTTTTTTTTCCCCCATTAACTCACTATCATATTTAAAATCCTTTATAATAAAAATTTAGCCTATATTTTAAATTGCATTAATCTTTTTTTAGCAGTAATTTTTATATAAAATAAAACTAAATTATTATTATTTATTTGAACCTTTTTTTTTCTAAAGCAGTAAATAAACATTTAGCAAGTTTAATATTTTGCTTCTAATTTGTTATTTTTGTACCATACTTTATATGAATGATTTTTTTTTTTTTACCCTTTCTAAGTAATATATTTTAAAATTTGTATATAATTCATTATAATTCTGTTTAGAAGGTAATAATTCCTCCTCACTTGTGTTGTTCTGTAATATTAAATCAACAATGTTAAATGTGAGGATACTTTCATTCTAACCATAAGATAAAGACTTTGAGAAAACACTGTTTTATTTTCAAACCGAAATCCATTTATATAGACCAATCTTAAGTGTCTTGGAATGGGAGTGTGAATATATTAAATCATTCACTTTATATTCATTTTTTTTAATAATGTTATTAATACTTATGAAATTAAAATTTACTTTGTATTAATTTTAGATATTAAACTATGTAATGATCAATGAGATTTACTAGTGCAATGTCATCACTGATTTCTCAAATGAGGAGGGATTATTACTTTTTAAATAGAATTACAATCTGACATTGCGCTTGTAATATTCATTGATTATTACATAATCTCCTTTTAATTTTATTTTTTATTCTTTTTTTTTTTTTTTTTTTTTAAGAATAATGATTTCAAAATTCTAAGATGTAATTTTTTATACGTTATAGTTTGCAATTTCAATATGAAATCAATTGTATGTTTATAAACATAATTAGTGTTTTCTTTTATCTTAGTTTCCTTGTATTCCCACACATAATACATACACATATGCAGAATATAAGAATATCTTGGAAGTGCAAAGTATAAATTTTTATAATTATTCAACAACAAAAAAAAAAATTACTCCAGTCATAAAAATCTCTGGATAGAAATTACATGTTCTGGAGAAGTTGATGATGAAATTATACATGTTGTAAATTGTCCAAAAAAAAACCTGCATAAAAAAAGGGGAAAGATTAATAATAACAAATCTGCTTACTTCAAATGTAACTACTTGGTTAATTTTGATGCATGTCTAGATAAGTACAATAAATGTGATAGTCTTGCCCATTCATTTCTGTTTCCAATATTCTAACAAAAATTCATAGTAAAATATAGTTGTGAAATTGCAACACACCTGAGATTATACTTTGGAAGAAATATTAGATTGTTAGCAAAGTATCATCAAAATGAGAATTCATTTCAGATAAAGAAGGAACCTTATGCTTTTGAAATTAAAATGTCACAAGAAATCTTGAATTGATCTTACCTACAACATAAAATTGAAAATGACTAATGATATATATAAAAGCGAAACTAGAAAAAATATTTAGATTTGTTTTTTTTTTTATGTCAGAAACATTGCAACCTAAGTTGGAAGGCTAAGAGTTCAAAACAAAAATTCTTTTGAGGTTGAATATTCTGGAAAACTTCATTAAATATAAAAACTATAGTTAAGAATCAGTATGATTTTGAATTCTTGTAATCATATAAATAGCTATGATTAATAATTGTTACAAGTATTAATGTTTTATCAAAATTATGTAATAAATGATTTAAAGAAACATTTGAATTAAAAAAATAATTTTTGTGTTTGTTGCTTTGTAATAATATAGAGCAAACTTTCAGCTTTAAATAAACTTTTTTTTTTCTAATATATTTATATAAGAAAAGTTTTTTTTTTTTTAAATCTTAAGTGAAAATCAATTTTATAAAATTATTATTGAAATTTTATGAGTTAATTTAAAAAGCAGAAAATTTTTTAAATTTAATTAAAGAATATTTTAAAAATATTTATACTAAAAAGAGAAAGTATTTCTTTTATAGCCAAAGTTTTCTAAATAGTTATTTTGTTTTATTTTGTTTCTAATTGGTTATAGTAGTAATTGATTTTTTTAATTTATTTATTTATCAATAGAAATTTGCAGTTACTTCATGCAAAACCTGAAGATTCTCTAACAAATATAACTAGTCAACAACAACTTCTGCAACATTTCTTTGCTCAGCAACTTCAACAGCAAAAGTTATCTCCTAGGTAATATTTGGAAATTTTTTTTTTTTTTGTTTTATTTAAAACAAAATTTTTAATTTTGTTTAGTTTTATATTTTCAAGCAAAAACTAAAATATCTGTTTATAATTTCTATGTATATGCATTTTAGGGTATCTGTGTGTGTATATGATATATATACATACACACTTTATTTGCATATACTGTACTTATCTGAATGTGTGAATGGGATCAAAAATAATAATAAATAATTATTATTATAATAATAAAAAATTCTGTTGTGTCATGTAATTTTTTTTTAATAAATAAAAGTAAATTATGTTCAAATTATATATATAAATAAATCTTTTGATTAGAGTATTCAGTCAAAAATTATGACAACTATAAAAATAGTCAATACTTCATCAAGGTAGTCATTATTGTTTTGATTTTTGACATATTATATATGAAGCAAACAACACTAATCAGTAGGAAAACAGCCAGAATAAGTTCAAACAAATATGGGTTAATGTTCAATTAAATTGATTTCTATTATGTCCACGACTTATCTATGATTCTAGGATCTGATATCATATATAAAACCAATTATGTCATGGATTATGAAAAAAGTCAGTGTATGAATGAAAGGGCCTAGATTTTATATCTTAAAAGTCATATCATTCAACTAAGATTAGCTGTATACAAAATGTCCCAAATGTCAATATGTCACTGGAAAGAAATTAAACTTTCTAGATATTTTAGTTAATTATTGGTTAAACTACTTGAAAGATCAGGCAAGCATTTATAGTGGTCTAATGAATTGAATTAATTGATTTTTTAATATAATTTTTTTATTTAGTATGTAAATAGTGAACTTTATATTTGTGTTATTAGTTCATTTATTAAATTTTGGGTTTATTTTATCTACACCATATTTTTACATTATTTTATTTTATCATTGTGATCTAAGCTCATACATCTTTTCCAAGCTTGGCTGGATGATAAATGGTACTGAAGAAGGGTGGCATTCTATGTAAATATCTTTTTTTTTTTTACCAAATACCCTACCTATTGCTATAGAAATCTACACATACATATACATGAGGGGCATTGTGTTAAATATCGCAATTTAGCTTGGGATATCATATTTAACTCATATAATGTCTGTTTATTTTTGAGTTTGATACTTGCTCTGAACTAGAATCCCAATGTATAAATTGTTATAAATGGTATTCTGTGTATTTAATTTATAATTTCATCACATTCCAGAACAATACACTGCACTATGGCAATCGTAGAAAATAAATAAAATGAATGATGACAATGAATTATTTGGCTAGAAATATTATTGCATAAGCCAAAAATTACTAATGCAAAGATTATTAAATATTTATGTCTATAAAGCTATTACTAAATTTCTATATCCATTCATCAAATATTAAATCATTACATAAAATGACACACCTTTATGTGATCAGAATTGAATCTTGAAATATATATTGATGAATAAATTTGTCATAGTAAATGTTTAAAGCATGAGTATTCCGTGCTGTGATTTTTTTATAAATCAGTCTTTTCCAGTATGACTAAATACTAAGCGAGTTAACCCCTTGATCATGAAATTTTTTTACAATAAAATATGTAATTAATAGATTAATGCATTTTAAAATAGATGTAAATAAATCTTGTAGAGATGACATTTCTAGTTATAGTGTGTGATACATTATTCAATTGCTATGTTTATAAAAAAAAATAGACAAATCATTATGTAGTATTTTCAATTTGTCTGTCATTATCATCTGACCTAAGATTGTGAGCATAAAACATAGCTCTCAGTAATGATAATAATCAATCCATATTATCAAATTAGATATAATGTGTGCTAAGAATGGAACAAAAAAGCATAATTAATGCAGTTTTACAAAAGGAAATCATTAGATATCAATTTGGTGAAAGAGAAGGCATGATTTTATTAAAGATATAATCTTTTTTTATATACATATATTTGGAAAAAACTTTGCAAATAGCCAGTAGTTTTCATGAAAATAAATCTAAGGTAATCTAGGTATTTTAAGTTGATTTTCTAAACCTGTATCGCTTTCACTAAGATCTTCATCAATGATTTAATATATCGTGATTTTGGCTTCAACCTTTTGTTTTATATATATATTATTAGCTCAGATTGAGTAATAGAAATCAAAAATTGTGATTGTGATTATATGCTGCAAATAACTATTTATTTATATCCTTTTTTAAAAACATTATTATATATATATTAATATAAATGTTTATGCAATGTAATTATTCTCCACCCATACACACACACTTATCAAAATAATATACACATTACTTGCTTTTCTATTTGATCATTAAATTTTGTATAACAATCAGAGAAACTTGGAATCGATATATAAAAAGTTTAAAAATTATTAAAAATTGTCAATTTAAATATTAGAATTAGTTAAATCTTTTAGTAAATTGCATTGTTACATTCACTAAAAACTTAAATTTGTTCAAAGGTTGAACAATTTATCAGAAAGTTTTTTTTTAAAAGTTATTTTATCTAAAATATTCAATAATACAAGAATGTTTTTGTAACCTTATTGTTAGATTTTTAAAATGTATAAAAATGATTTTACCAATTAGAGTTAAAAGAAAAAAAATGCATTAATATATTTGGTTTGTTTTTTTATTTATTTATTTATTTTTAATACATTGTACAGGCTCAAACCTGCATTTATATTTGTAATATAGGCGGGATTCAAACTCAGACTTTCACACGACCCACTACTCTCAGTGCCATCTCATATTGCTGACCCACCTGATCACACACATGTTGAAAAGATAAATAATCACCACTATACGTATTTCATGCTAAACAAGCAATCATCAGTTGGTCTAGATCAGGGATCCCTAACCCTATGCCTGCGGGCACCGTGGTGCCCACAGACCATTTTATGTTTGCCCGCCGCTATCTGAACACGATAAAAAATTATCTGATACAAATAAATTTAATTTTTAAAATTTCTTATAAATTATTGTATTATATTGTAATCAAATTGTAGGACATACGATACTTTTACAGCGTAAAAATACAAATGTTAATTATATGTTAAAATTTTATTTTTGAAATAAATATTTTTTTGTACATTATGTGTATTATTAATATTATTCAACTATAAATTTACATTGAAAAAATAAATGGTGCCTGCCATCTGGTTGAAAAAAATAAATGGTGCCCGCCACCTGGCCGGTATTATAGAATGTGCTCTTAAGTGCAAAAAGGTTGGGGACTCCTGGTCTAGATTCTATCCTCACACATATATACAATCAGTTCTCAGCTTTATATTAAGATAGCCAATCTTCATACTTTCATGGACAGGCTTCAAACTTTTCCAACTCACAACTCTTCAGCCTTCCATTTCATTGAAAATCTGATGTTTGAATGGTCAAAGCCCTTGATAGTGACAAGGTTGTCATCCTACCCATGTTGACATATCAGTCATTCTGACCCCTCATGTACAGGAGAATAATCTATTTATGTATTAATTTATATTAATAGTGTATAAAAGGTCTGCCCATCCTTCGCATATGTATGTATAAATGGATTATTCTCCTGTACATCAGGGGTCAGAATGACTGATATGTCAACATGGGTAGGATGACAACCTTGGCACTATCAAGGGCTTTGAATGTTCCATCATCAGATTTTCAATGAAATGGAAGGCTGAAGAGTTGTGAGTTGGAATACTTTGAAGCCTGTCCATTAAAGCATGAAGATTGGCTATCTTAATATAAAGCTGAGAACTGATTGTATATATGTGTGAGGATAGTAATCTAGACCAGTGATCTTCAACCACCGGGCCGCAGAAGTTTTCTGTCAGTCTGCAGCTAGACTAGCAAGAAAGTTTGTAATAACAAAATAATAAGATTTTAAACTTTTAATTAATATGAACAATTTTTATTTATTTTTTCATCGCATTTTTTCACGATTTAAAAAAAAGAAACAGAACAAAAACAAAATCTAATCAATCATACATAAATTAATTTGTTTTTCTATTTATCACAGATGTTTATGGTGGGGGGGGGGGTAGAAAAAAGTTTTTTATTATACAAACTCCGGTTGTCTTTTGGTAGCCAATCATGGCTGCTTATCAGCGTTGTTAAAACAATAAAATGTAACGTGACTTTTTTGGATCTCTTAAATTTTTTCTATGGCGATTTTTTTTTGGCTTTAAATCAATTTTTATTACCTTTTTTTAAAAATAAAAACCAAAAAATAAGTTCTGTCTCTAACTTTTACAAAGTATTTCTCAATACACCCCACCACCCCAAAATAAAGTAAGATCAAAACTTTTGACTTTTTCAAGTTTCGGTTTCTTTTTTTTTTTGTTTAAAAATACGCCCACTTTTTTTTGGCTTTATTTGTATATCGCTAAAATACTAAAACTTTTATTTTAAAACCAATTTCTGTTACCTTTTTTTAAAAATAAAAATAAACAAAAAATAACTTTTGTGTCTATCTTTTGTCTCAGTATTTCTCACCCACCCCTCCCCCAAAATAAAATAAGATCAAAACTTTTGACTTTTTCAGCATTCAGGTGAATAACATTTTATTCTTGCATGTTTTAACAATGAAATAATAAACGTAAAATGTAAGCACATTAATGAGAACGATTGTTATTGTATGTTTTCTGTAGCAGTATGACTGCGCAATTCGAAAAAGAGTGTTTAGCATGTGAAGGTAAGTAACACCATTACAATACACAATAACTAATGTGCTGTTTTGGTCAGTTAAAACAATTATGCTTATTTAAGGCTAAGCAGGTTACATCTTTAAGAAAATTTATCTAAACTTCTGCCGGTCCGCGAAATCTTATCCTTATTTTTACCGGGATGCAGGTGTGAAAAGGTTGGAGACCACTGATCTAGACCAATGCGGTTTAGCATGAAATACGTGTATTGGTGATTATTTATCTTTTCAACATGTGTGTGATCAGGTGGGTTAGCAATATAAGATGGCACTGAGAGTAGTGGGTCGTGTGAAAGTCTGAGTTCGAATCCCGCCTATATTATTTATTTTTAATAAATTATAAAAATAAGTTTTGCAACAAATTTATTTCATAAAAGAAAAAACAATCTGTCGTTTATATATAGTGTAATAAAATTACTAAGATGTAATCAACAGAAATAATAAAAATAACACATGCACATTACTCATTCTATAAATATATGTATAAACATTGATTAATGTTGTTTTGGAATTAACTTTCATAATTACATGTGATGCTTTTTTTGTCTGGTATAAAATAATTGTTCACAAATACAGTGGAATCTTATACAGTGTGAAGCTCATTCAGTGTACAAATCATATAGTATATGTCTTTTTTTACTAAATTAAAATTTGGGCATTGAATCCTAGTGTGTTTAATGAATGTCATTGTCTGACATAACATATTCATAAACAGAAAGTTTTATAATCTTTTCACTTTGGATACGGTATCAGTCCTATTTGTCACAATTTGTATGATATAGTCACAAATTTAATTTGATTAATTCATATGATTGACTTCTCAAAACTCTCTAATTTCTACATATTAATGTATTATGATTGTCTTATCAAACATTAGACAATTACTTTTTATATATATTATATTTATTTTCACAATGATATCTCACACTTTTTAATTAAATTTTAAAATGAAATATTCAGTACAATATTTTAATTTAATTCAACTAATTAATATTACTATATTATCTTCACTTCTCAAAGTCCTTCAATTTTTTATATATCAATATAATTATCAAATATTTGTCAATTTTTATATTTGAAATAGTGAATTCAATTAAATTTATATAATTAATAATATACTGTATGTTTTTAAACATTCACCATTTTATTTCATAAAATATCATAAGAATATAAATCACTTGCCTACTTTTTAAAAATAAAAATACTTTAATTCTTTTTTTTTATTATTATTATTATAATAAGCCAGAAAAAGAAAAAAAACTAACTAGAAAAGTTCTAACAGTAATTAAAGTGAGCATCAAGAAAGGAAAATTTTTCAAGAGAACAGAAAAACTTGTTAGAGAAAGCTTTTACAAAAAGCCTAAATCAAGAATGCAAATATTTTGATAAACACAATTATTTGATGTAATATGTACAAGTGCAAAATGATATAAAGTTTTCCAAAATATCAGGCATCTTTATCACATTGCAATTTATTGTAATATAATTAATTCACGTATGCATTTATCTATCACATTTAATAGGTAATCACAAATTTTAAAAGGAATTACTGATCATTAATTTTTATTATAAAGTTTTATGGTTTTTTTTTTTGTATTGAAGCAATGGATATGGAAGTCAGATCCATGCTTCACAGCCTTACATAAACCAACTAGTATTTCTAACCTGGTTTCTACTTGTATGAAAGTATTTAACAGAATTTTGCATTAAGCAAAAATATAAAGTGTTTTTGTTATCTGTTTATCAATCCTTGAAATTAGGTATTCAGGTAGAAATAATTTAGTAAAGTAAATGTAATCAAAAGAAACTGTGTTTCGTAAAAATATTTTTTTTGGCATAGTTTATAAAATAGGCATGTATGTGCGGTAAACATATATGTATAAATTAATGCAGGGTTCTGTTGAAACTAAAACTAACTTGAAAATATAATATTTTTATTTGTCTTATTCTTATGTCGAAAAATATTTTATGTGATTTATTTTAGATAAGCTTTTCAACATTCCTTAATGAATTAAATTTAAATGAGAGTTTCCTTCAAGGCAATTAAGTATGGCCTCTTTAATAAAAAAAATGAAATTAAAGCAAAAATAGATTACAAAATCTTAAAGTTTGATTTTGGTAAAAAGAAAATTGTTTTGAAACAAAGGAGAATGGGGGCTTGTCAAGATGTGAATGATACAAAGGATAATAGACAGAGTTTTGGCTAAAAGGTATAAATAGTGGGGAGAGCAAAGGAGTTGGATTCACTAATTTATAAATTTTTTTTGAAGTGAAGAGAAGGAGAGTTGATATGGTCAAACTAATTTTTTTTTTGGACAAGACCATGTACTGCAGCTAGTTCCTTCAGCTTCGCCTGCCTTCCGGTCCTCTATCCAGCCAAATATCGAAGATGTAGTGTGATAAAGTGAATCAAACTGTTGAACTGTCTGCCTGCTGTCGGTATTGGTATTTCATATAATAAGCATGCTATCTTTACAAACGAATTCCCAGTCAGCAAGCCAATCAAGGCATCGTGGGAATTGTACCATTGCAAAGACCAAAATCCGGTGCCGGTAACATTTTAAAATAACTCCTCACGAACTTTTACTTTCCATCTTTTCTTAAATCTTTATGGGTTCTTATTCGCGTTTAACTCTTTGACTTCAGATAATGTAATTGTATAAATGTAATTTTATGTATTATGTCATTTATTATTTGATCATTCTTTATAATTCCATGCTTTCCTTCACTATTCCTCATTTCTTAAATCAAATCGGTATTATATATTTCTTTTATTGTTCATGCGGTGTTGGTATTTATCTATAAGGTATATTTTAAATGTTATATATATTACTGCTCATGTAATATGTCCGTTCAAGAGTTTGACGAGTCTGGGTTTTGGGAAATCTCTTTTAGTGCTGCCTTTATTTCGTTTATTCTCTTATTAGCTGGGAGAAGTTTCGTTTATGGATTCATTTTCCGATGGGAGGTTGGCTGTTGTTGGTTTGTTGTCGTCTGAGTTTATTGCCATTTTCCTCTGCTTACCTTCGGATTTGCTGATATAAAAAAAAAAAAATCTTTAATTTTCTCGAATTATTATGGCCGCCCATTTTAGTGAAATGTTTATCATTTTTCCCAGGATACGAAGGATTTACATAAATGTTTAGCTAGCTAAGCTAGGCTGGCTGACATTTCGTTTTTTTCTTTCACCTGAAATTTGTCTTATGCGAATGCGCATAATTATTTCTATTTTGCTTGTCTTATTTGGGCTTTCATTTTCGACGTTATGTAAAGTAAGGTTGGCTGGTTTATTTTATTTCCAGGTATTAATAATATTCTTATGGATCGAGCATTCATCATCAATTACTTAGTCTTTCGCACTTGACGGCAAATCAATTCTTTTACATTTCTATTAAGAAGAGGTTGGAAAAATATTTGTATTTTAAATGTAAATTAAGCTTTATACTTGTTTATGCACCACTATTTTCGGATTGATTTTCTGGGGGCCGGACTCAAAGAAATGTTGTTGTACAATTTTGTTAAGATAATTAATAAATTAATGTAAAGTTCATTCTAGCTTGCTCGCGCAAAATATGCGGTTAAATGTTTGAATGTGAAGTGAGATTATGTGGCAAACTTATTTTCATACCGCAAAAGTAGTATTTAGATCTTGAGATTAATTGATTTTATTTAATGATTTAAGAATGTTATTTGGGGAATGGCAGAGAACAAAGCCTCCTTTTTATTAATTTCTTTATTAAAGTATTTTTTTCTAAAAATAAACATTATGTCCGTTTCCATTTATTATTTGTAAACATGATATTTTGAGGTTAATCTATTTTGGTAAATTTCTGATGAGCCAAGCATCCCCTAAGTCTTTCACACACAACCTGAGTTATATATCCTTAATTGAGTTAGGTTTAATGAATTAGCTAGAGTCGATTATTTCTCCCTGATGCTAGCAGGACGGGCAGAAAAATTAGATCTATGCATGTCTCGGACATGTTGGCGTTTTGTTGTTAGATTTGAAAGATAGACGAAGAGGGCGGAGTCCATAGTATTTTTGATTTTTATATCTCGCATATGATTGGTCTCGAGGTACTGTCATCTACGTTTGAACCGGGTTAAATCAGCATACACATTCGACCGGCACACTATATATATAATTATTTTTAAATTGAACATTTAAATTTGCATGTGTAGTACATCAATTAATTTGATATGTATTTTTACACTAATATTTTTGATTATTTTTTTAAGTTAATTATTAATTTTATTCTTAAGGCATAGATTTGGAATGGATTATTCTTAAATGCATTGCATTACTGAGCAGAAAGAGCATTTACCAAACATATTTCTATTATCAATTACATTTTTTTGCATAGAACTCCACAGTATGTAATTATTAAAGCAATTTTTAATCTTGAAATTTTACCAATGTCAGCATAGGATGAATACAATGTCTAGATTAAAGATTACAGTTCTACTATATTTTCAGTGTTACAAGAGATAAGAATAAGCAAACAATTATAATTAGTATATGCAAAAATAAGTGAAGGATCATTTTTAAACTACTCATTATAAAACTCGGTTTTCTAAAAACACTTTTTCTGCTGAACTAAAATTTCAAATATATAAATTTCTCCTTTTTCAAAATTTAATCTGCAATCTTATTTATAGAGAACTATACAAAAGAAATTATTTTTACATAATCTTTTAGATATTTTTAAATTAGGCATAAACTCCTATATTATCATAACCTTGACAATTGATTAGCCATTAGTTGGTATTAGAGTATTCTAAATGGAATAATTCTTAGGGTTGTAATTATTCACCCAGTAGAAAAAAAAACTTAAAACTGTATACTAGTATGTAACAGTGGTGGTCCAAGATTATTAATAAATGATAGTGATAAATCTCATAAACACAATAGATTGTACATGAATAGACAATCGTAAAATTTATTACAGAATGTAAGCAACAATTCTAAATAAAATGTAACATGATGTTATGGATTCATATAATTATATCTTATTTATAATAAATAGTATTTATTATTGTGTGATGGTAATGAATGTAAAAATCTTGTTTCCTGACGATTAATGTATCAATTTGAAATTTTTTTTTATCAGTTATTGCATCAATAAATATCATTTTACTTATTATTATCTATCAAATCATTTTAATAGTCAAGAAAGAAATTAAATTGCATAAAGAATCATTAAAAAATTTAAATATTTTCAGCATTGTTAAGAAAATAATAATAAATTTTTTAATTATTATTAGATCTTCACCACCAGACCAAACACCTGAACATCTTCAACTTCAAAGAGAAGTTTTACAACATGCAATGCCTTCTACAACAGATGCTGATGGTACATCAGTTTGGGGAACTCCTCCACCATCTTCTGCCTGGGTTTCATCAGCATCTTCAGGAGAAAGTGTATGGGATGTAGATACATCTCAGACCTCTTCATTAGAAGAATTACAAGAACAAGAAAGGCAGCGGAAAGTAAGATAAATAATTTTTAATATTATTTTGTGACTATACATATATGCGATTGCATCAGTTTTTTTTTTTAATGTGCAGAGAATCAATTATTATTTAATTATAAAATGAAAATATTGTTAATGTTTTTTTTTTATAATTTAAGCATCTTCTCAAATCATATTTTAGGAACTGGTTATTTAGATAAGATGTATTTCTAAATGGTTAGTACTACATTTGAGAGCAACAACCATAAAAAAAATAATATTTTTAATATTAGTAATAAAAAAAAAAAAAGCTTGTTTAGAGCTATTAGCACGCTCTTAATTTTACATATTTTTAATATTGAAAGTTTAAATCCAGCATTTAATACTGATTGAAATAATATCCATTGAATCTAATGAATCAGCATTTTTAAGACGGTATACAGAATAACTCAGCCAGAAAAATATATTAGGCTATGTCATGTTTACATAATAGAAGCTGAAAATTGTGCTAAAGAGTTTAGAGCTACATTTTAATTAAAAATTAAATGTCTTCTATTTTCTGATATTTTTGACATTATGTTATTTTTATCCAAATTGTTTGAGAAATTGGTTTAAGATAAGTATTTTTTTTTTTTTTTTTATAATCTACTTAATGTTTTTTTTTTTAAATATATGTTAGATAACTTTTTAAAAAAAAGTTTAGAATGTATTGCTATTTTTAAATTTAACTGCTGTTTAATTTTTTAATTTGTCTTAATAAAATTAATGAAATTTCTTTTTAAATCATCTATAATTAAAAGTTGTTTAATCAGACAAATATATTAGCATTAATATAAAAAAATCAGGCATTATTTGCAAGTTCATTTAAATGATTGTTTGGGAATCTGACTTGTGAGTTTTCGTAATAATATTTTCCTTTCAAACAATGTACTTTTCATTTCTTTACGGTAAAAAATAAAGATTTTATGATAATTTTTCCAAGTAGCACTTTTTCCATTTTTGTTATTCTTATGGTTTAATGTTTACTAAGAAAATTTCAGTGCTCATAAATGTAGAAATTGCCTTTACCACACAATCTTTTTCCTAATGGTTTAGAAAGACTTTTTACGGTTGAATGTTATTACAAGATGAAAAAAATCATTTGTGATATTCTTTTCATATATTTTTTTGTCTAAATTTTAACAATAATAAAAAAAAAAGGCAATATTAAAAGTAAAAACTGCAATAAAATTTAGACCAATTATGTAATGCGTGACCACAGTTATATATAAATATGACCATTGTGATGTAAACTTTAGAGCTGTATATCAGATACTTAGAGAGGTAATAGTTGATAAAACTATTAAGAAATTTACCAATTACAGTAACATGAAATATCGGTAATATGGTCACTCAAAACCAGTAGAGATTTCAAATGATGGCTCTGTGGCAGGTAGCTATTATGAACTGGGTTCAAATTATGGGTTTGGGTAGATAGCCATGATGGTCATGTGTGCCATATAGAATTTATCTTAGGTAAAAATACAACTTCTATTATCTGGTTTCTCAAGCTGTGCTCTTAGTTGTTTCATAATATTCAAAATGTCCTGTGTTGCCTGCCTAGGAAAAAGTCATGAAAGTTTTTGACTGTAGAATGATGATTAGACACAAATCAAGTGTTCAGAGAAACTGTTTTATTGCCTATCAACAAAAATTGAAATAGATAATGTACTTCTGCAAACTTCATCTCACTTAATTTTATTCAGGATTGTTAACTGATATGCCAGTTCCTACATTTTCCTGCATTGTTGTTTTGACTTCATGATCAGATGAGGAGTCATGAATAGTTCTAATGAATAAGTTACATCAACATTTTTATTTTTATGTTTATTCTTTTGCTGCATAGTTACAATAACATGTAATTACTTGTAAACAATCATTTTACAGTAATTACTTGATAACAGTAAAAAAAATGTTCATTAGATAAAAAGTAAGACAGACTATAAAAATAGCATTTTTATTATAGACTATTTTAGTTTGTTTTTCTCTATCACTTTCTCTTCATTGATTATACAGATACCTAACAAGGAAGGAATAGCTAATGGGATTTCTAGAAAAAATGAAAAATATTAATGACTTTATTTTTTGATATTTTGGAATGATGGATTATCTTGGGTAAGTCATGTGGAATACCATTTTATTGGAAATTTTGTAAGAAATTTAATGAGTCTATTACTAAAAATATAATTCTAAAATTTATCTGTTAAATTTTGGTATTTATGAAGAAATATCAAAATTATAATTTTTAAAAGTATCAAAAATGTTATTTTTTTTTACTATTTTGAAAGGTTGTTAATTAAAGTAGATTAAATTTTACACAATTTGTTTAAACTACATATATATTGATACAATTATTTTCATGGATTAAAGATATCAAATGCTTTTTGGATTTTTTATATCAATGACAGGCAAGAGTCCTCATGTGAAGGAAAATCAGTAATCCAGATTGTTATTATGATTTTTGCAAGATATTTAAAATTTCTAGTGAAAAATTTTCAATAATATTCCAGTTAATCTTTTTCAAAGCAGTGATATCTATATAGCAAATGAGAAATTCGATATAAGCACTATTTTTGGATATATAAATTACTTCTTAGAAAAAGTTAACTGAATGTTGGCAAGCATTTATATACACTGTGTGTAGCCACAACGACAATCATAATCATTTATTTATTAATGTCTACATATTAAAGACTGGTCTTATATATGGAACACCTGAAAGTCCATTTAATATATACTGTGTGTGTATATTTAAATTTGCATATACTGTATTTATTTATCTGCATAGGAAAAGTGGTTTCTTTCTTCTTTATAATCTGAAGCTCAAGTGCATTTTTGGTGAAGTTCACCATAATCATAGCTCTCTTAAATTAATTATTGTTGTTGCTTTATTTTTACTGTAATAAAAGTGTACGTGCATTTTTATTTAAATTAGACCATTTAAATATTCCATTTGTTAGATAATTGGATGCTGTTTTCTCTTTTGTTTTTTACATTTTTATGGTTGTCACTAAACCACACCTCCTTGTCCTTTCTTTTTCTGTGATTGTGCTCCATAAACACTAGGTTGACTGTCTGTGGGTCAAAATTGTGACCAAATTGTGTTTTTGTGGTCCCAAAAAATACTTATATTCCAGGTTGTTTTTAGCACGCCTATATAAATATTTGTGCTATGCTAATGTAATTGAGATATTAGTCCCCATAGTATATAGCAAGGCAACCTAGACTGTTGTATGGAATCTTGTGTAGTATCTGCAGTATGCCTTCCTTTTTGTAATTTATCTTTTATGTTGTTAATCAATCTATTAAGAATAAGAGGAATAGGGAAACTAACTTTGAAAGTTGGCTTGCAGATCTTTTTTATTTTGTTTGTTAATCTCAGAATATAATATAATTTATTTTGATTATATAGTTATATATAATTTAATAAAAAAAATTAGATTTATTTCATTTTGACTAAATTAACTTTTTTTTTTTTTTAAATTAATGGCCTGGAGAGAGGGGATAAACATTTTAATAGAAAAAATTGATTATTTTAAACATTGGATAATTAGAAAAAAACTGTTAAAATAAAATTGTTTATGAATTAATTCACTTAGTTATTCTATATAGATTTTTTTTTTTTTATTCAGTTAATTTGCTAAGATATTTTAGAAGTCTTTTATGTATTCTTTTTTTTTTTAATACAAATTTTAATTATTTAATCTATTGCAAAATTAAAATATTGATGTTTTTTTAATTTAAATGATTCAATTGGAAGTTAATAGTTATCAAATGAATTAACAAAATTATAATCAAAAATTACCTTTTTCCCTTCAAAGTCAACTCATAGATAAATTGCCAAATAGCTTTACATTATATTTTTTTAAATCAAATTTGTGTTATTTTGTTCAATTTTAATTATATTTGGTTAGTTGCTTGTCATTTTTAATTGAAATGATTTTCTAAACAATTTTATATGTTTTTGATCCCTTTTTTTTATTATTATTATCATTATTATTGTTAGTATTTTAAGAAGTATTTTATAGTATATTGTTAATTATGTTGCATTTGATGAAAATAGGAGCAAGAACGAGAAGCTGAAATAAGGATACAAAAACAAAGGGAGTTGGAGCAAGAAGCTTTATGTAAACAGAGAGAAGAGGAGGAAAGGAGAAAACAAGAAGAGCTCAAGTATTTATGATTTAATTTATTGATTTATATTTATAAAAAATACATATATAAAATATTTATTTATTTTTTAATTTTTTAGCATGAGGCGTCAGGAAGAATTACGGTTGCAAGAAGAATTACGTCGGCAGGAAGAATTACGTCGCCAAGAAGAATTACGCCGCCAAGAAGAATTAAGGCGTCAAGAAGAATTACGACGTCAAGAAGAATTGAGAAGGCAGCAGGAAGAATTAAGACGACAAGAAGAACTTAGGCGGCAAGAAGAACTTCGAAGGCAACAGGAGGAATTACGAAGGCTTGAAGAATTAAGAAGGCAAGAAGAATTACGAAGACAAGAAGAATTGCGTAGGCAAGAAGAATTAAAACTTGCAGAGCAACGACGTCAAGAAGAGGAAAGGGTAAATATATATAAATTGACTTTATTTTTTTCCTCATATATGTTCTCTCATTTTATAAAATAATAGCTGGCATGGGTATATAAATGTGTGTAAGTATATTTTCACCTTTTTTAATGTTCTTAAAATAATATGCTGCAGACTTAGAATCAACTCATATCACTTGTTATTTGTAAATTATCTCATTAAAATAATTTACCCATTAAAGCAGTCATCTTAGAGAAATTTAATCTAATAAATATCAAATACATTAAAATTAATAAAGCCATCAAAATAAAGTAAATAATAGTTGTAAATGACAACCAGTCTCCCATAATATCTCTCAGAATGAAAATATTTATTATTAATAAATTAGCACTAGAGAAATTCTACCAATTTAAGTAGCAGTCATTTTTAGTTGTTATAGTTTGCAATAACTTTTTCTTATTTTATTTCTTACAAAAAGCATCATTTTAAAATATTTTCATATTTCTTTTGAAATTTATTGAAGAAATGCTCTTTTTTAATAATAGTTATCTGTTTAGCTATTCTTAGTAGAGTTTATTTTTGTATTAAATTCATTCAAGTCTGAACTATTATTGAAATCTTAACACTTTAATTTGATTTGCAACTTTTAACTTACTAAACATCATATGATCATCATCTCTTATACTAGCACATAATTGTTATTAAACAAGGCAAAACTCTCCATACAGTAGTGCCACCCTGTGCCAACCAGAGTAATCAATGGATGCCAGAAGGCTAGTGCATAAAATCCCTATCTAAGGCCTACTCATCCAATATCCCCAGACTAGTTTCTGGCTTGTGGCCTTCGTCAGTGAGGAGCTTTGGTTCTGAGAGCACTGCACCTAAATCTTAGGATCTAATGCAACCCTCCAAAACTACAAAACTATGGAATGAAAATGATAACACAATAATATTTTCAATCTAAGCTCAATAGTTTATATAGTCATATGGGTCTGAACTCAGTTCAGCACCCATACATTTTGGTGTCTTTGGTTCTTTAACAACCATAGCCACCACTATCCTATTAGGCAGAATTGGTGTTAGATCCAAAGCTCCTCACTGTCGAAGACCACAAGCCAGAAACTAGTCTGGGAATATTGGATGAGTAGGCACTAGATAGGGATTTTATGCAATAGCCTTCTGGCATCCATTGATTACTCTGGTTGGCACAGGGTGGCACTACTGTATGGAGAGTTTTGCCTTGTTTAATAACTTTTAACTTACATTGAAGTGTTTCTGAAAATTAACTACAATACTGTTTTTCTTAACAGCTTTTGTCTTTCTAGCTTTGCATTAACACATATTTTACATCTCACTAATTAATGATCACTTTATGTATTGAATCTATTAAATATATTGGCTTGAAATACATATTTTTTTTTAGACAAAATATTTTATATGAATTGCTTTTTCTATAAATTCTGTAAATCTAGATTTGCTTTTTTTTTTTATCTCCACATCAAATTTACCCACAGCACTTTCGTTTTTCATCTGTTTTCTAATTGTAGCATTAAATCTATCATGATAATTTTAAAATACTTGTGATCTGATAATAAGCATTCTGCTTATCTTTATATAAATCTTCTACTTATTCATCAGAAGTGTTGAAGTATAAATTACCTGCATTTGACGTCTTTCATTAAATTAAATTACTAACCATGAATGTTCTTTTTATAATTGCAATGTTCTTTTTTCAATTTTTATTTTAATGAATCTCATTCCATTTATACTTCCAATATTTGTGACTTTATAATGTCAGTTTTTCAAATCAATGGTCTTTCTTCTTTTTTTTTTCTTGTTTAATTTTTTGAAGCTCAGCATTGTCTCACTTAATATTAGATAAGATTTCTAATTTATGCAGTTTATGTTAACTTGAAAATGATCTATGAACCTAGTTCTATAACTTGCTGATTCTTATTACCTACCTGCCTTTCATCTCCATCTGCTGCTTTATTGATGACATTACAGCTTTTAGCATATAAGGTCATAATTTATTATTGTAATGTAGAAGAGAATGGGCATTTACACACATTTTCATTATGCCTTCAAATAGACCTAATGATATCTCAGTTAAAAACTATCAAGCTTCTGAGAAGGAGATTTATTCTGTTATTTGAACTTAAATTCAAAGACCAAGTTAATGCACTGATCATTATACTATAAAAATTCTTACTACTTATATATATTTATTTTTATTTTATTAGTGTAAAAAGTTTTAACTTTCCAAACAGTTTTAGTGCAGAGGTAGTTTTGTAATAGATGATGAAATATTTCAGTAATCAATAAAAATTAAATTGTTAACAGAAAACTCTTTATTAGTAAATTATTTTATGATTAATTTGTTAATTTTTTTTTTTTTTTTAGTAACAAACTAATATAAAAAAATTTTTTTTTTTTTAATTTTTATTAATACATTGTAACTTTGATTATTTGACATAAATAAATCTAATAGATGGTCAGATTAATAAAAAATAAATAATATAGAAATAGTGGTCAGTGACGAAAGAAAAGCAGATTGAATGGAATTCTAGCATAAGTTTCAAATCGTTTTTAATGCTTTCTAGTAATCATTTTGAAGAAAAAATTTAGTTATTATAATTAATTGAACAGTGAATTATACTGATAAATTTATAGTAAATGTATTGTCTATATATTTTTACATTATGGGCAATGAAAATATAGTAAACAAATATATAAATAATAATTTACATATTAAATTTATTACCACATGTATTGTATAATTTTTTAAAAAAATAGTCTTATATAAAAATAAAAGAATTCAAGTTTACCTCTTTTTTTTTTAATTCTGTTGTAATGATATTCGCATAAGCTTTTTAAAGAACATTTATGGTTTTAGATAACATATTTATGATGTACAAAAAAAAAATAATTAGAAAAATTAATTGATTAAAGTTTTTTTTTTTTTTTTGTCTAATCTTTTTATAGAAGGCAAATTAGAAAAAAAATTGAAATATAAATAAAACAATATTGTAGAGAATTATTCAGCTGTAAAATAAAAAATAGAAAAAAATTATTACAGTGCACTAATTTATTTATTGTAATGCATTTATATTTTTTAATTATATTTTGATATGTACATATTAATTTTTTCAAATGTATATATATTAGCTATTAAATAATATTAATTGTTTATGAAATTGATTAAAACTTAAATCAATATAAGTTAAAATCGTGATGAGAGAACTTGAGTGAAAAATACTATACAATACATGATTGTGTCTGATTATGAAAATTTGAAAATCAATATTCTCCTATAATAATTATTATGAGCATTGTAACTTATTTACATTTACTGAAATTAATGCAAAAATTCATTTCATTTATTTTTATTTTTTAAGCGACAAAGAGAATTAGAAAGACAAAAAGAAATTCAACAAGCAGAATTAGAGCAAAGAAATAGAGAAGCAGAGATTAAAAAAGAACTTCAGAGGCAAGAATTTCAAAGGCAGCAACAACAACATGAAGCATTAAGAAGGCTACAGCAGCAGCAAGAAGTCCTAAGAAGACAGCAACAGCAACAAATGAAACCTCCAGTAATTTTTTTGTCATTATATTTTAAATTTTGTTGTATAATTAAGTTGCACTTTATGTATGTGTTTACATAAACAATGGGATTGATATATCCATGACATTTGGTTCTAACGTCTCCAGTAGATAGTAATAATATATATTTTAAACACATATCTGTATAGCAAAGATATTTTAACGTATATATATAAATATTCTATGTAGATTCTCCTACAACAAATTTTAATTTAAAAAATGCATATATATATATATATTGAGATAAATGACAACAAAAAAAATTAATAAAAAAATAAAAGTACAGTAGTGTAGTTTATATGTATACTGATGTACTATATATTTTTATGTATATGATTACTGATATGAATAATTAAAAATTACCGGTACTTAGATATCAAGAGGATCAAATAGAGCAATTCTCATTTCTTTATTGTATTGTTATCTATTGTAAGTTTGAGTAGTCAGTGCTTACCAAGTCACCATACATTTTAATTTCCATTCTCAAATTTTTTCTGAACTTTGCCTTTACAATGAGGGCTTGTAATTCAAAACTGGAATCAAAATAATTCTGGTAGTCACCTTTAATTTTTTTTATTATCAAGCTAATAACCTGTAATAATTTAATGACAGTATTTTTAAAATATTAACATATCAGCAAAAAAATGAAGTACTAAACTAATAATGATAAAATACAAACGATACAACGTCTAAGTTATGTTAAATTGTTTCAGGCACATAGTTGTTTTTTAGAGATCAGCCATTTATTTGTGGTATGGTGTGGGTTTTGTGATTGCATCACATATAGTTTTTTATATTTTTTCAAACTTTGGGTAAATGAATCCATGGATTTTGAGATTATAGACTCAACTGCCTCAATGTGTATATATATGTTAGTGACTAATCTTGCATAAAATAATTTGAAAATAAATGTTTTAAAATAAATAAAATGAAATAATTACAGCATGCTTTTTTCCACACAGGTGGTATTAGTTGCCACTTTTGCTTGCTTAGCCTTATAATTTTTATGGATTTAGAAAGCATTGCCTTTTACTGCCTCATGTTAAATGGTAAACATTTTTTTTTTATATTGGTATTACATCTTTGAAAAAAAAAAAAATTCCCTGGTTAAATTTTTTGACATTATGCCTTATTTAGTGTTAGCCATTTTTTAATCTTCTTTATATATATATAATTTTTCTCAGGTTATGTATCTCTTGATTTTTTTCTTCTTCATCTTTTTTTTTTTTTTTTGCAATGTCCTCTAACATTTAGTACTTAAAAGTTTGTGTTGTTTTATACAGATGTGATAAGATGCAGAAATTTATTTAAATCAGTAGTTAATATGTTACGATAAATGCTTTTTAAAAATAATAAATTAAATAAAACAGTTGAATTATCTAACAAAGATAATAAACATCACATGACCATCACCTCTTATGCTTGTGTATAACTGTTGTTAAAGCAGGCACAACTCACTATATATATTGCCTCACGGATGAGTAGGCACTAGATGGGGATTTTATGCACAAGCCTTCTGGCATCCATTGGTTACTCTAGCTTGGGGTGTGTGGCAATATATATGGTGAGTTTTGCCTGTTTTAACAAAGATAATCATAGTACTTAGGTCAATATTTCTATTTTTTATTTTATTTTAACATTGTAAATTCAATATTACATAAAAATGTTACTTAAGCAAATTGTAACTCTTGCTAAAAGAATTAAATCTAATGATCATGAAAATTTGAAGAGCTTTTTTTAACTTTTCTTAAATTAAAAGAGTTTCCAGATTATGTCCCTGTGAAAAGGTAACTAGTTCATTGTCCAATCTATCTGTGGCACCATCTTTGAGGCAAAGCATGTTACGTAGCAACATAGATTAGCTACTCATTACAAAAATTTTATGGCATTAGCATTCTGGATCATGAGTTACAACATGAAGTGTGACTGTGTATTCTAACCCATAATGGAACAATGAAAAATTTTGTTTTAAATTGAGCAAAGCTACTATTAAAATATTTGAAATGATTCAACCTGTAGAAAGCAGCATTGAAGTTTTCTATTTATGAAGTTATGAAGCACATTGTCATATTTTATGTCATAACTCATAATCCAGATATGTTAGCACCTTAAAAAGTTTTGTGGTGAATAGCTACATTGTCACTATGTAAATTGTATGAGATATTGTTGCAGGCAACTTGGAGAAAGCACCATTCACTTTTTTGTGTGTGTTCACATACTATAATTCATAATAATTTTTGAGTCAACCACATAAAATATTTAAATATATAATTGTACCAATGTTTCAGCAAAACATTTTTGACTTGAACTGGATAAAGATATTACATAGTCTCTGCAAAAATATTAAAGGATGTCAAAAATCAATTAAATTAAGAATTGAAAAGAAGCAATATTTGAAATTGCAGAACAAAATAAAACAACTAAAAGTCTGAATTTTTTTTTTTTTTTGAGCAGTCAAAAAAAAAAAAAACTAAAGAGTGATGAGTACTGATCAAATAGATTTAGATTTAAATTTAATTGATAGGTTTTTATTCATTTATATAAACAAACCTTCATATAGATAATAGTTTCACTGATTAATCTTTCAAAATGTTTATGATTTATAATAAATGTTTTTTTTAATAATGATTATCATATCTGATTGAAACTAGTTTTAGAGAAATTTACACGAAGGCTAATATCTGAGAAGTGCTGAAAATGATGGATGTTGTTTTATTGCATTAGCATTCTTCTCTCTCTTAGTACTGATGTAATTATCATTTACTTCTATATAGGACATTTGGGATATTCTACAAGGAATTTTATAAATACCTTGAATCTCAAGAAAGACTGCATCTTTATATTTGATCAAATTATTAATTTTTTGTTCAATAGTAGATATTGTTTTAATGTTGTAATGTCTCAATACATGTTTAGTTTTCTTTATATAAGGAATGCATATGCATAATCTAAGAGAAGTATTTGGGGGGGGGGGGGGTAATCCAGTACATTGCTGTGTTTATAATAATAGTATTATAACCATTCATTGTGTAAACATCATGTATAGGTTTTATTTCTTTTGCAAGAATAGTTTTATTTAAGGAAGAGAGTCTCATATAAATAGTGATTAGCTAAGGAAAAGATTTGAGCTGGATGATTATGAAATGATGCTTTCAAGTATCTATCAATATGTATACTTTTTTTATTATATAGAAAATGTTACTTATTGTTTGCTTTGGAAATGAAAACATCAAGGAAAAGAAGTTGTCCTTCTGTGTGTTTTTATAGTGAATTTAATCTGAGGATAAAGGTTATTAATTTGTATGAAGAAGTCATTCAATTGTTTTGTTTCTACTGTGACCAAACAATAAGCATGTCATCAATGTATCAGACTTTTGAACAAAAAATTAATACTATTTTGATCAAATCTAAAGATGCAATTTCAATTCCTCTTGAAGCTCAAGAAATCTGAGATTTCCTGTGAATATGTTCATGTATATATGAATAAAGTAATCATTGCATCAGTACATTATAGACTCTATAGATTTTACCAGAATTGTAATCTTATCCAAATCAACAATCATCAACAAATAATATTTAGAAAAACCATAGAAACTTTTAAGAGGAACTATCAATTAAATTTAAATTCTATTGATCAGTCTTCACCATTTCAAGCTTAATCCTCATTCTTTGTTTTGTTTTATGATCTCATGTATTCTATTTCTTTATATAATTCTTAATTAATTAATCTTTTATAACAATTTTCTGTATCTTAGTAGCAATTACATATCTTTACCTAATTGAAAACAAATGTTGTTTTACCAAAACATCAGTACAGTTATATATTTTTAATATTGTATATGGTTGATCCCAAAAAGTTATTATGAATTATAGTACATTTTTCATCCATGTACACACATATGTACCTATGCAATAGGCCACCATCCATAACTTAATAACATTATTTGGAAAACATATCAAAAAAATTAGAAATATGTAAATTTCATATATTGTATTACTTATATAGCAAGGCATTGTATTGTTTTGTGCATTCAGTCATGTTTGAGATTACAACAATTTTCTACTTATGTTGCTGCTGTGAATTAGAAAATTGAAATTTTATTTAAAATGGCCCAAAGACAAAGTTTATAATAGTAACAATTCTGCCAAATTTAAGAGAGATTGTGAAGTGTTCCTTTTTGTGATAAAGTAAAAATAATTGATTTAGATTTGAAAGGAAAAAAGTTGTATGTTGCAGTTGGCTTAATATTAAATAAAAACAAATTATCATTTCTCAGAATAATGAAAAAAGGAAAAAGAAATTAATATTATTTTTGCCTCCAAATCTGTTAAAGTCATACTAAATATATGGGTATAAGATAGGAATAAAAAAAATATTCTAGTGAACAATATTGTATTACAACAAAAAGCATTATGTCTATATGAAAACTTAAGCAAAAAAAATTATCAAGTGAAGAATAACATATTGCATCAAAAACCAAATGAGTGATTCCAAGCCATTTATAGTATGATTATAAATTTATAGCTATTGTTAATATTAAAATTCTTTTTTGATGAAAGTAATCTTAATAAAAGTTAAATTTACTAGCAACAGTTTTCTTGTTTTCCACATTCGTTCACTCAGGCTATGTGTGACTACAATCATTTGCACTCAAAATGTTGCTATTGTGAATTAGAAAATTAAAATTTCATTTAAAATGGCCCAATATTTATAAATGTTACTATTCTTTAAATCTAAAAGAAGCTATGAAGAAGAATAATAAGAGATTTTTTTTTTTTTTTGAGAGGGAGAAAGTGATTGAATTTGAGCAAACATACTCATATAAATACTCATCAAGATTTCAGCAGAGTACATAATATATTGGAACTGAACAAATTCAATTGCAGTTTGAATTAGTTGCACTACAAAGCTGTGCAGTTAAGAAAGATTAATAAATAATCTGATATTAATAAAATATTAAATTGATTTGTAAACTTATAGATTGCTGTGTGTGTATGCAGTATTAAATATATCTTACTTAATTAGATCAGTTAAGAATTTTTTTAAAAAAAAGGTCTATAGATTTTATAGTACTATCAAATATTTTGTAAATGAATTGTATCTGTTAAAATTATAATTAATGAGGTAATAACTCATATTATGTAAAGGAAAGGGAAAAAATTAGTTTTAGTGGGTTCAAATAAATTTGAATTACATAGTTTGAGAAAAATGTTTAGTATTTTGTGAACCTTTCAGATTGGTCTAACTGGATGGAATTTCAAAGAAATAATTTATCCTTTCTAAATTGAATGGCAAATCTAAATATATTATTAAGAATTGCAATGCACTAAAATTAAGAAAGAAAACAATTTTTGAAAATTAGTCGTTCTTTTTTTTCTTCCTATCACTACCATAAATAAATAAATTTAAGGAAAGAAAATATTTATCAATAAACATATTTTTGCGATTCAATAGATATTTAAATCTTGTAATTTGTTCTTGATAAATATATTTTTGATAAACATCCTTGATTACATGATTGATATTAAAAATAAAAATATGTGAGGTATAAATAAATCATAAAAGAAAAATGACAATAATCTAGTCTAAGTCTCTGCACAAGAATAAAACAATAGAGTGATTCCATGAAGATAGGAGAAATTTGTGGTTAAAACAACCTTCCTCAGAATAGCTATGATTTTCTGACTGTTTTAAAGTGTTTTTTAGTATAACCCAACTTCAATAACTTTGATAGTATTAGTTAACGAAGGACTATTTACAATGTGTGGCTAATTCAATTGAAAGCATGCCGATCAAAAGATCTGAACTATGCAGTCATTGATGTTTTATCAAGATCTACTGAATTCACTATCTATTGTCACCAATATCCAAAGAGGACAATTACCATTAGGATAGTTTTCTCACATATATAGAAAAGTATGATATCTGCAGCAAATCATGGTTTACAACATTAAAAATGTAAGACATTTGATAAGATCCTATCTGTATAGTTAATTGTAAGGTCTTACGTTTAAATATTTATAATAATTTTTTTTTTTATTTTAATACTTTGCATTGTATTTATTATATTTATCTCATAGCAGTTGTGAATATATAAACAACAAGTTCACATTTTATTTATCTATTGTAAATAAATTGTTAGCTTATTTTTTTTACTAATCAATTTAGTTTGTTTTTGCTTTTTGAATTCATTCCAATCAAACGCTGAGAAATCATGCTATCCAGAAAAAAATTATCTATATAGAAAGTTTGGTGCATTAAAATTTATTTTAAATTGAATCTAAAAAAAGAAATTAAAAATACTTTTGAAATCATTGCAATTAACCTTAGGTTATAAGATTACATTTGAGAACCATCTTTGTCATCATAGTAATGGTGGGGGTTACATTATATATATATAATTTTGATAACCATATCCAAATATTTATATTTGCTATAATTATATATTGCATTTGAAAATAAATATATATATGCGATTTGGTTAATATTATATTGTGTTTACTATTATTTATATTTTCCAAATTTCAATTTCTAACAATTTAAATGTGCTCTCTGTCAATTTATGACTTCATTTTTTTATTTTTTGATGTCTTAATATTTACAATCTTTGAATTAAATTGAATCATATATATAGATATATTTATATATGTTAAAAACGTCTATACCATATATATGTTAATAAAGGTAATTTTCTGTAATTATGTGAAGATTTAAAACCAAATGGAGCTGAGACAATGAGCCTAACTATATATAAAATAAGAGTCGTCAGGTTGCATAAGAAAATGTAGTGAATGAGAATTAAATACTATTACTACATAAACAGTACAATGTTCATTGAGAAATGTTTATATAGCAAGGCATTATATTAAAGTAAAGCAGTTTTATTTATGGTCAAAGCTTAATAACATAGAATGTTTGAAATACATGTTGAAAAAGAAATAGGGACAATAGTGAAGAATTTTCCAATAATTAATATATAGATGTGTGTGTGTGTGTGATTATAAAAATTTCCTTATGATATTTTTCAACAGTAGAGCTGATTCGGGTTGTTTTTAATTACTTAGTAATTTTAATTGCTTAGTAAATTATTTTAAAAATATACTGTTATTTTTTTTTTTTAATTTTACTTCTAGACTCCTGCATGGGGACAAGTAAGTGTGCAAGCCAATAATTTGCCTTCATTAGTGCAGATACAGCAAATGCAAGAAGAAAAAGAACGCAAAGAACGAGAAGAGGTAAATATTATTGTGATGATAATGTAACTTTTCATATTAAAATTTTTTTATTTTTTTTAAATTCTTTCTAAATTTATCAATTATATGTGTGTAAAATGTTGATTTTTTTTATTTTTATTTTGTTTAAATATTATTGTATATGCAGAAGAGGAGTCTAAATACTGGCTATAGAAAGGTGTTTACTGTTAACTGAAAGGAGATCCTTTGATTCCTCTTTGAGGCCTTAAAGAAATTGAGCAGACAAATTTCTAATGTCCATTCCATACATCCTTGTTATTTTTATGTGATTATTCATATATAAATGAATTTGTTTGTCAGCTCACCAACATGCATCAGCCACTATGGTGAGTTTATTGGCTTTTTACCTCTGAGTTTAAAATCAAGAATCATCAAGGTCTTTCATCTTAGTTACCTGATAATTCTTAATTGAAATATTTATCAGTTGAGTTTTTTGAAGGTAGGATGAACATGTGTGTGAATGATCTTGGTTTTTTTTTTTTAAAGATACAATCATGAGAAATAAAACTAAATTATAGCTCTTATAAAATCATTAACCAAGATAGCGATTGATAGTCAAATGGGAGAGTCCTAAGAATTCCTTTGCAAATCCAGATTGTCATTTGATGACAATCTTTTATTTAAATGTCCATAATTAAAGATCACTTTTAATATCTAACATACAGGCTATACATATACCTGTACAAACAATGTAATATATTGGGTATTTTGAGTTCAGACTTTCACACAATCCTCAACTCCCCATACTATCTCATACCACCCTGATATACTAGACCACATACATATCTAAAAGATAAATAATCACCAATATATGTATTTCATGCTAAACCAGCACTCTTCAGTTGGTCCAGATTATCATTTCTACATATATATACAATAATTGTTCAGATTTATATTAGGATAGCTAATCTTCATATTTTAATGGACAGGCTTCAATCCACTCCACCCTCCAACTCTTCAGCCGTCCATCCTATTGAAAATCTGATGATGGGATGCTCAAAGCTCACACTGATGCCAACATTCTCATTACACCCAGGTTGACCATAAGTCACTCTGACTGACCCCTCATGTACAGGACATAATCCATTTAATTACATATACGAGGGCTGGGCAAACATTCAAGCTATTATTTAATATCTAACATAAAGGCTATATATATAACTGTACAAACAATGTAATATATAGAATATTTTGCGCTCAGACTTTCACACGATCCTCAACTCTCCACACTATCTTGTACCACTGATATACTTGCAATCATGAGAAATAAAACTAAATTATGACTCTTAAAATGTCATCAAGCAAGATAGCGATTGGTGGCCAAATGGGAGAGTCCTAAGAATTCCTTTGCAAACCCAGGTTGCCATTTGATGACAATCTTTTATTTAGATATCCATAATTTCAGATCACTTTTAAGTGAAATAGATTAATGTGAATTGGAAGAACTGTTTTATATTAAATAAGGCATTGTTAAACTTTGTGATGTTAGAAGAAAAAATGAAGAGAAAATCGTTTTGAAAAGCAACATATATTTTATTAAAAGTATACAAATATTACAAGTACATATGGAATGGGATTCATTATGAATAAAAAATAATAGAATGACATTGTAGAGATTGATAGTATATTAGATAGAATGGCAAGATTAATTAATTAATTTAGTGGAAGATACCAAATGCGGATAATTCAAATTCATGCTAACAAGTTGTAATAAAGAAATAGAGAATTTTTATGTGAATATGCAAATTGCTTTTGATCTGCTCAGACAATAATTTAAAATTGTTGTGAATGATTTAAATGCTAGAATTGGTAAATGATTGAAAGATGAAAATACAGTGGATAAATTTGGTAAATGGAAATGGATGTGGAAGCATCCAAATGGAAATACAATAAAATTGGATTATATTTTAGTTAGCTAACAGAAAATAAGCATTTCAAGAATGTAATGTTTTGTAATAGATTCAACACAAAATTAAATCATAGATTGATGAGATATAAGATAGATAGATATTAATACAAAACTAAAGAGATAGAAACTATTAAGAAAGATAGTATTATTAATTGATATTTCTAACCTTTTGAAATATTTCTATGAATTTAAATCATAACTTGTAAATCATTTAAAAATATTAACAGACTTTGTAGATGATTCAGCCTTGACTGAAATTAATAAGAAAATAACTGACACTATATTAACAAGTGTAAGAGAAAGATAGCTTAGTGCAGAAAAAAAAAAATTTTATCAATAAATTTTTATTTGAGACAAAACGATATATAAAGAAAAGAAGTAATATGAACATCTTTAAAAATGATGCAGAAAAAGTTAATAATATAAGAAAATATAATTTGTGAATTAGGAAGGAAAGTTGTAGAGGACAATAAAAGTCTCACAAGTCTGCTTTTGAGGCCCCTACCCTGTATGTTCTGTGTGAAAACACAGAAACAGCGCCTCTAGCGGCGACAGTACAGTCTGCAAACCACGACCGATATTTTAAAAGAAGTAAGTGAAGAAATTGAAAAATAATTAGCAAAGTTATATATCAAATATCTAAATGATAAAAAGTATATTTAATGATTGGAAGAATGCAGTAGTAATATTGTTATTTAAGAAAAATGATAAAGGATATATTACAAATTAGAAACCTATCAATCTTCTATCAAGATAATTTACAACTTATCTATATTACTGAAAAACTAAAATTAATAACTGAGGTGAAACTATAAGTTTATTATTAGTAAGCTTCTATTTTATGGACTTAGCACTTTCGGGGCCTTTACAGCTCCATAATCATAGTCCTTTTTACAGGCTGTTGATTCTATGCAAATGCATGCAAATTACAACATCCACCTTTTCGAGACCGCGAAGCATGTGTCTTTTCTGTTTATTGACATGGCATCGCTGGTGATGTAACATGCCTCTTTGATCTTCCTCTTGACATCGTTCCTCTCTGTGCATACGATGTCGGCTTTAGATGGCTCAAATCTATGGCTTTGCTCCTGCTGATGATCAGCAAATACTGAGCTGCCCTCTCCTTTAGTTGTAGCCTTTGTATATATATATATATCTATGCTGAGCCAGTCTATTGCTCACTGTGGCCCGAGTTTCCCCATAATATACCGAATCACATCCTGTCTGCGGGCACAATTTTATAAACGACATGGGGTTTTTTTTCTATATTTCTTGTGTCTTTGGTATTGTTGATGAGCCTATTTGTGTTTGGAGGGGTTCTGAATCCGAGTTTGAATTTCTTCTGTAATATTTTACTGAAATTTTTAGCTACTGTAAGTATGTAGGGTATAATTAAATGTTGTCTGTCATCTTTTGTGTTTTGTTGCAGTCTTTTATGAAAGCTTGTAATCCTTTTGGTTATTGTTTTGTGATCATAACCCACGCTTATTAAGTCCCTGATGTAGCTGGTGATGTTGTTTTTCCTGTCTGACTCCAATTTACACAGGTGGTGATTGCGAAATAAGAAGGCAGACAGCCCTGCAAGTTTGTGTGCTTTAGGGGATTTTGAGAGCGGATGGATGTAGCCTCGGATGCACAAGGGTTTAATTATCATGGAATAAACAAATGCTAAATTCTCTCTCTTAATTTTTAAATCCAGATACCTGACCATGTTTTGCTCGTCTTCATGTGTGCAATTAAATATGAGGTTGGAAAGAGCATGGAGTTCATGTAAAATCTCCGTGATAGCATTTTCGGGGACTGCCAAGAATATGTCGTCTACGTATCTGCTATAAATTATGTTTGGCATTGCTGTCTGGTACTTTGGAATCATCTGTTGTTCAAAGTGATCTAGCACAATGCTAAAAACGATGCCACTAATGGGGAGTCCCATAGGCCATTCGTTGTTCATTCTGTACCATTTGTTTTCATATGACACCAAAATATTTCCATCCAGCCATTTCAGGAAATCCACAATAAATCGTGCTTTGAGAGCCGGGCACTCCTTCCTGTATAACTCCTGTTCTATTATAGAGAAGTTTCAGCATCTAACCAATCAAAAGAATAAGATTGCATAGTGATATTAAAAAGATTAACATTATGACAGGGTAATTCCATATCTCCGAAATTCCTTACAGCAGTTTTATAAAAAATATTTTGTGAATTAAAATGAAAGCTAAGACTATAAAAATAAATGGAGATTAAGTTATCCAGATTTTACAGCTGATGTAATTGTTTTTGCAAATAATGCTTCAGAGCTTCAGGAAATGTTACAAGAATTCTCAAATGAAAATAAGAAAGTAGAATTAAAGATAGATTGTAAAAAAAACTAAGATAGTATTCAATGGATTTTGTCAGAATAAAAAAATAAAGGTTTATAATCATGAATAAGAATTTAACAACTGTAAGTATCATGGTCATATTAATACTGAAGGAAATATTAATGTAATCTTGATGGTGTGCTTTTAGTAGAAATAATATTAAAAGGAAGTTTGTTTAAAAAAAAAAAGATATAATAGATGTGTTTTATCAATTCTTATTTATGGATCCACGACTTCAGACTATTAACAAGTATGGAGAGATGTATGATAGAAGTAATAAGAGATTGAAAATGACATAAATGGATGAGAGAAGAAATAGGTATTATTGAGATCATTGAAAGAATTAAGAGACTGAAATGGAGCTGAACTGGACATATTACTAAAAAACAATAAATTGGCAGTTGAAGTCTTAATTTTAAATTAAATCCTAAGAGATTTTAAAAGACCTAGAAAGCAATGATATATTGCAGAGAAGAATGATTAAGAATTGAGGAAACTGGATTAAATTTGGAGAAATGTTTCAAGATGATGATGATTAATCAAAATATTTGTTGTATCCAAGTGTTTTATGCATTCTATCCTCAGCTATAACTTTTCAATGAAAATGGTCAATATTATATGTCATTATAATCTCTATAATATAATTGTTATCTATATGTCTTATGAATACTATAACATTCATTGTAAAATATATTTTTGGAAGTTAATTTAGCAGTAAATTCGTATATCCAATATTTTTATATTTTTTCTTGTTATAAATATTGTGATTATTGGCAATTTAAATTTGTTTTTAAATAAATAATGAAAATTACTGGGATTGTATTTATTGACCAAAGATATTCCTAATGAATATCATCATTAGAAACTATTCATAATCTAATGTCATTCTGATTTCAGAAAATAAAATAAAGAAAGAAGTCAAATAATAAAAAAGTTTAGTTTTGCAATTTCTATACAAATCAATCCATGAAATACTATATCATGTGCTGATTGTTTTGTCTTTTTATTTGACAGCTTGTGATACTATCTTTTAACTTTTAAAATGGAATTTATTTTGAAAGATTTCATCACCATATCTATTTGTAGCTATCCCAAAGTATTTTATTTTCAGATGGATCTTAAGGCAATCAACATTATATCTCTTCATAGTCTCTGAAATAACCTTTATTAATGCAAATGATATTTGCCTTTTTTTTAAACCCCCATTAAATATTTTTTTATGATGTTCATTACTGTTGTGCAATCCAATGATGTCATTCTTTACAGTAGTAAAATCAATAGCATTACATCCAACAAACTGAAGAACATATCAACTGATCTTGTGAAATATTTTTACAATCTTATTTAAAGAACCTTTAAATGAAATTTTTTTAATGCTTTTATATTTCATCAATAGAGGATCCAAGTTTTTTTTCCTCATATGATAAATTTAGCAAAATAATCCTATATACATTTAATTTAGTTATTTCATTATGATAAAATATTTTGTCTTGATTTTGTTAAATGCAGAGCAAAACACTGGAGTCTGTGTTGCACTTAAATATCTAAGTCTGCCCTTTTATTTTAAAAATTATAAAAATATTTAAATTAACTTATATTCTCAATTTAAAAGTCATTGGTAGCATTTTTTTCTTCCCAAAGTTTATAAGTTGTATATTATTCTGTAAAATAGGCTAAAATAGAGCAGCATATTCTCAATCTAAAAAACCAAGGCCATAAAGTTTTTGTTTTTAATCAGTGCAAATTAAATCTTAACCATAAAAAGTATATCATATAAGAATAAAAAACAAAAAATAGTGCATGTACTCATTTTTATTTCAAATATTTCAGATTTTTTATCAGCTGTAGTAATGCTTCCTCTCATTTCAACATACTGCTAATTTCACATATTACCACAAATCTTTGTTATTAACTGAATCAAAACCTTAACTAAGTTAATAAAAGTCATATATAAATCACATCTATACTCACAATATTTTTTTTGTATTTTCCTAACTACAAAGCACATTTTGTCTCTAGTAATCATTTATTGATTAGAAACAATTTATTCAAGAAAATACCAAAAGTTCTTTTGCTATAGTGGGGATAACATTGATATTTCATGATAATTACTACAGTCTTTTCTAGCTTCTTTATTTTTATAAATTGGAATAGTAGCGGCATCTTTAAAATCAGTAAGCATAGTTTCTTGAATCCATATATTACAAAAAATTGAAATGTGGACATCATTATTCTGTATTTTAAAATTTTTCTGGAATTTGCATTATGATCTACAATCTTTCCATTTTTAAAATTTCAAAGAGCTCTATTTTAATTTTATTAAATAAACTGTCATCTGAATTTTTTATTATTATATTGAAGTTATCAAAATATTTCTTTTACCCATCCAAAATGTTATCATTTAAAATAATATTGTCCATGGATTTAATACTATTATGATATTTTCCAATTCTATATGTTAGTTTCACTACTTTAAAAAGACCTAACCACTTTAATATTTCGAAATCATCAACTCTCACATCTTTTTAAATTAGAAAGGCATTTAATACAATTAATTGGTTGTTTGATTATTCTACTATGTTTTACTATAATTTTATGAAGTTCCACTTTACTTTTATCTCCAATGTAATTCAAAGTTAATTTAGGTTTTTGTAAACATCAAAGTTTTTTTAAATTATCAATCATTTCCTGCAGATGAAGACAATTACTAATGATATTAATGATTCATAGTTTTTAATTTTGATTATTCGTAAAATGACTTGACCAGTAGCTCTATTAGCTCCATTTTTAATAATTACAATGTTTTATATATATCAAAATACAGTAAAATTCACATAAATTATATTATTTTTAGAAGGACTATAAAAGTTTTACAATATTGTTTCACTAGTTATTTTATTTAAAGAATCAAAAGTGCATTATATTGTTTCCTCCCTCAGTGATCTAATAAAATACCCCACCCAGTTCAATATATGTGTATATATATATATATACACACACACCCTTTAAATTAAACATTATTCAATGTTTATATATATATATACCATAGCTATAAATTGTATAGCTATTGTAGCAGCAGCAAAACTGATATATTACTAAAAATCTTCTATAAAGTGATTGGACTTGCAAACAAATTAGATTCTTTAAGTTTCTATTAAAGATATAACTGGAATAAGTATATTTCCAATATTTAAATTATTAACATTATGTGGAATTTGTATTATTATTTTTTTAATTTTGATTACTTCCTATTGCTAATAAAAATAAACTTATTTCATAAACTTCTAGTTTTATGTTTATATCTATAAGATTGATGAGAATAGTTTTACATTGAAGCATTATCTCTCATTTGGAGATTATAAAATCATCTCAGCTACATACTTTATTATTAGCGTCTCCATACTCATTATATATTTTGCAAAAGTTGAACTTCATTTACATGAAAAATAATTTGAAACCTAAAAGTTAGTCCTAGTGAGAAGAAAGTAATAGGTAAAATGAATAGACATTTTAAAGTCATTAAATACACTGGCTTAGTTATTTTGCCATGTGAAAAATGCCATTTGTTTTATTTTAATCAATTCACTAATAAGAATCTTTGATAGGGAATTTATCTTTTTTTTTTTTTTTTTAAGGAAACCCAAGAATACATTTCTTAAGAAAGTTTCATGCCTCAAGTAACTTAACAAGCTTAAAATGCATATTAGCAGTTTTAGTAGTTAATATATTGAAATTTAGCATGAGTAATAGTTGTTTCTAAAGAAAAATTATCACATATCCTACTAGTATGTTTTGAAATAAAATTTATTTTTCAATGTAACTATTATTTTAACTTTAGAACATACTAGTCTAAGTGTGCTCATGTAATATTAACATTTTTTTTATATTTTGACTTTGTAGCCAGTTATTGTGTTGTTTGTATACAGAAAATATGGAAACCGTAAACTTTTTTTTTTTGTGCTCAAGATGTTTTTTTCAAAGTGATATATATGATAAATAGAAGATTTAAAAAATTAATTCAGAAACAAAAACAAAATTTATTATATGTCCAAGGATTTTAATGTCATGGTAGCAAAAAAATAATTCATACTCTGTGAACCTTAACCTACAAATGCAAAATATCACTGCCATATTAGAAATAAGATGTTAAATGATTAAAATAAGAAAAAGATTTAAAAATTGGTTTGAATTTCATTTGAAGCTAGAACAAGTAAGAATAATTATAAATATTCAGTGTATTTTTGTGCTTGATCCTTTTCTTTGCATATCTAAGATTATCTGGTTGTTTCAAATGCCATGGTTCAGGTCATGTTATTACTATTTTCCAATGAATAAATGTAACGTGGATATTTTAATAAATTAGGTCTTAGCTATATTTCTTTATTTTGTCTCAAGTCATAGCTAAAAGAAAAACGGGGCCTGAAATATCTGGCACGGCTAATAGTTTTACATTAGGCACTGTCGAGTTTAATAAAGATAATGAAGATGATTATTATATATAGAGCTCCCAAAACAAACTCTTAACAAGCTTTGTAGAATACCCTCCAACCACAGACCGGTTTCTGCTACTGGTATCCTCAGTGAAGTGCTAGGATATTCAATCATTAGATTAAAAATACCAGGACAAGTCCAGCACTTTATCTAATGTATAACTATCAAGTAGCAAATCGAAATTTTCAGACACCAATATGTATTCCAATGCAGCTATCTAACTTAAATGCTTTAGCAATATATCACCAAAGCCATCATAGCAAAAAATAAAATTACAAAAAAATCAAGTCAGATGTCACACGACCTAATTTAATGAGCTTGTGTTTACAAATGTTATATATAGAGCTCGAAAAACAAACTCTTAGCAAGCTTGGCATCCTCAGTGCGGTGCTAAGATATTCAATTATTAGATTAAAAATATCAGGACAAACCCAGCACTTTATCTAATGTATTAAAAGGAAAATCTGAAAATTTCAGACATCCATATGTCTTCCAATCCAGATATCTAACTTAAATAGCCATATGGGGCTGAACTAAGTTCAGATACACTATGTATTAATAGCTTTAGCAATATAAAATCGCCAAAGCCATCATAGCAAAAAAAAAAATAAAAAAAAAATCAAGTCAGATGTCACATGACCTAATGTAATAAGCTTGTGTTCATAAATGTTATATATATAGAGCTCGCAAAACAAACTCTTGAGAAGCTCAAACCAGTTTCTGCTACCGGTGTCCTCAGTGAGGTGCTATGATATTCAATCATTAGATTAAAAATATTAGGACAAGCTTAGCACTTTATCTAATGTATAAACTATTAAGTAGAAAATCTGAAATTTTCAGACATCCATATGTTTTCCAATGCAGCTATCTAACTTAAATAGCCATATGGGACTGAATTAAGTTCAGATACACCATATATTAATACCTTTAACAATATAAAATCACCAAAGCCATCATAGCAAAAAATAAAATTACAAAAAAAAAAAAAAATCAAGTCAGATGTCACATGACCTAATTTAATAAGCTTGTGTTTACAAATGTTACATATAGAGCTCGCAAAACAAACTCTTAACAAGCTTTTTAGAATATCCCCAACCTCAGACTGGCTTTGGCGATTTTATATTGCTAAAGCTATTAATCAATCTGTTTAAGATCGATAGCTGGATTGGAAGACATATGGATGTCTGAAAATTTCAGATTTTCTATTTAATAGTTATACATTAGATAAAGTACTGGGCTTGTCCTGGTATTTTTAATCTAATGCTTGAATATTCTAGTACCTCACTGAGAATGCCAGTAGCAGAAACCGATCTGAGATTGGGGGTATTCTACAAAGCTTGTTAAGAGTTTGTTTTGTGAGCTCTATATATAATATTTGTAAACACGAGCTTATTAAATTAGGTCATGTGACATCTGACTTGGATTTTTTTTTTTTGTGATTTTATTTTTTGCTATAATGGCTTTGGTGATTTTATATTGCTAAAGCTATTAATAATATATGGTGTATCTGAACTTAGTTCAGTCCCATTTTTAAGTTAGATAGCTGGATTGGAAGACATGGATGTCTGAAAATTTCAGATCTTCTACTTAATAGTTATACATTAAATAAAGTGCTGGGCTTGTCCTGGTATTTTTAGTCTAATGATTGAATATCCTAGCACTTCACTGAGGACGCCAGTAACAGAAACCGGTCTGAGGTTGGGCGTATTCTACAAAGCTTGTTAAGAGTTTGTTTTGTGAGCTCCATATATAACATTTGTAAACCCAAGCATATTAAATTAAGTCATGTGACATCTTGCTTGATTTTTTTTTTTGTAATGAAGACGATGTTTATAGTAACTAAAACATAATAACATTTTAGCATGGCTAATTAAAAATCTGACAAATGATGTTGTAGAGAATAATTTTTTCTTAATTTAGCTGCTTATTTGCTGCAATCTTGTCAAGAAAGTTAATAACATTTTCCAATCTACTTAAAGGATTATCATGGGATCATTCTACTGAAGAAGGTAACATTTATCTTCAGCAGAAAGAAACCAAGTCATTTCTGATAAAGTCAAAAGATTATAAAAGTAGAAAGAAATCTGATGTAGAAGATAGGCAAAATGGTACAAAAGAAGTAAATTTTTAGTCTTTGCAATGGATAATGAACCAACAATAATTTAAATGTTTTGCATAGTTTGAAGATCACTAATTATTAATTTTGTTAGAATGATTATTTTTGATATGTATATAATAGTCATCTTTTGTTATATCATGCTATATTTCATATATAAAAATATGTGTTTGAGCAATTTATTAATCTCAAAATCGAAAAAATATTGTAAATCTAAGCAATTAATTACTATATTTCCATCAATTAATTTTCTTGTATTATGGATAATTTTAATTGTCAAAGGTATATTTTTCTATACTATGAAGCTTTTACAAATTCTCAAATGAAGTGTACAATTTTTCAAATAGTATATCATTTCTCATAGGTCAGATCTTTTTCACTTATTACAATGTGATCATCCTTATAAATTTAATGAACTTCATTTATATATTAGGAAGAAAATTCTGTAATACTTTCTTATAATTATTGATGACTTTTCAACAAGCCTTAACATTAATTTTATGCCATGATAGTGAATGGTTGATTTTTTACAGTATATTAAATTATTTATAAAGATAATTCAGTCTTATTCCTATTAGTCATGGAAGATATCTAATGAAAAAATTCTCTATCCTAATTAAATAATTAGAAAGACAACCTATTCAAACAATCCATATAATAAACTATATGGTATGGTCCAAGAAATTATTCAAACATTAAAATATAGGAACCTAAATAGGTGAATATTATCAGATAGGCACCTATACATTAGGTGGATAAAGATGCTCATATTTTAATAGGCATTCTGGTAGATAATGAAATCTAGAATCATTTTAAATCTTTATATACAAATAATGTCTAATTTTAAAATAATTGTCAGGTGATTTTTTTTAAAAAAAAAATTAACATACCATCGCTCAATTGAAGATTTATATGTTAAAATCTTTGCTGTAATTATATTACATCAATTTTTTTTTTTTTTTTGCTGACAAAAAATTTACCTGTTGATTTCGTATTGCTAGAAATGCCATATGTCACACCATTTGTAAAAGTGCATATTGAACAAAATAATCCTTTGAAACTTATAGCATAGAAGGTGGTTTTTAAAAGGACTTTGATAGGATCATTCCCATATAGTAGCAAAATAAATCATTCATTTCATTCTGAAACATTGATTTATTTTACATAGTCTGATCCATCTATATTAAAAATTCATCAGCTATAATAAAATATTTTCCCAGACTTTTTTCAATCTTTTCAAATGACTAAAGACCATATAAATGAATGATTCATTAATCTGATAACACATAATAATTACCATTTAAAATTGTGATTTAAATATATTTATATTATATATAAATGTTCATTAGATATTTATTTAAATAGAAAATTAGTAATTTTTATTCATCTTTATGATTTATATTTATTTTTTGAAATACAGTAACAGCATTTTTTTCTAAGAATTATATAAATAATAGATGAATTATTTTGTATAAATCTTCTAATAGTTTCAAGAATTTTTTTTTTTTTTTAATTTTGTAGTGACTTACAATATTTTTTCCTCCCTTTTTATTTCTGCTTGTTCATACCCATCATTTTAAATTGATATAATTAAAAAAAAATTAAAATGCAAATATGTATGCATGGATTGTTTGTGTCTGAAAAAGGAAATATATATTAAAAAGTAACTGAAATAAAAAAGTTTTACTATTTTTATAATGCACTATTTTTTTTTTAGAATTTTTAATATTACTTTATAGTTAAATCTGAGATTGTTAAAACTTGACCGGATAAGAGAGAGACTTTTATATTTCATTTTTATGATTTAAATTTTTAATGGTTTATTTTATTGGAGAAAGATTATTTAAAAATTTTAAAAAATAATTTTTTTTAAGTAAATGAGTTTTATTTAAATCATGCTAATAATGAAGATAATGAAATCCAAGATTTAAACTTCTACTACAAACTACATTACAGTGGGAATGTCATTTTACATTAGATAAGAAATATGATTTGAATCCATTTTACTATATTACATCTCTGAAATTATTTTTTAAAATAATTATCAGCTGTTGGAAAAAGTAAATTTTACCTAAAATATTAATTTATATTTTAGAGAATGTATTTTCAAATTTGGAAATGTGTAATCATTGCATTGTTTTGTTGTAAAGTTTTAATGTAATATATTGAATTCTAAAAAATTAATATAAGATGATTATAAGTTTTTTAGAGTTTTAATTTTAACTAATAATTGGCAATGTTTAGCATCTATAAGTGTCATGTATAAGTTTACAGTAACAATATTCATTTTTTTTATAATAATTATAAAGGAGAATGTAATTTCCAACTCATTAAACATCAGTCTATTAATCTTTTCATAAGTCATCTGTGTTTTTTAATCATACAATGACAGACACTGACTGGCACTTTTATTTAAATACACATAGTTCATCTAATATTGAACATTTCTAATTAAAATTCTTCTACATTAGAATGTTTATATTCACTTTTATAACAGTATATATATATATATAGTTGTGAGTTGTTTTTTTCTCTATGATACAGTTCTTTGCATTTTTGTCACAAACATCATTTATATGTCAAAATGCTATTGTTGTTTTGTGTGTACTCATTTGTTTTTAGTGAATTGTCATTAACATAAAATTGCTGCTTTGCAAACTTATAATATATGATCCTAAATATGCAAATTATTCTGGTATTGAGGTTTAAAATTAAATTTCAAATACAGAAAGCTTAAGATGAACAAGTTTTTTGTTGTTGTTGAATATTGCTTGATTTAGAAGCAAAAAAACATATATATTAAGCATGTTAATGAAACTTTCAGAAATAGAATATCACATAGAGTTGGCTGGCCTGAGAAAATATTAGAAAGAACTCTTCTCATATAAGTATTATATGCATATAGTAATATTTTATTCAAGGAAACAAACTTAAGAAAAACGCTATTTAAAATTGAAGCATAATTATTTTTTTAATACAAACTTTTGTGTGATCAAATATTGCTTAGTCATTTTTTTTTTTGTTACTTCATCTATTTCAGAGAACTTAACATACATACATACATACATACATACATACATATGATCAACAAAATGTTAATAAATAGTAGTTGAACGCACTAATAAAACAATGCCTTATTTAATGGAATTAATGATAAATTTCCAAATAATGCACCAGATTATAATAAAAACTAGGTACCAGCAGACTAAGAAAAATAACATTTTACTTTTAAAAAAGTCTAAATTATTATTTATATAGAGGTTTTATTTTTTTTTAAATAGCGTGAACGTCAGCGGCAGTTGCAACAACAGCAGCAACAACAAGCATTGGCTTTGCAACAACAAAATAAAAATCTTACTTGGGCTCAGAGATCAATGACAAGTAATAACATTGTTAAAAGTTTGCTTGAAATTCAAGAAGAAGAAGCAAAACAGTTGGTGCAGCAACAGCAACAACAACATCAAAAAGTAGCTGCTATTCAGGTATTCAAATAATCAGGAAACAACATTAGCTTCAAAGTTTTGTTTTTTTTATATCCCAAAATAAATTTTAATTATCACAAAATAGCATACTATTACATAATTGATACAAATAAATAATATTCTGTTTATAAAAATTGAGTAAAAAGTTATTAATCTTTACTTAATTATTGAATAGAATTCATTCTATAGATTTTAATAGTTTTATGGAAAATTACTTAACATATATATATAAATATTGAGAACAATGTCTTTCAGTCTCCAAATTTGTGTTTGATTGGCAGCTAAACATGTGTTTCTATTAGATGTTGATATTATTTAAATAGCAGTTGAAGAAATCTTCACACCAATATATTTACATAATAATTCATTCCATAAATTTTTTAGGATTATATACATATGTATGCATATATAAAATTTTAGAAAATTCAAATTAAGCACCAGTCTTTTGAAATAAATATGCAGTAGCTAAAATTATTAATGTAACATTTATACCAAAATAAATTATTTTACTAGACAGAAAGTTTACATGGTTGCTTATGTGATAACTTAAAAGAATTTTGTAAAACATTTTAAATATATTTACTGAATTATTGCTTTAATAATTCACTGTCTTCCTGTTAAATCCTAGGGTGCCATCTTTAATTTAAAAAAAAAAATTACAAGAAATATAATTTTTGATCTATTTTATTACAAGAAATATATATACATTGTTAGAAAGAGCAAACCTGATAGAATGTTATAAAACTGATAAAATAGTCATTACCTAAAAAAAATAATTAAAAAACAAGTTTTTTAACACTTTTAAACATGTTTATTTTTACATTGGTTCACAAATTCTAAATTTTGAAAGTTATATGTTAAAATATCGCATTTGTCATAAAATGCTGAAAAAAATTATATATAATATTTTTTATCTGAAGTAATTTTTTAGTGAAAAAATTATAAAAACAATGTGATTGGTAACTTTCATTTTTACTAGCTGCCCCAGATCCTATTCTTCCATATCAGGGTATCTGCTAGAAATGTTTGGTTGTCCTTCCATGCAGAGTATCTGTTACAAATATGTTTGGTGTTTAGTGGGGGAAAAATAACAGTAATAGTTTACAAGATATTATGCAAAGAGAACTTTAGTATATTGTAGTGTATTATATTATAAAATATTATTATATATTAATTATTATATTATATTAGTGAAAATTGGCGTGTGGCCTAAAATGTGTATTCTTTTCAAGTAAAGTGTACTCAAATAAATATCAAACAGTAAGAATAGCTTTTAAGATATTATGCAAAGACAACTTTAATAAATTGTAATATACCTGGGTCTCGTTTTATGCAGTAGATAGGTTCCACAGAAAACCCGCATTAAAAAAAATTGCACAAAAATAGACTTAACTTACCTTGAAAAATGGGGGATATGGGTAATTTTCAGAATTTGCATAAAAGCAAAGCAACAAAGAAAAATTACTTTAAAACTCGCATTAAAAAAATAAGCACATAAAGTATGACTAATAAAAAATTTCAAATATTTGAAAAAAATTAATACAAGACAAACTTTTTTTATTAACTACAATATTTAATTTTCCATTTTTCATACATATTTTAATCATTACCGCTAGCATTCGTTTGTAAACTGGAAAGAAATCAGACTCGATGTGATTTGATGTATTGTAGCTTCTCCTTAAACTAAGTCAAGAATCTCTCAGCAATTATGCCCAGAGAAACCTGTTAGCCACTTTATTTTTATTCATGATGTGATGTACAACTAGCGCCACTTTCAGTCTTATGCTATGTTAATGGTTTATTTGTTTCTATATTTAAAAAATGAGATCGAAATCTAAACAAAAAGACTATACATTATCATTAGAAAGATTGTTTTCAGTTTATAAAATCTTCGTTTTTTTATTTTAAAAATCTAAAAGATTATTTATTTCTGTTATATATAACAAAATATACGTTTTAAAAGTTTAATTTTTTTGAATATTTATTGCGATATTTTTATATGTAAGTATAAATGTATTATTATTATTTCCTCATTAGTATAAATAGGTTATTTACATAGAAGCTAAAATTCTAAATACAGCTTCAGGTTATATTCACGTTAGCTGCTAATATAACATTATATTTTTGGGAAAAAAAAGTATTTCAAGTGAAAATAAGTTATTCATAATTTAAATTTCTTGATGTCTAATAAATATAGTGAAATATGAAAGATATTAAGAAGAAACATGAATCGCATTAAAATAATCCACATAAAATGAGACCCAGGTGCATATCTAAAAATATAATTAATTATTATATTATTGGGGAAGGTGGGGCACTTAAAATATGTATTATTTTCAAGTAAATAAAGTGTACTCAAAAAATAAATATCAAACAAAAATTTCTCTTAAGATAAAATGAATAAAAACTAAGTAATATCAATAAACATCAAAATAAACAAATTTATTATGAGCACTGATTATATGTGTGTGTGGGAGATGATGTATGAAGTAGATGGCTGAGGGTATGTGATCGAGTCTGGATGTATATGTTTTAATATTATTGAAATATATTGTCTAAAATTATATAACATTTATTCTTTTTTATATATATTTAATTATATTAAAAAAAAAAGTAATAAAAATAGGTAATAAAACTAATTGAATACTGAAATAAAATCATAATATATCTTGCCTATGGCACTAAATATACATATATGATTGAGTCTGGATGCGTTATGTTTTTATAACATTGAAATGTATTATCTAAAATTATATAGCATATTTATTCTTTTCTATATATGTTTAATTATATTTAAAAAAAGTAAGTAATAAAAGTAATTGAATACTCACTGACTCCTGGCTAGTTAGCATCCGTTTCAAATTTGAATCTCCTGAAGCATTAGATGTGATATCCACGGTTGTCCTTGCAGATAAAAAATTATTTCAATTCTTTTTTTTTCACACTGCAGCTTCCAAATAGCTTGAAAATGAGCTTCTAGCAAAAGGGCTTACAAAATATGTTTGCCACCTTCATATCCATCTCAAAGAGGTAAGAGAAAGCAATTTAGCCGTAAAAAAGATTGCCTCTTAAAAAATCTATAAAAAAAAAAAGAGAGAAAAAAAATAAAATAAAAATTGTATTTTAGAAAAAAAATCATAAAAAAAATCCAAATTTCATCATAGAAAAAAAAAAGCTCATTTGAAATGTAATAAAATGGCGGATCTAATGTTCTGAGACCTGAAAGTATATGATTTACCGATTTTGCACAAACTCAGTTGAAACTAAATTTTTGATCAGGGGCGCTTCTGATTTAAAGGGTTTTAAACAAGCGATATTTTTTATTGTGGTAATGACATATAAAAAAAATCATCTGATATATTTATATTCAAACTAATTTAAATGTCTTCATATTCAGCTAATATGAAAATAGAGTGGGAAAAAATTGCCAGTTCATATATATTCTGTAAATTATATTAAAAATCATTTTATGAAGGTAGCTATTTTTTAAGATTAACTGCTTATTCAAAATCTTTTTATTATGAATCATAATTTTTCTGATGGAGATATTTACAGATATTTATTATCTATTAGATAGATAGTTTTTAAGATTTTTGTTGAATCTAGTCACCCTCTGTACTTTATTACATTTTAGTCTGTACTATTTTTATGCTTTCACGGATCAGATAGATCTCCTACGATCTTTAATATTTTCTCTTTTTTTTGTAGTAATTTCAATCCTTTTTTAATTTATCTTTTTTTTCCCTAAAATTGACTTTTTGCACTGCTTTTTCCTACATCTCCATCATTTCTTATTTCTTAAACTTTTTAACCAGACTCCAGATTACATAAATTGTACTTTCTAATCTCTTTTTGAATTTTAGTTTTTAAATTTTTGTTTCAGCTTAATGTGCACTATTACATGATCATCGTCTGAATTCATATCTGCATGTTGAAAACTTCAGCACTGCTGTATTGATGATTTCTATCTTATCAATATCAAATAAATATGTTTTATGGATATCTATGTACATTTTTAATGATTTTCTTTTGAAACTTTGTTTTATAGATCATTATCTTATTTTTATTTGCAAATTTTAACAATTCACTTTTTTTTAAAGTCCATTTTTTTTCATATTATTGCCTAGCCAACAAAGTTTGCACTCAGCTTTGTATTTCCATTTTCTTCAATAATGAATACATCTTATTTTGACAAGTTTTTTTTTTTTTACCTTTTATTGAATTTTTATAAAACTCATTTTTATCCTAAAATTAACAGCAATACAGATATAAACATTAAATTAGCAGGTATTAAGTTTGGTAGCAATCATCTGCAAACAAGTATGCCATACCAATACTAAAAAAAAAAAAAGAAACAGACAAAAAAAATGAAAAAATATTAACAATACTATATTAGAGATGAAATTTGTGTTGTCTATACAAACTAATCATTCTTCCATATAATTTGTGATGCTCCCTTTTAACTTCTGCAGAAAATATTTCTTGATTGTACCATTTACAGGTAAATTAGGTGCGTACATTACATAGAATAATGCATTAGTTAATCAAACTATGTAAGATTTATATCCATTCATGTGTGAATTCAGATATTTCTTAAACATAGTTACATTTCCTGATTAACTGATTTAATATTTATTCGGTTGTTTACTCTTAGCGTGTTGAAAGTGCTTGAGGGCGTTATTTCTATGTAAACAAACAATTATAATGTTACCGGGCCGTTGTTCTGTTTGTCAACTTTTAAAGTGCTTTTTTGATTTACAATAAAATCATAATTAATTAAATTTATCTAAAAGAAATAAAAATTAAATTGGATAAACTTTTTTTTTTTTTTAATTTTTATTTTTCTAAAATGAAATTTGTAATTTTAACAAGAATAAAAACAAATAAAAACAATATCGTGGTGATGCAAATCAAATTTTAACATGAAGAAAAATAAATAATTTCTCCAAAACAACATCGTGGCTATGCAAATAAAATTGTTAATTTTAACAAGAATAAAAAGAAATATTTTTCCCAAAACAACATCGTGGCTGCACAAATATAATTTTGTAATTTTAACAAGAATAAAAAGAAAGAATTTATTCAAAACAACATCGTGGCCAAAGATAAAACCGGTTTCAGGCAAATGTGAATTTTAACGTCATTTCATAAAAATCATGCTTACACCTCTCCTTTGACAATTGAGTAAAGTGTCACCCTTGACTAGAGAAGCAGGGCAAAGTTTCCACAATGAGCAAGCGAATTTAAAGACTTTTGACAGTCTCAATTACAGACACCCTCACAAAATACCGATGTGAAATTAAAATGGGATTGTTCGTATAAACTGCGTAACAAAGTTCATCGTAAGCAGCAGCGCCACTGTGGCAGAATAAACATCCTACTTCTGTGCTGCAAATACCGCAAATGTTAATAATGGGATTGTTCTTATAAACTGTGGCAGAATAATACATCCTATTTCTGTGCTGTAGCGTAGAAATAGATACCGTAGAGAAATTTAAAATGGAATTGTTTGTATAAACTGCGTAACACAAAGTTCACCATAAGCAGCGGCGTCCTCTACGGCAGAATAAACGTCCTATTTCTGTGCTGTAGCATAGAAATAGGTGCCGTAGACAAGTAAACGGACTATTTCTATGCTTAACCATTGGAATAGAATGTTATATAGTGGCACGGCCACTTAAACGGCATATTTCTGTGCATTTGCATGGAAATTACGCCCTCAAGTGATTTCAACACGCTAAGAGTAAACAACCATTTATTCTGATTTGAATTGCCAGCGGAATCAGTTTTTTATTTCTTTAAGAGGGCACCAGGGTTTGTAACCCAATGATTTTCATCACATCTCATCAATTCGAAGCAAATAACTCAATGTAATTGTATCTGGATTTCACATTCTTGTCATTTAATCTTTTATATTAATTTTCCCCAGGCTTGACCATTAAATGAGCATATTGGCATAAGTAATTTATACATTTCTCAAAATATTTATTTCAATAATAAAATCTAACAAACTAAAATTAATAACATACAATGAAAGGGTTATATGAAGAATTCATGTTTATTAAAACAAACAAATTAAGATATTAGATGATAATTGTGAAGTATTAACAAAATGGAAGGAACATACACAGAAGCATTCAGATAATAATTCTAATCAATTCAAACAATTTATATTACAATTCTCTTATTAAGTTTCCTCCAGAAAGCAATCAATGAGATAGTCTATTGAAGAATTGGAAAAATGAATGTCTCTTTAGCAATATGGTAAGCTTATAGTTAGTGTTTAGTTTGCACATGTCTTTAATCAGGTACGAGTTATTGTATGACTAATATCTTACAGGTAAGTTCTTCAGATTTACGTAGCTCGGTTTTTTTTTATGAAGGGCTCCATAGTAATTAACTTTGGATCCATTCTGATGATATTTTCATGTTTCTGGTCATAATAAAGTACGGCTAAACTCTAAGCTTTTAGGTGATTTTTTTGCGAAAGTGTCGGTAAACACTCTGGTTTTTACTCACGCATGATGAATTGGTGCATCATATGAGTAGTCCTGGATGGAGGTATTTTATTGCAGTTGTGAGGACAAGAAAACCACAATTAATCCCTCCTATCCCCTCACTCCATCCAGGACCCAAGAAAATCACCAGCCAAAGACCCAACTCTTTTGTCTTATCGGAATACAAGTTGATAATCTTGTATATTCTTTTTTGCTGTCTAGCTACAAGGTTCTTTTTCTATAAATTCCTTCGATGCCATATTTAATTATCGTTAGAAGGATATTACTCTGATGGTAATCACTTGCATTTGGAATTTCTTTTGTTTATCTGGATTAACAATCTGCGTGTATTTCTATTCCAATTTTAACTTTATTTCAATTAAATAGATAATACCAACACACAAATAACTTTCATTGTACATATGTAAAAACAAATTACATTACCAAAAAACTAAATAGTGTTTATTGAACCATTTTAAATTTTTATTTTTTTAGTTTTTAAATATTAACAAATGCCAAGATTCTTGTACCAAACAAAATATATATATGGTACAATATATATATATATTGTAACACTAGTGAGATATATGTTCTAAAACACACTTATATATCTGCATTATATATTTGATAATTTAAAAATAAATAAACAAATTATTAAAAAAAACTAGAACAGTTAAATATATATATTTAAGAAGTAGATTTTTAAAATATAATTTTGTAAAAATAAAAGATTGCATCATATTTTTATTTTAGAATAGAATAAAGCTATTTATTAAGAATGGAAAAAAGAATTAGGAGGAATAAAAATTAAAAAATCGCTCTCCTTTTTATTAATTAAAAAGAAAAAGAAATAAATGTTTTAAAAAAATAAATGTAAAATGTTAAAACAAAATTAGTTTATAAAAGAAACTTTTGTGAAATATCTCATCGGCAGGAATGCAATTAATTTGGACAATAAGATATTAGATTAATCTAATAAAGATTACATAAAACAAAATGTAAAAATTAGTTAAAAATATATTTAAGTTATGAAAATTAAAACTATGATAAGGAAATAAACAATTGGAGAATTAGATATAAAAGTTGCAGCTTGGCTATTGTTTATTCATTCAGATCTTCAGACAGAGTCAGTCATTGAAAGTTGTCCAGAGTTTTTCAAAGTTCAGTGTTTTTTAAGTGTGAGTTTCAAGTTCACCAGTTCATCGATCTATTCCTCATTGAGGGTATAGTTAATGTGACCCTCAGTGAACCAGTCATTACTGCTGCAAATGATATCAATGTAGAAGCTTCAGAATTAGCAACATGCTTTGCTAGAAGGCCATAGGAGTGTTTGACTGGGCTTCATTCCCCGAATCCTCAGATTCATCAACTGTCCTCACCTGGAACCAATGCCTAAACTGTGAAATAGACACTGCTGCATACTCTTTTTCTCCCATTGTCAAGCCAAAGAATGGAAGGAAAACCATGAAACCATTGATGGAGACCGAAAGGCCAACTGATTGGAAATTAACACTAATGAAAACCTAGATAAATATATTTTCTACTAAACTGTCTAAACATGTCATTTATTTTGAAGTGATAAGAACTTTAATGAAGGACTATCATAAAATTTAGCCTTAACGTAATCATTTAAATCTCTTTATGTAAAGTTTTATTATGTTATATTAAATGTGTGTGTGTGTGTGAATAAATAATAATGTTTTCTTAATTGCTATTTGGTCTACTCTCTTGTCACTGTGTCACTATTACTTTAAGAGTATAAATATTTGTGTGTGATAAGTAAAATGTGCTGGACCCCTGATAAGGAGTAGGAGTTAGCTTGGAATATTTCAAGCACTGTGTTTGTGTGCCTGTCATCCGAGCATGCCGGCTATATATAACATATGGACGGCTGGTGCCTGAGACTTTGTTCTCAAAACAAAATGCTTTGGATGGCAGATTTGTTCCAGCAGTCAAGGGGTGCTGTAACCAGGAAATATGTTCGAGCTATGCATTTGTATAGCCTCGATCTGGCCGTAGGTATCATTGATGATTAATCTATCAATAATATTCTATTCCTCTGCTTGAAGGTACGATTCATTGCCGCAGATATTAAAGATATAATTAATTAATTGCATAAAGTAAATGGTAATAAATAAGTCTTGTAAGTAAATAATAAAAATAAGATATATAAAAAATAATAATGTATCAAGATAAATATGAATTAAGCTGTTAAAGATAAAAACGAATGGATCGGTACAATGTATATATAGTTCAACACCATATCTAATTGTAGCCTTCCAGTAGATTCTATTCTCTACCTTACTTCCAGTGAAAGCAACCAACCAACATTGCATTTTTTTAGCATATCTTTGAGATATTTATAGCATCAGCAGAGTCTATTTCTCCTATGAAAACTCGTGCACAAATTTACCATAAAACACTTGTAGAATGTCTTTTATAGACCAATCTCATAAACTGTTTGAATTCTTCTACTGAACCAGAATTCTACATATTCTATTTTCTTTTACTTTTGGTTGTCTATATAACACCATTTAAATCTGACAATGTTTATTGTATTTTTGTATCAAGTTTGTTTCATCTGTATTTTATCATTTTTGCATTGAATTTTTTAAATGTACTTAATGTTTAAAGAGTATATATATTTTATGTACTCATAAATATTATTTCTTAAGTAAACTTGATGGGGTTTTTTCAATAACTTATTTACTAAATAGAGCTCAATCATGTAAAAAATATTATTAACCTTGTTTATTTGGACAACATTCTGATTACATCTGTGTTTTATTTATTAATTGCAATAAGAATTAGTTCATCTTTTGCTTTTACTATTAACTTATTTATATACATTTAACAGATGATCTTTAATTTACCTTGAAATTGGGTCAAGATAAATTTAAGTGTATTAATTCTACTCCAAAAACTAATATGAAAGAAAAGTTAATTATTAAAAATTAAAAATCTCTAACTCTTGAATTATAATGTCATCAGATGTATTTTTTTAAAAAAATTGTTACATAAGTGACTGGATAGGAAACATAAGAGATATTAATTCTATTTCAAAAAATAGTGTGAAAAAAAAATTAATTAATTAAAATTGAAAGTCCTTTATTCTTTTAATTCTCTAGTGTCATCAAATTTATTTTTAAAAGAAAAATGTTTCAAAGTTGATAGTATAGGTAACATAATAAGTAGTCTGATGTACAAAAATGGAAGTAATATAAAATTCTCTTGTTACTATTAATCTATTCACAAAATATAAATAAAAAGATTTTAAAAGCTATTGCTTTTTTAAATTTCAACAGCTGTTTTGAAGTCCATTGCAAGCAGCAATGAAGATCCATCTATTGGAATAGTTAGCACCTGTATGCATTAAAAATATTTAGATGTATACACTTTATTATTAAACAATGTATATTCCAATGGAAGAAAGCACTGCTTAGAATGTACCAAAATTCTAATTATTGCTTAAGATGTGAGATTTTTATATTATATCTAAGTATTTATTTAATGATATCTGCATATTAGTGATAAGATTAAAATGCTTTGTTTTTTAACTTCTTTTTGAAATACTGATGATCTTTTTGTTTGTTTTTTTAATTTACTCTGTTTAGTTACATACTTGATTTTTGTTTGTAATTATTCTAAATAGTTAAAAACAGATTTCTAAAGCAAATAGTGATTTGGAAACTTCTCTTAGATTGCTTTTGCTTAATCTTTGTGGTAGAATTTATTATATATTTAAATGATACCATAATAATTCTAATATGTAATAGACGTTCTGTCATGAAATTTTTAAGTAGAGGTGCTTTATTATAGTATTGCCTCTAAAATTAAGCAAAGAAAACAAATCAGAGCATTTTTAATTTCACAACCATATAAACATTTTATTTTCCCATACCAATTATTATTAATTCTAATATATTTTTGTTTTGCTGTTTGACAAATAATAATATTTGGAATAGATTGATCTTTACTTTTTATTTTTATTTTTCCATATAATATCAAATGGGAAAATGTAATTTTTATATATATTCACCACTGCATCATGATAAATATTTAAAAATAATATAATATATTTTTACTATTTTGTTATATTTGTCTGTAAAAATAATTATATGTTAATTTATAAATGTTAATTACAAGAAGAAGAAAAACAATATTACTCATCCTAAATGAAAACAATAAAAATTTATTCACTCTGAAGAGTAGGAATAGATAAACATATCACCCTCAAGTAACTACTGACATGGCTGCAGCAAACAGCTCCAGTGGCACTAGTTTTGCACAGTGATAAGAACAAACTAATCTCAGCGGAACTTGCTGAAATTCATTGTATAGGACATTTCTGACACTGCTATAATTGGCAGCTTTTTGAACAGTAGAATCTCGAGCATTAGCTAAAATAATTATTTTTAAAAATAGTTTAATTACTTGTATTTACATAATAATTTTGCAAAATGTTGAACAATTGTTATATTATTGAATTTTCAAGCAGAAATTTAATAATTTTCATTCGGGGGGGGGGGTGCTGCAGTGTCGCAGCACTTATGGGTTTGTCATCATTGTTGGCAACTAAACATTTCTTCAAAATGTGAATGAACTTTTATTAATATGATCTTTGATTTTTTTAAAATTAAATCATATATAACCATTTCTTGTTCTCATTTTAATAACATTTTCATAAATGTATATTATTTCATTGGATTTTTCAATTTGTAAGAGTTTTGGTTAAATTAATTTTAAAATATGGGTAGTTGTTTACTATCTTATCAAATTACATTTATCAAAATAATATGAAAATTAAAAATGTTGAATAGTTCAAACTGGCAATATTGTAAAATTTAAATGTTCTAACTTTTGGTTTAGGATTAATAATTATTTGTATCTTTTTTGTTAATTGTCTGAAAAATTAAATTAAATGTTAATAAGTAATTGTACTTATTACAGTTATACATAAGATTTGATGATTTAAATAATAATAATAGTTTTCTGTTATACTAGCTAAGTTTTTATTTGCCTTTTTTTTTTTTAATAGCCTTTTATTTTTGTATAAAGAGATTATTAACACCATGGTAGATATATTTTCACATCAGTTTTAATAATAACAATATATTTATAAATATAATTTTAGAATATGAGTTTAAGCACAGCAGGCGTCTGGGGAAGTTCAGGCCACACTTTAACTTGGGCTTCTGAAGCCAAAAATGTTTGGGGAAGGAATAACGATAGTTCTCACTCTAATAATATTGGAGGTTTCTGGGAGGATGCAATAAACTCTGGAATCACTCGTAAAACTAACACAGTCAATAAAAATAGTGGGTAAGCATTTACTTTTTTATTATAAGTTCATATGAGTAGCATTTGCAAATACATATATATATAGTAAAATATGTACACACATTTAATAAATTCTACCAAATTTATTATTATAATTTCATTTTCATTTTTTATATATTGTTCAACATTAGAATGAATGTACATATGATATTGTTTGATATAATTAAAAAACTGATAATGAACTCCTACAGAAAATTGTACTTTTTTGACAAGTCTTTTAATACGTGCTTTTGTTTTTTAAACAAACAATTTTGAATATTTTAATGCTTGTAAGAAAATATTCAGAAATAATTAGAAAATTTATTTTATAGGAAGAACTTTATTACTCATGCATTGCTAAATTTGCCTATGTACTAAATAAAAAATAAGATTGTATTTTATAGTAAGCATTTTCATTTTTTTATTAAATTTTGCATCCTTATTCTTTATCAATAAAACATTAATGCAGTATCTAATACATACTGCTCTCCTTTATTTAATCAAGCTGCATTTATTTGATTTTTAATGAGTGTGTCTATATATATGCAACAGAAAAAAACAGAATGGTGATGCAAGAAATATTATCTATCTAAGCTTGTGGAATTTATCAAGTAATGTTCTATTTGTACATGTAGCAATAATCAAGATGGAAAATGGTTAAAATCAATAAAAGAGATATATAAAAAAAACTTAATTTTAATAAATTATATTTAGTAATGAAATTAAAATATAATAACTGATGTAGAACATTAAGAGAATAATATGAACATTAGCAGATTTTGATATTTGGAAGAATATCACAAACTTAATTCTCAATTATGTTTCATATCATTAGAGCTTAATTAAATATAACTTAGCTCAAAAATTAATTCATAGTGATAATTTAATTAAAGTATCAGTAAATATTATTAAAAGAATAAATAAATTAGATAATAACTTTTATTATTCTTTCATTTTTATTACACATATAACCTTATAATTAAGAAACTTTTTAAATTTACATAGTAAATAAAGAATATGTAGTTAATAGTATATGACAAATTATACAGTTCCAGAAACTTTAAATAATTTTTTTTATCATATGATATTAATATTTCTTTACTGTTTTTTCAATTCTATTACTCATCTTTTAATCAATATTGAATAAATCGTTGACTTATTTTATTATGTATTCACATTTATTATTAGTTATTCATTCACCTAGTTTATTTCATACTTATTTTTCATGTTTACATGTATGTCATTTCTTGTAAAACTGTGCATTATTCCCTTATTAACGCATGTAATAATATATTTTTTCAGAGAATAAAATAATAATAAATTTACAAATTAATAATAAATAGATCGATTTTTCTTCAGTAATGTAATTATTTTTGAGAACATGAAATTCTTTATAAACCTCTTAACAAAAATGAAATATATACAAATAGCTATATATTATTAAATATGAATACAATTTTTCCAAGTTTCAAAGCAAAAATAACTATAATAAAAACATTTTCAGTGCTTTGAGAATTGATAATAATATGAAAGTATGTAGATAGTTATTTTAGTTGAACAAAGCTACCATCAATTAGTATATTATTTTTTTTAATATTTTATTCAAGCATCAGCATATATATATTGTAGATATATATATAGTATTCAATTATTTAAAAAAAAAATTTTTTTTCTTTTATACATACAGAGATTTATATGTATAGATTTATTATTATGAATAAGCAGTTTTGTGATTTATTATATAATTTTTTTTTATTAAATAATATGTGTTAAATTTATTTAACTTTCATTTTGTTAAAATAGAGTAAATCAGAAAAGTGTAAAATAAGGCAATTAAGATTGTTAGATTAGGAGATAAAAAATGTACACGTGTGAAAGAATGAATACATCTGTACAAACACAAAGATGCTTTTACACGTATTCCTGATGGCTATAGATTCCAGGTTTGTTGTTATCTGTGTCTTAAGATTATTTTTACAAAAGAGGTGCTTTGATGTAGATAACGATAGCGATCAATTTTAAGTCTTTATTGATTGTGACCGACGTCAAACTTGTGAAGCTTTGATTTTTTTTTTAAGATAAAGATTTCCAGATGTTTTTTTTTTTCTTTGGTTGAAATTCGCGATATAAATGATTGAAACAATTTTTTTAAGGAGTTAGTCTTAAATTTTTTTAGAGAGATGATGAGTTAGTCATTAATTTTTTTAGAGAGAGAGTCACTCAGATTATTATTATTATTTTGAGACTCAACTCAGTCAGTCCTTCCTTGTTATTATTCTTAAGCAGAAATGTAAGCTCTGATTTTTTTTTAAAAGAGAGTGAACGCTTTAATTTTTTTTTTCTCACTCTTTGAAAGTTGAAAAAAAAGAGCAAATGAAATGTGCATTTATATAAAGCAATTTCCAGCAATATTAAAGAAGAGGAGAGAAATGGAACAAGATTGAATTTATTAGAAGTTAGTAATAATTATATAAAAATGATATTAACATATTTGGTTATGCATAATACTATGCCTCTGCATTGCTAAACCATTTTTTTCTGCTTCCTGGTTAATACAGAATGAGTCAAAATCGCTGATCTGTCGATGAAGTCATGTATCCAGTAATAACCAACAAAAATGATAGATTTTGAAGCCAACCACACAAGCTATATGGAATGCTTTGTTTCTAGTTCCTGGCTTATTAAAAGCTCATTACCTTCGAATGAATGGAGAAGAGGAAATAGGAGGAAAAGAAAATTTATAACAGCCATGTAGAACCAAGTTTGAAGCCATAAATCAAATTTTTGTTGATTTACCTGAATCATCTAAAGTGTCAACAGCAATTATTTTTTTTAAAGGAGAGAGACAAGCAAATCCACCGGTACCTACTTATTAAAGTACTTATAATAACTTTTTTTTTTTAAATGGTAGAAGGAAGCCAATCAACAGTGAATAATAATGGAATTGAAGAAATAAGCAAGTCAATTGATTCAGCATTATCTTAAAAGTATCTGCAATAACTTTCTTTTTTTGTTGTTGTTGTTGGTGAGCAAAGAAAAGCAGTCTGAAAATTCAAACTCAGGACATTAATAAGAAGTAAAAAGTAGACGGGTAAATATGAACTTTCTTTAACCGATTTTATTCTTTTACTTATTAAAAGTAAACCTTAATTTACTGGTCAAAGCAATTTTCTTTTTTTGATACAGAAACATTAAAGACTTGTTTATCTATAGTTATTTGCAATATCTCACAACATAGCACAAACATAGTTTAAATCTTTAAACTTAAATTTTTCATTATTTTTTTTTTGTTTTTTTTTATTTATATATTGTAATGTTGAAATGTTTTTTTTTAATTGTTCTTCAGTTGTTAATGATAATGAGCAACCTATAGATATATGCATTTATAATGTTTTTTATTTTTATTTTATCTTGTTGCATATTAAAAATTAATATATGTATTTTATTTTCTTTCGCTATAAGGTTGCAAAAGAAAAAGATATTTTTATATATGTAATTTATGGGTATACATTTTAAACATATATGTTAACATTACCGAATGCGTGAATGTGTAACTGCTTATCCAAACACATCAAAGAATAGGTTATATATGATTAGTTTAAAATGGTAAATTGAAAAGTAGGGCATTACATTTGAATGGAAATGAAATAACATATACAAGTTTCACCTGAAATTTATTTTATGATATGATGAGTAAGAAAAGTCTTAAATAAGCATTTATAGAATATGTATTTTTTTTTTCTAATATTGATTTAAGTCAGCTTATTTTGAGATATCAAGAAAAATGACAAACCTATATATTAAGTTTATTTGCTTATACTTATATAAATTTTTATATTAATAAGCCATTTATTTAATTGTCGATTTGACTTTAAAGAAGGAAAGAAAGAGTAGTAGTGTTAATAAAATATAATTATATATCTTAATTGGTTTCCGAGTTATTATTAAGAATATTGTGGTTTTTTTTTTTGTCTTAATTCTATCATTTTAATTCATCATCATTGCTCGCAGTTATTAAGTATTACCATTCGTATATATTGAGCAATCACTTGCAAATATTAAGCGTCCGCAAAATAATAGGTAAACTAGAATGTTGATATTTAAGTATTTAAGGATTATGCTTGAGAATAACCAAATTTTGATAATTATAGTTCAACATGGAAAGCTAAAATTGTGTTGTGTCCATGAATTTAGATCATCCTCGTCAGAGATGGATATTATGTTATTAGTTAAAAATGTTTCAAATAATACTATATAAAAGTTATGATCGCCATCAATCATCATTAATAAATTATAATCATTAAATTTAATGTTTAGCGTAATGAATATATTTTAGTAAATAGGGGTTTATAGAAAATTGAATATTATGCAAAGAGATTCATGATGATCAATCATCACCATTAGTATTATTAAATCCCAGTATGAAATAGGATAATTTTAATAGATGCCTATAAGTTTATAAAGATGAATTTATTGTTGTGAGTTTATTGATAAGCCATGGCTGGTATCATCATCACTATTATAATCATTATTATGATATCACTATTATTATCATTATTATTATGATATTATTATCATCATCATCATTATTACCTTTATTGTGATAAATAATCTAGTTAAATGGCTATCAATATCAATAATGGTCTTCACATGCTTGTTTGGAAGCCATTAATATGATTATACATGTCTGTTCATCAATATACGCTAATGAGCTAGCAATGTCTATAAGAATCTTTGATCTATAGTATAAACTTTGGTAATATTGGGATCTTGTAATTTTATCAATATAGATAAAATGTAAGAATGTCATTTTTGTTCAATAGTCATCCAAGTCATGTGTAATAAATATGTACTGAATGAGTTTGAACTCAAGTACACTATAAATAGATACTTATCTAGATTGAAAACAATCTAGTGGCGCTCATGGGAAAACACATGTACTTAGCTAAACTGAATAAAGAGTGATATCATCCCTTTCCAACTTCATAATATTAGTTTTATAAAATATATTTTTTATAAGTTGTCATGAATAGCACCCGTGTGTGCATATGACCATGAATGGTCTTATATATTTGGAAAGAAGAATAGGAAGGATTCTTTGTTAGAAGAACCTAGTATTGGAGATAAGCATAAGGCACTCCAGGAATCTCACAGTGGGTACTTTTATTCAGTTGCTATATGTAATATTATTTTTATTAGATGACAATGGCCAGTATGTTTTATTGTTCAAATGACTGCCCCAATATATAAATAAATACCAAGAATCTTTAATGCTGATATTTTCAAGTGGCACAGTGATTCTATAATTTCTTTATCTATGCTATGATGAATTAATATAGTTACAAATTATAGTTACAAATACATATCTTTTATATTAATTTAATAATTACAAATACATATTATATTAATTTATAAATATTGTTACAATATATATATATATTGTACCGGTTATCACGTCCTACCTCCAATATGACCTAGATCATGGAAGAACTTCGACATCCTGATCTTGATTTGATTCGAGACCAGTTTGGATCCGAACCCCATCCCAGATCACCCAAAGTATGACCTATAATGACTGTACAACGATAATATGCACCACGAACTAGCTCAACGGTTATGATTACTAATGAGACTACTTAACTGATTCTAAAATAATGTAGGATAGAACTAATTACGGATATCTCTGAATAAATCAATACATATATATTTGGGTTGCCAAAACAACAGTAGACATTAATATTTAATCTAATTAATAAATAATGATGGGTCAGACACCAAGTATAATCTATAATATTTAATACAAGCAATGATTATATAAATGATGATGATGATTTGCATAAATTATCTCATCTTAAAACATAAAATTGTAATATATAAAGCTAATGGCGGTTTTTTTTTTATATATGCCAATAAGTGATGCATAAGTACCTAAGGTATAGGTATATATATATCTAACCTATGCTCCGACAAAACAGATGTGTGATTAAAATATGTATAGCATATATATCAAATGAGTTATGTATGTTGACTATTAATTTGATATTTATATAGAACGAAAGTACATTTCTAATTTATTAAAAAGAAAGTGAAATTTGTCTTCCAATACTCTATAAATCAATTTATGGAAAGCATGAGAAATACAAAAGTATGATTTCAATTAAGCACTTGACAAAGTATGATTATTTAGACTTGCATAGAAATGTAAAATAAGTTGATTTTAAAAGGAATCAATTTGTTATGAATTACAAAGCAACAATGCGGGCCGTTATTTGAACTCAGCAATGAAAACGGTATTAACACATTATGAACATTTGAACTAGTATGAAGTGAATGATTTGTCGAAGATCAATAGCTACTTGTTTCAACAAGTACCTTATTGGCCATGCGAATAGTTGTGGAATATGGGAAAAGCCAGGAAGGGACTTAGCCACAAACCTTTGGTGTTCCAACCAAGCGATGAACAAATGAGAAAATAACATTTGTTTTATGTTTCAATCAATTATAAAATAATACCACAGGAATGACAAAACCTAAGAAATCAAGAGGATCATTCGTGCTAGCAACATTAGGAACAGAAATAATATAATTTGATATAATATTAAATTTAAAGCGCAAATTATATAATATAAATGCTTGACGAGACGACTTGGTCAATAATATTAAAATCAAACTTACGATAGGCAAACGCCTAAACCCAATTATATAATAATACCCCTTTATATCATGCTTCCCCCAAACATGAACATTGGAAGACTAGGCTTTACTCAGAAAATATATTTCTCTCCCTCGCAAAACTCTGTCAAAACTTTAATGAATTCAAATTAACACATGTGAATAATCTTTTAGAAATTAAATAAACCTAGTCAAGAGCATAGTAGCTATAAGTTAAGCTAATAAAATTTATATCACCTCTTGGTTAACTGATATCAAATAATTAATAAATCTTTCAACCCGATAATTAGTAGAACCATTATTAATTCAGTTTTTATAGGCAACAGATATGCTATAAAATTTTATACAGTAAATATTTTCTTAGGATAAATTTAAATGAAAACATTATCGAGTTGAAAGTATTATTGGCATATCATATCGCAAGTAAATGATATTAATAATCATTAAAACAAATACAAGTAAGAGTTAATCAAAATAAACCATCATAAGAAGAAAAAGAAAATTATTAAAGTATTAATTTAGAACTAGAGATGTAACAACATAGAGAATTACTGTGTAACAATTTTAAGCATAATTAGATGAATAAACAAGATTTAAGGCAATAATTATTTTTAACGTAATTAGCGAGATAGTTCATGAATAGATTGGAAAGCTGCAGTTTAATCAAATTAAAAATTACCAGTCCTTCATGACTTGCTTGTTGATTCAGGAACACAGCGTTTGGTTAGGTTTAGAAGAAACGTAGGTGCACACTTAAGTCAAATAAAATTCATTTTGTAGATTAGTTTCATTATGGATTTTAGGCAGCTTACGATTTGATATTTGAGAGTTCTATTTTAGCAGCAACATTTGAAGATTTATTGGGAACTTCGGGATCCAGCAATCAGATTCCCAAAGTTAGCCACGTGCCATACTGCGAATACAATTAAGGTTCAATATTAAAACGGACATAATTTCCGGTGGCAATTCTTATTAAAAATTGAAAGTAATGGCTGCTTCTAGATAAATTTTCAGGGTATTTATATGCTCCTTTCTGTGATTTTTTCGCCCATTCTGATCTCTATGCCTTACAGCTAAAGCTTTTGTCTTATTACTAAAAGGAATTTCTCCAATTGAAAATCGATCCATTACTTCGATAAGCACTTCAAATCCATTAATTTGAATTCATTTTTTACTTAGAAAATGAATTTGTAAAATCTAAACAAATGATTTTAAATTAGAACCACCTTTAAATTAAACTTGTCATTTTGAATTAATTTATGAAAGATTCCCTATTGTCTTTGAAAAAGGATGATTTAAAACTTATCGAAGGAATGTAACTTTTGATCATAAAAATTTGACAAAATTGCAGAATATAAAATAAACATTTCAGGGTAATGAAATTTTATATTAATGCATATTTAACCATTTATAAGCAATACATGCCTGATCAAATACTAAATACTCTTTAAAGAACATTATTTATTATTATTTTACCATAATATAATTGGTAATATAAATAGAATTAAATATAACATAATTAGTTTTAATAAATATTTAAATAACAGAGCAATTTTTAACCGAAGTCAGACGTATACGGAAAAGGGTATAAAATCTCATTACAGGATCTGGAAATATTTACAATTAGTAACACTGTTTAAATTAGGTAAATGGGTGGAATATCATGAAACTCGGATCGAACTTAGATCCGACCGTTTCAATATAGAATCCTTATGCATTTCATTATTTAAATTTATATTGAATCATACTCTTGTTTTTACTTTAGTTTCATCTAGTTGCCTTCAAATATATGCAGTATTAATGTGGAGTTGTGACCAAAATGAATTATAGAAAAAAATTATATATTTCTATGGATAATTCTTATCAATTTAAGTTTTCTTTCTTATTTAAAAGTATAATATATATAATTAAGATTGAAAAAGTGTTTTTTTTTTTTTATGTAATCCAAATATGACAAAAACTTTTAGAAAAGAGAGACTATATTTGGAATTTTGTATATATTATTTTATTGTAAATTAAAAATTTTTATCATCATCACTGTCAAAAAGACATTTCAATTTTATAACCCTCTACAAGCCTTTTATCCATTGCTTTAATTTTTAGATATTTTTAACTGATTTTTTTTTAGATTAAAGTTTCCAAATTATTCTTTATAAATCTGTTTTAGCTTTAGAAGAATCATTATAATGATAAAATATGGGCTCAAGGTCCATGGATTGTGGTTCTTTATGAACTCACAAATAATAAACCATTCAATCTTATTTTTTTATTAAAACATATTTATACAAAATGTTATAGATAAATTCATAGAACATTGACTGCTTTACTAATATGTCAAAAAGTATTAGTATTAAATATCTTGAAATAGTTAAAATACATTTAAGTGTGGTTTAACAAAGCTTTTGCACACTGTTATTTATATTAAATTTATATATGCATTTAATTACTATATAAAGGGGAATTTCATCAGATTTTTCAATATAAAAAACTTTTCTGGATTTTATTCATGATGTCTTTCATAACAGATTTGAATTTTGATAAGTGTATGTCAAAGTAAATTATATACAACAATTATTGGGCAACAAAGTTAAAATTTAAATAAATTTTTTATTTTGTCATCTCAAAAAAAAAAAAAAATTAATTTGGTATTTATTCATTAAATTTTATTATTTCTTTACTTTTGTTGTCAGAATGTGAAATTGAATTTCTAAAACTTAAAATTTTTTGTTTGAAAAATATCAATTTTTGATAATAAATATCTCTATGAACAACTTTATTTAAGTAAAACAAATCAAATCAAAAATTTGATCTCATATGGCAGACCAGATTTTGTATGACTTTGCAAATGTGAATGTTGACTATTAAATCTAATATTGTAAATATTAGCAAATTATAATAACCACACCTGTGACATTTCTTTTTTATAAATAAGACAATGATTTTTAAATAATAGCATTCTAAAAAAAAAAGAAAAATTGTTATTAATTATTTATGATAAATCAGGCTTTTTTAAGGTTTTAGATATTATACACTATGTATTGAATCCTCAATCAATGTTCTACTCTTAACTCTATTTTTCATAGATCCTTTCAAGGTATATGTGCAATTCAGGTTTCCCCCTCCCCCTCCAATTTTTGTAATTTTCTTAAAAATTTATCTTTTATTCATTTAGTTTATTCACTGCTTTAACACCGGAAATCAGATTTTTCCAAATATTTTTTATTTCTTCTTCTAATCCATGACTCAAAAGCATCAATGTCTTCACATTCTTATTTTTATTGTTAGAGTCTAAATCATACTACAAGCATCACATTTTACAAAGTTTTTTTTTTTTTTTTTAATGTTCCACTTTAGTACTACACCATATAAACTTCTATCTTATTGAAACCTGTTGCCATTGCAATTCTCACTATTTTTAATACCAGTCAACTAAATTTTTAATATTTACATGCTTTAATCTGCTCTAAAACTTTCTGCCTGATTATAATTTTTAATCTTTTATAATAAACATTTCTTTTAGATTTATACTTATTTTGATTTAATTTTTTATAAATGTTATTATTATCAGCAAATTATGCAATGAATCTCATTAAGAAATTTGTATTTAAGTAATTGTTAAACAAAACAGGAAAAAGGCAAATAGTTTGTCTTAACCTTCATCCCTATTTACTGTAAAAAGTCTATTTAATCTTATAAATATATTTGATTAATTTACACAATTTTTAATAATATTTTTCCTATATAAAAAATATTTAAAATAGGATAAAAGCTATATAATCTTAATAAATTTTAATAGGTAATTTTAGATGTTCCCATAAACTTTTTCAATTAATTGAGTCAAATGCCTTGAATGAATATATATATATATATTGTAACTAAAAGAAATATACTATGACAATTACAAGTCTCTTAAGACTCAAAGTAGTCATGGTGGCCATAAATGCAAGTAGTGGCTACAAATGTATCACGCTTGTTGGGCAGCCATTTTGTAACTATCATAAATATTGATCTAGTCACTACAATCATGAGATAAATAAATTATCTAATTTCTAAACAAATAAAATAAAATGAAAATAATCACTGGCATAATTCTCTTAAGATTTAAAATATTCGCGATATTGGGAAGTCATTGTAACTAATAAAATATACTAGCCATTGTAATTAGATAAATAAATATTAGTTATTGCAACTGAATAAAAATGATAGTGAAATCAATGGAGTGAATTACACTTATCTCCAATAATATATTCTTTCAACAAAGAAAATCTATTTTCCACATATATAAGACAATTCATAGTCGCACACACTGGAGCTATTTGTAACTACTTAAAAATATCAAAAAAAAAAAAAATTTAATATCAAATATCATCAAGTTGGAAAAGGAAATCAGACTTTTATTCAGTTTGCCTGTGTACATGTGTTTTACCTGGGTGTCACTAGGTTGTCTAAACCTAGATAAAGTTCTATCATATCTGTTCATAGGGTACCTGGTTCAAATCGACTTAGTACATTCTTTACAACACATGCACTTGAATGAGTGAAAAACGACATTCTTATATTTTAGCTGTGTCACTAAAACTACAAGATCCCAATATCATAAATTCTCATTTAATCCTTTTATAGGTGTTACCAGCTCAGTATAAGTACATGGATTTACAGATGCATAGATGCTCTTGCTAATGGCTCACAAACATAGTGAGAACCATTATTTATATATGACCATTAAATACTATTTTTTTAACATATTTATTACTAATACTATTTTATGGATAGCCTAGCATTAAAATCATAATAGTAAAAAAATCAAATCATACATCACGTGACTTAACTTATTAAGCAAATGCCAGAAGAGAAAGCATTTAAAATCTTTATCTAGACGTATCCCTATCTCCAAACCAGTTTCGAGCTGATAACTCTCCTCAATGATGTGCTAGGATATTCGGACACTAGATCTAAAATACCAACTCAGGCGCAGCATTTATCTAATACTTAACAGATAGAGATTTTAAATGCTTTCTTTTCCGGCATTTATCGGAAAAGCTTGTTTAGAACTATTAGTACGTTCATTATATTATATTAATTAAAATCATGTATATTGATATAGCATAATTCACTGCTTCGCTGTAATTGCTTTTAAAGAATAAAGTAAGCCATATAAAAATATTGAAATTTTTTTTGATATTTGTGTATTTTCTACATTTTTCTATTTTATTTGCTTGTAAATTTATACAGTAAGAATGAAAACAACATTCATTCTTTATAGTTTTTATTTTTTTATGAAATCACTAGTGTTTATATATATATACTATTTAGTAATTTGATCTATTATTTGATATTTTGCCATTATAGGGATGTTTTTCCTGTGCTGGCAACAAAAAATTCTACTCAGAAGCAACAAAGTAGCAACAAATTAAAGAATTCTAGAGGGAAAAAGGAAAAGGTAAAAGTAATAATGATAATTTATAATGGTTAGATGAAGCTATTTTAAATGAATTCCACTATTTATCATATATTTATATTATAATAGGAAACAGTGTTACGTTTGTTTGAGACTCATAAATTAGTAGATGAGTTTACTCAGTGGTGTATGCAGTTTCTACAATGCATGCAGTCACAAGTTGATAGTAAGTTTTGATTTTAAATTATTAATTTTAATAAGTTTATATTTATATCGGTGCAATTTTAGTTTTTTAATAATTATTTTTTAAAAAATATAAAATTCTAATTTTATTTTGAACTTTATCTATGTCAGATTAAAAAAAAAAAGCACTTAGACTTGTGATTTATTAATAACAAATTCTTGTTACTTTTTTCTACCCTCTTCTAATCTGTCTTTTATCACTGTATATCAGCTTTTCTGGTAAATGTAATTTCCATTCTAGAACAACCCTGATTTTGTTATCAGTTCAAATACATTATATCAGTCTGTTAATTCTATCATAATTTCTTTTTATTCTGTTATAAAATAAATCCATTTTCTTTACACTTTTGACCTTCAAGTCTTCTATATCAATAATATGATTAAATGTTTTGCATTATGTTTGATGAAATCATTTTAAATTCTAATAACTTAAATATTAATACAAATCACTTACCTCTCCAGCTCACACAATATATGGTAAAATAAGAGCAGCTTTCCACTCTAGTGTCATCTGTATAGTAAGCTGGAATATCAATGATTACTAAATTTTAAAGCATTTAAATCCTTGATCCTCTTCTGACTTTTTACCTTTATCATTGATACTTGGTATTCAGGCAAGTTGGCTTGAGTTCAAAATCATGAGATATTCAGATTTTTAACTTAAATATTAAAATAGAATTGAAAGTGATTGTTAGATACATAATTGTCTTATTTCAAGCTTTGAATCCCAAGCCTGATTGAAGAAAGTAAGTAACTGAAATAGTTTTGTGAATGATGATTTAAATGAATTTAACATCTGGTAATCATTGATTACTTAAGCTTATTAAAGATAGCACTAAAATAGAGAATTGTTCTTACTATGTGTAAATGTATATATTTTACTTAATTTTGAGCAATATAAAATATATTTTTATACTTCTTCCTTTCCACACATGCACACACACATTTAGTATATTATCATTCAATACTTAAAATCTTTCATTTTGAGAACAACATTTGTTAACAAGATTTAGAACTGAACAAGCAGGTAAACTTTCTTAAATGTATTAATAATGATATTTCTAAAGGATAATTAAGATGAAAATGGGATGATTAAATAAGAAATAGTCCAAGGAATGTGAAAAATTCTAGTGCTGCATTAGGAAAAGGGGGGGGGGGATACAGTTGGAGAAAAATTTGAATATTGAGTGAGCGTGTAGTATAAAGCTTAGATGATAGAGGATTAGCAAGCTATTTCAAGTAGATAAAGTAACGGATATTATTGAATTGAGCTATAATCAAATTGGAAAAAGTGAAAGGAATGAATAATTTGGAATAGAAATTTGTTTCACTTTAGGAAAATCTGTAATAGTTTGAATTAATAAAATTGTAAAAGTTAAAAAAATGTAAGCATTTAATTACTATAAAAAACATAGTGAAAAATCCTACACTGTTAGACAATTGTAGACTAGTAGATATAAAATATGCTCATATGTAATATTGAATAGATCAAGACTTGGATAAAGAATATACAATTTGAAGATAGATTTAGAACAGATTTATTCATAGAGAGACATTGGAAGATATTTAAACATAATTGTTTAAAGTATATTTAGATATAGAAAAAGTTTATGATAAAGTATTGAGTTCTTTATCTAAAATTTGTTGGGAAAATCTCAAAAATATGGGAGTAGATGGAATTACTAATTATTGTTAAGGATTTTTATAAAAATATTTTTTATAAACATCAGATATGGGATATAAAGTTCATTTGACACTATTAATATTTATTATATTTTTAAGAGAAAAAAAAATTTGAGGATAGAGATTAGAATTCTCATAGTGAGAACCAAGAAAGTATATAACTTAGGTCCGTCTTTTTTTTTTTTTTTTTTGCAGAGGGTAAGATAGTAAGGTAATTTTTTCAAATAGCATAATGGATATGGCTTATTACTGAAGAAGAAACATGAAAATTAAACTTGGTGAAGCTGAATATGAATTTATGCAGGGAGGGTAAAACTAAAAAAGAGTGGGATATATATATTTTACAGAAACGGAGGAATTTTTCTAATATTATAAAATAAACATTTGTATCACTGATGGAAATTTTAAATCGATAATGTAATTTTATATGATGTACAGATATGCATTTCACAGTGTAATTTTTTTATCTATTTCTAGAGATATTTTATTTTTATATAAATGAATATATGCTACACTTACTCAGAGAAAATGAAATGAAAAATTGATTAATTACTGTCCCAAAAAGTCAGCTTACATTTTTATATTTTGTTTGAATTTTTTAATTTTATGTAAATTGTAATATAATTTACTTTTATTTCCTATTCCAAAAATAAAGTCAATAGTTCTATAAAATCACTGGCCCGGGAACGTTATATTTATGTGTTTTTGCTTAGCATCAATGCCATCAAGCGGCTGATACAATAGAACAGAACATTACCATTTAATATATTGTATATATATGTTTTATGTATTAACTTGTTTTTATTTTTAAATATTGTAATTTGCTCATTTTAAATATTATAATTCATTGATTAATCTGCTTTTTAAAGTCATCTTTATTCAGAAAAACCTAATTAAAATAACATAAATTAACATCACATGACCACCACCTCTTATGCTTGTGTATAACTGTTGTTAAAACAGGCAGTACTCACCATATATATTGCCACACACAGCAAGCTAGAGTAATCAATGGATGCCAGAAGGCTTCTGCATAAAATCCTCATCTAGTGCCTACTCATTCAATATCCCCAGACTAGTTTCTGGCTTATGGCCTTCGTCAGTGAGGAGCCTTGGATCTGAGAGCACTGCACCTAGATCTTAGGATCTAATGCAACCCTCCAGCAACCACCTTTCATCTCCATTTAACTACAAAACTATGAGTCTTAAACTGAAAACACCTTCATGTTTTCAACCCAAGCCCATAAGCTTTTATAGTCATATGGGTCTGAACCCAGTTCAGTACCCATACATTTTGGTGTCTTTGGTTCTTTAATAACCATAGCCATCACTATCCTATTAGGCAAGATTAGTTTTAAGCCAATAAACATTACCATTGATTACTCTAGCTTGTTGTGTGTGGCAATGTATATAGTGAGTTTTGCTTGTTTTAACAACAGTTATACACAAGCATAAGAGGTGGTGGTCATGTGATGTTTATTGGCTTAAAACCAATCCTGCCTAATAGGATAGTGTTGGTTACGGTTATTAAAGAACCAAAGACACCAAAATGTATGGGTTACTGAACGACCCATATGACTATATAAGCTTATGGGCTTGGGTTGAAAACATTAAGGTGTTTTCAGTTTAAGACTCATCATTTTGTAGTTAAATGGAGATAAAAGGTGATTTCTGGAGGGTTGCATTAGATCCTAAGATTTAGGTGCAGTGCTCTCAGATCCAAGGCTCCCTCACTGACGAAGGCCATAAGCCAGAAACTAGTCTGAGGATATTGGATGAGTAGGCACTAGATGGGGATTTTATGCACAAGCCTTCTGGCATCCATTGATTACTCTAGCTTGCTGTGTGTCAATATATATAGCGAGTTTTGCCCGTTTTTGATTTCTAATTATTAAAAACAACTGCTTTATTTTAACTTTCATAATTGATGACTATAAAATTGATAAATAATAATTATTTTTATTTTGAATTCTGGATTTTGCATTGTCCTAGGAAAAACAACAAGATATGTTAATACTAATTCATGGTGATGTAAGTGCCTTTTGAAAAGTAATATTTTTAATAAAAAGTTGACCCATTTCCCATATATCAAATGTCTATCTACTTTTAAACAAATATTGCAGCTATTGAAATTGAATTTTTATAAGACAGAAGTAACTTAACATTAGTTGAAATAATAACAGATTTTTGTTGAGCAGAAAAATAAATAAAAATAGAAATAGACACAATTAGTGATAATTTATGAATTGATACAGATTTTACTATGAAAAAAAAAAATACATTAATGATTTTTTTCAAAAGTAGCACATAAGAATATTTTTCATGTTGGGAATTTATACAGAGCAACTGGGCTTAAGGAAATCCTTGGGAAATAAACATGAATTATTTACATGAGCATGAATCTAAGTGACTTAGATTTTAAATGAGATAATGGCTTGAAAAATTTAATAAGTCATACTAATGTAATTAATATTGTTAAATGAATGTAATTAAACTCATTATAAGTTTAGATCTTATCTCTAGACAACTATGGAATAGCTTAATGATTGAACCTAATTTAATTATTGTAATACTATGACTTTAACTATTATTTTGTATAAATCAAATTCTAAATATGTACAAATCTAATCAGTGCTTCATGTAGTATGTTTTTATTATGATTTTTTTTTTTGTTTGTTTACTTTTGTTTTAAATCTTTCATTGATGCTGTTTAAATTATTTTTAAAAAGTATATACATATTATTTGAGAATATAGAGATGCGGATTAGTTAGTAAGTAAGTTTTTACAATAAAAGGAGCTATTACATAACAATTTCACAAGAAAAATTGTATTTTTTGTTTTATAAATTATCATAATAGTAGTGCATCAAAAGTTTTATAGGTGTTGGAATTGATACACAATTAGATAGGAATAATTTGAAAATAATATCTATTAAATAAAAAATGTAAATAATATTCAGTAACTCTTCCAGTCGTAGAATGACTGTCATGATGCAGGATAAAAATATCAATAGAATTTGATTATTTATAATATCAAAATTTAAATTATACTTTAAATTTTGCATTAATTTTATATTGAGACAAAATAATCTCATAGCCATAATTATTGATATTGCCACAATTGAAGAATATAAAGTAATATAATTCTTTATTGAACATAAATAAAATATTGGTGATATGATGTTGGTAGAAATCAAATGATTAAAAATAGTGAATTATGAGTGTATAGATGCAATATATACTTTCATTATTAATTATGTTAAGTTGTAAAGATCCAACCATTGTTTAATTTTTGAAATTAGTTTTTTTTTACGATACAAAAGCTTTATGATAAATATTTTTTTATTGCAATTTTTTTTCTTTTATATTAAGAAGGATAAGACATTTTAAGGTATATAAAGGTAAAAAAATAACATAAATAGACCATTATACGGCAAAACTTTTCCTGTATTTTTCAATAGAAAAATCATGAAAGAGAATTCAAAATCATTAATTTAGTCAATGCCAATTTGTGACAGTTTTGTAAGTTTTTTGTTTATTCTGTAATTAAGAGTTATTAATATCCAATTTCTGATCAATAATCATATGGCTTGTTGAGTTGATTATAGACCAACCTGCAAAAAATGATAAACTTGCTTGAAAATTTTTAGCCTAAAAGAAATTTCCATCTGGATTTGAATACCAAATTACAGAATATGTATTATGTATATATTTATTGATATAATATCTAACCGTGACAGTTTGTTCTAATGCAGAAATCAAGAATATGAAAACAGTGCATTTGTTTTAAATTGCTAATGATATAAATTGGAAAAACTCTCAGATATGTCAATTAATAATACCAGTCAATTTAAAATATCTTAAAATAATTTGTATGATTGATTTAATACTCATTCTTTCTAGCCTAAGTATTTCAGACAATTCTTTATATAATAAAATGAAGTAACAAGAGAAGATAGTCTGATCTTTTTTTGTAAAAATGATTGTCTCATGCTGGCACTAGAGAATATTTCAATTACTTATGACATGAGTTATAATCTCATGCTTACATATTATTAAGTACTGGATGTATATTATATGTGTGTGTATGTGCGTGTAATTTTAAAGGAATGCAGTTTTATAGTTAACTGGTTTTAACCAAATTCATTGTATAATGAAATTGGTTTCACTATGAAAACATATTTTTCATGCTGTTATCTATACAATTCATTACTACATTTGATAAAATGATAGATTTTTATATTTCTAACTACTGATAATGAAACAGTTTATTTTTTGAAATAATATATATATCAGATGGTTAGTAAACTTCTTGATTTAACTGCAAATAAGATTTCAGATCAAATGTTTAGCTTTTAATAAATATCGGCTAAAATATATTTGATTTTGAACTTATATACAAACTATATGTAATAATTAAAAATTGTAATCACATTCAAAATAAATAGTATTAAAATGACAATTGAATAATATAAACTATAATAATGCTACAGCTAGTTCTAAGTATTTCTATCATTTAAGCAACAAGTAAAATTGTTATTCAATTGGCATTTTACACAGTATATTCCAGTGTTAAAATGACTGTTTTTCTCTCAAGCTGCCTGCAGTTTCATCTCTGAATCAACAAATACTATATAGCGTTATAGTTTAACTATTGACCGGGAAAATTTTTAAATACTAGTTTCTCTAAATCATGAGTTATGATATTAAATGCAACAGTGTGTTGCATAATTTTGTTGGCAGACACACTAACATCAAATTTTTGTGTTAAATTGGAAAAAACTCCTACTGAAACATTTGAAATGATTCAAACTATATATGTATAAGCCATGAGTTATAAGAACATTTTCAAGTGGTTTGTAAGATTTTGTGATAACAGACAGCACATTGAAAACAATCCACAGCCAGGTGATCAAACGTTGCCAAAATTCTTTGAACTGATCACTATGTGTCTGTCAGACTTATTGAGGAATTCATTAGTATCTTCAAAATCATTGTCCATAGTCTTTTAAGGGAAGATTTAAAAAATTAAAAGTTGTGAAAATGTTTTGTGCCTCGTTTGCTGATAATGTCAGAATGGAGCAATGCAGAAAACAGCAACAACACTTGTGGAATTCTTGTTCAATATCATAACATGGTATTTTCTTTACAAGCTATCAATCAAGCTGGTGCAGAAGAGAGATCATCAGAAAAAGAAAAAAAAATTCTACTTACTGAAGAGTCAATATCAAATCATTGCTCAGTATTTTTTTTTTAAAGGCATCATTTACTACGAATACATTGCTGAATGTCAGATATAAACAGTAATTAATATTTGGGTGTTTTTGGATTAAAATTTTGTGCAAATGATCTGAATAACACAAGCAAGGCCCTTGATTGTCATTGCATAATAATGTACCATCCCATAATGCCAAGATTGTGTATGATTTTTTAGCCAAAAAAAGCACTGTGCTTGAGCAATCCAGCTTAACTCCCACTGATTTTTGGCTATTTTCAAAATTAAAGTCAACCATGAAAAGAGTACATTATGATTTAATTCAGAACATCTGGAAGTTTGAGACAAAGTTTTGGCAGATGATTCCAATGATGGATATCTAGGACTGCTTCAAAAGATTTTACAATTGTTTCCAGCTGTGCATTCAGTCATGAGATTATTTTGAGTAATCAATAAAAACAAAACATAAATAATACTTTGTTTTATTTATCATCAGACACCTCTTTACTGGAACACCTATATATTAGTATTCTGGATAATTTCAAATTATAATGCTATGTTATCTACTTATTAGTTAAAGAAAAAAAAACATTAAATAGAGATGTTTTTCAATGTTATTGTTCTTCTACTATTCTCCTAGTATTTAGTCATTTAACACTATCTATTGAGTCAGGATAAGTGCTATAACATTTTAAAATTATTGTTTGGTGTTAATTGTAAGTATAATTATATTCTCAATATGATAAATTGTAACCCTCATGGCTGAGTTTACAAGTGTTGCTGTTATACTAATATTTTTAATATTGTCATTGTCAACCATTATCATTCTACTGCGGGATGAAGGTCTCTTCAAATTCAATCCATCTTCCTCAATTCTCTAGCCTCTTTGCACACTTTCTTATTTCATCCATCCATCTCACATGTGATCTCTTTCTGGGTCTTTTACAATCCCTAGAAATCCAGTTTTAGATTTCAGTTGGCCAACTATAATCATCTCTTCTAGAAATATGCCCAGCCCAATTCTACTTTAGCCTTTTAATTCTTTCAATGATGTCAGTAACACCTGTTTGTTCTTTTACTCATATATTGCATTTTCGATCTCTTCTTGTTACTCTTAACATGCATCTCTCAATACTTCTTTGAGTGGTCTGGAATCTCTGTATTGCTCTTCTATTAAGTATCCAAGTCTCAGATCCATGAGTAAGAACTGATAAAACCATTTATTAAAAACCTTTCTTTTCAAACACATAGGCATATTTCCTTTTAATATTATTTCTACCAAAAGCACTCCAACCAAGTTTAATTCTATGATTAATTTCATCCATTATGTTTCCATCACCAAGGTATTTGTAGTTGTTAACTTCTTCTAACTCATCACTAATCGGTCTTTATTTTCATCTTTTGAGAAAATCCATTGAACATTATTTTAATCTTTTTAACAGTTATCTTTAGTCCTACTTTCTTACTTTCATCTGATAACTCCTGCAACATTTCCTGAAGCTCTAAAATATTATTTGCAAAAACAACTACATCATCTGCAAAATCTAAATGACTTAAATAATCTCCATTTACTTTTATTCTTTTTGTTTTCCATTTTAATCCACAAAATACTTCTTGCAACGCTGCTGTAAAAAAATTTGGAGATATGGAATCATTCTGTCTTACACCCATCTCAGTGTTAATCTTCCTAGTATCATTATGTAATCTAATTATTGCTGTTGCATTTTTATAAATATTCTTCAGAATATGACAATATCCTGGGTCTATACCTTGATGATCCAGTGTTTTAATCACTGAAGAAATGCTTATAGAGTCAAATGCCTTTTTACAGCCTACAAATCCAAAGCATAATGGCAACTCATATTCATTGGTTCTTTCTATAACTTCTCTCAATACTTGGATAAGATCTACTGTACTAAAACCACTTTTAATTCCAGCTTGCTCTTTTGATTGATTGAAATACAATGTTCTCTATAGACGAGTTGTAAATTATCTTGGAAAAATTTTGAATAAAACTGATAAAAGGGTGATAGGTCTGTAATTTTTAATATTTTATCACCTTTTTTAAATATTAATACTGCATTTTTCTAATCGTCTGGTACATATTTGTCATTTGGTAAATAATTTTGCCAAAATTTTTTCTATTTCTTCACCTGCTTTTTTTAATATATTGATTATAATTCCATCATTACCTGGAGCTTTTCCCTTCTTCATAAATTTATTTGCATGGTCTCACTTCTTCATTTAAAATCCTGGGCAATTCAGAAAATAATAATAGATGTAGGTGTTCTTTGTTCTTTATTACTATATAATTCTTGATAGAACTCTTCTATCCATTTCATGATTCATCTCTTTTTTTAGTAATAGTTCTATCTTTTTTTCTTATTGCAGGTATAAATTTCCTACCAATACCAAAATGTTTTTTTTTTTACACTCTTGAGACTTTTATTCTCTTCTACAGCTTTCCTTGCTAGTTCACAATTCAATCCTTCTTATTGCATCATTTTTTATATATATTCATATTCCTTTTTTTTTTTCGTAAATGCTCTAGTCTCAGTAGAAATTTTATTGGTCAATTACTGTTTTTTTCTACCAGCTGTCTTTGTTGCAGTTTTTAAAAGTGTATTAGTTATTTTTCTATTAATTTAATTCAAATATGATTCATGTTAAAAATCTATTAATACTTGAAACTGATGTGCAAATTCTAATTTAAATTCATTAGAATGTTTCTGAAGATTAGGTTTTTGTCTCTTTAGTTTTACATTGACATGTATCTTACATCTTATTAATTAATGATCACTTCCTGTATTAAATTAATTAAGAACATTACAGTCTTGAAATACATATTTTTTGTTAGTAAAATATAATCCAATTCTGCTGTATTTCATTTGGATGCTTCTATGTCCATTACCTTTTAAAAAATTTTCTCGAAAAAAGAATTCTTAATATGTCCTCTCTCATTTCTATTACCATAACCGAATTTACCTACAGCACTTTCATTTGTTTACCAATTTTAGCATGAAAGTCTCTCATAATTTTAAAACGTTGTTTAGTCTGATCAAAAGCCTTTTGTATATCCATATAAAAATTTTCTACTACTTCATCACTATGAGAACTTGTTTGGGCATAAACCTGAATTATTTGCATTTGGTATCTGCTATTACATTGAATAACTAATCTTGCCACTCTGTCTGATACACCATCAATCTCCACAATGTTGTTCTTTCACTTTTATTTATAATAAATCCTATTCCACTTCTTCTTCCAATATTTGTGCCTTTGTAATAGAGTACATGTTCACTTTTTAGATAGTTTTTCCAATTCATGCAATCTTTCTTCCCTTGAAAGTGATTTGCAGTTGTAAGTACCTAATTAAAAAGTCGTCATCAATTGACAGCCTGAATCCACAATTGGAGGGTTCTTAGCATCCTCTGCCTTCGAACATCAACCACTGTCTTGGCTGGTGACTTTACAGGTACTGGTAATAAGGGCTATGATTTATTTTTGTCTGACATGATTGTATATATCTATTAGAAAAAAAATTATTTTATTCACACTCATTCTGTCGTATCAGGCAACTGAGAAGAAAAACCATGGTGTTTCTTGATCTTAAACACCAATAACTCACCACACTGGATAATGTATGTTGGTGAGTAGCCCATCCATGTTCATGTACTATATGAATAATCACATAGTAAATTTTTTCTGCTCGATTTCTTTAAGGTCTCCAAGAGGAATCAAAGGATCTACTTTCAGTTAACAGCTAACTCTTTTCTGCAGCCTTTTCATTTTTATGAATAAAAAAATACAACTATCATATATATATAGAATCGATTTTATGTGTCTTAAAATATTATAAATAAGTGTAAAGATAAAATGTGTTATTTTTTTATTTTAAAAACTAATATTACAACTTTAAATAAAAGAAATATTAGTATGGAAACCAGTCACAAATGACTGGGAGAAAATAAAAATGTTGCTATGGAAACCAACAGAAGCTTTCAAAACTTGTCTGCTTTTTAAGAAACCAAGAAAAGAATTGCACATCACTGTGATGTCTCTTAGTATCAAGAAGTCAATAAAATGTAAAGATTTTTCAAGTTTATATTATGCATTTTATGGAGTAGGGTTCAGAGTGCTTCCCCTGATCTTTCCAGTAGACTAAAATATGCCTTAAAAATTAATCTCGATTCTGCCAATCTATTCATCATTATATTTGACAGTTAATTGCTATAAAAGTAAAACTAGTTATCTAAAGTGATTATCTCATAGAAATGTAATTTTTTAAATTAATCTGTGAATCTACCTATTTTAAATGCCCAGAAGAAAATTGCAATGGAAACGAAGAACCAGAAGCTAAAATATTATATTGCCAGAAAACATTAAAATTTAATGGTCATGTTCCCAGATTTACAGATACCAAATACACATGTGAGCTCACAAAGATATTAAAGTAAATCAACTGAACTTTCTATAAATGTCTTCAAAGACATTGTAAGTTAAAGATTTTTTCCCACTCACATGTGATTGCCATATAATTTTCTTAATTGTAAATATGTAAATATTTGTTTTATAATCATTATTATTATTTGATTAAACCTTATTGTTATTGTTAATAATTTTATTGTTTGTCATTTTTCATCTGAACCAAGTTGATTATTTATTTATTAATGTAATAAGTTATTAGGTGGAGAGGGATAACTATTAGGAAATATAATTGAATCTGCATGGAACTTTTTTTTATATAGGCTTAATTTGATCATTTCTTGTGACTAGAATTTATTTATCAATTAAAAATAAATTATATTCAGTCACTCCATTATGTACATAGTCACCTGTTAGCTTTCTTTAAATTGCCCTAGACAAAAATTTATTTGCCAAATATTGTAATTGTTTTTATTATTTAATTGTTAACTGAATCCATTACCAATCGTTTTTAGTAGGGCACTTACTGTTGCAATGTATATATGTGTCTAATAAATAAACAGTATTATGAAATGTTAAAACAGGCAAAACTCTCCATCCAGTAGTGCCACTCAGTGCAAGCCAGAGTAATCAATGGGTGCCAGAAGGCTTTGTGCATAAAATCCATATCTAATCCTACTAATCCAATATCCCCAGACTAATTTGAGAGCACTGCACCTAGATCTTAGGATCTAATGTAAACCTGCTGGAGGGTTGCATTAAATCCTAAGATCTAGGTACAGTGCTCTCGGATCCAAGGCTCCTCATTGATGAAAGTGACAAACTAGAAACTGGTCTGGGGATTTTGGATGAATAGGCACTAGATAGGGATTTTATGCACAAGCCTTCTGGCATCTATTGATTACTCTGGCTTGCACTGAATGGCACTACTGTATGGAGAGTTTTGCCTGCTTTAATAACAGTTATGAGCAAGCATAAGAAATGGTGATCATGTGATATTATGAAATATACATATATATATATAACTTTTTTTTTTTAATGATTAATCATTAAAAATTTAATTGCATTAATTTATTTATCTCTGAATATTAATTTTGTAAATCAATGTAGTCAAAAACAATTTTTTATTAATTTTTCAAATGGGAATATTGAATTCTCTACTAGTTAGCTTGTGGGGAAAATATATTAAATTTCAGAAATTGCCTATTATAAAATGTTTAACTAAGATTTCTTTTTTAATTATACTTCATCTAAGAGCATACCTAATTGACTTCCTCTTTATAATTTTCTCAAAATAGGTTTTCATTTACTCTTTTCAATTCTTCTATTTTCTAATCTTTTCATTGTATCTTTTTCAATATCTCTCCAAATTCATATCTTTACAGATTCCAAATTTTGTTCTTCTGTTTCTTTACTTATTATGAATATTATATTTTAGTTCTTTAATAATTTATGATTATTTATTTATAAATATATGTTTGTATTTTTTTTTTTAGTTCCAACATTTGTGACATTTTTGAAAGATATTGAATCTCCTCATGAGGTAATTTACTTTTATATTGCAACCATTTTATTTATATATATACTGTATATGGAATTATAGATCTAAATTTTATTCATTTACATTTAAGACAAAATAAGATGAGCATTTCATTAATTACTGTCAAACAGTCCCATATATTAAATCAGATTATCTTCTGTAAGTTTTTCTAGTCCCACTTATCTAAAACTTGTAGCTATTTTTGTTTTTAAGATTTTTTTTTTTTTGCTTCCTCTGTAGGTTTTTTTCAACATATCTATCTCATCATTCCTCTGCTATAAAGTCTTATCAAATTCGCCTCCTTTTACTCTTTTTTAACAATTCTACATTATAAATTTAAACTCTTTAATTATTTTTATTCATTTTTGTTTCTTAAAAGCTGTTTTTTTTTTTTTACTTACATTCTCTAATATATTTATTTGTTTTATCACTATAGTTTAAGTAAGACACTTGAGAGAACAATAGAAAGAATTTTTTGGTTTCAATTGAAAGCTTCTAAAATTGAGATTAACAAATTTTAAATAATGAGTGGGTTTTTTTTTTGTTTCAGTTGAAAACTTGCTTTAAGTTACAATAAAATAAAAGTACTTTATAACTTACTTTAAAGTAAATTTGTATGCATTAAAGAAAGTTACTTTACAATATAGTTTTGTTAGGTATTTTTTTTATAAAAAACCGGTCTTAGAATTTCAGTACAATTTAACTAATGGACACATACTAAATTTGATATATACATAAGGAGTATATATATAAACTATAGTGTCAAGTCCATTTAGGTACAATAGATTGGACATTTTTATTTACCATGCCAATACTTTAAAAATTTAAAAATAAATAAAGATGACAAATGTGTTTACAGTAAATGCTTTTATTTGTTATGCACTAAAAAACGAAAAAATAATTGTTTCTTCAACTATAATTGGGTTTCTTAGATTGAACTTGAAATGAAAACATGGGAACCACATAGGGATGGAGTTAATTTTTGTATCACAATCAAGTTCAATCTAAAAATTTTAGTTGTGGTTGAAGAAACAATTATTTCTTTTGGTTTTTAGTGCACAATAAATAAAAGCATTTACTATAAAATATTTTATATCTGCATTTATTACTTTTTATTTTTATTTATTTTATTTTTTTTTACACTATCTAACTTCATTACTTCAGTTTTAATTATTTTATATTAACTTATTGTATGCTTAATCAGTCTTATAATACATTTTATTAAAGTCAGTTTTCTGTCTACAATTGTCATATCATTAGCAAATCTAATTCATTTGACCCTCTTGTCCTCATTAGCAATTTCATTCTTGATAAAATAACTTTAATTCAACATCTCACTTGTCTAAAAATTATTCTATAAAGAATCAGCTTTACAAATGTCGTCTGATTGATATATATATATTATCCAATGTATACTTTTTTTTTAATATCCAAAAAAGTAACCTACTTCTTTTTCAAGATCTATAAAACAATTTTTTTTTTCTCTATAAATATATTTCTCAATAATAATTTTCACTATTTTAGTTATATGTCTAGTTTCTATTTTTTCTTAATCACATAAACAGGAATATATTTAATCTAATAGAATTTCATTGAGTAAGGCTTTTTCTCTAGTAGAATCATAATTATTGAGAAAAGGCTTCTCTTCTAAATCTTAAATTTTATTCAAATGTCTATCAATTCTGTCGAATCTTTTTTTTTTTAATATTTTTTAATAATTCAGTTGGAATCTTTTTATCTTAGTTACTGCTTTTACAATTTTGCCTTTCATTATTGCATGACTTATTTTATTCTTTCGGTACTAGTATCATCGTGCTGTTGCTAGCCCAAACAATTAAATATACCATTTATGAGGTTATAGTGTGTTATGCTAATTTCTCAAAATTACATTAAAAAAAACGGCAAGTAGACAGCGATTGTTAGTTTTTGTAAATAAAAAATTTCTTCAAATTAATGCTTATACTACCAGAAATGCCTTAAGTGCTTTGTGCGATAGAAGAAGCAAACAGCCTTACTACTGATATTGTTTTTGTACCGTTGATGATACTAGTACCATTCTATTTATATGACTCTTTTTTCAGTTAATATTCTTCCCCATCTTTTTAATGCATCTACTTTTTTTACCAGTAATTTATCTGAATACACTTCTATATACCTGAATAATAGTAGCAAGTTTTTTACACAATAGTGCCACTTAGTAATCAATTAATGCTAGAAAGTTGTGCATTATAATCCATATCAATGCCTGTCTATCTAATATTCTCACAATAAGGAGTCTTGGATCTGGGAGCAGTGCATCTGGATTATTTAATCTAGTGCACCCAGCACCTATCTTTTATTTTTTTGGTTAACTATAAAGCTATTAGCCAAAACTAAAAACTGATGTTTTCAGTCTAAGCTGCACAATCTTTAGCAGGTATTGATTATTAGAGCTTGCACTAGGTTGCATTATTGTGTAGGAAAATTTCTACTGCTTTAATAACTTGTGTAAGCATTAGAAAAGATGACCATGAGAGATTTTAATGGTTTAATACCTGAATAATGATTAGTTGTTTTTAGAAATGCTTTCAATCTTACTATTACCATTGCATCATTTACTAAAGTGCTACTTATAAACCTTAATTTTGTTATACCTATTTTTATCTCCAAATAAAAAAAGTACACATTTTCTGTGTTTTTTGTTCAGAATTCTGAAATATATATAGTTTTTTGATCTCTAGTCTTCTTTGGCTTGTTCTTACTTCTATATTCCATGTATTTATTTTTACAATAATTTTTAGATTTATAATCTCTTTACATCAGAGCTGAATTAATGTAGTTACTTCTTGGAACCTTCACTGTATTAGTTTTCTAGTACTTATGACATTCTTTATTAATTTGGTGCAAGGTCTCCATTTCCATTGTAAATTGCATATGTTTTATATTGTACACAATTAAATAAGATTTAAACAATCTAGATAATATTATATTAATTTTTTATGGAAAAGATTCTTGAGTTCTTCAAGAAATGTTAAATAAAAATATCAACTTTTCACTTATTGTTCAGGAATTGTCAACAGGGGCTCAATATTATTTAAATCAGATGATTGGGAAGATCATGGAAATTGTGTAACATCATTCTTCTATTCAACAAACCAATATTTAACGGTATTTTCTATATGAATTGGATCCATGTCATCTTAAAAGAAAAGAAAATTATGTGAAAACAATATTCCAAACTTTGAATATGCTTCTCTAAATGTTCAAATAGGATATAACTGTAATTCATTATTGCAAGATAAATATTTCAATTAAGAAAATAATACAATATAAATGTGCAAATTATGACATTTTCAGAAGACTGTGAGGTTGACAGACTTAAGCCCTTTAAATGGTTTGAAAAAATGCAAACATTGTTTATTTGACTACGTAGTATGCTTTTGGTTATTCATTATTCAGTTTTATACTTACGAAACTACCATTTTTATCTATTAACATTCACTTCACAAACTGATAGCTTTTAAATAGCAGCTTAGCCACAAGTATTTTATATGTGAAGCTCACAATGGAATTAATTTGGTAGACATTAAAGTATTCTGTTCAGATGAGTGTTGTTCCACTGAAGCTTCATCTTTTTTTTTTATGGTCCTGCTTAATATTTATGAATCTTTCTTGATAAATATTGTTAGCTGACCAAAGTTCATCCTAGCAGGTTTTTTCTTTTATGTCTAATGAATAAATCATCATCTTGTGATTTTAAAGCATTAAATAATTCACATTTGGATATTGATGCTACTGCTAATCAGATATCAATAATTGACTTTAATATGAGCAATATTTTTTTTATAAATTTATAAAGTTGATACCAATTTTCAGTCACTTCTTTCCATCTTTTTAGTTTATCTGTGAAAGAGAAAACTGTTGTCTTAGTATATGTTAATTTACTTAATTCCATTAGCAGTGAATGATATACTTAATTCTGGAAATTAACATTTCTGATACTTATCGGAAATATTTTTTGTCAGAATTAAGCATTTGCATTTGTTTTTCGAAATGAAGTGAATACATTGTCAGAAAAAAATTGAGGAGAATGTAAAAATTTATTATTCAGAAGGTAAAGGAAGTCATAGTGGAATAAATATTGTATATTCAAAAAGAAATGGGGATTTTAAAAATAGAACTTTTATAAATGGTGCAAGGTTAGTTGTTAAACTGAAAACAGTTCTGTCATCTGATGACTGGTTGTTTAAGCATACATGCTAACTAATGATCATAGTGATGATAAAAAAGAATGAATAAAGAAATTGGAAAAAATATGTAAAGTAATTATATAATGACAATAAGGGATTGAAATGCTATACTGTTATAAAATAAAAAACAGATAATCAAAATTGTTGATTATGGATTATAAATAAAAAATAAAAGATTAACAAGTTTTATGAAGAAAATAATATGTTTGTAATGAATCACAAGTGGGGAACTTATAGAAGTGATAAGAGTAGATTTTGTTTTATGTATTAAATCAAAGTAAATTTAGGAACAATATTAACAGTTCACAAACTGGAACTGATATAGATTCAGACACAACTTAATTATTATAAAACTTTTAAGAGAATAAAAACTGATTAAAAAATATATATATAGATTGAAAGGATATATTAAGAACTTGAAAGAAGCTATTACGGAAAATTGTTGATATTTGATAGAGAAGAAAATAGTTGTAGATAAAGGTTAATCATTGAAAATATTTGAAAACAAAGATAGGAAATATTCAAAAAAAGATTATAGAAGAGGCAAAAGAGAAAAAAGCCTTGATTAATGATGAGATGATTAATAACATGATGGATGAAAAAAACAGAAATATATATTTATATTGATTCTAATGATTTTATTGAGCATATAAATAATTTAATAGCTTATTAAATATGTTAAATTATGAATATAAACTCATTCATAAAACAAAATCTGAATTTGCAAATAGTGTCCACCTTTTATTATATCGATAGTAATCTGATATAATAACAGAAGGTGAATCGTGTTTGCAAGTTCATTTAAATGATTATTTGGGTATCTTTATTGTGAACTACCTTAATAATGTATCTGATCTTGTTTATTTTTGTGAACGAATTTATAGAAGTAGGTAAAAATATGTACAGAAAGCTTAGCAGTGATGTTTAGATTTGAAATTAATAAACTTAGTCAAATGTAATTAAAAGATATAGGAATTACAAAGATGAATAAATTTGATTTAATAGTTTGGAGAAAAAACAGTCATGTAATTGTAATAGATAATAAAGAAAAAAATAGATTATTAATAAAGAAGAAGAATGTATTAAAAAGGTAGAAAAGGTATAGAAGTGAAATCACTGAATTGATAAAGATAATAACCCTTTGTGTAACTTAAATAAATATGAAATAGATCATACAGTAATGAAGGATATGAGTGTTAAAGCAATAAACAAGATTAAATAAAGCTCGAATATTTGGTGAGATTCTGATTGAATTGCGAAAGGCTATTGAAGAAAAGAATTTGCGAGAATTAATTATTTTTAAGATAATTTATGACTTAGGAGAGTGCCACTAGATTTTTTGCAACATTTGTAATTCCATTAGGAAATGGCTTAATGCAACAATTTTTGAAAAGTAGATTAAATTTTTTTTTATATTAAGATATTAAGAGTTTTGAATATATGTATTTCTAATAGATTAAACATGTTTTTGTTTAAAAAGAACAGTTTGTATTCAGAAAATAAGACTGCACTTGGAATACTTGTGGCAATTTTTGAAAGATTAATACTTTTTTATTTTTTTGAAAAGGTTTTTGATGGATTAAATAGATTGTCTTTTTTAGATATTCTGAAGAGGAAAGATGTTAGGAAATTTGTGTTTGAGTACAGAAAGATTAATGTATTTGTTTCATTGGGTTCCAGGCTTTAGAAGATACTATATTTTATATAATATAAAATTTTTAACATTTATATATTGTGACTCTGTGCTATTACACATGGCCTCTATTAAGTATTTTATATATAGAATTTGTGCTATTCTACTCTAAAAAAATAAAAGTAATAATATTTAACTTGTAAATTGTGCTATCTACTTTGTGTAGCAATATTTTATTTTAATTTAATCAGTATTAATGCAAACTACTTAATATTTTATAAATTGTGGAGTTATTTAAAAAATATATTACTATAACAGTAAAACTAATGCAAGCTAAAAATGTTAAATAAAATATTTAGTTGTGTAGACTATAAGCAATAAAACTAGATAAAATTTAATATTGTCATTATAAGCATTTAAAATCAGTTATTTAAGTAGTTTATTATAAATGATAGCTAAAAAATTAATATTTAAAAATGTATTTTAAAAAAATTTTTAATTTTGAAATTTGTTAAATTAAAAAAATTTAAATAATAGAACTCCCTTTGAATGTGTATGTGTGCATGAGAAATTAGAGTGCATACAAGCATTTTTAATTTCTTGCTTTTAAAGGTTGGAATGATTACTTGTAAATATTGAATGTTTACAATGAAAGTTAACATGAATTCAGGCAAGAAAGGGTAATACTTCTGATCAGTTTAAATATTAATAAAAATGTAATAATTTTATCTTAGATAATAATCACAAATAATTATAATTTGGTCTAATTTTATTATTTTAACTTATTAAATCTTTAATTAATAAATTTCACTTGATTTTTTTTTATTTATTTGTCTGTGACCTTGGATGATGATGTGAATTTCATTAGTTATATAATTTTTGGTAATTATTTACTGGTTGTAAGAGGTCACTAGTAATTAAATATGAATAATTAACTTTGACACATATCAGCATTGGGTATAAAAGTCAGTTTACCATTGTTGAAGGGTCTCTCTCTTGACCTGTGTTCAGCTGACCACCAGTTTTGACTGCATCTTTAATAGTGTTAATTTTTTATAACTATTTTTTTAAAAAAAAAAAAAAACATTGTAAAATTTATTATCTTCATATCTTAGTCATTTGTCATGATCAGGTAAATGTTTTTTATTAAGATAGCCTTGCTTTTATGTTATCTTAATTCAGTTATGAGCTTCCTATTTTATAATTAAATGCTTCAAGGGAATTTTAACTTAACAATGGCGCAATTTCAGTGATTTTATTTTAAAGTAAACTATCTAAAAAACCAGGTGAAAAGCGTTATATTTAAAACCACAACAGATTTTTTATTTTTTTATCTCTTATTGTTATCAGTCATCATATATAGGAGAAGGAAATTTAAAAATGAAAACTCCAAATTTAATTAAATGACGAGAATAGAAGAACTCTAAAATATTGTTGAATAATTGTAATTTATCTCAATTATTTTATGCTAACTCTTACATATTAAGTGTTTGACTGCTGAATTATTCTAACCTTTAATTAAGTTTATGAATATGAGATTTATTCAAAAGAAATAACTTGCTCCAATTAACCAGAATAATTTTCTATTTTTGTTTGTTTCTCTTCATTTGGGGAGAAAACTGAACAAATGCTTCCAGTAAATATAAAGTTAAGAAGTTGTAAAAAAAAAAAAAAAAAACTGACTTAAAATATTGCCAAATTGTTTGCTAAGTTAACAATAACAGACATTTAATTATGCTATGTTAATTGGCAGACTGTTTAAATTATTGCAATTTTATGAAGAAAATTATTTAAGTAATAATTTTGCATAAATTATGGAAAAATTTATCGTATGTGCTTTAAAAAAAAATACGCATTCTCCAGAAGAGGAAAAGAAAATGTGAACTGTTAAAATAAAATGTAATATTTGTACAAGTTACTTAAAGAATATTTCTACAATTATGTGAAAGATAAAAGTTAATAATTGCTTAATATATCCATTCTGAAATAACATGGAAGGAAAATTTGAAAACTTCGCTTATCTCCAATGCAACCGCGGTTACCCTATAATAATTTTCTGGACAACTTTTAATATTCATTAATCTTTCGTATAGCTAGATTATATTATATGTATGTCTTCATACTTGGATCCAAATCTTAATTATTAGAAATAAAACTTTAATTAGTGTGTATTTTCTACTATTTATTTCAAAGAGTTACAGTTGCCAAAAGTCTTTGTTAAATAAAGTGCATTTTATTACTGCAAATGCTTCATTTTCCAGACAAGCGACTGAAGAAGGACTTTATGCCCTTGACAAGTAACTAACTCACTATGGAAGTAGCTCTGCCAAAGAACTAAGATTTTTAAAAAATATTATTGGTAAAATTATTTTTATTTTATAACATTTATGTACAACGGTGTTTACCTTTATTATGTATTACTTTTAAGAGTTTGTGACAAAATGTGTAGGTATTCCTACTATTTCTAGGTGGAATCTATCCTTTTAGTAGAAGTTATACAGGTAAAATTTGTGGTTATATTTTATGCAATATGGGATATTTATCTTATATGAGGAGTATTTTGTAATTTTTTAATATATTTTTATGGGTAAAACAGCTTACTTAAATTTATCAGAAGTACATATTTTACAATTATCATGCTATAATAGCTTACTTTTAATATAATATTTGAACAGAATTTTATTTTGCTCTTAACCACTTGACAAACAGTTTTCTTTATTACAAAAAAATCAAGTCAGATGTCGCATGACCTAATTTAAAGTAATATTTATTAAAGCTATAACCTTAAGACTATGTGCCTGAAAAAAATGTCAATTGCAGAGGTCTCTATTGTCATTTTTTTCAGGCGCATAATCTTAAGGTTATAGCCTTAATAAATATTACTTTAAGTAACGAGTGTGTGCTTTATAAATATAATTATTATGACCTAATTTAATAAGCTTGTATTTACAAATTATTATTATGTCCACTTTATTTTAAAATAAGTATTTATGCCATTCATTGTATATGTATTCATTGTTTAAAGCTAAATTTTATTTTGCTGTTTTGGATATATTTTAAAGCTCTTTGACTGATATATATTTCTTGTACTCGTTGGTTTCAGACATTGCTTTAACGTGTGAATTTTTTTTTAATGTAAACTTGAAGTTGTTATTATTAGTGATACTTTACTATTTTGCCAGTGTTTATCGGAATATGCTTATTATCTGCATACTTTACTAGATATTGTTATGAATTGTGCTTTATGGGATAAGAGATGCTCTCCCCATTGTACTCTGTATTTTTTCATGAAAGGATTTGTGATACATTTTGATAGTAGACTTACTGTATAGCCAATGTGGGCAGGTTCCAGAAAAAGATCATCTATAATTGTGATTATATCTATTATATAGCTGATGTAGCTAAGTCCCATGAGAGGACTATTTTTGGTGCGTTTTTTCCATTTCATTAGATGGTGAGTCTTCGTCCTCACCTACATTTATGCCTGAGAGATAGGCCTTGGAAGCCACCATTCCTATATTAGTGTTTTGCTTTAAAGAGCTTAGTTAGTATTTTATCCCTTATGTGAATGAAATATATATTTTTCCACCATTGAAAGTGTAGATTATTGTGGGTTTTTTTAAGTTATGGCAATGATAGGTTAGTTTTGAGGTCATTTAGTCCTCAGGGTGCACTTTGTCATTTGTAGTGCCTTAGTTAAGTAAGTCAATGTCCTTATTGTGCTACTGAGCTATGCTAATTGTCCACAAGCAAACCAACAGAGCAGAATTAATTTTAAACTGCGTATTTTTAAATGCTTAATTATGATAGGAATGCATATACACAATGTTTATTTTTATCAGTGTCTGCAAGATATTCATCACTGTATCAATAAGTGATTTAGAGTTAAACATTTTATTTTTCATGTGGACATCAGTTGAATAATTTATACATGTGCATGACTTCTGATGAATGATCTATACCCCTTTTCTATTTTATTTCAATAGTATAGACAATAAGTTAATTTGGGTCACTGTAGTAATAAAGTATATTATCATTATATGAGGGTATTAATTTAAACCCAATTATTATAATTAGGTAAACATCTTTTATTTCTGTTATACTTCATATAATAGTTTAATTCATAATTTGAATAGGGGATGCTTTGTAAAATATCTATTAACTTATAGTTAAAGCTACTATTATATCATTGAACGTTTGTTTAATGTAGCAGCTAAATAAAATAGTTTAGAAATATATCAGCCGTATATTACAGCTAGTCTGTTTAATTTGATATTTTCATTTTAAATTATGTGAATATAGTGTATTATTTAAAGAGTAGTTATAACTTAAATCATCTTTTTTTTTTTTTTTGTTTATGAGGCAATCTTGAGTTGTAATAAATGCATTCTAGTATTCAGTAACAGTGCCAATGCTGGCCTGTGAACAATCTTATACATACTTTATGTTATATTTGATTAATAAATTTATTGTTAATTATTTAATTTTCGTTTTTTGGTGTATTTTCTATATGCGAAATGTTTTCTTGAGTCCAAAATTCTTAAGATACCAGAAATCTCAATATATCAGATAAACAATTCTTATGCAGATCTCAAAACTTTACTGTTTGTGATAAATTATTTTATAAGAGTATCAATTGAGAATTAGAATTGCAATTTTGAGAACAAACATTTATTTAACCTTGCAATGAATTTTTATTTCAATCCATTGTTCAGATTGCACATTATTTCATTAATTTTATTAATAAAATTACAAGAATTTCTGTTAATTATTTATTATGTTGTCAGAGATAGTAGAGGGATATAAAACGTACTCTTTCTTTCTATTATTCTGAATGATATCCTGGGTAAAAGACTATAATTATTCCAATTTGTAGATAATTGTTTGATGTCAGTATTAGTCATCCTATACATTTTTTTAAATAATTGTTATTGTTAAATGTTAGGATACATTAGCTTTTAAGAGAAGTTAATGTCTTCTATAACCTACCAGGATGTCAGATATTTGTTTGACAACACAACACTATAGAACAATTTCCAAGATTGATAAAAGAACCCTGAGATCATTGTTTATTATTTTGTTTACAAGAGTAGAGTTTGTATCAGATCATATTGGCAAATTATTAAATGCCATGTGAGATATCAAAGAAGATATGAGAATATATTACTTTTAAAAATGCAAATATTGATAGCTCAGATAATGTGTTTGGATGGAGGGAGAAATCTATTTATATTTAAATTATTAACTGGGGAATGATTGAAGTTTTTCTCTCTTCTCAAATTGCTTGTTTAATTTATGATAGTTTATTTTATTATTATTTTAAAAATGTCTTCCTTTATTTTAAATGCATATCTCTATAGCTAAATTATTTTATAACTAACCAACCACTGAGCTTAGCCCACATTCCATCGATTCATCCATTCATCTTTTAAGAGTCTCACAAAACAGCATGTTTTTATCATTTCTTTTTATTGGTCAGAATATATATGATACAATTTAAAAATTGTATAATGAAGACATCAACAAAAATAATTAACCAAAAAAAAAAAAAAAACAGAATTATGCAATTGTAAAAAAGGCAATAGAGTAATAAAAAAAAAAAGAATGCCCATTTACATATATATATATATGTACTGTACTCAAATCTAGGTAAGTACATATGTGAATGTGTTCGCTATTTTTCTTTCTATATTAAAAAATAATAATAACAAAACATACTATCCTTTCGTAATGAAGACTGATAATGAAAAATGCATATATAATATTGTTGATAATCAATCTAAATAAGACTGAAATAAATAACTAGTGATAATTATATTTTAATATTTATCTAGCTGACTTTCATCTCCATTGAGACTTCTCAAGATATTTAATTATACAAATCATATGACCAACTAGTGGATATAATTAATTGGTCATAAAATTTATAAACTTAAATATCTTGAAAAAGTCTCAATGGAGATGAAAGTCGGTTAGATAAATATTAAATTATAATTATCATTTGTTGTTTATTTCAGTCTTATTTAGATTGATTATTTAATTTATATATATATTACAACATTGCTGACAAATAAATTATATTGAATATTTGACCATTATAGTTAGTTAATATTATTAAGTTTATATAGATTTTTGAATTTTTACAATTATCTCTTACTTGAGGTAAATAACTTGGTATTACTCTTTTCATTTGATTCTTTACTGAAGTTTTTGTTTAGACTTAAATGTTTTTTGATGCAATAGGTTATTCTTTTCTGTTACTGCTTTTCAATACATTCTTCCTATTCGTATCTTCCACAGTCTAATTAATGCTTTTTTCAACTTTTACTACATATTTATTGTGTGTAATGAAGATGCGTGCAACTTAGCAGTTTTATGAATGCAAATAATATTACCTTGATTTTTTTTTCTTTTCTTTTTGTTTTGTTTTTTTCATGAATTGATTATTCATTTTGGCCAATTTTATCATAATCAATTATATTCATTTTATCATATAAATAAAGTACTTGGTTCCTTTTTTTAAATTTAGCAGCATTGCTTTTATTATTAACTTTGAGCTTTGGGTTTATTTTAAATAAAAATTTAATTTCGGAATTCTCAGCAAAGAAATAATGATTGCAATGCTTATGCTTGATTATGTCATGAAGGAAGTATATGAGGCAAGAAAATGGCTATTGCTTTATACTCAAATGCAGGGCACATGAAATTTGTAATTTTTTTGTAGGTTTTTATTTACCCCCCCCCCCCCCAATTACAGGTTTTGAGAACATAAATATGGCAGTACTGTATTTGTAATATGTTTAAATGTTTTTTTTTTTTTTTAGAAGAAATAGATGTAGAAAGAAATGTAAGAAGATATGTTGACTTACTTTTGTTATTTATTGTTTATTTAAATATTATAAATGATTGTTGTCTTAATAAGGATGGAATGAGGACTCATTGTTTCAGATTTGTTGAAAGTGAGGATAATCTTAAAATTTTTTAGGAGAGATAGAATTTATATTAGTTCAGTTGATTTTCATTTTTATATTCCTGCCTTCGGAATAGTTTATAAGCTGTTTCATGGAGCAGGCAACAAGATGGAATATGGGTTTTTATAATATGAACAGATTAAATGTAAAAAGAAGTTTCATTTTTTTGATTCACAGTATGCCGATAATTATGCTATTTTTGATGATTCAAATAAATGCAGTCTATAAAGAATTAATATTTCTTATATTAAAAAAAAAAAAGAACTAAGTTGCTTTTTAGACTATGTTGGAGGAAAAATCTTCATCATCTTATGGACTGGTTGGTTACAAGATTGTGAATGTGGATTATGTTTAAATGTCTTGGTGGAAAGATGGACTTGAATATTGTGGTATATATAGTGCACATCTAAATTATTGAATACCGAATTTACAATTGTAAGGATTTATCTTCATTAGAATGGACTTCTGAAATGAATGATAGTAATAGACTTTCTAAAATACATATATTTTATGGTGAGCCTGAAAGTGTTTTTTATGAGGAAAGCAGTCCTTATTTATATTATAGAAATTGTCTCAAGTAGATTTTAAAGAAGAGTCAGTTGTTTTAATTGAGAAGATATGGCTGACAATAAAATTTAATGGAAAGCTGATAAAGGATTGAAGTCTTTCATGAAGAAAGTTTGCTCCAAAAGAAGTTAAAAAATAACATTGCACAAGATATGAAAGAAACAGATTTATTTCAAGAATTAGTTTTTTATAATCCTTAAGTCATATTTAAAAAATTATAAATACTTAAATATGTGGATGTGGAAATATTTATCTTCACAATTAATTCATTGTGATTATAATGCTCTACTTAGATGAAAATACTATTCATCTATTGAAAATATACGTCTTATTTTAGTGATTTTAAAAGTGATATGTATGATTAAAAAATTGGTCTAGAAAGCATTACAGATTCTCCCTGCAAGCAAATGTTCAATCAAGATTAAATCCTTTATACAATTTATACCACATTACAGATTCATATGCACCAGATAAAAAATCAAACTTCTTTATTCAATAAACTTTTGATCCATTGATTCTCAAGTAATCAAAGAAAGTAAACAATAGCTACAGAAAAACTATGGAATAGAATCCAATTATAATTTGTATTATTTAATAATAAGCAAACAAATTATGGGGAGGGGGGAGTATACATTAATGTTATATTTGTAAGTTCTTTCAAATTAAATATATATATATATATGCAAAAAAATATTGAATTGGAATTTTGATTTATTAATGATAGATACCAAAGAAAAATAACAGTTTGGAAAATGATGGATGCAGACTTCTATAACATATTTCTTAGCTTCTCAATTCAGATCAAAAAGAGTAAATAATGGATGCAGAATAATAATATATGCATATTAAATGGTTTGAAAGTTTATTGTATTACTGTAAACTGTACTTTGAACTTTAAGTCACTTTAGACCCTAACTTATTAGGTGGATATTGAATTTCATAGATTTGTATGCTACAAATTTAACTGTAAATTAGTTAGCAATGCTATTTAATATTTTGACTATATAGAATGCAAAAACTATAAAAGATTATTTATTTTAAAAAGTAGATTTTATAGATTTAATAATTATTTATCGATGAATAATTTTTAAATTAGAAATCTTACATTTGAATAATTTATCTTTAATATGTGTCCTATTTATTAAACTAATAAAAATGCTACATATTTATTTTATTTTTTTATTATTTTAGGTTAAAGATTATGTTAGATCTTACTTGGGTGAAAGTAAAGAAGCAAAAGAGTTTGCAACTCAGTTCCTAGAAAAACGGAGCAAGTTCCGCAGTCAGGCCAAGCCCAGTTCAGAGGTAATGCATCAAATGCATGGCTTTGCTTTTATGTTGTAAATATTTTGTTTCATTGGGAAAAAAAAGCAAAACCATACATGTATGTATAAACTAAAAAAGTTTCATGTCAATTCTTAAAATCATAGGGCATAATTGATTTCCTTTTGTTCTGGGAACCAATTTTGTACATAAGTAGAATTTAAGTATTTTTTTCAAGTTCGAAAAAAAAAAAAAAAAAAACTAAATTTATGAATATTTATCTCCAAACTTGCCTTGGCCTTTTTTGCCTCAGGACATGCACACAATTATTATTTTTTGTTGTTGTTGTTGTTCATATTGAATGTTATTTGTCTTGGCTTTAATTGAATTTCACATGAACTTTCAATTTTGTTATCTTCAGTTATAATTTAATATTTCTTTACAGAGCAGTTTTTCTTTTCACTTGTATTATATTGAAATTGATCCTCTGTAATATCACTTTAATGAATGGTGTTGCTCTGAAAAGCTAGCTGCAAATTTTACATTGTAAGTTTATTGTAATATCAAATAATTCTGGAGAAAGTGAAGGATATTGATATAAATAAATTTATATTGGTGTGTATGTGCATTTGCATTCATATACAATTAATAATAGTAATAAAAATATAAATTTGGATGTATTTATATATTATTTTTGAAAATACTTTGATTTTGGCTTTTTATATATAATAAACACATATATGCATTTTTGATTTTACCGAAAATTCAAATTATATTAAATTGTGTGTAATTTTTTTTATAGATATATATAAATGGTCATAATGATTGTTTGCAGATAGTTATGTGCTTTTTAAATCTGTAAGCAGGCAAATATATTTATTTTTTAGTATTATAAAATAACAGGATAATGTTTACAAGATGTTTGAGGAGAGATGTTGGATATAACAGAGAAACTAAACAAAGTGCTAATATCACAGCAGAAGATTTAACTTTTTTTTATATTGATCACATCAATCCAGATTGCAGTCCAATTCTAAAGTCTTTAAATTTGAAAGTAATGTTATTGTTGAATGCATAAAGTATTGAAACTATAATGAACTAGAAAAGAAAAAGAAATTATTATTAGAAATTAGATATTGTAAGTTTTTGTGAATTGTGACAGTTGAATTTTGAAATATAAAATGAAAAGGATGTGAGAGTTTATTGTTCTGGTAGTAAAAATAGATATTATGGAGCAGGTATTGTTTTGGAAACTAGATTCAATAGATAGTTACATAAATAGCAGTCTTGAAATGACATGTTGAAGGTGTTGAAATCAAAGCTAATCAGAAGATTGTAGAGATTATATAGTAGTTTATTCTGACTAGCAGACATGTTGCCAAAAAGATAAAGATATTATAAGAAGAAATTAAAAAAGTAAATTAGAAATGAATTCAAAAATATTAATAGATTAGAATGAAACAGTCAGTTGGAGAAGGAAAAATAAAATTGCAGGAGATTATGAATTTGGGATTAAGAAGTAAGAGAAATAAAAAATTGATAATCTTTTATAGAAAAAAATAATATGATACTAAGGAATACCTAATTTTAAAGTTACAAGAAGATTTTATGAAAGCTCTAATATTATAGAAAAAGATTTTAATGGGAATATATATTATTTAAGAATAGATTTAGAACTAATATTAAAAATGTCTATATTTAGTAGTTTAATATACTTCAGAGCACAATCTGGAGTTTAATATAATTTCCAGCACAGTTTAATACTGGAAGAATTGAAGTTTAATTTGAAGAATATAAGAAGTTCAAAGCTGGGGGTGAACATTAATAAATTTGTTGGATGAGAAATTGGGTGAAAATATAAGAGATTACATGATAATATAAATTAAAATAAAAGTTGGAAAATATTTTAAAATTTCAAAGAAACTTTCTCAGATAGTTGATTATAAGAAAGAAGTGCAATGAAAATCTTGGATTAATAATGAGACGATTAATAAAACAACAAAGGATAGAAAAAAATAAATTCTGAAGTAAATAGAAAAATGTGTAATCAGCTTAACATTGTCACTGATAACGCTAGACAAGTGTGATTACAAAAAAAATGAATAGAAATGGGAAGAATCACAAAGAAATTTAATGTATAATATAATAAAATTTGTGAATGGTAAATATTATTAGAGCAGGTAAATATTGAAAAGATGGAATAAGTATTTAAATGATTTGTATGAATGGTAATAAAACTTCATGTGTATTAATAGAATGATATTATTAAAGTTGAAATAGATTGTGCAATAATAAAGAAGAAAATTGTAAAAACTGTAACTGAAATAAAGATCAATAAAGCACAGTGAATTATTGGAATTGGAATTGAATTAATCAAGAACTATAGGGGAAGAGGATTAGAGAACATAACTGAGTTTGCCATGTAGCTTTTTTTTTTTCAGTTTAAATTTAATGTCATGTTAAACATGTTTTTATTTGAAAAAGTGTTTGGATTAAAAATAGTAGGTGCATTTGGAGTGCTGGAAATTATTGTTGAAACATATATATAAAAAGATTGAAAAAGATTTGTATGTATCTTATTAATTTTGAAATGTATTTACCAGAATAAAGTAAGCTATTTTATTTAATTGTTAGGAGAATAAATATAATGATCGAAAGGAGAGATTGCTGATAAGAAATTGTAACTATTGTTGAAATATATATATAAAAATATTGAAAAAGATTTATTAATTTTGAAAAGTATTTACCAGAGTAAAATAAACTATTTTATTGAATTATTTGAAGAATAAATATAATGATCAAAAGGAGAGATTATTCTTCAAACAATTCAATACAATAGCTCACTTTACTCTGGTAAATACTTTTCAAAATTAATAAGACATATACACATCTTTTTATATATATTTCAACAATAATTTCCAGCACTCTGAAATATTTTTAATATTATATCATTTTTTTTACTGAAGAGATAGAATCATCTCTTGTTTTGTGTATTACTTTTTAAAATAATTACTAAATTAGTGTTGATCTAATATGGAATTAGCATTATGATAAGATAGCTCACTCCATCACTTTTTCTGATATGACCGTGTTATGTGCTTAAATTTTAAATAGGATTTTGGAAAATTTTAAAACAATTGGGATTAAAATAAGTACATCAAGATCTAAAGCAGTGTTTGTATTGAAGAGAATAATGTTGCAGTTGAACAGGGAGCTGTTGTGTAAATTAATGACATTGTTTGTGTGGTGAAAAAAAGAAGATATAAGAATGAGATCTACATTAGTAATCAAGTTTTTAATAAGATAAGCGATTCTTAAAAGTCAGAATTATGAAATGAAATTGCTAAATGATTTGGAGAAGTGGGTTTGGAAAAGAATAAGAATTTTAAAATAATAGATGACCATAGTTGAAATGTTGGAATATGTGAATGAAAATAAGATTATCCACTAAGAAAATTATAAGGCAGAAGAGGAATTAGATATAGAGAAATTATGATGTATCTGCAGAATGATAGGAAGATGACATGGAAAGAAAGAAGTTGATTGATGATTTAAAGAAAAAAGTTGGGTATGACTATTTAAAGAATAGAATGTGGAACATAAAGATTTTGAAAAAGTTGACAGATTGATGTGTAAGACTAGCCTTTCAAAAAGTAATAAATAATGGTGATAATTGTAATGTTTAATTCTTATTAAAACGTTTCTGTTTCATAAATATATACACAAAAAATGTAACCTAATATAAAAATGAGCTTTTAAAGGAAATGGTGAAGCAACATGAAATTATCAAGCACAAACATATAATTTAATAGAGAAGACTGCAAAATATGAAAAATAAAAGAGTAAAATCATCAAGTAGGTAAATTTTAAATTAACTAAATCAACATAGTGGAGAGTCTATCTAAAAATCAAAAATAACTAGAGGACAATTACCACTTCTGTGGGCAGTTGAATTGTTGTAGAGAGGCATAGTTAAAAGCCTATTAATAATACTTTACATTAACAAGCCTATTCTCTCATTCAATTTTTTTTTTTTCACTTTTAAATTTAACCAGCTTTTTGTTTCATCTTTATCTCTACATTTCTCTTATAACATCCTTGTCTAGTTTTGTTGCTAATTAAATAATTCATTATAAATTTATTATAACTTCTTATTATCTTCATTGATATTTTTCTATTTTCTTTATGAAATTTTATTAATCATTATATTTGTAACTCTATACTTAATGCTCTTACATTTTAAATAACTGATATAGTTTTAAATTTTCCTTGATTATTCAAAAATTTATATGTATATGTGTATATATGCATATAAATAAAATTTATGCTTTTAGATAATTAAATAAAAAGTTGCTGTTATTATAGCACTTTTTTTTTGTTATTTTAGGCATTTGTCCTGCAATCATCTGGATTGATTCTTTCATTGTAATATAATTGTTCATAATGTAAAAGTAATCAAGATTCACATTTTAAAAAACAGTATGTACTTTTATTAGATATACTAGGGAGAGCTACCTTCTTGTACCCTGTGGGGCTGACTAAATTCAATATCTTATTATTTAGTGCATATACATTATTGTTATGACAGGCTAATATAATTATATCAGATAAATCAACATTTAATAAAATGGAATCTAGAAGATTTATTTAACACAATAATATTAATTTTAATAGAGAATTATAAAAAACAAATAAATGTATAAATTACATTTATATATTTTCATGTCGCTTTTTTCGAAAGGCAAAAAAAATAAAATGCTGAAAGATTGAAACAACTTTAAATAAAGAATAGAGAAGAACAGTTATTTAACACAATAACATTAATTTAAATTGAAAAAAAAAAAAACTCTAATAGATTTAAATATCTTAAACTTCCCAACTTTCAACCTCAGTAATAAAAACTGTAGAACATTTATGTGTCAAAATAAGTCAATATTTTAACAACTTAAAATAAACTCGATTTAATGTATCACATAAAATAATCACTTCATTTTTTAAGTTTCCCCAAACTTTCAATCTCAGTAATAAAAACTGCAGAACAACATTTATCTAACATAATAACATTAATTTAAATACAGAATTATATTTCTTTAAAAAAAACTATAAGTTACATTTATATATTTTAACAACAATCGTCACTTATGATTTTGTATTTATAGGATAGCCATATAGTATATGTGTATACATAATAATTAGGCTTTCAAATAAATATCAGATCTCTGCACAATTTATAATTGTAATGTTATGTAAAAATACTACTTTTTTTTTTGCACTTTCCTCAAACTTTAGCGAAAAATTTTAAATTTAAGTTATCATTTCTTTATATATACAGCTCCTAAACAGTTATATCTACTGCATTATTTGTTCATTGATTTCTTTTCATGTCTTTTATTATAGTTAATATTATTTATTCATTTTTCTGTGGATTGCTTTTACTTTGTTTTCCAATGATTCAATTACAATTCTTAATCGATTTTCTATAACTTACAGTAGAAATTAAATCTTGCTCGGAAGCTTGAAAATGTTTTGTTTTTTTTTTTTGAATGTTTATCATCATTAAAAATTTACTTAATCCAATTAGGATGATTTGTATTTTTTTTTTTTTTGAATTTAGATATTGCTATTCAAATATAAGAGTGAAAGATAAGAATAGCCTTTTCGTTTTTATGCTTTTATAGCTTTTTTCTTCTCATACTGTTATGGAGATTATTATCAATTTTTATTATGTGATATATTTTAATACTTAAACATTGAATATGTAGATGAAGCATTATAAATGCAAAAAGTTACTTCAACCATAATTTTCTGTTCACATTTTATATACTTTAGATTTGATGTGGCTAACTTAGTCATAAGTATACTTATTTTAAATTACATATATATATATATATGTTCTCTGCTATAAAGCAGATTGAGTTATTATAGAGGTCCCCAACCCTATGCCCGCGGGCTCTGTGGTGCCCGCAGACCATTTTACGTGTGCCCGCCGTTATCCGAACACTATAAAAAATTATTTATCTGATAGAAATAAATTTAATTTTTAAGATTTCTTATAAATTATTGTATTGTAATCAAATTGTAGGTCATATTATACTTTTACAGCGTAAAAGAGTCTATCATTAACAACATCCAACTATAAATTTGCATTGAAAAAATAAATGGTGCCTGCCACCTGGCCGGTATTATAGAATGTGCTTTTAATTGCAAAAAGGTTGGGGATTGCTGAATTATTAGATAATAAAATGCTGTGAAAAAGCAATAATAAGTTTTCTATTACTTACAGTGGTTAAATGTAAAAATTTTAGAAATTAGTAAAATAGATTTGTTTTTGTTTTTTTAGAAATTCAGTAATAGAGTTTTTAAAAATAATATATATAGTATTGGCACAAATATTTTCATAGAGAAAATAGGAGGGGAGAGATAATCTGTCTAAAAATGGAAAAAGATTTATTAATTTGTCATTCATAAAGCTGCTTGACTTTGTGTGACATCTAAGATTGATGTGTAATTAACATCACAATTAGTTTTTTTCGGGCATTCATAACTTGATCTCAAAAGAGGAGTATGTATGTAATTTTAGAATATTAATAGATTACGTGGTATTTTGGTTTCTATAAGTAATAGTAGTTTTCAAATATTGTATAACTTTAAAGAGTTTTTTTTTAATTCAAATAATTTGATTTTTTTATTTTATTTCTATGACTTTTCTAAAAAAAGATTTTAACCAAAATGGACATAGAAATATACAAAAACTCAATTGTTTAATAAAAAAATATATTACTTTAGAAGCTCTGATTCATTATAGAATTATTTGATGATTTTTGCCAATATATTTTTATTGGTTAATTTGAAATTCATTAGAATCAATAACAGTTTTAAAATTACACTCTTTCAGAATCTAGTCACTACTGTCCTGAAGAAGATAGCTGCAGGCAATCATTAACACCATGCACAGCCTTAATACAGCGATAAAATTCTTTTCAAAACCATCTAATTTTTTATCTTTTTTTTTTAAGTTTTATATTATCTTGCCTGTTCTTAAATTAAAGAAATGTTTGACATATTTGTGTGTTCCTGGATAGATGTTAATGTGAACATTTATAAATTTATACCAGTCTTCTCAATATTACCTAAAAAATAACTGAGAAATTATGAAGAACTTTTTGAAATGTCAGTTTATCTGGAGGTTTCATTAATGTCTATTCTGTTAATCTATGTGTGTGGGTTTTTTTTTTACATGAATCAGAATTAGTTTGTTGAATTTTGTTGATTATTTGGATATTGTACTAATTACATGTTTAGTGTGTCTCAAACATTCCATTGTTTCTTTGTTGTTTTTGTGCTAAATAGAAATAATCAGCTAAATTATTTTTAAAAGTAATATAAATGAGAGTTTCCTTATTGTTTGTGGTTAATTGATTTCAGAACAGATTTTGAATTGAATTTGTGAATATTTGAGGAGTGGATGGATGGATGGAGGGGAGCACAAAATTTTATAAGAATCATGTTAATAAAATTTAAATGATTCTAGAATCTATAGCACAATAAGATTGTGATATCAAATTTTCTACATTGATATGTTTGTACAACTTTAATATATTAACATTTATATTAAAATATATAAAAAGAAGCAAAAGATATACTGTATTATTTAAATTAAAAATTTATAACAGATGAAATCATTTATTTCTACCTATTACTTGGTTTAGAGAACAGAATACTCAACTTCATCTTTTATTTGTAAGAATTAAAGAGAAAAAATGTTTTTTTTATTTATTTATTTTTAAAATTAATTTTACATAATATTAAATGATAATTGTTAACAATAAATATTAGGAATTGTTTTAAAATATATAATTTTTCATTTATATTAATTTTGTTGCAATAATAAAAATATCTTTATAAAATTAAGAATTTGGCAGTAAAACTGAATCTTTATAATTCTCAAACTTTGCCATGTGTTATCTTTTCTTCACTTATAAACAGAATGTTTGTTTGTTTTTAATCATTTTATAATATGAATTATATTTTTGTTGTTGAATTTTAAATGAAAATATAATTCTTAATTGTTTAAATATAGAAGAAGAAATTTTGTGGAAGTTTTCAATTATTTATCACCAAATCTGTGAAGACTTGTGCAATGAGTAAATGAACATTAATGGTGTAATTGCTTACAACATAACTGGACAGTAGATTACTGCAATCAAGCAATAGCACTTGATTATTGTCAGTGATATTATGCTGTTACTTGCCATCCTCTCATTGCAGTTTATTCTAGCATCTTAATAAATAAACTTTCAATGTCTTTATTTTTTTTTTTAAATTTTTATTTTAATTAGTAATTTGTTTTATTTTTTAATTCTGCAAATATTATTGATTTTAGAAAATGATTTGTTTATTAAATCAGTTATGATAACTAGAGATAAAGAAGATATTAATAAATTTGCTGTGAATATAATTAATTTTGAAATTGATAATTATTTTTTATTTTGTACATAGTTGTTATATCAGTATTCTCATTTTAGAATATTTCTGCATCCATCTTTCTCATAGTTAATGGGAAATTCAGAATGTTTTCAAATGAAATGATATTTTAAATGGATATTTTGCTCTAATTCCAACTAAAATCTTATATTTATTTACTAATACTCTTCCATGCACCGTATCCTAAGACATAAACGGTCCTGTCTTTATGTGATTGCTAATATTTTTTTTATATATAAGAATATTCATTAATACTTAATTTTGTATATTTTTCAAATATCCCATACTGCTTTCAGTAATTACACACATTTTTATTCTTTTTTCTTTCATAAAATGTATAGGCAAATAATATTTTTTAATTTACAAAAATTTTATTAAAAATAAAGCAGTTTTGAAGTCTGTGTAACTTACTTATAGGAATTTGTATTTGAGTTTATTGTACTTTATGGATTAATATTCTAATACAATTTTTATGATTTTTGGATGTGTGAATGAACCATTTTTTTGATTTGGAAAAATATATAATACCTCTGAGTATATGTGTATCAAAACTGGCTAACTTGTTTATATAATTAATATTAATGTAGTAAATTTTGTATGATTAACTCCTGCTTCATTTTTTTTATCTATAATATTTAAATACAAATATAGTGTATATACTTAAGCTAGATGTAATTAAAGGGGATTTGAGCACAGACTCTCAAGCTACCTTCAGTCATCCACTGTATCTCATATAACCAATACATATGATCACATACTTGTGAAAAAGATAAATGATGTATGGCTGAAGAATAGAAAAGTAGAGTGGATTGAAGCCTGTTCATTAAAATTTGTAGATTTGCTATGTTAATATAAACTGAGCACTGGTTATATATATATGGGAGATGATGATCAGGATCAACTGCTGAGTGCTGGTTCAGCATGAAATATATATATTAGAAATCAATATATTAGAGATCATTTATCTTTTTCACATGTATGTGGTCATGTGTATTGGTTATATAAGATAGAGTGAATGACTGAAGGGAGTTTGAAAGTCTGACTCCAAATCCCCTTTAATAACTATAATATTTTAATATATAAGCATGAATACACTTGTTTATTTTTTAGTAATTAATTTTAAAATACTATTCAAAGGAAACTCATTTTGAATTTTTAATAAAGATGTGAAAATATTATCCTTCAAAATTTGGATAATGTTGATGTTAAAAAGTAGGATTAATATGATGAATAATTGCTTAGAAAATAATATTATACAAACATTTTAAAGTTTTTGTAAATAAAAAATGTCAATAGCTTTATTTTTAATATTGATAATTTAGTTGAATATTAAGATAGTAAATATATTTTAATTAAAAATGTATTAATATACACTTTTGAATTTTTCTTCGTTATAATTTTTTTTTCTATAATTTACCAAATAAAAGCAATTACTTTTAGAAAAAACTTTACCTATCTTCCTAATACAGAAGGATATTGATGCCATACAATTTTTTTTTTAGAATTATTATATTTTATAGATTCTGTTGCTGTATATTTTCATTGTCAACAACAGTATTATTTGATTTTCTGTTTTCATTGTCAGTTTTATTGAAAAGGCCTTAATAGTCATCAGCACCTAAACCATCATTTGATGTAATCCTTTAATTTTCTCATGAAAATTTATTTGATTTTAAATTGTTTAAGATGATGTTTATAAATTTCTTTTGTATTAATAAGATCTATGATTTTGAGGTAGCACTTTTGCTTTCTGTGCTCACATTCTAGGATTTTAATCAAACTTAGGATTTTTTTTTTCAAATAGCCAATCCAGCTAACATTCAACAATTAATTAATAAATGAGTCTCTAAAACTTGAGATTAATAAACTTAATAATGCCTTTTTATTAACTATTTCTATATGAAGACTTCTGTCTTACAGCAGGCTATATAAAAAAAAAATTTATCTTCTATAAACATACATGAGCAAATTTCAATCATTGAATTGAATACACATTTATCTATTATAAATTAATGCTTGACAATAGAATTATGACTTTATTTAACTGTCAAATAAAGACTTAAAGTTTTCATGATTGCCATGCCAATATTTTATAACATTTTCTAAGTAATAAATATAAATTACTGATCTTGTCTATGTTATTCCTAGTAAAAGCTATATCATGAAAATCATTATAAACAATTTTTTTATTTTTAACTTTGTTTTTAGCATATACTGTAACTATAAATAACCATTTCTGATAATAGAGAATTATAAACTTTTTAAAAGTTGTTAATCATTTGCTATTTTAGTTTTTTTGGAGGAGGGGGGGATTTTTTTCACAATTTAATAATAATAGTATAACAATTATATTTTTTTAAAGATAATAGTTTTGCTAAATAAAATGAAAATAACTTTTATATTAATTATCATATGGTGATATTTGTTTAAAACTGTTCAGATTTTTAAAAGTATCTTAATTTTATAATATATATTTAAAATACTGTATAAAAATATTTGTAGACAATAACATTTTAGCAGAAGGTAGTAAATTTTCAGAATCTCATTCTGAAAGTTAAAATGCAGTAATAGAAATTTTCTATAAACTAACCCTTGACTTTTTCTACAATCTTTGCTTATGGTATTTATTTTAAAGACTATTACAAGATTTTAGTTATTGTTATTCTCATATAATTTTGATAATTAGTAGTATATTCACATGTAGTTATATTATATTTATGATATGGAATTATTTTCTTAAGATTATCTTTATATATTGTTACAACATAGATAATTGCTGGTAAATATAATTATGTATATGTTTCATCCCTTAATTATAGGTTTTTATTATATTATTTCTCATTATTTCGATTTTTAATGCTTTAGCATTTCTAGTAATATTTTGATTTATTTATTTTGTTATAACTTATCTGTTAAAGCATGTTTAGTATAGCCATTCTGTTTTCTGGATCTTTATGATTCTAATTTTTTGTAGAACTGATTAGATTATTTAATAGTATTAGAAAATTGTATTTGTTGGAATTATATATAAATCTATATTTAGTAAATCAAATCAAGCAAAAACTTGAATAATAATAGTTTATTGATGACAATACTAGTTGAAGATATCATAAATAAGTTGTACTGCCAAATATGGATTTGTGTAGATTTACAAATTATTCATTATGAGTCTTACAAAGTAAACAAGTAGTTTCTGAGAAAACTTTAAATTTCTTAAATTCATAGATTTTGATATAAGGTATTTCATATAGAGATTTGAGAAGAGTATGTAAACTGTTTTTTAATGCATCCAACTATGTTTAGGCTAGGCCATGATTGTTTATTGGAAAATAATACTTGCTATGTATTGCTATTTCATTTTATATAGGATGTATAGTTAAAATCATTGTGAATCTTTGCATAGTTTATTTCTCAATTTAAAATATTGTCAATTTTCTGTTTGCATATGCTTAACATTCACAAATCTCTGTTTACATAAAAGTATCTGACATATACACTCATATTTAATAAATGATGGCATAGATTCAAGAAAAAGTTTTAAGTATTTTTTATTATATTACATCATTTTATTATAATAAATGTGAGTATAAAACTCATTTTCTAATTATAACATTTAACTATATAAAATATGTTAAATATAGCCTATTATTCATTGTTGAATATTAATTCAGTTTAATAGTATGGAAAGGAAGGGGGTAAAAATAATTTTTAATACCAGAAAAACATTTTATTTAATTTAGCAACAGACTAATTTTATTTCTTTCTCCAACCATTTAAATGAAAAAAAAAAAATGAACATATATATATATTGTTTATTATCTGAAAAATAACTTGACTTTTTCAAACTAAGTAATAAATTTAACAATATATACAAAGAAAAATATATCTTTCTTGTTCCATTAACAGCTGAATAAACTTTATTAATTATAAAATTATCAATTATGGGGTAAATACTATTTTTATTGGGTAAATACTATTAGAAAATTGCACACTTTTTTTTTTATTTAAAAAATAATATGTGTACACATTGAAAAACATTTTCAGTTTAATAACATTCTATCACAATAGTAAAGAATTATACTTTTTTTTAACATTCACATAAATTGGGTTATACAAAAAGTTGGGAAACAGATTATTTATGTAAGTTAGGAATTGCATGTAATCATTAATTTTCAATTGAATTGGCATTTTTATATTATCAACTTCTAAGCATAAAATTAAATAGATTGTTAACTGTCATGAAATTCTGCATGGTGTTTGGTTTTAAGAAGTCTAATCTTCTATATTCTAATGATGTTTATATATTATGTTGATGCTTAATAATATAATTAAACCGTTCTGTACATATATTTTGATGACTTTATTGATAGTAGCCTGCAAGACACTGGTGAGTCCCACCAAGATAAGATAAGTAGGACTATAAAAGTAGAACATAATTGCTTTTGTATCTACAATCTGTCATATTTTTTAAGACATCAAATTCTTCTATTTTTTGTATTTTTTTTTAAAGTTGAATGTCTTCTATATGTGTATTCTTGTATATTATAAATAGGCTCTGTGTTCTTTATATACTATTTTTTATGTGTTTTTTCTATTATGTTCTACTTTAATTATAATAAAAATTATATTATTTACTAATCTTCTTATGCATATATATAAATGTACATAATTGTTTAAGATTTGTGTTTCCATGGTTTTCAAATATTTTGTCCAACTTGTATTTTTTAATCTTATATGTACTGTAGTTGTTTAATTTTTTGATTTTATATATATATAAGAATGTTGGAATTGTTTATAAACTTTGATTTTTACCGTTTAAATCTTTACAATAATTTTATGTTATAAAATGTAGACTATGCAAATGTATCAAACATAGTTACTATAAATTTAGTTTATTTAAATAAATTTTTTACTTTATCTTGCCAAAGAATGCAATAGAAAGTTTTATATCATTGCACTGTAACTATTAATATTTTTATAATTTTTCAAAGAAATACTAATAATAATCTTTAATATATATAACATTAAGAATTTTTGACAAGCACTAGTTAAAGTTAATTAATGAAAAATTTGCGGCTAGCCTAAGTGCCAACATAATCATTATTAGTGTTAATTTTCAAGAGGTGCATATTTCATGCATTTTCTTGTATATATTCTTATTTTGTAATAAATGACTATGTTATTCTGTGTTTGTGTTTTGTGTCTGATTAAATCTGTAAAGAGAGTATGCCATCAGACTAAAAATAGCTTGTTTTTGCCACTATCAATCCTGGCTAGGTGTTATGGTTGCCATTTAAATATTTGAGGTTCTAAGAAATGTGTGTGTGTGTATGCATATATATATTATATTATATACATACATATATATTAATTTTTATGTAGAAGATTATATAAGAAATAAATCACTAGAAATCTTTTATTATTACTGAAAATGGAATTTTATCAAATTCAACAAGGAATTTTAAAAAAATCAAAATCAATTTTAAATGTGTAGAAAGCATTTTGCTTAATAAAAAAGGAATTTTAAAAAAATCAAAATGAATTCTAAATGTGTAGAAAGCATTTTGTTTAATAAAAATATCTTCTTTTTTTTTCAAGGTAATACCTTACAAAATTCTATTCATTTTTATTTTTACCCATTACTAATTGAAGATTTCTTCCATCCATCTCTATTGTTATCTGCCTATTGGTATGTTCATAGAGCTATCTTAATATCATTATTGTCTCCCCAAATTTTAGTCTTTTTTTTCCTCTGTAGTTATGTTCTGAACATCTATTACAATATATATAATATTTAGGAAAATACCATATATTTCAAATAAAAAAATTGAAAAATGAATAATTTTTAACAAAAGATAAAACACTAGACTACTTCTTAAAATCCTATATTTTTATTTGTGGTTTCTATTTTCTTTAATAATAGTTTTGGAGATTCAATTTTTTGAGAATCATAATAAATTATATCCTAATTAAGAGAACTTTTAAATTATTAGAAATCAAATTTTTAATATATCTACTTTTGGCCTGCTCTTATTTTATATAAATATATATTGAATTGACAATGCACCTGATAAATATTTGTAATCAATAAAATCTTTCAGTTTGTCAGAAAAGAATGAATTTTTTATTCAGTCACATACTTTATTTATTATAATAGTTTAAATAATGTAGCACTGTGATACCTTTTTAATATGTGTAAGAGATCACTTTTTGCATCAAAATCTGCAGCATTAATAGGATCAGAAGAATATTAAGCCATTTTAATTAGTCACTAACAATTTATTATCTTTAAACTCACAGGTTTATGAAACTGGCATCAACTTTTTGTCAGAAATTCTTAGAATTCTATCTGTAAAAGAAAAAAATATTTGTATGTATTTCCCTACTACATGATGTCAAAAATACAGTGCTAATATAATATATATATATCCATTATTTTGTCCAGTATTCCTCGATTTGATTTATTTTAATTTTTTTTTCACACAACAAATTATTAAAAAAATTTATAATTAAAAAAAAACATTAACTAAAAATTATATTTTAGGAAAAAATCATTTTCAATATCAATAAAAATTCCAGCCTCATTGCACCTGAATAAAATAACTCAAAAGTATAAGGCTATTTTTTTTTTTTTAAATCCAACTATAATTAATTTAAAATTATTAATGATTGGTAAAAGAGAGAATATCAGATATTTTTTAAATGTAAGAACTATTTAACAGAAATTATATGAAATGTTTTATTGTAATGACTTAAAAAACAATTTATCTATCAGTTTGGCAATTAATATTGATATAAATTGATAACATGCTTTTTGAACTTTTTCATGATTTTATTCAAATTATTCTGAAATGTTATTTTATTTTTTTATCTCCACTTTTAAAATCTGATAAAATTATGGAATAATTGCTTTTAATAGATTATTTTTATTATATCATTCAGTTTTTTTGGGAATGGTAGATGTCACAATTATATTTTAAATATCATAAAATCATAGTAATTATCAATAATGAATGTTCACAAAGAATTTGATTGATGAACTAGCATTAGAACTTTTTTTTTAATTGTTATTCTGATGTTTCTATCAATATGCAAAATGATAGTTTTTTTTTTTTTGCTAACAATATTATGTAAATGGCTAGTCAACTTATTTTTTTCTAATTATTGTTTTATTAATAGCAATCATTACTGTTATAATATTGTAATTTTGTTAATCTTTTCTCTTTTTTCATATAATGATTTTCTGGAAAAATATTGTGCACTATAATCATTTAATGAAAACATGGTAGATTACTCAAGTATTAGCTTCATTTTATGAAATGCATAAATATAAATAAGTTTGATGAATATGGATTTTTGTTACTATAAAATTTGTGTATCAATTCTACATAATAATAAAGATTTAGAGACAAAAGAACACTGAAAATAGCTTATTTCAGAAGAGAGTATATTTAAATAAGAATATACTTAGAATATTAAATATATATATATGCTTATTTTATTTAAAAATAGGACTAAATGTAAAGATGTATTTAACTCGTAATGGCTATGTCATTTTGTAATGTAGACTATAATGATCTGTGATACCACTCCTAAGAAAAATATTACTTTATAATATAATTATGTTTCCAAATTTGATTTTTTTTTTCTTTATTATAAGCATTATTTACAATAAGTATTATAATACTTGTATAAAAAAAAATTAAACAATATATATTATAATATTTGTATAAAAAAAAATTAAACAATATATAACCATAGATTGCAAAAATGGAGAAATAAAATTACTTTCATTTAGAATTGCTTTTGAGATTAGTTGATTGTTTTCTTACAATCATTTATTGTAATAAAATAAATTTGATTTCATTTATTATAAGCATTACTTTCAAAAAATATTATAATATTTGTATAAAAAATATATAACCATAGATTGCAAAAAAAAAAAAAAAAGATAAGTTATTATAATATATAAATTTGATTTTTATTATTGTAAACATTATTTACAATAAGTATTATAATATTTGTATAAAAAAATTACAAAATATATAAGCATATATTGCAAAAATGGAGAAATAAAATTACATTCGTTTAGAATACAATCAATGCAGCTTTCACCTCGGACAGTTGGTTGCTTTCTTTTGGGGAAAATATGATCATAAATTTGGATTTTATTGTTGTAAGTATTTTTTCCAAAACATTTTTATTATATTTGTATAAAAAAGTAGAAAAAAAAAAAACCTTATAGATCAAAAAAAAAAAAAATTCAAAAAAACAGAGAAATAAAATTAGTACAGCAGCATAAAAAAGAAGCAGCATAAAACTCTCTACACTATGTAAGCAAAATTCAAATTAATTTGATTTTTGCAAAATACAGATATTCCTAGAAAGGTACTGAAATGGATACCTGTTCTATTTATAAAATTCTATGATTTAAATTAAAGCATATAAATATTTTTAGTGGTATCACATACTGCTTGTAGCCATTAAAAGTTAATAAAGAAATTTTAGCATTTAATACTTCTGTTTAATATAAATAATTTGATCGAAAGAAATCAGATATATCTCAAATCATTTTCATATAATGTAAGCTTCTTGATATTAGAACAAAGATCCAATAAATCTTTAGCTAATCTCTTTCAAAATGCAGCTGTCAATATTAATAATTGCATCAATTTGCCTAAGATCATGTGGTAAACTCAATAAAACCAAGACATCATTTGATCTTAGCTTACACATTGCTATTGATTAGCTTTTTTTTTTTTTTACCACCTATGCTATTCCGTGTAAGTCCCAGCAATCAATAGATGCTAGATAATATATTTGGATAAGGCAGCACTAGATAATTATTTGTTAAATACTACCATTTAGCATCTCTTGATTTCTGGGGTTTATACAGGATAGCATAATGGTGGTGAGAATAAAAGAATTTGCTAAAAAAACCTAAACAAATTACTAAAAACAATAGTTTAACTGTATGAATATATATATAACATATTCTAAATATATAATGATTAATGTTACTTCTTACTGCAACAGTCATTATTTAGTACAAACTGTTATATTATCAATATTGTGTGGTCAGATTTAGAATTAATTGACAAAATTCTAACTCCATCATAAATCAAGGTACATTTGTATATATGGAGAAAGCTTATAAGACATATGAAGACATTGATAATGAATTAATTTCTTATAAATTGCATGCTGAAATTTTTTTAAAGCTTCATATATTTATTCAGTTTTAAATTTCTCTTTATCTGTTTCAGCATACAGATATCTTTCTAATTTATGCTTTTTTATGTTAATTTTTTTGTCTGAGAACAAGTTCAGCAATGAAGTTCTTATGGTAATAAATCCATGATTAATCATCACTGTTAGTAGTCACTAACAATTCTATTAATACAATTTAGTCTATTATCCCATATTTAGAAATAAATCATAAATCATGAAAAAAAAAAATCCCTTGCATTATTTGGATATAAGAATTAATATCTTGCATATTGTAAACTATTTCAGTAGTAGTAATTTTGTTTTTTACTTTTAAGTTTATGACTCATAAATGTATTCTGATATTCAGAAAATAAAAATAATAGTAACTGAATAAATTATATTTTTTCTTTTACATTTATAAACACTACAAAATCTTTAAATTAATGACATTTTTTATTGAAATTATTTTTTATACAGTAATCTACATTTTAAATTTTTGAATGTTTTATATATATATATGAAATTATGAATATGTTATCACTGTTAAATATTCATATTTTTCAATAAAATTACTCATTTTAATGTGCAAGTAAATAATATTTCAAAAATTAGCATCAAGTTTAAGTATATATATTTTTAAAAAAGTTTAAGTAAGATTATTATAAATAAGTTATTAAAAATTATTGTTTAAAAAAAAAACCCTATATTTTTTTTAAAAAAAATAGTTTTGAGAATTTCACAAAGTTAAAAAATTGATTTTCAAAATGTTACTTATAATTTTAAAAAATTTTTAAAAAAAGAGTGAATATTTCCATTTAAATGCAATTTGTTTATTAAATCTTTACCAGGATTCAAATTGTGGTAGCCTTTTTTTCTAGAATTTTTTACTTCTGTGTGTATACATACACACAATTGCAAACATGGCATACTTTCTACACATTGAACACCTCTACATATGCATGATTTATTTATTTTTTAATTTAAAGCAATAAGTAAAAAAAAATTATGGGGATTTTTTTTTATTTTTACACATTTCAGGTAAATTTATATGAATATAAACTAATAATTTAGTTTGTTTTCTTTGCCTCCATACTTTTTTTTTATTCATGTATATTAAAACTTTTATCAACCAAAAATTTGAATACCATTTATGATCTGTAAGTATTCATCATGTTAAGAGCAGTTTCTTCAGAGTCGTCATAAGAACTTTTTTTTGGTAGATTCTAAGTAAAGGTGGGTATTTATTTTTTTGTTTCTTACAATATATTTTTACACACTTCATCATGTATTATCAGATCCTATACCCAAACTAAATAAAATAAGAAAGCAACACATACCCCTCTTTAGTCTTTCTTTTATATCATTGTTTTCTTATTGTATTTTCATAATATATTTTTATTCTCATGAATTTGTAATTAAATTGATATATAATTTTGTTCTCGGTAATTGTTTTTCTTTTTAATATGGCATACAATCATTAAATTTTTCTCTTTTTTTTTCCCTTCACTTTTAATATATGTATGTTAGAGTGAAAGTTTTCACTGTTATGAAATTAAAGCAAATTCTGCGGAACCTTTGTATAAGTTTTTGGTGGAAAAGAATTTTTTATTATCAGAACAAAATGAGCTGCATTGTTGCAGTTCTTTAAAAACCATGTGATCCACAAATGCAGAAATATTCACCATTTATGTATATAGTCTGAGGAAGATTAATGAGATTTCATTGGAATATTGACTGCCCATATCTGTAGATCAGTACTTTTAAAGACTTGTAACAACTTGATTTATTTTGTTTTGACCATAAGAAATTCTCAACACTGAAGATAGTTTTCCTCAAAATCTATTTTAATTTCACACACACATGTGTATATGTATATAAAATAAGAATAATAATTTGTCTTCTCATTTCTATATTTTCTTAGTTTATTCTTTATAATTTATGTTCTAAAATGCTATAGCTATTAATTTTTTTAAAATTGTTTTCATGCTGATCTCCCCCCCCCTCACCCCCCAATCTTTATATATATATACTGTCGTTCAGTCCTATTCTGCAATCCCATATTCTTCCAAATTTTTTTTTCTATCACATCATTTCAAATCTTTCTATTGCTTTAAAAATTTGTATTTTTTTATTCACTGCAGCTAAATTAATCGATCAAATATTTTTAATTCTTTTTCTATTAATCATTCTTCCCCCCCCCCCCACCTTTCCCAATGTAAATATTATTGATTTGTTTTATTCTATAATTGCTTTTTCCATATTCATAAAGCTAAAATTACATGTTCTCTTATTTTTTTTTTGTGGGGGAGAGTATAATACAAAGTGTCATATGCATCCTATCCTTTGTGAATTTAAGTTGCACAAGCAAATGTATTAGATTTTTTTTTACTTGAGTATTTAAATATATATTATTTATCATTTTCCATCATTTAAGATATGGAGCTAATTAGGAAAAATATATATTACTGCATGAAATAGTGATGACAAAAATTTGTAATAAAACAATATTAGTATTTTGATAACTTTTTTTTTTATAAAAGCAAAATATTTCTATGATTTATTTTTTTATTGATATGAAAAATGTGTATGTATATAATATATATGTCATCTATTATTCATTAATGTTCACTTAGTCAAATTTATTAAGCCTTGTAAGTAGATAAGTAAATATTCATCTATTTATTATTTTAATCTGATTTGAATGTGCTTTTGTTTTTCATTATTGCTATCTTTTAGGAGAATATGTGGGGACCTGCTCCAGCTGTGAATCCCAGCACAAACAAACAGTCTATGGTTTCTTGCCAACCTATTCAGTTGAATGAAATCCCCAAAAAGAAGAAGAAAAAGAAAATGCAGAAAGTTGACAATAGTATCTTAGGTTTTACTGTTCAAGCTAATCCTGACCGCATAAATGTTGGAGAAATTGAAACACTTGATGGATTGTAAATTAATACATTTTGTAAGTTGATTATTTTTATTATTATTATTGTTATATTTTAGTAATGCAGAAATTCCAGAAAAAAATTTGGATGTTTGCATTCTAATTTTTGATAATTTAGATATGAAGTTATTTTGAAACTAAACATAGAAAAAATTTCCCTTTCTTGAGACTTTTAATCATTTCCATATTTATTGACTTTTTTAAAAGAAAAAAAAAAAATTGATAATATAAAAGTTAATTTTATTTTTATGCAACATTTTTAAATAACTTTTGAGCAGGAAATTGTCTATCAATTTGCAAAAAAAAAAACATTTAACTGAAAAAATAAAACTTATTTGAGTATGAATATTTATAAGGTTGTTACAAGAAAAATATTTTTGTTGTATATTTTTTGGCTGTAAAAAATGAAGCTTTATTTTTATCTAGTGGTGATTTAAGTTTTACCTTTAATGAAAAAAATGTAATAATAATAATTGAATGGTTTTATTGTTCAAGATTTCACAAGAACTTCAAGTACTGGAAATGCCAGAACTGAAATTGATTCGACATACGTATGTTCTAGAATCCAACGCTTTACCATTGCACTAAATCATGTAGGGCAGGGATGGACAAGTAGCGGCCCAAGGGCCATATGCAGCCCGCTAATTGTTTTTATGTGGCCTGCCAAAACAATCAGAAAAATCCACCTTGAACTGAGATTTCCTTCCCATGCACGACGAAGATTAGTCTCTTATTTTACACTAGGATGGCCATGTCAATACACATGCTCAGTGTAGATACAATGTGCAATACTTTTCCAGTTGATCTGGTTAATTTCAATTTTGTCTTTGCATTAGCAAATATATACATTTCCAACTTTAGTGAAACCATGAATCTTCCAAAAAATGTAAAATCGGTGATGAATGTCATGTCTTTAATGAAGAATGGACAAATATTTCTTTGATAATGCAGGGAATAAAGCAGTGTGTTTATTGTGTCATGAAAAAAGGTGTGGCCCTCCGCTAACCTTCGCTTCCACAAAGTGGCCTCCGATGCAGCCCTCCACCAACCTCTGCGACCCCCCGAGACAAAACAATTGCCCACCCCTGATGTAGAGCATCTTTAATAACAATGCTTGTTAGCTGGCCAATCTTTATAAGATTTGCAGTAGCAAATATAAACAATTGTTTTATATTTGCAAGGTTTCTATAAAGTGAGCTGATATTAACAGCAGATGGAAAGGAAGTTATATCCATTACCCTATGTATTTTTTGAAAGGGTTGTATTTATTAATATTTTCTATATATAGTGAAAACTTTTTATCTTCAAATAAATCTATACAACATAATCATTAATATATACTTATTATTTAGGCAATTTTTTTTATTTTCCTAACTAAAGTATTGACAATATTATGAAAAATTCATATAACATTAAGTATTAGAAGTTGAGTTTTTTTTTTTAGATAATTTATTAAATAACAGATAATAATAAACAAACTAACTCCTTCTTTTTAAAACTTGATTTATTATGACTATAATCATGAAAAAGAAATCCGACGTTTCGACTATTTTTTATAGTCTTTTTCAAGGCACACTAAAATAAAATATATATACACAATAAATATCACATATTCCAAAAAAAAAAAAAAATGTTATTTTAGTGTGCCTTGAAAAAGACTATAAAAAATAGTCGAAACGTCGGATTTCTTTTTCATGATTATAGTCATAATAAATCAAGTTTTAAAAAGAAGGAGTTAGTTTGTTTTATTTCTATATTAGATATATGAACTATTTTGAAAAGAAGAACTGTGTGCTGGATATATTAAATTATATAATAATAAACCATTGTTTACTTCTTTTTTTAATATTCTAGCAGAAATTTAAAAATATCAGATTTAAAAAAAATTTTTTTTTACTTTTAAAAATATAATAATTGATTTCTTATTAAATCAAATAAATCATATCTTAACACTTAATTTTAGAAATATTTAAGTTTTATTATATAAAATCAACATTTTAATTGTTCAACAGTCTTCTTTAAAAGCCATATAATTCTATAATTAAAACCACTTCTTTTCTTTTCAAAAACTTTATTTGATGTATATATATATATATATCCACTTATTTCCAACTTTTCGACTATCTTTACTCTATAGTCATTTTCAAAGATCTAGAAAAAACATATTACATTATAAACAAACTTCACATAATAAAACCAAAAAAAAACAAAAATCAAAAACAATATAAAACATATAAACCCCATAAAATTTAAAAATAAATAAAATACATTAAAATCAATTAAATTAAAAACACAAAACATACACCACACTCACTTGACTCCCTTCTCAAAAAACTTTCCCTTTTTACATTTTCTTTTATCCAAAAAACCAATTGTTACAATAAAAAACTTATTTCCTTTTTCTTTCTTATATACTTCAAAAATGAATTTATTTCCAAAAATAATTCTTTATCCATTACTTATCCAATTCTATTTAAAACAGGTTTATATCTTTTTATATATAAACTCTCTTTTACCATTCTTTCTTTATACAATCTAACCCCCTCCAACATTTTAATCTTAAAATCTGTATGTCCAACTTCCTTACCATGTATATTTACATTAGAATTCCTATCTCTCAAATGCTGTTTCAATCTTGTCTCTAGTTTGTTCTTTGTTGTACCAATATATGATACATCTTTATTCTCTTTTTTACAATCCAAACATTCTAATTTATAAATACCATTCATGTTTTCAACATTCCTATTTCTTATCATATTACCTAAATTACATTTCCTTTTATATACTGGTTTCAACAATAAAAACACATTCCTTATTCATATCCCTCATTATCTTTTTAATCTTAAAAAAAGTACTTTTTGACACTTTATACCCACTATACATAAATTCCTTCTTTTTTCTTTCTTTTTTTTTCAATTTCCTCTCAATTTTGTCTATATTCTTTTTTTCCACATAATTTATTAATAATCTTAATTGGATAATCATTTTTTATTGCCTCATTTTTTATACACTCCATTTCCTCCCTAAATAACCCCTCCTCTGAACATAGATTAATTTCTCTAACTATTCTATTATTAACAATATTAATCCTATGTATGTATTCAATATCTGATTCCCAATTACTCAATAATCCATAAAAAGTATCTTTTCTAAAAATGCTAGTCTCAATCCCTACTCTATAATTTTTTATAACTTTTTTAATTTTAATATCCATATAATTAATTGAATTATTTATTTCTTTTTCCATTATAAATTTTATGTTTTCCTCAATTGAATTAATATATTTTAAAAAACATTCTGATTTCCTTTCATTCCCATTGAATACCAAAAAATAATCATCAATATATCTCACATAAAATATAGGTTTGTATCTAGTATCACCAAAATATCTTTTTTCAAAAAAATCCATATATAATGATGCCAGTAAACCACTTAAACAGTTTCCCATACTCAGACCTTTACACTGTTTAAAATATTTCCCATTGTATACAAATATAACATCCTTACAGCATACACTCAACATGTCATATAATAAATGACTTTCTATTTTAATATTCTTATTACCATCCTTAATATACATTTCCATAATTACTTCAACAGCTTTATTTGGATCTATATTTGTATACATATTACACACATCTAATTTTACAAACCATATATTTTTTTACATTATTGTTTTTTTCTAAAAAAAACTTTTAATTCTTTTATAAATTCATATGAATTATTAATATTATTTCCTCTTTCTTTCTTTCCATATTTTTTTAAAACCTTAGTAAATAACCATTTTGATAATTTTTCATAATATGCATCAATAATATTAATTATTGGTCTCAAAAGTATCCCAATCTTATGCGTTTTTGGTATCCCATGTATCTCGGCATCTTTAAAATCCATCCTCTTCAATTTCACTAAATCATTCACACCTATGCTTCCTTTTGAATACATTTCTGTTATAAATCTATTTATTTCTTTATTTTTCCCTACCCTCTCCTCTTTTAATAATATTTCCATCTTTTCCCTATACTCTTCTATCTTCATTACCACCATACTAGATGTTTTATCTCCTTTTAAGGACACCACATCATTATATTTATTTTTCATATCCATAATCATTTCCCATTCATTATCAAAACCAGATTTATCATTCTTATTTCTTTTTATATCATACTTCAATACTTCTATCCTGTATTGAAATTCCTTCATCATCCTTTCATACTCATATCTTTTTCTCTCACTACCATTATTCACACTACCTAAATCCTTTAATCTATCTATCATTAATTTAGATTTTGCCTCTATTTCAAAAATCTCTTTTTGCATTTCAATTTTTCTCACAGGTATATATTTTAATCCTTTTTCTAATATTCTCTTTTCATCCTCTTTAAAAACTTTATCTGTTAAATTAATAATAAAATTATATTTATCATTATTACATTCCTTTCTATTCTCATATTTATTTCTATTATCATATCCTTTCCCAAATTTACTCCTAGCTTTGTTTTTATTCTCACATATATCCCTTTTATTTTTGTCTCTTATTAATCTCTATTTTCTTATTTTAATATTGATGCATATTATGAAAAATTATCAAAATGGTTATTTACTAAGGTTTTAAAAAAATATGGAAAGAGGAAATAATATTAATAATTCATATGAATTTATAAAAGAAAAGTTTTTTTAGAAAAAAACAATAATGTAAAAAATATATGGTTTGTAAAATTAGATGTGTGTAATATGTATACAAATATAGATCCAAATAAAGCTGTTGAAGTAATTATGGAAATGCATATTAAGGATGGTAATAAGAATATTAAAATAGAAAGTCATTTATTATATGACATGTTGAGTGTATGCTGTAAGGATGTTATATTTGTATACAATGGGAAATATTAAATAGTGTAAAGGTCTGAGTATGGGAAACTGTTTAAGTGGTTTACTGGCATCATTATATATGGATTTTTTTGAAAAAAGATATTTTGGTGATACTAAATACAAACCTATATTTTATGTGAGATATATTGATGATTATTTTTTGGTATTCAATGGGAATGAAAGGAAATCGGAATGTTTTTTAAAATATATTAATTCAATTGAGGAAAACAAAATTTACAATGGAAAAAGAAATAAATAATTCAATTAATTATATGGATGTTAAAATTAAAAAAGTTATAAAAAATTATAGAGTAGGGATTGAGACTAGTATTTTTAGAAAAGATACTTCTTATGGATTATTGAGTAATTGGGACTCAGATATTGAATACATACATAGGATTAATATTGTTAATAATAGAATAGTTAGAGGAATTAATGTATGTTCAGAGGAGGGGTTATTTAGGGAGGAAATGGAGTGTATAAAAAATGAGGCAATAAAAAATGATTATCCAATTAAGATTATTAATAAATTATGTGGAAAAAAAGAATATAGACAAAATTGAGAGGAAATTGAAAAAAAACGAAAGAAAAAAAGGGAATTTATGTATAGTGGGTATAAAGTGTCAAAAAGTACTTTTTTAAGATTAAAAAGATAATGAGGGATATGAATAAGGAATGTGTTTTATTGTTGAAACCAGTATATAAAAGGAAATGTAATTTAGGTAATATGATAAGAAATAGGAATGTTGAAAACATGAATGGTATTTATAAAATAGAATGTTTGGAGTGTAAAAAAGAGAATAAAGATGTATCATATATTGGTACAACAAAGAACAAATTAGAGACAAGATTGAAACAGCATTTGAGAGATAGGAATTCTAATGTAAATATACATAGTAAGGAAGTTGGACATACAGATTTTAAGATTAAAATGTTGGAGGGGATTAGATTGTATAAAGAAAGAATGGTAAAAGAAAGTTTATATATAAAAAGATATAAACCTGTTTTAAATAGAATTGGATAAGTAATGGATAAAGAATTATTTTTGGAAATAAATTCATTTTTGAAGTATATAAGAAAGAAAAAGGAAATAAGTTTTTTATTGTAACAATTGGTTTTTTGGATAAAAGAAAATGTAAAAAGGGAAAGTTTTTTGAGAAGGGATCAAGTGAGTGTGGTGTATGTTTTGTGTTTTTAATTTAATTGATTTTAATATATTTTATTTATTTTTAAATTTTATGGGGTTTATATGTTTTATATTGTTTTTGATTTTTTTTTTTTTTCGGTTTTATTATGTGAAGTTTGTTTATAATGTAATATGTTTTTTCTAGATCTTTGAAAATGACTATAGAGTAAAGATAGTCGAAACGTTGGAAATAAGCGGATATATATATACATCAAATAAAGTTTTTGAAAAGAAAAGAAGTGGTTTTAATTATAGAATTATATGGCTATATGTACTGTATATTTTTGAAAAGAAAAAAGGATTGAGTCGTGATTAGAAACAGAAGTAAATGGATTTGTTCTTTAAAAGCCTACATTATTTAATTTTACATTGTTTTTATATTTATATTTAAACAACATTCTTTAATTATTAAATTTTAAGGACACAATCATAGAAAACAATCATTGTAATTTAGATTTTCAGTAGTTAATTAAAATTATATAATAATATTATATACAAATATTTTATATCATCAGCCATTATCAATCCACTGCAGGATGAAGGTCTCTCCAAGTTTAATCCATCTTCTCCGATCTTTAGCTTCTCTTTTCCACAACACCCCTGCACATTTTCTTATTTCATCCATCCATCTCACATGTGGTATATATACAAATAAAAATGTTATTATACAATAGAAATAAATTAAAAAAACATTCTTTTACTATTCTTTATCAATAAAATGAAAAAATGTTATCTAATCCATTTAAATAAAAAAATTATTATTTGTATAATAGCTCTTTATTTTTATTTTTTTTAATTATATACATTATGTATATATTCATTTATATAAAACACATTAAATAAATTATTTTATATTTTTTATTTTTAAAATAAAATTAATAGGGTTTTATTTTTTTCATTTAAGCTCTCTAATTTTAATTATAATCTTTTTGCATTATTTGTTAATATTTATATTTTTTATATTACTATCAAAATAATCCAGTGTCTGTATTTAAATTTAGTTTAATTTATTTAATCATACAAAACTTGTGCTCTTTATGTTAATATGAAATGGTAAATATAATATAAGACTCAAGAGTACTGAATTAGCTTTCGGCAGGTTGCTGCCAGAATCATAGTTTTAACAGTAACTGCCTCTTAAAAATCTGTATATATTGTGGTGAAAATCAATATGCAAATAAAGTGCAGTATGTAAATTAGATGTTCCATTTTTTTGACAATGCTATGCAGGAATCTTTTCTATTAATGGAATGGGGATCCTTAGCAAAAGTCCACCCTTCTTTGTATTTTCTTTTTCTATCATCACTCTCTGTGCATATTGTTCTGATATTAGAGGGGGAAAGATATGTCCTGTAGCCTAATCATAATCAAAAAATATCGACTTATATTCATGATTTGACTTCATTTTATCATATAAATATGTGTTCTGGGTGACTCATTGATCTATTAGCACAAGATTCCCTGTAATACACTGAGTTACAAATAGGACAGGGCATGAAATTTTATATACAATCTAGGGAGCATGTTCAAATGGAATTCTGTCCTTAGTGTTGTTTAAAAGATTATTGAGACAGGGGGTGATCTGATGTGAAAGTATCCATGCAGATCTTTTGAAGGCTGATTGCCTGGATTAACATTTTCAGTTATCTTTGTTGATGCTATTATTAAAAAATGTTAACTGTTTGGTTTTTTTTTTATATGTCAAAGCATTGACTGGGAAGCGAACCCGGGCCAGCTGCTTGGAAGGCAGCTATACTAACCGCTAGGCCAATATTTGTTAAATCCCTAATATATAAAACAATGGTAATTTTTCTATCAGCCTTGTATTTGCATAACATTTTGTTTCTATATAAGAAATCTTCCAGGACTGCAAATTTATGTTCTAATGGAGCATTGGACTTGAGGTGATTAACTTGAATAGTAAAAGTTTTGTATGATTATATATTTTGTGAAAAGTGTATAATTTTCAAGATTTAATTTATTTAATTATTATTGTTTCTTTTTTCTTTCTTTTCTATTTTTATTATATTTATCTTCTTTAAACCTGATTACTATAAAAATGTTAATTTCTTTCACGGAAGCTATTTAACTTATTATTTTTGAAATATTGTTCAATTTGTTAATTAAAATTTCTATCATTTTTTTTAATTGGAAATTTTCAAATATATTTCTATATTTGTTTTATTATTTATTTTACCTATAATTTTATTAGATAATTTATAGTTGTTGTTTTTTCTCTCTCCCTCAGTTTTTTATTTTTTTTTATCTTGTCTATTTGACTGAGAAATCTTATAATTCAATTTTCACCTACTTCCCAATTTCTGATCTAGTTAAAACTTGGTTTGCATATATATTCCCAATAACAATCCAACAGTCTTTAGCTAAAAAATAGTGAAAAGTATAATTTTTTATTTATAATTTCTGGAGCTATATAAAACTATAAAGTAGAAATTAAAAAAGTATAACATTTTTTTGAAGAAGAAAAAATGCTTTTATTTACATAAATGCACTAAAAAATGTAAAAACAATTTTTTTCAGCTTTCATAAATAAAATCATGCCAAGCAGGCATTTGTTATAATTGATCTGACAAATAGATTGGCATTGAAAACAATTTTTAAATACATGATTATCCCATGAATTTATTTATGAAAGTTGGAGAAAATTTATTTTTTTAGACTTTTTAGAACATTTAAATGAATAAAAGCATTTCTTTAAAAAAAAAGTTATATTATTTTCTAATCATTTTATGTAGTTTGTAATAGTCTTCAGTGGATAATTATTTAGTAATTTTAATAATTGTTGTTACTTATTTTTTTATCATAACACAATTAATTGCTTTGTTTATTCTAATTTTAGAATTATGAATCAATTATAAACTATTTATATTTGGATTCTAATTTGTTATAATTTCTTCATTAAGGTTTTTTTTCTATTTTTATTTTTTCATAATCTAAGAAATTAATTTTATTATTTAATTCATGCTCTGTTGTAAATTTTAACTTTTCATTTATCCTATTTAAATTTCCTAAAAGTTTTTTAATTCGTCTATTATATTAAATATTAATAAACAATCTTTTATGTGTATTGTTTATAAAATATTGGTTTATTTAATATTATTTTTTATATATTTTTTAATTCATTCATAGAAATGTTCTTAAGGAAGTTATAAAAATTACAGTGAAGCCAAAGATATTCACTGTATTTAGTTCCAAGCATAATGGATAATAGCTCACATTTTAAGTGATAAGCTTTGATTATTGTGTTGCAACCCACAGTACATTTCAAAACACACACGTATATTTATAACAGAGACATTTATGTTTATAATATGTATATACAAAATAAGATTATAGTTAATAATAATTTAAAGAGCACATTTACGTATATATGATATCTCTTTTCTTCAATAACTTTTTCCCTCTATGGAAATGTAATAGCAGTCTTATTATCTGCAAATAGCCTCACATTATTCTGATGTTTTAAGTTATGACAATTTCAGAATCAAAAATAGTTATTTCTATTTGCAGTTATCCATTTCAGGATTTCATACAAACATTAGGCTTTTTTTTTTTTTGTATTTATAAAGCTTCTAACTTTACACTTAAAAAACCTTTTATTACACAAAATACTGTACCATATCAAACTTTTGTGGGAAAAGTGAAAAGTAAAATATATGGGCTTTCAATGGAACCTTAAATAAATATTAATCATAAATGTGATCATGTATGTCTAAATCAGTGTTCTTCAACCCTTGGTCCGTGGCCCGGCACCGGGCCGGGAAACTTTTCTACAGGTCCGTGTGCTAGACCGGCAGTAAAAAGTTTGTAATAATAAGAGTTTAAACTTTTAATTAATATAGCCAATTTTTATTTATTTTTTCATCTCATTTTTACCCAATTAAAAAAAAAGAAAACAGAACGAAAACAAAATCTAATCAATCATTCATAAATTAATTTGTTTTTCTAGTTATCACAGATGTTTATGGGGGGGGGGGGTAGAAATAAAATTTTTATTACTTTTCTAAAAAAAAAAATTTTTTAAAAAGTTTTTTATTATATAAACTCCATATATATATAAAACTTTCTCTTATATATTTAACATTGTTGTTTTGATCAGTTATAACAATTATGCTTATCTTTAAGAAAACTTATCTATAGACTTCTGCCGGTCTGCAAAATCTTATCCTTATTTTTGCTGGTCCGCGGAACCTTATCCTTATTTTTACTGGTCCGCAGGTGTGAAAAGGTTGAAGACCACTGGTCTAAATTGTAATATTTAAAATTTTGGAGTCAGTGAAGATGCTGCTATCTTGTAAAATTCATTAAAATTATGAATTTTAAAGTTTTATTTTTTATTTATATGCATATTACAACTTCAATGTGTAGAATACAAAGGTAATTAGCCAATGAAGATTATTAAATACTATGTAAAATAAAAATATAAAAGTAATAAGTTATTCTTAAAAGAAATACAGGCATTCTTCACATATATGGAGCCTAATTGTAAATATAGGGGGATTTTAACTCAGACTTTCAATCATCCTTCAACTATCCATACTAACTCATACCACTGATACACATGACCATATACATGTAGAAAAGATAAATAATCACCAATATATGTATTTTATGCTAAACCAGCACTCATCAGTTGTGTAGGACATTATCCATTTAAATACATAGAAAAGGGATGGGCAGAATGCATGCTTAATATGTAAATATTTGAAATACAGGTATTCTTCATATACCTGGAGCCTAATTGTAAATATAGGGAATTTGAAAGGCTGAGTTCAAATCCCCTATATTTATTTTTAAAAGAAAATAAAAAAACTAATAAAATTATAACCAAAGTAAATAATAGAGCAAATATGGAAATAGATTTTTACTAATAAAGAAAAGCCAAAGTTTGATAAAAATATAAACTAATAAATATTTTATGAATAATAATAATATTAAAATTATATAAATAGTATTTATGAAATAAAATGTGAACAGTGTTACAAAAATAAGTCGCTATGTATAATAAAGGATTTTTTAAAAACAAAGCTTAAACAGCATAAATATAATAAAAATCAATTAATATACATACAAAGAAAACATGGAAATTAAAATATTTAAACTAAGTTGAAATATAAAAAATGGATTAAAATTTTTTATAACGAATAACAATAAATATTAATAAATAAAATAATTATAATTAAAACTAAAATAATTTATTTAAATTATCAATTTTGTAATTTATTTATTTTTTTGGTAAAATATTAATAGGTGAAACAATATATATATATATTGTATTGTATGCAAGATTATATTTGGATATGTGTGTGTATGTTTAGATATTTACATAGTATATATATAATAATTATATAATTTTAAATTAAGAATTATTGAAAAAATAAATTGTAATGAGAGAATATGTTTCATACATAGCTGTTTTTAAAGTCTAATAATTAAAGAGTATTATTTATCCATAAATAAATTTTATAATAAATATTTATTTATTATAATTTCATGTAATTGTAATGGGATAAAATAATGAAATTATTTTGTCTTTTTTTTTTAAAAAATATTATTATAAATTATTGCAATATATAATTATGAATCAATATATTTTCATATGTCAGTCAGTTTAATCATAAATACAATACTTATTTCTAAAATAATCACTTTGATTTATGATTTTTATTTTTTTTTTTACCTTATAATAAATATAGAATGTTATAGTTGAATGTGTTTACTCACATATAAATAATATGAAAAAGAAACTAGATATCTTTTTCAAAAATAATTTTGTATTTTAAAGTTATGTCAATTACTTATTTAATTTATTTGTTTTATTAAGTAGCTTTTATTGAGAAGGTTATTTCTTATTAAGTAGCTTTTATTGAAAAGTTATTTATTATTTTCATTTGATTTTTTTTATTCTATAAATATTAGAATTTTTTATTATTATTAATAAATGACTGAAATTATTTAAAGCACCATTTACATATGTGCATAATTTTTGTGAGCATTTTTTTATACTTAAAAACCTTTATTACTTATTATAAAAAACATTTGAATAAATAAAAAAATTATTTTTACAATATTGTTAGAATTTCTATGAATGCTACAAAAGTAAATTATTAAAATTTTTATGACATTGGAAAATTATAAAACTATTACTAAGAAGCATTGGAGCCTCAAGTTTTTTTAGTAAAAAAATTAAGGAGTTTTAAATTTTCTCCTAGATCTAATTTCACTTAAGAAAATATCATCTTTGTATTTAATTTTATTTCTTTTTTTAAATCTAAGACATGTCTTGATACTTTATTTTTATATTCTGCAATTACTGTAAATTCAAGTAATTAGTATAGTTTTTGAAATTTATGTGAGTGTAATAGTATCTGCGTAAAATGAAGCAAATGTTATACATATTGAAACAGTAAGGTCTGCTTTGCAGATCTTCGTTTCACCTTTTCTCACCTATTTCCTACCTCATACCTTAGTTTGAACCCCAATCTATCGTAGTGTGTCTGCAATACGCTTATATACCAAAAATCCCACCTAATTTTAAACCACGAGTACAATGCTTGTATTATATATATGTCATTCCCAAATAAATAAAAGATTATAGATTATGTATATGTTCACATAATTTTGATTTATTAAAAAGTAGGTTATATAAGTCGTAATTGCGCACACACTATGATATGCATTTTAAAACATATCAAAATTATAAATTGTTAAAGTTATTTTGTTTGAATCTATTTACAAATATATTACCGTCGTAATATATTTTGATTTAAAATAAAATTCATTTAGTAAATAGATTCAAATATTGCAAGTTAAAAGTAAAATAATTTTCGTTTAATTTAATAAAAGTCATTCCAAATATTTCTTTAAAATAAATGAGGGACAATGGTTTAATTAGTTAATATTATATAAGTTTATCTAAAAACAGCAGATGTCCACTTAAGGTTTTCTTTAATTAGTAAAAGTAATTTTTAATTAAATCTAGTTTGTAATTCGAATGTCGACAGGGAAATTAACAAAAGAAATTAATTAATGTTGAATTCCTTTAGACATTCGGATAGATTTAATTACAGCTGATAAGTCCGATATATTTTTGTAATGCTCCAGGGCAGTTCTATTGTTAAATTCTACTATAAAAAGGAGGATTTTCTTTTGTTTTTATTCTAATGTTTTTAAGAGAAATCATTCTGAGTTCTATTCTAATAATTTGCTAACCTTGACATGACAGAGTAGAGGCGTTAAGATGGCTATGTCCCCTCGGAATAGCCAGCCGCTGCTCCAGACCATCGGAAGCTATCACATAAGGAACCCCGGAACTGCTGCTGCTGCTGCCAAAAATATGAACATTTCCAGATTTTGCTGTTAAATTATATAAAAACCTGCCGACCATCAATCTACCTAAAATGCTTCTCCAGAGGTAACCCTAAATTAACCCAAGAGCTCTTGTGATAACTAACATGCTATAGCTATTTAAAATTGTTTTTCTTATATTTCACATAACTTCATTATGTATTTCTTTAACGTGTTTAAATATACTCAACATTTTGCTCTCTATCCTTGGGTTAATATTTTCTATTTATTAAGCTTTCTGTTATTTTATTATGATAATGTGTCAGAATCATCTTTGACCGAGTGAATTATTCCTTTTGTTGAAACTAAGACGCCGCTATAAAGGCATATTTTAAATTTCTAAATAATTTCCAATTTTTATTATCTTGCAAATCACTCATTCGAGGGCGATTCTTTTCTTTAATATATAATATAATCACATAGTTTAAAATCTACATGTTATTGATTTTAATCTAATATGAGAGTATGTGCGAGGTCAATGATTAAATGTGTCCCCTAATGCATGATTGCGTATATAAATCTATACTTACTTTTCAAACCCGCAAGCATGCATTTTCCTATTTTAATTACCGTGTTCTACTTTAATTACAAAGTTCATCATTGACGTCGAGAATGTGCGGACCCTTTTAAATGAATTTCTGGGAATTTGATTGGGCATTTCTCTTAATCCAAGTAAAACCCATTCAGTATGTTTTATATACACTAGTCTCGTATTGCTGGTAAGTGAATTGGTTGTTGAGACCGCTTTGTTTTACTTTTCCAAGGATTCTTTACACAGCCAAAGTCCGTTCTCTTTGCGATTTCCAGGCAGAGTGTGTCCACAAATGACACACCTGGGAATTAAACGCAATCGTCACCCAGTCGCTAAGTTTCGGCTGTTCATAAAATACTTTCCTACGGGTTAGCGGCAAGATGCCCTCCGTAATCATTCCAAATATTCCATTATTGTTTTATTTTTATATTTATTTTACAAAGCATCCGTGACTTAAACGTGTCACACCCTCCAACTTTAATAAATTCATTATCAGCAATACTGACCTCCCAATGCAACTCTATTATTATTATTCTCAAATAAATGCTTTGATCACATTCCCACTTTGTTGCTTAGTAAGCTTTTGTCCGTGCTATTCTCGAAATCAATAAATATTTTAGAACACTTAATTTTCAAATATTTTCTTAAACTTGTATAATTGCTCAAAGCACCTCGCACATGTTCCTATCTCTTCAAGCACATTATCGTAATGCTATTAGCCCGAGGAATAGAATATATCACTTTGCTTTAAAACCTTTTTGTCATTTATTGGAATATAATGCCAATAATTATTTAATATGCGTCCCTGTCTCATATAAGCAGACAGTGGCGTTATATATATAATTTATATGAATAAATTTTGTGAAATTATTTAAAACTAAATTTGATCTCTTATTTTATTTGATTCCTATCACTGTCTCGGTCTATATATATATATTTTCTGCATTTCTTTCGTAAATCCATAGACGTTAATTAGCCACCCAAACTTCTTTTAGTATAGAGTCTTTGTTTCTCCCTGACCACCAGGCACCGGTCAAAGGTTATACTAGTATTGGCATCAGATGCGTTATCACGTAGATGGCGCTGTGAAATTTGGCCTTTAGATTCGAACTTAGTATATCTAGAAGGCAACCCCTCCTAGAATGTTCAGTTTCATGTCTGGGGTTTGAATTCTGCAGTGTGTTAGCAAGATAGACGATTCTGACTGTTACATAGTAAATTTTTTTTTCCGGGTCCATGGCTTGCCCAAACGTGGAGCCTCGATTATTTAAACACCCACATCCCTGTAGATCTTAATTATATAAACACCCACATCCCTGTAGCTTAATTTTAGCATTTTGTCATTTTGTTTCGTATTTAATCACTCAAATCCTTTATATTTTTGATATATAAAATATCTTTTCAAACTCTATACTATCTATATTGTTTATTTGCATGTATATTTCATATATTTTGTTTGACTCGGGCATTCAATTACTTATACTGTATAATCAGAATTTGTCCAAACTTGCTATAGTGCGATACGAGCCATCTGTATTTATCTGTATTGTTGTTTCATTTAAGTCACGCTATATATGCAAGGCGTGAATTACTTAAATATTGTCCCAAGTGAATATTGTGACAATCTATGAAGATTTCAAATATTGTATTTTTCTATCAAAATAAAGTTTTATCGGCTCAACGCGCAAGATAGCATAATAATAATTTTGTACGGTAATGACCTAGATATGTAATAGGCTATCGTATGGAATTAAAAAAATTCAATCATAAATAAAATGTTGTAATCAATAAAAAAAAAAAAATGTGAATGTTTTAACAAGTGCCCGTAGTTAAATGGAATAGTTATTAAAATTCATTTTGGGAAGCTAACAGTCTATGGATCCTTTTAACTGGTGACATGGCGCCCAAGAGTAATTTCATTAAACGGAGTTACTTCTAAAATAAATTTTGTCACCAGGCTAAATTCTTTTATATGTAATTTGTTTTTTTCAACGTGTGTAAATTTTTCTTAGACCAAATAATGAGACGTGAATCGGATCAATAATTATGTAAATAAAAATATATGTATGCTAATCTTAAATAAGAAGGAACGAAATAAGTATACCCGGATCTAGCGAATGTTAACATATATAAATAAAATTGCTTGAGTTTAAAAATATATATGTTACTGAAATATTTTGACAGATAGAATTTAAGAGATTTTTTTGTATATACGGGCAGTTAAAAATATATATGTTGGCAGCAGATTTAAACAAGAAATTTTTGCAGTAATAAAAGGGTAGTAGTCGGGGTTTTTAGTGATAAACATAAAAGCAGTAATTAGGCCAACAGAACCGAGAGGGAGATAGCCTATTAGCCATTAATAAAGTTATAATCAAACATAATAATCGCAGAGTTAAACAAGGAATAAAAATAAATAAAATAGAGATAACCGTAAAACAGTTTAATAATTTTTTTTAGGATATATTAAATAGATAGCAATAAAATAAAAGTCATCATCATTATCGATCACGGTAATCATCCAAGGCCATGGAAAATACGGATACTAATGAGGTCCATTTCCGGACTATTATAGAATTGTTTAAGCAAGGTGAAGAAAGAGCGAAAAGATGGGCAGAAGAAAGCCGAAGGAGAGGTGAGGAACTTAGAGTGCTGTACAGGCTCCTCCCTGGATGGCAAGAGATGGCAGATAAACTCCTGAACCAGAAAGTTGAGACAAATGATTCCTCAAAGAAGACTGATACACCAGACCTGGGACCTCGAACTCAGCCAACCAAGCTCAACACTAGAATATTCCATGGAGTAAAAAAATGTCCCGAACTTTCTTTGGAAAGAGTACTTTCATTAAATGATGTCTGGGACACAGGACATCAAACCCAGCTAACCAAGCTTCATCACATAAAAATTTTTCACGAAGTCAAAAAATGTCCACCACTGTATTTAGACGAGATATTTTCAGCCAAGAATGTACTGGACTTACGGATTCAAACCCAGCTAACCATGCTTACCACCAACATCAAAGTACTTAAAGAAAACCAGGAAAATATCCCACCTGATATAGCAAAAATATATCGAATAAAGGAAATAGTGAAAACAATGATGGCACTGGATTTCAGCCCATGGGCCAAGGAGCCACCAGATAAGGCAAATAATTGCAACAGCCTAAAGCTTCAGTTATTAACAACCACTCTGAATTTCAGTCCCTGGGCCAAAGAACCGCCAGACAAGGTAAAGAGACCTGATAATCTGAGACTGCAGTCATCAAATTATAAAAGCAGTGATTACCCACCAGACCCAGGATTATAGTAGTTTTTTTTAAAACAAAAAAATAAAATAAAAATGGACACGTCACAGGATAAATGAGCAAGGAGATAGGATATAACCAATATTAAACTTGTAAAACGTTAAATAAAATTTGTTGAAAGGGGAAAATAATAGACAAAATGTTCGCTAGATGGTAGATTTATTAATATGATCCGGGTATATAATTCAGTTTCGTTTCTTCATTATATTTATATCCTGTACATTATGGGGTTATCTTGTAAATTTTGTTTATGCAGGCTTCATAGGTGGACACCTGTTGTAAGATTTTTTTTTTTAACAATTTTTTTTTGTTCTGTCACTAAGGGAATGTGAAACAGTAAGGTCTGCTTTGCAGATCTTCGTTTCACCTTTTCTCACCTATTTCCTACCTCATACCTTAGTTTGAACCCCAATCTATCGTAGTGTGTCTGCAATACGCTTATATACCGAAAATCCTGCCTAATTTTAAACCACGAGTACAATGCTCGTATTATATATATAAGTCATTCCCAAATAAATAAAAGATTATAGATTATGTATATGTTCACATAATTTTGATTTATTAAAAAGTAGGTTATATAAGTCGTAATTGCGCACACACTATGATATGCATTTTAAAACATATCAAAATTATAAATTGTTAAAGTTATTTTGTTTGAATCTATTTACAAATATATTACCGTCGTAATATATTTTGATTTAAAATAAAATTCATTTAGTAAATAGATTCAAATATTGCAAGTTAAAAGTAAAATAATTTTCGTTTAATTTAATAAAAGTCATTCCAAATATTTCTTTAAAATAAATGAGGGACAATGGTTTAATTAGTTAATATTATATAAGTTTATCTAAAAACAGCAGATGTCCACTTAAGGTTTTCTTTAATTCGTAAAAGTAATTTTTAATTAAATCTAGTTTGTAATTCGAATGTCGACAGGGAAATTAACAAAAGAAATTAATTAATGTTGAATTCCTTTAGACATTCGGATAGATTTAATTACAGCTGATAAGTCCGATATATTTTTGTAATGCTCCAGGGCAGTTCTATTGTTAAATTCTACTATAAAAAGGAGGATTTTCTTTTGTTTTTGTTCTAATGTTTCTAAGAGAAATCATTCCGAGTTCGATTCTAATAATTTGCTAACCTTGACATGACAGAGTAGAGGCGTTAAGATGGCTATGTCCCCTCGGAATAGCCAGCCGCTGCTCCAGACCATCGGAAGCTATCACATAAGGAACCCCGGAACTGCTGCTGCTGCCAAAAATATGAACATTTCCAGATTTTGCTGTTAAATTATATAAAAACCTGCCGACCATCAATCTACCTAAAATGCTTCTCCAGAGGTAACCCTAAATTAACCCAAAACTCTTGTGATAACTAACATGCTATAGCTATTTAAAATTGTTTTTCTTATATTTCACATAACTTCATTATGTATTTCTTTAACATGTTTAAATATACTCAACATTTTGCTCTCTATCCTTGGGTTAATATTTTCTATTTATTAAGCTTTCTGTTATTTTATTATGATAATGTGTCAGAATCGTCTTTGACCGAGTGAATTATTCCTTTTGTTGAAACTAAGACGCCGCTATAAAGGCATATTTTAAATTTCTAAATAATTTCCAATTTTTATTATCTTGCAAATCACTCGTTCGAGGGCGATTCTTTTCTTTAATATATAATATAATCACATAGTTTAAAATCTACATGTTATTGATTTTAATCTAATATGAGAGTATGTGCGAGGTCAATGATTAAATGTGTCCCCAAATGCATGATTGCGTATATAAATCTATACTTACTTTTCAAACCCGCAAGCATGCATTTTCCTATTTTAATTACCGTGTTCTACTTTAATTACAAAGTTCATCATTGACATCGAGAATGTGCGGACCCTTTTAAATGAATTTCTGGGAATTTGATTGGGCATTTCTCTTAATCCAAGTAAAACCCATTCAGTATGTTTTATATACACTAGTCTCATATTGCTGGTAAGTGAATTGGTTGTTGAGACCGCTTTGTTTTACTTTTCCAAGGATTCTTTACACGGCCAAGGTCCGTTCTCTTTGCGATTTCCAGTCAGAGTGTGTCCACAAATGACACACCTGGGAATTAAACGCAATCGTCACCCAGTCGCTAAGTTTCGGCTGTTCATAAAATACTTTCCTACGGGTTAGCGGCAAGATGCCCTCCGTATTCATTCTAAATATTCCATTATTGTTTTATTTTTATATTTATTTTACAAAGCATCCGTGACTTAAACGTGTCACACCCTCCAACTTTAATAAATTCATTATCAGCAATACTGACCTCCCAATGCAACTCTATTATTATTATTCTCAAATAAATGCTTTGATCACATTCCCACTTTGTTGCTTAGTAAGCTTTTGTCCGTGCTATTCTCGAAATCAATAAATATTTTATAACACTTAATTTCAAATATTTTCTTAAACTTGTATAATTGCTCAAAGCACCTCGCATATGTTCCTATCTCTTCAAGCACATTATCGTAATGCTATTAGCCCGAGGAATAGAATATATCACTTTGCTTTAAAACCTTTTTGTCATTTATTGGAATATAATGCCAATAATTATTTAATACGCGTCCCTGTCTCATATAAGCAGACAGTGGCGTTATATATATAATTTATATAAATTATTTAAACTAAATTTGATCTCTTATTTTATTTGATTCCTATCACTGTCTCGGTCTATATATATATTTTCTGCATTTCTTTCGTAAATCCATAGACGTTAATTAGCCACCCAAACTTCTTTTAGTATAGAGTCTTTTGTTTCTCCCTGACCACCAGGCACCGGTCAAAGGTTATACTAGTAGTGGCATCAGATGCATTATCACGTAGATGGCGCTGTGAAATTTGGCCTTTAGATTTGAACTTAGTATATCTAGAAGGCAACCCTCCTAGAATGTTCAGTTTCGTGTCTGGGGTTTGAATTCTGCAGTGTGTTAGCAAGATAGACGATTCTCACTGTTACAATATATGTGTGTGTGTGCAAATATATATATAAACATAAAAATAAATTTTAAAAAGTATTGATGATGATGTATTTGCACAGATTATTTTATATATGAAAGCAGTGATCTTAAATTCTGTTTTATATATAAATGTATACTCTCATACAGTATATATAAATATATGTATCATTATCATAGCTTTTATTTATCTACTATAGAATGATATATATATATTGTACCAGTCAGAATTGTTTGTTTGTCTAACAAGATCTAGCATCTAGGCAAAAGTACCTCGAGTCCAATCATGTGCAAGATACATAAGTCAGGAACAATCATGAACTCTGCCCTATATCTATTTTCCAGATCTATAACATTATGAACAACATTTCTGATGATAACAAATGAAATTTTATTCATTGCTGTTCCGGAGCAACAGCGGAGCTTCGAACCCTGTTGAGAAAGAAAAAAACAGCGGAGCTTCGAACCCTGCCCCCAACAGAATGAAATAGCTTAAGATTATAATTAAGACTTTTCATCAAAATTTATTAATAAATCTAGAAATTGGCCTAAGGTCAATGGAAATGAGCTATATATAACGCAATCTAATTAACGATGTGTATGCATAAATGAAGAGGCAAAGTAGAATTAAATACTAATTATATCATTAATAATTTATTAATATTAATTAGAAAAATGAATAAACAAATAATATACAATTTAATAAACAGTCGCGAATCTATTTACCTATAACACTAATAGAATTATGGGTTTCACTTAATTATGAATGCTGATTTGCGTATTGAAGGAATTACATAATAATAGCACATAAGTTAATGATTGAATAATACGCAAATCTGCAATTGAATACGATGATAAAAAAATGTACAGATTGTCAAAAGATGCGGCCTAATATGCTAACAGTAGATACCAATTTTACCATATTATATAACTTGGACGCTATGATTATTTTATGAAAAATGAGTGACCTTAAAAACAGATAAATGGGATATAAGTTACATCAATTTACTATGGTTCATTTGAACCACACACGAAAATATTTTATAATTTACATTATTCACTTAAATAATCATTAGACCTTAAAATGTTCAAACAGAAAAGTTATTTGTATTTTATTCTATTCTTTTCTGACTGGAGAGGATTTATTTAACATTGTTTGTTAGCGCACTCGAACATTGTTTCAATGAGATGGCGGGTAGCGTAAATAAGCTTTAAAATGACATTTCCTAACTTATAATATAAACGAAAATGTGAGATAGATTTAGAAATCATGGTATTATATTTTACAGATTTAAAGTGGGCAAATATAAGAATATTAAACAAGAATCGCGGTGCTGACTAAAATAATAACGCTAGAAAAGGTTGAGTCCATTTTAGGATGAACGCTTCATCAATTATATAAGAATATGAAATGTGCCTGTATATGTGACAGGTCAGCATTTGAAAAGGGGATGGCATAGGAATACCATGGTCTGTTGTTTCAGTGTTAGCCCATGCAGAGCCTAAACGACTACCTGACAATATTCTGGAGTCGGTGCTTCCAAACCCCATTCAAGGATATGCCATAAGTAAAAGAATCCCGTTCCTCCGGTTTTAAGTTTGACAAAGCAAAATGAGGAAATTTTGTAACGTTATCTAAGCCAAGCAACACTAATAATAAAAAATAAATCAGGTTCTTAATGATGCTGATATGTGGATTAAGGCCCTCATAATTTAATAGAATCTAGCGTAATGATATGAAATAATTTGATCCCTCTCGAAAGGTACGCAAATGACCTTTAATATTAGTTAGGATGTCACAACATAAAAGAGGGAATATTGTTCCCTTCATTAAACAAAAATTAATACGCTAACTAGTAATTAATTTCATAAATAATTACCATGCTAGATGGCGTGATGGGCAAATGATTGACCATATAATAATAAAAAAACAGCAAGGTAAGGTCATTAAGTTTACTTTAAAATATAATATGAAAATAAAATCAATAGCATGAACATGGTAATAAAGTGATAGCTTAAATGTAGCAGTGAATAATCTGCCAATAAGCAAATAGAATAACTTAAAAATATTATTCAATCGAGTGAACTTTTAGTTAGGTAAGAAAGCTTACATTTACAATTTAACATCCCATAATATCAAGATATCTAATAACAAAATTTAGGATCAGTTCGCTAGATTGAACTATTAGCATATTAAATTAAATCATACAAAATTTATAATATTGAAATTAAAAGTTTGCCTCATTTAAAAATATTAAAAATAGAAATTGTGAAACCCAGTAAAGAAATGCATTAAAAAAAATAAAGTTATAGATTCGTGCATTAGATTTTTATAACAGAAAGAGAAAGTCATTACTTTATAGAATTGTTACAATTAGCATTACAACGCCATGTTTAAATAGAAAGAGAATTACATTATAAATGATTTAGGTTTTAAAATGAAAGTTTTGAAAGAGTTCATATTAGCGGCATGATTAAGATTTACCTTCCATTACTTGATGTCTTGACGTCCGTACGGATTGGTAAGTGTAAAATTATAAAATGAGGAAAACACGGTTAGCAAGGCAAAATTTGGAAAAATAATGGCTGTCATCTTGAGACAGTTATTTCAGCATTTAAATTAGGCAGTCCGTAAATGGAGATGGCAGGTTAGCATAGCAGTATGGAAATGATTTTTGGAAAAGAAAGGGGAAGCAAATTTAGTCCCTCTACTCCGGATTCATATTTCAAAATTTAAATTGACGTGGATCCATTCTGCAACACTGATTAAAATGGTGCACTAAGAGACAGCCTAAATTTCAGCTCTATTTATATGGTAGCAAGACCTCAAATATACTCTCTTTCCACTTGATGAGGCCCGGATGTCCATTAAGTGGCCTGAATGCACCTATTCTTTATTTTCAATGATAATGCAACAAGTTCTAGAGAGTATTGTTTCAATTTATTTCGAGAATGAGAAAAGATGCAAAAGATAAAATTTCCATTAATATTATGTTTGCTAAGGGATTTTAATTTATTAATTACCCTTTTTTAAATTAAATCTAGAATATTCTTTTATTTATAAGTTTCAGAGTTATTGTAATTACTCTCTAGAACTTTCTTTGGTATTGCATCATAAAATAAAATACGCGAACTATAAAATAAATATACATAATATTTAATTACGAAAAATATATTTTTATCAATAATATATTTTTGCAATCTTGAATACACATACATGATTATTTAAAGGGAATGGAAATTTAAATATTTCCTACTTAAAATTATTAAATATTCTTACAATAATAAAACACTTAACTTATGAAAGTACAAAAACAAAGGTGGGTTTTAAAACCCTTGTATGTGTGTCCTTTCACTCTCTAGTGATTTACCACATATATAGCTGGGTTTAAACCTCTGATTCAAGGTTTTGAATCACCAGACAGTGAAGCATAAATGTGTGTAACATATTTTCCGCTTCAATATATATGTGTGTGTGTGTTTTTTTTTTTACAACATTGTTATACATTAATTGAATTTTTGTGTAATTGATAAAAATTTATTTTTTCATTAAAAAGAAAAATATTTATTAATAGTGGGTAGGGTTCATGAAAAAGTTTTTTTGTTTGTTTATAATACATTATAGAAAGGTAATATAGAGAGCATACCAATAGTTCAAACAAGCTCTTAATTGATAAGTGTGATAAGAAAAAATATTTAAAATCTCTATCTGGAATATTCTTATCCCCAGACCAATTGGTTTCGAGCTTATGGCTCACCTCAGTGAAGAGCTAGAACATTCAAACACTTGATTTAAAATATCACTCAAAACACAGCACTTATTTAATTTGTAATATTTAAGAAGAAACTCTGAAATTTTCGGACATAAAAATATCATTAACTTCAGTTATCTAACTTATATAGCTATATGGGACAACCAAATTCAGATCTACCATATATTAATAGCCTTAGCATTGCTAAACATGACATTGCTTTTATGAGCTTGTATTTACCAATATGTAATATAGTTTACTAATAGCTCAAACAAGCTCTTAATTGATAAGTGCGGTAAGAGAAAATATTTAAAATTTCTATCTGGAATATTCTTATCCCTGGACCAATTGTTTCCGAGCTTATGGCTCACCTCAGTGAGGAACTAGAATCTTCAGACACTAGATCTAAAGTATCAACTCAAAACGCAGCACTTATTTAATATTTAATTAGAAACTCTGAAATTTTCAGACAAGAAAATGGCGTTAACTTCAGTTATCTAAATATACATTTCAACTTTTACACACATTTCAAAAAACAACTAACAGTTGAATGTATTTAGAAAGTTTAAATTTTTCTAAAGGCATTCAGTTCTTAATATTAGATGATGGAAATAATCCAACAAATAATTAATTCCAAAATACCATTATCGCAAACCTTCAAACAAACATAGAGTATATTTATCTTAAATAAACAAATCTAGGCATATAAAATTCATAGACTTTTGAACTTATAAGTGAATTATGAAAATGTTTATATATTATAATCTTTAATAGAGAGATGAAAGAATTGGCTGGCCATTGTCAAGTCCATTTACATATATGTAATATTTTCAGATTAACTCAGTGCAATTAGTTTATATAATTGAAATGCAATGCCTTCTAGATACAGCATGTGACAATACATTTCAAAGACAAAAGAAGATACTCCTTATTACCTTTTTCCTTTTCTTTTTATCTAGAGGATTGTTCAGAATAATTTTATTAAAAGGAATGAATTTTCAATCAATCAGAAATTTATTTCTAAATATTTTTTAACCTGGTTGGCATATGTATTTGGCAGGTGTGAAATTCTTTTGCTTTTAATATTTTCAGTGATCATTTAAATGTTAATAATATGTAGTATATTAAAATTTACAGTGCTAAATATTTTATGTAATGTTTTGAGATTAATTTATTGCATATGTATTATAATTGAAGTACTCTCTAGCTACAGCATATGATAATACATTTTAAAGTCTAAAGAAGATATTCCTCGCTTCCTTTTTCTCTTTCTTTTATCTAGAAGATTATCTGCAATGCTTTTGCAGAAAGAATGATTTTTCAATCAATCAGAAATTTATTTTTAAATATTTAATACTAATACTATGTAATATATAAGAATGTATAGTGCTAAATATTTTATGCAATGTTTTGACATTAACTCATTGCAACTATCTATATATAATTGAAGTGCCCTAACATAATATGATATGATTGTCTGCAATGCATTTGCATACTTGTTAAATATATATGTCAATCAGATTTGTAAAAATATAGAAATAAATTTTTAATTGATTGAAAATTTCTTCTAATCCTCTAGATAAAAGAAAGAGGAAAAATTTAAAAGGGCTATGCTCTTTTGTCTTTAAAATGTATTGTCATATACTCCAGCTAGAGGAACTTCAATTATATATTGACAATTGGAATGAGTAATCTCAAAACATTACATAATATTACTATTTAAATCATTCATATATTATAACACAGCAAATGTACAGTCACTTTTTTTTTAAATATATATGTTCTACAATAATATCAGCAAATTAAAAATCCTTTTTCTTTTCAAAAACTTTATTTTATATCAATACTGAACATATATATATATTTATATAATACAAAACTCATTTCAACTGTTTTTATCTTCATACAGTCATTTTCAAGGATCTGCAACAACAATATGAAATACATATTTATAAATAAACTTCAATTACATAAATACCTTCATCTTACATTAACATAAACAGTAACAAACATATTAAACATACATAATTATATTTTACTTACATCTCTCCTCCACTGCTATTTTTTATTACTCTTTCTTTTACATTATTTAATTACAAATCTATTCTTAGAATCATCCAAGAAACTTTTTATACAAATTTAAAAACCAACCATAATTTCAAATAACCTCCCCTTTTTTAAAAATCTTTTCTAAAACCCATCTCAAAACTACATTCCTAAACTATAGCTTTAAATGAATATAAAACAAATATAAACATCTTTTTTATACAAAAAAAAACCTTTTAACAATTTACCTAAACCTATTTAAACATTCCTTTTAATTGTACATTATTTTAGATTTCTTATCTACTCCATTAATTCTATTTAAAGTAGAATTATATTTTTTTATGTAAAAAAATTCTTTTACCATCCTTTCCCGATAATTTTTAACTCTTTCCAACATTTTAATATTAAATTCCTTATGACCTAAAACTTTACAATGTATGTAAATATTTGAATTTTTTTCATATAAATGTTGTCTAAGTCTAGTTTTTAATGTGTTCTTTGTTGTACCAATATATGAAATCTTTCCCCTCTCTCTCTTACAATTTAAACATTCAATTAAATAAATTCCATTCATTTTGGTCAATTTCTATATTTTTTTATCATTAATTAAATTTCCTAAATTCAATTTCTTTAAATAGAATTATTGGAGTAGATAAGGAATCTAAAATAATATATAATTAAAATGAATGTTTAAATAGGTTTAGATAAGTTGTTAAAAGGTTTTTTATTATATAAAAAGAAATTGAATTTAGGAAATTTACTTAATGATACAAAAAATATAGAAGTTGACAAAATGAATGGAATTTATTTAATTGAATGTTTAAATTGTAAGAGGGAGGGGGAAAAGACTTCATATATTGGTACAACAAAGAATACATTAAAAACTAGACTTAGACAACATTTGTATGAAAAAAATTCAAATATTTACATACATTGTAAAGTTTTAGGTCATAAGGAATTTAATATTAAAATGTTGGAAAGAGTTAAAAATTATCGGGAAAAGATGGTAAAAGAATTTTTTTACATAAAAAAATATAATTCTACTTTAAATAGAATTAATGGAGTAGATAAGAAATCTAAAATAATGTACAATTAAAAGGAATGTTTAAATAGGTTTAGGTAAATTGTTAAAAGGTTTTTTTTTTTTGTATAAAAAAAAGATGTTTATATTTGTTTTATATTCATTTAAAGCAGGAGTTTCCAACCTTTTTGCACTTAAGAGCACATTCTATAATACCGGCCAGGTGGCAGGCACAATTTATTTTTTCAATGTAAATTTATAGTTGGATATTGTTAATAATACACATAATGTACAAAAAAATATTTATTTCAAAAATAAGATTTTAACATATAATTAACATTTATATTTTTACGCTGTAAAAGTATAATATGCTCTACAATTTGATTACAATATAATACAATAATTTATAAGAAATTTTAAAAATTAAATTTATTTGTATCAGATAAATAATTTTTTATCGTGTTCGGATAGCAGCAGGCACACGTAAAATGGTCTGCGGGTGCCTTCGGGCATAGAGTTGGGGACCCCTGATTTAAAGCTATAGTTTAGGAATGTAGTTTTGAGATGGGTTTTAGATAAGATTTTAAAAAGGGGGAGGTTATTTGAAATTATGGTTGGTTTTTAAATTTGTATAAAAAGTTTCTTGGATAATTTTAAGAACAGATTTGTAATTAAATAATGTAAAAGAAAGAGTAATAAAAAATAGCAGTAGGAGAGAGATGTAAGTAAAATATAATTATGTTTAATATGTTTGTTACTGTTTATGTTAATGTAAGATGAAAGTATTTATGTAATTGAAGTTTATTTATAAATATGTATTTCATATTGTTGTTGCAGATTCTTGAAAATGACTGTATGAAGATAAAAACAGTTGAAATGTTGGAGTTTTGTATTATATAAATATATATATGTTCAGTATTGATATAAGATAATAAAGTTTTTGAAAAGAAAAAGGATTTTTAATTTGCTGATATTATTTAAAATCATTGTTGACAAGATTAAAATTGAAAGAAATTTCATAATTGCAAAATACATATGTCAATCAGATTAAAAATATTTAGAGTAAATTTCTGATTGATTGAAAATTCATTTCTTCTAGCAAAGCATTGCAGACAATCATCTAGATAAAAGAAGAAAAAGATAAAGAGAAGTGTTCTCCTTTGTCTTTAAAATGTATTTTCATATGTTTAAACAATTGCAATGAGTTAATCTTAAAACATTATCTTAAAATATTTAGCATTGTAAATTCTTTTATATCATGTACAATTAGTAACAGGTAAATCAAAGTGTTGGGCGACTATTATTATCAAGCCAATTTAGGATAAATGGGCAAGGGGATAGAATGTGATTGCAAATATATTATTCCTATAATTATAATGTTCATTACATTAATAGATTTATTTTTTTTATTTAAATACCTAAGATTTTTTTTAGATTTACGCTAGTCACATTGGTGGGCTCCATTCAACCATTATGAACTTGTAATTACATGTAAATTTCACTTTTCTATTGCATGCACATTTAACCCTTTCACTGATGATTTTAGCTATTGGCCCTCTACTTAAACTGATTCTTTTAGCTAGTGGCCCTCTACTTAAATCTGAGAACAATGTGATTGGTCTGTGTCATTTGCAATCAGTTCTTTTGTTAAAATATTAATCTAAAATACACAGAATTTTTTTAATTCAGCTTCTAAAAATTGAATAATTTTAGATTCAAATTGGTTAAATGTAACGAAAAAATAAAAATAATGTTAATAACTGTCGAAAAATATAAGAAAAATGTGTAAAAAATAGGTAGCAGTAAAACAAAAGAATTATAACTCAACCAATGATTGGGCCGTTATTCAGATCAACAGTGGTCGAGTAATTCTCTTTTTATTTCCAGTTTGCTTATTTCTCTTGTAAAATTTAAAATTTTCCAAATCAAACTTTATATTTCCATAAAGTAACATCAAATCTTATTTATGAATGTAAAAAATTATGATAGATGTTATTATTTACTTCAATTACGAACGTACACAGCTTCGTTGTCATGTCTGAATCTTCATTTAGAAACACGCCTTAGGAATTTCCTGATTACGTTATGTAGCAATAATTATTTTTTGTTACGGATATTTCTCCAAATGTATTTTTCTTCTAATATTTAAAATTTTCCGAGTCAAACTTTATAATTTGATAGAGAACTATATTTTATTATTTGTGAACATAAAAAATTGCAATAAATGTAATTATTACAACAAAATCATTACGAATGTGTATAACGTGAATTGTCTTTGTTAGTGTTGCTCGTTTGTCAATCTGTCATTTAGAAACACGCCTAGAAGATTTGGTAGTATCCAATCAGAGAACAAAGACAGAGGGGTGTAACAAGTAGGCTGTCAAAATTATTGATTTTTTTGAAAAAGTATAACGCTATATGCGGATGTTTTTAGAACTAAAATTGAAAGCATGAATTTCCTATCAAATAAGTCTAAAATGAAGAAATTGCGACCAAAATTGACCAAGAGATGGCGCATGCAAACATTAAACCCATCACATCGCGTCGCATACAGACAAAAATTTTTCAAAAGACGTGGCGTCTCCGTAACTAACATCGAAAAGGTTAATAAAATATTTTCACTTTTACAAATGCATGAAATAATAAATATATCTAATATTAACTAAATAGTAGATAATAAACAATTAAAGTACCCTTTTATCTTTTTAAATGTCTTTGTCTTCTCAATCAAAAAAAAACAAATTTTATTGTTAACCCTATGTCTTCTTTCATTCCATAATCAATCAATCTCATAAGAAATGTTTAATTAATTATTCCCCTAGATCATTTGAATATGGGAGACCTTTTTTTTTTCATATTTAATCAATCTAATGCCAAACAATTAAAGCAGACTGTTATTCTATTGAAACAAATATTATTTGCAGCAAATAATACATATATTTCAATGGATTGCATATGCATTGGAAATTAATAAAATATGAAGTTTTATAAATTATAAACTTAAATTTAAACTATTATAAAATATTTCATACTGATAACTTCTATCCACTAAGCGTCACAATAAAATATTATATTTTAAATATTGCAGCTGTTTTTTGATTTGCATGAAAGCTTATCTTAATTTCTAAGTTTCTATTAGATAATATCCAAAATTAATACGTATTATTGCTTATATAAATATTTTTAAATTCACATATAGTTCATATGAATACATAATATTTTGTTATTCAGAACTATCTGATTTTTTATTCACATTTGTACTATACTTTTGGTATAAATAAAATTATATGTAGACAAACCTGAATCAACAGAAACATTATTCTTTTAATAACTGCAGATCTAATAAGATTAAATGAATATTCATAAAGATTGCTGCTAATTTTTATATGAATCTAGATTATGTTATCAAAAATGAGCATTAAAGATTTTAAATCCCCTATATGAAACATACATATTATAATTCTATTTTATTTTTGGTTAGGATTAAGCTTTGAAATAACTATAACATTTTGCGGAAAATCGTTCTATCTTAAAACCCCTAGTATAAGAAAATGCATTTAATGGAACCTTAAGAAACATCTTTTAGAGGATATATTAAAAATGTATGTAAATAATTTATCAATTGATTCACTCACTTATTAATTGTAATGACTAGTCCTTTGAGTTCTTTATCAGGGTTGTATACTTACATTAAACAATTGGCTATTGTTCTTGCTTTTGGTCCATTGAAAATATCATGTAATAATAATATAGATGCTATATAAATTATCAGTGTTCTTGTTTTCTGTATCATTAGTAAAGTAGTAAGTTATTTCTATAAATATCTTTAAAAAAACACATGTGTTTGCAAAGATTTAAACAATGAATAACATTTAAAAATAAATTTTAAAATAAATATAATTTAACCCAATGAAAAGGTAACTTGGTTCTCTTTGAATCAGTTTATGTGCTATGTATAATTTAACTATTTACCATAAAAAAATTTTAAACTGATTTTAGGAAAAGTTGATGAATTAAAAGTATGCTAGTTAATGTATATTAGGTAACTGAAAAGGCCAAAGAATAAGGCTTTTGATTCAGCTATCATGCTAAATTAGAGACTAACCTAGGAAAATGGTTTTACTATAATATTTCATTATTATTATGAGAATACATTGGCAAAATAATTAATTATCTGGGACTGCATATTATTATTACTTATTCAACTTTTATACTGAATGTGTAATGAGTGAAGCTGTATTCAATGAAAGCAAATTTTGGTTCAAAATTGATAAATAGAACATATGTTAATGACATCATGTTATAGTTGAAAATATAAATAACCTTTAAATGTATTAGAAAAGTTAAAAGAGAGCGAAAAGGTTTCTTCAAAAGATTATGGTGATAGAATTACCAACCGACTTCAAAATTAATAATTAAGGCATAGAAATAGTTAGCAGTTTTTGCTTCCTGGGATTATTCCTTAACAGTAAAGAATCTAAATAGTCGAATGATTTCTAAACTCCAAATAACATAGGATAAGATTGCAGTAAAAACCTGGAAAATGTTTTAAATGCACAAAAATATCTTTACAAATGAAGATTAAAATTGTTCAAACTATAATATTTTCTGGAACTCTTACGAATATGAATGCAGAATATGTGAAATAGAATGATAGAAAAACTGTTGATGCTTTTTACTTATATTGAAGAACATGAAAACTAATAAATGGATAATTGATAACATTCAACTTGAACTCTCAAGAGACAGTCAAATTCTTTAGAAAAGAATATAATTCTAGTAAAGGTTGGTAACAAAAGAAGACTAGGATGATTAATAATGTGGTAAATAGATTATCATTATAGTAATGAATGGATCTTTAATGATAAATCATTCTGAGAAATGCTAGTTAATAGTCATCAGGAATTAATGTCAATTTTACAGCAGCAAAAATAGAAATATATATTTAATTAAATTATGATCTTAAAGTTGCTTAATATCATGATGATATAATAATTATTATTAAAAAATGTTAAAAACTGAATTAAAATTGAAAAGTATTGATTTTTCAAAATATTACCAACTCAGGATAACTCTTATTTTATAATTGACTTTAGAAGTCTTTTAATATTTTTTGCTTTGCTGTTAAATTTTTCTATTACAGTCAGAATATAGAAATTAGGGAAAACAGCCAGATCATCCACTGATGATGATAGTCAGATATTGAAATAATATATTAAATAACTTGGTGCATTATTCATTTGTAGTTTAGTAATATTAGCAAAGACATAACAGTGATATAACTGTATTTAACCAGAGATGATGATCATCATCTGAAGTGCTCACATCAAAAACACAATAATAATTGTAGTAATAAATAATTATTTATATAGCACTTGACTATGTGTGTAATATAGAGAAAAGAATAAACCTTCAGTCATTTGCTTTTCATAAATTTACATGCACTCACCATAAACATCAGTTTAAAATACGTAAGTGGTCCACTGATGCTTACAGGTGAGTGGGTGTAAATTCATGAAAAATGCATGACCGAAACTTTATTTCTTTCTTTATAATAATAATTCTTATAATCAGAATGAAAGTAAATAAATGGATGAATTAGTTTTCTATGTAGATTACCACCATTAAATAACAAATATTTATTTATTTGGTATGTGCTTGCTTTGCAATATATATCTATGGCATTCTTAATTATATTATAAAGAATTGATCAGAGATATTTGATATCTGTGATTTCTTGATTAGACTAAGGAAGTCTACCATACTTCTTTTTAAATATGATTTATTATCTTCCATTTCTGACCAGATCTAGTTTGGACAAAATATGGAATTCAGACTGAAAGATAGATTAATCATATTAATAAATTACTAATAAAACAGCTATATCCATTAAGACAAAATCAATTAACAACACAAAAAAATTATAGATATAATTAAAATATTTCACAAAATATAATTATTGCATTTATTAAATAATAATGCCAACATTATATTAAATAAATAATGATGAAAGTTGAGTGAAAATCAAATAATCATTATAGAATGTATAAGTTTCCATTTCTTAATTTTATTTTTCAAGATTGAAAAACAAGTTTTGTTTTAAAGCTTATAATAATTTTTTGAGAATACATTTAATTAAAAAATGCCTTATTAACAAATCGAAAAATTTTAAAATAATAAATTAATTTTCTTTTAAATCTTTATTAAGTTAATCTGTATGCAAATATTATATGTGTTAATTTCACACATATATCTGATAAATACAGGTTTACAATAATAAAAGCATTAAAATTTTTACATAATTAAGGAAAATTAAATATTTGTTTTTTAAATTTAATTGAATTAGCAAATATAAATATTCTTTAAGTCATAACTATTATTAAGGCAAATCTACTTATCTATATTCAACAGAAGAGTCTTATTAACAAAGTCTATCCAATATTAGATTTTTTTTTTCTTAGCTTTTATTCTCTAAGTATTTTTTAATTATGTGCAGACATGACTTGATAACTATCCAAGTAAATATGATTTTAATGAAGTTCTAAAGTATTATTTCCAATCAATGTAAGTTGGTTAATTCTTATCAGAAGCATGATTAGGATGGCAGCTATCTTTTCAGAAATACACAAATCACTTGTCCAGTAGTTTATTCAGTTGTGTCTATGATATAGCAGACCATTTAAAATGTAGAACAGCTTAACTTAGCTATCATCTAATAGCCACTGAAGAGATGCTATTAAATCTGTAAGTTTGTAATTCAACTAACTATGGTAATTAAATTTCTTTGTGTGTGCCCTTTTTATAACTTCTTTGGGTTTTTTTTTATTTTAAAAAACTTGTTTTTCAATTTTTTTATGTTGATTCTTTAATTGGTTTAGTTATCTATTACCTGTCTTATTTTATCTGTATGCAAAGCTTTTTACACATTTTTCTCATTTTAATTAATTATTATTAAGGGTTTTACCAAAAAAAAAAAAAAAATTTTATTTTTTCAATTAAAATTGCTTAAGCTTATTATTTAAACAAATATTAAAATGTACAACTTTGTTTCACAAACTTTTGGAATATTATCTTGAAAAGAATTTATTATTTTAAACTATATACACAAACACTCATACATGACAGATTGTCATGATATATAAGGCAAACTCTTGATCCATCATTTTTCTACAAATTGGAAAAAATAAACAATACATATAATGATAATACCAGAAATTTATTAAAAATTATAATAATTTAATGCTCTTATATTCTGTATACATTAAGTAAAATGTAACTGTTAGCTGTGAGTATAGCTCTGATATTATAATGTAAAACATTCCACCTCTAATATTTGCAAAATATCTTTGTGTTCATCTATATGTAATATATATTGTAAAGGTCGGAAAGACCCACCCTTTCCATCAAAGTGTCATTATTGTCATAAAAAAAAAAAAATCTTTGGTTTGGCTTTAATGCGGGAGTTTATATATATGTTGTTGTTATCGTTATTTATTTGAATTTTTTTTTTTGGTGTATGCATTTATTTATGATTTTGGGATTTGAAAATGGCAGTAGTGATATAAAATATATATGTATATGTTTATCAGATTTATTTAAAGTATTTACATTTAGTAATATCAATGGTTAAAACATTGGCTTATAGAATTATTAAATGTGTTTTTATTATACATTTGTTTTGAAATTCTTTACAATGTAATTTATTATTTATTTATATTTTTTTTTTAAAAAAAAAAACCTTTAAAACATGAGTTTGTAATATTTTTTTTTTTAACTTTAATATTTGAAAGTCAACAATTGTTATGAGATTAGGACGACATCAGTAGTGCATGAAAGACTGAGCTAAACATTATAGCAATAGAAAAAAAATTATTATTGACTATCGCTATTAGTATAAAGAAGCAAAACTTTGCTGCTGTTTAATATACATTTTTTTTTTTTTTTGACATAATCACAATACTCTATTTGGATTTTCATTAAAAAAAATGGCAAGGTAAAATAAGGAAGTTGCAATCTTGGAATTTAGTTCACTCCGTCTTATCTTACCCGATAAATAACATCAAATGGAAGAGAAGAAATTATTAATAAGCAAGCATTTGAGTGGAAACCAACTGGAAAAATGAATAGCTACTCGTATACAGCAAGTCAATATAAGTATTATCTAAATATTCAAAGTCAGTCTGTCACTTTCAATTGATCCATACGACCTAACCCAAATAAAAGAATACTCCTAGACAATCATCTACAAATGGCTTATGAATTCATACATTTGTCATTTAAAATTATCTTATATATTAATTCAATCTATGCCAGAATTTATAAAGATGTGTCAAAATAGTTGTCAAACTTTAAAACAAAAAAAAAACAAAGAAGATTAAATGGTAATTAATTTGATCTTTTTTTTTTTTGTTTGCATTCAATTGATTTTAAATTTAACCATTTTTACATTTTATTCAATCAGTATAAATAACAACATGATTTCATTTAATATTAAAATTTTCTGTTTTATTTTATTGATATGCAATATATATGTACGTAATATAAGTAAATTGATTTAAACTTTTAACTCATCAATATTAATAGTAAAATGCTAGATATCATTTATTATTAAAATTTTTCTGTTGTTCTTTAATTCATATGTCTTATATATGTACATTATATAAATAAATTGCTTTTAAATTTCAATTCATTAACATAAATAATAATATACTAGATCTAATTTATCATTAAAACACTGTTGTTTTAATTTAAATGCATTGTACATGTACATTGTGTATGTAGTACACAAAGAATGCTAGAAATTAAATTTATTGTCATTTGTTCTCCTAAGAATCATTTATAAATATACACAATGTATTATATTAGTGTTTAATATTTAATATAATTATTTAATATTTTCCCTCAGAAATTAATTCATAAGCTCATCATAAGACATTTAAAAGGTAAATCAGGCTGTAGACATTTTATATTTGTGTTATATGCGCATATTTTTTCATATATGAGATTAGGAGTTGTTCTTATATTTTTTATTCATAGAATTTCATATATTAAGGATTATGTAATCTAGTGATAAATGTTTATTGAATTCTCAAAATTAATGATGATATAATAGAAAATATAAAGTTTTGGGGGCATAATAGAAGCCCTATTGTAGATAATATCAGTATTTGCAGTTTAAAAGGATATAGTTTTAATAGAAAATGAGGTATATAGATATCTAACACAGTATGAAGAGAATATTGATAATTTTGTGTAAAATGATCTAACCTTAAGGAATGTATCTATGATTCTGAACTGTTATTTTAAGAAACTATCATGATTTTTATTATTTTCCTATTATTGCATTTTTCTGTATGATTCTTATTTCGATACAAACGTCAATCCATGCCTACTGTTAGCAAACATTGTGAATTTGAATAATATTGAATTAAAATGAAAACTTAGAAAACAAACAAATATTATATGTTGTTTGAATATAACTTGCCATTTGAAAAGAAAATTAAACCACAATTAAAATAAAGGATATACCATTTGTTTTATATAAAATGACTTTGTGATTTAGTTGAAATTTATTTATTTTCAGTACAAAAATCATTATGCAATGATTGAGGTTGAGAATTACTTATATGATAATTTTGTGTTTTGACAATATTCAATTTTATAATTATTTGCACAAGTCATAACTAATTAATATATTGTTTTGCAAATATAGGTTGGATTCAATAAAATTCCCTTTGCTTCCAATTTATATTTTGGTGAGTAGTTAAATTTCATTGGTCATGTTAAACCCTGAGAGTAAATCAATTAATGTCTCTTATTATTGTTCTTTGGTATCTATGCATACTTTGTATACAAATGTTAATCAATGATTGGACCATATTTTGCTTGTGCTTAAAATTTATCCTCTCATGCATAGTGCAGTTCATTACAATTGCTGCCCAAATCTATGGCATCATTAAATAAGAGTTTAGGATCACAATCCAATACATTACAATTGATATCCAACAATTGGCTATTTTATTTTCCATTGCACAAATGCAGTTCATTACAATATTTGGAAAACTTCTGTTTTATACTATAATGTTTCACACAAATGCATAAAGACATCAAAAAAAAAAATCAACAACTAACCGCAATTCATTTCTGCTTAATTAGCATATTCATTTGGTCTAAGTCATCATGTCCTTTCAAATATCATTATCATCATTTATTGTTTATTCATATTACTATATTTTTAAATGTTATTTTATTATTAACTCAAATGTAAATGTTAAACATAGTTGAAAATCAGTATATTCTTTCTTGTAAAATGCATGCACACATAATAGTATTTTAATGCTGATCTCTTTTTTTCTACATTTATATGCTATATTAAATATATTTATTTGAAAATTTTTCTTTAACATTATCACAGACAAATGAATAAAGATATCAGGTAAATGACATCCCAAGATGTATTTCTGCTGAACTATTGTCATCATTTGTTGAGATGTGATAGTCCTTATTAGAAGTTTTCAAATATATATATTTAATATTGGGTGCTAATATAGTCTACTGTCTATCCATTTAATGGAATTTCATAGTGCTTATTACTGACTAAAAGAAAAAGTCCAAAAAATAAAATATTCTTAAATTAAAAAAAAAAAAAAATCAAGTCAGATGTCACGTGACTTAATTTAATAAACTTGTGTTTACCAATGTTATATATAGAGCTTGCAAAACAAACTCTTAACAAGCTTTGTATTCTATAAAGCTTGTTAAGACTTTGTTTTGCGAGCTCTATATATAACATTATTCTTAAATCTACAACTTACAGGAATATATTAAATAAAGTCAAAAAAAATCATATATTTTGCAATAAAAATAATTTATTTAACAAATACATATTTCAGTGAGAAAGTGTTTGCAGAAATAGAAATCCATAAAAAATTTTCTCATTTATTATTTTAAATTATGTATTAAATTTAAAAAAGCAAAATATAGTCCATGCACAAAATGTGTTGAATATAAGAAAGTGAAAAATTATTCATACACAAAATGTATACTAAATAAAAGCAAATAATAAAAGTAAAAAGATAATCCATGCACAAAAATGTGCCTTAAATGAAGGAAAAGATAATCTATAGCTATAAGTGTTTTAAGTGAAAGCAATTAGTTAACAAATCAAATGCAAGTGTGAAGCCAAAATTTTGCAAATCTATAAGAAATGAAAGTCCAAAAATAAAGTCTTTCATAACAGCAAACAAAAAAATTGAAATTAGAAATTCATTTGTGGAAAGAGTTTCTAATGTCATTATAGGTTATAACAAAAAGATCTTGATTATTAATTCATTGCCAACTCTTTAACACAATAAAAGTTAAGAGAATTAATAGTGATTATATAAAAATGACAAAGTGAACATGATAGACTGATGTCATGATATTCAATATTGTATTACTATCCCTTGACTTAATGAAACATTAAATTTATTAATGACTGTAATTTTAAAAAATGTATGCTTTGGCATGTGTATATTTTATATGGTGTACATTTTTAATATTCTCCAAATAAATTGTGTTTTGTTTTTTGTCTGGCTTTGGGCAGTCTTTTATTTTTATATAGTACAAAATTAGTTATGGATTACTTTTCACTTTGTTAAGTTATTTAATAGATATTTTGTACATGAACTATCTTTTGCTTTATTTTATTTAAAACATATATGTTCCCATAAATCCAATAATAAATGTGGATATTTCTTATGAATTTTTTTTATTAAGTAAATTATTTCTATTACAAAATATATTAATTTCTTGATTTTATTTACCATGCTATGCAGTAAATTCAAAAATAAGTGCAGACATTTTATTTTTATCAATTAGTTTCATTGGTAAATGCTGAGTAGCTCAATAAACCGGATAGACTGTGTACTATTAGTTCATAATATTACATGTGTAGAAAATCATTAAAATAATACTATGTGCGTATATAGTTTATAAGAAGGAATATATCAACTTAAGTAAGTTTAAAGCCTATATCTGGATTAATAATAATATAACTTCTTTCTTAATAAATAATTATTAAAAATATTGATATATTTACCTTTAAAAATAGAAATATTCATTAACAACAAGTTTTCATTAAGATTGCACATTATTTGTACACTTTTATAATAAGTTGTAATAAAATATATAGTTATCCTAAATATATTTTCACTTTAATTGCATATTTTTTAAAAATTATAATTTAAATAATAATAATACTGATTAGATAAGATGACTTTTTTTAATTAATAATTTTATGTAATCAATTGATACCACTAAATAAGAATGCATCATGAAATTAATTACATTCTAGATTTATGATTTCAGCTGTTGACAAAACTAATGCATGGGGGTAAAAAAGCAAATTTTTGGAAAAATAGCCAGAATCAAAATAGTAAAATTTCTTCTTATTGTCAATGAAGCTTCTCTTATTTCACATAAGAGCTGAAATTAAAACTTTGATAATTTTTGTGCATCTTGTTGAGATGGAAGTAATAATAGATATAATTTATCAGACTTTGATTTCGGTACTTGAAAGTTGTGATTTTTAAGAAAAAATATTTATAAAAGAGTCTTACTGGATTTTATTAAAATGTGCTAATATAGTAGTTTTAGGGGAAAAGTTTGGTATTTCAACAAAACATCAAAATTTCCATGTAGCTGTATGTGTATGATATTGCATATCTTATCAGATTTAATTATCATTAGTTGATGCTATAAAAATTATTCTGCAACTGAATCATTTCTTCAACAAACTTTGTTTATTATAATATTTCTGATAAATACCAAAAAGAAGTAATATTTCTAATGATATTGAGATGGAAATTTAGAAAATAGGAAGAATTTTTGGGAAGTCTTATGTATTCATTTTAATGGAAATAAAAAAATTGGAATGAAGAAATATCTTCAAAGTGAAAACTTATTAAGAGATTTAGATTTAATGAATGATATACTTGAAAAGGGTACTTGTGCATTTCTTGTCTACCAAAATAACAGCTCATATTTCTGATAAATATACAATTTTGGGGCTACAAGAAATCTTTACAAAAAAATGGGTGTAAGGAAACGTATTTAATATTTACATTTTAATTTTTATTACTATTATTTTAAAAAAATAAATTCTGGAAAAATGAATTACAATATTTGCACTTTATTTATTATTTTTTTTGTATTAACTTATTAATGGAAAAATGAAAAAAAGTTGTACGGTTAACTGAGGAATATTCATATCAGTGGGCTGCAATCCCTAATGGCCTCCAAAATCACAAATGAATCTTATTAGTAGTGCAGTTGATGCCACAAATTCTGCTAAATAGGAATCCAAGTGTGTGGCACAATTCTCTGGCATTTTGTGTATGCATGCCGATAGCTGGTTCAACAAAGTTATAGTGGTGATTCACTTGGAAATATTCAAATCCTGCATGCCTTAATTTATCACTTTTATATGCCTTCTAACAGTTCGTATAAATTGAAGATCCATCTGTGACATTTTGTTTTATCACATCCATAAGAATAGCTGCTGTTCTATCTGGAACAGTTACAATGAAGCACACACGGGTTTCTCTGCACAAACCACTGAATAACCATTGTTGTGGAAGTATCCTCTCCTGTTAATTTTTATAGTTGATAAAAAGTTTTGTCAATTTTGACAATTCTATTAGGCCCTCTGATTTTGTATGACATTGAGATAAGCTAGATGTGCACACTTCCCTCAGGTAGTTATTTCAATGTATGATGGTGGTGTTAGATAAATCCAACTGATCTTTCATTCAATGGTCATAAATCTGTACTTCAGCTGTAAATAAATCTGAGTGCAGTCAGGAATGGAATTTTGGAGTCCTCAAATCACATTCTTTTACGAATGGATGGATATTCTGTTTAAACAAGATTTCACATTGCATCATTATTGTGGAGCTGTTTGCATGTAAGGTGTCATATCGTGACTATTAACACACTTTTTGTGGGAGGGAGGATTTGTACCTTTGGAAATACTCCAGTGTACCATGTTCTGTGATAAAAAAATCCCAAATTTTGATCATTGTGATAATTTTGCAAAAATACTACTGACAAAAAGAAGCATGCTGGATTAAAACAAAGTATGGTAATGTTCAGATTGTCTTATCACTTTTATGTTATAAGTAAAAAAAAAAAATTTTTAAAATAAAGCTTCTTAATGGAATTTTTTGGAATTTATTACTTTTTTATATTTTTTTTTTTTTTAATTTAACAAGTATCACACATTTGTTAATAGAAAATGAAAAAATAAATTGTTCCTCCCTGAAACTATATATTTATTAAAAATACAAACTGCCATCTTGATAGACAGGAAAACACCCAAGTACCTAGAAAAGATTTTACTTCATTCTATAGCACTGCAAAACAAATGCATCAACAAAGAAAGAAACAGAAAGATATAATAAAAATGTAAAAATACAGTATAACATTTGAAGCAAAACAAAATATCAATCCTAGTTATGTTGATGAAAGCTCATGGGATAGATGATAAAAATAAATTTAAAAAATTTAATTAAATATAAATTTTTATACGTGACTTTAGAAATTTTGTTGATAATAGGATTGATGCTAATTAAGAAAATTCCAGATAGCATTTCTTAAGGCAAAAAAAAAAATTGAATGTTATTACTGTTCTGCAGAGACCAAAAATGGCTTCAGCATTTTGAATAATATAATAGTTATTAAATTTCTTATTTGTTGAGACTGCAAGAAATTTAATGATAATAAATTTCTGGAAAAGTCATTAAATGAGTTTGATATTGTTCTATATACTAAATACAAGGAAATCATCTAGCACTTGGCACTCATAATTGAGGGAAAAAATCCACAAAATAAAAAAATTATAAAATCAAATAAATATTTGGAAATTGTTTGAATAAATTTTATCAGTTTCATTTCCCGAGTTTTTTTTTTTCAGTAGTAAAAATTATAAACAGTTGTATGATTTCTGATTTATTTATTTTTATCTTATATAACAGGAGGTGGAATTATTTTAATACACTATTTGATAAAATTAAAAAATAATTTAAAACAAAATTGATAAATATTTTGAATATTTAATCACTCCATTTCAGTATTTTCCAAACTTGTTTTATTACCAACCAAAATATTGTAAAAAGCAGGAAATTATCTAATGTAAACAAAAATTGTTACATATTTTTATTTCTTTGTTAAAAAAAAAAAGAAAAATTTAAATATTGAAATTAGAAAAATTGTAAGCTGTGTAAATTAATTTAATATTAGTTTCAGTACTTACGGATAATTCAACCGATGACGTTTTTGACTTACCGATTTCCCTTCCGGTAGACATCGACGTTTTTTGCATGACAACGTTGTCATGGTAACCAAGTGACTGGCGTGTCTAATCCATCAGAGAGTCTTTTTTTTTTCACCCGCGAGATTTAAAATTCGTAGAGAGGTTTGGGAAATTTTTTTATTTTTCTGTCTATTGCGATTTTGCTATCCACGGCATCACAGTTACTTTTTTGAGCTGTTAATTCGGGTAAAGTGAAAATGTTTTATTTATCTGTTTATTTTAGATTTACAAATATTTTTTGTTAATATTTCTACAATTCTCAAACTTACATTGAATTACGTTTAATGTGTAAATAATTTATTCCGGTAAACTGTTAAATTTACAAAAAAATTTTGTTAATATTTCTACAATTCTGAAACTTACATTGAATTACGTTTAATGTGTAAATAATTTATTCCGGTAAAGTGTTTTTTATTTATCTGTTTATTTTAAATTTACAAAAAATTTTTGTTAATATTTCTACAATTCTGAAACTTACATTGAATTACGTTTAATGTGTAAATAATTTATTCCGGTAAAGTGTTTTTTATTTATCTGTTTATTTTAAATTTACAAAAATTTTTTGTTAATATTTCTACAATTCTGAAAAATTCATCGGCAATTATAATAACTTTTTGTTAATATTTCTACAATTCTCAAATTATTTTTCGTAAATTCATCGGCAATTATAAAAATTACAGCTATGAGAGTAATACAGACCGATGCCATTAATACCAGATTTGCATTAAATCACATTTTAATTTAATTTTTAATTTCTGAATTACAGCTATGAGAGTAATACAAGGTATAGGTGTACGCCAAGCCTTAGGCTTTTCAAAAACACAAAGGGCCCCCCTGCCAACTCCAGCGCTACGCACTGTTTTTTATAATTGAGCATAATATAGGGTGGTTTTATAAATTATAATATAGTTTTTTCTAAATTATTTTGACGCATGCATGTACATTTTTATTTTTTTTTTACTATTTGCCTGACCTGCGTCAGATTTTTTTAATTTTTGAATAGTTTTTATCACGTGACCTGGATAATTCAACCGATGATGTATTACCCTGAAGGCATATCAGTCTAATCTTGCGATTTTTAACGTACCGTGTTCACGTGATCTGCGGACACATTTTAGCGATTAGATGTGTCCACAGATCACTTGGAGACGTTATCTTAAAAATCGCAAGATTAGACTGATATGCCTTCAGGGTAATACGTCATCGGTTGAATTATCCGTAACTACCTTAGTTTCTATCATTAGAATAAATTTATTAATTATTGGTATTATTTGTATGCAATTAATTTTATTTTAATTATATATGTGTGTGTAACTATAAATTTCATAATCAAACCTTACTTTTCTTCTTTTTTTTAGATCAATTATTTTGGGATTGCTAATGGTTTTTGATCTATGAAGTCACAGTCAAGACTTGTATATATATTGTAATATTCATTGAAAAAAATCACAACTTACTTTCTGTATTATGAAAGTGATTTGATTTTTCACTCATAATGAAAAAAAAAAAAAAATTACCAAATGCTGAAATCAAAGTAACAAACCAAATTTTTTTTTTTTAATGCATTTTATTGTTCAGTGTGTTAATTACTCTTATCAGTGAATATCTTTTTTCTGATATAGATAACTTTTTTCTTCTCACCTTTGGAAAAGGTGATAATTTTGGAAGAATCATGCCAGAAAAATCATTGCTGAAATACCTTATTTTATCAAAATTTATTTAAATTCTACAATCCACCATTTTGTTACCAGTGATAACAATCTAAAGTGCAATTTGTAATCTTATAAAGAGGACAAAATATATTTATAAAACTTTAACTGAGATCCGATTCAAATTCATATTTTTGAAAACTGTGCAACAAATTTGATTACAAGTTACATATATATAGTAATGCAGTATTATATACATGACACTTATAAATAATTCTTTATTATACATTGGGACACAAGTGTATATGTCTGTATAAATAGACACACATACGCATATCTATTCACACACATACCCATACAATAGTTGTTAATGTGGATCTGAATGAATATTAGTGGTTATGTGCATGTGTCTATAAACACAAACCAAAATGTATGGATTCACGTTCATTATAGATTATTTATGCATATGGTCTTCTAAAATTTTTCCTTTTTTTTTTATATGAAAACATTGATTATTTAATATTAGCACCATTTGAAACTCAATTTTAATTTTTCTATTTAATTATAAATGAATTGTTTTTTTACTTAAGTATTAATTTATGTAAAATAAAAATAATAATTCCTTTAATGGTGCGTTGAGTTTTCAACTCTTCAATTATCCATTTGAATAAGAATTGTCCTTTCCAGAATTACAAAATATCATTTTTATAAGATCTGGATTTTCTCCTAAAAATTTATTATTGCATCAGAATAAAGAAGAAGGAAATGGCTAGATTATTTATTCTTGTTTTTGTTCCATTACAAAAAATAGAAAATGAGTCACGGCATATTAAAAATAGAAACAATTTTGGGACTGTGATATTTTTGATTTGTATAAGATGAAAATAAAAACAGTGCAATTTTCTATAAAAAAAATTTCTATTCATTTCTTCCTAAAAACTTATTAATCTAAAAGGATTGTTTAGCATTTTGATATACCATTTGTAATTATGAAAGAAATTTGAAAACATTTGATGAATTTTACATATTTAAAAACTGTAACCCTCCCTCCCCTGTAAAATTCATCTAATACAAATAATGGATTCCTTTCATTGATTAAGGTTACTCATATATATATATATTAAAAAAAAAAAAAAATTCCCAAAAGAACTTTGAACTCTTTTGTATATATTGTATATATGAAGAATTTTAGAATAAACAAATTTATTCTGGTTTCATAAAATAAAATTGTTTTGATTTACTGTGTTTATAATAATTTTGAAACATAAAACCACCATAGTTTTTTTTAATATATCAATCATATAATTCATCTATATATTAAGAATTTTGAGGTAAAGTAATTATTGTAATAAAAAGTCTTTATGACAGGGGTTCAAAATTGGAGTGGATGCAGAATTTTTTATTATTAACTAGTCACAATCACCTAATCTAATCATCTAGTATTGCTCAATAAATAGATATCTGGCTGATACTAGCTAAAAAGTGAAGTAAGAAAAGAAAATATAAAAACTCTCTCTCACTAACCAATAGTTAATTATTTTCTTTTCCAATATTTGTTGGTATTTATGAGAAGAGGTTTAGCACTTAAATGAGCTATTTTAGACTGTCACTATAATTTATATGTATATTTACAAAGTAACTTTGGTCAAAATTCAAAGTAAACATTTTATTAATGTATAAATATACATATTGTCTTCTAATTTACTTTGGGGGGGGGGGTCAAAATTAAAGACTAAGTAATAATAAGCTGAATCACTATTGATATAAAAAAAAAATTTTATATAACAGCTAAGGCTTATGTGCTCTCCTCTCACACACACATCTTTTTAATATGTTTATTTTACTTAAGTGTTTTTACATAGAAGCTTGTTATTAATTGAAACAAAATCTGTTGATTCTTCAAAAAAGCTATCAAGGAAACCATACAGAGCAAATGTTCACTCCATGTGAATAGGCTATTCATTGACAACCATAGATGTTTATTGGCTTTCGTCTCTGAGTTTGAAACCAAGAAAACAGTGTTTGTTTTTTTCAGCTGCTAGATTGTTTCTAGCTGGATTAATCAGTGCTTGACTTTTCTTTATAACAGAATATATCTATTTATGCGTGTAAATATTTTTTATTTATTATAATATAAAAAAAGCTAAGTTGATTGAAGATAAAGGGAACTGTATTAAAAAAAGGGAAATGATTTGAAAAATAGAATATTATTATGCACAAATATTGTAAATTGAGGTGGAGTGAAACTTGTTATAAATAAAAAATGAAAGCATAACATTGTAGAATAGCAAGTTTTAGGTCTATAGCTTATTAAATTCTCACTTTTATGTAAAAAGAATAGGATTTTTATATAAATATACAAAATGAACTTGCACACACCAAATAATTAATGCTTTAAAATTTTCACAAAAAAACTTTTGGAAAATGAAAGTGCAGTGGGTAAATTTGGTATGGAGAGAGAGAAATATCTGGTCATATAGACTTGTGGAATTTATAGAAAAAGGAAAAATGGATATCAAAGTATTCAATTGTGAAACAACAGAATTAGATTATATTTTTCCAACAGAATGTTTTTCAAATTTATAATGTGCTTAATAAATTCATCTAACACAAAAAGTGATCATTAATTATTGCAATATTTTTTAAATATATGTTAATTCAGATCTAGAGAGAGAAAAGCTCTTGAGAAAAATAGCATTTAATATTGATTTTTCTAACTTTTTTTAATACTCCCATGAATTGAAATTAAGACTTGCTATTCTTTAAAAGTGTTAAAAGGTTTTAAAGATGATTCAAACTTGAATAACTTTAACAAAAAGATATAATATAAAACAGCTATACAATTCAACAATAAATTTTCTCTTGAAATAAGCCAATATTTACTGGAAAGAAGACATGTAAAAACAATTTAAAACTATCCATTTTAAAAGAATTGACTATACAGTATGTAGAATTCTTTAAAATAATATAAAAAAATTAATATTGGTATAAGAAAATATAACTTTGGAATGATGAGGAAAATTATAAAAGAAAATAAGTCTTAAAAATATAGAATATCATCTTGATATTAGAAGGAATGTTATTTCAATTGATAAGAAAAGTGACACCAAAAATAGAAATGTCATTGTGAAGTGTTTAGAAATCTGCAAAGTAAAGTAATAAAAAATATAAAGTAAAGTAGCTTATCTTGAAATGTTTTATATATTCTAAATGAAGAGGTGAGTCATGAAATTAAATCTGAATGGAAAAGTTCCAGAAATTTACGGAATCGTAGATAGTTTAAATAAAGTGAAAAGTTTTTATAAAGTTATACCTAAAATGCTTAAATGATAAAAATACATCATATGATTGGAAGAATGTAATAGTAAAAAATAAAAAAATAGATTAGTTAGTTACTCATGAAAATATATGATACTGAGCACCAGATGTGAGTTGGTTAAGCTTCGATCAAAAAATCTTTAACTTTTGTATTAGTTTACAATGCAATAGTAATAGTAATATTTTTAAAAAAGTGTAAATTTGTGATATTGATATTTTAAGAAAGTGCAAATTTTAAAAAATTTTCTATTTGTAATAATTTAAGATGTAAGTTATTTAAAAAAAGAATTTGATTTAAAAGTGATTGTAAAATATAGAAAGGATTAATGATTACAAATTGCTATTTATATTGAATGTAATATTTCAATAGAAGTATATTGTCTATACTGAACTAATGTAATTTAGAAGGGATTTGAACTCAGATTTGAAAGTCTGAGTTCAAATCCTTTCTAAATTATATTGAATGTGTAGATTATGAAAAATTATTCAACTCTGTAAGCATTTTTACTATAATTATATATTTGGAAGATCATAACTTAAATTCAGAATATTATTAAACCCTAAAAGAGTATCAAGATGCAATAGCAGTAATTAATTTCATGAGATACTAGTGTTGATATGAGCTTATAGCTGAGTGCCATGAAATTTTTCAAAATGAGGGAGGAAAAAATCATAGTAATGAATTTAAAAAGAGTTAAAATTTTGAATGATTTGTTTAAATTATTGATGTAATATATATGGTATATGGGCACAGACTTTCACACGACCCACCACTCTTCATTCTATCTCATAGCACTGATACACTTGAACACATATATGTCGAAAAGATAAATAATCACCAATATAGGTATTTCATACTAAACCAGCAATCATCAGTTGGTCCAGATTATCTCTACACATATATGCACTATGTGCTCAGATATAAAGATAGCCAATCTTCATACTTTAATGGACAGGCTTCAATCCACTCCACATTCCAATTCTTCAACCATCCATCCATTAGAAAATCTGATGATGGAATGCTCAAAGGCCACCCTGAGGCCGAGATTCGCATCACACCTATATTGATCTAAAGTTAATATAAATTGAAATATAATGAATGAAATTAATCATAGTAATCACTAGATGGAGTGCTTTCAATATAAAAACTTTAAAAAAAGGAATTGCACTACATCAAAATATGATGAGATATATGTTGAATTAATAGGAAAGAATCTGATATGAAATACATAGATGAGAGAGCAAACGTATTGATATTATTAAAAAATTAAAGAGGTTAAAATGGATCAATACTAAACATATTGTTAAGAAAGCTGGCAACTGAAATTCTAAACTAATCCAAGAGATTTTGAAATCATCTGCAAGATAAATCGATGAAATAAAGCTTGCTGGAGTTATGTGAAGAAGAAACATTATTTAATTAGAAGATACTGGAGTATATTTGGAGAGATTTTCATTCCACAGTAAATAAAATAATAATTGAAAACTATAATGGTCTAGTCACGCAATAAAATAACTTGAATAGATATGCTAGAACATCTGAATTTATAATACATATATATATATACATCATTATATCTAAAAAATATTAATATTCAATATTTCTAAAAGAGAATTGAAATCAGAATTATAGGTGTAGATAATTAAAGAATGAAAATATGCTTGCACAAACACAACCTAATTGTCACAGTAACTATAAGGAAATGATGAATGGTACCTTTACTAAAGTATAAGGAGGGCTTAGAAAAAAAAAAGTATACAAAATGATGTAGAATAGAAAAGACTTTATATTTAAATAATATCTAGCCTCTAAAATATTAATATATGTTGTAATGGGATAAATAAAAAAGATAAAATATCACTGCTGTGGCATTGAGAGCATATATATTTTATCCTGCAAACAAAATTTGATGATGAGAGTCATGCAAGCTAGATATTTACTTTACAGCCTATAGTTAATGAGCAAATACATAATATGAATGTTTAGAGCTTGTATTATAATTTTGTTATAAGAGTAACAGATTTTGCATTAAATTCAAAGTAAAGTAAAGGCAAATAAAATTTAGAGATCAAAGACACCATGGCAATTGATAAAGATACTAATTTTATTATACAAAATATACAATGTAACTATTATAATTAAAATACCAAATAAATAATGATAATAATTATACACTCCCATTTTTAATAATAAATTTTACAACTATTTTGATTTGGATATTAGATTCTTGAAATGGCGAAGTATATATCAGCAAGTATTAATATTTAACTCTTCCATATCTGATAAAGATATATATATACTATGCTTCAAGTTATAAAAATATTGTGTAGCAAAAACTAATAACTATAATCCTATTCATTTATTAAATATTTTATATATCATATGAATAAAAATAAAGTAAAATATATGACAGAGATATTTTAAATGCTTTCTCTGGCTAAGCATTTATCACAAAGCTTATTGAGGAATTGGCAATCCTCATTGTTTATAAGTTACAAGCTTAAGAGAATAATGTCATGTGATCCATGACTCTTATTTTGACTATGTATACCACAACTTTATAGTAGGTTAACAGATGCATATCAATCATTTATACACTTTTTTTTTTAATTCTTTGCTAAATACAAGTATTATTAATATTATAATTTTATATAGAATACATTGATTTTTTTTTTTTTTTTATAAAGTAAACAAAAATATTAATCTTTTTTTTTTTATTCATTTAACCTGATTGATGTGATATTGAATAAGAATTATCAATTGTTTTTGCTTGGTTATTCGGGGCTTCTGAATAATTCATGTTGAAGCTGGCAACAAAATAATTGAGTGGATTTATTATCAATTAACTTTAAATATCGAACTTGGTTTTTGAACAATTTTTTATTCTTTTGTTTTCTAATTGATTGACAAATATAAATTATAAGATATCCACTAATTTAAAGGGGTTTGCATTATACAATTCATTTATTCCATGCTAGTTTTTTATTCTATGCTTTCTCTCCGATTTCTTGGGAAATATAATAACAAATCAGGGGTGAACCCCTCCCTCAATCTTATTGTCTTAAAAATCCATGTCTTTGATTTCTGATCTGTTTATAATGTATGATTATTCTACAGTTCAATTTTTTTTAATCAGGAGATTTGAATATGTGTATCATTAAGTTCAAAGTATGCTTCCTCTTATTTTATTCAAAAATTGCTCTTTTATCTATCAAGTAATCACATATCATTTCAATAAACTTTTTATTGATTTTCCCACTGTTCTGTTAAGTCAATTCATTTACGTAAATAAAATTGCAAATAATATTTTATAGATTGTAATAAATAATTCATAATAAACTTTTTATATTTGATAAATTAACTAATAATGCTAATTTTATATAAAATACTTTAATATTGACATGTATAATTAGATTATTGTATGCATACACATCATGTGACCAGGTTAGTTATCTGCAGTCAATACAAATTATAATGCTTTATTAGCCATATTTTATAATTCTCTTAAAAAATGATAGAGCTTTTGTTTTGTCTTGTTATTAGCTTTCATATGGTTTTGCTAGTTACAATATATTTGAAAAGTATTACAGATAAGTGTTAATAAAATGTATATGCTATATTAATTGTAGATATATCACTGCCACAGTCAACAGATAAATAAATTCATGCATAATTATTAGTGCAATAATATATGTATATTTTTTACCAGTGAAAATCATATTCTTAAAATAATAGGATAAGAGAGAATTATAAATCTTTTTTGTGTATCACACTTTGTTAAGTAATTTTTTATTTCAAAATCAAACAGATAGAGAATGTAGTCTTTCATTGTTTTTTATATATATTTTAGTCTTTCATTGTTATCAAACAAATATGCAAACTATACTAAGAATAAATTATGTTAAGGAAATGGCAAATAATAGTAAAATATCCATCAACTATGTTCAAATGTTAATTGCTTGATCATAATATTCTCCTGTCTTTAATGTTTGTACATTTAATTTAATCTTAATATGATTTCAGTGCTAATTATTAATCTGATGTACTTTATATAAAAGAATAAGTTTTAAAATGTTCTATTGTAAAGATGATATTTCTTTAGTTCCAAAGAAATGTTAATATAGTTGACATTTTTTCCTAATTAGAAAAGCTTTCATTAATATATTTAATTTATCTTTGTGCACATTATTACCGCTACTCTGAATCTTTTTTTAATCTTTCTACAGATGATTAAGTTTTAACCAAATAATAAGAGGCAATCTTTGTTTTGTAAACTATATATGATAATTATTCATTCTAACAATTGATTACCATATTTTTTCCTTTTGTGTAAGAGATTTACAAGAAAGTAACAAAATCAATCACTCCAAACATTATAATGGTATAGTAAAATTAATATCAAAATTGACTTTTAAAAATAATATAAAAACAATCATCCACTGAGAAAATCCAAAAACATTTTATTCTGTATTGCAAGCAAAAATAGTTAAGTCATTGTAGTTTATGCTTACTATCAAAATGATTAAATTAAAAAATGGAAATTTAATTATTGTTTTAATATTTAAATACAGATAACACTCGGTCTTATTCTTAATGAATTTAAATATAACAGATTAATGTAAGGGGCATTAATTCACTTCAACGCTTGTTTGCTCTCCCAACAACCGACTGGCACAGTTCAACTCAAATATATAACAAAAAAAATTGCATTCAAAAATTAACCCATATATATATATAATTAATAAATTTGGATTCCTTAAATTATCGCAGTAGATCTTTTCTACTTTCCTGATTTTCATTTTTTTTTATTAATACCTGTAAGCTTTTCAGACCATCCAGCACTGGCAATTAAAACGAGTTAAACTTGCAAAGTCAACCAGTATTCAGACTTAACAACACTATTAGATTACTTATTAATTCCATGACACTTGAAACTCTTACAGAAATTTACATTTTTTAAAAAATAAACCTGGAATTGAACCCTGTAGAATAATGGTTCACGTTTATAAACATCATCAAATCTATCATAAATTTTTGTATTAGGAAAAATAAATCCCCAACTAGATTGGTAAAAGAATTGGATACAATACACTATCAACTAAAATATATTTCCCCTTCAACAACATATTCCTTTAATCATAACTCAAACAAAAATACAAACACAACAAATCTTGGCTAATTATATTAAAGTAAATGTATATGGCAGATCCCTATAAATGGGCCCTTAATTATTCAGCATCATCCATGTTAAAAGATTCAAATGTGATAACTAGAGAAAACATGCTTCCCCCCTTATGTACTATCACTTTACATCCAAATTTTAAACATTCCTATCTCAAACTTGCCCCTTTTTTATTTGGCCATTATGTTGAACATCATGGAATTACTAAATCTGATATTGCCTCAAGCTAAACAGCATTCCTGATAATACTCATCCGGGATCTTGTGCAATACCCAAATTCCTGTTTAATCATCTCAACTACTACACAATTTAATCATTTATCCAAACAAATACACAATTCCAGAACATCCTATCTCTATGGTTCCCTTCCTTAAAAAATATATTACTTCTCCTTTGGAAATCTTAAACCCATATCCATGACTTCTTATTAAAATAGTTGATTTTCTTATTAAAGATAAAATCCAACCACTCCATTTCACTTTGCATAAAAAGGTTTGGCTACTTCATATTAGCAGCTACTCTGCTTAAATTAATAATAGACCATATTTGGCAATGTAGAAAACCGGGGCCCATTTGGAATTGGGTCTGCATTTGACTTGGTTCCTATACCTAAATTACTTCAGGAATATAATATACCATACTATTACATACTGGCAAATCTACTTATAAATAGAGAAATTTGCATAATTCTCAGTGGAAAAATACTCTCTAGATTTCATCTACATAATTTTATTTCTCAAGGCTCCAGCTCTCCACAACATATCAACCCCCTTTTGGAAATAGAAAGTAAAATTTCAGGAATACATATTCCTATAATTAACCAAACTGTTAATCACATTTCCTATATGAATGACTTGGTTATTTTTCTTCCTATCTTACTTGACACTTTACTTAATAATTATACTAACAATTTACTTGGAATATTCTTACAGGTAAGATCATTCCAATTTTGATCTCATAATTTTTTAAGTTTCTCAATGCACCTCTTATATAATTGAATGAAAACTGCTATTCAAAAATCAGCTTATTGTTTCAGTAGAATAGCATATCTTTCACTATATGCTAAGGCATCACTAATCAACATTTTAATATTTCCTATCCCATATTATATTTACTTCTTCATTAAAAACATATATATACTTCCTTATCACCAAACTAATCTGGAATAAAAGAAGCAGCAGCTCTAAACTTATGAAATATGCAAAACATTAAATTGAATGGGCTCTCATTACATGGCATTTCTACATTTTTATCTTCAGAGCCATTAATGAAATTACTATACTAATTAGTTTCTTTCCAAATGTTAATAATGTAATTTTTGTTAATTCTACTGACATTCTACCACCCATTAACAATAATTTTATCAAAACCTTAATAATTTTCGTAACTAAACACACTCGCACATAATCTATTTCTAAATAAAAGTTAACTATTAGAAAACAATGAATATTTCTTGTTATGTAACAAATATAAAAAAGTTCAAATATTGGCACCTGGAATCCAAATGTCTGAACTTCTTAATAAAAATAAATGTCAAAGCTCTTTCTACTAATTTTTTCTTCTACAAGCAACACTTCACAAATTTAGATCCATTATGTGCTCTCTATTGTAAAAATGGAACACTTTTTTATGAATTGTTCCTCATTTCTTCCTTCTCATACTCTTATCACTAACATGATTCATTCAAACTCGCCAACAATCTCAAAAAATATACATAGTGGTCCTTTTCCCATTATAAGAATTACTACAGGCATTCTTTTCACATTCTGGATTGTAAGATGCCATCTAAGCTTTAATCTCACAATACTAACTCACTCTTTCTAAAAAAAAACATTAAAACCAGAGATCAAATCTATGCACCAGCTGATATTTTTGAAGCTACCTAGAATCTGATCTCATTAACAACAACCCAGTGACTTGGCTATGGAATATAACATTAAGACCAGAGGTCAAATCCTAGCACTAGCTGATATTTTTGCAGCTACATAGAATCTGATCTCATTAACAGCAACCCACTGACTTGGCTATTGAATATACTAATTAATATGCATTAGATATATATTGATTATTGCTCAATTATATAAAATCTATCTTATTGCTTTTCAACTTGAAAGTTAATTTAAAACTAAAATACAAAGATTTTGCAAGAATAAGATATTATTTCTTGTTGCATTTTATCTGTATCTACTACTTGCTGATAACAATCAGTGAAATTTTTAAGATTATTATCTATCAGACCAACTTTTATTCCTATTTCACTTACTGATACACCACTCCAATTAAAAATAACTATAAAAGAACTATTCAGCTTTGCCTCCAAACATTAAATACTTATCACAATTTTCCCAAAAAAAATGAATAATGGAGGGTGATGGGTAGATAACTATTATAAGAAAATTCTAGAATTAGTATTTGGAATTAAAATAATTGAATTTCTTGAACAGAATAGGAGTTGTACTTACTAACGACTTTCTTTGTAGAAGAATGACTAGTTCATACATTTATTATTTATGTAGAAGAGAAAGAACTATGGAACATATTCAGTTTTCCATCCTTACAATACTATTGTAACCTAATATCTATCATTTTTCCAATTTTTCTTTAAATGTACTAATTAATAACATATAGGGGGGCTATTCCCAAATATCAGAATAATCACTACTTTTTTCACCCTTTGGTTTTTAAGATATTTCTTTTTCAATCCTACATCTTTGAAAGTTGTCACTGTTTTTAAATAATTAAAATAACCAGAAACTAGTCTTTGGCACTACAGAAGATACAATCACTTGATGTCTGGCCTCATTATCAGCATCACTTAACCTGATGAGCTGAGGATTTTTCCCCACATGTATTATTATAAATAAAAATTATTTAATTTTCAAATATATAATTAATATGTATAAATATTTTTTTTATTACTCATGCAATTGTTTTGAAAATTGTATTCCTCAAAAAAGTAGCAAGTATTAATATTGCCTTTATTTAATTATGCAAACATGTTCTAATTGTCAATATAATCATTATATTCTATGTGATATCAATAAAGTTTACTTTAAAATAATTGGAAAACTAATATATATATATTGCTTTACTTCAAGTAAATTGTTTAATTTGTGTTGCAATTGGTAGATAAGTTGAATGTATGAAAATGTATACTCAAACATCAATCTTGTGCTTCAGTAGAAAAGTTTATATTCAAAATCTTTTTAGTTGATTAACTTGATTCCTGAGATTTCATTCTCAAGATAAACCAATGGATATGCATCCAAGAAAGTCTGAGCTAAAAAGTTTCTTCAGCTATTGGAATATATTTCAAAACTTATAAATTTAAAATTTTATTTAATGTTTAATTTAATTATTAAAATGCTTTTACATGTTCAGCAAATTTTACTCTTTTTTACTGGATGCTGCCAAGAATTTAAGAAAAACTTTTTTTCAAAGCATCAAAACAATCAAATTCTGGTTTAAAATAAAAATATAGGAACATCTTAACAGCAAATTTAATCAGCAAAAACTGCCTACTTAAAGCATAACAAAATTTTTTAATTGTTATATTCAAGTCTTACAAACAATCTAATCTTTAAAAACTTTTTAACATTCCTATGTTATATATAGTTGATTTCAATAATATCTAATAAATGTTTATTATTAAGAATTGGAGCATTTAAAATAGTGATAGAAAATGAAGGTAAATGATATTTTGTCTATTTGGAGTTGCTCAGCAAATTATGTCTATGTTACTCTGATACTTATAAATAGATTTTTTTTTTTTTTTAAATATCCTAGAATGTAAAGCGAACAGTCTAAATGCAGAAAATCTGATGGAAACTAGGATAGAAGGAATGATTATTTTTGTCTAAAGATTGCAACTATAATTGATGAAACTATTTGTAGTTTGCAGATTTTTATCCAAAAGTTAAAAAAGGAATATGACATTAATTACTTTTGCATCTGGTACACACTGGTATTCTTTCAAATACATGGTATATAGGTTGAAGTCAAGGAAAAATATTTTCATAGGAGACGCAAAGAAATGTATACATATTCCAAAATTGACTTTTCTTTTCAAACTTAGCTTCAGAAATATTGATATATAAATTGTATCACTCCATTTTTGCTTTTTAAACTTGTTTATAACTGAATTAATATTTTTGTGCATAGAAAATCCATATATCAACATTTCAATTATAATCTTTGTGAAGACACAAACTACAAAGTTAATTCAAAAAATGTGTCTGAAACATAAAATAAAAACATACACTAATATATTTTTTAAACCTTATTTGTTGGTTTTTTAAAATATCAAATACTTGTATTACAAAATGAACATTTATGAGATATTATTTTGCAAAAGTTGATTTAAATTTTTCAGAATCTTTATAGATTATATTTAAACCTAAAGAATTTACAGTATTTAAATATTTCCTATTGAGATATTTTTTTTAATTAATCAGTTGATGGTAGGAAATAATTATAGCAAATTCTTATAAAATTAATTGAATATAAAATGAGATAAGGTATAAAAAAAGACAATTTTCTGAAATAATGTATTATAAAATAGATAGAAAGCACAATGTTTGAGAGGTTTTTTTTTTACATGTAAGTGCTGAAAAATATGTATTATACATGTTATTGATGTGTTTTATTTTTATGTTTCAGATACATTTCTGAAATATCTAATTTGTGCCCTGTCAAAAATTATAATAAATAAATCAAAACATTGGTATGAGGATCTAATATATACAAAAATTTGTCATATTATATCAGTTCAAAAAGGGTTTTAAAAAAGTGTTGCCGTTTATATATTAATATTAAAATATTTTAAATGTGAGTGACAGAATACATTGTTTTATTCATATAATGTTTGAATAGTAAGTCTTGTTTTAGACAATTTCAAAAAATATGTTTTCTAGTCATAATGTTAAAAATCTAATCACTTTTTTGAAATGTACAAAGCTTGCAGTTTATATGTAACATTTGTAAGAATTCTGTAGAACTTTAAAATTATTAATAGTTCAGTATCTATTTTTACTGAAATATCACACTTTTCTATTATTATTTAATAAACTCTTCATTTACTAACTTACATTTAATATACAATTTCGGGGGTTTTTTATTAAGAGAAATTTATTATACGATACAAACCAATATACAAATTTGTTATTACATGCCAATACAATATAACAAATTGATTTATCTTGTTACATTACGTTTTCAGATGTTAATATCACAGTTTTAACGTGTCTATTTCTGTGTATGTAGAAGCTTCCCCAGCGGTTTAATTCTGTAGACTTAGCAATCATCTTCTTTACTTGAAGTTATCCCAAGTGGCATTTACTAAATAATATGGAGCTATTAAATAGTCTATTTGTTTGATTTTTTCTACGATTTTCTTTAGTTCCATTTCCTGTGGATCTACCAATTTCCCGATAATGATTTTACATCGTATGCACCATACTGTGAAGTACATGAAAATTGTAAGTCTTATTTCTGCATAAATGCCTTGTTTGATGCATCTTTTAATGGGTATAAATTGCCCAAATGGATTGTTTATTCATCTTGTAATGAGTGTTTTATGGTAATTTGGAATATTGCATCTTATAAATATATGATCAATGGATTTCTCTTCCCTGCCACATATCTGGCATATAGGGTCTATTTTTTTTGTTTCTTTGATGGGCCAGGAAGGCATTTTTGGGAAGGGAGTCCAAGTTAAATTTGATTATGAAGTCTTGGTATTTTGGTTCAATGAACCAACAATGACATTTATATATTAGTTGTTGGTTGGTGATGTCCAATTTTCCATCGATTATGCATTTTCATTTAGTAATTTATGTGCTGTCCAGTATTTTATTTTAATTGTGATTGGGTTTTCTTTTAAGTCAATTACCTTTTGTATATTTGTGTATAGAGACTCAATCCACTTGTTGTTAGCTGATGGGGGCCAATCTATAGGGGTAATGTCTTCTTTGGGTGATAAGCTTGGACATTTGTTTGTTATATTAAATACTTAGTTGTTTTGTATAATTAATGTTTTAATAGAGTGGAGCACATGGCCATTAAGTCTTCTTGGTGTTTGCAAGGTCCGGAGGCTGATATCGGTAACCTTTCATCCCCAAAACAATTTATTATAAAAGGCATTTACTTTTTGAACAAATTTTTTAGATTGACATATCCCAGCCAGGAAATAGGTAATTTTTGGGAACACCAGCGAGTTGAGTAGCATGACTCTACCTTGTAATGAGATGTATAGCCTGGTAAGTGAAGTGATTGTCCATTGTTTTGAGGTTAGTATTTCTTTAATTTGGTGCCTCATCAGTCCATTTGATTTGAAAAAATCAAAACATAGAAATTTTTGCAGATTCATCATGAAGTTTGTTTTTATACTCTTTCCATTTAGCAATTTCCACATGGCTGATTTGGTCATGTTAAATTTCAGTTTGAAATCGTTGCTGTAATTGGATAAAAAAAAATTCTAATTTGGGCATATTGCTAAAGGGCGACAAACAAGTACACCATTCATATAACTGATGTGCCTTATCTCTTGTCCAATGATCGGCACATATACTCCCAGAAGTGATTTTTCAATCTCTCTCAGTAGCAGATTAATATATGCTACGAATAATAGTGTGCTAAATGGAGATCCCTGAGGGATCGAGATGAGAGGATCTATTTGTTAGTAGGTTGGTGATTATTTTGAGGTAAACTCTCGGCTTCTTGGAGCCAGATGTTTAGTCTGACGGGAGTCTAAGACCTCCTCAATATCTAGTTGAATGGCAATCAGTTCAGACATTCTTTTGGCCCTAATATAGTCTAGAAGGAGTCTCATTTGATGGCATTAATTGATGATTCCCCTTTCCTAGCATATTGATCTTTAGAAATAAAGGAGGATTTTGTTTTGTATTTGATCTGATTAGCTACTCAATTATTTTTATTGATAGGGGGATCATCGAAATGGGATTTAGATTATTTAATCAGAGGCTCCCTCTCTTTTTTTAAAAAATGAGACAAGGGATATCAGGTATAAATTCTTAATCTCTTTATCCCTCTGTAAGGTGGTCAATCATGATTATGGGTGCTGAGAATCTTTTCCAAATGAAGAAGAATGAATTCAGGTATTTCATGTGACCCTGGGTGAATCCTTTCTGGGAGACTCCCAATCTTAAGCCGCATCTTCTCCAAAGTTATACCGTGAAAATTATCTGGATCAAGAGATATAGCCTCACTGATGTCCCCGCTCTTTTCTGATTGAAACCTTGCTCGAAAATGCTGCCGAATAGTATTTATCATCTCAGCCTATGAGTGTTTTGTCTTATTGTTAATAATTGTGATACAGCTTTATTGTTCCCTGCCCCCAGAGCCCACTAGATGTAACTACTAGACCAACCCCGCTGGTCTGACAGAAATCTCCGAACTCGCTTGATGGATAAATATTCAGCCAGAGATCTTTGTCGGTCTTTATATTGACCCTTGAGGGCAAGGACTTGTTCAACAAATTTTGTATTTGAGGTTGATGGTGTAGTTGCTCTAATTTCATTGTCTATTGAATCTAGATCTGCAAGTAATCTTATCGGTCCTTTTTTTAATGGTAATTTCATTGATTATGTATTGGAGAATGGTGATGAAGGAGAACCAAGCCACCACTGGCATTTTCAGGATGTCAATTTTATTGAAGCAGATATAGGCTTCAGAGAAAAGCTTTTCTGGATATTTTTGCTTAAGTAGCATTCTAATAGTCCTATCCATTCCATCAATAACTTTCTGCCTGGTGTCAACTTCCAGACCTATTATATTTAGAGCAAGGTGATCAGAGAAAGAGACAGCCCAGAGTTTTACATCAATGTTAAAGTACAAACTGGGTGAATAGTAAACAAGATCAATAAGAGAGATGGTCTTTTTGTCTAAAAGGAGAAGGCATTGTTGGGAATAGGCCTTCTTCACACATAACCACTCTGTTAAGACAGTGGACATACTTTTTATTGAATTTGTTGTATGTTACATTGAAATCACCCATAATAATTATTGGAGATTGATTGGATGTGATAACCAAGTTTATGATGTTGATTACATTTCTAATTAAGTTTTGATCATTTTTTAAATATAGGTAGATTAGATTGATTTAGAATTGATGATAGGTTAAATGCACGATTAAACAATTTGAATCAAGATTTTGAAAGTTTAGATGAATTTTATAATTTGAATTGTTATGAATTTTAATTTCTGCCATGCATATAATATGGGTTTATGTTTAATTAACCAATCTTTTATTGCATGAACTCTATTGAGTGTGTTAAAGACGTGAACGTTAATCCCAAAAAATTTCAACTTCATTTAATTTGTGTTTCATGATATACACTTGTATTGATCCCAATAATCACTCATTAGCCTTTTCCTATTTCATCATTGTGATTATATATTTTCCCTCTGTTCCATTCAAATAAATATTCTGTATATTTTTTTTTCCTCGGTTGATAAGTCGTCTGGCTGCGATTTGTCTGATTGATTAGAGATTGTCCCTTCAATATAAGCTGATCTTCTTGTTTCTGATGATCTTGAGTTTTCTTCTCTTCATCAGTTATTGTGTGACAGCTGCTGGTCTCTGGAGATGGTGAATCTTTTTTTTTGTTTCTGTTCTTTATCCCTACTTTGACTCAAGTTGGGTGGAGAGATCAAGTTCAAGCTCTTTGTTCACTTTGCCTTCATGGCCTAAAGAAGACCATGTAGAATCAACTTCTAAATCGCTTTCTGTCATATAGTTATAAGGGATATAATTAGTTAATGTTTTATCTGAACTAGGTTGATTTCTCTTCAGATATGTCATTGATTGTCTGTGGGACCAGGATAGTGGTGGTTATAATGTTACATATTTTACTTTATTGGTCTGTTGATTCCTCATATGTCGGGCCTCATAACTCAGAGATTGATGCTTCACTTATCTCATTGAGTAGGCATTTTATTTTCAGAGGTTGTAGTGTTGTATTTGTAGTATTAGTGCTCATGTCATTCTGCTGTTGATTTCTGTTTTCATTCCGAGCCTCATCCAGATGGATGAGATTAATCGAGATATTTTTATTTATATCGTCTGTTTTTATTATCCTTTTATCTTCTTTTTTTGGAGATCTATGTACTCTATTTCCTTTTGTGTTGCAGTTTTTACATATTCTTGTTTCACAATCTCAGCTAAATAATAAAAGCATTGGGGTGCTATGCCATAAAAAGTGACAACCATTGGTGATCCACGTAAGTAGACCACTGTCGGGATGTCATTGGGTGCACTCCCTTAAGTTGATGGAGAAGGTAGTTGTATTTGAGAAAATTTGTCCATTAGTCCTGTAGTCATATTTATATTTAAAATTTGTTATTCTACCAAATTTGCCAATGATGTTTTTTCTAAGTCTGTTTGTCCAAATCCCATTAAGCAATTCTTTATTGTTCCAGCTAGGTTGATGGCTCTATTGATGTCTATAGTGCATAGTATTTTCCCTTCCAAATTTCTTATTGTGTTCTTCTGGGCATTCCGTTGAGCATAGGTTTTAAACTCTACCATAATATATCTGTCATTTGGGTGGGTAAGAATCTGGTTGATACCCATCCAAGTGATTTGTTTGATCAATAGTTATCTTTTTTTAATTTCTTCTGTCTTGAAAAGTAAGTCATCAAACATTATTTAAAGAGATTATTTGAGAACATTATATTTATCTCCCAATTTTAAAACCTTGTCAGTAATAGGTACAATTTTGTAATTAATTTTCAATTGAATTATTCTCTCTAACTAATATATACACTTATTTTTATAATAATACAACTTTTTGTCAATTTTCTGGACACATTGTTATATATTAACTAAAAACTGTAAAATAATAAAATTGCAAAAGTGTGTGCATATAAAATTAGTCAATATTAAAAGCCATCTAGAAAAAATTGGTATGCATAAAAAATTAAAATTATGCAAATGTGGAATTAATAGATATGCGTTAATTTGCAAAGATCTAACAAGGAAAATAATTATGCAAATTAGCTAAAGCAAAACAAAATACCAATATAGAAGTGTGCGTGAGCAGTACTATACAAAGTTCAGTGTTACCAGTACCATGTTTGCAGCATGGCAATGTGTGAACCCAAGTTTAAAATAAATTTATTAAAGATTTAGTAAATCAGATTTCAAAATGTAATCATTTAGTTTTATTTATTCAGTTTTATCTACTTTATTTTTTAAAAAAGTAAATATTAAAAATTTTATGAAATGAGTAATATTAAATGTAAATAATATATTGTATTTTTTTAATTTTTTTCCATACCTTATTAAAAAGTTCAAGCGTTGATGCCTGAAATCCAACTATCTTGATTACTTAACTCTTTTTTTGACTAGGAGAATGTTAAACATAAATGCTATGTGTTCATTACATTATAGAGAGAGAAAAAAACATTAGAAAACTTTATGTCTCTGTCTTTCATTGCAAACTTATTGTAGTTTAATATGCTCTTTAACTTGCTAAGAAATCCCTTCTTTTTGACAATCCTAATCTGCAATAGCTATAAAGTGATTTTATAATGTGAACACTATCTGATAATACTTCTAAGAAAAGTATTATTTTATGATATAATTATGATTCCAAATTTTATTTTTTTATAGGCATTATTTACTATAAGAATTATAAATATATATGTTCTTTGCACACAGATAATGAAGCTATTTAAAATTAAATGTTGCTGCCGAGTGCACTTTTGGGATATTTCATAGTCCCATATTCATGGCTACTGGAATTTATTTGAGAACTATAATGGTGTTAATGCAAATTTTTGTGAAGATACTACATAGACCATTTTTGAGATAGAGAAAAGCAGGCCTCTCTTCTATTGATTGCAGGAGGGTCACCCATTATATGGTGTACCAGTCAAAACATGTTTATCCATCTAACATGAGCTGGAACTCACAAAATATACTTCAAACCCAGTCAAGCCTGAGATTTAGGTCAGGGACCAGTCTGAATTTGAACCCACTCTATAAGCCCCAGATCAACAATGATGGCACATGAGAATTAATTTTAAATTTGGCCCACTAGCAGAGCAGAGAAGACAATGAGACATCTATTAACTATGACTTAACTAAAATATGTATATGCATGGCTGTATGTTTGGAAGTGGAGAAAAAGGATTTGAACTATTCAAATAAGTTGGACAATAAAAATATAGTTTAATATAATGACAAATTATTATAGATACACTTATAATTTAATTGCATACATTAGAATGAGCAAGCGATCTACCATATGATAGATAATTATATATTGTCATTCATGCTATATTTCTCATATGCTCTTTATTAGCTAAATAATATATTATAAATAAACACACATCTTTGGTGGGTCCAATATTAAGATGCCAATCGATTATCACAAAGAATTTACATAAAATTTCTATTAACGCTTTTATATACGGTTCTAAACGTGACTAACATATGATTTCGGGCAGCGTTCTGAGATTCATTTTATATATAAAAAAACTTTTCATGCCATTATCGTGAAAATAAGAAAAACACATTTGAAAATGACATTTGATTACATGACAAAATATTTAATGAGAATTCTCTTAATTAGCGCTGGTAAGAAGAACGCTTTATTTTCCCCTAGGCAAATATTCATAGTGATCTTTTTCCCTCCATTAAATTTATTATCTTTCTAATCTTCATGCTTTATTTCCTAGGGTGTTATGTCAGAAAAGTATTTTTTCCTAAACAAATTAATCAATATTAAAGATAGAAAATAGTTTCATGTACTACTAGACAAATTTTTCTGACTTTAATCTGATAACTACAGCAATTGTTGTTAAGGAGATCAAATTCTGGGTGACTTTTTTTTTATAATATCAGAGTTTGATCTCCTTAACAGCATTACTGTAGTTATCAGATTAAAATCAGAAAGGTTTGTTTTTTTATCCATTTCTATTGATCTTAATTTTTGTAACAGTTTACAAAGGAGTATCATACATATTGTAACACAAGTTCAAGTCACAATCAGGTAGAAGCAAAAAATGATCACTTGAGATTGGGTATGTTTATGAGTGGTTGTGCACTTACGACCGTGAATTAAAATGAATACCTGTTTTATTTACACATAGAATAAATTTTACTTATATTCCAGAATTTAATAATACATAACATTTAAGACAAATTTCTCAGAGTGTTCTTGTAGATGTATGGTAAGAATCTTACTGTATTCTTAAACACATCATTTCTGTTAAAATATCTCTTGTATAAAGAATTACTTTAATATAATTAATATGTATTTTAAATATGGCTAGAAAATTGTTTGTTTATCATTTATAACCTAAATATAATATTTAACCAATTATTTGTCTCAGGGTTGTTAAATAAATCAATCTTAATCATTTAAAGAAAATAATACATAAGCACTATGGATCACCCTTACCCCACTTATTTGTATTTCAGATGGCAATAATAATAATGAATTATGTATAAAATTTAACTATATTGATATGTTAATTTAGAAGCTTAGAAGTATGACATTTTATTTCATAAATATGCAAAGACAATAGTTTCAATAATAATAAACAGATGTACAAAATATAACAAATGCTTAATTATAAAATAAGAATACAAAAAAAAATTATAAGCGAACAATAATAAATTTCATTTAATAATAAAATTCTATAACAATAATCAATAAATATTAGTATTGTTCTCCCTGAATAAGCTAAACTTGGGTTATGATTGTGTGTAATTCTCAAGTGTTGTAAAGACAAATGACATTCTATTGGATACGGTTGAATAATATTTTTTAAAAAACCACCTAATTTTACATACAGGGGGATAATAATGTTTTATAATGTCCTTAATTATCTTGGTCTCAATAATCAATAGAATATCAACCTCATTTTTTAAAACTGGTTAGTTCCTTCCCTCTTATGGAGTAAGTAAAATTATTTATTTAGCACTCTTAAATGATATACCAAATGTATAGCTTTATTTATTAAACATTCATATCCTTTATTAGAAAGATTTAAAGTTTTAATAATTAGTTAAAGAATATGCCTCTATTAACAAATAATTTATTTTATTTATACTAACAGAATGCATTATTGCATAGTGCAATATTTCAAAACTAATACAAAATATCATAAGTGCTATGCACATAAATATTCTTTAGTGATTTAATTATCTACTTAAGGATGGTTAGCTACTTATGGATTTGAGGTTAAATTTAAGGACTAATAAAACATTAAGTTAGTTAAATATAAATAAGTTTACATAAATTTAAGAGTTAGTTTAACCAAATACAACCTGACTTCAATATAAAATGTAAATCTCATATATTCACACCCAATATCATTAATAAAATATATATAGTTATACTTGTACCTTCATATCTCAAGCATTATTCTGAGAATTTTATTGTTTATTTATTACATTAATAGTAACTATAACTAAATAATTAAAGAATTATAACAAAGTTTATTTAAAGTAATCTATCAATTTGTAATCCTACTTTATGAACAGTTGAGAAACATCCTGTGAAAATATTTAAACTTTGTGGAGTATTCCAACATTTTAAATTTCCTGGCAATAAATGCATTGGATATTAAATTATAAGTACAAGGCAATTTCTTTCATAGGTTTAATTCTTAGTGATAGTTAATATGATGAATTAATAAAATTCTTTAAACACATTTGGTAATCCATTCCTGATTGTATAATTAGCACACTAATCCATTCTAGAATATTTGCTGATCAATTTGACTTTTTTCACATTTTCATATTGTGGCATTTATAATCCTAAATGTATTATTAATGATGGATGTTGAATTGCAGTTTTTATTACAAAAAGATCGCAGTTTATTCATTTGAGAACACTTGCAGATTTATATCCTTATGGCTGGCATTTATCGCATATTTTAAAAAGCAATACATTATTAATCCTTTGATTTATATACTGATTTTCATTAATAATTCAGTATTTCTCCAAAGCTGAAAATTTGTATGACTTTATACATGGATTTAGACTTATTGATTAAAGTTTTATCTTTCACTAATCCATAATGAAGTAATCCATACTTTCCAAGCAAGTTATTTCTTAATTATTGTGAAAAAAGAGACAAGCAACTTAATTAAAGTTATACTAAATATCTCATAAGCAATTTTGCAAAGTTTTCATTATTAGTTAAAAGCAATAAATTATATTTTCTTGAAAAATAGTATTTAGTGATAATCGCTGTTGTTGTTTATTCATATCAGTTCAAGGAGAAGAAGGCATTTTGCCTAAAGAAGACATTTTACCAGCTAAGCAAAATGCCTAGAGTGAATTTGCCTGATATTATGATGAAAATGATCAAAAAATCGCTATTTTGAAATTGAATTTTACTGGAACTTTGATGCATCATAATTTTATAAAGACTGACTGGATTGTCTCTGCAATATATATCATTGCTAGAAAGACCTCAAAGGTACATTTATGAAAAACAAAAAACAAGTTAAAAACTTGCTAACGCTTGTATTTATGTCAACAGATGGCGTTATACCAAAAACACCATCAAGCGTATGTTTACATAAATTTCAGAGCAAGCATTCACTATCTCGTAACTTTAATTCCACTTTCAGATCATGATTTCAAGCTATTTGCTATCATCAGTGAAAGAGGAATTTTTGGTGGAATGCCATCTGTTAACATAAATACAAGCGTTAGCAAATTTTTAACTTGTTTTTTGTTTTTCATAAATGTACCTTTGAGGTCTTTCTAGCAATGATATATATTGCAGAGGCTTCTATTATGTGATGATGCTGAACTGAGATCAGACCCCTATAGCTATCTGACTTGCTATGCTGAGTTTGAAGACATTACGTGTCTAAAAGATTCACGCTTGCAAGCGGAATAGAAACTGTTTCATAAACACTCAAAGTTTGTGTTTAGATCTAGTTTCTAAAATTCCTGTCTTTCACTGATGATAGCAAATATCTTAAAATCATGATCTGAAAGTGGAATTAAAGTTAGAGATAGTGAATGCTTGCTCTGATGTTTCTGTAAACATATGCTTTACGGTGTTTTTGGTAGAACGCCATCTGATGACATAAATGCAAGCATTAGCAAGTTTTTAACTTGTTTTTTGTTTTTCATAAATGTACCTTTGAGGTCTTTCTAGCAATGATATATATTGCAGAGGCTTCTACTATGTGGTGATGCTGAACTGAGATCAGACCCATATAGCTATCTGGCTTGCTATGCTGAGTTCGAAGACATTACGTGTCTAAAAGATTCACGCTTGCAAGCTGAATAGAAACTGTTTCATAAACGCTCAAAGTTTGTGTTTAGATCTAGTTTCTAAAATTCCTGTCTTTCACTGATGATAGCAAATAGCTTGAAATCATGATCTGAAAGTGGAATTAAAGTTAGAGATAGTGAATGCTTGCTCTGACGTTTATGTAAACATACGCTTGATGGTGTTTTTGGTAGAACGCCATCTGTTGACACATATATATAATCATTTTATTTGTATATAAAATTATAAAATAAGTTACTGAATGCAATATGAATTCTGCACTGGTATTCTTAAATAATAATTGAACAGCTTTATTGCTCTGAAGTTTGTTTATAACATGTTCAGTGCTGGAAATGCCAAAATTGGAATCAGTATGAGTTTTTGCTATGGAGTCTAATACTCTACTACTGCACTAAATCACACAAGGTATATGCAGTAATTACTGGAGTATTAATTAATTGTTAATATTTAAATACTATGTGATAACATTTTTCTATTATTTCTCTAAATAATAAACCTACTAATTCTGTAATCAACATTTTAAAATGTGCTTTTTTTAAAATCAAAATATTTTTATCAGAATCATACATAAATTTTTAAGCACTATCTTCAAAGATTTTTGAGAATATTAATAAATGTTTTTATTACATCTCATGCAGAACTGCTGATGAATGCATTTCTTATGAATCATCATAGATTTTCCCACCAATTTTAAACAAACATTGGTTCCATTACCAAATTGTTTCTATTATTTACTGTACTTTGCTTTTGTAATAATAGATTCTAATAAGTAATAAATTTATATTTTTCTCCTTAAATATTATACTTTTTTAGATGTCATGTTTTTTTTTCAAGTCATACAAAAATTCTAGACTTAATATTAAATTATTTGTTTAAACACTGTAAATTCTAGTCATGTAAAATAAAAACTTTCATTCTTAAATATATTATTATAAATTGGTTTATTAATGTAACTACCACCACTAAGTTAGCATAAGAAATGTGTGTTTTGAGCTCTTATATAGATAGCAGATTATCTTGGTGATCAAATTTTCTACAGAACTTAATCTATTTATTTTAAATTACAGTAGCAATAGATATTATTTCAAATATACTTACAATATTTTGACATAGTGGTCAGTGTACTTACATTATTAAAAATTCTAGAAATATATATATATATAATGTACAGTAAAACAAGGAGTTCAGTAACAAACTAAATATTTTATCAAACCTAAATCACATCTTGAAACCATCTATAAACTATTCTAAGAGACTACATTTATTATAAATGACAAATCAAAGTTGAAACTAGCACATATTTCTGTTTAGCATCAGTTTTTATTTTAAAAGCTTTATATTTTTTGTCATCATCATGTAGCATCTATATGATATGTATAAACATCTAGAGACAATTAGATACAATGTTTTCTAACATTTACAAAAACTTTCTTGATAAAGTGAAATGTGCTTTAAATAAATCAAATAATATATAAAGCATGTCCTTGCTCACGAAGCTTCACTTGCTCTATAATCCAATTAATATTTATGGGGTTCTTGATTCCCTAAAACAATATTGAATTTCTGGTAATTTTTCCAATTAGGTTTGAAAGCAACCTATTCAATGAAAGTTCATTTGCTTTCTATCAACTTTATTTTTATGAATGTAACCATAATCAGGTGACACAATGTCATGGATCCATATATTCTCAAAAATCACACTAGTTTTAAATCCTATATAATATCTTAATTTAAAACCTTTCTAGGGATATCCACCAGATATTACACTTTTATAACTGCTGTTACAATTTCATTACACTAGATTTCTAATAATTTGGTCAGATGGGTTCATCATTGAAAATATCAATTATTGTATACTATTCAAAAGATACAAAATATTATCATTATTACATAAATGAGGGTGATCCACTGATTTAACAATATATTACTTTCAAAGTGTTGACTAAATGATTGTAAATATCCTTTACAGTTTTAATTTATCAATAATCCCAATATTTTGACAATAATTGAATTTTTTAAATTAATATATTACTTATAAAGTTACACATTTATTTCATTACTCAGCTGAGCAATAAATGCTACATATTTTGTTTTTAATTAATTTACAATTAAATTCTGCTAAATCTGATATCATTGCTTCTGAATGTGTCTGCATGCAGAAAAAAATGATTAGATTCAGAATTGCTGTGCTTGTAAATAAAGAATAGAAATGTTGTGGCATATATGCGCAATTTATTGTACAATTAATGCAGAAAAATGACTAATGTCAAGACTTATAATAACCAGATCCTAATTAACTGAAAACTGTCAGATAAAATAAAATAGATTGAGAATGAGTTATGAAATAAAACTAAAATTGCGTTGAAATAAACATTATACAAGATAGCAAACATGAGAGATTCTTAGTTAAGTAATGCATATTGGGAGAATTTGGCAATCAACAAACTATTATTAAAACAGGAAAAAACTCACTATACAAATTACCACTCACTGCAAGCTACAGTAATCAATGGATGCCAGAAGGCTTGTGCATAAAATCCCCATCTAGTGCCTACTCATCCAACATCCTCAGACTAGTTTCTGGCTTGTGGCCTTCATCAGTGAGCTCGCAGTGAGTGGCAATACATATAGTGAGTTTTGCCTGTTTTAATAACAGTTATTAGCAAGCATAAAAAATGGTGATCATGTGATGTTTATTGGCAATCAACAAAATCTTAGAATATAATGTATATGTCAAATGTTTATTATACTATACTCATTAAATCAGGGGTCCCCAACCTTTTTGCACTTAAGAGCACATTCTATAATACCGGCCAGGTGGCAGGCACCATTTATTTTTTTCAACCAGATGGCGGGCACCATTTATTTTTTCAATGTAAATTTATAGTTGGATATTATTAATAATACACACAATGTACAAAAAAATATTTATTTCAAAAATAAAATTTTAACATATAATTAACATTTATATTTTTACGCTATAAAAGTATCATATGTCCTACAATTTGATTACAATGTAATACAATAATTTATAAGAAATTTTAAAAATTAAATTTATTTGTATCAGATAAATAATTTTTTATTGTGTTTGGATAGTGGCGGACACACGCAAAATGGTCTGCGGGCGCCATGGTGCCCACGGGCATAGGGTTGGGGACCCCTGCATTAAATAAATATATTTAATGAATAAAATTGCAAGAAAAGTAAATTGCAATCACAGTTAATGTTTGACTAAAAGATTTATTTTAGTACAAATAGCTTCTACAAAGTCAAACTGAAGAATACACTTTTTGAAAAATGTACTTTTTGTTTATTGAAACTAAGTTAAACTATAACTTAAACTAAGTAGGATGTTGCAAAATTGATAAAATAAATAATCGATATTAGTTAATTACATGTTCTTATCTTTAGTACAAAATTAGTTTATGGGCTTTCAACAATAAGTTCCTGGTGACCTCTTGCATGCACTCAACTATTTTTGAAACCTATGGAGAGTTGTTACTTGGAAAGAGTAAGTATATATTTTCTTTACTATCTTCTCTTTTCTGAGTTGATTTCTCTGAGCTTTATATACTCATCTAATGAACCTAAAGGAGATGTCCTTAAAAATTAGAGTTACTTACTTCTAGTTATAATCATTAGTAGGCTAATCTATAATCATCATTTGTGACTGATGACTAAATTTTGAATCCGATCATCTAACAATACTACTTAAAGCATTACTACTGATATAATTGCCTGTTTTTTAGTAAGCACCATCTAAATGTTGTTTTACAAACACCATTGTTCTGAATGAACATGTAATTACAATTATATCTATTTCATTTTTAATGTGGAATATATATATAAAACATATGTACTCTTAAGAGAAATTCTTTTATAGAGTGGAGCTACAAACTATGGTGTATTTTGTTCCATTCCCCCCCCCCCCAATATAAACATATATGGTATATAGAAGAGACTACATATTTTGCTTATTGAACTGCAAATGTACAATATTTTTTAACATACACATATATATTATAACCATATCAACCTGAGTACAGTGCATATTAGTTAGGGTAAAATGCTGCATAAAAATAAAGAGAAGAAAAAATGTACAAATTACTTTATTACCTGCTATTGAAATAAACTGCCTAAAAGAAAGTTGAAATATGAATTTGACAATATTATTAAAGTGTGTACTGTGAAAGGCAATTCATATGTGTATGTGTCTACATATGCATGTATTGTAAATTAGAGAAGTTGCCCATGAGACTAAAAGACAATTTAATATAATATATCAATCACACAGTTCTTCTTTCCAAAATAGTTCATAAATGTCCAATATAGAAATAAAACATTTATATTAATAGATTCAAGCACAGGAATTTTAAAATAAGGCTTTTGGAATGTATTAAGTCATACAATGAAAGGATGATAAAGGAGGGTATATACATTAATGAAATAAAACCAGAATTAAATAGGATGTTAATGATAAAAGAAAAAAGAAAATAATAGGTTTTTAATTAAATGTTTTAAAGGATATATATAGTTTTTTTTTTTAAAAAAATGAAATAAAATGTTTGTGTTTAGGTTATGATTGTTTGTAATAAAAAAGGGGAATGGACGATAAGGTATATTTTTGGTTATGAATATATTTTGTAATTTATAATTTAATCTTTTCTATTATTTTTTTTTTGAATATGTGATGTTTATTATTATATATATATTATTTTAGTTTAGTTTACCTTGAAAAAGACTATATGAAATAGTCAAAACATTGGATTTCTTTTTCATTCATTATAGTCATATAAAAAACAAGTTTTACAAAAGAAGGAGTTAGTTTGTTTTATTTCTATATAAAAAAAATTATTAATATATATTTTAATCATATTAAATGTTGTGGCAATTTGTGCAGAATGTTATTGATCTGAGTAGAAAAATAATAAATGAGACAGTAAAGGAAGAGAAAAAAAAAGCTATTGAGTGCAACTCAAGTTTAAAATACATCTTTTCGACATATATGTGTTCAAGTGTATCAGTGATATGAGATAGAGTGGTGAGCAGTAGGTTGTGTGGAAGTCTGTGCTCATATACCCTGTATATTACATATATTAATACAGTTATATAATAAGCCTGTATTTCAATTATCACATAGATAATAAATTTTAAGGCGTTGTAAAGATGCTTTTGGTTTTGCTTATTCTGAATTGATTATATACATAAAATATTGCTGATTTTTATAGTAAATTGAATGGTGAATTCAAATATAGCACCAAAAATTATGAATTAATGATGTTTGAGAAATTACAAATAAAATAAAAAAAGTTGGCAAAGAATTTTATATCTTCCTGCATTGGAATAGGGGAAGATAAAGAAAACAAGCAGCTATTATATTTTTTTCTTGTTTCCTTATAAAATAATATAATATTATATACAGGCTTGTCCCTTTCTGCCCATTTTAGAAGAGAACAATCGAATATTTTTACTCGGGGGGGGGGTGTCTGAAATTTTAGAATGGCCTACATTGGTTTGAATACTGATAAGTGATAAAAACATATATGAATGATCTACAATATGATTTGATTGATTGCAAGTGACATAGACAAGGTTAGAAAGATAACAGAGGAGTATAAAGAGGGCATTTAAAATTCACTTGGTATGCAGTCATTCATTTTTGATGTGGAGTTTGTTCCATTGCTGATTTCCAGTAGAATGCTATTTTGATTTCAGATTGCAAACTGTATATATTGAAATAAGCAGTGCAGAAGAGACTTTTCAGCTAATTAAAATTGCAATGTCTATAAAAGAAGCTATAATAATGTTTTCCTATAATAGTGGATTATTTGCCATGCAAAACTAGGCAAAAACAAAGAGCACATCAGCCAGAAGACCATGAGTATGCAGTCTGATCCAGTAAATGATATCAAAATCTATGGAACTAGATTGCTACAGCTTCTAAGATGCCAGTAAATGAAAGAAAATGTACTATGCCACTAAATTGCTGAAGACCTATTGATATTCTACATGCTATAATGTCACACCATGCTGCTGTATCTACAATTCAAGTTTTCAGCATATAAAAAAAAGAAATCTACTCATCAAGTGAATTTATGAAGATAATCATAATTACAGAAAAAAAAACAATATCTGAATATCCATGTTTTATGACTTTAAATATTTTGACAAGTAAGACATTCACATTATTATATTAAAATGGTCTTAGGCTTAAAAACTGAAAATATATTAATTGTTGTGATATATTTTATATCTGCAGTTTGAATCGCTGGTATAGATTTAAAACTGAAACTATATTAATTGTTACGATAAAGTTCATTTTATATCTGCATTTGAAATCACTAGTTTTTAGATGTAACCATTTTGGATTTGTTAATAAATTATTAAATGATTGTTTATCAATCCATTTGTTTGGTTATAATTCCATTAAAACATTATAACACCAACACATATATGCTAGTTATGAATCATCCACAAACTCTGTGATAACATGTGAAACACTGGGGAATATGCTGATGTCACAGTAATAATTAGCAGTAATGGTGGTTATTTTAAAAATATTCTCAGTAAACTTTCTCTGTCGAGATGGTTTGATTCTTTGAGGTTTTTTTTGACAAGTACTTATGAGTGTAAATCCCAATCATCATCATCACATTGGTTAGTATTATTATGAAAACTTTGTTTCATTATTGGAATTCTATTCAACTTTTTATTGATATTTATGTACCCATCTGAAAGATTTTCAATATATATGCTTGTCGACTTCATTTAATATCATATATATATTGTGTATTGAAACAGTAAGATTCGTATTCGAATCTTAAGTTTCATCTTTATCTATCGTCTCTCACTCACCGCTCTATCCTACTTAATTTTAAACTTTTTGGTATCGAATTGTGTGTGTAGCAATATTAAAAATGTATAGATATATGTAGAATTCACCATAAACACGCACACATTTCGATATCAAATTTAAGGCAATAAATAAAGATAAATAAAATAATTTAGATTTCTTCTTTTAGTTATATAAAAATATATAATTTTAACTATTTATTTTGAATTGTAAAATCCGTTATTTATTGCTTTGTTTAACTTTCATTTAGTAATAATTTTAGAAATAGATTGTTATATTTAATTAAAAGTAAAAATAATCATATGTTCCCTTTTGTATTTGAAATTTTAAAAGCAACGGCAGATTAATTAAAGAAAAATTACCCAAAATGTAATTATAAAATGTAAATGTAAACAATAGAAAGGCAGCTTTCTCTATAATTAAACTTAACAAAATGCATTGATTATCCTCAGGGCAGATTAAGTGGAATCCAAAAATAATCTATAACAAAAATGTAAAAGATAAGATCTAAGAAAGGAGGCCATTTTAGACTTTCTAGAAACTTTCAGTTGAACTTTAGCTTTGCTCTCGAGCAGTTGAGAGTCTCCAAAGATATATATTGCTTTTATGTGCCACAGTATGCTTGAGTAAAAAGCGCCAAAGACTATTCTCCCCGGAGATTGTTTGCTGAGAACCTATGCCCATGCCCTCCATAAAATCAACCAAAGAAGATCTGCTGCCCCGAACAATTAGAAAACTGCTGCTGCTATTCAAGTAACTGAATCACCTAAATACTGCTGATCACTGAATTGGAAAACTTCTCATAAAACAGGTACCTGTATCCAAATTCTGTACTCTACTAATATCCCACTATAGCTCATTCATCTTTTTATAACTTATAAACTATAAACTGTAAATTCTCATTTGTAAAACTATAAATTTAATAATTAATATCATGTAAATTTCTTTAACAATCTAGCCTGCCTAACTCTATCTTTCTTGGGTACATATTCCTAAAATCTACATTTTATTATATAATTATCGCATGCTCATAATTTTCTAAGTATAAATCTATGATTTCTTGAAACAGTGGATGCGTGTCAAATTTTCATTAATCTTTGCTTTCATAAATAAGTTAATATTTTCATATAAATCGACACGCATTCAATGCTTCATTTATTGTAATGCAGGGGTCTACTGCTTAACAAATGGCGGACGTATTAGTTATCATAATTACCCAGTTACATATTGTTTATATTTTATTAAATTTTAATTAATAATTCCATAAAATTGCATTTCTTTTGAGAGTCGCAAACATTCTTTATTAAATGTTGATGATGTAGGGTCAAGTTATGAAATATATTTAAATCTTAACAGAATCGTCTATACATTATATATGTGTTATGTTTTAGAGATGCGATGACCCATTACAAGCCTTGAATATTCTGGATTCTATAGAGTTGAAATTAACCCCAGTCATCCTACACAAGCAGACATAATTAATGCTCCCGTAGGGCTTGATGACTGTCACGCAGCCAGCAGGCAATCGTGGCACAAACCACTTGTCCCTGGTTATGCTCTTTGGGCCTATGGCAAACACCAGCCAGCCGTTCTTATAAACTCATTCATGGCTTTGAAGTTTCAATATACTGCCATTTTCTATCGCCTTTCTAAACATACCATGTGTTTCTTTTATTAACTTTATTATTCTACGTATAACTCCATCCTTGCATTAGTGACATAATTCACTCTCAAATAAATGTTTGCCCTTAGTTATTAGTAAATATTTTTAATTAAATAAATATATATTCGCAGCTACTATTATAAATCTTACTTTAGACTCTTGTATTGCAAAAGTATAAATCCCTAAAGACATGCCTTAGAAATACTTGCTCGAGAATTTTAAGTCGCTAGATCACGTCATCAAATAAATGTATTTTTCTTTGTAAACATAACAGTATCGGAAAATACCGCTACTGAGATCTAAATATAAAGTATTATTAGTAAAATGATTTCGCATAAATGTTTCTAAATAAATAAATGTATTTCTTTAATATATAACAGTATCGGAAAATTCCGTTACTCAATTTTAAATATTACTAAATATTATTAGTAAATGATATATTATTAAAATGTTTCAATAAATAATGTCAAACTATGTGTCTGCCATTACTTCTTTATTTATTTATTCGATACCCATTCTATATAATATTTTCTCGATTCTGTAATATAAATGTTTAAGATTAATGTTATAATTGGCTAACTCGAAAATAAAATCATGAATCTCTTGCATATCCCTGACCACCGTGCCTAAAGAAGTATTTGCTAATATAGCATCAGCTGTGTTGTTTTGTAGATTGTATTGTGGAAATGATAAACTATGTTCGAACTCAGTACTATGGGTGGCTTCGCTACCTAGATGGTGCTGCAGTTCTGTGTGGTGGTCGAATTCTGCACTATGTTAATGAATCACACATTTCTGACTGTTACAGTATCATTAGTTGAATTAAAACCTGGCTGTGAAAGTTTATCTCAGTCAAAAAAATATTTTTTTGCTGTTATGATATATACCATGTATATAACAGATTTAAACAATTCAAAACAAAACAACACTCTCCATATATTGGTGCCTTTTTTTGTTAACAAGAACAACCATTGGAGGCCGGAAGCCTGTTCCTAAAAATCCCTCCTTAATCCTCCTCCTCCATTCCCCCCCCAGGTTTTGGGGTTTGTGGTTTGGGGGTATTGGATGGGGGGTAATTAAGAGGGGGTTTTGCACCTCTCCGCTCTTTGGTTTTGTTAGAGGGGGGTGTTGAGATGAGGTAGTTTTTTATTGTGTTTAGATTGTTTTTTTTTGTTTTATTGAATTTATATTATTGTAAGATATAACAGATTTGTTTATTTGTATAGTATGCATATATAAATTATATAGTAAAAACAAAAATTTTTTAAATAACAATATAGTTATTAATAATAAATTGAGGGGACCCATTTATATATATTTTTCATTCACTAAAAAAATAAAAAAAACTTACTGCAGAATATTTTTATTTTTTAAATAGAGTAATCAGCAAAATGTCTGACTTTCATCACAAGTAAATACCCTCTAGGTGATATTCTTTTTTTTTCTAACACATTTTTTCTCTTATAGAAACATAGTAGACTAGTCTCTTTATCAATAAACTATAATCTCTCTAATTGTTTTGATACTTTTAAGTCAATATTAACTTAAAATATTCTAAAAGATTTAGTATTTAGAAAATAATTTATTGTACGAAATACTGCACAGAAAGAATAGGTATGTGCTTTCAACATAAATTATATTAATTAACATAATCATTTATGGTGCTCCAAAATGGAAAGACGATTGCTTGTGTAATTTAAAATTTATTTATTTTTTAAATGTGATCATGTATGACACTTAGAAATAGAAAGTGGCTGCTCAAAATCATAAAATGCATTAGATTTGTAAATTTTATTTCTTGTTTGTTTGTTTACATTTTTTGAGTGGTAATGTGTAATTGAAGTTATATACTTTGATACAGTGTAGTTGGTGACTTTTGATACAGTGTAGTTGGTGACTTCACTGTATTTAATAAAAATAAATCCTTATTGGTCTGACAGTTAATATTATATATGTGGTGAAAGGTGGAATCCATCGTATATTAGTAATAGCTGTGTTGATAACATATTGTAGATTCTATGGTTTATATAAGCTTTGGCTGTTATTGTATATATGTAAATGATTAAATAGAACAGATGTTGCATACTTTTTACTACTCCAGAAGTTTGTTTGTATTCTATTAAATTTGAAAAGGTGTTTAATAGCAATTTATGTGGTCCATAATTCTTATACTTCTTTAAAATTTCAGTGGTTTCTTATTCCTCTTGCTGGAAAGGTTACTTGAGTCCTACAAGTATTGCATACTTTTTGAATGATGTAGATGCTCTTTGGTATGATTGTTGCTTGAGTTCAGATTTTTTACATTTTTATTGGAATTCTTTTTTGAATTGTGCCAGATACTTCGGGAAAATTGAAATGGAATCTGCACTTTCACCCATCTTCTGTAATAACAGGTATAATATGCCTTCTCTAACTCCTATTTTTCAGTTTCCCAAATCCAGAGTATGTTATATATAACAAATTAGTTGCTATCAGTAAAAGTGATAAGTATGTTCATGGATGCCAACTCATGATTTTGCAGGAGACTTTCACAATTCTATTATTGGTGTGATGTTGATGCAGTAAATAGAAGTATGAACATATTACACGATTGCCTTGTGCAATATTTGTTTAAATTGTATGCCAAATAATTTATTTTTAAACAATTGACATGAATAATTGGGTTATACCTCTGTGAAGAATTTCATAAATTAATGACTAATGTCAATCTTGTGGAATTTTCTGATTTTGGCAATGTCTCATCAGTATTTGTAACAAATATGTATTCAGTCTAATGTGAAAAAGTATCAGTTGTTATTAGGAATTAATCCATATGAATCAGATGGGTCCAGAGCAATTGCACTTTACCAGATAGGGCTGGTGTGTTGTTAAAGATCATTTAGCTTTTATCATCACAGTGGTGATTAATGCCTTTTACCTATAAGAACTTTACCTTTTCTTTTAACTTCACAAAGTCCAATAATGTCCCATTTAATATAAAGACAGTTCTTCTTCTAATTCTTGCAATCTTTCTTCACTTGAAAGTGATCTGCAGTTGCAAGTACCTAAATAAAAAGTCATCATCAAATGATAGCCTGATTCTGCAATCAGGGAATTCTTAGCACCCTCGGCCTTCGGCCTTGGTTGGTGACTTTACAGCCTCCTGGAAATAAGGGCCATGATTTTTTTTTTGCCTGTCATAATTGTATATATTGGAAAAATATTTATTATTTACACAAACATTCATTCTGCCTTATCAGGCAACTGAGAAGAATGACCATGGTGTTTCTTGATCTTAAATTCAGAGGTAAAAAGCCAATAAACTCACCACATTGGCTTATGCATGTTGGTGAGAAGCCAATCCATGTTCATATACTATATGAATAATCACATAGGAATAACATCTGCAATGACAAGAACATATGGAGTGGACATTAGCAATTTGCCCAGCTTGGTTCTTTTTAAGGCCTCCAAGAGGAATCAAAGGGTCTCCTTCCAGTTAATAGCAAACATGTTGTTATAGTCCTCCCTTCTCTCGGAAGTGGACTAGTCCAGATGCCTCCTTATCTGATCGGATTAAGCATTGTTTGCCACAGGCCAATAGGCTGATGTATAGATAAAAACATAGCGAATGATTATTACAGGCCAATAAGCAATGGTGCTTGCTGAATCTGAAGGTTTTCAATAAGGTCAGGGATCTGGGTATAAATAGTCAGCCTTTTGTGAGAATCAAGGAAGAACATCTGTCTAACCTGAAAAGACTCTTCACATTCTCCCAGGGAAGCTCTGCTAACCTGAACAGCAGCAAGTATTCCCATTGATAGCAACTACGCTATTTAGTCTACGCAGCTAGGCAAGTCCCACAGAGACTGGACGCTGCTAAGACTACTGTCAGCTCGAGGCAAGCTGTCTTGTACAGCTGGAAGTCATACACCCTACTGTGAGGCAAGCTATCAGGTGTAGCTGGAAGCAGTAGGCAGAATCCAGAGAGTATGTTAAGTTACAATACTCAACATTGTAAATATTCTCTTGTATATATACTGTATATTGTATTGTATATATTTGTAGATATAATAAATATATTAATTGTAATACTTATCCTAGTATTATTTTCTATAGGTTGGGTCTGTAATCCAGACCAAACACAACAGACTTGGCACAGTTGACAAAAGATTTTTTTTTCCCCATCGCTGGAAAAAGAAAAAAACTTGGAAACATAAATACATGAGTGCACACTTATATAGACACTCATAAGTTACGAATCTGTGATTATTAAATCACACTTAAATACGGTCCAAGTAAAATACGTGAATACGTATTTATTAAACAGTGATTATTAAAATTACTTATTTCTGGCAAAATAAAAAGTAAAATACAGGAATAGTATTTACTAAACAGCCATTATCAAAATCACTTATTTCTGGGAGGAAAAATAAAGTGATCACAAATGCGATTGGTGGTTTATAAACCAATCAAAATTGGCCTTTCTAAAAAAGACAGAAGCTCACCCTAGCGGAATAAAAAGTCTGTCAAACATAACCATATCGAGTGGTTACTCACAAATATATAAAATAAATATTTTTCTCACATGATAACAGGAAAATAAAATAAAAAAATGGCTAATATAATTAGGTCCATAGAAGCTTTTGACCCAGGGTTCCCTGAGAACTGGTCAAGCTACAAAGAGTGCCTGATTTTTTACATGCAGGCTAATCAGATTAAAAAGTCTGAAATAAAATTAGCGATGCTGAAAGACAATAATTCGGTCGCAGACTATAATATTTTAAAATCGCAAATAGAGTCAGAAACACTAGCCGATTTGAATTTTGAAAAGGCATTGGCGATTCTCACAGAATATTTCCCCCCCAAACCGCTAACAATAATGCAGAGATATTATTTCAATCTGTACCCAAGTGGAGGTAGAAAAAGCTAGAGAATTCACATTGCGAATCCGGACATTAGCACTTACGTGCGATTTTAAAGAGTTCTTAAATGAGGCATTATGCAATCATTTCATTTGTGGGATGAACAATCATAATTTAAGACTCAAACTATTAATGACACCAGATATAGACTTTTAAAAGGCTGTAGCTTAAGCCACACTGGCAGAATCTATAGCATATCAAGCAAAGCCATTACAAAAAATAAATTATACCATTCAAAAAGTTGAACAGAAGGCTGAGTCTGACAAACACTCAGTTAGCTCAACAACAACAATGAGTGTTAAGCATTGCTATAGGTGCAATGAACTGATGCATGTGCAAACAGATTGTCCACATCTCCATACTTGTGCTCATTTTGCAAATGAGTCGGTCATATAAGAGTGGTATGTCTAAACTTAAAAAGACAAACAGCCAATATGAGAATGGAAAAACCCATTCCAAAAAACAACAAGGGCAACTATAAAAAAAATAAACAAGTTGCCAGTATAAATCACATTAAGGACAATCAGTCTGGATTTATACATAGTATTATAATTAATGATACGCCAGTGAGAATGGAACTGGACACAGGGTCTGCAGTGTCTATTGTTTCAAAAAAGACTTGGGCTATCATTAATAAAAATAATAAATATAATCTGCATCCTAGCACTAGGACTATAACAGATTATCAGGGTAAAAAAATAAAACTCTTGGGTCAGACAAGAGTTAAAATTACTATGCCTAACAAAACTAGACACCTACCACTGGTAGTGGCATCAGGTGATCACAGCAACTTATTAGGCTGTGACTGGTTTAGTCACTTAGGCTTTGCAGTGTCAAAGGTGAACCAGATCACAACATTAACTAAAGTAAAACCTGATTACTCAGAAGTCAACAAAAAGCTGATAACAAAAATGGATATGGAAAATTGAAACACCAGGATTGCCAGAACACCACTAGTTTTGCAGACTAAAGTGCTATGCAGGATGTATAGAGGACCCACTAAATGGATTCCAGCAGTCATAATCCAACAGAAAGGACTTCACACTATTGTAGTCAAAACAGCAGATGGATGTCAACATCATTGCCATCGAAAACAACTTAGGCTGGATTATACTGATGCAGTCACAAAGAAGGAAGCTCCAGAGACATGCAATACAAGCAAGGAAAACCAACAAACTGAAGATGACAGCAAAACAGAACCAGCACCGAAGCACATTAGTCATCCTCCAGCACACCTCCATGACTATGTTCTCTAGGGCTAAATTTTAGCCAGGAGGAGGGATGTTATAATCCTCCCTTCTCTCAGAAGTGGACTAGTCCAGATGCCTCCTTATCTGATTGGATTAAGCACTGTTTGCCACAGGCATTGATAGGCTGATGTATAAATAAAAACATAGCCAATGATTATTACAGGCCAATAAGCAATGATTGCTTGCTGAATCTGAAGGTTTTCAATAAGGTCAGGGATCTGGGTATAAATAGTCAACCTTTTGTGAAAATCAAGGAAGAACATCTGTCTAACCTGAAAAGTCTCTTTGCATTCTCCCAGGGAAGCTCTGCTAACCTGAACAGCAGCAAGTATTCCCATTATAGCACTTCGCTATTTAGTCTATGCAGCGAGGCAAGTACTACAGAGACCAGATGCTGTTAAGACTACTGTTGGCTCAAGGCAAGCTGTCTTGTACAGCTGGAAGTCATGCAGCCTACCTGTGAAGCAAGCTATCAGGTGTAGCTGGAAGTGGTAGGCAGAACCCAGAGAGTATATTAAGCTACAATGCTCAACATTGTAAACATTCTCTTGTATATATACTGTATATTGTATTGTATATATTTGTAGATATAATAAATATATTAATTGTAATACTTGTCATAGTATTATTTCTGTAGGTTGGGTCTGTAATCCAGACCAAACACAACACATGTACTCTATTATAAAAGGTACAAATGTTGGAAATACAAGTGGAGTAGGATTCATTATAAATAAAAAGTGGAAGAACAACATTGTGGAGATTGATGGTGTATTGGACAGAGTGGCAAGATTAGTTATATAACTTAATAGCATATACCAAATGCAAATAATTCAGGTTTATACCCCAACAAGTTCTCATAATGATGTAAGTAGTAGATTTTTATATGGATGTACAAAAGGCTTTTGATCAGAGTAAACAACATTTTAAAATTGTTATGCTAGAATTGGTAAACAAATGAATGATGAAAGTGCTGTAGGAAATTTTGGTTATGGTAATAGAAATGAGCAAGGACATAGACTTTTGGAGTTTGCCAAAAAAGAAAAACATTATATTATGAATTCTTTTTTTGAGAAAAATATTAAAAGAAAATGGACATGGAAGCATCCAAATGATGGTACAGCAGAATTGGATTATATTTTGATTAACAGAAAATACATATTTCAAGATTAAGAAAAACAATATTTACAATTGATTTTTCTAATCTTCAGAAACATTCTAATGAATTTAAATTAGAACTTACAAATCAGTTTCAAGTATTAGTAGATTTTGAACATGATTTAGATTTGAATGAAATTAATATGAAAATAACTAATACAATTTTAAAAACTGCAACAAAGATAGCTGGTAGAAAAAAGCAGCAATTGACCAATAAAATTTCAGTTGAGACTAGAGAATTTATGAAGAAAAGAAGGAATATGAAGATGTATAAAAATGATGTATTAAAAAGAATTGAATATCTTGAATTTTATAAAATGGTGCAGAAAAGAGTTGAATATCATATAAGGAAAGCTGTAGAAGAGAATAAAAGTCTCAAGAGTATAAAACAATATTTTGCTATTGGTAGAATATTTATATCTGCAATAAAGAAAAAAGATGGAATTATTACTAAAAAGAGAGATGCCATCATGAAATGGGTAGAAGACTTTTTATCAAGAATTATATAGTAGTAAAAAACAAGTATCTTCTATATCTATTACATTTTCTGAATTGCCCAGAATTTTAAATGAAGAAGTGAGACACACAATTAAATGTATGAAGAAAGGAAAGGCTCCAGGTAATGATGGAATTTATAATTGATATATTAAAAGAAGCAGGTGAAGAAATATAATTTCTTTTAGCAAAGTTATATACCAAATGTCTAAGTGATAAAGATGTACCAGATGATTGGAAGAATGCAGTATTACTATTTAAAAAAAGGTGATAAAGAAGATATTAGAAATTACAGACCTATCAGCCTTTTATACAAAATTTTTACCCAGATAATTACAACTCGTCTACAGAGAACATTGGATTTCCACCAACCAAGAGAACAAGCTGGGCTTAAGTGTTTTTAGTACAGTAGATCATGTCCAGGTATTGAGAGAAGTTATAGAAAGGACAAATGAATATGAGTTGCCATTATGCTTTGGATTTGTAGATTATAAAAATGCATTTGATTCTAGAAACATTTCTTCAGTGAATAAAACATTGGATCATCAAGGTACAGATCCAGAATATTGTCATATTTTAAAAGAATATTTATAAAAATGCAACAGCAACAACTATATTAAATAATGATACTAGGAAAGTTATTACTGAGAAGGGTGTAAGACAGGGTGACTCATATCTCCAAAACTTTTTACAGCAGTGCTGCAAGAAGTATTTTGTGGATTAAAATGGGAAGCCAAAGGAATGAAAGTAAATGGAGATTATTTAAGTCATTTAAATTTTGCAGATGATGTAGTTGTTTTTGCAAATAATGCTTTAGAGCTCCAGGAAATGTTGCAGGAGTTATCAGATGAAAGTAGGACTAAAGATAAGTGTTAAAACGATTAAAGTAATGTTTAATGGATTTTCTCAAAATATGAAAATAAAGATTAAGATGAGTTAGAAGTTGTTAACAGTTGCAAATACCTTGGTCAGAATATTAATACAGATGGAAACATAATGGATGAAATTAATTATAGAATTAAACTTGGTTGGAGTGCTTTTGGTAGAAATAACTTGATATTAAAAGGAAACATGCCTATGTGTTTGAAAAGGAAGGTTTTAAATAAATGTTTTACCAGTTCTTACTTATGGATCTAAGACTTGGACACTTAATAGAAGAGCAATACAGAAACTTCAGGCCAATCAAAGAAGTATGGAAAGATGCATGTTGAGAGTAACAAAAAGAGATTGAAAAACGCAATATATGGGTAAGAGAACAAACAGGTGTTACTGACTTCATTGAAAAAATTAAAAGACTGGAGTTGGGCTGGACATATTGCTAGAAGAGATGATAATAGATAGACATTTAAAATCTTAAGCTGGATTTCAAGAGATTGGAAAAGACCCAGAAAGAGACCACATGTGAAATGAAATAAGAAAGTGTGCAGGAGTGATGTGGAGAAGCTAAAGACCGGAGATGGATTGAACTTGGAGAGACCTTCATCCTGCAGTGGATTGATAATGGTTGATGATGACCTACATGATCCTTGGATAACTCTTACAGATCAAATTCTGAACCTTAGTTTGACTCTTGGGCAAATAATTCAATTGTCCAAAGGATTTTTTTTCTATAGAAACATTCTCATTTACAAAGCTTGTCATTGCATAGTCCAGGTAGCAATAATCTTGCTGTTAATCACTGATGTTAGTACTAGTTAATCTCTTCTTTAAATAAGATTTATATTTTCAACTGTATTATACTTTCTATGCGCTGCCATGTAGTTATCTTTTTTCCTAGGTTTTCTCTGGGCTTATTTGCAATTATACCAGATTCATAAAACTTTGGGATTCTTGTGTAGTAATATTTTAATTGCAATTTTTCTACTTAAAATCCATGTTTAAATCATTATTGATGCAATGTAAGGGATATGCTACACTTGACTATAAAGTAATTTATTTTATTTCACCAATATTTGCAATAATCCATTATAACTTTGGCCCTCAAATTGGTTTTCTCAATGATTGAAGTTACCTTACATTTTTTCCCATAAAAGTCATGGGTCGGGAATTATTTTTTATTCCTTATTTAACTCGTTATAGCCATGTGGCCTTTACTTTTGGAGATTACGCAAGTTCATCCATCAGCTTTGGTTGATCGCAACAATAAATTGTTAATATTCATATCTAATTTGTTAAAACTAGTTTCCCTTTATTTGGAAGTTTTGTGGGCGATAGAATGTGTCTTTGGAATTTTCAAACTGCCTAGAGTTGTTTCATAGTAAATGCTAAGTTGTTATAGCAATATTTTCTTCCGAGAACTATTAGCAAATAATTTTCACCAGGCCACGAAATTATACTTTATTACGACAGAAGAACAGGACTGAAGTAGTCACATTCTTTGTCTATTTCGTTAATAGCTTTATCTATTCATTTTTCTCTAAATCAAAGCCATGTTATCATTCTAATCTGCCAACTTAATATTCCATTTGCCAATAACAAACAACTAGGAGTATCGGCATTAAATTCGTTTATTATATAGACAGCCCAGTCTCTACACCATCTCTTATAATAATGAACTTTTATTAACAAATTTAAATTTATTCATAGAATTTATATACAATTCAATTGTTCACTGATTTTCTTCTGACCTGGCGTAATATCTGGTGATTAATGAATATTACTCACTTAAAAGGTAGTTTTCTAATACTTAACTTTATTACTGCCTAGCATGCTTTCAATATATTTAAAACTGCTTTTTCTGAGTATATTAACGAATTACCAGATATCACAGGATTTATGTACATTTCAACGTGTTTATAAAATAAGGAACGGCATAATTTTAAGCTAGCTATTATCGACTTTATTTATGCCCTGCCATTTGAATAAGTTATAATAATTTATACCCACATACCAAAAATGGGGAGGAAGGGGAGATCACATTCTATCTTTAAAAATTAATTCTCACGGATAAGCATTCCCGTATTAACTTTGGAAAGTATGTTAATTACAAATTACTATAATTATATATTTTTTGATTTAAATAATAATTTATCGAATACATTTGTATTCGAAAAACGATAATTAAACTTGCATTCTACATTTAATATTTTGATAACATCAATGTCATGTATACATACAAAAAATAAAAACAATAATGGCGGTTTCACTTTTTTTAATAAAAAAAAAAAAAAAACTTTACATAAACTAAATCTATTTTTACAAAATACTTTTTTTTTTGCGAATTATATTATATACATAACTAGCAAAAGAAGATTGATCTCTCTTTTGAAAAACTGTTTTAGCTCTGAAAAGAGCTTTTTTTTTCTTTAATGTTCGAATAAAAACCATTCGATTTATTTAGAGCTGGTGTACTTGGTTACGGCTTTTGTCCCTTCGCTGACAGCATGCTTGGCCAATTCACCAGGAAGCAGTAGACGAACAGCAGTTTGAATTTCTCGGCTGGTAATAGTTGAACGTTTATTATAGTGAGCTAGACGAGAAGCTTCGGCTGCAATACGTTCAAAAACGTCATTAACAAAGGAGTTCATGATTGACATAGCCTTGCTGGAAACGCCAGTATCCGGATGAACCTGTTTCAATACTTTATAGATGTAAATGCTGTAGCTCTCCTTCCTCTTGCGTTTTTTTTTCTTTTCACCTGAACGAACAGTCTTCTGGGCTTTAGCAGCTTTCTTAGCACCTTTGGCACTAGGTTTTGGCGGCATATTTAATAAGTACAATTGTTAGATGAAAAACGAATGACTTCGCAAAAACTAACAGAATAGATTGCTGCTGCTTTCGATTGCTATTTATACTAAGTTGTGATTTTAAAACCAGATTCAGTGAACATTGCGTCATAAATTGCTATTATGTTATTGGTGTAAAAGCACGGACGTTAAAGAAAACACATTTTCTTTGCTTCCTGTTTATTAATGCGTTCTTTTATGCGCAGAAAGAAAATTGTCTTCACGTGTAATATTTTGTTTATCTGAACATTTAAAGATTTGGCTCTAAAGTAATGTTTCATTGATTTTACAAAATCTTTAAGTTTGTAAACATGCTATTTTTTTACTATACGATTTTAAATTAATATATGCAATATAACTTATTAAGTCACAATTAATAATATTTTTTTTCTCCCGTGATTTTTTTGTCTGCTTTATCAATTTAATGTAACATAAAATATATAGAGTAAGCATTTAATTGCCTCAAATAAGCACAATGGATCATTGATACTTGGAAGTTATCATTTTCAATCATTATCTCGTGGTTTTTTTCCTTCCCAAATGTGATCTCTTTTCAAGATCTTATTAAGAGTTGTTACAATTTTTTTTTTATATTATATTTTAAACCCAGTTCCATTTCAGTCTTAATTCTTTTGATGATGTTACTAATAGCTGTTTTCCTCAAGTTTTTCATTTTTGTTTCTCCGAATATATATCTTATCCAAATATTTCATTTTCAACCTCTTCATTTTATTCCCAACACATACTTTTGGATATTTTGTTAAGTGAGTGTTATGAAAATTTGCTGTTGAGTGTCCAGGTCTTAAATCCATAAGTAACCAGTGAACCTTTTTTAAAAAACCTTTGTTTTTAAACATCCATTTAATATAAATTTATTTTTGCTAAAAGTATTAAATTGTATGATTAATTTCATCCAATATTTTTCCATCTGTATAAATAATCTTACCAAGATATTTGTAGTAATTGACTTGTAATTAATGACTATCATCTTTTGTTCCATTGATCATTACTTTAGTCTTTTTAGTATTTATCATTAGTCTTTTCATTTGATATTTCTTCCAATGTTTTCAAAAGCTCTGAAAAAGTATCTTCCTTGTTTTCCCATTTTAATTCACAAAATACTTATTATAAAACCGCTGCTAAAAAGTTTTGATACTGTGAAATCACACTTGTATATACTTTCAATGTTAATCTTATCACCATATAATCTAATCACTGCTTTGCATTTTGTTAAATATTATTCAGGATATTCTAGCTCTATATCTTAAACTTTAATTTGTAGAATCACTACCATTAAATGCAAAGCACACTTAACAACTTATATTAATTATTTCTATAATCGTTCACAGTATTTGAATTTGATCCACTGTGCTAAAACCACTTTAAAATCCAGTTTGTTCTTTTGACTGGTTTGAATCTAAAGTTTGCTGGAGAAGAGTTGTAATTATCTTAGTAACGATTTTATATAGAACTTAAAGAAAAGTGATAGTTCTGTAATTTTAATATCTTTATTATTTTACATAAATGTCAATATTAAAACTTTATTCTTTCAATAATCTATCATTTAAACATTTAGTACGTAATTTTTCCAATTTTTCTATTTTAATATTTTTTAAAGATATCAATAATTATTTCTCCTGAAGCTCTTTTTTATAGATTTAACTATAGCTCACCATTCAGAGAATGTATTAATTGTAATTAGTCATCCAACATTGGTTGGTAAATAGGTATCTAACTATTTAGCTAGAGGATTAAGCAAGGATGGAGAACTCAAACCCTCGTACATCTTTTGGCAAGTCTTATATGTACATTTTTCCTTCATTATTCCTCTTGAAAGTGCCGGTGGAGAGACCTTTGGTCTGCAGTTGATTATTTATTTAAAATATCTTACTTTATCCTTTTAGGAATAAAAAGTTTGACAATTTCAAAGCTGATTACCCTTTACTGGTTACTCTTATTTAGAATGATCATTAATATTACAGTGAAAATTATTTATTTTTTAACTTTTCATGATGAACAGGTAGATTACATTTTTATTTTTGAGGTGTTAACTAAAGTTCTAATATAAAAAAATAAAACTGAATGATTTCGATAAAATTTGAACACAATCTATATATTTGTTTTTATCAGAATTTACTTTAATCATTTGATATTTGAATTTTTTTTATTTCCTGCATCTAGAGATGGCATGACCCTATATTCTGCTGCAAGTATAAAAACTGAAATGATAATTACGAGATATATTATTAATAGAAAAATAATATATAAAAATATTGAAAACATACATATACATTTATATATATTTGAACAAATGTAAGGTATTAAATATTTGAAAAATGTAATATTAATTGAGGTATTAATTGGCAGCTAAAAGTGGAAGTTGTTTTTTTTAATAAAAAAACAATTGTTAAAGGCATAACATGATAATCATCTATGGATTAAATCATTATAGTTTTCAACAATAATCTGGTATAGGAAGAAAAAAATGAAGCTTGAATAAGAGACCTGTGAGTTTGTATATTTATATGAGGAAATGAATAATGGAGCAGAAATTTAATTATATTGTAACAGTATAATTCAATTACATCTCAGATTAGTTGTATTACAAAGCTGCATGATCAAGAAATTTATAAAGACATTTTAATAAAAAAACTGATTAGTAAAATTTTACTTTTTGTCTGAGTATACACACATTTAATATATATACGAATAGGGGATTTGAAAGACTTTCAAGCACCCTTCAACTATCCACACTATCTCATAAACTGATATACATGACCACACACATGTAGAAAAGATAAATAATCAGCAATATATGTACTTCATGCTAAAACAGCACTCATCAGTTGGTTCAGATTATCATCTCCCATATATATATAATCAGTGCTCAGTTTATTTTAAGATAACACATCTTCATACTTTAAAGGACAGGCCTCAATCTATTCCAACTTTTCAGCCATCCATATCATTGAAAATCTGATGATGAAAACCCAAATCCCATGCTGATGCCAATATTATTGCCATGCCCATGTTGATCTCAAGTCACTCTGACCCATGTTTGTGAAGAGTGTCTGGTTTTCAAATATTTACACATCAGGCTTGTATCCTGCCCATCCCTCTTCTATGTGTTTAAATGGATAAGGACCTATACATGAGGAGTCAGTGACTTGAGGTCAATATGGGCATGGCAATAATATTGGCATCAGCACGGGATTTGGTTGGAATAGATTGAGGCCTGTCCATTAAAGTATGAAAATGTGCTATCTTAATATAAAGTGAGCACTGATTATATACATGTGTGGGAGATGATAATCTGGACCAACTGATGAGTCTGGATTAACATGAAATTCATATATTGGTAATTATTTATATTTTCTACATATGTGTGGTCATGTGTATCAGTTGTATGAGATAGTGTGGATAGTTGAAGGGTGCTTAAAAGTCTGAGTTCAAATCCCTTATACTTACAATTAAGCTCCCAGGTTTGTGAAGAGTGCCTGGTTTTCAAATATTTAATATATATATACGTCAATTATACTAATATAAGAAATTAAAGGAAAATTGATCTAAATGTTAATTATACTATCAAATATTTCGTATAATAAAAGTACTTTGAAAAATTATAATTAGTAAAGTGATCAGTATAATATAAGAAAAGAGGGAGAAATTGGTTGTTTTATTGCTGCAAATGAATTTAAATTGTGAAAATGTACCATATTTTGTGGCCATTTAGATTTGTCTTCTGGAATAGATTTAAATAAATAATTTGCCTTTTTCTTATAATAAACTGAATGGCGAATATAAATATATTAAAAATTATAAAGCAGTAAAATTGAGAATTTGTTTGGTTATGATTTTCTTTTGTTTGTAGTCAATAATAAAAAAGTTTTATAATCATGAAATAATTAAATGAATATAGAAGTACTATGAAAAAAATATTAACTCTGGCCATTAAGTCTGGATGAAAATGTTTAAAACATCCTGATATAAGCTAATACAGATATAATTATGTATTAAAAACATACTGAGAACTTGAGATGAAAATAGGTCTGAAAAGAAAAATGGCAATAATTTAGTCAACTCAAGAAGAAAGCAGTGCAGATTGATTCTGTAAAGAGAGAAAATGCCAAAAAAAAAAGAACATCACTGGCTAAAATAGTTTCCTTTATAACAACTTCGGATAGCTGTACTTGCTGTTTTGAAAGTATTTTTCAATACTCTATCAACCTTAGCAATTATAATAGCTAGCAAAAAAACTATTTAACATGGCTGGTTAGAAAACAGGACTCACCAGTCAGTCAAAAGACCTGGAACTATGTAGTTGTATCCAGATGTTAATATTGAAGAAGAAAAACATGTCTTAAAGGAAAAGTGAGGACTCTGCTTAAAATCTAACATATCTAATTCTAATGGGACTTCTATATTATTTATTGTCACCGATACTTGAAGAGAATAATCAGTCAGGACTGGATTGATAAAGACTACTGTTAAAGATATGTATATACACATACATAGTAAGCTTACATTCTCTACAAAAACCAGGGTTTAAAACATTTTATTATCTGGTAAGCTTTTTTATATTATTTACAAGACCTTAAATATAGTGTTTATGTTATTCAATATTTTTTATTTATTTATTTACTTATGTTGTGTTAGTTGCAAATACAAAAAAATTACCTTGTATTTTATTTGTTTAATGTCTTTTATTATATCTTTATTTATATGAATTTAAAAAGAATGGGAATGTATGGAGGTGTTTATTATATTTATTTATTTAGTGTAAATAAATTATTTTTTTATTAATCACTTTGATTTGTTTTTTGAACACTTTCTAAACATAAACCTTAACATACCACTAAATCTGAAAAGGTATGCAATCCACTGAGTTTCAGGCAGGGATAATGGAATTATATTAAAAAGATGAATTTCATATTGAATCTAAACAAAGAAATTAAAAATACTTTTGGAATCATTATATTTTTTGTGCTAAGATTATTTTCATCATCATCAGAATATAAGTTATTAAATATATGTTTGATTTTATACAGTGACCACAACTTTGTACCATTACAATATGAAAACCTATCATAAGTAAATTAATATGACTGAGTAAATTCCAAGAGAAAAATATACATATATATATATTAATGATTTAAAAGACAGAGAGAGAAAAAAATTAGTACTTGGTCAAATAACTTTAAAGCCAAATATTATACAAGTATAGACTACAATTACAGCATAACGAAAATTTGATATGAAAGCAAATTACAGCATTCTTAAATCCTTCTAAATCTAATAATAAAACTAAATAATCTTTTTTTTTTATCAAAATCTATTTTTAAAAATTGTTGCAATCATCAGTTGATTTAGAGATTACAAGCCAATGTTTCCAGACTATCAAATGAAAGCAGAAACAAATTAAATATTAATGTTCTAGGAGTTTTAAAAATGAGAAACTAAAATTATATATATGCCATTTGAATGCCCAAATATCACATGATCTTTCAAGCAGTTAATCATACCATTATTATTTATTAATTCACAATTGTTTATCATCTTTTCAAGTAATGTCCAGTCTAGTTGTTTGTCAATTTTTTTAATGTCAGAAAAAAACCTATGTTCACTCATCTATTTATTTTGCTTTAAAATTCTTGAAAATAAAGTTTTTAAAAAAATTTATATTGTTCTACAGTGATTAGTTAAGGATCTGAAATACTTGGACAATTGAGAGATTGCAGACCATATAGCAAAGTATAGAGCGAGAGAATATTATGAGTTAGTCCAAGGGTCCCCAACCCTATGCCCACGGGCACCATGGCACTCGCAGACCATTTTACATGTGTCCACTGCTATCTGAACACGATAAAAAATTATTTATCCGATACAAATAAATTTAATTTTTAAAATTTCTTATAAATTATTGTATTATATTGTAATCAAATTATAGGGCATACTATACTTTTACAGCGTAAAAATATAAACGTTAATTATATGTTAAAATTTTATTTTTGAAATAAATATTTTTTTGTACATAATAATGTATTATTAAGAATATCCAACTATAAATTTACATTGAAAAAATAAATGGTGCCTGCCACCTGGACGGTATTATAGAATGTGCAAAAAGGTTGGGGACCCCTGAGCTAGTTGTATGAAAGGTTATGTGATGTTTTAACATTACTTTTTTTTTTGCCTTTAGTTAAATGAGAATTGATCAAGGAGTTTTTAACTAAATAGTACAGTGCCTATATGGATTCCAAAAGATTTTAAGAAACTATATTTAAGATGAATGAATGAGATGAGAAAGTTTGTAGCTATGGGGAAAAAAAATTAAGGGTTTGGTAAAATATACTGAAATAAATTTGCAAAGACCCTCTACATTTGATTGATAATGAAAATGTTTATGCTGAAAGATTCTATATAAAAGTCAAATAGTAGTTTTCAAAGAAATTGTATGCTATATCAAAGTCTAAACTAATAATAATTAAACTTCTAACCAAATCTCATGTCCCCTAATTGTTTTGTATAATTTTTTCAAGTCAAACAAAATTGAAAATAAAATGAAAATGCAATTAATCTTTAAACAACCACAACACATTATCCCAATTTCTTACAACATTCCTAACATTTATAAATTGAATGTTTTCATCAAATTTATAAGATTACTTTTTTATTTCATACAAAGCTGAATTAAGATATTTCTAAACCTACTTTTGTAAAATTTTATCCTTTACACACAAAACTAGTCTCACCAAAGTAAAATTCCAGCATGAACAAGGAATATCATCTCATTTATTTAAATGATTATAAATAACATTTTTTGTTCAAAAAGCTTTTGTTTAATTTGCTCTGAATAGCCTAAATCTAAGTAAGCTATAAAATTGGTTTTAACCCAATACTAACAGAATAATTCAATCTTTTATTTTTTTAACAAAAACTATATAAAGCTGTCTTTTCACACTCGACTAACTGATAACTAATTTATAGATTTTTAATAAAATGATTACAATGAAAAGTGCATGGTCTTACATCTTTTTTAACCAATAAATCTAAAAATACGAATAAAATTTAAGTTCCTACCTTCCAAAATTAATATAATTTTAAGTAATATCAATCAACTGAAAGTATAATTTCCAATTGTTATCTTATTTTGCAATTGATTTGTATATATAAATAAAATACCGTGCATACTTTAAATGAACATTTTTCAATGCAATTTAACAAATTCATTTCTCCTTGCTTACAGTTTCAACTGTAGCTCTGATGATGACTGCTGGACAGTTGAAACTGTAAGCAAGGAGAAATAAATCCTATTATATTAAATTGGATTGAAAAGTGTTCATTTAAGGTGTATATGGTATTTTATTTAAATGTCAATAAACACAAGCAAACATCTCCAAAAATAATATAAACAAAATAAATGAGAATATATCTTCCTTAATTTTATAAAAAATATATTTGAAATAGACAGAACTTAACATGAAAGCATTTCATTTTTCTTCAAAATAATAAATATTTTTGTATTTTTAAAATCATTTACAGAGGCATTTTCAATATTTGCTTTTTTTATTAACAGATGCTATCTATTTTGAATGTAATGGTTTTTATAAAATCAAGAAAGGTTGGATTGGATTTATTATTCTTTAATTTCTACTTATATTAATTTTTGGAAGAAATGGTTGATATATATTATTTAAAATTGTTTATTAGTATGATGAATCTTTGTAGTAGAAAATAAGTTGATCAAATTTAAATTTTAACCATGAAGAAGATGACTTTGATTCTATTAGGTTAAAATTTTTACATTTATCATTTGAAAATGTTATAAAATCAGGCAATTTTGTTATAGGAATAACATTGAATTATTCATTTAGTAATGGGTTAAAACAGAAAAAGAAGTTTTATAAAAATTACGTAGATTTAGACTATTAAAACAACATTATTTTTTATGAACAAAAAATGTTAGTAGTGATTATTTAATTAAAAAAAATGAAAATGAGAAAAATTAGCTTTACATTGAATAATGTTACTCAGGGCAGAAGGAAGGGTTGATAGTAAATGTAAATCGGAGCAATATTTATATAAAATTCTTTGTTCATGTAAAAATATTTTGATAGGACAAGTTTAAGGGAAAGTAAGTTGGTTAATATATATCTTCAACTTTGTATGCACGAGGGTGATAATACAATTATGATCATTACAGCTTTTTTGGTCTTTTATTAAATTAAGAATGAAAAAACTTTATGACTCAATTCTATAAATCGAAAACAATCTTGATGAAAATATGTTTAAACTTTTATAGGTGACTGGAATGTAGCTATAAATTGTGAATGTATTGATTGCTTTGAATTGTGAGTAATGTGTTTTTTAAATATTAATCAAAAATTTGACTAGAAGTTTAAAATTATGTAATTGGCGATGTTTAATCATAATTTTTAATATGCAAGTTATGAATATTAAATTTCCATCAATTTAATATTCAATTGTAAAATTGAAATGTTCATTCTTTATGCTAATGTAAATCAATGTGCATGGCATAAAAATATTTTTTATAAATATCTATATAATGGCATTATACAAAAAAATGCATGCTTGCATTCTACTTGTGAAAGTTGTTTAATGAGAATTTAAATAATATTGCTATCAGAAGCAAATGAAACTTCAAGACTCAGAGAATAATTGTAGTCTTGTTGATACTGCTTAATTGTTATTTTTTTTGTGTGTATGTGTTGATTCCTGAACTAAAACCTATTCATTTATGCACTGCTGATATTGTTTTAATAATGAATTTAAAGATGATGATCCAATCAGTTATAGTTGAAAATTAATTAATAAATAAGTAATTCTGTCAAATGTGTTTAGTCATAGTTATCATTTTGGAATTGATGAGTACCAAATACAAGATGCAATGTTTTTTATAGGAAGTTGCCAGTAGTAACTGACAATTTTTTTTTGTTGTTGATAACTAACTATATCTTTTTCAAAGATATTTCTAACATACATTCTTTTAAATTTAAACTGGATGCTTTTACATGTGATGGCTAGCTCATGATTGGTGAAATATCTGTGTATATCAAATAATGATTTAATTATTTTTTTTAGCTACTAGATAAGTTAAAATTGGAAAATGTAAAGATGCACATTCTAATTCTCTTATGTTTGTCACTGCTAAATACTCTATTATTTTGTTTTCAATACTTTAAACTTTTTTCCTTCAAGATTTTGAAGATATTTATTTATCAACATGAATGACTCATTAACATCATGGTTGTAATTCAAAAGTCCCAACAAGACTTTGCAAGTAAGCTTAGGATCTTTATTATAGATAACTGGTCCATAGCCAAACAAACTATTTAATTATTGGTCAATGCAAAAACTGTATATCCACCAGTTGGAAAACTTTGAGGATTCTGTCTTCTTGCCGAAAACTAAATTGCTTTTTTTAATTTTTACTTTTAATATAGAAATGAAACATTTTGTAGCCCTTGAGCAATAATACATAAGATAAAAAATCTAATACATTAAAATTAGTAAGAGTAGCAAATTATGAGATTGAACAGTAATTAAAAAATTGTTTTCTGATTTAAATGCTTATTAGCAAATAAGAATGCCAACACCAATTGTTGGTGAAATATTAGCAAAATTAAATAAATCCTGACTCGGAAAACAATTTTTTTTCATACTATTTATGACAATCTTAAAATTTATATAAGAATACTGAACAAAGCTCTAGTGAATAATTTCAATTTACAAAAAAGTAAAATAAATATTTATGAAATTACAATACAAACAAACAAAATAACATTTATATGTGAAAACTTTTTTTTATTATAATTAGTAAAACAATTTACATTTAGAAATTAAATGACACTTATTAAACAAAATAATTCACCTAACAACAATGAAGAAAATGAATAGTATCAATTGAGATGTAGCAACAGTGCAGCCAGATTCCTATATTTACTTTTAGCTTATTGACTTTTTTTCTAGTAGAAGAGACATCATCTTCTATTTTGTTATTTGAAACAATCGACCGAAAATTCAAACAATCTAAAATTTTGAACCCAAAGTGATTAGCATCATACACTTTAGTGAATACAATTTTAGGTTAATTGCAATCAAGTTTGATGATGTACTGCCTCACCAACTTTTATCAATTGATATTAATAATCCATCTTTAAAAATCACAGTATAAGCTGTAAATAAAATCAATGGAAGCTACATGACAGTAGATTGTTTATTTCTGATATTGTGCATTCAATTTACATTGCTTTCTACCCAGTAGCCAACATTTATTTATATGTTGGTTTCAATAGCAAGATCAAAACAGATTTGATACCTACTATCATTAAGTGAGAAATCAGTTGCAGGAATCCAGTTTGCATTGCCATTTCATGTCTCTTGATTTTATTTTGTTACATTGTAGTTTCTGGAATTGTAAAAAAATTGTCATTAGCATCAAATGAAATAAATCTGAAAAAAATTCAGTGCATATTTACTGGCTTTTAAGATAAACACAATATAAGATTTGTAAGCATGACAATGAAAAACAAATTTAAACATAATTTATTTTGTCATAACCACATTTACAAAAAATTATAAAGGATCAAATTTTTTAATATCTCTGGTCCCCAAGTTTGCATAAATGTTAAAAAACTAAATAATTTAAGAATATACATGTTTAATATCTACATATAACAATGATTGCTTTTGTTATTAAAAATTTTTTAAAAATCAATACACATAGTATGATCAAAGGTAAGAATTTTACAATTTACACAGTCATGAATATAAATTACTTCTTTTTGTTGGACATTTTATAATTTATTAATATATCATCTTGATTTTTTCTGCATTTACGTGGTCGAGATAGTGGGGTAGATGGTGTTCCTCTTTCAGAATGAACTTCAAAAAGTTTTTTCTTTTGCTTTCTTTTAATAAACTCTTTTTCTGACCATATTAAAATATTGTACCCTGAAAAACACAAAAACAAGAAATGACATATTAAACATACTTATTAAGTATTAATACAATTTTATTAAAAATAATTTATTGTCAAAAGCAACTTTTTTTTTAATTTCTAACTTTATAATTAGAGTTAAAAACAAAGACAAGAATAGATTAATGAATTAGATTTGAGTGCTTTGTATTTTAACATACTGCTATGTCCTGAGAGTATCCAATACCAGTTGGGCAGCAATAAAAAAACTACAAATATGCAGAAATATTTATTTAACAATAATAATAGTATTGTAAAAAAAAAATTAGTATTTTGATAGTCGATTATCCTTGAATGGAATAGACATTTTATACCCAAGGAGTAAATCAATTTACACGTTTGTGTCTCCAATTCAAAAGTCTCTAACACAAACAAGCATATCGTAATAACCAATGCATATAGTCCTTTTAGAAGGATCTATCTACTAGCAATTGAAATGTCTTTTAGATAATAACTATTTCTGTATACAATTTTGTATTTATTGGAAATTTATCAGTAGGAAACAGGATTCATCCATTCATTGCATTTGTTGACTAATCAACTACCACCTATTTTAGATACGAGAAAGGACTAGTAAAAAATCTCATTATAATTGTCTATATGAACTGTACAGACAGTTTCTTAAAAATAGAATTAAAGGAAAAAGCAATAAAAACAAAAATAATTTATTTATAGTATATGAAATTAATATTAAAACTAAAATAGAGAATTATTACAAGTTACATTGCCATATCCTTATATTTATATCATGTATAAATACAATAATTTATGTCTCTTTGAACAAAAACTTTCTGCTATATACAAGGGTAAGAACTGTGTTTACCAGCTGTATGAATCTGTAATAATTAGCCGGACTGTTCATATGCACAAATATTATAATACTAGTCCAGTTATCTGTGTGTATTCATTTACTTTGATTTTGAGACAGATACTCTAATCTTATTTTTAATATCAGTCTTTAACCATTTTACTGGCTTCTTCAACGATTAGTGCACACATTGCATTTTTCTCATTACAAGGTTGCAGAATGGCTACTCACACAATTATATAAAATGCTATTCGTCCCGCTAGAATGTATCCGGTAATATTTATACATAGTAGGATTCATTTACATATACTGACCTTGCTCAATATCAAATCTGGATTTTCAGCTTTATGATAATTTTATAGAATACAATTGTACCGATAATAATTTTAATATATTGTCTGTACATAAAATACAAGATTTTAATTAAATTTTATTTACATTGAATATATATATAGACACACACATGTCCACTTTCAAATCAGATTGTCAAGATGAGTTGTAATTACAGAAAGTAATATAACTAAATCATTCCCAAATTAACAACAACTATATATCGTAATGTTTAAAGTCATAGAAGTTAAGATTAGAAAATGATTAAAATCAATCATAATTTCTTATCAAAGACAAATTAGAATGCTTAAAATATCAAATAATAGAAATGCTAAAAATAATCATTTAAAAAACAATTCTTAAAACAAAATAAAATCAATTTAGGCAATAAAATAGTTTTTAAAGGATTTCTTAGTAATAAGATGTTCAATTTACCAAATATTATTATCACATACTTCAGTATTCTTTTCCAAATTACATTGGTGGCATCTCAAAACATTCAAACTAATTTATGTTTAAATAGCAATTCAGAACTTTTTTTGGGTGACATTCCAGATTTTCATTTTATTGGTTTTTTCCCCCCAAATTTTCTTCATCGGATTATGATTAAATAAAAAAAAAAACACCCACAATATTTTCAAATTACCAGAGCTATTTATAATTTCTAGTCCCATGGATAATTTTATGATCCCTGAAGTAAATTACTATAATATGAATAATGCAACTTAGCATACATAGGTATAACTATTCAAATTCACAACTATAAAAATTCACACATCAAATAAGTTAATTTCAATGACAAACTGTTTTTCAATTAAATGATCCAATATTTCAAAAATCAACATGTGTCTTCAATATCAGTCATTTTCCAAAAGACAAACTACCAATCAATCCATATTATTTTCTTCAAGCTCTCCTATCATATACTCTTTTTTTCAAATGCTCATGATATTTCCTTCCTCAAGATCTTCTATCAATATTTATCTTTCCACTTATGTGTTTATTATAATTAAATAAAAGGAATAGTTAATATATGTATTTTTTTTGTATTTTAAAAATAGGTTTATTTTTATGTAAAAATGTACATTTGCCAAAATAAATATAGTAATTAATAAACAAATATAAGAAGCAGATAATTGATTCAAATTCATGAAAACTTATATGAAATAATAATTAATGAACAATAAACTAAAAGTCTTGCTCATTACTGGAAAAATGTTAAACCTCACTCATCCTGGTAAAAAATTAGGAGACTATATATATTTAAAAATTCATTCATTTGTTAATAAGAATTATTCCAGAAATTATTTATTTCAGTTAAAAACAAAACTCAGATTACATAACACAATAATAATAATTTTATTTTGCGAACATAAATCAAATGGACTTTCAAATATATCCCAAGACATATTACAGTAATCATCATTGGTAACAAAAATTAAATATCATAAGATCTTCATACAAAAAAAAAAAAACCAAGTCACCATTATATATTAGACATAAAAGTTAACTACCAAAAGCAAAACAAAGTATTACTTAATGTATCTAAATTTGCAGGATTAGAGCAAATTATGATGAACTTTATACTTATTTATAATGGTTGTCATTTATAAAGTTTTTTGTGCTGGTTTCACATTTGAAAATTTTTTCATTCTGAAAAGCATTTAGAACAAAAATTTTTCATTGTATATGTTTTTAACTCTTAAATTAACTATACATTATTTGTTGCACTATTTACCTAATATTCTTATTGAAATAAAAATATAATTTTTATTCAAAACTGAAATTTATTTATAATTTTACTGAATACTGTGTTAATGCTTTTTTTAAAGTCATGAATATATAATAAAGTTATGATTTCGAAAACACATGAAAATTTTCATATTTGTCTTTTTTTAATAAAAAATTAAATTGAAAAGGATTATTATTTCTTACAAGGCATTTAGATGTTTATCATTTAGAGAAATATATTTTTGAGAAAACTAAATACTTTATGCAATTTGAAAAATAAAGATTAGTTTGTACTCCAAATGGAATTAGGACATAAAGTTTTTATTATATTTATTTTTGAAATTTAAAATAACAGGAAGTTTACATTTTTATAAATGTAAAGTAAAAATTTGTCTTCACTCTTCATTTTGTAATAGCCATTTAATTTACAACAATATTTCTGCTCATTATCCTAATAATGATAAACTATTTTGGTACTTCCTACTATTGATACAAGAATATTTATATTCTAGCTTTTAATAACATTAATAATCCATCCCTTAAAATTCATTCCATTCTAGGACAACAATAAATTGCAAAAACCTTCAACTTGCTTTTCAATTCTACAAAGGAGCTTTCTGACTAAAGACCAATAATATATTTGTTCAGTTTATAAACAATATCATGCATCAGAGACAGTAACAAAAATAATAATTCAAAATACAGTATTGATTATCTTGGCTTTATAAAATAGTTTTAGCAAATTAAAATCTCATCTTACGATTCAGTATCAGCAGCCATTCACAAATATAGTCATTCCAACTTCGAAAGAGAACAAAAATACTATTACTGCTACCCTAAAAGTGAGTTTTGTGGTGATTATAATAAACCAATCTATTAATCACACATGCATTTACGTAAGGAACACAATCTATTTTGTTTATTTGATATTTTGCAATGCTATTTTTTAACTTCTGCAAAAAAATTTTCTTTCTGAAATACTCCAACATTATGTTTAATTGTGTTTCTATCACATAAACTATTAACATTGCACTTCTTTAGAATGTCTTGGAGATAATCTTTATAGTGTAAATGGGAGTTTATCTCCCATGAAAATCACTGAATTTAAATAAAGAACACCCTTTTAAGAAGTCTTGTACTATTCATTTCTTTCACATATCCAATCCAACAAAGTTGTAATTTCACAACATCATATCTAGAAAATATTGATTGGTCTTATAATCTTGCCATTGTATTTTTATAATTTTTATAGAGTATCCTCAAATAAAACTTTTCTAATGCTTTTATGTTACACCAATAGGGTGTGAAAGTCTCATTTCCATGCAATAAATCAGCAAAATAACAGCTCTATATTTAATTTAGATTGCAATAGATATTTCACAGTGATAAAATACCCCCCTTTTTTGAATTTGCTAAAACAATAACAGCACATTAGAGCCTATCATGTATCTCTACATTTAAGACCAAGTTTCTATTTGTAAAGATATTACAATACTAAAATTGGTTTACATTTTCAAGTTGTTAATCATCCAAACTGAAAGTTTTTGAAAAGTTCGTCTTCCAACACTGGATAATAAAGATGTTGTTCAACAGTAGCTATTAAATCAAAGTCTTTATATGTCAGATTCAAAAATTAAGTACATTTTACAGATTGTCCTTTGGACTCAAAAAAAAAAAATAGCACAATCATCAGCATACTGTAAATCCTGAATCCATAAAGATGAAGTTCATGATTTCACTTCTAATCGATTCAAAATAAAAATTCCATTATCAAACTTGTATCACATCTTGATTCCTGATCTATTAATATGGCTATAAAGAGTTAGAAAAGACCATTGTCATAAAAAAATTAAAAACAATGTTGAAGTAAATATATACCTTTGTTTAACACCAATTTTCATTTCAAATGTCTCAGATTTTCTATCAGTAGTAATAATGCTTTCTTTCCAAGAAAGATCACTGTCATAAAAAATTAAAAGTAATGTTGGAGTGCATATATATCCCTGTTTAACATTAGTTTTCATTTCAAATGTCTCAGATTTTCCATCAGTAGGAATAATATTTTCTCTCATTCTATCATGTAAAAAATGTAATATAAATAAACTTTGATGGACAACCAACTAAGAATGCCATAGACTTGTTCGATTAATTAAATAAAACAACTTAACCAAATCAATAAAAGCAAATTATTATGTTGTGTTGACACTTTTCTTGCATTTACCTGGTAATAAAAACATATATCTATAATGCTTCTTGATTATCTGAAACCATATGATCTTGTGTTAATTATTTGCGTCTATTATTGGAAGCAATTTATTCAACAAAATCCCTAAAAGTACTTTGCTGGAGTTGGTAATAATAATATTCCAGGGCAATTACTGCAATCTTGTCTATTCTTTTTAATTTTTAAAAAATGTAACAATAAAAGCAACCTTAATATCAAATGGCATTCATGAGTCCATACTGTTTAAACATCAATTTTCATTTTAAATGCCTAATTTTTCACCTGTAGAAATAATGCTTTATCTCATTCCATCATATAAATTTTAATGGGCAATCAATTAATAAAAGTATATTATTTTTTTGTTTCTCACGTTTTTCTTGCATTTTTTTTGGCAATAAAAACCCATATCTATAGTGCTTTTTGATTATCTAAAACCATATTAAGTCTCTGTTAATTATTCATCTATAACTAGAAGCAATTTATTCAACAAAATTTATTTTGCTGTTTGTTTTATATGTGTATGTTCAAATATATATACAAATGTGTAAATATAAGAATATATAATTATATTAAAGATTTATTATTAAAAATTAAAATGTACAAAGTAAAATAGCCAGGTGATTAGAAAGTAAGAAGCTATTTAAATGTAGAAAGCAATTAGACAGATTAGTGATCGAAGAAACTAGTCTAATTAAAATACTTGTAATTAAAAAAGATTAATAGTCGAATGAATTGGAGTTCCTGGTTTACTAGGCAGAGACCTAAAAATAACTTTTCACTTGTGTAAAACAGAAGATTAAATTCTCCGATCCAGGATGCAGATAGAAACAGTGAAATAATTACTTTATCAGCTGGATCTGAAGATGAACCAATCAGCAGCATAAGCGAACTTGAATTACAGATTCCTATAGAGAAAATAAAATGAACACTGGTTGTTTGGAGCTCGCTCAGTGCAGCTGGAATTTCAATCATCGGTGTTAAAGATGTCACCATATGCGCAGAGAGCTTATACTGCGGAGAACGTGCTTCCCAAGGTACCAAAGCAAACTAGGGACAATACAGGTCATATTGATCTATATTATAATTTATGTATGCCTCTGGGCCTTATTATATATATATATAATGTGTATATACGTAAATAGTCAAACTTCAATTAACAGTTATTAGTTGTGGTTTGTACTTTGGGGGTGCCCTCTTAGATTCATCGGTCTACAGAACAGTAATCTCTTTCCAGATCTTACTATTAGGGGTCATTCCAAATGATAGTTAGACACAGCAATCATAGTCTTGATTCAAACTTTTAATCAATTAAAATTAAACAGTTAAACTTAGGTAAAAGAACGATTAGCTAATGCAAGTAGCAATCGGAGAGTTTGACTCAGTGAGGCAAGAAATTGGCCCCTGTATTTTTAACATGTGGAAAAATACTTATTCATTAATAAAATTTAAGATGATAAGTATAAGATTGCTTCATTATTATGCTTTGCTGGGAAAGGAGTTATTGAGATAGTCAACAGGCTCACAGAATCTCTAACTCCTGAAGATTGTTCATACGATCAAATTAAAGATCGTTTATCAAGTTACTTTAATCCCATCTCTCTAGGCATGTTGCTAGACTGCAATTCCAAGATCGGTACTAAGGTAGGCATGAAAGTATAAAAGATTACGATAGGACTCTTCGTAATTTAGCAAAGAATTGCATCTATGGATTTTTTCTAGACATAGCCATTTTTGAACAATTTCTGACTGGTATGTGTAATGATACTTTAAAACAACAATTATTGTTTGTTAGCAACTTAAATTATATGGAGGCTATAAAATATGGGATAGCTTATGACCTCGTGCTTGAGCAATTTGAAAATTCGCCAAGTAGAACAAATCACAAATAGATGTTTGTAAAACCTTTAAGAAAGAATTGTCTAAGAATAATGATAATATTGCTAATAATAAAAACCCATTTACATGTTTTTGCTGTGGGAAGAAGGGCCACAAAGCCAGAGAATGCTGCAAAATTTGTAAAAAAAAAAAAAAAGGGTACATGAAAATAATGTGTAAAGAAAAACTTAACGATCCTAGCAAGAAAACTAATGGTTATAAACGTTAATATCAGGGTCAGTCCAATCACCATATCTATATTATAAAAATGTCCACGGCTGATGACAAAATGTTAAAACTAAAACTGTGTGATCAGCCCACATCTATGGAGGTGAACAGTGGAAACGGAGTATCGTTAATATCAGTTCACAACTGAACTACTATAACTGCTAAGAGTAAAGTAATTCATGAAATAGATAACGAACCTTAGAGCGTTTATATACCCTGTAATATAGGGGGCCCTGTATATAGAATGGATGGAAAAGTGATAGTTATCTTTATATATAGTTTATGCTCCAATAAGGCCCTAATCAGGTGTCAATGGTTTAGAAAATTGGTATTAAACATTTGTGAAAAAGGTCGAAAAGGAAACACAAGTCAAATTTCCTAGATTGTTTAATGGGGAACCAGTTATTATTAAAACGACCCCTGTATCATAGAGGTAAATGAGCTACTAATATATAAAATTTAAAGTTTTTTGTGAAAAAAAAGAAAAAAAAAAAAAAATTAATTTTAAAAAAAAAGGGGTAAAAAAATGATTGGGCTACACCATTGGTAATTATAACTAAACATGTTGGGAAAATTCGTTTGTGTGGTGATTACAGGGTATCAGTAAACAAGGCGATTAGTAAAAATGCATACTCAGACACTAATGCTAGGGAAATAATTGTGTCACTCCAGAGATCAAATTTTTTTGCTAAATTAGATCTTAAAGCCACTTTCCATCAGAAATTAGTTAATGAGCAGGCAGCTAACAGGTTAACATTAATCACTCACATAGGGTTATATAAATGTATGAGGCTCCCATTTAAGATAACCTCAACCTCTAGTATCTTTCAATCAAAAATTGAAACCCTCTTTAATAGATTTGAGGGTGTTATCCTATATTTGATAATATTTTGATTACAGCTACTACTGAAAACTTATAATGCGTCTACTTAAAGTTTGCAAAAAAACAAATTAAATTGGGGAAAAACTCAATACCCAAAACTGCATACGGAAAATGAGTGAAATCAAATTCTTAGGCCACATTATATCTAAAAACAACATATCTCCTGCCCCCCAAAAAGCTAAAGTGGTAGCAGATGCACCAAGACCTAACAATGAAACAACTCGAAGCCTTCTTAGGTTTTGTTAATTACTTTGAAAATTTTTTAGAAGGAAAAGTCCATGTAGCAGAAATGGAAAGGAGAAGAAAAAGCATTTTTGCACACAAAATCGCTGTTGACTTCAAACAAATTACTGATACATTATAACAGTGAGATGGAAGTAACTTTCGACGATAGATGCATCCAAATTTGAGGTCGGAGTACTATTATGTCACCCTGACCATTCAGATGAACAACTCATTACTTATGCATCATGTAGCTTGTCCAAAGCAGAGAAAAATTATAGACACTGGACAAGAAGGCTCTTGTGATATTATTTGGTATCAAAAAGTTCCATCAGTATCTATATGGCTGCAGATTTACGATAGTAACTGATTATAAACCCCTGCCAGGAATTTTAGGAATTAAACAAATTCCCGAACATCTGAGTCCACGCATGTTGTGTTAGCTCAACATTCTGGGAGATTATTATATACTTGAATATAAAAAAGGGAAACAAATAGGGCACATGTTGATGTTCTATTGTGTATGCCTGACCAGACTGAACCATATCAAAAAGAAATTAATTATATCGATGCTCTTGAGAGCACAATAGTGGCTGCTTGGACAGCTGAAAACAATGACTATCAATGGATAGTAAAGCATATTAGCAAAGGATGGCTGAATCAATGTTCTAGTTTCCTCCATAAAGAACTATGGACCCCCCGTGAGTAGTTATATGTATGTAAGGGATGCATTCTGAGGAATGATCGGGTGCTTATCCTGGTAAAGGGCAGGAATCAAATTCTTAAGTTGTTGCATGAGGGTCATCCAGGCATCGTTAGAGCAAAAGCATTAGCCCATAGTTATGTCTGGTGGCCCATAATGATATCGAAAAATATATAAAGAAATGCAATAACTGCCAAACATGCATTAAAGTGCCACCAGCTTAAGTTTGAACCATGACAATGAATACACATCGACCACTGGAGTCAAATTGAGTCATTTGTTTTTGGTGGTGGTTGACGCATATTCAGGATGGTCCAAAAATTAAATTGTTAGTAACACCAATTCAGATGTGACCCTTAGAAAATTTATATAAAATTTTTGCTCATCACGGTTTTTCTGAAACACTTGTTTCTGATAATGGAACTGACTTTACATCAGCTAAGAAGGGATGCAAGAATAGGGAATTAAACACATACTCACTACCCCTTACCATCCTCAATCCAACCAATTAGCCGAAAAGTTGTACAGAACTTAAAGTCATCCATCAACTAAAATATATAAAGCAGTGCTGACTGCATTCCTTCATCAACATGCAACCCCTACTGTTAAATCTAAAAAATGACTGGTTGAAATATATTTAGGTAGAAAGTTATGTACAAAATTATCAAATGTGCCAACAATGGATGCCGATATGCATAAATTTAAACCACAGAAAGAATGTGGGTAAAGAATAATAGGAACAAGTTTTGGTCACAGGCCAAAGTTATTCGTGATCTGTCAAAACAAATAGCGACTGTTCGCATGAAAAATGGGGGAATACTGCACAAGCATGTAAACCAGCTGCATAAAGATGAAAGTGTGGAGATTATACTAGAGTTTTTCAATTCAATGGACACCTACGAGCAATTACTAAGTGATAATGCCAAGATAGATACAGAGAATATCCACTATGATGAACAGCAACCAAGTTTACCAGATGGATAAACAACAAGCGAAGCCGATATAAATCCACACCAACATACTAAAAGACAAAAAAGAATTCCAAATTACCTGACTATATACTTAAGTCCAGAGATTAAAAATTGATTTCTAAACTTGAAGGAGGTAATGTTATATATGTGTATATTCAAATCCAAATACATACACAAATACATAAATGTAAATAAATGCAAAATGTAAAAATATATAATTATATTAAAGATTTATTATTAAAAATTAAAATTGTACAAAGTAAAATAGCCAGGTGATTAGAAAGTAAAAGGCTATTTAAATGTAAAAAGCAATTAGAAAGATTAAAAATCAAAGTAACTAGTCTAATTAAATAACTGTAGTTAAAAAGATTAATAGTTGAATGAATCAGAGTTCCTAGTTTACTAGGTAGAGACCTAAAAATAACTTTTCGTTTTGTGTATCTCCGATCTAGGATGCAGATAGAAGCAATGAAATAATTACCTTATCAGTTGGATCTGAAGGTGAACCAATCAGCAGTATAAGTGAACATGAATTAGAGTCTCATAGAAAAAATAAAATGAACACCGACTGTTTGGAGCTCGCTCAGTGCAGATGGAATTTCAACCATCGGTGCTGGACGTCACCACATGCACAGACAGCTTATATTGCAGAGAACTTGCTTCCAAAGGTACCAAAGTAAGCTAGGGACAATACACGTCATATTGTCTATATTATAATTTATGTAAGCCTCCGAGCCTTATTATATATATTGTATATATATATATAAATAGTCAAACCTTTGTTAATTATCATTTATTAAATACTCTAAATATTAACTGTTAATAGTTGTGGTTTTTACTTTGGATGTGCCCTCTTAGATTCATCGGTCTACAGAGCAGTAGTCTTGTTCAAGACCTTGCTTAGGGGTCATTGCAATTGACAGCTCGATACAGCACTGTTCTTGATAATAATGATATTAAATGACAATTACTGCAATCTTGTCTATTCTTCTTATTTTTAAAAATTGAAACAATAGAAATAACCTTATGATTACATGACATATGATTCCACATATTCCTAAAAAATTCCAATATTTCATAAGTTAATATTTCATCACTATATTTTTAAGATCTCCAAATAACTTATCTGGATTTGCAGCCTTTACAAAGAATTGTTTTAATTTCACTAAGTAGAACATTTTTATCCAAACCTAATAAGTAAATAAAATATTTAAAGTAGTTATCTCAATTCTTCTCATGATTGAAAAGGTGATCAAAATATTCCATCTGTTTGAACTATTACAGATAGTGCCATTGCTGCATGTAATAAGATTGTGATATCATTTTTCAGGTCCATGTATTCTTTCAATGCATCAGTAAATGTTTGTAATTATTTTTAAGATTTCTTGTCAATCATAGAATTTTTACTGTTACATCTCCATATTTATTATGAAGCTCCACTTTTTAATTTATTATCTTGCTGAGCAGAAAATGCCAAGTCACTAATAAGGTAAGATCATTGTCAAAAAAATAATTATGATTATTTTTCTTAATGAGCTTACGAGTAGATTTACAACTATTGATAACACATGCCTTAAGAAAATTCTACACTGCAGTAACATGATAATCTTAAAAGTCTAAATTAGCATTAGTGTTTAATAGCAGTTAAAATTTAGCATGTACTGTAGATGTTTCTAAAAAGCAATCATCAATTTTCTTGTGAATGTGATTCGAATAGAATTTATTTTTAAATGCATCTACCATTTTAATCTTGGAGTATATATATTTATGATCTGTCCAGCAATCAGTGCTTTGAATTCTGACTCCTAACTATGTTATCTATTAAATGTTGCCATTTGAGTTTGGATGCATCCATGTTCCTTTATAGCAACTTTTCTACCAAAACGAAGTGTTTGTGATAGTTTTTTTTTTCTCATATGTCAAATGCGTTGACCGGGAAGCGAACCTGGACCAGCTGCTTGGAAGGCAGCTACACTAACCATTAGGCCACCAACGCTTGACGTGTTTGTGATAGTTAATCCATGTTTTGTGCAAAAATTCAATAAAACAGACCATTTGTAATAACAATTAGTCAAAGTCTACATGCAATAAAGTCTCCAAAAAAAAAGAATTTGATCTTTTAATGTTATTGCTATAATAATGCTATCCAGGAAGGAATAAAAGTCTTTTTTTCTGAGTTCTGCATTTATAAGTGCTTACATAATATGAATTTCTCATCTATTCTGACTCTTTATAATATAATCTATTAAATGCCATTGTATGAGCATTTTTTCTACTTTACAAAGTGTTTGTGATTGATAATTCGCATGTTGTGCAAAAATTCAATAAGAGAAGACTATTTGAATTTACAGCATTAATGTTAATATTTCAAACAATTTTTGGCCTAAGTATTTGTATTAATACTTATAGTAAAGTCTCCAAGAAAAAAAAAATTGTTGTTTGAAAGATATTGCTATAATAATGCTATTAGTAATGATATTTAGTAAGGAAGAAAATTTTTTTCTCTGATTTAATGTTGGAATATACAGTATTTACTAATAAAATGAGAACTAGTACTATTATATAAACCAAGTTTTAACACTATTAACCTCTCATTGAAGAATAGAAGATACTGCATTAGACTTTACAATGAATCCAAAACTATGTATTCTCTTTCATTGATAGATCTGCACTTCCTAAAGAACTTATAGTCATCTCCCTGGTATGTTAAACTTTCTCTGGAAAATAAGTTTTACTAAGATCAACAACATCAATGCGTCAAATCTTGACTAATTTGTATCAAATAAAGTTCACAAATTCCGTGTACCTATAATAATAAAAAAAGAATTATAATACTTATCCTTAGTTCTGCTATTACCCCCTGCTTTAACACTAAAACTACTACTGATAACATTATTTCTATCACTTTAATAAACAATGTGTCAATCATGACAACCTAGTTGGACTGTTTGAGGAAGGTGATTTTTACATCACATTTTCTAGATACCATTCATTTCCATGGTAAGCAGAGTGATCTTTAAAAAAGACTATCTAAATATGCAATCTTTGTCTAGATGAAAGTCTTTTCTCAAATCCTGTTCCAATCTAATTCATTAATGATATCGTAAATAAGAATTTCCAGCTTATTAAACTTGTCCCCATCATTGCTTTCTTAATTCTTAAAGGCTTAAATCAAAAAAAAAAAAAAAATGAAAAAGAGAAGTGGAATCAGAACTGCAGTCAATGTTAAAGAATGGAAATATGGCTGCACATATGCACAATCCCATGATGACTCAGGCCTACACTACTTTATGTGACTGATGGCAATAAGGAAAAAAGAGGAAGACAAAAATAATTGTTGTATTGGAAACAGTACTTAGCCTTTGATGAATCAAAATCGGCATTCTATAATGCAACAGGAAGTGATTGGCATTATATCCGAAGATCATTACACTATTTATAATTTGTGGAGCCTATTAGTAATCTGAGCACAACACCAGATCATTTACTATTAAACTTCTTTTATATCAATTGTTAATTTCATATTAAACTTGGCTCAGAATAGATTCAATAGGAGCACAATAGGTATGTTTAAGACAAATGATTTTAAAATCAAAGATAACCTAGACAGGAGTCTAGCAAATACAGCAGGTAGGGTGATTGACATACCCTTAATTCCAAAGAACTCCATATTAAAGCTAATTTTTTCTTGATCCCTCCTGGTTATGTATTTATCATCTATTTTTCTTATATATTTCATTAATGATTGAAATAGTGAAATTTAAATTATAGGTTATTCATGTCAAATACATTTTGATATAAACTATCATTATTATTGACAATTTAGACTTAGAAATACACATCAATAAATTACATATAATAATCAAAAGAAAGTATAGATATATTAATTGATAGAAGAATGTCCATTTCTGGATTGTAATATTTTCCATTTTTATTTCTTATCATGTTCTTGTGCTTTTATATTTTTGCCAAACTGAATCCATTTTCATAATGATTAACAAGGCAAAAACTCTATCTAAATAGAAAACTAAATACTTATGCATTATCTTGAAAAAATGGGAATAATATTCATAGTTAAATTTGTGCCTCCAACAATTACAATTTATTATACCCTTTTTAAACATGAGTAGTTAATAGTGACTATAGATAACATTGTTGTAAAGAAAAGAATTGTGAAAAACAACTTCAAATTTACATTTTTTTTTTCAGGAACAGATTTCAAAAATATTGGTTTTGAGCTTGCAATGGATTGTGCAAATAAATTTATCAAAAAATTTTCAGTACTTTAACGTGGTAGGAAGAAATGCAAAACTCTATTGATGTGTTGAAGGACTTGGCAAAATCAAGCAATTTGTTTTTGCTTGCAATGAATGCTCTAGTTAATTTGATCCTCTTAATGTAGTAGTGTTAAAAATAGGTTCCTGAATTTCATTAAAGAAGCTGATAAAACAATAATATTATCCATAATTTGATCAAATCTTCACTTGATTCATATAAGTTATTATAAAAATTTTAACTTCATACTGATAATGCAAAACATAATTCTGTGTTCAAACTACTTCAAGAAAATAATAAAAATGTGCTTAAAGTAAATTGCTTAAATCATCCATTGCATAATACTATAACACATACATCTTATGGATTAGATGTGGATATTTCAAACAATCATCTTAAATATATATATATAGGCACTTTTTGTTATCAGGAGAAAGAAAAAAATTGAAGTCATTCTTTGTTTATCATATGCTCATTTGTTGGCTACCCCTAACATCAGTTGAGGACAGATTAATAGTGATTACCTAGTAAAAGTTATGACTGTTCAATAATAATAATGAACATTCCAGTAATGAAGATCAGAAAAGGGGTATGTTATTAATGCATATCTTAATCCCCCCCCCCCCCCAATATTGATATTGCATTCATTCAATCTAACAAAATTATTGAAACTATTAACCTTAGCATCATGGAATACTACAGTGTAATGCAATATCTACATAATAAAATTCAATAGAGAATAGAGGACAAGTTACTGAAAAAACTTTAAACTGCTTGAATCTGACCTGAAGAAGTATGCTATGTATGATTCTATTAATTTCTATGTTTGTTTACTCCAGAACATTTTTAAAAATTTTGAATTATCAAATGCAAATCTTTTCCACTGTTTTTTGTCAGTAAATTTAAATACTAAACCACCTTTCAAATATTTGCAAAATCATTGCAAAAAAATTTAATCTTGATTTTGTAAATGAAGACAGCTTATATGAAAAGTTTTCTCATGCCAGTGTAGGAAATATGATAAAATCAGAAAATTTACAATGAAAATCAGTCAATATTTTCAGTGATTTAAGAAACAAACAATTTGATTTTAGGTTTTGTTTTAGTCAGACTCAAATGCTTATATTGAAAGTTTTTTTTACTGATGTGCAATAAATGGACTGGTCAGAAAAATAAAAACAATTTAAAACTAATTAATTATGATGAAGAGTTTTTGAAATTTGCACAAGAAAATTCTTAATTTTGTAGTATCATTAGACAACACATATAATTTAGATCTAAGATGCAAATTTATAAATTTTTATTCTATTCTGATCTATATAATATTATATATAATGTAAATTAATTATTTTGTTTAATATTACCCATTCCAAGAATACTTTTTAGAATGTTACCATGCTGCTAAAAATGTGCAAAATTTTTATCAACTAAATCTCTTTACATTCATGGTTGAAAGTTAATCAGTCTAATCATAAGACAAACAGTAGAATGATAAATGGAGGATCATATATTCAACTAAAAGCTAAGCAGTAAATATATGTTTTATGGCAAGATATTTATAAGATAGAAGCTACAAACTTTTTAATGTTTTCAACAAATTATTAATATACATGGGTAGCTTATATCAATCTTCTACGACATACACATTATTTAAACATATTTTTGTAAATGAAGTAGAGGATCAAATAATCATAATTTAATTTAACACTGCAATGGCAAAGGAGCTTTAGAATTAGATAAAAAAAATTCTAAAAAACTCTACAGGAATCCAGAAAAGAAAGCAAGAATGAAGTCAAAACAATGTGTCAATTTTTCAAAGAATCTTAGAGCACATTAATTAAAACAACATATATTAAGAATGCTATTAAAACAGGCAAAACTAGTGCGAGTGTAAGCATAAGAATGGTGATCATGTGATTTTAAGAATGTTAGTTTTATGTAGTCTAAGTGCAAAAATTTATTTCTGAACAACATAATGATTATAGTTTTAACTGACCAATATATCTGTACTCATGCAGACAATTTTATATTATGAATCAAATTTTAGTTTTTACATAAAGATAATTTATTTTATTATATATATAAAAAAAAAAAATTAGGATTGTGAGTATAAATTATTAAATAATTTCGATACATAATTATGTCAGATGTCTGACATCACTTCTAAAGGGAATTCAAACATGGACAAGATTTCTACAAAAAAAGTCACTCCTCAAAAACTTATGGATATTGAACATAATATTAATATTACAGATAACCTTGATAAAAAACATGATAAGATTGAAGAATCGTCACTCATACTCTAAATGGTTTTTTTTAAATATACAAAATATCTAGACTCAAGCTAATTCTTTAAACTTTTTTTCTTTATATATATTGAATGAAATTAAAAATATCTGGCTTAAATGTCCGTGGGCTTAACTCTGATAAAAGAGTTGATGCTCTTGCTCACTGGACAAAGAAGTTTTTGCCTCATTTAGTTTGTTTGGGAGAGACAAAATTACATATTAATTCAAATCAAAAGATAATTGACAAATTGCACAGATTAGGCTACTTTCATTATTCTACATCTAATAGCCCATCAGCTGGGGTTGCTCTTCTTATTCCTTTTCAATCTCTGATACAAAATTTCAGAATTAGCTTTTTAAACTCTAATTTAATCTTTATAACCATTTGTATAAACTCTTTCAAATTCAATGTAGTTTTTCTCTACTTAAACAAAGATATTGGGCTCATTCATAATCAAATACATCTCATTAATTTAGGACTTATCTCAAATCCTTTTCCTACAATTCTTCTTGGAGACTTCAACTATACTTATGACTGTTTCAATTCAAAATTTTTACACCTTCTAAATTCTCATTTCATGTGTGCACAGGGTTTTTTCCCACATGATGCATGTTCATTTTATACAAAGAAATTTTCTTCTCTTATAGACCTATTATATTACTCTCCGGAACTGCACTTCTTCATCAATCCATCTTTACAACCATTACCTTTCTCTGATCATCATGCTATTATGCTTGATCTGACATTAGACTTACCCAATCAAACCTATGTACACCTTAAATCTACAATAAGAATTTTGCTAAAATCTGCTACACCAGAGGCGATTATCTCTGAAGCTTATATTTTTTTCAAGAAAATAGACATCCTAGCTCTTCCACCAGCTGAATCTTGGTTTGCTTTTATAAATATTCTTAGTTCTTTGATTTCTCATTACACCAGAAAGAATAAAGGGCCGATTGGGTTACTTAAGAAAGCAGATAGCTTAATTACAACATTGAAAGATATACCTCCAACACCAGCATCTGTACAGGTTATTATTGACCTGAAGCAACAATATGTAGAGACGCACCAAATCCTAATAGACTATCTGGCTACTAAAAAGGCAAGGCTTTACCTCTCTAAACCTCATAACTTCTCAAGGGGATATATAAGGTGGGCTATGGGTTTTCAAAGTAAGTCTAAAATTCCATCAGCAATCACAGTGAATAATATAATTTTCTCGGGTAATAGCATGATTTTACAAATTTTAAATCATTATAAATGCAAGCTAGTAGATGTTTCACAGAATTTGGTGCTTGATACATCTATATATTCTTGTGAGACAATTCATGGTATATGTAATGATGATATTAGAGCTAAACTCTCATCCATGCCTGATAGAATACACCCTGGAATCCATGGAATACCAAAATTCATGTTCAAACATCTTGAAGCCTTCACAGTACCAATAGTGAGTAGAATGATTGATCTACTTGCCTCAGGTCCCCTTACAATTGATCAACTCTATCCCATTGCGATGGTCCCATTTCTTAAGAGTGCTATTATCCCATCGCCTCTGGAGAACCTTAGACCAATCTCGATGACTCCATTGATTATTAAACTGATTGAAGCAATTATCAAAGATAAAATTCAAAATCTCATTCTGCCTTTTATCTCTAGTTTTCAATTTGCAAAGAAAGGTAGTTCCACAGCTGAGGCACTCTGCCTATTCAGGTTAATTACGGATTATACAAGAAAAAATAAAAAGTCAAAGCCAATAGTTGTCCAACTTGATATTTCAGCTGCTTTTGACTCAGTCAGAATTCCTCAACTAATACATCTTCTAAGTGGTCTGAACATTCCCACAGGTATAATGAACATCATTACTAACCTTCTATTAAACAGACATATTGCAATTTCATTAAATGGAAAAATTTCAAACTCATTCACACCTACCAAGTCGATTCCACAGGGTTCTCCTCTTAGTCCCTTACTCTTCATTCTATATATAAATCCATTCCTTAAATCTTTAGAGATGAATCTTCCTGGATTGTACATTCCTGGTATCAATAAATCCATTCAGCACATATCCTACATGGATGATGTGGCAGTGTTCTTACCATCTAGAAAATTCATACCGAAACTAATTCAAATTATGGACAATTTCACCATAGAGTCAGGTCTTGCGTTTAACCTTAGAAAATCTGCTGTATGGAGACTTTCATCTGGAAAATCCATTCCATCCCTTTTCACAGCTATGCCACAAAAATTTTTGGGCTTACCAATGAGTCTCTCTCATGCAGCAATGAGGAAATTAATACAAGACACTATCATGAATTCTGCAAGAAAAATAATTGATTCACTTTCAAAAGTTTATACATCATTATTTGCAAAAGCAGCCCTACTCAACATGTTACTGTTCCCCAGAATTGCTTACTACATGCCGTTCATTAAATTCTCATCAAAATTTATCCAGAATATAAACTCTCTTTGCTCTAGATTAATGTGGAAGGGTAAAACTGTTGCTATTAGCTTAAGAAGAGTGCAGAGACCAACAAGACTTAATGGCTTGTCACTGCATTCACTTCATGTTCTTTGTCTACAGAAATCAAATAACCTCATTACAAGACTTAATGGGATTTTTCCTGATGACTCACCTTTTCTATCTATTCATCCTACAGATACTCCACCTCCAATTAATGATGGTTGGCTGACACAAGTCTTAATTGACATTGCAAAAATTCTCACACCTTTAACTCAAATAAAACCAACGAAACTTCGTTATTGGGATGCCTATCTTCTTTTTTTTTTCAACAATTATCCCAGATCATAGCATTCTCACCTGTACAAACTTTGCCATTATAAAGAAATATAAAAGATGTAATCTAGAGCCAAAATATTTGGACTTTCTTCTAAAGCTAAATCTCAATGCCCTTCCAACAAGCCACTTTCTTGTGATGTATAGAGGTTTTTCATCTTTGGACCCTGTTTGCTCACTCTGCCATAGGGAGGATGATACCATATTTCACATTTTCAATGATTGTTCCTCTCTTCAGGGCTGTAGAATATTGATTAATAAAATTTATACACCAAAACATCCAATTATCAACACACTCATAAAAGGTTTTGCTTATGGGGATTTTGCAATTATAAGAAGTGCAACTTTCATCACTTTCTGTCTATGGTTTGTCAGATGCTTCCTAATCTTCAAGTCTGTTATACCTGATCCAACATTAATTTTTTTACAAAAATTAAAAGATATCAAAGAAAGAGATTTGAAGTTAGCTCCTCACCTAATAGCAAATTCCACATGGAATCTTATTAATATTGGACATTAAGTAATTTAATGGTTTATAAATGTATTGCCAAATTTAATGTTATTTTATAATTTTTTCTTTATTGTAAACATAGTTGAATAAACCTGTTTTTGATACTAAAATTATTTTTTATAATTATATCCCAAATATATTCACACTATATATAGCTGGAAAAAAACAACAACTTTGGAATAAATCAGTGATTTTCTGGATTTGGTTTTGTTCCCTTTCATAGTTGTCTTGCCAGATAAGGCTATTGCAATGGCAATTAGACCCATTGACTGAACCTTTCCCAACAACAAATTAATTAAAATGTTTTCATTCTGTCTCCAGAATGAATAATTTTCCAAGTTATTCTAGAATATTCAATGGAATACTGTTATATATAACTAATTAATCAGTATTTAATCGCTGTTTATTTAAATTTTCTTTTAGAACTGACTTATCCATACATTGATGTTCTTAAATATTATTTATCAAAAGCTTTTTCACAATTTCCCTCCCGATTAATAGTACAAAAATTTGCTTAAGTTTAATTAAAACTGCATTAAAAAAAATTGTATTTCCAAAATTTTCATGGCATTATTCCCTTTAAATAATGGTAAAATAAAAAAGTTAAATAACAAAAAAATGATAAATGTGCTACATGTGATTTTAAAAAAGCACTGAAATTGATCTACTAGTACTTTAATTACAAGATAAGAGAGAGATGCTTTATTTTATTTATTTATGAAGGGAAGATATATATAACTTATGAAGATCGAGTATCAGGCAATTTACAGCCCAGATGATATTTAAAATAGATTAATTTATTATTTGTGGTAAGCAATAAAATAAAAACTTACCCATACTTGATGCCAATCTATCGCCAGATAAGTTGAATTTATTTAGCTATAATTATATACATAAACATATTTATATATTGAATGTGAATATTTTAATATTAAATAAAATGAAAGTTCTTTTTATTTAATGCAATCTAAATTATATAGAAACAACTTACTGAAATAATACCAGGAGCATTGCAATCGACTAACTGTGCAATAATTTGCCCTGTATCGGAATTTATTAAGTCGACTGAACGTGCTTCATTTTCACAAAATTCTGAAAAAGTGGGATCAGGATATCTTCCAATAGCGATTATGTTTTCTTGAGGATGCCAACAAGCCTAAAAATATATTTTTATCAAAAAAAAGTATTGTAAGATGTTTAATTTTTTATGGTAGATTAATGATGTTAACAATAAAAGCCTACGGATAAAGAAAGTTATGTGTATCTAATAAAATTATAATAGAATATTTTAAAGTTTGTATGAGTAAAAGAAAAGTTTATAATTGTGGGATTTTTTAATATATAAAAAATAGATTTGTCAGTTATTAAGGTAAACTAATAAACAGAATTATTTATTTTCCTATTATATGCTTATTATATCCTACAGAGTTTGTTATTATACTAGACAGTTTCTTAAACAAAATAGTAAAGAATCCTACAGGTAACTACTGTTTAGAGTTAAATGTTTAATTCAAACTGACATTTAGCATTCTTTGGAAGAATTATTCTGATTTCTAATAATTTAGAATACTAAAATGTAGTTCAAACTCTTATGCCATTAGAATGTAGGTCCTAATTAAAATAATTATTTATTTCAAAGATAATGATAATAATTGGTCAATTTCAACATAGAAATATCAATTTCTTAAATGGTTAAAATGCTGATCAAAAACTTGCAAGTATAGATTATATTTGCAACTTATCTTCAGTTTTATGAGATGTCTACTGGTTCTCCCTCTTTCTGCCTAACAAGTAGTATGTAAGAAGTTTTATTACAAAGTAAAATTATCTTTATGCTAAAAAAGTTATACCAAATAAATCAAGTGAAATATGAACCCAAAAGACCTTTATTTCTTGAAATAATCTCCAAATGATATTAATACATTTATCCTATCACTTTACTTTTATTCAAACCAGTATCAATGATGACTTTTGTCTCGGCTATTTGTAGAATAATGAATGACCTTTAAATGTCAATGAAATATTTTCCGTACATAGTTAATAATATTAAGCATAATCAATATTTTTTTTATCATAAGCAGTATATATTTGTTAGTAATATATATATATTCTTTTCAGGAAATTTTTTTGCCACAAAAGAAGCACAACAGCATGCTGTACTTCAGTAGTACAATTTTTAAGTATGCTTGCCATTTTAATTAGGAAAAACTTTATACTGAACATATTTTGTGATTTGGCTCTCCTTTACAAAGTTGAACATTCCATCCCTCTGAAATCTGTTTATATTATCACAAACTTATTTACTATTGATAATAATAGTAATTGAATAACTTTATTGCTTGAAATTCCATAAGAAGTTTGAGTGCTGTATATGACAGCACTGGAATTAATCTCTCGAGTCTGACACTCTACCACTGTACTCAACCAAGCTGACCAACTCATCTATTTACCATCCACCCCCCTCCCTCAATTGTATGAACATGTCTTAAAAATATTGTATGGTTTTAATAGATTATAGCTAACTTTATAAAAAAAGATAGATGTGGTTATGAATGCAATGTAGATCATAATTGTAAATTAGTTAAATCACATTGAAAAGGGCAAAAGGTAATATTTGTCGAAAAGAGCTTTTTTGTGTATGATTATTATTATATATATTATTGCTGTTATATATTAAATAATACTGTCAACGGTGATATATTTCTATTTTTTTACTATCCTATTTTAATAAAAGTTATTTCATTAGTTTTAATATTATTTTATTATATTCCTCATTTCATCATAAAAACAAATGTATATGCTAATATCTCAGTGCACTTAATATTTATATGTACCAGATAAGTATGCAGATTTATATATATTAAAAAAATTAAAATTAAAATTTAAAAGCAAGTAATACATATATAGTGTAGTTGTTATTATGATTTAAATATATTAAGCTTACATAAGATTTAAATTTTGTTTTGATAATATAAAATTTCATGTGAATTTATTTATTATTAATAGTTAAAGGGGTAAGTTCTTTACCCTTTAAACAAATAAATTATTAGCACTAAAAAAAAACACATACAAACAATTCCGTATAAACATTATATATTTTAATTTATATACATGAACTTAAGCAATATTAAATAAATTGAGATTGTTATAGAATGTGAATCTTTAAAATTTGAATAACTATTCAAATTTGATTTTATATTTATAATACTTTATCATAATTTTCTTACAAATGATAAGTTCTAGATTTATCTGCTGTTCATTTGTAAAGATATGGAATTAGGGATGAGTGTATACATAATATTTATATAAAGTTAATATTATTAACTGGCATATAAACATTACATTATTCCAAGTTTGAATTGTATTATGTGTATATTGTTCTGTCCTGAATATATAATGAATATAGATATGAAATTCTTGCTTTATGGTGACATTTTTTACATTGCAAAAGAGATCCTGGTATACAACGATTACTTTTCTGCATAATGCATATTTGTATAAAAATGTTTATGGGCATATATATTTATGAATGCATTTGAAGTCAGACAAATGTATTGTTGTTAAAGAATAATGATTTAAATGTCTTACTTTCATTCACCTGATTATATCTAAATATTACAATTTGTATTGGTATGTTATAATTGCATATTTTGTCTTTACTTCTTTATATTGAACTTGAATGAATGGTATAATAATAACAAATTCTAAAATTTCTGATAGTAATAAATTTACTTTAGTGAAATCAACACATAATATGATAATATATTTTATCATGGATTTTAAGCTTTGTCTAAAGATCTTGTTTTCATGTTTATATATATAGATTAAATAATTTTATGCACATTCATGTTAAGTGATACATTAAAATATAATAAACCTTATTACAGAATCCAAACAAGATTAAGTAATATTGCCATTATAAAAATTAAATTATAAAATGTCTCATAAGATAAAGTTACATAATTAATAGGTTAATATTCTGTTCATTTATTAAGTGCACAGTAAATCTGTAATTAGAAAGAGAAAAGCACCTTAAAATTATTAAGGCACATGCCAAAAAGGTTAAAAGCCTTTCTCTTTCTAATATTTATAAAATTTGATTTTTTAAATTTGTATAATTTGCTGTATATTTGAGGGGTATTGTTAATCATTAATAAATTATTGTAATTTTGGTACTACAACATGATAATTAAATTTTTTTTTTAATTATTAGTTTATTACTTTGTTTATATGTTATATAATAAATATGTATTATATAGTTATATGTTGATCGTGTAATTATTCTTAAAAGAAGTATATTGATAATGGTTTTATTTTCATCACTCATTCACATTTCTGACCATTAAATGTATATTATCACAAATACAACTGCCTAAATGTCTAATGTAACAAAAGCACCTTTGAGACAGCACTTTCCTGATAAGATTTTCTGGCATATTTGTTCTTTTATAATTTTCAAGATAAAAAAAAGCAGCAATACTCTATGTGTATCAATAAATTTTTTTATTATTATTACAAATCTTAGCAAGTTTCCTGATAGTTTTTAAATTGTGCTGGTATATATTCAAATATGTGCTTTACATGTAAAAGAAAATTTTTAAGATATCATCAGAACTTTAATAATTAATTATTCCGCCAGATTTTGCAATACTTTGTCCTTTTTTAAAAATATGTCATCATCAGATTAAGTTTATTTAACTAAGTGAAGATTAGTGGCTGATAGTTATGTGGCATCCATCAAGGTGAGATAATTCTTTTTCTTTTGATTTTTTTTGCCAATTATATTGCAGTATGAGATAATTCTTTATAGTTAAGTAAATGCAAATTAAAATATAATATTAGATATGTACTAAATACATATGATAATATACACCTTGGATACAGACAATTACTAATAATTAAGCAATTAAGTGTTTTTCATAGGACTCATCATTGAAATTGCTATAGAAGCTCACTGAACTTTGACATTATCTGCTTCCAGTATCATTTCTCTTTTATATGACTACACATTATTGCATTTTGGTCTATCATAACATAAACAAAAAAATTATACTCTAAATTTGGCAAAGATAGACAAATAAAATTTATTAAAACAGGCAGTTGCTAAATTAAGCTAACAAAATCATCTATTAATATTACATTAACTATAAAATAAAAATTACCTTGATTGGTGTAATATACTGGTAAAATCTATGAGGATGCTTAATTGTTTGTTCCAATGTCCACATAGGTCCATTATAGATTCTAATTTCATTATATTGATCATTTGTTAATAATTTACAACCATCAGTCAAATTAAAAGTTGCTAAAAAATGAAACAATATAAAAATATTTTAAAGTAACATATTGTAACAGAACAAATGCGATAGCAGCTAGAACTAGTTATATTACAAAGCTGCATAACAACAAAAAAAAAGTTTAATAAAAAACTCATAAATTGAATAATAAATATATAAATTGTTGTATGTGTGCATGTATTAGATATATATGTGTCACTCAAATATACTAGCTAAAAAAAAAATTATACTTTTTAAATCTACTATTAAACATTTTATAATGGAAAGTTTCTTTGTAATGGGTTAAAAACAATAAAATAGGTTGTACTATGTAAAGTGAAAAGAACAGGGATAATTTTGATGGATGCCAGAATTTTGAATTGCGTAGTTTATAAAAACATAAAGTATTTTGTGACCTCTCCTGATATGCTTCCTGAATGGATTTTAAATAAATAACTTGCCCATTCTTATAGTAAATTAAAAAAATTATTGATCAATTTTTGAATCTGTAATTATTTTATTTTCTTCCTATTGCTAAAATAAATAAAGAAGAAAAAAAAATTTTTTTTCCCTTTGTTCATATGTTATTTAAAATATCTGTAAAATTGAAATGAAGAAAATGTTTATCAATAACCATGTTGTTGTAGATCAGCGGTCCACAACCTTTTTGTACTTAAGAGCTCATTCTATAATACTGGCCAGGTGGTGGGCACCATTTATTTTTTCAATGTAAATTTATAGTTGGATATTATTAATAATACACATAATGTACAAAAAAATATTTATTTCAAAAATAAAATTTTAACATTTGATTACAATATAATACAATAATTTATAAGAAATTTTAAAAATTAAATTTATTTGTATCAGATAAATAATTTTTTATCGTGTTCAGATAGCAGTGGGCACACATAAAATAGTCTGCGGGTGCCATGGTGCCCGCGGGCATAGGGTTGGGGACCCCTGTTGTAGATAAACAGATGTCAAATCTTATAATTAATTTTGATAAACCTGTTGCTTGAAAAACATCCATTGAGTAGTGATAAATGTGAACAAGTGGGATATAAATAAGTCAAAAACAAGTAACTAGAGCAGTTTACTCTAGTCTATTCCAAGTCTTAGCCAGAAGCAGTGATCCCATGCAGAGAAGAGACCACTGGATAAAAGTTTTCCACCAAATAACTAGGATAGCCTTATCTGACAATTTTAAATTATTTTTCAATACTCCATTTAATGGAAGACTATGTACTGCGTGTGACTAGACAATCAAAATCACATCAGTCAAAATACCCAGAAATGCAATCACATCCAGACTAATCAAGTTTGCTAAAACAAGCCATTGCCTGCTTTAATAATATCCTGAGGAGGAAAAAAGTGGATTCTGTCATATGACTTACTGATACTAATCTAATATCACCATTGCCAAGGAGAATACTACCATCCAGGACTATCACTAAGGAAGTGGTTGTCTACATGCAGAAATCAAATATATTGACCTCAAATTAATATCATTTTTACACAAATATTATAATAACAAAATTTTCTTAAATAAAATATCAAAATTTACACGTATCTATTTAGTTATGTACTAGTTGGCAATTTCTCATAATTTATTAGTTATATATCTATAATTTAGCTTAGAAAATAATAAAAAATTTTAATAATGACAATATCAACAGTTTAATGTTTATATTTTCACACTGCATTTAAAAAATGAAAATGTTTAAACAAAATACTTCAAAGTAATTTATTACAAATTATAACAATTTAAATTTATGAATTAAGATAAATATACATGCGTTCAAAATATTTTCTTTCTTGCTTTTAGAGATGCAAATTTTTTTATAAGTATTCATAAATCGAGTGAATCATTTGCTGATGCTCAATTGAAATTATTAGTAACACTAATAGTCTCTTGCAACGTCGTAGATTGGAAATAATTTTTTAATTTTGAAAATGAGCATTGGCTATTAACTACCGATTCAGGTAGAGTCAAAAAAAATATGTAGTACAATTATAAGATTTGAACATGTAGAAAATAGATTTTTGCCACGTTTCAGTTAATGTTTCTTGTATCGATAAAAGAAAAAAGTTTAAACTTTTTTTCTGGATCTGCGATACTTTCATCTAATATTTTCATAATCAAACATATATTTTCTTTTTTAAATTCTAGACATCCCTGCACTAGGAAACTGATGCTTAGCATAGTGATATGTCTGGTTTCATAAATAACTTGATTGAAATTGTCATCAGATTGCTTACAATATTTTTGTAATTGCTCTAACACTTTCAAAGCAGACCGAATGGTTTCTTCTGATTTTTGTAACAATATGCTTACTTTATTGATTGGATTTAGTACATTGTGCCCAAATCATAAGGGGACATAAAAATTTAAACGATTTTGTTTACCAAGCAAATTTGCCATGGTTCTATTTTCCATGTTCCTTGTTTCATCACCGATTCTACAGAGTTTTGAGAGGAAATACAGCTCCCATCATGTTTCTGATAATGGCTTGAGAGCCAATTTTAGTAATTTTTTTTTTTATTGTTCCATCTATAATTCGATGCAGAGAAAATCACATATAATTGCTGAATCAGATTTAAAAAATGTACTGCTTCAAAATAAATTTTAGCAGAATTATTTACCAATAAATTGAGGCTATGAGTTGAACAAGGTACAAAAAAAGGCTCTTGGATTTAAACCAATGTTTTTTTTCTGAAGGCCATTTCTTTTTCCATGCATATTTGCATTATTATCATATCCTTGTCCTCTTAAATCCTTTATGTCTAGTCTCTACATTCATAAAATTTTTGAAGAACAAGTCAAAGTTCTTATTATATTATTATTATAATGATCAAATATCCAGTATAATTTATTTGTCCATAATGTTATCATAAATACTTAAATAAATAATAAATCAACATAAGATTGAAATAAACAACTATTAATAATTATATTTTAATATTTATCAAACAGGCTTTCATTGAGACCTTCTCAAAATATTATACTATACAATTCACATGTGATGTGATGCACTATGACTTCTTATACGGAGTCAGGAATCTCTCAGCAACTAGTCCAGAGAAACCTGTTACCCACTTTACCTTCTCTTTCCATTTCCCACCCAAAGTTTTCCCATAATCTGCTACATCCCACTTCCACAACATAATCTTTGTCAACTCCATAGCCTTCATATCTAAATCCCCCTTATCTTTTCCCAAATCCAGCATAAAAACAATATCCCACTTTCTGTATAATCACTTTGTTTATTTCTTCCATAACTTCATTATTTGTAACCTTTCTGCTTTCAAGCATTTACATTGAATTAACAGATGCCTAATATTTTCTATACCTTCCTTACACAACTTGCAGACTAAATCACCTATATTTTTCCATTTACGTGTATATTCCCTTGTTGCTAAAAATCCCGTTCTAGCCTTAAACAGTAAACTACTTTCCTTGATATTATCATAAATTAACTTGCATCCAATGTTCCATTTACTTCTATATATATTTAAATTCTTTTTACTCTCCATACTAGCTCTTCATCTCTCCAACTCCCTATTCTTTATTAATGCATCTATTCTTCTATCACATTCCTTACCACTATAACATTCAACAATTCTCTTAACACAATCATATCACCTTTTGTACAAGTATACTGATATAAATTCTTTATCCAAATCTTCTGCATACCGTACATCTATTTTTCTATCACATTCCTTACCACTATAATATTCAACAATCATCTTAACACAATCATACCACCTTTTGTACAAGTATACTGATATAAATTCTTTATCCAAATCTTCTGCATACCGCATTACCTTTCTCATCCATCTTATTGCATGCCCTTTACTCATAACCCAATTAAATACTATTTTGGCTATTCTTTTATTATCCATAAACTACAATCTACTGAACATTTTCATTTTGCTTCTCTCATATAAAAACTTGACCATCCCATTTCTCCTTGAATTGCCTCCTTTGCTGTCCACACATCTGCATCTAATGCATGTCTTCCTACTTTCCTTTGTATTTTTTCTAAGTAATCTAATACCTCTTTACTAACACATAAAGCATCATTGCCATATGTTAACCCTGCTACTGCAACTCCCTTCCATACAATTCTAGCTACATCATATGAAAACACTGTTAATTTCTTTATCAATCTCTTTCTTTCCTTTGCTTCATTTATCAATTTTTTCTCCCATTCATCCAAGCAATTTTTCTGATTACTTAAGACGATTCCCAAATAACTATATCTATTCACCACACTTAACTTTATATTCCCCAATATTCCCTAATTGATATGTATAGTAATTATTTGAAAATCAAATTGGCACTAGCTCCACCTTTGTTTTCTATTTTGGTAAAAGTTGTGTTAGGAAAACTTTGTAGGCAACTGGATAAATCAGATATCAAAATAAGTCATAGGATTGATGATGGAGTTTTAATGTATATTTAATGGGAAATGATTAAAAACAAAGAAAAAACATTGACTTGGCTTCTAAATTTACAGTGTACAATAATTGTGCAATTTTTGATACTTTAAGATCTACAGAATGTTCATAATATCTTGAATGCAACCCATAATGACTGATTGAATAATTAAATTAATGTTAAAAAACCTTATCAATTATAACTGATAGAAAAAAAAAAAACCTCAACAACTTTTGTTTTTAGAATGTCTGGTTATTAGCCTAAAAACATGAATAAATTTAAATATGTAAACCTTTTTTTACACAGCAGAGCAGTTTGAATACTGAGATGCAATAGACTCCAATGTGCTGCTAATGTATTTAAGAAGACATAATATTACAGTTTAGTGACATAACTACTTAACTCAATTTTATATATGAATATTTTTGCTAAATTGGACCAATCACAATCAGTCTGTTCTTCAGCTTACTAAATATGATAATACTTAATCGTAAATAGTAAAAATTTTGCAAACGTCATTAACAAAAATCATATGATAAGTAATTTAAAGTGATTAATTAAATCTTCATGTTCTCAGTTCCAAACGCTTCAGATTGGCCCATTCATATAGCTTTGGTGAAAAAGACAGAGTGGATCCATTCTACCTTATAAAAAGACTTTATCCTGTGTTTGGAAAGAAGAGTATTCATTATAAATAGTGTTCCATCTGTAAAGCACATGTGCCATGATATAAGCTATGTTATTATTAATTTCAATTTATTATTAAAAGTGCATAAGTTCTTTGGATTTATCATATTATATGAATAAATAAAAAAAAGTTCCTAAAAAAGTCTTATAAATTTGGCATGATTTTTGTAAGAATATCTGAAAGACATATTCTACTGATTTCACTGGGAAGATATGAATAGAATAGAATGAATCAGAATTGGGGAAAATGCCAAGTTTTGCAGAAAAAAAAATTTATTGAAGAAGTTAAAAAAATTGCATTGCAAAACAGCAAATAAATAAAGACCGGCGAGCAGATAATATATGATTTGTATTCTTGATGGTCTAATACATTAATTTAGTTATTGTAAAATTCATCTTTAATTTTGTTTTCTGGCTATAAAATGGCATAATCCTTTGCAAAATAACTGCTAATAATAATAATTTACAATTATTACAAATACCCAATATCACAAAATATAGATTACAAAGTAATTTTAAAGTACAATAACAGTTATTAGCAATAATAATGAGGACTGAGCTACAATGATATTTAAATTTAAAATTCCAGAAATTATGTAACAATGAGCATTTAAAATCATGTCATTAAGTTTATTAAAAAAATATCTTCTAATTATCAAAGGACAATTTTTTTGTGTGTTTTTGAAAAAAAAAAACTTTTTAAATTTTCTTCCTAATTTTTGTCTTTAAAAAATTGAGGAAAAAATGTGTATACATAGTGGGTATATTTTAATATATAAAAATAAAGTTTATAATAAAAAGAATAAATATGGAATTATAAAATCATAAATATTTGTTTATTCCATGAAAATTTTCAATCTGGGATTTTAAAAAAAAGGTGTGTACCAGCAAAAATGTAACTAATAATTTCATGATTCACAATGGCAATGATGAAAAACAATTATTATAGACTAACATAATTAAATACTTTGATTAAAAAACAAGTAAAAAATATCTAAATATAGTTTATATTTCCTTGTTCACTAAATAACTGCCTATGTTTTCATATAATTTTTTTTTCAGATATAGTTTGATAAAATCTGCATATCGATTTTCCATAACTAATTAACTATATCTACTCCATCTACTTGACATTATTTACATTAAATTGCACTTCTTTTACTTATACATTATAATCAAATAAATAAATAAATGTAACATATTTTACATCTTACATACACAAACAATTTACAATATTCATTTACTACATTGGACAGGCTTAAAACTGCATTTATATATGTAATATATGCGAGATTCAAACTCAAACTTTCACACGACCCACTACTCTCAGTGCCATCTCATTTTGCTGACCCACCTGATCACACACATGTTGAAAAGGTTTAGCATGAAATACGTATATTGGTGATTATTTATCTTTCCAACATGTGTGTGATCAGGTGCGTCAGCAATATGAGATGGCACTGAGAGTAGTGGGTTGTGTGAAAGTCCGAGTTCGAATCCTGAATATTCATTTACATAAATTAAAAGTAACAAAAATTTTTTATATACTTATAATTAAAAAATAAAATTGTACAAATTTTTTCCAAAAATAATAATTAAATTATTTTACATCTCTTTAAAATGTTATTTACAATTATTTCCTATACTTTCCAATTATTTAATAAAACCTATTTTCCTAATTTTGCTGGACCTTTTATTACATTTACACATTGTCCCAAGTTTTCTTGAATGTACAATGTTTCATAATATATTCTCTTACAGTAATCCTTCATATACTTTATAATACATATTTCATTCTATGCCCTATATCCAAATAATGCATATATGGCCTTGACTTCATATCTTTTCTATTAATGACTTGATCATGTTCTTTATCTCTCTCAATTGCTGTTCTTCCTGACTGTCCTATCCCCACCATATTATAGGACAAAAGCCTAAAAAATGTTTTTTTTAAAGGAGCCTTATACGAAACAAAATGAGCAGTAATGGTTATTTGTTCAACACAAGAAATATCCGGAGCACAGTCTAAAATTATAGAAAAATATTTTGATTCCAGTACCATTTCAAGAATCTTAGTTTCTATTTCATTTGCTATTAGTAAAATAATTTCATTTTGAATTTGTGATTCAATATATCTAGGGAAGTTAGATTGTTGAATTTGTCAAAGTTGTTGTATCATAACATTATTGAATTTCAAAATCATCCGCCCTAATTGTAGAAAATTTCCATTTTTTTCGGTATCGAAAAAACATTATAAAGATTCTCTAAATGCCAGACACTGTTGAAACAGATATTTTATTATTATTATTTATTCAATAATGGAGTCCCAGTATTGTGTTTCACATTTATATAGTCTTTGTTGGAATGCATCTATTGTTGTTTTATTTTTCAAAGCATTCAATGCTTCCAATATTTTTTTCACATTTTTAATGTTATCTGTACTGTACTGATGCTTTTTAAGAATTAACGATAAATTCCTTCAATCACTCACTCCTTTTGTACTGACAATATTGTCTCTTTATTTCTTACTTGTACAGTCAGCAAGGGCTGCAAAATACAGAATTTAATGCCTCTGAATATAGAAGCTTTTGGTAATGCATTTTTTCTCCGTTATTTAATCTTCTACAGTAATAAAATCAAGACAATTTTCTGTTAAATACATCTTGTGGAAATTTGATATTGCTCATTGTTTTGGATAATTTTCAATAAGAAACTGAATATCCTTAATATTTAATTTTTCAGGTCATTTATCAAAATCATTTGATGTAAATAAAAATTGACAAATTTTGTCTTCTGTAAAACTAATGTTGCTTAAAGTCCTTTTCTCTAAGTAGTCTTTAACTTGTTTTTTTGAAGTTGAACAAAAGTAAATATACTTCACTATTATTTGATCCTTTGTTATCGCTTTGGATGTTTTGATCAATCATAAAAAAATTTAAAGATCCCACTAAATGTTTTTGCTAAATTTTACATTGTTTTCGATGCTTATATTAAGCACCTGATAAGCATTTTGTTTTTTAGACAGACATTTTCAAAATTCAGATAAAAAATTTATAAATCAAAATATTTTAAAAACAACTTACTTTAAATTTAAAGTATTAAAAATATTAGAAGTCAAATTGGCAAATGTCACTGTTTTGTTTATCAATGCTAATGAAAAAGGTATGTTTATAATATTTATATTAATGTGAAAAGCGCGATATGATAAACAACTTTATGTTTAGGCATTAAATTAAACAATGATACAAATATCAATAGAGGATTCCAGTTACCAGCTAATATCGATGTAATGAAAGATGAAATATGTGTATCGATAATGAGATTATCCTATGAAATTAATAAAAGTTAGTAATGTAGATGAGTAAATTTTGAAATATTTTAAAATGAAGGATAAAAAAATATATTTTGGCCACTCCCTTAATTTGGCTACCACGTAATGTTCTGGATGAACTGATTAAGGCAGTCATAAAGATAGTAAAAGAATATCTGCAGAAAACCATGGTTTGGAACTTAAAATTTTGCACTTGGTAAGATCTTATCTATATAGTTATTTTAGGATCTTGAACTAAAAATATCTCTAAAACTTATTTTATCTTCATTATTTTGTATACTTAGTAATAATTGCAAATACATAAGCAACAATTTTATATAGTTATTTTTAATAAATTATTAACTTATTTTGTTTTATTAATCCATTTAGTTTGTGTTTGCTTAACAAACTCAATCCAAACATTATGCTATTAATATCCACAACCCTAAGAAATTATGCAATCCACTGGGAGATATGCAGCAATAATGGTATAATCTATAAATGATCAGGCATTAATAAGTTTTCCAAAAATAAGCTTTCCATTTAAAAAGTTTAGCACCTTAAAGTTTCACTTTTTTAAAAATGAGACTAGAAAAACAAATAAAAAATATTTTTGGGAGAATGTGTACTTAGTTTAATCTGATGCTAGTAATTAAATAAGGTTAAGAATGTTAAAATTGCACCAACTATCAGATTTTAATCTCAAGGTTTATTACAAGTAGATTAAAACCTTTAATATGTATAAAAGAAAAATGTTTTTACTTTTAATTTCAGGGAATCAGAGTAAAATTTTGTTGCAAAGAGAGAATAGTTTGTGTTTTCATGCAGAGTCAAAGCAATCTGCTCAAATTAAAAATGTTTCAAAAGATTTTAAAATTTGATTTAAATTCATAAGTGAAAGTCTCATAGCAATTCCAAGTTTAAATAATTGTAATTAAAACAAACTAATTAAATGAGGACTAAAACCAACTGACTGACAAGATGTCATGTCAATTTTAAAAATGACTGATCTACAAACCGACATGATTTCTAATTATATAAATCTTCAAAAAAGATATCAACATATCAAATATTTGTTGTATTCATATAGAAAGTCACCAGTGATCAGCATAATCTACTTCCATAAAATAACACATTAAAATTGATAAATATCAACCATCTAGAATCAGTGAAGCTCTGATAATTATGCATAAATTTGTGCTTGTACCTTTCATTTATCCACAAATATTTCTGATACCAATGTAGAGAAAGAGATTGTCTTTTATTATAATTTTTTTGAGTTATAAATAAATCTTTGAATGACCTCTTTCCAATAATTTAAATTGATCTCAAGATAAATTTATGTATATTTTCTTATTTAAAGTACTAATGTTTATGCTTATCTATTTAAAGTACTAATGTTTATGCTTATCTATGTAAATGTATATTTTAGTTTATTGAATAAACAAATATGATTAAAGTTTTTAATAGAATTTATAAATAAATGCGAGATCTAATTGTGGAATATATCCATATTTTCTCAATTATATTGTGACAATTTAAATAATAATCAAGTCAAGATATAATAAAACTAAATTCAATCCATTTATTTTACTAAACAAAATTAAATTTAAATAATTATATTACTAAACAAAATTATACTTCAAAAATGTTTATCTAGATTTAATGCGAAAATTTAAGATAATTTTAAATATTTTATATAACTACATTTCGTTTGAATGATAGTTTTGCAAAAAAAAAAAAGACCTCAGGATGAAAAATTTTTTATATCAGCAGGGTATTATTTACACAGAGAAAGTCTATTATTTTTTAAAAATCTGGTTTAATAATAAGTATTCCATATGCAAGTGTTTATCCAAAAACTTTTAAGTTAATTATAGTATATATAGTAGTTACTTTTGACATCTCAGTGTTCTAAAATAACTTAAACAAAAGGATAGCTTTAAATTTCATTTCGTTCATGCATTCTAAGCTGATGAATATTTTCAAATGTTTTAATTATTCATTTGGGCAGTTTAGAGAGGCTTGCATTTTGCCCCATAGGGCAAAGCTTTATTGCATTCACTGTTCTTTCATCATTATCCTAATTAGGCTTTGTGGTTTTCCTATAGATAGTGAACAAGAAAAAAGAATTTCTCTTGGGTATTTATAGGTTATAGTCACATGATTAGTATTATCATCAACTTTGCTCAAATTTTATTTTTTAGCATTTTACGCAAAAAAATTGTCGTTGCTAGAATATGATCTACTGGCAGCAATTAAATTCAAAATTAATAAGTAAATTGTTCAATTTAAAAAAGTAAATAATTTTTTTAAATTTTATTTTAAGAAACATTAACTCTATTCACTCACAAAAAGAAAGTAAATAGTCATTAATAACTGAGGAAAAGAAGCAAAATAATTCTTTTACTTATATCGCTATTAAATGCTAAACTGGAATTATATGAAATCCGTATATGATATAGATTGCTGTAAGTTTTCCGGCTTAAGTAACAATGCCATAGGGATGAACATCATTTCTGGAGCCATGAAAGCACAGTGACTTCACTTATCTATTGCCACAAAGCCTAAAGAAACATCTACTATCTTTGGAGAAATGCCTGCGTATGAACCAAGAGAAATCAACTGGAGACGAGCACTGTCTTATTGTTTCCAAGCATGGTTATACCACTTTCCAAAGGAAGTGTGTTATCGTTATCCAAGGAGATCAGTCTTAAAAAGGATGAACTGATAATATGAAGGATATTCCAGCAAACTCATCAGATTTTAACCAACATAATTGATTGGAAATCTTGATTTTTGTTTTCTATTATTATTATTATTTAATTTCGTTTCTATACTTGGAAGCAGAAGTGTCCAAATCTCGGAAAGGTTCATTTTAAGAATAAGAAGGGTGGGAAGCAGTTAAGATTTAATTAAGCATTTTTTTTTGTTTTTAAATAAAATTTAGGTCAGCTTGTTTTCTGACATACTAATGGAGAATGAAAGGAAGTAAGATTTTGATAATATCCGTTAGTGGTTCATTATTAACTAATATGTTGGGTGTTTTTTTTCATTATAATTGATCAACATTCTTGTGTGGATGTTCTTTCCTAATAATATTAGAGGTATTCATGGATAAGGAAGGGTCCTCAAGAAGATCGATAACCATCAACATGAACTGGGCAAGGATAATCATTTAAATGTGACTGTAACTAATATTGATTTAGCCAGTTAGATTCGCGGTCTTATAAAAAAAAATTTTTTTTTATATGTATGCATTTGTAAGTAATTGGTAAAAAAATAAATGAATTTCTACCATGGGTTGGGGATAAGGATTTTCATTATTTTAAATAATAATATGGTAGAAGCTCATCCTTGACATAGGTGATTATATAATTCACTATTGTTAAACTATTTTGTGTTTTTTTTTTTTTTGTTGTCATTCAATAAATGTTATAGAATTTATTATTTTAATTTGATCTCTAGCTCATCATCATTATTATTACTAGTATTATCTCAAATAGGCATTCACACCAATTAATATAACAACCTTGAATATGTATACGCACACACACACACCTTATTCTATGTGCAGTGATACTACAGAATATTTAGAGTTTAGATAATCAATCGTCATTTATATAGAGATGCAATAGTTACTGACCAGTGTAATTTCATTCCCTGTTAAGCAAGTCTAAAGCAATTATTTTCCGAGTTTGAATACTGTGGTATAACGGAGCCAGCAAGGAATGAGAACTGGATGAACTAACCCAAATTGTGTCTAAGTTAATAAAAATATACAGAGCTACTCTATTGGAAGTAGATACAATCATAGGTTATGTATTTTATTGCATAATCATTTGCATCCTATCGAATATCCAAAATCCGACAATAGTAAGATACACTCCCCTCTATCCCGAGTAATCCTCCGGCCCATTACAATATATTGAAAATTATTTCTTCTCATGTCTTTTTTATTTCAGAATAGCATTTATTAAACTTATTAAAAGAGGACAATTCATTAAATGATATGACAAATTCCAGACATTTTTAAATAATAAGAATATGAATATTTAATGTTTATTAAGGATACTTGGGCTGCAGAAAGGAGTTTGCTATTAACTGAAAGGAGACCCTTTGATTCCTCTTGGAGGCCTTAAAGGAACCGAGCAGGGCAAATTCCTAATGTCCACTCCATACGTTCTTGTCGTTGCAGCTGTTATTACTATGTGATTATTCATATAGTATACGAACATGGATGGGCTGCTCACCAACATGCATTAGCCAGCGTGGTGAGTTTATTGGCTTTTTACCTCTGAGTTTAAGATCGAAAAACACCATGGTCTTTCTTCTCAGTGCCTGATAAGGCAGAATGAATGTTTGTGTAAATGATAAATATTTTTCCAATACATATATACAATTATGACAGACAAAAATAAAGTATGGCCCTTATTCCCAGGAGGCTGTAAAGTCACCAACCAAGGCAGTGGTTGGTGGCTGAAGGCGGAGGGTGCTAAGAATCCCCTGATTGCGGACCCAGGCTGCCATTTGATGACGACTTTTTATTTAGGTACTTACAACTGCAGATCACTTTCAAGTGAAGGAAGATTGCAAGAATTAGAAGAAGAACTCTCTTATATTAAATGGGACATTATTGGACTTTGTGAAGTTAGAAGAAAAGGTGAAGAGACAATTGATTTAAAAAGTGGACATATACTCTATTATAAAGGCACAAATATTGGAAATACAAGTGGAGTAGGATTCATTATAAATAAAAAGTGGAAGAACAATATTGTGGAGATTGATGGTGTATCGGACAGAGTGGCAAGATTAGTTATACAACTTAATAGCAGATACCAAATGCAGATAATTCAGGTTTATGCCCCAACAAGTTCTCATAGTGATGAAGTAGTAGAAGATTTTTATATGGATGTACAAAAGGCTTTTGATCAGAGTAAACAACATTTTAAAATTGTTATGGGAGACTTTAATGCTAGAATTGGTAAACAAATGAAAGATGAAAGTGCTGTAGGTAATTTTGGTTATAGTAATAGAAATGAGAGAGGACATAGACTTGTGGAGTTTGCAGAAAAAGAAAAACTTTATATTATGAATTCTTTTTTTGAGAAAAATGTTAAAAGGAAATGGACATGGAAGCATCCAAATGAAGGTACAGCAGAATTGGATTATATTTTGACTAACAGGAAATACATATTTCAAGATTGTAATGTTCTTAATAAATTTAACACAGGAAGTGATCATCGACTAGTAAGGTGTAAGATACGTGTTAATGTGAATCTAGAGAGACAAAAATTATTAAGAAAAACAATATTTACAGTTGATATTCCTAATCTTCAGAAACATTCTAATGAATTTAAATTAGAACTTACAAATCGGTTTCAAGTATTAGTAGATTTTGAACATGATTCAGATTTGAATGAAATTAATATGAAAATAACTGATACACTTTTAAAAACTGCAACAAAAATAGCTGGTAGAAAAAAGCAGCAATTGACCAATAAAATTTCTACTGAGACTAGAGAATTTATGAAGAAAAGAAGGAATATGAAGATATACAAAAATGATGCATTAAAAAGAATTGAATATCTCGAATTTTGTAAAATGGTGCGGAAAAGAGTTGAAAATGATATAAGAAAGTATAACTGTGAACTAGCAAGGAAAGCTGTAGAAGAAAATAAAAGTCTTAAGAATGTAAAACAACATATTGGTATTGGTAGGAAATTTATATCTGCAATAAGAAAAAAAGAGGGAATTGTTACTAAAAAGAGAGATGACATCATGAAATTGGTAGAAGATTTTTATCAAGAATTATATAGTAATAAAGAACAAGTACCTCCTATATCTATTACATCTTCCGAATTGCCCAGAATTTTAAATGAAGAAGTGAGATACGCAATTAAATGTATGAAGAAAGGAAAGGCTCCAGGTAATGATGGAATTATAATTGATATATTAAAAGAAGCAGGTGAAGAAATAGAAAAATTTTTAGCAAAGTTATATACCAAATGTCTAAATGATAAAGATGTACCGGATGATTGGAAGAATGCAGTAATAATATTAATATTTAAAAAAGGTGATAAAGAAGATATTAGAAATTACAGACCTATCAGCCTTTTATCAGTTTTATATAAAATTTTTACCAAGATAATTACAACTCGTCTACAGAGAACATTGGATTTCCACCAACCAAGAGAACAAGCTGGATTTAAAAGTGGTTTTAGTACAGTAGATCATATCCAGGTGTTGAGAGAAGTTATAGAAAGGACGAATGAATATGAGTTGTCATTATGTTTTGGATTTGTAGATTATGAAAAGGCATTTGATTCTATAAACATTTCTTCAGTGATTAAAGCATTGGATCATCAAGGTATAGATCCAGGATATTGTCATATTTTGAAGAATATTTATAAAAATGCAACAGCAACAATTAGATTACATAATGATACTGGGAAAGTCAACATTGAGAAAGGTGTAAGACAAGGTGACTCCATATCTCCAAAACTTTTTACAGCAGTGCTGCAAGAAGTATTTTGTGGATTAAAATGGGAAACTAAAGGAGTGAAAGTAAATGGAGATTATTTAAGTCATTTAGATTTCGCAGATGATGTAGTTGTTTTTGCAAATAATGCTTCAGAGCTGCAGGATATGTTGCAGGAATTATCAGATGAAAGTAGGACTAAAGATAAATGTTAAAAAGACTAAAGTAATGTTTAATCGATTTGCTCAAAATATGAAAATAAAGATTGATTATGATGAATTAGAAGAAGTTAACAGTTACAAATACCTTGGTCAGATTATTAATACAGATGGAAACATAATGGAAGAAATTAATCATAGAATTAAACTTGGTTGGAGTGCTTTTGGTAGAAATAACTTGATACTAAAAGGAAATATGCCTATGTGTTTGAAAAGGAAGGTTTTTAACAAATGTGTTTTACCAGTTCTTACTTATGGATCTGAGACTTGGACACTTAATAGAAGAGCAATACAGAGACTTCAGACCACTCAAAGAAGTATGGAGAGATGCATGTTGGGAGTAACAAGAAGAGATCGAAAACGCAATGTATGGGTAAGAGAACAAACAGGTGTTACTGACCTCATTGAAAAAATTAAAAGATTGAAGTGGAGTTGGGCTAGACATATTGCTAGAAGAGATGATAATAGATGGACAATTGAAATTTTAAACTGGATTCCAAGAGATTGTAAAAGACCCAGAAAGAGACCACATGTGAGATGGATGGATGAAATAAGAAAGTGTGCAGGGGTGATGTGGAGAAGAGAAGCTAAAGATCGGAAAAGATGGATTAAACTTGGAGAGACCTTCATTCTGCAGTGGATTGATAATGGTTGATGATGATGATGATGATGAAGGAAACTTGTAAAAGATAGAGAAAAGTATAAAAAATAAATATTTTTTTTACTTCTCTTTCTTCAGTAATTCTATTTATCTATTAGTTTTTAACTTTTTTTTTTAAAAAAAAGAGATAAATAAAAATTTTAAATAATGTTTATTAGTTTTTTTTAAAACACATTTTTGTTAAAGAATGCTGTTTTTAATTAATTAAAGTTGACTTTTTTTTCTTTATCTCTCTAAAAAAAAGTAATGTTTTAAAACTAGAGTATAATTAAAGGAGTACCTATTTTTAATAATTAAAAAATAAAGAAAAAAACGTGGAAATATTTTTTTTGTAAAAATATAATCAATTGGTCAGGGTTTATAACTGTCACTTTTAAGATAATGTGTGATTGAATAGATAACAAGACTGTAACCAAAAACATAAGATGGGGTGGGGGGGGGCAGGAAAAGTCATTAAACTTCAGTATCTAGTTGTAATATTCATTCTTGATCCAGCTGTTAAAAATAAAACAGCAGAAGTTCAGCTCTTGCTAGAACAGCAAAAAGATAAGTTTGTAGTTTGAAATAAGATTAGCCTCACTATTAATTGCTAAAAAAAAAATTTTTTAAATGGACTTGAAGAAAATAAATGTGCTAAACTTTAGCCAAAGCTAATCATCATCAATCCAACATGTACCCTGTTGCACTAAAAGAAAGTATAGAATACTCCTGGGAGAAATTGCAAAAAATTTGGGATTTCCATCAAAAATTCAGCTTATGCTAACCTGCCCAGGAAATCTGAGTGATAATTATTACATAGTATAATGGATAAATTTAATCTGTGTTAATCTATTCTGGAAATATGTGTTAATTTGAAAATTAATATAATTATCAACTGATAATTTGAAGTTACAAGAAGTTAATGGAAATTTTTTAATGGAAACAATGGATAAATCCAACTTGTACTAACTTATTCTGAAAATTATTATTATAATTTTAAATTCAACATTTTTGAAGAAACAAAAAAAAATTAACATGAAAACACACTAAAATTATAACTACAAAAAAAATAAATAAATAATAAAATCCAAGGTAATAAGGTACTATAATGTGCACATCTATATTTACAAATAATTTCTAATATAAGTAATAATGGATAATTTTAAGTTTTTTTGTTGTTGAAACCATGAATCAGATTAGATAATCTAAATTTTTTATCTTTTATCATGAAAAAGGAAAATAACTTTGTTAAACTAAATGTTAATTAATCTAATAATCAACAGGTTAATCTTATTTGCTGTATAAAATTATATATATATTTTAAAGAAAATGTGTTAGATTTGGAATTGCTGTATTATTATATTATATTTTTTATTTATTATTCACTGGTTAACTTTATTTAATAAATGATAAAAAATAAGTGTTTATGTTTACTCCTCAAGCTATATGTTCTATGAATTAGTAATGTGACTTGATTTCATGATAGCAAGGTGCTTTAAAAGACTTGTAGTTGATCCTCATAAGTCTATTTAAATTAAGATGGACTAAGCATATATATTTATATTTTTTGTTCACAATCAGTCCCTAGGATCTTTGTGATCCTGAGCTATCCAAATTCTCTGTTTGGTGCAGAAATCAAGATTACTTTTAAAGTCCATTCACAGCTCTAAATTTATACAAATTAAAAATTAGTTTATAGAATGTCTGTACATTCATGATAACAAAGGGCCAGAGCATAGATGATAAGCATTATCATGATCCCATTTTCTAGGATAGATTTTTTAGCACTTGGTGTGCACATGCAGCAGATGATTGTTTTTATATTATGCTGTGGCATTGACTAGATAATTAGTCTAAATGACATTGAACCTTTTAACTCTAGTCAAAAGGAATGAATGATCATTGTTCATGTTTAATGTTGGTGATATAACATTATTTATTTTCAAGAATGAATGCTGATTTTTTCATGCTCTTTACATTTCTTGATGACTTATTCAGTGACAATATTATATTTAATGAGGATAATGCTGGGTAGCCATGTCTTCATAATTACTGATTCTTTCATTCTGTTACAATATGTTCATATTTTACTTTTATGTTTTTAATGTATTTTAATTTGAATAATATTCACTGAATGGAGTTTATATAGAATAGTTTGTCATGTGATTGTAAAAAAAGAAAACACCATGATAACATTCTTATAAAAAATAAAAATCTGGATATGTTTTATATATTTTAAGTTTGAAATATGACTATCTGAAATAAAAAGATAATATGCACAAAAATTAATTAAATTGAAAATTTAATTACTTTTGAATAAATTACTATGTCTAGAAGAGCTGATATTTCAATATTCATTAATTTAAATTATTTTCAATTTAATAATAAAGATGCTATCTCATTTTATTCCTTTTTTGACAATCATTTTTTTAAGTCAGGTTTTTTTGCAAAAATAATAAAAAAAATGCATTACTAAAATTGTTTTAAAATTATTTCAATTTTTTTTTTTTTTTAATATAGATTTTTATTTAAATTCATTGAATAATTTCTGCCATGCATTATTCGATATCCATGTGGCCTAAACCAAAAGTTATAAAAACCTCTATCAAAAACAGATTCTGAAATTTCACAAATACAAGAATATATAGCTTAAAAAAAGGTATTGCCTTTTAAGTGAGAAAAAAAAAATCCTTATTTTCAGATGTCTTGACACTGAAATTTCAACACCACAAGCCAAAAATTTTATTTATTTATTCTGTATTTAATTAACAATTATCTGAAATTTAAATAATTTTTCATTTACTTCTGAAATTTCATTATTAAACTTTTTAACTCAAGCAAACTTTACTTAAAAATAATAATCTTAGTTCAAAATAAATAAATAATCCTATACATGTAAATTTGAAAAACTGTTTAAAATTTTTTAGATATTTTTTATTTACAATTTAAATAAACAAAAAAAGTTGTTTCCAGAACAATTAAATTCTTAAAATGTGCAAATTAGTAATAAACTATTAAAATGAGCTTCTACCTGAAAGTTTTCTTTTTTCCAAAGCTTGAAAACTGTTTACATTTTGTATGGTTAACATTTTTTAAAAAAGTTAAAAATCTATTTAATGTTTTATCTTCATATGCATGTTTAATTATTAAATATTGATTTTATTAACTTTTTCACATTTTACTCTGTTTTATAGTTTATCATCATTAATGAAAACAACAAGGATTTCCCAATATTGAAATATCTTCAAAATGCTCATTATACTAGGAAAAATATTTCAAACTCATTAAATCATTCATCTAATTATAAAACTTATGCCAAACCAAGCAGCTATAATTTTATAATTTTTGGAGGATTTTTTTTTTTGGCCAATTTTCCAATAATTTTATGTTTATATTTTTCCCTCTTTCTTTATGATTGAATAAAATGTTCCAGAAGAGAAATCAAGAAAAATAAAAGGATAATAAATATTTATTATATATATAATCTTTTAGATGCCTTAGTTTTTTTTATTATACAGTATTTTATATTCTATCGACAATCAGTCAGTTCATTCTTAATAAAGAATTATAGACTAAACAAAAGTTTTTCAAATGTCCGCTTATGTGTAAATGTTTTAAATTAAAATCACAGTGAATTTAATAAAAAAAAAGATTATCTGGAAATATTATTAAAGCTTTACAGTTACTTAAAATGTATGGTTGTTTAGATTTTATTTACACTGTTATACTTGAAAATATCATGGCTACCAAAACTTTAGTTGGTACCAAATTTAAATAGTTATATAATAAATTTTTGCCTTTGCTTATTTTTAGTGGAGATATTTATTGATGTAATAAAAGCTTGCATTTAGTAGTACATCTGCACCTTTGAGATAAAAATTGCTCTTTAGTAGAGATAATCTTCCAATATTTTATTGTACATTACTTTAGTTAAGGGGCACTTTTGAGATAAAAATTGCTCTTTTAGTAGAGATAATCTTCCAATATTTTATTGTACATTACTTTAGATAAGGGGATTTGAACTCAGACCTTCAAGCTCCCTTTGGTCATCCACTCCATCTTATACAGCCGATACACATGATCACATACATGCGAAAAAGATTAATGATTTCCAATATACGTATTTCGTGCTGAACCAGCACTCATCAGTTAGTCCGAATCATCATCTCCCACACATACATATAATCAGTGCTCAGTTTATATTAAGATAGTAAATCTTCAAATTTAATGGACAGGCTTCAATCTTTTCCACTCTCCCAAATCTTAAGCCAGCCATATCAATGAAAATCTGATGATGGCATGTTCAAAGCCCTTGTTTGCCAAATTGTGTTGTGGCAAACAAAGGCTTTGAACATGCTATCATTAGATGGCTTTAAGAGTTAAAGAATAGAGAAGATTGAAGCCTGTCCATAGAAATTTGAAGATTTTCTATCTTAATATAAACCAAGCCTTTATTATATATATAAACCGAACCTTGATTATATATATATATATATGTGTGGGAGATGATGATCTGGACCAACTAATGAGTGCTGATTCAGCATGAAATATGTATATTGGAGATCACTTATCTTTTTCGCATCTATGTGGTCATAGGTATCGGTTGTATAAGATGAAGTGGATGAAAATTTCAAATCCCCTCTAATTATATCTAGCTTAAAGTATAAATACTATATTCAGCTTGTATTCTGCCCATCCCTCTTCTGTGTATTTAAATTGACTTAAGGTCCTACATATAAAGGGTAGGATTGATTTACGGTCAACATGGGTCTGTCAGAACAAAATTTGGAAAACAAGAGGTTTGAACTTGCCATCAGATTTTCAATGATGAGTGGAGACGTTTTGAACATGCCATCATCAGATTTTCAATGATATGATGGCTTAAGAGTTGGAGACGATTGAAGCTTATCCATTAAAGTTTGAAGATTTGCTATCTTAATATAAACTAAGCACTAATTATATATATATATGTGTGGGAGATGATCCAGACCATATTGGAGATCATTTATCTTTTTTTGCATGAATGTAGTCATGTGTATCAGATGTATAAGATGAAGTGAATGAATAAAGGGAGCTTGAAAGTCTGGGTTCGAATCCCCTCTAATTACATCTAGCTTAAATTATAAAATACTATACATATATTTAAATATTACTTTTGTTAAGGAAAAACCATAATCTCAAGCATATTATTATATGACCATGATAAAAAAGGGCTTTAATACCACTAACAATTATTATTGAAATATTTTAAAAATAAAACGATTAATTTTTTTGGCAGCACTAATACATTACTAAGCTTCTATATTTTTAAAATGATGTATTTTGAACTATGTGAAGTTGCTGAATATTTATGCTCACTATGATATATTATATACTTTTTGATATTAAGGTAAGGCAATCTTTTAAAATCACATGTATGGCTTGTGAAAAATATTCTTTTTAATGCACTTGATAATCATTTATTTCAGTTCACATTATGACACGATATTCTTGTTACAGAATAGTATGCTAGCTTTAATATAAATCAAGTACATAAATATATGTTTTGCGCTAACATATATACATGCATTTTTTCACATATAAAAGCTTTTGCATAGTGGTAATTATTTAAATATTATTCTTTGTTTAAAAGATAAATTTTGGAGTGAATTAAAAATAAAATATTTTCTTTTATTATAATAGATAACTAAAAATACTATATTATTATTTTTTTATTAGCCAAGACATCTGTGATAAATCAAACAGAAGTCTTAAAATTTCCATAAGTTTGAAAGACATGTATTCTGCCGATATTGATTGCATATTCTTTTAATTTATTTTGAGTTCGAATTCATATTTCTTTTAGATATCTCATTAATAAATAATTTGTTTTACTATTTGTTTTCTTAATACTTGTTGAATTTCTTTTAGTGATGATGGATAAAAAATATGCTAGTGTTACAGTGATTAAATCTATCACTGGCACTCTAATCTAATTTCAAGAGTGGTATATTCACTTTATAACATAGATAAATAGGGTGAAGATTCTAAATAAAAATATTATGACATATTACAAGGTTAAGCTACTCTTGAAAATATTTCTCTTAAGTAAAACAATTATTGTGAGAATTTAATTTAATATTTGATTAATAAATGAAGATTCATTTATATCTTTATGAGTTAGATTTGTGTTTTAGAGAGAATTGCTGAAATATGATAAAATTTTTCTTCACACTTTAATTGAGTGGGACAGTTTTTTTATTAATGTATCTTTAAAATGTATAAATTTAGTTGTCCCTCTTAAAAAATCTTCATCATCACTAAAATAACTTGTTATGCTATAGTAAATTTAGCTAGCTGAAAATGAGATCTGTTCTACTTTTAAGTTAAAGTTGTAGTTAATTTGACTGCACCATGTTACTTTATTTTTATCCTCTATGGTCACATTTAGTTTGGCTATAACAATGAGCGGATAAACCAGGTATAAAAATGTTTATATAGTTATAGTGAATTTGCTAACCAATTCAAGATTTATGTTTATATTTTTTTCCTTTCTTATCATGAAAATATTGTTTACAAACATATTAAATATTTTAAGTTTTTTAACTTTTTGAAAAAATAACGCATGTGTGTGTATATAGTAGATATATTAAAAATACATAAGAAATAATAAATGTAAGTGTATATATTTATGGATATATGTATAGTTGTGTAAAAAAAAACAATAATATGATGCAATGGTATTATAACTCTGAAAAAGATGGCTAGACAATCAAAACTGAAAGATAAATAAATAGAATAAAGCATTGTGAAGAGTTCTCAAAGTAGACTCAAATTTGTAAACATTTAATATAATGATATAGAAGAATAAAAAGTAATGAAAACCAAAATATTTAAACTCATTCATATTTTCAAGCTGATAATCATCCAAGCTAAAAGTTGCCTGAATACTTTTTTTCCAACATTAGCTGATAAAGTACATGAGTTTTTTGAATACAGGCGATCCTTGACATGACATTCGTACCTAATTGTTTTCTGAAACATGTATGAAAATTGAAATATACGAAAATAGAGCAATGTAAAAAAAACATCAAAAAGTGGTTTAAAATATTTATTTTTTAATGAGGTATATTAGCATATACTGGAAAATCGTCTACTTTTTTTAAATTTATTACCTTAAATTTTATTACATTGTTAAGTGATAAGTTAAATTATTTAAAAGTTTAGTTATACAAATGTAAAATAACAGACAGACACATAAATATATTAAAAATATAAAATAGTTTATGTTAAAGAAATCAGTCAAAAATAAGAATAGATTAAAGTTTATAAAATTATTAAAAACGTATAAGGATATATAATTATTGGGTTCATTAAAAAATTTGTATGGTAAAAATATTTATAAGTAAATTACTTGTTTATTTTTCAGAAAGTTTAAATTTCAAAACTCTTTTCATTGGGTTTATTAATCTTATTACAATTATATAAATAAAGTGACATATTAATTATTTGCAAGTATTTTTAAATTTGCATAAGCTTTTACTCCTATTCATAATTACATTTTAGATTTTATGTTTTCTGAAGCAGGATTTACTACATGAGAAATAAATTGCTGTGAACACTGATGATAAATGAACCAAAAACCCTGTTAAGTTTTTATGTGATTGATGAGAAAAATTCTCTAAGAATAAAAGTAATCGAAAGACATCTCAAATTAATAAAAATAAATTTCTTACAGATTTTAAAAATAAAATTATTAATACTAAAAAGTTACAACTCAGTATTATATAAAAATGTAAATCATTATTCTGTATATATATGTAAGTGCTGATTGATGATTGTAATATAATAGATGTGCGGATAAGAACAAAAACTTGAATATACAGTACACAAATAACACTTTACCGATTAGTATCTGTTATCAAAAGATAGTTGAATTGTACTCTCCTTTTCTTGATAAAAATTCCATTGCCCTTTGTACGAAATAGTGAATTATATGAAAGTAGAGGACAATCTGTATTAATTATAGTCTTTATAAGTTGCATTCAAATCACTGAAAACATTCAGTTACATATCATCCTTTAAAGTGAGCAAAAATTATACAATTATAAGAATGACATAAAACTAAACATCAAAAAAATCTTGTTTTTGCTTTTAATAGGTTCGAATTAATCTTGCCCCTCTCCCAATCTATATCACATCTTCATGCCTGCTGTATGAAGTCTATGAATTGTAATTATATGTTGAACTATTTGTATCATCTAATATTAATTGCTAAATGTTTTTTACAAAAAATTCAAACACATTAAATTGTTAGTACTAACAAACAGGTTAGTGTTTCCAATGTTTCAAGTGATATTATTCTCATTCATCTTCAAATATTGCTGTCTTGATCATGAGAATCCTGAGACCTTTAGACTCATGAATATTGAATTTCAGATAATGTTCCAATCAAAAAGACTATTCTGTCAAAGGCAAGCCAGTTTTATTACTGAGGGTTCTCTTGATTTTGCACTTTTTCCTTAAGGTAAAGGTTAGTGAATGATTTCTAAATATGAAATATCACATTAGGTTAATTTATAGAGATATTTGCCATTGTCAAGTGAGCAGTTTCTTTAAATTTTCTTCTGTCTAATATGTGTCTTTTCCTAAGTGAACATATATTCATTGGTACATGATTTGCTACTTTAGATACATTTCTTTTTACTTTTCTAATTAAGTAAATGGCTTTTTAATTGCTTCTCAATGGTATGACTGGTTTAATCAATATACTTTTTCCCATATTCACATAGTATTTCATAGATGAAGTTTTGTTTTCCAGCATTTCAAATTTATAGGTTTTGGAAAACTAGTTTGATATTATATTGACTGCAGAATTTTTTGATTGTCTGCTATCCCTAGTATATATGGATACACTACAAATCCAATAATTGTTTTTCCTTTGAAATTTCTTTTTGTTATATAATTAAAGTTTTCTTAATGATAACCGATGGATAACTATTTTTCATGAGAGTTTATTCTATGTAGATCTTTTCTTTTTCCAAGTTACTGATTTCTAACAAAAATTTTTGCACTGTTCTATAGTAATAGTATCAATGTTTTGTGATTCTGGCATGGTTGGATGTTATGTGCTAGAGGAAATTTTGTTACTTGTACATCCTAAGAATGCCAATTTTTATTTTTGTTCTGATTCCATTGTGAATAACAGATCAATACAAAAAAGTAGCAAAACATTTTATACTAATTATAGAAACAAAATTACAAACAGTACTGATTTAGAAAAAAATAAATTAACATCATATATAAGCAAATTGCCCCATTTTTATGTTCTATCTAAAATCCATAAGGATCATGCTCCATTATGATGCACTATCAGTTCTAGTAACTCATACTTGTCAAAATTTCTTAATATTTCTTTTCAAAGTTCTTAGTTCTTTAGTATACAAGATAATTTTTCTCAGGGGTTCTAAAGAATTTTATAAAATTGATCAAAAACATAAAAACAGAAAAAAATGACACATTGCTAAGCACTGATGAGAGAAGCTTATTCATAAATATACTCTGAGATGAAGCATTATATATTATAAAATGATTAAATAACAATAATAGCTTACAAGCCAAAATAACTTTTCCAACTGATAGTGTAATGAAATTCTTAACATTCTACATAATAATAACATATTTTCAATACAATATGCAATTCCTCCGACAAAATCAAGGGTACAACTGTTTCCTGATTATCAACATTTACCATTATCCACTTATGTTAAAGAAATAAATATTTTCGAAACATATCAATAATTATCTCTTTCAATTACATTCACAATAGAATCAGAACAAGAAAGAAATGATATTCTTAGATGTTTTTATGACAAGACTACCTCATAATAAAATTAAATCTACACCTAACAGGAAGCCAACACCCACAGAAAAAGATTTAGCATATTCATCCAATCATGACTATAACACAAAGCATGGGGTTATTCTATCACTATAGTACAGAGACAACAAGTTTGTTCACAAATCGTGATTTGGAAAAAGACTTACTTGGAACAAACTCTCAGGAGAATAATTATTCATCAGCCACCATTAACAAAACCTTAAATAAATAATAAAAAGAAATATATCAAAACAAAATAAAAAACATCTCTTATTTATAGTAACCATGATATATAATAGTACCAGTAAAGGAATCATCATAAACCTAATCAACAAGTCTGTAAAATTATTTGTTAAAAGAAATATTCCATTTATAAAAGAAGTAATATATAGGGTATATGAGCACAGATTTTCACATGACCCACCACTCTCCACACTATCTCATAACACTGATACACTTGAACACATATATGTTGAAAAGATAAATAATCTATAGTTGAATTAAAGAAAAAAACATTTGAAAGTGAAATATATATCCAAAGGCCAACTAACTATACTACTAAATGTATAATTACATTGCAGATAAACAAGTATAGCTTATATGTATTCCTCACACTCTAAAAAAATAGCTTATATGTATTCCTCACACTCTAAAAAAAAATCATGTGATACATTGCTGAAAGCATCTTTAAAAATAAAATAATAGATATAAAATGATAATACTAAATTTTACTACTATATATAAATAAAACAAATACGAAATATGATATATTTACTATCTTACTAAAGATTAAAAAATTTTGAATTGTTACATTTATTCAATAAACATTTGAATTTATATTTTACTAAATAAAAATTAAATCCAAACTGACCACAATTTATCGGTTTTAAATGGTGAAGTTCTTGAAAAAAACTGTTCTTATTTTTAATATAACGAAGATCCCAAAATTTTACTGTTTTATCCACTGAGGCGGAAACTAAAAGCCAATCTTCCCTAAGGCTAAATTCTGTATGGTTGATTTTCTTTTTATGCAGTCTTAAAGACCATATCTATAAAAAGAATATAAAAAGAAAACAAAATTCGATAAAAAAAAAAAAAAAAAACACTAAATTTTAAAGATTAGTTTATTTTAATTATGTACAATAATTAGTTTATTTTAATTATGTACAATAAATTTATGTATAATAATATATATAAATTGGAAAATTTAAAAAGTGTAGTTAAAATATTTTTTGTAAATTTAATTTGCACACTAAAAAATTCAATAATAGTAAATTTGTTTTCATATATTAATCTTTATATGTATATATTGTTCCATTTATATATATGGTACAAGAGTATTGGTATTGGAAAATCCTGACTATTAAAAAAAAAAGAGAAAAAATCATTTGTATAAATTTTATTATTTTTTTTTGTTGTTGATATAAGTTATTTCTTTTTATTTACAATGAGAGATTATATATTAATAAGAACATACCCAGATTGCTAATCAAGATAAAATCTGAAGGGAAGTAATTTTAATAATAAGAAAATGCTAATTGCCTTTAATTAAAGATGGCCACTGAGGGAGTTATCAGAAATGGACTTTGCAAATCAAAATTCCAAAGAAATGTTAAAAAGTAATTGGTACAAAAGAAAAGAGTGAGAATAGAATCTGTGCAGTAGACGAAAATTGGTGAGATATATAAAAAAAAGAGATTGTTGGAAGGGGACTTGTCTTGTTTTTTTTTGGTTGTGGAGAGAGTCAATGCTTGAGAAATGAACTTTATATTGTCCCAAGTGACACAATAGAAATGTTTTATCAGAGATTTACTTGTGTGTTGAACTGTCATGCAATGTCTGAATAGAAACAGAGCATCCACCAATATGTCCTTTCTGTATTAAGTCTAAACCAATGCCCTGATTTGAACCGTCACCTTTCCTAAACCAGAAGCTGAATAACTTTGCAAGAACAAAACCCATATTCTAAACCATGAGATTTCTTCAGACACAAAACCATGCATGGTACCTTATTAAGTAATATCTAGACTATAAAAAAAACTTACTGGCAAGATAAATCATTATACTATCTGAGAGTGTTTAAACATAACCTTAGAATGAACTAACTGTTAAAAATAAAGATACTAAACAAAAAAGAAAAGTTTGAGAAGTGAATGGATTCTCAATAAAGAGACTGATTAAGTTACATTAATATTCCATATAAAATATTAATTACTTGCTTATTATATATCCTATCTGTTTAATGTATGTGTGTTTCTGTTAATACTTATTTATTATTAAATTTATGTGTAGATTCAATAAATCGCTTTTCATGATATAATTTGTTCATTGTATATATTTTTTTTGTTGTTGTAATTATTCAGTTATGCCAACAAACTAATTTGAGATTATCTGATTTTTTTTTACAATGCCAATACTGCTTTATAGGTTATAACCTTGGGAAATTACTATAAAAAAAAAGAGAAAAACTAAGTCCCAAAATTAATTGAAACAGTTACATTTATTAATTGCTCCGGGTCAGTGGGTTATATAACCCTGGCACTGACTAAATAAATTAAAAACTGGTGTGGTGAGCAATTAAATAATAATAATAAAAAAAAACCAATAATGAATTAGGTGAGTTAATCTGGAAATGTAGTTACATTCTGTGAAGATCTCTAATATCAAGAATGAATAAATGCAGATGTAACTTGATTAACAAATACATTAGCAATCTATAATGTATAAAGCCTAAATTCACCAAAAATGGTACAATGTCATCCAAAGACGGTGCTTATGAGCCACAATGGCAGCACAAATGCGAGACCTCGAAACCCAGAGCCGGAGAATAATTATAGAGTAGTAATTTGAAAGAAATAAAAGTTATAGTACCATAATTTAAAGGTTTTCTGTCCTTCTCAAAAGAGGTAGAATAGGGAAAAATTTTAAAGAAGCAGTTAGTTTGAAAAGAAACATTAGTGCGCATGTTTGAACAATAAAAGTTAGAAATTAGATATTTCAATAAAATAAAAGTGTACTTCATGCGATCTAAAAAAGTCAGTAAATACTACTTGATAATACAATGAAAGATAAGTAGGTGAAAAAGAATCACCAAAGATATATATAAAATTAAAAAATATGGATAAATTCAGTTTGAGATCTGGGTGTGGGAAAGGGCATATATAGACAGAGATAAGGTCAATAAGGAAAAATGACAATAGGGATTGGAATGTTAATAATAATTAGAAAAGAAATAAAGGAAGTATTAAGTTTTGCAAAAAATTTTTTTGACAGTTCAAGTGATAAAAAAAGGAAAAACAGTTGTTTAAAATTTTATTTTTTCTTTTTGAGACTAGAAAAATCAATAAATGGGGGGATTCAGAATTGGCCTTTTTGAGATTTTTTCTTTTTTTGTCCTTTTGGTACGTCTTTTATATCAGAGAAATAGAATTTAGAGAAAGTTATATCCACAAATGATAACAGTGTATGGAATTATGAAGTGGAAAATATACTACAATTATGGCGGACAATAGCAAAGTAGAAAATAAAGAAGATGTAGAGTCATTGTTAAGGAAAGTGCTAAATGAATTAATGGCAGATTTCAAAGAGAAAATAAAAAAAGAATTAACAGAGTTTAAAAAAAGTAAAAACTGAAATGGGTGAGATGATTAAAAACATGAAAGATGAGATCAGGATAGAACTTAAGAAAGTGAAAGAGTAGTAAAAGTAATAGATGAGAAAGTAGGGAAAGAGCACTGAACCCATAGTATTAGAATCAGATAAGAAAGGAAACCAAGAGATAGGAAAACCTGCAGAAAGTAAAGAAAATGTGCTGAACACAATAAATCCGTTCTTAAAATTAAAATTTTTCTATGGGAATGAAGGAGAATTGCCAATGGACCACATAAATAGTCTTGGAGATACTTTTCGGTAAATGTGATGTCCGAAGGTGTTGATGATGGCCATTAGTCATTTACAAGGAGTGGCGCAGGCATGATGGAAGTCCCTGTTTGAAAAACCAGACAATTTTACCCTGTATGGGCAAGCCTTAACAAGAAGTTATTGGAATGAAGACAACCGGGAAAGGTTTAAAAATAAGATGGCACAAGAAAAATGTAGACCTGAAGAATGTTATGTGCAGTTTTTTAGAAAACAAGTAGCTCAGTTGCAGGTACTAACAGAATGTCAGTTAACAGAGAAACAAATCATCAAGATTACATGTAGGAATTTTCCCAACTCAGTGGGACATCTATTGATAGGCACCAGTTGTGAAACAGTCAAACAAATGCAGAATTGCTTAGTGGGTTTGACAGCAACAAGGCTGGGGGTGAAGAACAGAATGTGAAATATATACATAAAATTCTGAATCGTAGGAGTGAGGTCCAACTTAATACCCTAATGGTTACAGGCAGCCCTAGATATGGCAGCAATGGTAAGAAATCTCCGACTAAAGTAAAAGAGAAATTAACCCACACTAGATCACTGTCCCCAGGGGAAAAATTCAGAGACCAGGATGGATACCTGGAAGGGGGCCTTGATGTAAAATGGAGAGACTGGTGCAAGCAGCACAGGGAAGGGGATTGATCCCTATCACCTTTCCCAACATCGAGTTATCCAGCCAGATAGCAATAGATGATAATCTTGGATGGTTCTCACCCTGCAGACTTGAGATATGTCCCCAACAAAATGAGTAAGTAGATTGGTATTGGATTAAAATAAAAGAAAAAAAAAGGAAGGAGGAGAAAAAAAATGTATCTATAGCTAGGATAATTTAGAAAATATGGCTGATGTTGGACCAGTGGGGCATGGCAGGTAAATAAAGTGGGGAAATAATAATTCTATAATCCATACACATTGTTTGTACATGGAGACCATCTTTAATTGCTTGTCAGCCTATTTGTAGCAGGGTTCCAAAAGTGGGATGCGGACAAAGCCCCTTTTGAGCAAAGTAAGTCTCACAAGTAATGGCTGAGTGATGCTTCAAAGTGAGTAGACTCGGATTTCTCATTTATGTGTGTTGTTTGGAACCTATGAAAGTGGGAACAGCTCCCTTTTGAGGTAGCTGTATTTAACCCTAAAAATTACGTACTTGATACCCACCTCCCACACGCAAATGATACAACGTAATTCTATCAATGACGTTAAACAAAAAGAATTGTGAATTACGAATAGATAAAATTCATTGAGAATAAAATAGACAAACCCCTATTTTATTTTTGTCCTGATTCCTGGAGTTATTGTTCCATTTATATATATATATATATTTTAACACCCACCGATATATATAAAAAACCGCCATTGTTGGCTTTAACCCGAAGCTTCGAATAAAGATATTTGTGAGCATGGTTTGATCCCATCTCACGCGCCAATCTTACCCGTAGATAAGAATTATCTCCTCGAAAACGTACATAAGGGTTCTGGTATGTATATCTGATATGGTAGCGCACCGAACCAGCTCAATCTCAGGGTTTGGGGACGATAGTCTATCTAGAGAACAAAGCTACAACCAAACTAACAATGTCTTACATGTATATTATTATATGCGATAGCCTATTGGATAAAATCCATTAATCTAACCCGGATCTTATCAGAGTTTATTCTATTCAATCATACCCATTACCAATAAATCCCATTTATACCTGCATATAATATTACTATTCAAGTACCCAGCCCATTTATTCTGATCCACACACATATATATATCATTCATACACGCATCAAAATAGTGCAAATATACATATATGAGAGCTGTTTATTTAATGTTGTCATATATTTAAATTTTAAAAGAGACTTAATATAGCAATTAACATTGAGGTAACACTAGTTTCTTTATTAAGATACATTCACTGAACACATTTTTGTGCCACGTCACTTTACCTTAGTTCACGCGATCAAAGACAAGTCCGCATTGATACCTTGCCAAGAAAACTAATCTGGTGGATATAACGGATGACAAACAGTTCCAATGGGGTAGGTCGAGTAGCATATCTCAGAGGTGGAGTAGTTAATTCACTCTCTTTGCAAAAAGGTCCAAATCTTCAAAGATCTTTCGTCACCATTTCTTCGATGAAACAAAATTTCTTTATTTATTAATGCAGTTCGTAAGTCCGCTTCAGGTGAGTTTCACGACGAGTGTCCACTGGGCCGATTAACGAAACCCGCACAATAGAATTACCCCGACATTTTTGGAAAGAAAAAAATATTAAAACTTCTTAAGAAATATTTTACACGTCCTCCTAATCTGGGGTTCAAGCCGCGTCTCTCTCTTTCTTTTTTTTTATATATCCACTCGAGCACAACAAAAAGTTCTTTTGTTTTCACCTTTAACTTTTCAAAAATCTCTCTGCGTATCCGTACGCCACTGACCAGTTCTTCCATTATTCTTCAAAAAAAATACCCACCTGACCAGTTTTCAGACTTCCCGACGCCAGTTATTAACTAAACTGCCTACAGCAATTAACTCATTTCTATTTCGGTCCTCATATGTTCAAGGGATTACTCAACAAAAGAAAACACGTGTTACCGACAATATTAATAAAACTCAAAAAAAAAACTTACGGATAAAATTATCTACGAATAATTAATTACGCTTTATACAGCTCTACATATATAATTGATTGCAACCATCACCGATACTACATACGTATATTGTACACTCGCACATACACTATATTTACATATACCTACACACATAACTTTCGCACTCCTTGTAACAGGGTTCGAATGACCATTTACATATATATATATATTTTTTATTTGTTTATACATAGTCGCTCCACATTAACGCTAGCAATTAGTCATATATCACATACGCGCGTATTCGAACCCGTTTGTTACATACCCCCCTGGTGCGATAGCCTTCAAATACCTTCTGTGTATTTGAACGGCTTCTTAAACGACTCTTCTATCCTTTATCCCTCTCCGGGTTTGCGAAGGGCTTGAGTGACCGGGCGTTATATGACCCTTTTACTCCCTGCCCAGTATCCACCCAAAATGCATGTTTTCCCAGACCTTTTACTATCGTAAATGGGCCCTCATATAAATTGCAAAATTTTTTGCAAATAAACTTTCCAGGTTCGCTTACATGGGGCGTCCTCACCATTACCTGGTCCCCCACCTTAAAGGAGTGTGATGAACTCTTGAAACTCTCCTTTCGTTGTCTGCTCCTGTGAATCATCAGCTGGTAGGCCTGCTGCCTATCTTTTTCTAGATCAATGGGAGTTTCTTCTCTTGGAAAATCAGTCTGGAATAACGCAGGTGCGTGTCTACCAAAATGCAAATGTATCGGAGTGAAGCCAGTAGATTCGTTCACAGCCCAATTCATATAATTTAAAATGTCTGGCAGGTGTTTGACCCACCTTCTATGGTCGGTTTGGATATAAGTACGGAACAACCTACCTAATTCTCGCATCATTCTCTCGCAGGGATTTGACTGAGGGTTACGGATCGAGGTTAACACATGACCGATCTTCAACCGTTCAGTCCATTTCACCCACTCCCTCGAAACGAATGGGGTTCCATGATCCGATAGGATAGTTCGAGGTTTTCCCACTGATGGAATATGCTCCTTTTCCAGGACACGTATCGTATTCCGCGTGTTGGCTTGTGTGATGGGATATGCAGACACTAGTTTAGAGAACAAATCATAAACGACCAGGAGGTATTTCTTTTTATTAAAGGCCGGCAGTGGGCCATAATAATCCACTGCAACGATTTCCTTAGGTCCTCTGGGAATCACGGACAACATCGGAGCTGCATATTTCTTATTTGCGGGCTTAACTCTCTGGCAAATTTCGCACTGCCCAATGACCGCTGCAACCTTGCCACGCATGCCAGGCCAGTAAAACCACCTTCTGATCCATCCTTCAGTCTTCATGATCCCATAGTGGCCCGACCTGCGGTGCATGTGTGCCACCACGGCCGTCCTCATGTGCCACGGGATGACTGCCCTCCATTCTGCTGGATTTTCCTTCACTCTGTATTGTAGCACACCTTGTTCCAATCTAAAATTTTGAATAGTCCGCTTGACCCAACCCCCACTCAGTTTGGCTTCTTTACCTTCCAATTGGTCAATGACTGGCTGAAGTTGGCGGTCTTCTCTCTGAAAGTACTCCAGGTGCCTCAAATCGTTTCCGAGACCTTCATCCGTTCTTAACCCTATGTTTGCTATGTACAAATTCTCAGTACTCAGATGATGGGATTGATTGTCCACCGGATTGCGACTCAGAGTATCAGCTACTACATTGTCAGACCCTTTACAATACCTCACCGTATAGTTGTATTCTTGGAGGTACAGGCTCCACCGTACTAATCTGCTATTTGTGAGGTAGCTATGGTTGATAAACTCCAGACTCTTGTGGTCAGTAACCACGATGACCTCCGAGCCCAGTAATAGTGTTCGAAACTTCTGAAAGGCCCAAACAATGGCCAACGCCTCTTTCTCAGTGGTTGTATAATGTACCTCAGGGCCTTTGAGTAGCCTGCTCAGAAAATATAGTATACCCATCCTTCCATCTTCTTGCTCTTGAGCCAAGGTCACCCCGAGACCATATCCACTGCTATCTGTCTGAACTAGGAACGGCTTTGAAAAGTCAGGAAAGGCCAGCATAACATGTTCCAAGAAACCCGTCTTCACTCTTTGGAAGGCTTGGTCCTGTTCCTCCGTCCACTTCCAATCACTACCCTTTTTTAATAACCTCACCAATGGCTCCATCCGTTCTGCAAACCGTTCTTGGAAGCGGTTGTAAAATGTACACAGGCCCAGAAATGATCGGACCTGCTTCTTGGATCTAGGTTTTGGAAAGTCACGAATAGCTGAAATCTTGTCCGGGTGCGGTTTGAGCCCCTGGGCTCCCACCATGTGCCCAAGAAAGGCCACTTCTTTCTGACACAGCGTGCTCTTATTGATATTTATTTTTATGCCCTTTTTTTCGCATTCTTCTAGAAATAGTCCCACTTCCCGTATATGTTCCTTGATATCAGTTGAGGCTATCAACACGTCATCCATGTAAATTGTGACCATGTCCTTTATCTCTGAGGATAGCACTTGGTCCAAGCACCTGAGTAGACCGGCTCCACTGTTTATTAGACCAAAAGGCATCCTGTTAAATTGATATGAGTGACCCTCATATCTGAACGACGTGTATTGGCAATCTTCCGGATGTAACTTAATTTGCCAATAACTGGCAGTCAAATCGAAAGTCGAAAATACCTTCTTTCCTTGGAACTTCCTTAATAATTCTTGCATGGGAGGTGGTACGTTGCAGTCTGGTACAGTCACTTTATTTAACTGTCGAGCGTCAAGACATAATCTAACGGATCCATCTTTTTTTTTTACTACCACCATCGGGTTGCAATACGCTGATGAGCATTTTGATATAATTCCCCACTCTAACATCTGATCTATTTGCTCTTTTACTGCCTTTCGGTATTGATGAGGGATGGGGTATGATCTAGCTTTGAATGTCTGGCCATCTCTCATCTTAATTCTCTGCTCGAACCCTTGGATAACCCCCGGCTTGTCTGAAAAGACATGGTGATACTTGGTCAACGTTTGTTGTAAGGCACTATCTTGAACTTTCCCTTCTACTTTCATTCCATCGATCTTATCTTTGAGTTTTTTAGGAACATCATCCTCTAAATGTAACATTCCTATCGACCATTGAGGCCCCTCTGTCAGAAAACGTACCACTTCACGCTCACACGTGACCTGACCCCTCTCATAGTCAAGGTTACATTTGTATCTATTTAGAAAATCTGATCCCAAAAGGGCCTCATGTACTAAACCTTTCATTATAAGGAACACATGTGAATAACTCTTTCTATTAATTTTTAGATCCATCCATATCTGCTTTGGCTCTACTTTAGCTCTGCGGTTGTCCGCCATTGCTATGTGAACTGTTTTTAGAGGCAGAGTCGGTATCTCTGGTTGTTCCCTTCTAATTTGGTGGTATAATCTCTCTGATACTACCGATACCTGACTGCCCGAGTCCATGAGGGCTTCCACCTTCATTGAACCCACCTTTATAGGGATGATGGGACACGTCTGAAGTGCATATCCGGGAACCCGGTCTTCCCAAGAACATATTAAATTGCCTATTCTTTTTATCCCCTGCTTCTCCGCATCGGTGTCCCTTTTTTGCCTAAGCTTATGCTCCTCTATCCGTCTCCTTTCTGTGTCTATTTCTAATTGGCTCAACATTTTATCAATTGTCCCCCCTGATCTTTCTCCTCTTTTTCCCAGCATCCATCTAATTCCACTGGGCAACTTTCTGCATGCTGTTGCTACAATCTGCTCCTCTGATAGTTTACATGCATCTAGAGTTCTCAACGTAGCCACCTGCCGCCTAAAAAAATGTATATACGCTTCTCCATTATCTTCTTGAAACTCCTGCTCTGCCACTTGCGCCCTCACCCTTTCTTGTATTTCTTCATTCCAGAATACACTGGTTAATGCTTCTTTGTATTCTAGAAATGTTCGTGGTTGCTGATTCAGTGAATTCCACCATGTCTCTGCATGTTTCTCTAGATGATGGTATGCTATGATCACTTGGTGTTCATCTGCTATCTCATAATACTTATAGTATCTTTCAAGGCTCTTGAGGTGCTCTACGGGTGTCTCCTCCTTTCCCCCTCCATATATTCTTATCTTCAATTCCATTGCCCCTTTTTTTTCTTGCTTCATTTTTTTTATATATATCACTATTAAGGTTACGTGCCAGGTTCGTCACCCCGGCTTCCAGTGGTCCCTGCATGACCCACCTGATAGACCTTTGTCCCTTCTTATCCTATTGAACGATATCGTTTTATAATATCTCAATGTTAGATAAATTCTTAACCTCTATTTTCTAACCCATGACTTTATATATATACCACGACATACATCAACGCTATTTCCCCTTTGACCATTTGAGAACCTTTCCATCCGCACATTCACCACACAAAATATGCCCATCTACTATCTTTCAATTATGTGTTCAAACTCTTTCCGATTTATCACCAAACTATCGCTTTTATTTTTCCCTTTTCTTTTCCCTTTTTTTTTTTTTTTTTATATAAAAAAAAAAAATCCACTCTCGTTTGTGAGCTCTTTTACGTTACGTTAGGATGCCCCTTAAATGCCCGTTCTCTAACATTCGCAGCCCCGTTAGTTGGGACGCCATTATAACACCCACCGATATATATATAAAACCGCCATTGTTGGCTTTAACCCGAAGCTTCGAATAAAGATATTTGTGAGCATGGTTTGATCCCATCTCACGCGCCAATCTTACCCGTAGATAAGAATTATCTCCTCGAAAACGTACATAAGGGTTCTGGTATGTATATCTGATATGGTAGCGCACCGAACCAGCTCAATCTCAGGGTTTGGGGACGATAGTCTATCTAGAGAACAAAGCTACAACCAAACTAACAATGTCTTACATGTATATTATTATATGCGATAGCCTATTGGATAAAATCCATTAATCTAACCCGGATCTTATCAGAGTTTATTCTATTCAATCATACCCATTACCAATAAATCCCATTTATACCTGCATATAATATTACTATTCAAGTACCCAGCCCATTTATTCTGATCCACACACATATATATATCATTCATACACGCATCAAAATAGTGCAAATATACATATATGAGAGCTGTTTATTTAATGTTGTCATATATTTAAATTTTAAAAGAGACTTAATATAGCAATTAACATTGAGGTAACACTAGTTTCTTTATTAAGATACATTCACTGAACACATTTTTGTGCCACGTCACTTTACCTTAGTTCACGCGATCAAAGACAAGTCCGCATTGATACCTTGCCAAGAAAACTAATCTGGTGGATATAACGGATGACAAACAGTTCCAATGGGGTAGGTCGAGTAGCATATCTCAGAGGTGGAGTAGTTAATTCACTCTCTTTGCAAAAAGGTCCAAATCTTCAAAGATCTTTCGTCACCATTTCTTCGATGAAACAAAATTTCTTTATTTATTAATGCAGTTCGTAAGTCCGCTTCAGGTGAGTTTCACGACGAGTGTCCACTGGGCCGATTAACGAAACCCGCACAATAGAATTACCCCGACATTTTTGGAAAGAAAAAAAATATTAAAACTTCTTAAGAAATATTTTACACGTCCTCCTAATCTGGGGTTCAAGCCGCGTCTCTCTCTTTCTTTTTTTTATATATCCACTCGAGCACAACAAAAAGTTCTTTTGTTTTCACCTTTAACTTTTCAAAAATCTCTCTGCGTATCCGTACGCCACTGACCAGTTCTTCCATTATTCTTCGAAAAAAAATACCCACCTGACCAGTTTTCAGACTTCCCGACGCCAGTTATTAACTAAACTGCCTACAGCAATTAACTCATTTCTATTTCGGTCCTCATATGTTCAAGGGATTACTCAACAAAAGAAAACACGTGTTACCGACAATATTAATAAAACTCAAAAAAAAAACTTACGGATAAAATTATCTACGAATAATTAATTACGCTTTATACAGCTCTACATATATAATTGATTGCAACCATCACCGATACTACATACGTATATTGTACACTCGCACATACACTATATTTACATATACCTACACACATAACTTTCGCACTCCTTGTAACAGGGTTCGAATGACCATTTACATATATATATTTTTTTTATTTGTTTATACATAGTCGCTCCACATTAACGCTAGCAATTAGTCATATATCACATACGCGCGTATTCGAACCCGTTTGTTACAATATATATATATGGTACAAGAGTATTGGCATTGAGAAATCCCAAATATTAAAAACAAGAGAAAATCATTTGTATAAATTTATTTTTTTTGTTAGTATAAGTTATTTATTTTTATATACAATGATTATATTTTTTTTAAAAAAAAAGAAAAAAGAATAAGAACACCCAGATTACTAATCAAGATAAATTCTAAAGGCAAGTAATTTTAATTATAGGCAAATGCTAATTCCCTTTAATTAAAGATGTCCACTGAGTATCAGAAATGGATTTTGCAAATCAAAATTCTAAAGAAATGTTAAAAAATAATTTGATACAAAAGAAAAGAGAAAGGTGAGAATAGAATCTGCACAGTAGATAAAAATTGGTGGGATATAAAAAATTTAAAAGATTGTTAGAAGGTGATTTGTCTTGTTTTTTTTTTGGGTTGTGTTGAGTGTCAACGCTTGAGTTGGAAACAAACTTTGTATTGTCCCAAGTGAAGCTGCAATAGAAATGTTTAATCAGATTTACTTGGGTCTTGAACTATCATGCAATGTCTGAGTAGAAACAGAGCATCCACTGATATGTCCTTTCTGTATTAAGTCTAAACCAATGTCCTGATTCGAACCGTCGCCTTCCTAAACCAGAAGCTGAATAACTTTGAAAGAATGAAACCCATATTCTAAACCAAGGATTTAATTTGAACACAAAACCATGCATGATGCCTTAGTAAGTAATATCTTGACTACAAAGAAACTTACCGGTAGAATAAATCATTATACTATCAATATCTAAACATAATCTTAGAATAAACTGTTAAAAATAAAGACACTAAACAAAAAAGAAAAGTGAATGGCTCCTCAGTAAAGAGACTGATTAAGTTACATTAATATTCCATATAAAATATTAATTATTTGCTTATTATATATCCCATCTGTTAATGTGTGTGTCTTTCTATTAATATTTATTATTAAATTTATGCGTAGATTCAATAAATTGCTTTTCATAATATAATGTGTGTGTCTTTCTATTAATATTTATTATTAAATTTATGCGTAGATTCAATAAATTGCTTTTCATAATATAATTTGTTCATTGTATATCTATTTTTTGTTCTTGTAATTATTCAGTTATGTTTGCAAACTAATTTGAAATTATTTGTTTTTTTACAACACCAATACTGCTTTATAGGTTATAATCTTGGGAAACTGCCATAAAAAAAAGAGAAACTAAGTCCCAAAATTAATTTGAAACAGTTACATTTATTAATCACGCCGGGTTAGTGAGTTATATAACCCTGGCCCCAACTAAATAAATTAAAAACTGGCATGGTGAGCAATTATATAATCAAAAAACAAAAAAAGCAAAAGTAACAATGAATTAGGTAAGTTAATCTGGAAAATCTCTAATATCAAGAATGAAAAAATGCAGATGTAATTTGATTAACAAATACATAAGCAATCTATGATGTATAAAGCCTAAATTGGCCGAAAACAGTATAATATATTGTGCCAGGCATTATCAAATGGCCTTGCACAAAATCTGCTGTAAAGAATATTACAGCAGATACATATATAGATTTGTACATATTAGGCACAACAAATATATAAATGTGCTATATTAATAATGGAAGTTGGGTCTGAGCATTAGAATACCCACACACAAATTTAAAATATTATACCACATATAAAAAAACTGATGTATTTTTTGTATTTTATTTTTATTGTTTTGTATATTTTCAATATATATCATTTTATGTATTTTGCTGTTCTCTGAAAAATTCAAATAGAGAAAAGCAAACTTTATTAAACAAATAGATCACATTGTTGGAACATATTCGTAAAATAAATAATTAAAATAATTGTTCCAACATACTTGTATATATTTTTCATTTTTTTAAATTACTTTTCTAAAGATTGTAATTTTATTCTGTAAGCAAAGAATGTTAATTGCTTTTGCAAAAATCTGATCAAAAGCAAAATGTTTGATAATGCTATAATTAAACTGTTATCTTTTTAAAAATTCTTTTGAATTGATTTTGTAAGCAAGTGGTCTGGGTTATTCAAGATGGAAGTCATTATATTAAACCCTAAAATGTAGAATTTAATCAGAAAAATAGAAAGAAATGTTATAATCTAAGTGATAAGGTAAATTAAAAGGATTGGCTGATTCATACTTCTCAGAGGGTTATCTGAATTGGTTCTTATGAGTGGTTTTGATAAGTTTTAGTCAGTGCTGTGGGATATTATTCTTTTTTGGGCACTCAAGTAATTCACTACTTTGGTTCCAGAATTCTCCAATCAACCAGCTACTTAGAGATTAATTTATGGACAAGACTACTGCTGACATTTTTTAAGAAATCCATTATACAGTTCTTTTAAGAACTAATGATTTCTTAAGGATTTAATGAACCAGTCAAGATAGCAAATGAACATTTAATAAAAATTATTATCATATACAAACAGAGGAAAATATGAAGCAATCTACCAGAGAGTCCAGTAAAATGACCATGGGGTAGACAACCAGCCAGTGCACCACCCTTTCTCTGTCCCAAGCCGCCAAGATGTGATCATGCCAGTTCCAGCCGCCCACGATGATGACAAACGCCACCTTGCCTATGCCTGAATGAGATGTAATCCTCACCGCACAGCCAGTTGACTTGAAGCCACTCAGAGCCGAGCCCAGTCCGGAGAAAATGAAGATGCCTACATAAGTTTCTTTTATTTTACAAATATTTTATTAATATTGAAATAATTAACTCTGATATTTCCGATTAAATATATTATTATTTTTTATTATTATTAATCATTTAAAAAAGAGAGAGTTGTCTCTCGCATATGTATATTGAATTTACGGTTATTACGGGCATAAATGATAAAGCTTTTACTTAAATCTTTTGAGTCAATTTTTCTATTTCAAATTCTAGTATTTTCAACAGAGGTTGCAATTAGATTCTTTTTGTTGCTATTCGTTTCCCCTCTTGTCATTACTCCTGAAATTTGTCATACATAAATATACATGTGTATATATGCGCACATATGCTTTAAATATTCGGTAAATATGATACCTCATGTTGAGTATTAAAAATATATTTATCTGTATATTCTTTTAAGTTATTTTTTTGTCACTGCTGCACCTCATGATGCGTGCAAGAAGGGATTTATTTATTATAGATTCCCTGTAAGCAAGTCCTCTAATAACTTTATATTTAGAATAGTAGTAAGTGTATAATTGTGCTGCACGTATATACATGTATAAGAATTTATTGTAAAAGGCAAATAGATACAGTACCTCATGTTGAGTACTATATGGTATCTGAACTACGCAACCTTATTGACATGTTGAAAAATATGAAATTAGTGAAATATTTCATAGTGCAAATATACTTATGCAGAGTTGGTTTTTTTTTTTATTATATTTATTATCAATAAAAAAGGTTTTAAAGTCCTGAGTAAAAGTGCATGCCTGTATAACCGAAAATCTCTTATCTTAAAACATGTGTATATCAAATCACACAAAGTATAACTTATTTCTACAGGGTAAAAAAGGCTCAGACCACTTCCATTCTTTATGAAACATTGTATTATAAATAGGTTTAGGGGTTTATCTATTTTCATATTCCTTTAAATTGTATTTATATATTTATCTATTTAAAAGCATCAAATATATATATACGGGTTGTGATAATAATTCATTTATTTGTTTTTATATCATTTTAAGTATGAAACGGTGGTGGGTATTTGGGATTAAATAAATATTTAATTATAATATTAAACTTGTTTTGTTTTCGTATTATTATTTATTTGATAAAATGTATTCCTTATCAACCACGTACCTATAATAATCATTTAACTTACCCATTGAAGACCCTAGATGTAGAGTGACTGAGCTAGGTACACAGGATATTGCTCTACTGGGGTGTTAAATCTTATTCTCATGCTCCATTGAACTTGTGGTATTGCACACCCTTCTAGGAGGGGGGAAAATTCATTTTTATTCTTTTCTAAAAGTGGCGCGCAAAAGCTATCTGTAAATAGACTTTTCAAAGGTGTGTACTTATCATAGGTTTCAAAACATTCGGGCATTTGAGTAAGACATCAGCTAAAGGGTGTTTTTAACTGGCAGAGTCCTGTCAATTCACTCTTTCTACTATCAGTTTAGCTGGAAGTACCTATATATATATATATGAGTACAGACAATCAGCTAAATTGATATCCATTTCTTTCCCTGTTAAATCTTGGTCACTTCATGCTCGGGGCAAGATTAGGATTAGATATCCGCAAAGGAGTATGGTCCGGTACAGTAAAACTGGCGCCAAAAAAAAAAAAAACTCCATAGGAAGGGACTGCGTTTTCCGTCTTACCATCCCAATTTAATTGTGAAACAAATAACCTAAGATCAATCCTCCTTTTAATTAAACTAACATAACATTACAAATCTATGCAGCCATTCACGCCCGACTTAAATTTAACATTTATTACAAGTTGTTTAACAAAAAAAAAAAAATCATAATTAAACTTAAAAGAACAAAAAAAAAATAAATGGAAATGATTTTAAAAAAAAAAATACATCCAATAACATTATTAATATTAATGTACGTTGGTCAGATAGGATTCTATTTGTATTATTTACTGAAAGGTTTAGAATTTAGAGTTATTGTTTTGAAAATGTTCATAAAGTTCTTATGGTTTTTAAAAAGTTCATCTTGATCCGCTGCTTGCCATTTAGGATCCAGCGCTAATTCCCCCGATGTCCTGTGATCCACGATATAGAAAATGATTGGTCATTTCTCTTTTTTTCCTTTTTTTTTTATAGCAAAACTGAAGGGATTGAAGAGTGAGTCTTTCCAATCCCTTCTCCTTCAACTCTAGCCCACCTCTGCTTTCACATCTCTATCGTCTCTTAATTAATTTTTGATTTCCAAACCCTTCCTTTTATTATAAACTTTCAGATCCAGTGGACATTACGTCATGACAATGATGATCCTTTCATTGAGGCCTGTTTCCCCGAGGGACTTCTTTTATTGGCTATTAGTTTCTATTGTTTTTTCTCCTATCTGACCTTTGCTTATACATTTTGAAATGCCCAAGGGCTAGCCCACTTTTAACTAATTAAAATAATCATTTCCATTTTACAATAGCACTAATTAAATTATTGTGCATTGTTTTTTATCTTTAAATCTTTCAAGTCTTTTTCTTAATATTTAGTTTTAAAACTTTTTCTTTCTTCCCAATAAAGTTTTCTTTTAGTAATTTTTCATCTGTGCAATTTTATATATCAGAGTTTAGATGACTTTTAATTTTAAATTTTTAATTCCCAAAAAAGAAGTTTCTATTTGCGAACTTTTACTTTTCATGTTTAATAAAAAAAAAAATAATGTAACGGCGTATATGTCCGCCACAATATATATAAACTTATAAATAAATATTAGAAAATACAGTAATTAAAAATTTTTTAAAAAGAACAAAAAATATAAAAATTAAAAATTTTTAATTACTGTATTTTCTAATACTTATTTATAAATTTACGTATATTATTTTGAAGAAATACAGACGATGATTTGTAATATTATATATTACTTTTAATGTATTATAATTTGAATGCCATCTGGATGATATAGAATACCATATACTTATTAAAAAGAGATACTCGATAAGATTCCTATAAGGAATGAAAACTGATTCGATGTTTTCAATAAATTTTATTTATTTTTTAAGTTTATTACACATTTTGTTTAAGATTAATTAATATTTTAAATTTTATAATGAAAACAACATTATGGACAATTTTTAAGCTTAAAATTTGCCCACGTGAAATAATATGTAAAAGTGTAGGTTTCAAAGTTGTCACCAGAACTTAACTTGACATATTTATTAAAGCCATTGATATATTTTTTCTCACATCTTTAAACATGAATACATTATTATATATTACAACTAGATTTTAATTAAAAATTGTGTAGTTATGAATTTGCATTTCATTTAGTTTATATTATAACGGTCCGAAAGAAAGACGAAGTCACCAGTCTTACCATAACTGCACTACAAGGGCGCCATCTAGGCATTTGAACCTAGAAAATTTATAGAGTAGGCAGATACGCGCTGTTAAACTTTTACATATGTATTTTTCTCTGACCGTTAACCCAAGTCACTAGCTCAGTGGAGATGCAGAGATAATAATATATAACTTGTTTAATTTGCATCTTAAATATAAAAAAAAATAAAAGCCACTGCCAGTAATTAACCCACAAACAACATTTATTTACGCACATATATAATCATTTTAAAATTTGAGGAATAACATTTATTATTTTAGATTTTAATATTCTTTAATTTAAATTATTATTTTAAAATTTTAAATCATCCACACAGATGAATTTTATATTTATTTTAAGATTGTCGAGTATGAATAAACTACATAGATTTGCATTTGAAAAGAAAATATTCTATCCTTATTTAACCTTAGGCCAAAAGTTTGCAGTCAAACCAGTATCAATCCATCTGATACATTGATGTATTCAATGTAGCATGAAAAAATGACAGCACAAAAAATACCGTACTGTCAGGAATGTACATCTGAACAGCATGGTTAGAGAAGACAATAAAAAAAAACTCCATAGGAAGGGACTATGTCTTCAATCTTACTATCCCATTCCATAGGCAAACAGGGGGTGTGCAGCGTATACAGCGATTCTGCATGTAGCGAATCTCATACTATATCTACTAATTACACCAATATATCCAATCCATTGACCCAATTTAACTATGAAACAAATAACCTAAGATTACCCTCCCCTAATTAATTAATATAATTTTACAAATCTATATAGCCATTCACGCCCTACTTAAGTTTAACATTTATATAATTTCACACAGCTGAATTTTATAAGTTTTTTTTTTAATGTTGAGTATAGATTGACTACATAGATTACACGCTCAAAAACATTTCAAAATAAACATAAATGATCAAAATATAAAGCCATTGATGTAATTGCAGAGGGAATTCACAAGAAACCCAATGGCATTCATCATAAGATGCCGCATTGACACCAATAACTAAAAAGACATCCGAATAAATACATTTTAGATATTCAACGTAAGATATCATTATTTACCGAATGTCTATATATTTTAATCAAATATGAAAACAAAAACATAAATAAACGTGAACGAATTTATGCAAGCATCTATGCCCAACTTAAATTTAATGCATTTACTAATTTATACAATATTAATAAAAACAAAAAAAAATGAAAATGGAAATGATTTTTAGCAAACTTAAATATATAAAATTTAAACATTAATTATCAATTTGAAAATTTGAAAGTCAGATAAGAGTTCATTTTAAAATTTAGACTCTGAATCTTAAAAGCTTGAACGAAAGTTCTTAATTATTTTTAAATTTTGTAGTTTATGTCTTACAGTAGAATAAATCCTGGTTCCTGCTGCCAATTCCCGCAAAGATTTTCATGGAAAACCGGTCTGTTGTTCTGGAGGTGGCTTTAGCTGGTTCAATCCTGGTATTACAGTCGTTTCATTTTTAAATAGTGAGAGAGGGTGACAAGTGCGTCTTATCACGCCTCTCACCAAATCAAGTTGGAACTCAGGAACTATACTGCCAGGAATGTACCTCTGAACAGCAGGGTTAAGAGAAGAAATTGACTCTCATCCAAATAGGAATACTACATCTATCTGACGAGAAGAGCAATAAAAAAAAACTCCATAGGAAGGGACTGCGTTTTCCTTCTTACTATCCCTTCCATAGGCAAAAAAGGGAGGGTGGCGTATACATCGATCCTGCCCGTAGCGAATCTCATACTACATCTACTAATTACACCAATAAATCCCATCCATTGACCCAATTTAACTACAAAACAAATAACCTAAGATTAACCCTCCCTTAATTAATTAATATAACTTTACAAATCTATATAGCCATTTACACCTGACTTAAGTTTAACATTTATATAATTTAGTTTAACGAAAAACAAAAATCATAATAAAAACTTAAAAGAACAAAAAAAAAAAGAAGAAGATGGAAATGATTTTTTAAAAAAAAATACATCAAATAAAATTACTTATTAATAAATTAAGTTAGTCAGATAGGAATTTCTACTGCAATAATTTAAATACTGGGAAAGTTTACATTTTAGAGTTCTTAAATTAATGTTCATTATATTTCATAAAGTTCTTATGGTTTTAACAAGTCCGTAGTTTCTAATTTCTTGCAGTTGCTTGCCATTTGGAGCCAGCGTTAATTCCCCCGATGTCCTGTGGTCCATAGTATAGGAAAACGATTGGTCATTTCTTTTTCCTTTTTTTTTTCAAGCAAAACTGAAGGGATTGAAGATGAAGAGTGCGTCTTTTCAATCCCTTCTCCTGCAACAGATATAGCACACCTCTGCTGTCACATCTCTTATCTTCTCTCCCAGCTCTTTCTTCACTCACTCAAATTTATTTCCAAACTTTTTCTTTTTATATTAATTTTGCTGATTAACTCAACATTACATCATGACAATGGTGATGGTCTTTTCATTGAGGTCCGATTCCCCGATGGATTTCTTTCATTGGCCATTCTGTTCTTATTGTTCTTCCTCTCCTATCTGACCTTTGATTATATATTATGAAATGCCCAAGGGCTAGTTCACTTGGACTAATTAAAATAATTATTTCCATTTTTCAATAACACTAATTAATTTTTTTGTACAAACTTAAGATATATTTTTATCTTTAAATCTTTACTGAAAATTTAGTCTTAAAATACTTTTTCTTTAATAAAGTTTTCGTTTAATAATTTTTTTCTTTTGTGCGATTTTATATATATAAGAGTTTAAGATAGAATTTTAACTTTCAATTTTTTAATTCTTAAAAAAAAAAAAAAAGTTTTTAAATGCGAACTTTTCAATGTCTCAATTTTTAAAAATAAATAATGTAATGGCGTATGTGCCCGTTACAATATGGAAACTCATGAGTTAAACAATTCATTACATATCTTAATTTTTTTGGCAGGTATCTTAACTCTTCATAATACTGTTTCAACAAGTACTCATAGAATTGTTAAATATTATTAATATATTCATTTTAGAAAATTGATGTACATTTTAAAAGCCATATAAATCCTGAATAAAGCAGTTCTTATTGTCTTTTTGTTAGCAAAAAGCTTGATATCAAAAGCTTACTTATTGGGTTGTTGGAAAAGGTTAAATCTTAAGTTATTGGGAAAAAATCTAAAAATTTCTTCATAAGATCCACATAGATTTACAAATTGTGTCAAAGGACCATCTAAGAATCTAAGTGAAAAATGTTGTAGTTGGGAAAAACCATGATGCCAGTATGAGTCAATAACTTATCCAATAACATATTTTCTAATATTTGTAGATGAATGAATTTCCATTTGGTATACCATGATTAAATTGTGGGATCTATCATCACTGATAGTTCATTAAATGCCATTTGAATTACATTAATTATGTCTATCTGATTACTTGTATCTAGCAGTCTTTATCTCTTAAATAAAATGATTTTTCACAATTTTATCAAATCAGGCTACATTTGAAATATGCATGCTTTCAATATAATGCATTATAGTTAAACATAATTTAATATTTGGATTGCATTACAACTTCAAAATAGGAATTATGAAAATATTAATCTGTCCACATTCAGCAATCGTGCTGCTCCCTGACTTAGCCTGAACTCAAATGATAGATCTATATATGGTTGGTAATTATAATTTGTTTTATAATTAATTAATAATAATTAATCAATAATTGGATGGTGCCCTGATATATATCACTTTATCCATTAGTTGTGCATATGTTGACATACACATTGTCTATTACTATATATATATAATGTGCCAAGGCCAATTTGGCACATGTATATAAAATAATTTTGTCTAAAAAAAAATATTTAAATAAAAATCTTTCGCAAAAGAGTTTGAAATAAAAGTTGAAAAATCATTGATTTAAAGGGGAGAGGGGGAGTTTTGTTTAGAAAAGATAAAACTAAGAGTTCATAAAAGTTAAAGAGTGTTATTATTATAAATTAAAAGCTTCAAAATACAAATCTCTTTTCATTCGAATCGAATAAAAAAAAAATAGTATTAAAACTAGTTTTGATGTGTAGAATAAAATTGTATATGTGCGTGCGAATGTAAAATAAATGTATCAGTATTAAATATTATAAATAAATGAAAAACATATTTAAAAAAACACAGTGGTGCGCTACTAATTAAAGATATGAAAACCACACGTTTTGAAATAGCTACTACTAATTAAACAATCAATCAAAAAACACATTGTCATAGGATTAACTACCAATGAAATTCAACAACAGATATTTGCCAGAGGATATTACACGGACAACAAGTCGCAGGTATAAATAGACTTTTTTGTTATCAGACAATGAATTGAGAGAGTTTTTCAGTCTAGTTTGCAGTGGCAGTCTTGTTGCAGTTGAGATAACAGTGCATTTCTATTATGTATTTAGAAACAAAAATGCATTGTTGAGCAGCTTTTGGAAATATACGCTCGTGCTTCAGCCTTTTTAGTCCAACAAGATCATCAAAACCTGCCTGTGAAATAATGTCTGCATAACAACTCAGAAATCCTCCGTCAAACGTTCAACTGTCTTCAAGAACAAAGCCAATGGATTCGCATAAAATCTCTTCAAAAAACGTCCAAATCTAACCGGTTAGATATAATCCATCAGAAGCAGCCAACAACAAGCAATATCCCCGTTTCAAAAATCCTAGGTAAACATTTATTTATTATCATTTATATGTAGTAGCCACCGCTGTAATTCGTAAATATTCAAGATTCAAATTATATGAACTCTATCATACATAAAATGAACTATTGATATGTGTGTTTAAGTTTCAAATGCTATTAATGCTTTATTATTATATTTGTGAATGCTATATGAGTTAATATGTGCGTGATTATTATATCAGTGTTATTAGTTAAATTAGATAAATACCAGTGTTCTACTATTAAAATCTACAAGAATATTTAAACTAGTTTAGAAATGTTAATTTAGAATGTGTGTGTATTATATTAGATTTATAAAGATGTTTAAATTTAGTCAATAAATGTTGGATAATAAATTATCTTTAAACTTAATTAATGTTAATTAAAATAAAATGTCTTCAAACTTCAACTTTATTTGTCGGTCAATTCTTTTTACCAACCTTTTATTAATTCTTTCCACCACTAATTTTGTATAATTTTGTTATTGAATTAAAATTAGACTGAGCTAGTTTTAGGAAATGTTTTGTGCGCTGGATTATGAGCCTACTGCCCGAATACGTTAGTCTTCAGACTAGCTGGCGCCCCGAGGTTTACCCTAAAACAAATAAAGTATTTTGATAGTGGGGGTTTGAATCTAGCAGCTGAGATGGGCCATTGTTGATAGTTAAAGCTATCAATAAGATCTCCCATTTTGCTCGAATGTGCCAGTTCGTTCACGTAATCTTTATAAGATTATAAATGTATTATGAAGGAGTTTGAAACCGGTCAAAACTTATATATACATATAAGTAGGTGGTTTCAGCGGTTCGACCCGGTACAATATATATTAAACTGGATTGAAATCCGATTCAATGGTGTTATTACAAAAAAAAAAATTATTAAGCTTTTAATTTTCATTAAACGTTTAATGTTTAAATTTCTATTATTATTTAAAAAGAATACGTGTATCAAAATACACACACGTTTATATGTAAAACGGATCATTTCAATGTTTATCGATTTATTTTAAAATAGTTTTCTTATACCGCTTGTTTTTACTTTAAATCAATTAATTAAAAAAACAAGCAACCTTGCTAATTGCATTCCTGTGGCTTTTATATTAATTATTTTAAAGTTCATTCTAAAAAGCAGAGATTTGATTTGTGTTGTTTTTGTTTTAATAAACCCTGGGTAGAATTCTTAGATTAGATTGAGCTGGAGATTAATATTTGCCCTGCCTTAGGCGTAGCATTCAACAACAAGGAAAGTGTTTTGTGGGAAATGGAGCGAGGTATAAATAGCCCCAAAAATTTGAAGAGTTAATTATTAATTATTCTTAACTAGACAAGCTGTTTCTCAAGTGAAAGTTTATATCAGTTCGGACATTTAAATTCTTAAAAGAAAAATTTGCTGTTGTTAAATTCTTTTGCTTGCAACAAGAAGATAAATATTGTATGTGTTATCACCGCCAGAATGGCTTGTTAACTTAACAAAGGACGAATCCCTAACTTCCAAATTTGCTCCAGTAATGCCTTAAACATCTAGAAGCCGGAACCTCTTTACCTCTACCTTGCCGCTGTCTAAGAACTTGAAATGAACTAAAATAATAGTGCGCACTCTACGTGAACGTTGTTTTTACCGAAAGTAATTATTTGCTTTTATTCTTCCCAGGGTAAATTTCTTTTCATTAAATCTAATCATAAATATGTATTCCTAAACAATATAGCCTCATATTTAATATTTGCTGTGTTTTCTAGTATTTTGTAGTGTGTCTTGGAATCGTAGTTTTAAGATTCCAAGTTGCTTTCAATTTTTGTTTATTGGAGAGTGGCGAATGAGTTTTATATTTTTATGCCTCACTCTTTATAAATGCTTTAGCAATCGTGTATATTTTAAATGCTTACCTATAATTATTTCATTATTCAATAATTAATTTTTAAACACTGTGTTTGTGCTTTCGCAAACCTCCAAAAATCTTTTGGCTGACGACTTTATTGTCTAATTTTCTGCAGGTGGAGATTTCGTTTCTTATATCTCTGAAAGCGGAAATTAGAATTGTTTTTCTTTGTAATTTTATAAGTCGTCATCAGGAAGATAATATTTATCCCTTTTTAAATTACAGGTGAGCGAGACTTTCGTTCTGCTAAAGTATTTAAAACTTCTAATATTTATGTACTCATGTGCACTCTCCGATAGATTTATTTTTGTATTTATTACGTGTGATTTAAATTTATCGGAGCGTGTACTCAGAATTTTTTGTATTCATTTTCTTTAATTGCTGGGGCAGACGTAACTGGTTTTCTAAAGATTTACTTGTCTCCTATTGAGACCTTTAATTATTCTTAGTTTTCGCCAACTGTTTGGTTGGGGATTCGCCGGTTTTGTTTTCCTTTCATTTTAAATCATATTTTTCGGTTGTTCTTGGGGTAAATCAACCACCTTTATTTTAAATGTAATAATAGGTGCAGATACGTAAATCAAAAAAAAAAAATTTTTTTTATTTTATATATTTTGATATCCGGTCGTTAGCCCATTGTCACTACCTTAATGGAACAGCAGAGATTTATATTTACAATAAATTCTTATCTAAGAATATTTTTAAAAAAAGAATAAAATAAGCCACTGCCAGTAATTAACATACAAACATTTATTTACACACATATATATAAAATTTAACATTTTTATTTTAGTATGTTTATTTTAGATTTTAATTTGATTTTAGAATTTAAATTACATTTTAATTTTTATAATATTATAAGTTTACATTTTAATTAAGTTCGCACAGATGGGTTTATAAAATGTGTTTTTAATGTTGAGTATAGATCGGTTACATAGATTACACGGTCAAAAAACATTTCAAAATAAACATAAACGATCAAAATACAAAGTCATTGATACCGTCAATTGCATAGGGAATACAAGAAACCCAATGGTGTTCATCATAAGACACCGCATTGACACCAATAACTTAAAAGACATCCGACATAAATACATCTTAGATACTCACCGTAAGGTATCAGTATTTACCGAATGTCTATATATTTTGATCAAATATGAAAACCAAAAACATAATCAACCAGTAACGAACCCATGCAAGCATCTATACCCAACTTAAATTTAATGCATCTTTATTTAGAGTGTCGAGTATGAATAGACTACATAGATTTGCATTTGAAAAGAAAATATTCAATCCTTGTTTAACCTTAGGCCAAAGGTTCGCAGTCAAACCAAACTTCAATCCATCTGATATATCGATGTGTTCAATGTAATACGAATACGGCAGCACAATTAGGTTAAGAGAAGAAACTGCTTCTCGTCAGATAGGAATATTACATCTATCTGACGATGAGAGCAATAAAAAAAAACTCCATAGGAAGGAACTGTGGTCTCTGTCTTATAATTCCTCCCATAGGCAAAACGAGTGTGTGCGGCGTATAATAGCGATTCTGCCCATAGCGAATCTCGTACTACATCTACTAATTACACCAATATATCCAATCCATTGACCTAATTCAACTACGAAACGAATAACCTAAGATTACCCTCCCCTAATATAACTTTACAAATCTATATAGCCATTCACGCCCGACTTAAGTTTAATATTTATATAGTTTAATTTATCGAAAAACAGAAATCATAATAAAAACTTAAAAGAACAAAAAAAAATAAATGGAAATGATTTTACAAAAGAAATACATCAAATAAAATTATACCTAATTAATAAATAATTTAGTTTGGTCAGATAGGAATCTATTTCTATTTTTTTTTTAAATATGGAACAAGTTTAGAAGTAAAGTTCTTATTGTTTAGAAATGTTCATTAATTATATATATTTAAAGCTGAGAGTTCAAAAAGTTCTTACGATTTCAAAACGTTCCTTTTATCCGTTGCTTGCCGTTTGAACATGAATTCCCACGCCGTCCTAAAGAGATTGGTATTCTGTTGGCCGATTTATTTATTCATCCGGAGGTCTTTTGCTTTGGCTGGTCCTCAATGTAGAAAACGATGTCATTTCTTTTTTTTTTTAACAAAACTGAAGGGATTGAAGAGTGTGTCTTTTCAATCCCTTCTCCTTCAACTCCGCACTAACACATATAGAGTCACATCGTAATAACTCTCACTAATAATTTCCAAACTTTTCCTTTTATATTACCTTTAGGATCCAATGGACATTACGTCATCGTTGATGATGATCCTTCCGTTGAGGTCCGATTTCCCGATGGATTTCTCTCATTTGCTATTAGTTTCTATTGTTTTCCTATCTGACCATTGCTTATACATTTAAATGCCCAAAGGCTAGTTCACTTTGACTAATTAAAATAATCATTTCCATTTCTGATTAATTAATGTGTTTTCCAAACTTAAAGATATTTTTATCTCTAAATCTTTTTTAAGTTTTTGCTTTTAAAATACCTTTAATAAAGTTTTATTTTAATAATTTTTTTCATCTGTGCGATTTTATATATATACGAGTTTAAGATAGATTTTTTTAATTTTCAATTTTTAATTCTTAAAAAAGAAGTTTTTATTTGCGAACTTTTATTCTTTTCATGTTTACTAATAAAAAAAACAATGTAACGTACGTATGTGCCCGTTACATATCAGTAAACTTGCTTAAAAAAAAATAAACAAAAAAAAAAAAATTTTACTTAGGGTTAGTAATTACGGTACACGATTAACGAAGACATTTACAAAAACATCCGGTTAGTAATTTTACAAAAAGACTACTGTATATATAAAAAAAAATGTTTACTATCGCTTTCCAAGGACCATCCACGTTTACACCTTCTCCTCCCCCCAAAAATTCTATTTCTCTATATTTTATTTTTACACACGGCATGACAAACTAATTATATAAATTTATTTAAGAAGGTTGCATTGAGGTAAATACATTTTGAAAGATAATGGATTTATACGTGTATATTTGCAGCACAATTATAAATACCAACAACTTATTTATGACTGATTGAAATGCTTAAATAGGATTACACTGAAGTAAATTCCCAACGGTACTCACCGTAAGGTACCACATTTACCATCATAAACTTACGTGGCTGTGCGCTCCTATACACATTAAAGCATAATATATATTAACAAAAAAAACATATTAATTGCAACCTTTTGACTTTCTCTTTTTAACAAAGTACAATTTAATATTATTAATACTTTCTCGTGTTTAATATATGTGCAATTTTTTCCTGGCAGCGCTTTTATAAGATTTAACGTATACGACTTTATGTAAACAGATAAAAATATTTCATTTTGAAAAAAATTGCTCAGGGTATTCGTGGATTATTAAAGATCGGCCCAAGTTGGGTAGCCAGTTATAACGATCCGGAGAGTCTGACTTAACATCATCTGCACTACAGGGCGCATCTAGGCATTTGAACCTAGAAAAATTTATAAAGTAGGCAGATACACAAGTCAAAAAAAAAATTTTTTTTTTCATTTAATATATTTTGATTCCGGTCGTTAGCCCATTGTCACTAGCTCAGGGAGTAGCAGAGATTTATATTTATAATAAATTCTTATCTAAGAATATATAAAAAAGAATAAAATAAGCCACTGCCAGTAATTAACACACAAACATTTATTTATGCACATATATAAAATTTAGCATTATTTTAGAATAACTTTTACTTTGGATTTTAACTTGATTTTAGAATTTAAATTTACATTTTAATTTTTATAATATTATAAGTTTACATTTTAATTTTTTATAAGTTCGCACAGATGGGTTTATAAAATGTGTTTTTAATGTTGAGTATAGATCGGTTACATAGATTACACGGTCAAAAAACATTTCAAAATAAACATAAACGATCAAAATACAAAGTCATTGATACCGTCAATTGCATAGGGAATACAAGAAACCCAATGGTGTTCATCATAAGACACCGCATTGACACCAATAACTTAAAAGACATCCGACATAAATACATCTTAGATACTCACCGTAAGGTATCAGTATTTACCGAATGTCTATATATTTTGATCAAATATGAAAACCAAAAACATAATCAACCGGTAACGAACCCATGCAAGCGTCTATACCCAACTTAAATTTAATGCATCTTTATTTAGAGTGTCGAGTATGAATAGACTACAAAGATTTGCATTTGAAAGAAAATATTCTATCCTTATTTAACCTTAGGCCAAAAGTTCGCAGTCAAACCGGCTCCAATCCATCTGATACATTTATGTATTCAATGTAGCATGAAAATATGACAACACAAAATACTATACTGTCAGGAATGTACATCTGAACAGTAAGTAGAGTTAGAGAAGACATTGTCTCTCTACCAACAGGAATGCTACATCTGTTGGCGAGTAGAACAATAAACAAAAAACTCCATAGGAATGGACTGCGGTCCTTTGCCGACTTACAAACCCATCCATAGGCAAACAGAAGGTGTGTGGCGTATATATGCAATCCTGCCCGTAGCGGATCTCATACTACATCTACTAATTACACCAATATATCCAATCCATTGACCCAATTTAACTACGAAACGAATAACCTAAGATTACCCTCCCCTAATATAACTTTACAAATCTATATAGCCATTCACGCCCGACTTAAGTTTAATATTTATATAGTTTAATTTATCGAAAAACAGAAATCATAATAAAAACTTAAAAGAACAAAAAAAAAAATAAATGGAAATGATTTTACAAAAGAAATACATCAAATAAAATTATACCTAATTAATAAATAATTTAGTTTGGTCAGATAGGAATCTATTTCTATTTTTTTTTTTTAAATACGGAACAAGTTTAGAAGTAAAGTTCTTATTGTTTAGAAATGTTCATTAATTATATATATTTAAAGCTGAGAGTTCAAAAAGTTCTTACGATTTCAAAACGTTCCTTTTATCCGTTGCTTGCCGTTTGAACGTGAATTCCCACGCCGTCCTAAAGAGATTGGTATTCTGTTGGCCGATTTATTTATTCATCCGGAGGTCTTTTGCTTTGGCTGGTCCTCAATGTAGAAAATGATGTCATTTCTTTTTTTTTTTAACAAAACTGAAGGGATTGAAGAGTGCGTCTTTTCAATCCCTTCTTCAACTCCGCACTAACACATATAGGGTCACATCGTAATAACTCTCACTAATAATTTCCAAACTTTTCCTTTTATATTACCTTTAAGATCCAATGGACATTACGTCATCGTTGATGATGATCCTTCCGTTGAGGTCCGATTTCCCGATGGATTTCTCTCATTTGCTATTAGTTTCTATTGTTTTCCTATCTGACCGTTGCTTATACATTTAAATGCCCAAAGACTAGTTCACTTTGACTAATTAAAATAATCATTTCCATTTCTGATTAATTAATGTGTTTTCCAAACAAAAGATATTTTTATCTCTAAATCTTTTTTAAGTTTTTGCTTTTACAATACCTTTTCTATTTTTAATAAAGTTTTATTTTAATAATTTTTTTCATCTGTGCGATTTTATATATATACGAGTTTAAAATAGATTTTTTTAATTTTCAATTTTTAATTCTTAAAAAAGAAGTTTTTATTTGCGAACTTTTATTCTTTTCATGTTTCCTAATAAAAAAGACAATGTAACGTACGTATGTGCCCGTTACAATATAAAATAAAATTCTAGCTTATGCTAATTGATGGTGATTTTTACAGTTATACTATAACTGATAAAGAGGGTTTCCATGGAGTTTATATTTCAGAAGATGAGTATTATATATCTGCCACCTATTATCTTATTTCACAGTTTATCAGAGGGTATTTCAACACTAATAAACTAATTATATTAATACATTTACATATGCAAGTAATCAAATTAATTCAATGTTAAAGATTTTATTATCTTTTAAGTGAATTATTTTTTTTAATCAATGAAATATCTATAAATATTAAAATATAATGTATATATTCATCTTTAATGAAATAGGCTAATGATCAGTCCCTTACAAACACCATATATAATAATATTACAAGTTAGGAATTATGAACTTGTTGCTTCAATTAGTAGAGAATTATTACATTTATTCTGGTATCCTGTGTAATTTTAGTGCAATGACATAGGAGCAGACTCAAGAACTAAAGATTCCTGCATCAATTCTCAGCTGAATAAACAATGATAATATAATCAATATGGTCAATTGAAAGGAACTATTGTACTCAATCTGCCACTCAGTGTTCAAATTGTACATGAACTCCTAAGCAATTAACTATATGATTATTTTTTTCAATTTATTTATTCCAGCTATAGAAGAAAATAGAAAAGAAATAGTACATAAAAAAAAACTAATGAAGTATTAAAAAAAACGGCCTACAATAAATATACTAAAGAATATACTTCTATTATCTTGGAAATTATTTTCATCAAAAGTTGTAAAAATTAACAGATTTATTAAAATTCTTATGTTTAAAAATTATTTTGCATCTACAAGTAAAAAAAAAAGTTTAGATTCAATTTTTGTTAACTAAAATGACAAAAAGGGAAGCATATCTGAGCTTAGAAAAGATTCACTATCTATTACAAATATATTAAAGAGTTGAACTTCAGAACTATAAAGTTTGGAGGTGTTATCAAAAGAGAAGTGATATATAAAACTTAAGTAGATTTTTCATGAAAAAAACCCTATAAGAAATTTGATTTATTGCACTAAAAAGCATGTTAATAATAGAGTTAAGCATGATCAAAATAAAATTATTATACTTGTGTTATATATAGATAGATATCATTCATATATTGTACATGTTAGTCTACTAGATAAAAAAATAATATTGGTCAAGGTTAGATATAATAATAATACATTATTAAACTGAGATTGTCAAAATTGAAACTGTTATTACTTAAAATAAAACTAATGATTTTACACAAGAAAAAATGATCAAGTCAATTAATTAAATAAGTACACCTGGGTCTCGTTTTATGCGATTATTTTAATGCAATTTTGAAGTTATGTGATTCATGTTTCTTCTTAATATCTTTCATATTTCACTATATTTATTAGATATCAAGAAATTTAAATTATTAATAACTTATTTTCACTTGAAATCCTTTTTTTTTTTTTCAAAAATATAACGTTATATTAGCAGCTAACGTGAATATGGCCTGAAGCTGTATTTAAGAATTTTATCTTCTATGTAAATAACCTATTTATACTAATGAGTAAATAATAATAATAGATTTATACTTATATATAAAAATATCGCAATAAATATTCAAAAAAATTAAACTTTTAAAACGTATATTTTGTTACATATAAGAGAAATAATCTTTTAGATTTTTAAAATAAAAAACGAAGATTTTATAAACTGAAAATAATCTTTCTAATGATAATGTATAATCTTTCTGTTTTGATTTCAATCTCATTTTTTTAATATAGAAACAGAAAACCATTAACACAGCATAAAACTGAAAGTGACGCTAGTTGTACATCACATCACAATTAAAAATAAAGTGGCTAACAGGTTTCTCTGGACATAATTGCTGAGAGATTCTTGACTTTGTTTAAGGAGAAACTACAATACATCACATCGAATCTGATTTCTTTCCAGTTTATAAACGAACGCTAGCGGTAATGATTAAAATATGTATGAAAAATGTAAAATTAAATACTGTAGTTAATAAAAAAGTTTGTCTTGTATTAATTTTTTTCAAATATTTGAAATTTTTTATTAGTCATACTTTATTTACTTATTTTTTTAATGCGAATTTTAAAGTAATTTTTCTTTGTTGCTTTGCTTTTATGCGAATTCTAAAAATTACAGACCCTATCCCCCATTTTTCAAGGTAAATTAAATCTATTTTTGCGTAATTTTTTTTAATGCAGGTTTTCTGTGGAACCTATCTACCACATAAAACGAGACCCAGGTATATTCTAAAAACAGGGGGAAAAAAAGCCTGGAGCAGACATATCATAGATAATTGAAGTCAGTTTCACTATCTTATTGAAGCAAAAATAGTGTATTAGACAAGTTGAATAAGAGTAATTTTGCTTATTATTATAGATTACTATTATGGATCAATACAATATCAAAAGAGTTGTTTTGCGAGTGTGGAAAGATTAATTTTTGAAATTTTTGAGAAAAAAATCAAACAGCTAATTTGTCAAACATAAATTTTGGAAAAACTTGCTCCCAATGAGAGAAAAACTATACTTCTGCAGATAATGACGTACAGCAATTACAGTTATTGTTTATCAAGCCATGGCATAAAAACATTTAAGATTTGTCATGATATTTCTCAATAATAAGATTAATATAAGAAAAATTTTTTTATTCTCAAAAGATGAAGCATGAAAAGTTAAGCATAAAATTAATGCTTTTTATATATATTTAATAAGTTATAAAAAAAAAAAAAGTACCTCTTTGCCATCAAGTGTTAATAATTTTACATTTCCAATATTATCACCAGCAATAGTTACTTTTTTCAGACAGTTTACATCAAGAGAACAATACCACGAACTAAAAATAATGAAATTAGAACAGCAGTTTGGATTAACATTAATTTTAATAAAATGATAATATTTCAGATTATAAAAAATTAAAATTTGATATCAATAAGTAAGTTACTGTGTCATTTTGCAATCAATCATAATATATTGTTTTCCATTAACATTATAAACATTTTCAATGCATCCAGCATTTTATCAAAATGCAACATTTAATAATTATTATAGTATAAATTATGTAAAATCATAAATTAAAATTAACTATTGCCTTCATTATTGTTTGTAGACTAGTAAAATAAGTTCTGAAGATTTAGTTTCTCATTTTTTACCTTATAATAGATTATAAATAATTCATCATTATACCTTAAATCAAAGTTAAGCAATGATGAGAATGGTACAGTCAAAAGATCGATTCCTACTTGATAAAAGTAAAAAAACAACAACCCTGTTTTGTAGTTAATAATGAAATAGTAACAATTTGATATTTCTATTAATTCCTGAAAATTTATTTAAGTAAAGTGATAAATTTATATTCATTTGAAATGAAATTATCTGATTTTCCCAAACAACTGATCACATAAAAATTTTAGTTCAAAATATAGAAAAATTCTGCACTTTAAAACTTTAATTTATTGCATAAAGACTATCAAAAATTATGCATAATGATAAGTCAGTGTCCATTTATTTCTGAAAACAATTTAAAATTACAGAATATAATGGTTCCTTAGTAAAAAGATTTGTATAGAAATATGTTAAAAAAAAAGCAATCAATCAATCACATTATTGAAAAATAATGATTTCATCTATTCTATTTTTTATAAATCACAACCATAGAAAGTAGCTGTTCTGTCTGTGCATTTTATGTGTTATATATTGATATTGTAAATAAAGTTAGTAGTAAATTAACAACAATCATAATCAGACAGTACACGAATAAATTTCCCTAGTTATTATTTAAAACTCTAGAAAGTTTACATATGTCACACACATCTTTGAATATCATTAATATTATTATATGCTAATGAGTATAAATTTATGTAGGATAGGATTAGTATAAAAATCTTGCAGAATTCTACAATGTATATATATGATTGTCAGTCAATAAATTCATTCTGGGATAGTGGCAGCAAACAAAGTATAAGAATTGTCATTTGTAGTAGTTTTGTGCATAGTATGCATATATAAAAAAAAAACCAAAAATGGTAACACAAGTAAACAAGAACTAATTAAATTTATGGTACATGTGAAAAAGTAAATCACCAAACTAGAAGTTTATTATAGAGTGTAGAGATTATAAACTAGTTTCTAAGAACTGTTACCTTTTATTTATATAAGTTTTATTTTGGCAAGTGAATGAACTTGTTTGTTAAGTTTAATTTGTGTGGAGTTTTATTTAATAAAACGTATTGATGTTACCAGGCTGGCTCAAATCAATAGTGAGAAAAAATGTGGAAGTAAATAGAATAGTGCAGATTGATAATGGGAAAACCTATGTAAACAAATAGAATGATGCAGATTGACAGTGGAAAAACTTGTACAAGCAAATAGAACTCCATGAAACAACAAAATAACATTACTAAATAATATTCATGAATTTGATATAAATAACACATCCAGTTGAAAATTTTATATTGAACATATCAACAGATATAAATTTATTAATAAAATTTATGATGAAAAATTCAAAGTTGACACTTATGTGGTATTCACACAGAGAGTCCTGCAAGTAGCAAACCAATGCGATAACATCAAATCTCCTAAAAAAGAACAATATCAGAAGTTAAAGATGTTAACTGCTTATTTAAAACCAGCAATGTCTAAATGGGTGGCAAGCTTTAGATTCAGAAATAGACAGCAGTTATCTCAAATAAAATGTCAAGATTATGATGAGATATTAAGGATATTGTCCAAAGAACATAATTTTAATGATAAGCTGGATGATATGCTTTTGGATTATTATGGGGAAAGGCATAAAACAAAGTTCAGAAAAGCTACTGAACAAGCCAGAAATAAATAATAAGCATGTGACTGAAAAATGTATAGCACACAAAATTGTATTGCAAAATGATTTCAAGCCACCACTTTCTCTGATAAAATCCCTACAGCTGTAAACAAAACAGTAACTGATAGACCTAATGACAGGAGCTCTAAGGATGTTTTATTACGTTATTGCTGTGGCAAAAAAGACCATATGAAGAAAAATTGTAAGTATAAAAGGGAAAAATGTCATGTTATTTACCATGTTTTCATTGGAATAAAGACAAAAATATTAAAAATAAGTTTGGTCTATAAATCAGAGTAATGAAGCATAAAAAGTAAAATTTAATATCTTAAGAAAATAAATAGTTTATTTCTTATGTCCCAGAATGACTGATCAAAAATTAGTGAAAAGTATAAAAGAAAATTGATGCTCGAGAAAACTGTCATAGTAGCTACAGATGTAAATGGTAATAAAATAGGAATGCTGGTCAAAATTTACTCCAAAGTTAAATTTCTACTGTCTTATATAGTTAAAAGAGACTTTAGTCCTATGTAGGTAGAAATTGATTTAGACCATTGAAAATTGGTATTCAACATCATTAAATGAATGCAGCTTGAGTCATAGGTCCATAATAAGTACCTACAATTGTTCGAGTCAGGACTTGCAGTAAAAAATAGCCAATTGTGTGTAAACTTTGTAAAGTCCTGTTTGCTTTGAAGCCCAAAGTAGAAAGGACTATTAATGATTTAGTTAATAAAGACATTTTAACACCAGTGAAAGAATAGACATGGGCTACATCAGTCATAATTATAATCAAGCCGGACAGGACCATTCTTCTATAATAAGAGAGTTTATACCCTGTTCCAAGTGTGCAGAGATATTAGCATTCCTCTCATTTTGCAAAAATCGATTTAGTCTGTTTTTCACCCGATTCCCATAACAAATAGAACAGCATAATTAGTACTCACCTGGGATTATTCAAATGCATCAAGCTACTTTATGGAATAACCTTGTGCCAAATGTATTTCAGCCCAATATCTACAGTTAATTCAAGAAATGGAGTTATTACTTTGACAGTATTTTAAATACTATGGAAATGGAGCACAAGTTGACAACATATGTATAGGAAGTTTGTTCTAAACTAACAAAAATTGGTATAAGGCTAAACATTCCAAAATGTATTTGGACTACTTGAGAAATAATGTTTCTGGAAAAGGGGAAATATCCAAACCTAGCTGCAAGACCAGAAAATGTGAAGGATTTCTAGGCGTTTTTAGGCCTACTTAATTTTTTTGAAAGTTTTCTGAAAATCACACATGGTAACACTTCTGTACCAATTGCTTAAAAAGATGTCAAAGTGCATAATAAAGCCTTCCAGAAAGAAAAAGATTTGTTAACTTCCAATTGACTCCTTGCACACTACTACAACAATCAGAAGGTAATAGTAGCAGATACTTCAGAATATGAAGGAGGGGCTGTCATTTCACACCATTGCTAAGGAAAAGAACGACTTATAACATGAGTTAAGAAGCACTAACAGCTACTGAAAAAAACTAGTCAGCTTGTCAAAGAAGCTTTGGTCATAGTCTTTGCTATTGAAAGTTTCCATCACCTTATGAACGTATGAATTTAAAATTTACAAGGACCATCGCCCACTGTTAGGAATTTTTGGAAACTGTAAGGTAACTCCTGAACATGTGAGCCAGCATATGATTCGTTGGATTAATCTATTAAGTGCTTATGATTATGAACTCATACTTAAGCCAGGTATACAGATTAGCCATGAAGATGCCCTATCATGTTTACCAGAAAATGTGAGTTTAAACACGAGTTTGCTGTGATAAAATATATAGATTTTATGAAATTTAAAGTGCTTAATAGTTCGATAATTGTCAAATGGATTAAAAATGACACAAATACAAGACACTAGAGAAATGAATAAAATATGGATGGCCAAACAAGTCGACTTAATTATGTAGTGAGAGTGATTTGGAATGTATGCAAAAGCTTGACAACATGTAATGGTTGCATACTTGTGACTGACTTCATATTTATACCAACAGAAGGCTGAAAGTAAGTGCTTGGATTACTTCATAATATACACCCAGAAATAGTCAGGATGAAAGTATTAGCAAGGTCATAGGTTTAGTAATATAGTATGAACAAAGAAATTGAGGAAATGGTAAAACATTGCGCATGATAGCTAACGTATCGTAAATTTGCATATGAAAATATTGGAACCCTGACGAAAGTCTACACAACCTTGGCAAAGACTACACATGGATCATGCAAGTTCAATGAATGGTTACATCTTTTTGAATATTATAGATTCATATTCCAATTGGACAGAGTATAAACTCATAAAAAATATCAGTGTAAAGTGTATATAGGAGTATTAAAAAAAATGTTCCAAATCACAGATACTCTGAAACATTTCATACCTTGTATGTCAATTAAAGACTTTTGCAGAAATGTAATGCAGCAAAATTTCTGCATGTATGATGTCTCAGTGGTATTACTAAGTAAAAATGTGATTGGAGAAAACTTTATAGACCATGAAAATTTTAAAGTTGGAGAATTATTATGGATACAGGACATTTTAAGAAAAAAAAAAGATTTTTGAGAGTAATATTAAAAGTATTGCCTAGACAAGTTTCAATTGAATAATGGAAAGCAATTAAAGAGACACATTATCCATTTATAGATTCGCTAGATGGACATATCAGGATTAGAGAATGTCAAAATAAATTCAGCAAGCGACAAGGTGAACACACTTGCTAAAGAGGACCATAGTAGTAACACAAAAACACCCATTAATAATGAGACAGAGATAATAGACTTAGCTATACCCAATAATCAAAGAAATGTAACTGTAGAGGATTTATTATCTTCTAAAAAACTGAGCAAGAAGAAAGATCACTGCTGAGATAATTAAGAGTATGCAGAAAACCTGTGAGGCTAAAAGATTATATTTGTGACTAACAGGATTATTTTCTAGAGTGAGGGGAAGAGTGTACTATCTGTGTGATTATGTGTTATATTGATATGGTAAATAAAGTTTATTAGTAAATTAGTGACCATAATGAGATAGTGCATGAATAAATTTCACTTATTATTACACATTCTAGAAAATTTACATATTTTCACACATATATTTAAATGCCATTAATATTTATATATGCTAATGAGGATAAATTTATGCAGGATTAGATGTCCATCAGTCAATAAGTTTGTTCCGGGTTGTCCTTAGTATAGTGAGTGGGTAGTGGCAGCAAGAAAAGTGTAGAATCATCACTTGTATTAGTTATGCATATTGTGTGTGTATAAGAAACCCAATAAATGATAACACAAATAAACCAAAACTAGTTAGATTCGTGGTACATGTGAAGAAGAAGTAAATCATCACACAAGAAGTTTATTATGGACTGTAAAGATTACAAAGTTATTTCTAAGAACTGTTAATTTGTTTATTTATATGTTTTCGTTTGGCAAATGAATAAATTTGTTTAATTAAGTTTAATTTGTATGTTTTATTTAATAAAACTTATTGATGCTACCCATCTGGTATTATTAAAAATAACCTCGGGAAGACAGCAGAATCCTTAAGATCAGATGGAACAACTTACATAGATCCATATATCTCATCAGAATCTCAATCTTTGCATTTTTAAAATCACAAAAAATTGTTTTAAATTCATCAAACTAGATATCTCTGTGGTCAATTGAATATATCATTAAAGCTGACATCAGAATTCTTGTGATCAAGATATTACTGACTTAATAGAATTATATCATTTTTCAGGTCCACATATTACTTTCAATACTTCCAAAAAAGAATCTAAAGTGACTATGATCAGCAAATAAATGTGCTTTTTTTGCAATTTAAACCATCAGTCATTTTTAAAGATTAATCTGTTATTGAGTTTTTGCCCTAAATTCTAAATTATTTATAAACTAATATATTATTTTATCAAGCAGAGAATGATATATTTAGTGCTGATCAAGTCACTAATGATATGATCATTATCTGAGACCACTAATAATTTTTTTTAATGAACTCGCAAAAAGATTTACTTATATTCACAACTAACTGCTTTATAGATTTTTATGCATCAATAACATGATAAGCTTATTCAATTGATAATTCTAATGTTTAACAGTTACTGAAATTTAATATTAGTAGCAGTTGCTTCATAACAATATTTTGAGACAGGACTTATTTTTTTAAATGTAATTTGGTCATTTTAATATTAGAAAATATTAATATATGACTGATCTAATAATCACAGTTTATAAGTGCTGATGTGATATTAATTTACTTTATATTCTGTCTTTTGATTATAATAAAATCCATAAAAAGAAACTTTTTTGAACATGGATGCATTTAAATTCCTTGATTATGATAGTCAATCCAAAATATAATAGAAACTCAATTATAGAGAGCCAATGCCATCATGTTCATTAGCCTTAGGCTATAATTTAATGTTTTTATCAATATGTACATGAAACATCCAAGAAGAAAATTTAGACTTGTGATGCGATATTATTATCCAACAAATAAAAAGTTTTCTTTTTATGAATGTTCTGATTCTAAAGATGGAACATAATTGAGAAAATACACTTCAAATACCACTGTGAAGAACAATTTAGAATTACAAGAAAAGTAGTCTCCAATCTTTTAATGATTTTCCCTTTCAAAATAACTCTTAGTCAACTACTTGTACAGTTAAAACTTCCTTTCTTTGGAAAAAACATTCATTAATAATAGTTATATCAATCTTTAATATTAAGACAAAAAATAAAACATTTATCTTTATTATTATCTTTACTGACTGCGTTTCTAATATTACAATTATCATGTCTTCATCATGATCTGTCCATTCGAAAACCTTATAGCTATCTATTTAGGTTCAAAGAAATTTCCTTTCTTCACAAGATGAGTTTTGCTAAAAGTAACATTGCTTTTTTTAAACTTTAATTCTATCTACAAACATTGACTTACATTCAGGTTTCTTAATAGTCTACATTAAGCAAAGTTCACACATTCCATGTACTTATATTTAGAAAAAAAAAATAGCTTTATTACTGTCACTACCTCCTACTTTATAACCATTATCATTATTGCTATAATAATTTTTAAAAGTTAAATAAGCACTTCTTCAGGCTCTAGATAATTCTCAAATTTGAAGGAGAATGCTTTGTTTCTAAATAAGACTACAAATTGTACAAGTTAACCAAAGACTCTCAGTCTATAAAACCACTCTCTACTATCTTTCTTAGTACCAATAATTTTAGAAACCATCATATATATTTGCATAAGACAACTGGGGTCTATATTAACCCAAATGATTGAAAACATTAGGTGAAAAAAGCAATCACAGAAAGATCAAGCATAAAAAGAAGACAACAAAACTATTTTTAATATAAACACTAAATAGACATTAATAGATCAACAATTTAATCTACAAGGTAGCATGATATACTTTAGATCATGCATTGCTTACTTGTAATAGACTCATATTTGTAAGCCATTCCTCTATTAAATGTGAACCCTTTTTGCGGTCTAAATTTAGTAACCAACATAAAAATTAAGGTATATTATAATTTTTAATCACTATTCAATATGTTATATTTTAGTTTAATTCAAAATAATTGTAGTTTCTCTTATCCATAAACTTTCTTCTTTATATTATTCTTGCAAACTTTCATATCACATCCATCCACCTCATACGTCATCTTTTACAATATCTTTGAAATCCAGTTTAAAACTTATCTACTGTCATCTCTTTTAATAAGAGTCGAATTCAGCTACATTATTATTAGATGATCTGAAGCTCTATAGTTTTCTGTCAAATGTCTAACTCTCAAATCCATATGTAAAAACTGTTGGAACATTTTTATTAGATATCTTTATCCATTCAAGTACAGGGGCATATTTTAATATTATTATTATTGACAGCAGACCATGTAAACTTAATTGTATGATTAATCCCATCCATTATGTACCCGCCTATATTAATAATCTGGTTCTAGCAACATAATGACAGGATATTCAAACTGCCTTTAGGCAGAGAACTTAATAAAAATATATTATTGGTTTTAATTCATTATTGTCATTTTTTATCTGTTTTAAAACACATTCTAATATTTATCTTACTCAAAATGAAAATCATATATTAAGACAAACTCCTTTAAAAAGTCCAAATAGAATCATGGTGTTCATATCAATTAATTTTACTAATTTACAATATTTTCTAAACTGTTTTCATGTTTAATTTTAATTTAAAATATACAGTTATTAATTCATTTATTCCACTACATTTAATATTAATTTAATAAATCAAAGCTTACACTAAAACAATAAAGTTTACATCCATGAAAATTTAAAAGAAATCTCATAAATTTTATCAAATTTCAGAAATTGCAAATTTTTGATAATTAGAAATTTTTTTAAAAAAAATTATCTTGTAAACAAATGAGATTAGAAGTGAAAAATTAACTAATTAAAAAAAAAAAAAATTTAAGTTATGACGACTGAATATATATAAAAAAATTCATGGCAACTTCTTACTCATTGTTATCAACAGAATCACAACAGTAAAACAATTTTTATAACAAGTTATAATCCAACATTGAATAAACTACTCAGAATACTTTCATCTTTAATTCTTAGTGTCTATATTAGCAATGCTTTTGCAGAAGTTTTCCCTTATAACAAGTTTTCTTTTGCTATCTTAGAAGCTACTTATTTTTCATTTTATCTCATTTACTATTATGTTCTACATAGGGATAAATTTGTGTTCCACAAATCAGTTTGTATAATCATTGCAAAACTTATTTCTAAAATGTTATTTTTTCTTTCCTTTTTTGCCTTGGAGCTAGAATAACCAAACTCATTTATGAGGGGCTGTCATATATTTGTTTATAACAAATTTACAGATTCCTAAGGTTTATTCTCATCACATTGATACTTTTAAATTCCTCTATGAAGTGTAAGACTGCCCAATTATTCCACAACTTCATAAATTTAACATCTTCAACTACAGTTCTACAAGTTTTTCTAAAATCTGACTTCATCAGATTTAAAATCAGATTAGTGTATTAGCTTTTTTATATTCTTTTCTGTTCTTCATTACAAATGCTCTATACACTATCAATAATAATGTTTAATCTCCAGATAAACTTTTGTATAATTTTTTTTCGTAATTTCTCATTTGATATTAAGTCTTATTCTAGATATTTTTTGATGCACTAAAAGCAACACAGAATTTGTTGATAAGTAAATGCAAAAAAAAGTATTGGAATAAAAACATTGATTTATATATTACTTTCAGTGATTTGGCTAAGGCATTTAATTTATTTAACCAAACAGATTTATGGCATTGTTTGAAATTAGTTGATTGTCCATCAAAATTTATTCATATTATACAGCTTTTACATAATGGTTAAGTATTATTACTGCAAGTGAAAAATCTGAGAAATTTGAAAACTAATGTTAAATAAAAATGTGTATTTGTTCCAACATTGTTTTCAATTTTTAAGACAGATGTTCTTGAAACTGTTTATAGGCACCAACTTAATGAAACAGGGATCAAGATGTGAAAACAGGTCTGATGATGGAATTTTAATTGATTTCTTTGATTCTGGATTTATAATATGCGGATGATCATCTATTTTTGCAGTTCAAAATATGATTTATAGAATGTACTTAATGTTTTGAATACAATGATTTAATAACTAATATTAAATTCTTTACCAGCCAAAAATAAAAATCCTTAGCAACTTTTAGTTTGGATGGTTATCAACATGATAATGTATATGTATTTAAATGTCTGGTTAGTTTTATAAGCAGAAAGATAAGACATGAGAATTGAAATACAGCACAAACTCCAATATGCTGCTGCAGCTTTTACCAAATTGAAAGATAGGGTATTTTATCAGAGAAATAACTACTGCAATTTAGTTAGCTGCATATAGAACTGTTATTTTATCTATTGAATGAAAAGTGACATCCTATACACACTCTATAAAGGCATCAAAGAAAGTTTCATTTAAAGATGTCTGTAAAAATTTTAAAAATATAATAGCAAGATCATGAAATCATTCAATATGTTGTTCGATTTACTGAATGTGATACTATAAATCCACTATTGTCAAATCACATATTCATTTTCTTGAGCATATAAACTGAATGAACAATGCGAGACCTCCTAAAAAGGTGTGTTTATAGTGAAACTTGAGATGATTTTCATGAGAAAAGTAGTCCTGCTTACATTATAAGGATTATCTCAAAGACATTTTAAAGCCATGCGATATTTATTATTCACATTGGAAAGCTATGGTAGAGAATAGAATATATTAGAGAGCTGCAATTAGACAAGTATTTCACAAAATAAAAAATGCTGCTGAATAAATTAAAAGATAGCATAGCTGTGTTTCACAGATTGGTTTGTATTCTCTCTTTCATCGAGGATGGAATGACCATATTCATTTATGAGTGACTGTTATATGAAGAAATAAAACAAATTTACAAAATCTTATTCTCATCACACTGATGTTCTTAATTCCTCTATGAAGAAGGTTGCAAAAAAATTTTCTCCATATAACTCAATCTTTTACCATTTATTTAATCTTATTACACAACTTTATAAATTTAAAATTTTCAACTATAGTTCTACATGTTATTCCAAATCTGACTACGTCAGACTTAGAATTGGACTTGATCCATACACTATCAACATTAATGTCTAATTTCCAGTTAGGTAAAACTTTTGTATAATTTTCTTCCATAATTCTACACTTGATATTAACAAATCAAAAAATATGAAAGCATTTGATAATTAATGTTTTTAAGAAAGTTGCTATTGTCTTTGAATTTTTTTTATTATTTTTGTCATGATATTTTATATTTTTGATTTGATTCTCGCCAATGCAAGAATCAAATTTAATTTCTAAATACACTATAGTATTAAATAATTGAATAACACAAAAGGAGTCTTACTTTATATCATCTGTGTCCAAATAAGTACAATGTTGCTGTTTCTCTAGATCATGGCAAATTACTTGACAAGCTGAAGCTGTGTATAGAAGATGAGGATTATTCTTGTTAAAAAGCATAGAATTAATAGCTCCAGTTATACCAACCTATAAAAAAAACAATACATTTTAGTATTTTATTTTAGTGTAGTATATAAGTTTATAACTTCTATTATGATTTTTTTTTCCATCTCTTAAATAAATAAGCATAAACTTTTATTATGGTTTTATACTATTTTATTTTTAAATATACTAAGACATTAATCATCCAAACTAATTAGTTCCAGCAAAAATTGTTTAAAAAACTAAAATTAATACTAAAAATACTAAATTTGTACAAAATAAAAGGTAATTACCCAAGATTATTACTATTATACTTGGTCTGAATTGCAGGTTTCAAACTCAAACCAATAGTGATATCATCAATAAAAATATGAACATGTGAAATTAATATGTATAATTTATTAGAACAAATATATATACATATTATACAATCAATAAATACAATTTTATACAGATAAACATAGTTAATACTGTGCTGGTCGTGCCGGACTCACTTCCAACTGTATATATTAGCTTGCCTCGTGAGTTCTAGTTAAAACTCTTTAAACTGTACTGGACAGCTTGCCTGGAGTTGACCGTAGTCTTATCAGTTGCCATTCCTATTGTGGTCTTGCCTCACTGCATAGATGTCTTGGTAATGACTATAGTAGAAACACCTTCGCTGTTGGAAGGGGTTGAGAGTACATTCAGTCGTTCAGGTTAGACAGACGTTTTCTCCGTCTTTTTGCCTCCAAAAATGCTGACTATTTATTGCCAATCCCCTATCTTATTGGCAGCAATTGGATTCAGAGAGTGTCATTGCCTATTAACCCATACTAACCAATGGTAGATTTATCCACATGTTTACACATTGGCCATACTTATGTTTTCCGCTTTGGCCATATTTATACACTGGTTATCCAACATGTTTACACATTGGTTAACAACAATGAGTGCTCAATTCAATCAGATAAGGAAGAAATCTGGACTAATCCATTTCTGAAGGTAAGGTCAGATATAACATCCTTCCCCCTGGCTAAATTTGGCCCTGGAGAACGTAGCCATCACGATGAGCTGGACGTGTTGTCGACTTTGTTGATTTCTCAGGTTTATTGCTGTTCTTGCCTTGTTCATCAATCTTGTCCCAGGGTGTTTACTTGGGTTGTTGCTGTCTTTGGTTTGGAGATCATCATTTTCACTTGATGTACTTGTTTCTGTGTGATTCAATCTGTTGGTTTAGGTGGCAATGATGTTGATATCCATCTGCTGGTTGAACTACTACATCATAGAGTCCTTTCAGTTGTGTAACCATTGCTGGTATCCATTTCATGGATCCATAGTACATTCTACATAGCACCTGGGTGCCCATTTGTACTGTTATCTTGCTATTTTCTTTTTCTATGTATTTGGAATTGGGTTTCAGGACTGACAGATCACTTCGCAGAGGTCTATTGAGTAACAGTTCTGCTGGAATCTTGATGTGGAGTGCTGTGCTAGTAGTGTTCTGGCAATCATGGTGTTTCAGCTTCTCATATCCATTTTTGTTATCACTTTTTTGCTTCTTGAACTAATCTCTCTGCATGGCTATTGCTTTCTGGATGAAATGGAGGTCTGTACACTAGCTGAATGTTATTATTAGTGCAAAAGTTTTTGAATGCACTGACTGTAAATGCTGTGCCATTATCTGTCACTAATGTCTTAGATAGGCCATGTGTTGCAAATAGTTTTCTAAGAGCTTCTATTGTGGCTGTGGATTGAAGTGATGGGATTTCCACTACCTCCAGCCACTTGGAGTAAAATCAACTACTATCAACAGCAGGTAAATAAAGTGAGAAAACTATTTTCTTTTCCAATCAAAATCACATCTGTAATTACTGATACAATTTTGGCAACATCTATGTTACAAGTATCTATTCCTTTTGTTGTTACTAATAAGGTTAAACGGATCCATTCTTCTTTGATATTATTCCCAATAGAATAGCAAATAAAAATAGCCAAACTGAGTTGATTCATTTATGTCCGTACTTTCATCAAGGCAAAGAGAAATTAAACTAGAAAATTTTATATCTCTTTATGTTGTTAACCATTTGCAGGATTCTTTCTTTAACTGTATTTCTAGCCAATGATAATTTTTTTATGCTCTAAATAATTTTTTGCTTGGTTTTCAAAATCTTCAAAAAGAACTGATGCACATTTCATCCAAGCTTCTTTCATATATTTTCCATCATTAAAAGATTTACAATATTTGGCAATTACATTTGAAATAAAAAAACTAGCAGTAGTTATACTTGAATGATTTTGGATAAATTTCATTATAGATGTTGACTGAATATTTTGTATTTTTTTTGTTCATCTCTACTTTTTATTTGAAATAAAAAAACTAGCAGCAGTTATACTTGAATGATTTTGGATAAATTTCATTATAGATGTTGACTGAATATTTTGTATTTTTTTTGTTCATCTCTACTTTTTTCACAGAGCCATAATGCCGTTTTACCGATGATATTCTCAATACAACTGTTCCAGAATATAAAACACATTCTACCCTAATGCCTTTTTTAATCATTCCATACTCATCAATTCTCTACTGCATGATAATTTTTGTTTTTTATTTTCACTAATCATATTAATATAATGGCAACAGCTTTATTTAAAAGTAAATTTAAATGAGCTTTAGTAATTTTATAAATAAAAGATTTATTATTTCACTTTTACAGCAAAACTTAAAAAAAAAAAAAAAAAACATCATTTGATGGCGTTGATTACACATTTCATTCCTTTGTTTGCAATTTTGATTACATTAAAAAATTGAATGTGTCAACACATTTAGGTGAAAAAAGATTAGGACAGAAAACTATTTAGATTACTTTTACTTTAGATTTGAAAAACTTACTTCAAACAGTTATAAAATATTTTACTAAGTTTATTTTCTAGTTTTAATGGAATCATTTGACAGATTAATAAAATAAGATACTACAGTATACAGGTACCACTTTATTTGACTTAAAAATATCACAATTTATTGCTTCTAATCAGAGTTCAATTGTAAATTGAATTCTAATATAATATTTATTTATTTTACCTTTAGTTTATAATAAATTTTTATTAGTACAGATTTTAACAAAAAAAATATTGAAGAAAATTATGATAAATAAATAGTTTGTGTGCCAGTAAAAAATTTGAATGTGCCATTTCTGGCATGCGTGCCATAGGTTTGCCATCACTAGTCTATTATATAGGTAGTCGTGACATTTTTTGATGCTATTGATCAAAACCAGGGCCTCTCTATTAATTTGAGCATAGTTTCTCTCATTGCTGGAGAGGCACTTTGATGCAAAGACAATAGGGATGTGTGTCTCATCATTATTTCTATGGTACAACACTACATGCATAGCACCTTTTCTGGGTTGATATCCCATTTCCAGGTTGCCTTTTTGTCCAGTTGTCTGTATAGTGGTTCAGCAGTTTCTATTTATGATATAACCCTTCGTAACAATTTATGAGCACTAAGAAGTTCTTTCTTATTTTCGGATGTTTTGGCTTTTTTTTTATTGCCAACATGTTCTTTTGAGTTGGATGAATGCTACTTGCATTCATCCTTTAACCCAGAAATTCAAGCGCTTCAATTATGCACTTATCCAAGTATATTTTAATGCCAGAGATTTTGAATTTGTGTTACTAATAGGATATCATCAGAATATGATAGGGTGTTGGGGCGACCGATATACCAAAAGGCAACCGGTTCACTTTGAATCCCTTTATGGCTTATTATTAACAATACTCTTGCAGTCTGATCATGCACAGCTAGTTGCAATTATGCATGTTTTAGATCAATTTTAGTAAAAATCCTACCACTTGATAATGTAAATAGGATTTGACGGATGGAAGTGGTTAATTATCTGGATTAAGAGCTTTGTTGATTGCACATCAATAATCCCCATATATATGCACACCATCATTTTCTTTGATGATTGGTACTATTGGGATGCCCATTCTGAGTATGTTATGGTCTCTATAACCTCTGTTGCCTCCCATTTTTCAAGCCCTGCTTTTACTTTAGTTTGCAAGGCTAGTGGGAGTGATTTGCACTGACAACTAATGGGATTTACTTCTCTATTTAGTGGTAAATGGATTGGTTGTCCTAAGTACAGACCCATCTCTTTGTTTATGACTTTCCGAGTAATCAGATTATAATTTAGTTCATGTTGTGATCTGGTTCATCTTTGTCACTGCAAAGCCTAAGTCACTGAAACAGTCAGGGCCTAATAAATTACTATGATTACCTAATTCCATTACCAGTAGTAGGTGTATGATCCTGTTAGGCATTGTAATTTTACCTGTTGTTTGGTCCAACAGTTTTATTTTATTGCCTTGATAGTTTGAGATTGACTTGCTGCTAGGATGCAGTTTATATTCATTATTCTCATTAATGATAGCCCAGGTTTTTTTGAAACAACAGATACTGCAGACCCTGTGTCTAGTTCCATTGTAACTGGCATATCATTAATTATAATACTGTGTATAAATCCAAATGATCGTCTTTAATATGATTTATACAAGCAACTTGTTTATTTTTCTTGTAATTGCCTTTGCTGTTTTTCGGAATGGATTTTTTCATTTTTATATCGGCTGTCTTTTTAATTTAAAACATGCAATCTTTAAATGTCCAACCCATTTGCAAAAGGATGTGTGTGCATTTGTTCACTGCATCTATAGCAATGCCTTAGACTATTTGATGCTGAATTATCTGATCTGTCTGACTGACACAGTGTTATGCTCGGATTTTTGCACATCACACTTAGCAATTTTTTTTAATGGGTTTGCCTGACTAGCTATTGATTCTGCTAGTACTGCTTGGGTCACAACTGTTTCAAAATCTAAATTCAGTATGGCCAGCATTTTAAGTCTTAAATTGATCATTTATGCCACAAACAAAATGATCACGAAGTGCTTCATTCAGGAAATCGTTGAATTTGCATCTTAATGTCAATGATCAGATTTTTTGTTGCAAACTCTGTTTTTCCACCCCTGCAGAGGTTAAAATAATATTTCTGCATTATTGTGCATACAGAGGTTGGAATAATATTTCTGCATTATTGTCAAGGGTTTTGGGGGAAAATAATCTGTGAGAGTTGTTAATGCTTTGTCAAAATCTAGGTTAGCTGGTGTTTCTGCCGCAGATTGCGACTTAAGCGTCTCGTAAATTTGAGAACCTATTATGGTCATTAATGCGGCTAACTTTATGTCAGGCTTCTTGATCTGACTAGCTGGTAGATAAAATATTAATTGCTCTTTATGAAGCTTCACTAACCCTAAGGATGGGCTGGATCAAAAGTTTCCATGGAGACAATAGAATTAGCCATTTTTTAATTTTCCCTTATTTCTTCGTACGAGAAACAAAGTAGCGATTTTTATTTTAGCAAGTTACCACTCGTAATTTTAAATTTTGACAGCTACTGTTTGTAATTGTCCCAATGAAGCTTTTAATCCACCGCAGGGCGCTTCCGTTGCTTTATTACGAGTTATGCACTCGTAATTGGTTTATGATTTTAATTGACATGCCTATTATGTTTGCAGTCAATTTTTCTTATGAATCTGCCAAATCTGTTTTTTTATTTGGGCAGATAGATCTAAGTGATAGATTTTTAACACCATTTTGTAAGTAGGATGAGTCTATTTTCTTTGTACTCACGTATTTTTTCCAAACTGCCAAATTTGATTTTCATTCAGGCAGAATAGTGATTTCAATATGACAAATGTCTAACTTTGTACTCATGTATTTGCTGTATTTTTCCAGTCATGGGGAACATTTTTTTTTTTTGTCTGACTGTGCCAAATCTGTTGTTTGGTCTGAATTGCATGTTTCGGGCTCAAACCAATAGTGAAATCAATAAAAATATGACCATTTGAAGTTAATATGCATAATTTATTAAAACAAATATACATACATATTATACAATCAATAAATACAATTTTACATAGATAAACATAGTTAATATTGTGCTGGTCACGCTGGACTCACTTCTAGCTGTATATATTAGCTTGCCTCATGAATTTAGTCAGCTGTAGTCTTAGCAGCTTCCAGTCCTATTGTGGACTTGCCTCATTGCATAGACATATCGGTAAAGACTGTAGTAGGACACTTTCTCTGTTGAAAAGGGTTGAGAGCATGTTCAGTCATTCAGGTTAGACAGATCTCTCTTTTTTGACTCCAAAAAGTCTATTTATTGCCAGATCCCTACCTTACTTGCAGCAATTGGATTCAGAGGGCATCATTGCCTATTGGCCTGTACTAAACTGATCATAGGTTTATTCACATGTTCACACCATTGGCTACATTTATGTTTTACCCTAATTATGTTGTGAGCGCTCAATCTGATCGGATAAGGAAGGAATCTACTAGTCTACTTATTTTGAAATACAAAAAGTGATTTAGAAAATAATTTCTAAACAATAACCAAAGCAATTTGAAAAAGCAATGTATGCTAATACTTTATTTAAAAATTCGAGTACTAAATAAAACATTCTTAAAATTTTCTTTTCAATATGCTATAGAAATAGTAGTTTATGAACGCTTTTTCATATAGTTTCAAATTATGTTTTGTTTTTAACACAATTATGATCAAATGTAGTAATGCTAAAATCATTTCATATCATTGCTATAAAATATAGATAACAGTAATATAACCAAAAAAGTAAAAAAAAAATAAAATGCTAGAATAATATATATATATAAAAGCTCCCTACATAACACCAAGTATTTATAACTGAATTTAATATAATAAGAATGTTCTGTTGATCATTTTTTCAACTATCAAAAATGTAGCTCAATCATCACCCTATCTTAAATCTAGATATCAAGATGAAACTAAATACAGATTTAGAAAAAAATAATAATTTGCTATTGTATATAATGTTAGCTCCATCAATACTCATTGTTTGTGCACACTTGAGGTTAAATGCATAAATTAAATGTTTATAAATACAAAATAAAACAAAAATTTTTTAAGCATTCTAGAATTATAAATTTTTTATAAAGTTTGTATTTTTTACACATGTAAAATTATAGTAATTGTTTTATAAAATTATTACATCATCTGTTATTTTGTTTGAGATGAAAAGATAGTTTTTTAAATTTCTCCCATCTCCTTTTTTAAATATTGTTTCCTATGAAAAATTGGAAGCAAAAAAAAAATCATTAGCAATTAAAACTTCAACATTAACAAGTTATTCTTTTAAAAGAGTAACGTTTATAATAATAATTAGTTAGTTTCCAAAAAAAAAAAAAAAAAGAGTCATGCAGGTTTTTTTAAACCTTTCCAAACATTTCTGTTTATACTTCAAACATTCATAAATATTTTCTTTAGATCATTACTCAATTTCTTTCTTTTTTTTTTTTGTATTTGTCTGCCACTTAATTCTTCATAAACCTATCATATATGCCTAATAATTTCTTACTCATTTCACAATTTTTTCCTCAACATTTTAATATTACAAATTTTATACTTTCAACTTTTTTTCACTCTTCTTCAAATCAATACCTCAAAAAGTTGCAATCTTTTCTTGATTATCAGATATTTCATATAAAACTATGTTCCAAACAAAACATTTACTAAGATCTTCTTTTAATTTTAATTCAAATGGATCAGAAAATAATCATCTTATTCTTATATCTAATAAGTCACAATTTCCAATAGAAGAAATACTCAAAAGGATTAATATTCTCTAAAATATCCAATTCCCTCATTCCTAGCCTTTTATTTCCACCAATAATCACTGCTTTAGAATTTTATGAATTGATTTTCATATCAAATTTCTATGAATTTCAACTATCCTACTCAATATTTTATTCAGCTCATTCTCATTATCAACATACACTGTCATATCAACAAAATATCTAACAATCTATTATACCCAATACTAACTTCATTTTTAACGAAACAATCATTATCATTTAGTTTTCTTGTTCAAAATATCCAATTATATATATATATAATTCATTCTATCAACAGCTTTATAAAGATCCATGTAACATTATATTCAGTACTACTTTATATATTGTAACCATAAATTTGAGATCTACATTTAAAAAAAAAAAATTGTTTAATTGTAAGAAATAAGGGAATTATAAAGGCAAACTCTTACTTCAAAAGCTTATTTCTGACAATATCTAATACATTTTTTTTTAAATAAATCATGAGCATAATAATTCCATTAAAAAAAAAAAAAAGTGACAGTAAATCAATATAAAAATATATGATTATTTAATGCATTTTACACACGCACATATATATGAGAAAGAGATGTATGTAAGTAGTTTGCATTTATGTAAGTCAAAGGGGGAGTGACATATATTTTATTATTATACAAATAACAATAGTAATAAATATATATATTATTATTTTTTGTGTCTTCTTAAAATCATCCTGAATATTATTTGAAAGGTCATGTGATGAAATTTAAAAGTACAAAATTAAATCACAAAAAGACTGTAGAATGTGAATTCAAATAATACACTGATGAAGTGCCTAACAACGAGACATTTTAAAACTAGAATTAGATTTCTTCAGACAGACTAAAATTTTATAGCTTTTTCTTTAAGAATACAAAAATTTGAACTACAACAATGGGAAGTATATTTCAAGAATCAATATGATAAATAACCAAAGTGAAAGAATAAATTCTTTGTGGTTAGAGGTCCTTAAGAGAATTCAAGGATCATCTTCTCTCATGAAAGACCTGGTTAATCACACATCACCATCGTTATTACCAAAGAATTAAACCAACAACAACTTTACATGGTAAATGAAAATAAAAACGAATGCAAGTTGCAACAAAGTGTTATTAAATTTTTAGCAGTAAAGAATTTAGTCTATCCTAGTTGAAATATCAAAACTAGATTTCTATATTATTCCATTTTATTTTGTCATCAAAGACTATAGAACTATTTCAAATATGATTAATAGTATCCACTGAATGAACAAATTAACTTTAAATAATTTTAAGTTATTTATGGAAGGAAGCATAGCTATGCATAATGTCACTATCATTTAGTACTATATATGCGGTATCTTTATTGACAATAGAGAACTTTTTTTAAAAAAAATAGGATTTGTCATTTATTTGTAAAAAAAAAAAAAAAAGAGGGGGGGGATCATTTGCAGTGTTCAAGGTCAAGCAAGGAATATATATGTGTGTGTAACAATAAAGGTATAATAATTGTGTAGAATAAAAATAATTTTATATAATGATTGTGTGTAATAATTGCATTTAATGATTATATAAATGAGTAACAATAAATGTGTAGCAATGTTGTTAGATCATAGAGTTGCATACCTGTATAAAACACCAAATATCGTGAGGTGTGTAAAAAATACCATGTGCATGTAAAAAACGCTACATTTGGTAAAGTTTGTAAAGACTCCAGATGTCTTAAGACGTATATAAACCCCCAGACTCTGGTCCATATTTTCTGGTATGCTCATGTTATTTAAATTAAACTATTAGCTTACCATCTCAATTCTGCCATTGTCAATTATTTATTTGCTGAGGATACAGAAAATTGGCGCAGTCATCATAGAAGTTGAATTCTTAAGTAATTACCTAAACAACAAACTGAGACAGTCATGACTGAATTTGAACTGAGAAAATGGTGGGCATATCACAAGTTGGTACATGTGAATTTAATGTGGATAATACGAGTGATTGGCCACTGTACGTTCAGAGGATAAAAAACTACTTTATACTAAATAGTATTACCAAAAATACTGTAAAAGTAGCCTCTTTACTTTGGTTTGCAGGCCAGACGGTAATCAAGAGAGCCAATAAACTGTGTACTCGTGATTCACTGGAAACCCAGAAATACAAACTTGTAATAAAGTTAAATGATTATTTCAATCCCCAGCCATGCAAGTTTACTGCTCAATTAAGTTTTAGGGGCGGAAGGCAAGAGAAAAATGAAAAACTAAAAGATTATGCCATGGACTTAAGAGAGCAGGCAAAATTGTTTTGTGCCTTTACCATAAATACTTAGAGGAAGCTCTTCTTGAACAACTATTTTATATGGGCTAATAGATGATCAATTTGGGCAAATATTATTAGCAGTAAAAGATCTAACCTACAAGGAAGCAATCAAATGTAAAACAGCTAATGAACTACTACTTGAGTGAGAGACTTCAAAAATTTCACAAGACCAGATCTACAATTTATAAAATGTCGGAAATTGAATCTAAAACAGACAAACAAGTTAAATGTTTCTGATGCAGAAAAATTGGTCACAAAGCCTGTGATTGTAATAAGCAAGAAAGTGAAGTTTTAAAAAAATAACTAATAACCCCGAAAGAGGGCACTACCATATGAAGCAGAGACAAAAATTTACCTGCAGTGCGATGGAAAGTAGCTATATAAAAAAATGCTACCATGGATGAATTGGATCAAATTTTGCTAAATGTAAAAATACACCTTTACCCCGCTTAGCGATGGCAATTGGTCCTCCAAAACTCATCGTTAAGCAAGAATATCATATACAGAATACATATTTATAATGGGGGTCTATGGGAAAAAAATTGGTCGGTTCCAGTTGACTATGTAAAATATCCACATTGGTTTTCAAGCTCAAAGATTTTCTTGATTTTTTCATGGCAATGATGACTAAATACAGCATCTAAAAGAAAATTTTTATATCACTAGGAAAAAAAAAGGCATATCTTCACTGTTTAAAAAGTACAGTACAGCAAAAAGAAGAAGAAAGTGAAACTAAATTTGAATTTAAGAGTTTTTATATTCTTCCGCAGAAGTTTTTCGTCGTAATAAAGAAAAAAAATCCATACTGAAGTGCATTTTTTTAACATTTGTATTACAGTACTGTACATTTATGTTTATTACTTATGTGAAATTATTCAAATTAAAAAACAATATTTAATTATAAATTATTTAATTGAACATACTGTACTACAGAGTAAGAAAAGACTTAATGCCTATTGTAAATCAGTCAACTTTAGAAAAAAAAAATGTTCTAATTTTCTAAAACATATGCTAAGTTTATTTTTCTTACTGTATATTTTTACTAATGTAATAGTGCCTCCCCCCGTTCAAATAGAAAAATTATTCATTAACACTTGTTTTAAATGCAATCCGTTTTTCTTTTTAAATTTTTTTCTAATTCAACATTCTCATTTTAAAATGTTTTTTTTCTTTTGATTTGAAACCACTAGGTGTACCTAATTAAGGAACACACACACAATTTAATATTAGTATTTAGTGTTTTCCTGAAAGTTTGTGATGATAATATTTTAGTTGTACTGTTTTCATCATCTAATATAAGTGTTGAATGTCTAGAAAAATTAAACTTTATTTAAATAATCCAAGTCTGTACATTATATTTAAATAAAGTTTAATTTTTCTAAAGACATTCAACACTTATATGTATACAGTATTATAGATTCAGTAATTATATATATTTTAACTTTATACGTTTTATAATGAAAATACAGAATGCAGAACTAACATTGTGTTTTATGAATAAAATATTGTATGTGCTATACAATTACAGCAAAGTACACGTATTACAGTAATGTACTTTTGCTTTTGAGTAAAATGAATTTAAAATACCTATTGTCTAATGTCATCAGTGACTCAAAATTGAAGATAGCTGCCAAAAAAATTAAAAAAAAAAAAATTTTCCTGATCATTATAGTGAATAATCGATTGTAAATCGAAGTAGTAGATACAAATTGATGATGATCACTATTGTGAAATATTGCTAAGGAGCCAATCGCTAAGCGGGGTAAAGATGTAATCGGCAAACCAATAACCATGGAAATTGATAGTGGGGCAAGGATATCACTGAAGAAAAATAATGATTGGAAAAAGTCTAATTAAGAATTTAAAATTCCCCCCACAATTAAAGAAAACTCATCTCAAGGCCTGGAATGCTAACAAAAATCCATAAGAATACTATGTGTCACAAAAGTAAAACTAGAAACAAAGAAGAGTAAAGAAATACTACCACTGTACATAGTGTTCAGGGAAATTAACCTAATTCTTAGGCTGAAAATGATTTGCACCTCTACATATAAGGATATGCATTATTAAGAAAATCGAAAATAACTACCCCAATCTATTCAAAAAGGAATGAAGAAAACTAAAAACCTCACCTATTAATATAGTTACATGAAAGAGCAACACCTATTATTACAAAACCTCAGAAAGCACCATTAGCCCAGCCAAAAAAAGTCGAGGGAAAATTAGATAAAATGATAGAACAATGAATTCTGAAAACAGTTGAGAATGTAGTGAGCTACTCCTATAGTAATAATGGAAGAAACAAATGGAAAAATAAGAATTTGTGGCAACTATCATACCACTGTAAATCGGTACTTAAACAAAAGTCAATACCCAATCCCGAACATAAGGGAAGTCCTAGCCACCAAGGAACAAAAATGCGTACTTTGCCAAACTAGATTTGAATGGCGCATTTCACCAAGTACCTGTTACCCAAGAAAACAGCCAATATCTCAACGATCATAACCCACAGAGGTTTATTCAACTACAATAGGTAAAATAGACTCATTACTGAGAGATATGGATGGAGTCATCCTGTACTTTGATGATATATTAATAATGACAAACTCTGAAGAAGCATTACAATATTGAATAATTAAAACCTGTGAACTGCTTGAAAGATTTGGAGCTAGATTAAATCCTGAGAAAGTATCAATAAGCATGGGAAGAAACCCGCACCTGAGAAAGCGAAGACTGTAAAAAGAAGCATCACACCCAAAAAATATTAAGAAACTCCAAACATTCCTTGGATTATTAAACTACTTTGAAACTTTCTTAAAGGGAAAAGTTCGTGTTGTCCAACCTTTATATAATCTGTTAAAGAAAAATGAAGTATGGAACTGGAATGTGATCAAGAAAAAAGCATTTGAACATGCCAAAGGTTTACTAACATCTGAAGGACTCCTCATCCATTATGTAACAAGCAAGAAGTCACACTAACAACGGACGCATTAGAATATGGACTGGGAGCTGTAATATGTCATCTGTCAAAACCGGATGATCACTTTATAGCGTATGCTTCTGAACACTAATGTTAGCTGAGTCAGCTAGATAAAGAAGCACTGGTTATAATATTCGGAATTAAAAAAGTTCCATCAATATCTCAATGGACAAAAGTTTAAGAACATCATGGCGAAAGATTGAACAACCCCTGACCACTTAAGCTTTCTAATGATCATTGGCTAGAATTCCTATCAGGATATGACTGCAAGCTCATATACAAGAAGGGTAAAAATATATCACATGCGGACACATTATCTAGATGCCCAGATAAAGCTTAATTGTCTAGGGCAGAAACCTATGTAAATTACATTGATCAGCTAGCTTCAAAAACTATTAACAGTCAAACAATAGCAGAATGGATTAATGCAAACTCTGGCTATTGAATTCTTAAAAATTGGATAGAGAGCAAATATTAGATGTCCTCCCTACTTAAATAAAGGACTATGGAAAGTATGTAAGAGGTTGTCCATAAGTAAAGTCTGTATATTGATGGAAGACAAAGTACTTGTACCCAGCTAGTCATGGAAGAGTACTTAGATTATTATATCAGGGTCATCCAGGAATAGAGTTAAAATCCTGACAAGCAATTATGTATGGTGGCCAGAAATAAATAGACCTCAAGCTGTATATTAAAAAGTGCGAAAAGTGTCAAATTACAGTTGATCACCCGCCAAAGAAATATATCTCATGGCCTTCCCCGAAGAAAGCTTGGTAACCATGTTGGTTCATGGAAAGGACATTATATTATTTAGAAGTAGTAATTCATATAGTCATTGGACTGAATACCAAATTATAAAAAAAAATTAGTTCAGCTGCAACTATTGAGAAACTTAAGAGATATTTCGCTACATATGGAACACCAGAGGGTTTCATGTCAGATAATGGTAATGCTTTATTAATGAATGGGGGATAAAACATAAAACCACCAATGTATTACCCCGGGTCAAATGGAATTGCTGAGAAGGCGGTCCAAAATATGAAAAAAAGCTTAAGCAAAGTTAAAACCGAAATTATAAAAAGCCTTATTCGAAATAGCATTTCATCAACATTGTATGCTATCTATTGCCACAGGGAAAATCCCAGCTAAACTTTTATTTCTAAAAAAAAAAAAAAGAATAAATGGTCAATGTTGTTACTGACTTGCAAAGAATAATGAGACAGTAATGGTAGGGAGAAAATTTGAAATAGGTGACAACGTTTAGTAACTGAATAAATTAAAAAAGAATTGGGAGAAAGGAACCATCATGAGAAAAATTACAAATCAACTGGAAGAAATTAAAACTGGAGAGGCATAAAACTTCGGAAGCATGAAAACCAGCTGAGATGATATCAATCGCAATTAATAATGGAAACAGTGAAGAAGCAACAGGAAACAATAGACTACAGCATCAACCAGTCCAAAGATCTACAATCTCCCAAAAAAAATTGTTGACGATTGGAGACTCTTCCGATAATGAGATAGCTACACAGAAATACCATCGAGGCATAGCAAAGACCACCAGTATCCAGCAAGAATCAGAAAACCTACTGCTCATCTCGAAGATTATGTTAGGTGAAGAACCATAACTCTGGAGTGGGGAGTGCAGTGTTCAAGGTCAAGCAAGGAATATATATGTATGTGCAACAATAAATGTATAATAATTGAATAGAATAAAAATAATAACTTTGTACAATAATCATGTATAATGATTGTGTGAAATAATTGTATATAATGATTATATAAATAACTGTAACAATAAATGTGTAGTAATATAACTATCAATGTTTAGCAATGTTGTTAAGTCATAGAATGTATACCTGGCCTTATAAGGTCAGAGAACTATAAAAAATACCATATATGGTGAGGAGCATAAAAATACCATGTGTATGGAAAAATGCCACATATGGTAAGGTATGTAAAAACTCCAGAAGTCTTTAGGGGTATATAAACCCCCAGATCCTGGTCTATATGTTCTGCCATTAATGTAATTCAGAGAATTCGACCTCTGCAAGTTCAAAAGCAGGACTAGAGTTTATTATGTGAAGGTCTCATCATGACTTTTTATTATTTTAATGCACCTTAAATAGGCTATGTACATTTATAAATATGCTCATACATTATATAAATTAAACTATTAGCTTACCATCTCAATTCTGCCTCTGTCAATTATTTACTTGTCCCTCAATTCTCTTACCGAATGAATGACACAAGAGAGATGTTTATTATTTTTTTTTTTTCTTGTATAATAATACAATGCATTTGTGATAACTTATATATAGTGATGTTTAAATATATAAACTGTTCAAAGATTTAATAATTTAATTATGAAATATATTAATAATACTTAGCTTCTTTTATCCTACTTGAACTGTAAACTATAACTTCAATTTATTATTCCGAGTTTGAATAGCATATTTGTTATATCTTAATTTATCTTCAACTAATGGACTGGTCTAGATTCCATCTTATCTTGATAAGATTGGCATTCTTCACTATAGACTAAGGGGATCTGGCTGTAACAAAACCATTTCAAGATAAAAGGAGACAACAGTTAACTAACAGAACTGAATGACAATATGACATTGTCCACTATATGATTAAAGCAGTGAGGCAAAACAACAAGAGATAAATTGTCACAGAACAGCTGGAAGTGTCGCCGTACCTACACATGAGGCAAGCTATCATGGTACAACTGAAATTGATAAATAGTATGATTTTTTTTTTACTAAGTGTTATGTATACATTGTAACGTTTATTTATATACGTTACAAATATATTGGCATTTGGTAGAAGCTAAAAAATAAAAGTAAATTTAGATTTTTTTTGACTAATTTTTTTTTAAAAAATAACGTACAATGAAAGTTAAATTTTTCTTTCGTATTTTTTTTTTTACTTAACTGGAAATAAAAGTAGAATTAGAGAGAACAAAAGTATTCCAAAAGCAAGTAAAAAGATAAGCTAAAAGAAAAATATTTTAGCTAATTAAACATGGCCGAAAAACCTGATTAAAAAAAATAGAATTTAGTAATTGAAAAATGATAAAGACTGTATAAGATTATAAACACAAAACACCATGATATTAGCATGCGCAGAAGTCCGACAACGGGACCTCTAGTATAAAAAGGAGGGATTCGGTTGGAGGAACGTCTTGGTTTAGCTGATATTCTTTTGGTTGGTTTTGGATTAGAGAATCCAACCACTCTACGATAAAGAAGTTATTCATACGAAAGTAGACCGGAGCTTTAGCTGACATCATTACCGATGGACACCAGAGAAGCTTACGCGACTAGCCTATGGAACCAGCACCAAGATCAACTAATAATCAAAGGCCATGAGCTCAATTCAACCCCGAAAAACTATGCATAGTTATCTACAACCTTCGTGAATTCACAAAACTTACCGGTAAGTTAAGACTACTTATTCCTGATTGTGACAAAATTAAGCGTTTGCAAACCAGTCTTAAAATAATCCCGATAGAGACTTTCATTTTTTCTGTACAAGAGACTTTTGTTTATACCAGAACTTTTTAATTAATTATTTTATTTTATTGATTGCGTCATATTTGAATTAATATGTGTTCTCTCTGATTTACTTGATTAGGAATTCTCATTTTAACTTAAACAGATTTTTAATCTGTTATAATAATAAAAATATTTCTAATATCAATTTTCATTTGTCCGTTATTAATAATAGTTATTATTTTTTTTTATTATTAAATCTATTAGTAGTTTAATAAGATTTAAAAATGTAATTTACCTTTGCCAATATGTTTGAATAAGCCCAGGAATAATAATCTTAAAAAAATAATTCTCGTTACGGTATGATGTAATACCGATTAGTTTAAAAGTATTTTTTTTATTTGTGAGATGTTATATGACAATTTCAGCGAATTCTTAGGAATTCTGGCGCCCAGATTAAATAAATTAAAAGCTGATTTCATCAATAGCACAATTCTCAACAATTAATAGGCCGAGTTGATCAGGAAATATAGCTATGTTTTTAGAATAGAAATATAACTCTTCTTTTTTGACATAGCTTGATCAACTCACGCGCAGTTTATATTAGCATGTAGAGGCCTAGCAAAACGGAAAACGTTATAACATATTGCATTGTAAATAAAGGATTTAATACATAATAGTATATATATATATAAGCAAACTATAGAAAATTTAAAATGCTTTAGAAATAAAATATACTGGTAAGAATCATCATCCGATTCTCTCTTAGCAGCAATAAAGATAATAAAAGAGATAACAGTTCCAGTTTTATCCCCCACCTTGTAAACTCACGGTTTTCAGAGTGAGTAGCGGTTCCGGTTTGGAATACAGACCTTAGAATGGATAGCGGTTCCACTTAAACCCAGACCTGAAGGAAAATCAAGCTATCACAGACTCCTGTGCATTACAGAAAAAAGCAGTATAAAAAGCCCAGTCAGAATAAGAGAAATATCACGAGGTAGTAGCAGAACTAGAAGACGGCATGCCAGGCGAAAAGGCGGACCTAGGGACTTATACAGGTCATCCGTTCTTTATTATTATTTGTCGTAAGCCAGAAGGCCAGATTTATGTAAGCATACTTTAATTATTATATTAAATTATTAATAATTGTAAGGCCTGTTTATTAAGAGTATATATGTAAACCATTAATATTTGTGTAAGCATAAATATATTAATGTTACCGTTGTAAATAAACATTTGTTGTTATTGTTAATTTATTAGTAGTTGCAATTATTATGGTTTTTCCTCCCACTGATCTAAACAGTCAGAAAAGGAGAAAGAGATATTGCACTAAGATAATTCATTTTATTGAATAAATGTACTTTTTTTTTAAAAAAAAGTTATATTTTTAAAATACAACTTTTATGGATTAGCTTTATTAAAAAAAATTTTCGTGTTTATATATATATATATAATATGATTATGTTCAAACCTAAAGGACAACTGAAATCTCTTCCTCCAATAGTTGCATGGTAACTAAATGCTATACCGAACCACTGTATCAGGCATATGGTATAGCAAACATCATTGTAAAAATTGTATATAAACGTGAATAAAATATTTAATAATATAAACACAACAATATTAAATATAGGATTAATCAATCTATTTTTAATTTCCAATATGAATAAAATATGACTTTCACACTTAACCAATGATTAGAATGAGCTGTCTTATTAATTCCAAATAAAACAAAAATCAGTCCAAACATATGCAAAAAAATTGATCCAGGATTAGAGGAAAAAATCCCATCAACACTTTTAATCAAGAATATGGATTTTTTAAATACTTTTGTTAGCACACTTTTAATATGCTTTGATGTTTCTAGAACATATCAAATCATAAATTATTTAGCTATGACTAATTATTTGAAAATGATAAAGTAAAATTATTAAAATACTGATTTTTATTTATATTTGTTATCAAATAATAATCTTAACAAAATCCACACATATAATTTCATCTATTTATTTAGTTAATAAATTTAGTTTAATAATAATTTATTATGACCAAATTATTGTTAAGCACTGTTATTATCTTTAATTATTAGATAAAATTTCTGTCTTCTTCACACACATATAATTAAACATCTTTACATACAAGTGAATAAACATATACTTGATAACAAATGTCTTTTACATTATCTGACTATTGTTATTGTTTTATTAAATAGTTATTATTTGATATTTACACTATTTATCTCAATCATACTTACTAAATCTGTACATTTTGAAAGATATTTTGATATAATAATTCGCATATTCTCCAGACATGCCTAAAACCTAGAGCTTAAGTTAGATAAACTTTCAGGTCACAAGTAGAGTTAGGATTTTGTTCTTTCATTTAGCTTATTTACAGACAATCCCAGTTAATAGCTTATCATATCTAGATATTATTAATTACAGTATGAAGATTAATCTGAGTAATCAAATGAGTAAACTGTATTATTGTAATATGATATGACCTGCAACAGCAATAATGGAAGTAACATATTTATGGAGACATTGAATTCATAGTTTACTTTTACTTCAATAACTTTGGTCAAATAATACATGTATATTCATTTCCTAAAGAAAAAAATAAATAAATTAATACCCATAGAAACTACTGATTAAGTGATTCTATTTTTTATTGATGTTACTAACAAATTTCCAGAATAGCTACCAATAAAAATTTTAAAATATTCTCAAATATAGGAAATTCTAAAACTTTGATTTTATTTTATTCAATCTGACAAATATGTTTAAATTAAGTAGTAACTATAAGGACATGTTTTATATTATTTACTAAGAGAATGCTGTCATTACAGTTTTAATAAGTAAAATGATAATATTTTTCCAACAGAAAAATGTCCATGACGATGAAATGCAGTTTGAGTAGATCTTTTATTTCTATTTTGATAGTTAATTTTCCATTTCAAAAATTTTACAGAATAAAAACTTCATATATTAAGCTTATACAAGACTATATATTAATAGTTCTAATTTCACTTTATAAAAAGGTCTTTATTTAGCACCTTTCTTTTAGAAATTCTAATAAATACCTAGGACAGTAATCTGTTGATTTCCCTTTTTCAGTATTTTTGTTGTGAGAATGTGTAATTTTTTGAGCTAAATATAATATGGCAATTAGATTGATCTTGATGTAAATAATCATTTGATCAAATCAAATTTTATATTTGAGTATTTTATAACTCAACTTTAGAATATTAAAATCTAATAACAATAAGTATTTAAATTACTGTCATTATTTTATAATAGCAAACAAATGATATTTTCACTTCTATGAAAATCAGATTTGATGGCTTTAAATAGTTTCTTACTGATTGATACGGTACTTAAATAATAAATCAATATTTATTTTTTAACAAAAATATTACCAAATTTACCACTTCCTTTATTTTGCTGTATTATCTTATATAAATGCAATTTATCCACTACTTTGAACAATTTTTAGCAAAAAGCTTTTATTGTACCTATATGCACACACAATCTTACGTTTCGACTGCCCTGCAGTCTTCTTCAGAGCTATGATATAATGAACAACATAAAATAAAATAATATATAAATAATACCATAAAAAATGTGAACAATAAAATTAATACAAATAAATAAATAATAATAATAAAATATTATTAAGTAATTTATTAAGATGGAACTAAAAAAATTAAAGTTTAAGTTTATAAAGAATAGAAGTAATTAGGAGATTATTAAAAAAATAATAAAACTAAATATTTAAATTAATAGTTGTTCACATGTATAATTTAGATTTATTTTATATTAACTGGATTATTTTATTTGGGTTTGATTATATTTATTTCAGTTTTATTAGGTTTTGTTATATTTTATGTTGTTTTATTATTATTTTATTAATTTTATTATTTAGATAGTTACGTATTTTATTTTATGTTGTTCATTATATCATAGCTCTGAAGAAAATTGCAGGACAGTCGAAACGTAAGATTTTGTATGCATATAGGTACAATAAAAGCTTTTTTGCTAACAAGTGTTTAAAATAGTGGATAAATTGCATTTATATAATTTTATCAATTGCAGTTTCCTGCTTAAAACTGATTACTTTATTATTTTAATTAATATATATAAAATACTAACATTATGAAATAATATAAATCATATATATTTACTCCTACAAATATTGTTAATAACTATTTGTCTTACTCCTTTATAAAAAATTTCTTGCTTTTCTCTATTTTCTCGTGGACAATTCCAAAGAAAAATATCCCCACTTTTTGACCCAACTGACAAAAGATAAGGATTCACTGGGTGGTATGCCAGAGCCGTCACTCTACGATCAAAAGGACTTGTCCATTGACAAACCTGAAGAGATTTTAAGAATTCAGACAGACAATGTTTGCTTATCTAAAAATATAAAATAAAGAATGTCTGAATAATGTGCACTTAAAAAAAAAAAAAAATCAATACTGCTTTTTAAATAACAATTTTAAATATATTTTTATATTTATGCATATATTAAAACCACTCATAAATCATTTAAATTATAAAACAGAACAATGAAAGTTTTTTTTTGCTATGTCAAATGCATTGACCAGGAAGCGAACTTGGCCAACTGCTTAGAAGGCAGCTATGCCAACCATCAGGCCACGAACGCTTGACAATTTTTATCTTTATAAACATACAAACAACGAATAACAATTATTGACCATTTATTTAGAACACAAATTAATAATTTTTTTCTTAAAAAATGTTATTCAAAGTTTCATTTTGATATGAATCTAGGATTCAAATCAAGTAATCTGAAATTACTTTCTATATTCATAAAAAAAAGTAACAGCAAATCATGTACATTGCCAAAAATACAACTTGGGATTTTAATAAGAGTAAAATTTAGGAATTTTTTTTAAATTGCAAGCAAATTTTAGAATTTTTCTTTCAGGTAGCCAATTTATTTATCGACTAGTAAATGGATATCTAGGTTTTCTTAGTTAGACAGTAAATGGGGGGGGGGGTTTGAAATCCTCATTGCTCAGTATTTGGTTAGTCTGTAAATAATGTTTTCTTTTTCACTATTCTTTCTTCAAGGGCTACTGAAAAAATCTTTGCCTTAAAGGATGAATTTACCAATTGCATCTGCTTTATATTGAAACTACTTCAAAAGAGTACAATTCAATTAATGTAAATAAACAAATTAATAAGTTACAGCTTATAAAAAAATTGGATATCACAAAATTAATAAAATACATTGATAATCATCATTTACATATTATTATTTCTAGTACATGAATAGTACAAAAATAAGATCTGAAAGATCTGTAGCATTAGGTTGCTTTTGGAATCTAAGATTAGGAGCTCCAAAAGAATTAGTGATTGTAAGACCAAAACAAAGCAATTTTTCAAGCATGAATTACTTCTAGAATCATATCATTGACTGATACTTGAGATTCACATCCGGAGTAATAATAACTTGTCTCCTAAATCTGTCTATCTATTAGGATGTTATTTATAAAAATCATTTTTAATCTGACTTGTTTTAAAACACTACTATTCAGATCGAACACAAAATTATATTTATATATTTATCTTTATCACAAATGCTAAATATACATATTATATATTATAACGATCTGGCAAAAGCTACTTAACGTAATCTGCACTACAGGGCGCCATCTAGGCATTTGAACCTAGAAAAATTTATAAAGTAGGCAGATACGTAAATAAAATAAAAAAAAATTTTTTTATTTTATATATTTTGATATCCGGTCGTTAGCCCATTGTCACTACCTTAATGGAACAGCAGAGATTTATATTTACAATAAATTCTTATCTAAGAATATTTTTAAAAAAAGAATAAAATAAGCCACTGCCAGTAATTAACATACAAACATTTATTTACGCACATATATATAAAATTTAACATTTTTATTTTAGTATGTTTATTTTAGATTTTAATTTGATTTTAGAATTTAAATTTACATTTTAATTTTTATAATATTATAAGTTTACATTTTAATTAAGTTCGCACAGATGGATTTATGAAAGTTTGTTTTATAATGTTGAGTATAGATCGGTTACATAGATTACACGGTCAAAAACATTTCAAAATAAACATAACCGATCAAAATATAAAGCCATTGATAAAGTCAATTGCAGAGGGAAATTTATAAGAACCCAATAGCATTCACCATAAGATGCCGCAAGACACCAATAACTTAAAAGACATCCGACATAAATACAGCTTAGATACTCACCGTAAGGTATCAATATTTACCGAATGTCTAGTATATTTTGATCAAATATGAAAACCAAAAAACATAATTAACCGGTAATGAACCCATGCAAGCGTCTATACCCAACTTAATTTTAATGCATCTTTATTTAGAGTGTCGAGTATGAATAGACTACATAGATTTGCATTTGAAAAGAAAAATATTCAATCCTTGTTTAACCTTAGGCCAAAGGTTCGCAGTCAAACCAAACTTCAATCCATCTGATATATCGATGTGTTCAATGTAATACGAATACGGCAGCACAATTAGGTTAAGAGAAGAAACTGCTTCTCGTCAAATAGGAATATTACATCTATCTGACGATGAGAGCAATAAAAAAAAAACTCCATAGGAAGGAACTGCGGTCTCCATCTTATAATTCCTCCCATAGGCAAAATGAGTGTGTGCGGCATATAATAGCGATTCTGCCCGTAGCGAATCTCGTACTACATCTACTAATTACACCAATATATCCAATCCATTGACCTAATTCAACTACGAAACGAATAACCTAAGATTACCCTTCCCTAATATAACTTTACAAATCTATATAGCCATTCATGCCCGACTTAAATTTAATATTTATATATTTTAATTTATCGAAAAACAGAAATCATAATAAAAACTTAAAAGAACAAAAAATAAATAAATGGAAATGATTTTACAAAAGAAATACATCAAATAAAATTATACCTAATTAATAAATAATTTAGTTTGGTCAGATAGGAATCTATTTCTATTTTTTTTTTTAAATACGGAACAAGTTTAGAAGTAAAGTTCTTATTGTTTAGAAATGTTCATTAATTATATATATTTAAAGCTGAGAGTTCAAAAAGTTCTTACGATTTCAAAATGTTCCTTTTATCCGTTGCTTGCCATTTGAATGTGAATTCCCACGCCGTCCTAAAGAGATTGGTATTCTGTTGGCCGATTTATTTATTCATCCGGAGGTCTTTTGCTTTGGCTGGTCCTCAATGGAGAAAACGATGTCATTTCTTTTTTTTTTTTAACAAAACTGAAGGGATTGAAGAATGCATCTTTTCAATCCCTTCTCCTTCAACTCCGCACTAACACATATAGAGTCACATCATAATAACTCTCACTAATAATTTCCAAACTTTTCCTTTTATATTACCTTTAGGATCCAATGGACATTACGTCATCGTTGATGATGATCCTTCCGTTGAGGTCCGATTTCCCGATGGATTTCTCTCATTTGCTATTAGTTTCTATTGTTTTCCTATCTGACCGTTGCTTATACATTTAAATGCCCAAAGGCTAGTTCACTTTGACTAATTAAAATAATCATTTCCATTTCTGATTAATTAATGTGTTTTCCAAACTTAAAGATATTTTTATCTCTAAATCTTTTTGTTGAAAGATTTAGTTTTTCTATTTTTAATAAAGTTTTATTTTAATAATTTTTTTTTTTATCTGTGCGATTTTATATATATACAAGTTTAAGATGATTTTTTAATTTTCAATTTTTAATTCTTAAAAAAGAAATTTTTATTTGCGAACTTTTATTTTTTTCATGTTTAATAATAAAAAAACAATGTAACGTCGTCTGTGCCCGTTACAATATATATATTCTACTTTTATATATATTTAACATAAATCCATGCTTGTCTAGTAGCCAATAATACTAATACATATAAATAATTAAATATAACAGGCAGTGCAATACTTAGTATTTGGTTCTGTAAAAATGTATTACATTTCAAACTGTATAAAAATGGAATTGTCATCAGCAATGAATCTTTAAAACAAAATGCATTTCATCAGATAGTTTATTATTACATAAATAAAATACAAATTGTTTATTATTCAAAAATATTCTTTGAATTAAAAATAAAAATTAATGTTTGAACTATTTTAAATAAAAACTTAATAACAAATGAAATAAATGTTCAGCACACTTTTTCAAAAACTAAAATATCATTTGAAATCAGATATGATTTTTTTTTAAAAAAAAAATAACTTTATGCAATAATTTTGCTTTTATTTTAAAAACAAAAATAGTCACATACATTATAAAATATACATTATATATATAAAGTAATATTATATAAGGGATTTGAACACAAATTTTCAAGCTCCCTTCAGCTATCCGCTCCATCACATACAACCAATACACATGATCACATACGTGACAAAGATAAATGATCTCCAATATACATATTTCATGATGAACCAGCACTCATTAGTTGGTCCAGATCATCATCTCACACACATATATATATAACCAGTGCTGGTTTATATTATAATAGCAAATCTTCAAAATTTAATGGTTTATCATGAAATACATATATTGGAGATCATTTATGTAAGTCATGTGTGTGTGGTTATGTGTATCAGTTGTATGTGATGGAGCAAATAGCTAAGGGTCTGTGTTCAAATCCCTTATAAAATTGCATCTAAAACTCCAAGTATTATACTTGTATTCAATCAAATATAAAGTAATATTCTAACTAGTCCCCTTTTATATAAAAATGTTTGTATGTGATTAATTGAAAGGTTTATGGGACAGAAATTGCAGGTTCTGAATGTTATGTCATAACATGAGGTTTGAATTATAGAACTTGAAAATTTTTTCAAGTGACAGAATTTTCGTAGAAATGTTTTTTTTTTTTTGTTTTTAAACAGCTAGCATAGTCAGTAACGAGTATCTAGCAAAAATCATTTCCAAATGATTGCTATATGTTGCTATGAAGAAATATTAGGAAGGATTATAAGGAACAATTTTTACATTTTTTCTTATACATCATTAATATTTAAATTCCTTTTCCTTTCTTTCTTATAATATTTTCATTAAATACTGTAACAGTACATATTTAGGTGATGGAAAATTATCTTCCTCAACAATGAATGGCAAAGGACAAAAACCCCCTATTTTTACAGTTATAGAAAATAGAACAAATAATCAGCAATGGAAATTCATTATAAATAATAAAATGGCATTACCCACAAAAAAATCAACATCCATTAAGGAGGAACATTGTAAAATGGCTAATTATCATTTAGCCAATGCCAAACATAGAGCATATTATAAAAGCAATTAATATTTCAATTTCATACACATATATCATCATCAGCAATGCTATGAGCCATCAGATACCATGAGTGTATTGTCTATCAATAACCTAATTATCAAATCTATAAAGTTAAGTGAACTATATCTTTTATAAATTTAGTGCCATCCAAACAATTCTACAGAGAACCATCTGGATATTCACACATATATTTTCAATTAACATTATGCCTCAATTAGTTTTGGGATCACAAGGATCCTAAAATTTGTGAACAAGACAGGTATACAGTATACATGTATAATATATTCCATTTGTAAATCATTTTACTAAAGAATAACCTACAAATGATAAAATCAGTCACACACCCTGGAAATTTGCTGAACAGATATTTAGAAGAATAAAGACAAATTATTTAATAATGTTAATATATATATATTAATTGATTTCAAATGCTAATGAAGTAAAGCCTTAACTATTTAATAATGTTAACTAATAAAAATAAAAAATTTAGAAATGATAGTGTGACAAACCCAAAGTATAAATATTGATTAACGCTATTCATGCAATATACATATGTCATATAAAACATAAAAAAGCTATCCCCTTACAATAATCAAATCTTAAAAATTACTACACAATCCACAATAAAGCAAAAAAAAAAAAAAAGATCTTAAACTTTCTTCTGCTTTTTCTTTTAAAAATGAGGATGCCCTTGTACAACTTTAAATCCATAAAAGAAAAAATGTTTTCAACAAATTTGAGCAAAAATATTATTTAATATTTTCAATTACTTCTTTCATTAATGTGGATTTTTTTCATTTTTTTTTTTTTCAATTCTTTTATAGTTGCCTAGTTGAGTGTCTCTTCTATATACGTTGGAAATAGTAGTTTAGTCAATCTCTTGGCTATGGTTTTTTAATAGCTTTCACTCATTTAAATTTTTCTTCCATAATTTAATAGCTCCAGGTTTCCAGAATGATTATTTTCATTTCAGATTAACGTAAGTTGAGACAGCTATGATTTTGGATAGATCGATACATATGGTTTGTTGAAAGACTTAGGAGTATTTTCCTTCTCCATTACTTTTAATGACATCAGTTAAATATTCAGGTCAGTAATGATCAATTTTTAGCAAGAATATAGCACATGGTTCTTGCAAACTCCATGCTTTGCAAACATCATTTTTTAAATGAAGAGTTAGATCAATCTAGTATCAGACTTCCAAAATGAGCTGCTGACCTCACCACTACTGCACTGCTACTGAATTCTACTGCCCCACTATTCCTGTTTTTTAGAAAACAATCCTAACATGAATCTTCTATCCAATCACACAATCATTTCAGAAATGACTGCATTAAGCATTGACCAATTGGCTTCTTTTTACAAGAAAAATTCTCTTTTTTTTTAAAAAAAAAAAAATCTATTTATACGTTAATTGAAAAACAAACTTTTATTTCTTCAAAAATAAAAATCACTATCCTTTCATCTTTTAAGTAGTTGATAAACAACTTTTAAAGATTTTAATCCTTTTTTTTTCTAAAACAATAAATGAAATTACACAAGTATATAATGGTCAAACTCAATATATTTCAATGATTGATATTTGTCTTTATTTACAGAAATTACATGGGTGCCACCTAGCTTTGAAGCGATATTTATGTATGCTTCAGGAATAATTTTAAAAAGTCAATAGGAATTTTAAATTAAATATTTTCAGCAATTTTTGATAAATAAAAATTATATATGTAAGTATATTCACAGATAAATATATACAGTATTATTAATTACAAGATTATTTTATTTAAGACAAAATATATCTTTTATCAACGATTATAAAGTAGAAATGACATTATTTTATAAAAAGTAATTAAATTCTTATGTGCATGATGTCAAAGTTGTGAGTGGAGTGAATTTGATAATGGTAAATAAAAATGTAACAATTAAATTCTTATAAACCAGGAGTGGGCAAATAGCAGCCCGCTAAGAGGTTTTATGTGGCCTGCCAAGACAATCAAAAAAATCTGCCTTGAACTGAGATTTCCTTCCCATGCATGACCAAAGATTCGTCTCATATTTTCCACTAGGATGGCCACATCAGTGCATATGCACAGTGTAGATACAACGTGTAGTGCTTTTCCAGTTGATCTGGTTAATTTCAATTTTGTCTTTGCATTTCCAACTTTAGTGAAACCATGAACCCTCCGAAAAAATGTAAAATTGGTGCTGAATGTCGTGTGTTTAATGAAGAATGGACGAACAAATATTTCTTTGGTAATACAGGGAATAAAGCAGTGTGGTTATTGTGTCATGAAAAAAAGGTGTGGCCCTCTGCTAACCTTTGCTTCCATAATGTGGCCCTCTGTGACCCTCCGCCAACCTCTGCAGCCCCCGAGCCAAAACAATTGCCCACCCCTGTTATAAACAGATCGATTACTTAAGGAGATAAATATCTGATGTAGTACAGTCTGATAATCCCTTTCAAAGATAAAATTTAGTAAAAGTTATGATTGGACAAATAAGTCATAAACCAAAATGAAATTCAGAAATTATCTCTGACCAATAAATCATAGGATTGAAATGACCAACGATGGAGCTAACTTTGTTGATAAGCCAATTCCAGGAACTATAAATAGGGTTGTAAATCATTGTTTTAATTATTATTGCTGAATTATTATCGCTGAAGTGCTGCATTGAAGTTTGTGTTGCTGATTAATCTTTGATTGTGATTCCATTACATTTATTGTTCTTGGTGTTAAAATATAATGCAGGACTAGAGAAGCTGTCTTCTGCTTCACTCTGGCCAGCTGGAAGAGTGCTTGACAAAAGTCCATGAAGAAGTACTGAAGCCTTCAGCTGATGTAGAAATGTCTTAAGGAGTGTTGTGTCCATAATATGCCTAAACTTCAATTGTCTACTGCCTTCTGGAAAACATTGCTGTCAATCAACAAGTAACACAGCATCAGATGCTGCCCAAGTCAGCAGCTGCCATAGCTATGATTGAAAAAACGAAGTCTACTAAAAGTGTGCCAATACCTGAAGTCTGAGATCAAACTATAAATAATAAAAGAGAATGTGTGAACTTTAAAAATATATTTTTATTAATGTCTAGTACTAGCATTAAGTATTTATCCCCATTGTACTAAAAGTATTTTATAAATTTTTGTCATTGATTTTGAGTAAGAGTATATCTGTTTATAAATGAGTATGAGTGGATATGGCTATTTTGTTATATTTGATTACGTCACAATTCAGACAGCATAAATTTTCATAAAGTAATTAATTTTTGTTTGCAATTGTTGGCCATGCTTATAAAAACTTAGTATTTTAAAACCAGTCATTTTCATTACTTTAAATATAAAAAATTGTCAAAGTAATAATTTAATCATATCTTGATGGAACCTGAATAGAATACAAAACAGACTGCATAGACTGAATAAATTAAGATTGTTAATTGTTTACAGTTTTAAGCAAACTATTCTCCAGGTATGGGGAAGGATAATTGGGTGTAATGATATAATTGAGATATAACTTTACTTCAGGCTGTTCTAACTCTAGAGGAGATTCATTTGTATGTGTTTACTTATTCATACATGATAGTGATACTGTTGTGCAATTGCCGGTTATGTGCATTCATTATTTTACTTAGAGCAGTAGTATTAATAATCAGCATTAAGCTATTGCACATGCACTTTGTAGATTTTTAACAATAAATGAATACTCCCACTTCAAACACAAGATAAGTCTTTGGAAAAGATAGATGGATTCATTCTATCTTTTCCAAAGACTTATCTTGTGTTTGAAGTGGGAGTATTCATTTATTGTTAAAAATCTACAAAGCGCATGTGCAATAGCTTAATGCTGATTATTAATATTACAGTTTATAAACATTGCGCTATATAAAATAAATAGTTTATTTAGAGCAATAGTATGCAATAGTTAGAAATTCCTACTGTATATTATATATTTTGTTTGTATACATGTCTTGGATGATACTGTTTGTGATAGCCGGTCCTCTCATGCTTAGTATCTGATAGTAGTACGCAATAGAAGCACATTCCTATTGCATAATGTATTCCCAAGCTCACATTTATTTGTTTATCCATAAAGAATGCAATGCAGATATTGCTTTCCTGTCTCTTACATTTACTTATACAGCATTTAACTATTTACCTGCATTACAGTCTGAAAGTATTTATGGTAGTACAGTTCTTCAAATAGTTTACGAAATGATTTACCATGGTTAATGAATTTAGCATATCCTCAAACTGTAGGTTTATTAAATCTTAAAACTGTAGTAATCAGTAGTTGTGAGCATTAGTCTATGTGGTGATTTTATATCCATTCAGAAACAATTAAGAATGTACTGAACCATATAGCATCCGTGCATAAAATTAACAATAGAATCCATAAATAGCTAATTGTATTAACTTATTTTAAAAATTGACAGGCTAATAAAATAAACATGTAAATTAAATCCCAGGTGAAAGAGAAGTAACAAATTACTGTTTCGAGTGGATTGTAGTCCGTTATGCTATCATATGTATTGTAAAATTGTATATACATGAATAAATTGTAGTGTCTCAATATCTTTGGCGCATTATTTTGGAATCAATAAATTAATCGGAGTATAGTAGTCTTGTGTATCCAGCTGATCTTAAGAGGATTATATAAAAAAAAAGGTAATATATCCTGTGATATCAGACATTGGAGATCTCATGCAAATTGCCCTCAAATGATCTGTGTGCAACCTGTACATTTTGACAGAATTGACACTCGACATGTTTCGATGTATAAATATGAATCCGAAGATTGAACCCCCAATTTCAACCATATATTGATTGAAAAATAATTGAAAAATTTTAATGATGTAAAAATAATAGTAAATATGTTCGTTTTTCTTTTCATTTGACAGGTTACAGTAGAAAAAGGGGATTTTTTTTTTTAAATAGTAAAAGTTCAGTTTAAATTGCATTTAGAAAAGTAATTATTGATTGCAAAAATATGTTTATTGATAAAAGAAAATTGTTTGACATATTATTGCTAATAATGAGATTAAAAAAAAGTATATGCATATAACATGATGCATAATAAGAATTATATTTAATTGCAATATATAAATAAATGAAAGTAAAGATATATACATATCATCCCCTAAAATAGATATATACAAGACTATTTTTGTTTAAATTGGACACTATATAAAGTTAAAATTAGGCAACAAGTCATCAAAGGACATAACGTAGACGGCAAATGAAGAACTTTTGTGTGGAATCAGCATGTATTCATATAAAACATGGTGGAGTGGAGTAAATAATCAAAGATAAATAAGTAGTAATCAAGAATTAGTATTAAAAGCAGAATTCTGGGTTTAATTTTATAGAATAGAGAAGTTTTTTTGTTGTGTCTTTTCTGGAATCCTACAATATTGAATCTGAGGAAAAGGGATTGTAAATCATTGTGTTAATTATTATTGTTAAATTATTATAGCTGAAATGTTTCAATTGATGTTTGAGTTGCTGATTAATTTTTGATTGTCATTCCATTATATTTATTGTGATCGTGCAGAAATAGAGACGCTGCCTTCTGCTTCTGGCCAGCTGGCAGAGTGCTAGATATAAGTCCATGAAAAAGTACTAAAGCCGGCAGCTGATATAGAAACATGTTAAGGAGCATTGTGTTTTTTATATGCCTAAACTTCAAGTGTCTACTGCCTTCTGGAAAACTTTGACAGTAAACTACCATTCGATGCTGCCTGGTGAATTAAGACCAAAATGATTAAAGCAAACCACTGCGCTATGGTTGAACAAATAATATTCTTTGCTAAAAGTGTATTAATACCTTGAAGTCCAAGCCCAAACGCTTAGTGATGAAAAGAAATAATATGAACTTTAGAAATATATTATTATAAATGTCCATTATATTAGAAGTATTTTATAAATTATTATTATTATTATTGATTTTGTGTAAGATTATATCTGTTTATAAATGAGTATGACAGGGGATGGCTATTTCATTTTATTTGATTACATCACAATTCAGTCTGCATAAATCTAAGAGAATAGTAAATTTTTATAAAGCAATAAGTTGTTTGCAATCCTTGGTCATGCTTACAAAAATTTAGTATTTTAAAACCAATTATTTCCACTACCTGTAAATATAAAAAATTGTCAGTCATAATTTAATCATAGCTTGATGAAACCTGAATAGGATACAAAACAGGCTGCCTAGACTGAATAAATTAAAAGTGTCTTTTTTTTATCTTTTAATAATTTATAGTTTTAAGCAAACTATCCTCAAGGTTTGTGGAAGAATAATTGAGTGTAATGATGTAATTGAGATGATATAGCTTTACTTCGGGCTGTTCTGTCTCTAAATGAGATTCATTTGTACATGTTTTATTTATTCATAAATGATAGTACCATTTTGCAATTGCCGGTCGTTTGCATTCATTATTTTACGTAGAGCAGTAATATGCAGTAGATGGATATTACTATCGTATATTATATGTTTCATTTATACACGTCTTGGATGATACCATTTGCAATTGCTAGTCCCTCTCATACTTCGTACCTCTATCAGTAGTACAAGATAGAAGCACATTCCTATCATATAGCACATTCCTAGCTCACATGTATTTATTTATTCATAAAGAACCTAATGCAGATGTTTTCCTCTCTTACATTTACTTATACAGCATTTAGTTACTTACCTGCATTACAGTCTGAAAGTATTTATGATAGTATAGTTCTTTAAATAGTTTATGAAATGATTTATCATGGTTAATGAATTTAGCATATCCTCAAACTGTAGGTTTAGTAAATCTTAAAACTGTAGTAATCAGTAGTTGTGGTTGTTAATTTATGTGGTGAGTTTATATCCATTTAGAAACAATTAAGAATGTATTGGACTGCATAGTATTTGTGCATAAAATTAGCAATAGAATACATAAATAGTTAATTGTATTAACTTATTTCAAAAATTGACAGAGCAGTGAAATAAACATGTAAATTAAAGAAAAGTAACAAACTATTGTTTCCCATGAATTGTGGCAGTTATGCTATTGTGTGTGTTGCAAAAATGTATATATGTGAATAAATTGTAGTGTGACATTATCTTTAGCATTTGTCATTATTTTGCAAACAATAAATTAATTAAAGTATGGTAAAGACTTGTGTATCTAGCTGATCTTAACTGGTTATAAAAAGAAAAGATTGTATATCCCGAGACGTCAATCAGTGGAGATCCCGTGTAAATTGCTCTTAGGTGACCTGCATGCAAGTTGTACATTTTGACAGTTACAATATATAAAACAATATTTTATTTAATATAATAATAAAATCATTACACAGCTCCATTTGTAATACTGGGCTAGATCACGGAGATCATAAGTTACTCCCAATAAATGATAGTAGACCATTCAAGTATCAAATCATGAAATAATTTATTTACAAGTGTAAATTATTAACTGGTGTACAATTTATTTCTTTAACAAAATTAAAAAATCATGTAACAGTAATTTATTTACAAAGTATAATTATTAATTGAAATATAATTTATTTCTTTAACAACATCCTTTAATCTTTATACACCAGTATATTTATAGATAATATAACACCCAGTACCTTGAATCCTGACTTAAATATAATTCTATGCATGTATGAATTCATAAATATAAACATTTGTGTGACTCATATGTCTCCTATATTTACACATACATATATACTATATGGGATAGACATCACTGCTATCTTTAGCACAGTAATCATAAGGAATAGTCCTTTTAGATCCTAATCCTAAAACATAACCACTTATATAATAATAAAAGGATGAACTTTTGGTCCTAATCCTAATTAAATGAACTTTCTATATAATAATTACAAGGAGCGGCCTTTTTGGTTCTAAATCTAAATTAATATAACTACAATTTATACATAGATGACTCATTCTGAGATCGATTCCTAATTCATTAAACTAGATAGGAATGTATTTTCCCATATGGATGCAAACATATGTAAACTATTAAATATTGAACAAGTAACTGTATATATATAAATCCATCTACATAAAATCCAATTTTCAATAATCAAATATAAATTTAACTATGAATGAATGAGACTAATAGAAATAATTACATCATTAACTATGGTTATTTAAGACTTAGACAATTTATATGTGTACATTGCATTTACACGATTATCATTATTTCTTTACTTTTCCTCTTAAATTAATAACTTATATAAAATTCATAAGTTTTACATATATGTGTGATGTATTTTTAAAAAAATAATTTTCATAAGTAAAGAGGAGTTATTACAAATTCAAAATGACCTTATATAGGAGTGAATTTATTTCTTCTAAATAGTGTTCTTCTTTTTATTCACAAAGCACAGCCAAGATCCAATGGGATTTGAATGAAATAATATCCCAGTCTAATTAAATAAGAAAAACTGATTTTATGTAAAAAATTAATTTCCTCTTGAAAGACTCATTTTAGTTCTTTTTTTAAACAATTTGCATATCAGTTTGTTTGCTTGAATTTTTTAGTTTTACCTGATAAAAATTAATCATGCCTATTATTATTAAAATGTTTTAAAATATGTCATATGATCATTTCATATATGTAAATCTTTTAATAAGTGTAACCCTAGCTAAATTCCTATTTAATAACGAGACTACCCTGCAACTAACATGATATGAAATTTCTTCTCAATATATATGTGGAAACATTTTGTGCATGATAATGTCAATGATATAGACTGTCGAGAAAAGAATGTTTCATTATGTTAATAAAAATAAATACAAATAATAAAGACAGAAGTCTAAACATAAATTACATCAAAATAATATTGAAAAGAAATAATTTAAGAGTGTATAAATTAATAAACACATAAGTAAATAATTAATTGAATACTACATAAATCTTATGTCAATGATTGATTTTTTTAACCAAATACTGCCATTTAAAAAATTATTGAAAATTTTTTATAGATGATATAAATTAAAATTAACATTATAAATTTGCTTTCAGAGATAGAAACATAGACGTGTGAAGTTTTCAGAAAAATAAAAACTATATATTATAAATAAAAGTATCCAAATAAAGTTATATAGCAGAGAAAGACTATTGTATTTAACAGATTCGACACAGATAAGTGGTAATCATTTAATGAGGTAAAGGTATATATTATTGCAAAGCTATTAAGAAATACTGTATTAACAGTTGACATTAGTAACCTTCACAAATACTTTAATAAATTTAAATTAAAATTTGCAAATCATTTTAAAATATTAACAAAATGACTCATATTTGAATTAAATCAATAAGAAAATAAACTGCTATAACATAGATAGTTGACATGAAAAGGTATAAAGGGAACAATCATTAAATTTCTTTTTATAAACAATTTTAAAATAAATTAAGAGACAAAATTGATGGTTTTTAGTCAATCATATGAAGTGTACATATTTTTAAAACAAAAAAAAATTATTTTTTTTTTTTTAATTTATTTATTTATTTAGTATATGGATTTTTTTGGTACCTTTTTTTTTTTGAAGACAGTTAAGTTCTTCACAATCATTATAAAAAAAAAAATTATGCAAAAAATTTTTGTCATTATAGATTGGATAGTCATGAACTATATGTTTCGTGGCATCTATGTTTAACCAAAAATTAGATAAAACAAAATCTGTCAAATTCCATTTTTAAAGTAGATAAACATAGCAATCATTGAATGATTCAAATTCTGCTCAAAAGATTCCAATAAAGTGTAAGAAAAGATCATATCCAACTAGTTTTATTCTTGAATCTGGAAAAAAAAATTATAATTTGTTGGGGCTTTGTAAGTTCATGTCTTATGTTACAATTATTCATTTGTTTGAAAAGTTGAACAAAAATCTTGATTTAAGGCATTTATGTCTTGAATTAATAATAAGACTGATTTATTTAATAACTTTTTATATATTTTCTATAAGGGAACTTGTCTCTTGATATTTGGAGAGGAATATGTAAAAGGAGATTGTTTCTAGAAGTTAGTTTAGATCAGTGTTCTTAACTGACTCCATACCATGGAGCAATAAATTTTAAATTTTTATTATTATTGACCAATTGAAGTATAAAACAAAAAATGAAAAAAAGGGCAGATGTTTTTATAATAAAATATAATTATTATAGTGTTTAATAAATTTAATACACATATATATATTTTCAAAGAATGGTAAAAAATAATAGGATAATCGACAAAACTATACATAAGTAAATTAACTAACAAAATATTAAACTAATAATAAACAAAATTTGAAGAAAAACAAAGAATAATATTTAAATAACCGAGTAAAACATAATTACCATTATAAAACCCAAACTAATGTGATTGTTGCAGATTCTTTTCAATAATTAGCTTATTAAGTTTTGGAGATATATTTGTGACTGTTAAATGCAAAGCTGGATTTATTAATAAACGATTTCTTTCTTTTGATTTTATGAGTGTCACCACTGAAAAAGTTAATTCACATAAATATGTGGTGGAAACATTAACATTCTTAAGGCTTTTTCATGTAATTCCGGATATTCAGTTTTAACCCAAAATTGAGTTATACTTATCAAATTAAATAATAACTTTAATTTACCATTGCAATTTAAATCTATTAATTTTTCCTATTCCAAATCAGGTTATTTTCTTGTTCAATATATGGATTTAAAATTTACATAGTGCCTTTCTGTATATATTCTTGGTATAATTTTGATCAAATGCATAACAAAGTCCTGTTAAATGTTCATAAACAGTATTTTTCAATTTGCTGATATTTATATCAACTTCATTTATCAATTTTAAAAATGGACGAAACACGTCAGCTTTTTGCTTCTACACGCCGCTTACACCATAGTTTTAACTTTTTCTTGAATGACTAAATTTTATTCAAGAATCAAAAGTAGTACTATTTTCTTGCAAGCCTAAATTTAGTTCTTTATTAATGAAAATAGGTCTGATAATTAAGCCAGAGCAATCTAATTGTTGTTATGGAAAATATTTTTCAATTCTGATTTTTTTATTTCTAAAAATATTCCAACTACTTTTTTAAATTCATAAAGTCTTGTTAATATTTTCCCTCTCAACGACCATATACTTCTATATGAAATAGTACATTTTCATGTCCAAATCCCATTCCATTTCATAAAGTTGAATTTAATGTGTTGCATTTAATATAATTTATTATTTTTATTAATTATTCAGATCAGGAGACAATTTTTTAGCAGCTAAATACTTGCGGTGTATAACCTAATGAATAAAATTCACATTGTTGTCCGCTATTTCTTTAATTTTTTTTGCAATCCTTGAATGTTTCCAGTCAAACTTGCCACTCGATCAGTATATAAACCAACATAATTTCCCCAATTAGGTGAGGCCTTTTCATTGTAATTATCAATTGTTTTAATTATATCCTAATTAGTTGTGCGATTAGAAAGTTCAATACAATAAAAAATTCTTTTACATCGTTGATTTCATAATCAACATAATGAATATACATAAAAGTATAGCTTTATTGGTAACATCTGTAGATTTGTCTATTTGAATTGCGAAAAAATAATTTGCTTACTTTTTGAATTAATTGATCTTTAACATCAGTAGTTAATTCCCTAAAGATGTTTTTACAAATGATTTATTGACTAAAACATTTTTTTTAAAGATACTATTTGTTTTTTAATTCAGAACATTTAAGTTCAAAAAAATTCAATGTTTATTTTGTAGATTTGAATGCTTGGTCTTTGTTATAAATGATGCATTAATTTTGCTGGCTTCATATACTTATTGGACTAAAATTTCTCTGCAAATAACATATTGAAATCTAAGTAAATTTTCTTTAGACTCAGGCCAAGAAATAAACACAAATTTTAAATAATCAAGATTGAATTGATAAACAACAGTACATTTTAATTTTGCCTGAGGTGAATCATTTTGTAAGTAAATAATATTTTCATTAGCATTCAAAGTACTTATATTTGGTTTTTGTTAAAAGTCTGCAATAGTTTTCGATGTTTTCTTGTTATTCATTTTTAAATAGCTAAAATTTATCAAAAAAGCAAATATCAAGTACTTAATATACTTTAATTTATAATACACACTGATTCTATAGTAATTCTTATCATTGTGTACCAATGCAATTCTGATGGCTGACTACAGCAAACTATATAGTATATACATACAAACTGACTACTTTATTTTTGTAAATACCAAAGTCCACCTCAGCTCATGAAGTGGGCATGTGCAAAATTGTTAATGGAACAGTGTTTTTACTGTGAGATAATGTTATTAGAAAATAGAAAAAATTTTGTATTTCTTGTAGTGTTTTTTATTTATTAGTTTATTTTCTATGACTAAAACGACTAACAAACTAAAAAAAAATCTTAGAAAATGAATTAAAGATAAATTTAATAAAATTAGTCATAAATTAAGATTATAAAAAAAGCATGTAATAATATGAACAAATATGTAAGCTTTTTGCAGATCACTAAAATTTTTCTGCACAGATTATCAACGATCTGTGAATCACTGGTTGAGAAATACTGGTTTAGATCTTATCATGGATAGATGAAGTAATTTTGATAATAACAGCTTTACAGGGTCATCTAAAACAGTTGTGAGCAATCCATGGACCACATAAAAATTGTATGGGATCACAAAATTAAAAAAAAAAAATTCTTAGGTATTGGATTTTTTTTTTTAAAGAATTTTTAAAAATAGATAAAAATCACTTGAAAATAAATTGTTTTTGTAAGTATCATTTTTTTTGTAAATATGCAATTTGTTTCAAAAATTTCATTTCAAATAATATGTGCTTAATACTAAAATATTAGGAAATATAAATTTGTATATTAATTAAAGCAACTACTGTTTTATTATATCCTTATATACTCACAATTTAAGCATAATAAAAACAAATAATGAGTTGCATCAAATTTTCATCCTAGGAAGGCAATCATCAGTTTAAAATGGTTGCACAACATTGATCTACAACATGTTTTCTGAATTAATTATATATTTTTTATAAATACATATATAATACACAAATATTGTCATAATTTCATTTATTATTTCTATGTAAATATAAATCTTTGTAAAAAAAAAAATTGTAATTTCTTTTAGAAAACAATGCTCTAGATTTTGTTAGTAATAGTTATCATAATATAACTGTATATGTATATTGAAAACAATAAAACTTTACCAAAAGAAACTTTTTTATATTAATGTAAAAATAGTTGTTAAATAATCAATATATTATTTATTAATTTAAAAAGTGAATGAATATTTTTAGTAATATAAAAAATAGTATTTTTCATTTAAAACCATCAAGATGCTGCCCAATATTTAGATAACTTGGCTGAAAGATTTTCTTCATCATTATAATCATCAGAGAAATTATCTTCTAATTCTGCATTTCATTCTTCAAAATACACAATTTTAATAAAATAAATTAGATTTAATATCATTTCAATTAAAATACAATGCCATTTTTTTTCCTATTTTTTTTTAAAATTAACTTGTCTATGAATCTAGTAAATCTCTTCAAAAAAATAAAAATAAATCTAGTAACTTACATTATCATTTTTAGCTAATCCCAACTGAATTTTATTGTAAGTGTGTAAAATATTCTTCGTTTTACTCTTGAATGATTTCTGAGTAATTGAGTTTAGTTCAGTGGGGATTTTTTTACCATGGCTGGATTTCTTCATGATTGTACTGAAAATATATATATACGAAAATATACATTTATAAAATAAAAATTCATTTCATATATATAACATTTATTTTATAAATTTTAAGAAACTAGGCACTTATTTATAGTCATCTATTTAAAAGCAAAATGATAATAGAAGCACAGAATATGAATTAATTTCACATTAAGATCCATCTATTCTAATCAATTTCTGAAAGGAATCCTCATTTTAAATTTTCAATAGTTCACCATAGTAGGAATTGATCATTTAAATTTTGTAATATTCATATTTTGCTTCATAGGTGATATTCTATTATATACTAGAAATTTGCATTTTGTGTGAATTATTTTAAGAATCACATTGTCAAACTCTGCAAAAATATTTATTTGTTACTTTTTCACCTTATTATTAGTATTTTTTTCAGAACTTTCATGTGCTTAACAATGATCACTAGTTTTTCATCCTATGGCAATTCTAACATTTAGGTATTGTTCTCTGTTAATAGTGAAATATTGGATCATTGTGAATAGAAAAGAATTTAATACACTTAAAATTCTGATAAATTGAAAATAATTATAATAAACTAAAGCATAAAATACGTTTAAGTGTATAAGATTTAATTTTTTCAAGCAAGAAAATTTAAAAAAAAAAAACTATTGAAAAAAATTATTTTTAACAAAAGCATCAGCATTATCAATTATTTAAAAAAGTAAACAAGTTTCTAAAAAAAATAAAGCCGATAATTTGTCCCATATAAAATTTATACTGATTTTTGTAATGCAAATACTATAAATTTTTAATGAAAAAATTAATTATTTTTGAAATAAATAAGATAAGATATTAAAGGATGAAATGGGGATGGTATATCACAAACCATTATCCCCACTGAGCCTTTGGGCCTCAGCATAAGTATAAAATATAAGTAATCATACTAATCATAAGTTATGAACTACAAATTACTCAGCATTATACAGGATAATAATCATATCACCAGCATTATACTAAAAAATCAAATCAACAATCAGAAGTCAAAAAAAAAACTCATCTTTGATCAACAGTTAACCTTGTGACAGGATTTACAAGAGGCACATTATAAAAAAGGTTACTTATCTAGCCACTGCCAAACTTAGAGCAAGATATACAATCATTATTTGGATGCACATACTTAATAATGCTGAGATACTGAAACATGCAGATAATCCTGGCCATATAGAACCAATAATGTACAGGCCGACTACATTTCTAAATAAAAATAAAATGTAGTGAATGGTCTTTAAAGGTGATATAGCTTTGTGCCACCTGAGTTATCATTTGGATGTCCATACATAAACATGAACTCCTACATCTGTATAACTAACCATTATGCTCTCTAGAGCAAGCTCAAGGCCATAAGACTCTAGGAACTGTAACTGAACAAGAGATAATTAGATACAATGGCTTACTCTAATTTATTTTTAAGTAATTTTACTAGATAATTTAAAAATTCCTAAAACACTAAACTGTAATAAAATCAAGTCATACACACTAAAATATATTTTAAACAATTATTTAATAAACTAACTGAATAATAATTTAAAAATGACATAATATAATTTGAATTTATACATTCTTATCAAAATTATAGTTTCATATTAAAAAAAGACTAACCATTTGATTTTCATTCATTAATTTTTCTTTCATTGAATTATTTCTTTTCAATAAGTAAAATTAAAAAAACGACATTTTAATCAGAGATAAGAAGTTAAATTAGCTTAATTCTTTGTATAATTTTGAGGGGAAAATAAATGAATAAAAAAAAAACAACTTTCAAAGGCCATGTTAAATGTAATAAAAATTAAATTGCCTAAAAACTATCATTTTGAAGTAAAAAAATCAAATGAATAAAAAAAAAGTTTCACTAAAAAATGTTATTTTATCAAAATTATTCATTCCTATCAATTGTTTCTATAATTTTTTTTATCTCTAAATGAAAGTATATTGTACACATTAAAAAATACTTTGCACCATGGTTTTAATTTTTCTTTGGAATCGTTCTTTGCTGTTGTAATTTAGTTTCCATGAGAGTTTTCTTCTTAAAGGTTTCTGCATTACAAGTTAATTTACACAGTCAAATATTCTCCATTTTGCAATAGAATATTTTAAGTTAACACAGAAATTTATCCATTCTTTTCATGCTCTTGGTTGGAGATAAGATTTGTGGCAAATTACTTCAGGGTATCTTCCCTTTCATTTTTTCTAGTGAAGCAGGTTTCATGGAGGTAAATGCTTAGCTTTTAGCCAAACTTAGCATATTGTTGTCTTCATTTTAAAAAACATTTTTCTAAACCAGTGGTGTACTCTTCAAAGCTAAACTTTTTCTTGACCTCAACAGCATAATTAAGATTTCTGCTGTTCTCTTCAATAGCTTGCTTGACTTTTCCTCCTGTACATTAGTATTTATTTCAACGTAGTATCCATTAAATTCTTTTACATCATAACCTTTTCTATCACTTTCCACTTTTTGTTCATCACATTTTTTGTGTTCTCATCCAAATGATCATTCATAACAGACATCTACATCATTACTAGTGGCTTCAGCATCCATGAATATATTTGTAGCATTTTCATCAATATCTTTTCTACTTCCTCACTTATTTGGATTATATTATCACTATTGTTCTGAACATTTTAGTTCATTATGTCATTTTGATTGCTTTTCAGTATTATACTTTGCAATCTGTCGTCTTTTCTGATAGATTTCATCATTTTTCTTAGTATCCTTTCATCTACTTTAAACATTTTTTTGTTTGTTCTTTTTTTATTATACTTTTTACTTTGTTGATTCATTTGTTTGAACATTTCTAATAATTGGGCTAGCATAGAAGTATTCTCTAAGTTCCTTCCATTGATTGCTGATCTTTTTCTTTCTGGTCACGTTCTTCCTCCACCTTCAATTTTGGTCATCATATATTTTTATACGAGACCTTTTTAATCTTAAAAAAAAAAAAAACATATTTACACAGAGGAAATCGCAGTATAAACTTTGTTAATTATCTTATAAGCTTAACATCACCTCTCTTTCCATGTAACCTTTCGCCTTACCTAATACTACTATTATTATTACTCCTAATCTGCCTTTCTCTAAACCTATCTCAATTCATGACTTTACTTGTATATTGATTTCCCCAGGTTTTACTCTCTATTTCTATCCTGCTTGTGTGCGTGACTGATTTCCTCATTGTTATTTTTATTTATTTTTAAATACCTGTGCATATATAAAACAAAATTCATAAAACATCATTCACCAACATTTTTTGACCACAAAAGAATGCATAGTGACTTGCAATCCTAGAATAGATACAGAATCCAACCACTGGAATATAAGTACACAATGCAGTACGAACACCAGGTCTACCTCAATTTAGACACTATAAGATACCCACAACCCAAAACAGAAATATTAATGGAAAAATATTTGCAAAGCCCTGCTCTTTGAGTCTTAGGGGTTAATAGATATAAAATTGTAACTTGCTGCTTTGAGTCTTAAAAGAGGTTGGGGTTTATGGCAGGACTGAGTTAACTGACCATGATAAACTGGAAATATCAAAACTTGATAGTGAGTTGATAGTGTTGAGATGAAAACATTATATCCTCAAGTCCATGACAAAATCTCCCATCTATTATTAGCATTGAAGCTAAACAAACCTAAATAGTCAAAAACTCATTCCAATCTCCAAAAATCATATTTTGATTTTCTGTTCAACATTACATATGAACTCCCGAAATATATATATCAATATCACTACTTTCATAATTTATGACTAAATTATAAGTTAATCATCATCTATCATCTTGTCACATATTTCATAATAATACATTTTATAAAATTTTGTATCAGAATAGTTTTCTTTCTTAGGTGCCATCATATTTGAGCATCAAGCTATGTGATCATTTTGTACATGGGCCATCACAACTCTATCAACATTGGGCCCACATTTGGGTTACCATTTATAAGATGAAAAACAAATTATCATCCCATTATCACAAATAATAATAAATATAAAATGATAAGAATACATAGGAGCACAAGATAATCGAAAACAATAAAAAAGTAGTTGTCTACTGTGTCAATTGTTATTTTGCCTAGAATCAAGAGACTGTTCTCAATGACCTATAGGTTTTTGCCATAACATAATTTATTCAATTTTTGGTCTTCCAATATGGGATATGAATGTCCAAATCACATATATTAATTTTTGGCACAACCAACTAAGGACCTGATAATGAATGAATGAGTTTTGTAGTCAGATTATAGAAGGTCACACAATTAGAAACTCAATACACTCTGAAATATGAAAACCAGTTGATAAAATATATTTAGTTGGTGATAGTTGAGTTAACACTAGAAATAATAGCAAAACAAGTTGGTCAGTGCAAGTGAAATGATATTCATGAAAATATAATGATGCTATGGAGTGGAGTTCATTAAATAAAAATAAAAATTAAATGCAAGTAGGGAAGTTCGATATACAAAAGCAGAAAAAATTTAATAAAACCAAAATATAATGAAGTTCATCATAAAGTAAAAAAGTGATTAAACATATTTTAAACAGAGTGGTTTTATATAAAACAGAAAATAAATGATAATTTTTTTTCTCTCTCTCCAACATGGAAACAGAGAAGCAAAGTAGTAGTTCAACATGAGGAGGTAGCATGGGAAGACAGCTCCATCACATTCAAATATCTTGAGGTAGTTGAGAGAATAGATAAGCATTTGGACAGAAAAGTTTTTGAAGAATTTAATAGAAATGTTTAAAGAAATTCAGCACGCAATGAAGGAAGTTAAAGAAAATCAATATTCAATGAAACAAAAAATAGAACAAAAATTGGGTGGAACTCAACATGCAATGAAAGAATTTAAAGAATCATCGGGGGGGGGGGGATAGAACAAAGTAGAGAAACCATGATGCAAGAATTTAAACAAAGTCTGCAGTCAATGGAAAGAAAATTAGAGGCAATGCAACAGAGAATGGGGCAAAAGTATGAAACTGTTCAGTTAGAAGTGAGTGAAATGAAAGAAAACAATAATATTAGAGAAAAGTTTAATAAGAAAGAGTAAGAGTAGATAATATGAAAAAAGAAATGGAGCAGGTGAAAGAAGTATTATAAGAAAGCAAACAGATTCAGAAAGCATTGCAACATTATATGAAAATGCAAAAGGCCATGATCCTCAGTGAAGAAAGATTACATGAGAAAGTCACTGATTGAATAGAAAGTATGACTAAAAAATTTGACAGTACATACATTAATGGTCTGAAGATAAAATATGAAACCTGAGAGAAAAAATAGTTCAAGCATGTACTGAGATAAAGAAAAATATTGAGAAAAGAATTGGGCAATTGAAATGAAGCGTCACTTCTCCGAGAGTGAGGAAAATAAAACTCCATAAGAATGATGTAGACCAGGGGTCAGCAACTTATTAGTGGTGTCGTACTGAACCTATGGTAAAATGTTATTCCATGTGTCACCATGAATCTACCAATCTTATTATATAGAGCAGTGATCTTCAACTCTTGGTTCGCGGACCGGTACCGGGCCGCAGGAAAGTTTGTAATAACAAAAAAACCTCTCGAAACATTGTGCGTATACTAACCTGTTTGCTGTGATATTACTAACAGTTAGTGCATATACTAACCTGTTTGCTGTGATATTATTAACATTTGTTTGCTGTGATATTACTAACAGTTGGTGCATATACTAACCTGTTTGCTGTGATATTACTAACAGTTGAATGCATTTGGAATATTTAACTAAAAATTAAAACTTTTCTAAAGACATTCAACACACATATTAGATGATGGAAATAGTCCAATATAAAAATACAGCTAGAACACCATCATCACAAACCTTCAGAAAAACACAAAATAATAAGAGTTTAAACTTTTAATTAATATAAACAATTTTTATTTATCTCATTTTTACGCAATTAAAAAAAAAAAGAAACAGAATGAAAACAAAATCTAATCAATCATACATAAATTGATTTGTTTTTTTAGTTATCACAGATGTTTATGGGGGGGGGGGGTAGAATTAAATTTTTTATTACTTTTCTAAAAAAATTCAAAATTAAAAAAAAAGTTTTTTATTATACAAACTCCATATATATATAATTTCATCTTCTATATTTAACATTGTTTTGATCAGTTATAATAATTATGCTCATCTAAAGCTAAGCAGTTTACATCTTTAAGAAAATTTATCTATAGACTTCTGCCAGTCCGCAAAACCTTAGTCTTATTTTCTCCAGGCCACGAAACCTTATCCTTATTTTTACCGGTCCGCAGGTATGAAAAGGTTGAAGACCACTGATATAAAGGTCTGTTATAATGGGCTTGCAAATTATATATTATATACTTTTGAAGCCCATTATAATCAGATCTTATATTATTGGTCATTCAATATTTTAAACTACCTAGGATCATATGTGAAAAGTATGTTTTGTTAAATTATATTGCACTGGAAAGACATGCTTAAAATTTCATTTGGCATGGAGAAGTTTTATCTCGTTGGCGCTTTAAAAAATGTGTATTGTTTACAAAATTGCTGATTAATATACAGTGATTCAGAGTAGGCAAAGTGCATTTAGCTTTCAATGGTTTAATTTAAAAAGCTGATTAATGAACTTCTAGCATTCATCATTTTGTGATATAAAAAGTCAACTCGAAATTGGAAGTTTTTCATATATTCTTCTTTAAATGGACATTTGGAATAAATTTGTTTTAATTACACAATAGACATTTAAAAGGGGGGAAAACAATGATTATTAACTTCTTTGAGATCGGAACAATATTATCAAGTTTCATGTATTTGCAGATTTTGTTCACACATTAATCCACCACTAATTATAAACTTTTTTTTTCCAAGTAAATACACAAACGTAAAGTGTATTATTATATAATTATGAATCGAGGTTTTGCAAATGAATTATTCAATATAATATTGTCTGAATATAAATTTACTCTAAACACGCAGTTGCATACAAAAGTATCAAAGGTCAATTGACCATCAAAAAAATTCAGGCAAAATTAATCCTTCCTGGAAAAAAAAAAAATTTCTATCTCACTTAGCTCTTATTTTTATTAAAAATAGCAGAGATCAAATGTATATTTATTATGCAAAATAATTAGTAAATTAAACTAGATCATGATTTTAATTTACATGTGAGTTGCATATGCAAAATGTACATAGTAAAACAAACACTGTAATTAAAATATAATTTTTTATTATTTCAATTCAGAGTACCATTGATAACTGTTCTGCATGCCATGCTTGGCATGTATGCCCTAGATTGTCAACCCCTGACACAGATTTCCAGAAAAAGAGATAAAGAGAAAGAATAAGAGGGAAGATTGGTAGTTAATCAAGTTATATCCAAAAATATACAGATTGAAGTCTCCAAAACAGATGTGGGAAAAATTCCTTTAACACATCTGGAAAGTTTAAGAGCTATTCCAGCTCATTAATTGGTGTGGAAAAGGTTGCCATTGCCTGTAACCACCTCCATGGAGCAGCCAGATTGGTGGCACCTTAGGGATAAAGCCTCCAACCATTGGAGATTATTGGCATGCAATTCTGCACAGCTTCTAGAATGAAGAGAGGCAGGATGGAATATTGCAATGTCCTAGGAAAAATATCTAACAGAGTTAGAGAAGAAGCCAAATAATGACAATACAAATATGTCACCTGTAGTTCAACAAATTATGTTGAGCAATAACAAGAGGTTAATCAAAGAAATGGCTGTACTATTAACAGCCAAAGATAATGGTAATATTAATAGAGTTTCAGACAAAATCAAAAGACTAGACCCACCAAGACCTCACACAGCAGCAATAGCACTAGTTTTAAATTTATTTAGAAAGCCTTTTTCAATATAAGTTGTTAAAGATAAAATTTGTTCTCAGTAGCTTCTTCCTGGATAAATCAAGACTGATCTAGTAGATGGCTCTCAGTTATTGACTGAACTCTTATTAATATGATTATTTCAAAAAGTTCTTCATATAATAACGATATTAGGTGATAATTTTTTGAATCATTACTAGGTTTATTCATTTTAATATTGTTATAGTTTTGCTTTTATGACAAATTTTTTGAAATTGTTTCTGTGTGCATAATGTTCCCGAATAATTTTACCAACCAAGTTTTAGCTTCAAAATCTTAAATTTTTTTAAAAACTCTGTAAGAATGCTATCCGTAACTGGCCTTTTCCTGATTTAAGATAAAGTCAAATTCATCAACATCAGTTTTCACCAGATTGATATTAAGGGACAATGTAAATTATATATTTCAATTCTCCTCTAATGTTTTTTTTCTTATTGAACATCCTTTTAGAGATACATTTACACTGACCAAGCTTTCTTAAAAGACACTAAACTTTACCACTAGATCTTGTAAAGATGTGCTTTACCATGAACTCCATTTTTGTTTTCCAAGTTTTCTTAAAAAAAAAAACAAAACTTTACCACTAGATCTTGTAAAGTTTTGTTTTTCCATGGTCTTCATTTTTATTTTCTACCACCAACTTAGTGATTTTACAAGTCTGTCAGCAATTTTTGGATCATTGATAGACAAATTGTAAAAATGCTGCTGGTTTTGTTTTTGGAATAAATTGCTTTTAACATATATGAGAAATTTCTGACTGCCATTAATATAAATTTGTTAAATCTATCACAAGAGAAAATTGGACAGATTCTATTAATATTCGTTTCAAAAAGTCCAATATGTCAACTATAATTAGCTTTCATCAGAATAGAATAATTTTCAATAATAGGAATGTGAATTCCACGAGTGATTAGACTAATGTTGCCAATCGGAAAATAATTCAATACTAATACAACCAGTAATGGTAAAACATTTTAAATCAGATGTTTCTCTTCTGCAGCTGTCAGAAAGGAATGTTCCTCCTTGCTTGGACATGTTGTTTAAATTCATTTCTTCATTCATATAATCCCAATGACTATAATGGAAATTGAAATCTATATTTGCAGAAGTTTTGTAGGAAGATAAGAAAGAAAAGGGTAAGACTAGTTTATAATGGGAAGATTGTAAATATTTTTACATGAAAATTCTGTAAATGCAATCTTCAATGAAGATTGTTTTTTTTTATAAAATAATTTGAAACAAAAGTAGCCATGCCAGGTTTACAATGCATTTTATCAATAATCAATATAAATCCAAATTTTACGAAGATACACATTATTAGATGAATGATGAATCTTTTGAAAAACAATTATATCAATGTTGTATAGAACAATTAATTTACAAAGGATTTCCATTTTTAATTTTGATATACTCTCAGTTCTTAGTTGAAGGAATTTTATTTTTTCCTACATGAAAAGATCATTCTATAAAAGATATACCTAACACTTGAGAGATCCATCGTTTCCAACACCATGTAATCATTTATCATTTCAAAAACTTAGAATTCTCAATTTTATAGTCCAAACGCAGCTATACTCCATAATATTACTGGAATTCATGTTAATAGTTTCATTGTGTAATTTCATAATTTGTAATCTTACAAGATGAAATTTGATTTCCATGTGGAAATTATTAGTTTGATGCACTGTTGTGTGCTACCTGCAGGGTGGGTCACAGAAAGGCTGTCATGAACCAGCCAAAATAAATTCTTTTAAATTATTTGGTAACATTTTCATAAGAATTAATACCTTTATTATTCGTGAAATTTTTTTTTTCAACTTTCTAGAATATTAAGGATTTTAGCCTGTTAGCAATCTTTACTTGAAGTATCAAAAGCATTTAGCTAGAATAAAGATTTAAACCAATATAAGGCTTTTTTGTTTAAATGTTAAATAATGTATTATTATTATTAAAAAATTAAGCAGAAAATTTTTTGTTTTATCCATTTTCATTTAGGATAATTATCATTTAGATAAATATTCTCTAAATTCATTATCATTAAGATTTTAATTGAATTAGTAAAAGACATTAATTTGATTCTAAACATTTTTAATATGTAAAATATTAAATTAGCAATTATTTATTGCAACATTTTACCTTAATAATTTTGAAACTATAAGTAAAAAATTGTTTTGCTTAATTGAAATGTATTTTTAATTTTGTTAAATATTATTTTTTCGGAAATATGAAGAGCAGTAGGAAATTTTATATCGTCACTTTATGAACGCCAACATTTACATGCTTTTATTTGAATAAAAATACCCCCCCCCCCAACAAAGAATTAAATTTAAGTCTCAATTCAGATACTGTACAGTGATAGCTAACCTATGGCACATTCGCAATTCTTATTGGCACACGAACTATTTATATATCATAATTTTCTTCAATATTTCTTTTGTTGCTAAAATCTGTACTAATAAAAGTTAACTGTAAACTAAAGGTAAAATAAATAAATATATTATATTAGAATTCAATTTACAATTGAAGTCTGACTAGAAGCAATAAATTATGATATTTTAAGTCAAATAAAGTGGTACTGGTATACTGTGCTATCATATTCTATGAACCTGTCAAATGATTCCAATAATAAACTCAGTAAAATATTTTATAACTCTTTGAAACAATTTTTTTCGAAATCTAAAGTAAAAGTAATCAAATTGTTTTCTGTCCTAATCTTTTTTTACCTAAACGTGTTGACACCATTCATTTTTTTAATGTAATCAAAATCGCGAACTAAGGAACGGAAATGCGTAGTCAACGCTATCAAATGATGGGGTTTTTTTTTGCTTAAAGTTTTGCTGAAAAAATGAAATGATAAATCTTTGATTTATAAAATTATTAAAGTTCATTTAAATTTATTTTTAAATAAATTTGTTAGCATTATACTGAAATAAAAAACAAAAATTATCAAGCAGTAGAGAATTTCAAAATTGGTGGACTGATGAGTCTGGAACAATTAACAAAGACACCAGGGTAGTACATCTCTGGAAGTTGTATTGAGAATACCATCGGTAAAATGGCATTATGAGACCAATCATATATTGCTCTGTGAAAAAAGTAAAGATGAAAAAAAATAATATATTACCCTAACATTTAAAAATATAAATATTATAATCAACATCTGTAATAAAATTTATCGAAAATCATTCAAATATAACTGCTGCTGGTTTTTTTATTTCAAATGTAATTGCCAAATATGGTAAACCTTTTAATGATGGAAAATATATGAAAGAAGCTTGGATGAAAAGTGCACCAGTTCTTTTTGAAGATTTTGAAAACAAAGCAAAAAATTATTCAGAGCATAAAAAAATTATCATTGGCTAGAAATATAATTAAAGAAAGAATCCTGCAAATGACTAACAGCATAACTTATGAACAAAAAAGAGATTAAAAAATCTTCTGGTTTAAATGGATCAGCTCATTTGGCTATTTTTATTTGCCATTGTGTTGGGAATAATATCAAAGAATTAATCAGTTTAATCTCATTAGTAATAACAACAAAAGTAATAGATATTTGCAACATAAATGTTGCCAAAATTGTATCAGTAACTACAGATGGTGCTTATGACTGGAAAAGAAAATAGTTTATTTACAAACCGTATTGATCTTTTAATTTTGGGTTTTCATTGCATTATACATCAATAAGTTTTATATGCGAAGGCCAGCTTTAAACCACTGGATGATGTTATGAACATTGTGATTAAAATAATCAATTACATATCTACACATTGAGTGAGGTAAACTCAATATACTATGGTTTACTTATGTAAAACAATATGAGAAGACCATTAAAAAATGTAATGAATTAATGGATGTGGAATAGCTTTCCAAATTAATGTTTTTTACGATGTGTCCACATCTAAATGAATTAAATGTAAAGCTGCAAGGTTATAATAAGACAATTGTTGTCATGTTTGATTTAATCAAAGTATTTGAAGTTAAATTACAAATTTTCAACTGTGATGTTATTTCTTACACCTTAAAATATTTTCCAAATTTTTTAAAAGTTCTTGACTGATTTAGAATCTCATGAGAAACCAGATCAGGTAAAATTGACATAAGACTTTTGTGCCGTTATTCAATTGATAATTGATGAATTTTCTTTAAGATTTACACAGTTCACACAATTTTCAGAAATATAAAAAATTTATTTTATACTCAGACATAATATCAATGGACAGTCTCAAGTTAGACATTTTTGAGTGGTTTAATTTGAAAGATCAGTCGATTTTCAATCCAGTTCTATATGAAAACACAAATCTGTTGACTTGAGAAATGAGTTAGAAACAATAGAAAATAATTGTTGGATATATGTAAAAAGAATGCTGAAGAGGGACTACTACTGACTGCCTGGAATGTTATTCCTGAAACATTTGTTTAAAAAAATTAGCAACTGCTATATTATCAATTTTTTCCTCTACATACATATGTGAATCATTGTTTTCAGAAACAAATTTAATTAAAGACAATTTGAGAAAAAGAATGGCAGATGAATCTAATTCAGCATATACATTATTAAAAATGATAAAATATGAACTAGATATAAAATATTTGGCATTCAATGTACAACAGCAAAAATCTCATTAAATAATATCTATTTATGTTGATTTTATAGTTATTTCCAAAATTTTATAATTACTATTAATTTTTTACTATTACATTTTATTCAATTTGTGCTCTTCCAAATAAATATCGTTCATTTGCATTTAGCTTATTTAGAAATTTTGTTTAATTATTACTATTTTGTTTTATAAACTTTTAAAAAACTACAATAATTAGGTCGTTTATATTTTGATCCAATAACTATAGCAAGTCAATTATTGAATAAACATTTTTGGGAAATTTTTGGCATGCACACATACAAAGTTTTGCCACCACTGTAGTATAATAATCTATTCATCACTTTGAAGAATATATATACCATCAAACATCTCATGATCACCATTCTTTATGCTTACACAAGCTGTTTTTTATAGAGGCAAAACTCTCCACATAATAGCGCCACTTAATGCAAGCCAGAGTAATCAATAGATGTAGGAAAGTTTGTGCATAAAATCTCTATCTAGTGTCTACTCATCCAAAGCTCCTTACTGACGAGTCACAAGCTAAACATTAATATGGGGATACTGGACGAGTAGGCATTAGATAGGGATTTCATGCACAAACCTTCCTGCATCCATTGATTACTCTGGCTTGCACTGAGTGGCACTACCGTATGGAGTTTTGCCTCTGTGAAGAATATATATGCTTTTGGTAAAATAAATATTTTTTTATTAATTGATTTTTTTAAATGAGCGTTTTTTTTCTTCAATTTATTGTTCCGATTTAACAACCGAAAAACATTTTTCAATCATCTAAATGACCAATAGAAGACAAAGTCTTCATTGTCTTATTTTTTAAAAAAGTTTAATAAGAAAAATGTACTTTTATTAAAATGTAAGCAGCAATTAGTTTAATAACAAATTGCACAAGCTAGTCAAGGCTCTCAGTTGTCAATTTAAACTATCTTTTTCTTTTCATTTAATAATTTTTGTAAATAAATTATAAAAAATAATTTAATCTTATAGACAATGCATTTCTTCCTATAATGCAAAATAAGTGTTTAATTTTATAAACATTGTCGAATAGTTATGACTGCATAATTTTAGTTTAAATGCACACACAGTTGACCTGGTTTTATTTATTTTGGATATTTAACAATAAATTAAAAATATTAATTGTAATTTGTTGTTACTGGGTGTCGTGTTTGACTTTACAGGTTTGATTCCAAACCAACAGAAAAAGTAATGACAGACAACTCAACAATTATTATGTATAATTTATTAATTACAAAATATACACACGTTCATTAATCAATAATATAAATATAGTTTATACAATTAATGATGAGATCACTTCCAGCTATATCATTAGCCTGCCTTGCAAATTCAAGTAAGACTCTTCCGGCTATACTGGACAGCTTGCATTGAGCGGGCTCTTCCAGCTGCACTCAGACAACTTGCACAGAGTTGACTGCAGTTGTAGCAGTTTCCAGTCCTAAGTGGACTTGCCTCACTGTGTAGACATATTGAAGTGATTAGTGAAAACACCCTTGCTGTAGGTAGAGGTTTCACTGGTGAGCACATTCAGTTAATGCTCTCTGCCTTGCCTCCAAAAAGGCTATTTATTGTCAGATCTCTTACCTTACTGGGAGGCGATCCCCAACGAAGGATTCACCCCCATTGGATAGTAAGCAGGTGCTTGCCAATCAGGAAAGGTATCTAGAATAGTCCACTTCTGAAGGCAAGGTCAGTTATGACATCCCTGCCCCTGGCTAAAATTAACTCTGGAGAACATAGTCATTGAGATGCACTGGTCGACATATTGTCCGCTTTGTTGGTGGCTTATCACTATTCCCGTTTCTTCTTTCTTGAAGAAGTATAATAACTACTCTTTCTTATTGCATTGCCAAATGTATACCATATAATACTAAATTGTCCATTCACTTTATAAACACAATGCTTTATTTATCACCTTTTTACAGTTTCGATTGTCCCAGCAATCTTCTTCAGAACTTTATATCTCCTAGCCTCAACTCTAAATTCTATTTCCAGTATTCCTTACCATCTTCTTCAAGAAGTATAATAACTACCCTTTCTTATTGTATTGCCAAATGTATACCATATACATCCGGGTCTTGTTTTATGAGGATTTATTTAATATGATTTTGAAGTTATGCGATTCATGATTCTTCTTAATATCTTTGTATGCAGTTTTCTTTTATGCGATAAAAAGTATTCGATCAGAAGTGAGCTCCGATAATGCGCTATTACTTTAAATATTATAAATTCCGCGCTTTCATGTCATATATCGGAGTTCGACTTTCATCTAATAATTTCAATATTTTCAGCGCTTTATAATAGTACTGTAATAGATTTTATGTAATAAAGAAGTTCATAATTCACTTAAAATCAGAATTTCCCCATTCTATATGCACACATTAAATTTTACAAGACTATAATGTAAATCTGTCAAATGTTATAGATGAAAAATACTATGTTTGTTGGTGTTTTTGCATTTTAAATCACGTTCTATTTTTGCTTTTTATAAAACGAGTACGTAATCAATTAAACATTTAGTGTCCACAAGTTTATTTTTAAAAGGTGAGTAACAGCGGTGGGCACAATTAAATTTAACAATTAAAATCTGATTTTTAATTGTAATTAACAAATTAAAAATTACAGTAACATGATCTGAAATTAATTTGATGTGAAATGATGAAATTTGATTTTTAAACGAAATTGAAAATTAAAAAATTAAAGACAAAAATAAGAATTTAATTTTTAATTGTTAGTTTTAATTAAATTTTGCCCAACAGTGGTGAGTAGGTGTCTTTGTATTATCGTAAGTCTAAGTTCTTACATTTTAAACTTTTAGTTTACTCTAACGGAGAGAAAAAAACACCCAAGAAAATGAATTTCTTTGGAAACAAAAATTTCAATTTTAGATCGCTTAGCGAAATGGGCAGGATCAATAGCGATTGGAAAACGTTTTAGTTGTATTTCCTCTTGACTTCGTTTAAGGAGAAACCATAGTACCTCATATCACATCACGACGAATCTGATATCTCAAATAGCGATAATAATTAAAATACCGCACATGTATGAAAAAAAAATGTAAATTATGCATAAAAATATATTGTTTTGAATAAAATTCAATACTGTAGTTAATAAAAAAAGTTTGCCTTGTATCAATTTTTTTCAAATTTGAAATTTTTTATTAGTCTTATTTTATTTAATTTTTTATGCGAATTTTAAAATAATTTTTCGTTGTTGCTTTGCTTTTATGCGATTTTTGGAAATTTAGTCCGTATCCCCCATTTTTCAAGGTAAGTTATGTCTATTTTTGTGCGATTTCTTTTGTGCGCATTTTCTGAGGAACCTATTTACCGCATAAAACGAGACCCAGGTGTAATACTAAATTGTCCATTCACTTTTTTACTGTTACACAATGCTTTATTTACCACCCTTTTTACAGTCTCGATTGCCCCAGCAATCTTCTTCAATCTAGAAGATATAAAGTTCTGAAGATTGCTGGGGCAATTGAAACTGTAAAAAGGGTGGTAAATAAAGCATTGTGTAACAGTAGTAAAGTAAATGGACAATTTAGTTATATGGTTCTACTTCCTTGCTTGATGAACTTGTTCCTGGATGTTCGCTGCCACCTTCTCTTTGAAGTCCATGTTTCTCGCCTGATGTACTTGTCCCAGGTTGGTTACTGTTTTTGTCAGCTTCAGTCGCAGCTGGTTGAGATGATGTTAATGACCATCTTCTGTTTGTACTCCAACAGTATAGACCCTTAAAGTTATGTCACCATTGCTGGTATCCATTTTATGGACCCATAGCTCATCCTGCATGGTGCCTGTGTACCTATTTGCACTTTTATTTTACTTTTTTCCTTTTGTTCAAGTATGTCATCAGGCTTGATAGGATAGTTCGCAGTGGTCTATTGAATAACAGTTCTGCTCGAGACTTCCATGTTGCTGTACTAAGTGTGGAGTGCTGTGCTAGCAGTATCCTGGTGTTTCAGCTTCCTGTATCCATTTTTGTTATCAGTTTTTTTGCTTCTTGGAGCAATCTGAGTGGAATGGAGAGTTTCACTAGAAGGCTTTGAATACTCTGGCTGAAAAAGCTATCATTATCAGTCACTAACGTTCTAGGAAGACCACGTATGGCAAATAGCCTTCTCAGAGCTTCTATCGTGGCCATGGGGTGAAGTGATGGTACCTCCACTACCTCTAGCTACTTGGAGAATGAATCGACCACTATCAACAGCAATTTGCCTTTCCATGGGCATGCATAGTTCAAATAATCTAGACCAGGGCCCTTCGGGTTTGGGCCACTGTACTCTTTTGTCTTATGCTCGTCTTGCACTGCCAGAAGTGGTGGACTTTGGCTTCAATGTCAGCATTTAAGGTAGGCCACCACACGTATGATCTTGCCAGCAACTTCATCCGAACTATCCCTGGATGCCAATGATGCAACAAAATGAGCACCTGGGAAAGTCTGGCTGGGGTATTACAATGCTGGATCCCCAGATAATACAGCCATGTTCGGTTGAGATATACAACCTATACATCGAGTAGGCTGAGTGTAACAACTGGTTTCTTCTTAGGTAAACTTTTGGACCCATTTTGTAGCTTTTGAAATCCAGCGTCATTTTAGTCCACCCAGCCAGTGACTTACTGTTCAGTGGTATGCTTGGGTCTAAATCAATCGGGTTAATTAATTGGCATAATGTTGTTGGACTGTCTTCCACTTCTGCAGGCAATCGGCTTAATGCATCAACATGAGGGATATGCTTTCCTTCAATGTATTTAAGGTAAAAGTCATAGCCTGACAGGAAATTGACCAGAGTAAAGTCACAGCCTGACAAGAAATTGAGCCATCACAGCATTCATGGTAAGGCATGCTGAGGGGTTTCCTTATTGGACACAAATATCCCCACGAGAGGTTTATGATCTGCTTGAAGTATAAATGGTCTACCATATAGGTAGTCGGACATTTTTTGATTCCATTGATCATAGCCAGGGCCTATCTATTTGAGCAGTTTTTCTCAGCTCTAGAGAGGCACTTTGATATAAATGCAATAGGGCTGTGTTCCATTCTTATTTCTATGGAACAACACTGACCCAGTTCCTATTGGTGATGCTTCACAAGTCAGTACTAGCACTTTCTGGGTTGAAATGTGCTGGCACTGCAGTATCTGATATTAAATTTTCTATCATATTGAATGCTTTGTCATGCTTACTATCACACTTCCAGGCTGCTTTTTTGCCTAGTAGCCTGTATGCATGTTTTAGATCTTGGTAAAATCCTACCACCTGACAGCGTGGATAGGATTTGTTTGACTGATGGAGGTGGGTAATTATCTGGATTGAAAGCTTTATTGATTGTGCATTGATAATTTCCATATATACGTACATCACTATTTCTTTGATGATTGGTACTATTGGGGTAACCCATTCTGAATATGATATGGGTTCTATTATACCTGCTGCTTCCCACTTTTCTAGCTTTGCTTCTTTAGTATGCAAAGCTAGTGGAAGTGGTCTGCATCGATAACTGATAGGTCTCACCTTTCCATTCAGTCATAAATGGATAGGTTGCCCCCAATACAGACCTATATCTTTGTTGAGAACTTCTGAGTAATTAGATTTTATCTTTGTTAATGTCATGATCTGGTTCACTTTAAACCCTAAATGACTGAACCAGTCACAGCCTATCAAATTATTATGATTACCTAATGCCACTACCAGTGGTAGGAATATAGTTTTGTTAGGCATTGTAATTTTCTGTTGTCCGGCCCAACAGTTTAATTTTATTTCCTTGATAGTCGTCTGATATAGACTTGCTGCCAGGATGCAGTTTATATTTTTATTAATGATCACCCAAATCTTTATTGGAACAATAGTCACTGCAGACCCTGTGTCCAGTTCCATTCTAACTGACATATCATTAATTATAACAATGTGTATAAATCCAGACTGGTCATTTTTGATATGATTTATACAGGCAAAGGCAACTTGCTTATTTCTCTTATAATTGCCTTTACTATTTTTTGGAATGGGTTTGCCATTCTCATATTGGCCATCTTTCTTTTCAATTTCAAACATACCGCCTTTATTTATCTGACTCGCTTGCAAAACGTACGTTGTATAGCAGTGCAGGCACTCTGTATGCATGTCCATTTGTTCATTACATCTATAGCAAAGCCTTAGACTGTTCGATGCTGATTTCTCAGAGCTGGCTGAGTATTTGACCGTCCCAGTGCTATGAGCAATTTTTTGCGCATCATACTTTAGTAATTTTTTTAATGGGGTAGCTTGACTAACTATTGATTCAGCCAGTATTGCTTGAGCTACAGCTGTTTCAAAATCTAAATACGGAATCATCAACATTTTCAGCTTTAAATTGTGATTGTTTATGTCACAAGTAAAACAATCATGAAGTGCTTCATTCATGAAGTCTTTGAACTTGCACTTCAATGCTAATTTTCGGATTCTTGTTGCAAATTCTCTAGCTGTTTCCCCTTATTCTTGAATGCTGAGATTGAAGTGATATCTCTGCCTTATAATCAAGGGTTTTGGGGGAAAATAATCTGTGAGAATAGTCAACCCTTTGTCAAAATCCAGGTCAGCTGAGGTTTCTGCTGCAGATTGAGACCCGAGTATGTTGTATCTCTGTTAAGGTCATTAGTGTGACTAACTTTACCTCAGGCTTTTTTTATCAGGTTAGCCTGTAGATAAAATATCAAGTGCTCCTTATAATGTTAGCCTGTAGATAAAATATCAAGTGCTCCTTATAATTTGACCAACCCTCAGGTTGATTCGGGTCAAAAGCCTCCATAGGGCCGACTACATTAGCCATTATTTATTTATATATCACTTGCAATTATTTTTATACTGCTGTTTGTAACTGTTCAAAATCTTTTTTTTATTTCAGAGTTACCACTTAATTTTTACGCTACTGTTTGTAGCTGTTCAAAATCGATTTTTATTTTTTTATTTCAGAGTTACTACTCTTAACACGGTAACTCTTAACGCATATCTTACATTTTACTAATTGATGATCATTTCCTGTGCAAAATTTATTAAGAACATTACAATCTTGAAATATGTATTTTCTATTAATCAAAATATAATCCAATTCTGCTGCACCTTCATTTGGATGCTTCCATTTCTTTTTACAATTTTCTCAAAAAAAAAGAATTCATAATATAAAGTTTTTCTTCTGCAAACTCCGCAAGTCTATGACCTCTCTCATTTCTATTACCATAACCAAAATTACCTACAGCACTTTCATCTTTCGTTTCTTTACCAATTCTAGCATTAAAGTCTCCCATAACAATTTTAAAATGTTGTTTACTCCGATCAAAAGACTTTTGTATATCGATATAAAAATCTACTATTTCATCACTATGGGAACTTGTTGGAGCATAAACCTGAATCATTTGCATTTGGTATCTGCTATTAAGTTATATAACTAAATCTTGGCATTCTGTCCAATACACAATCAATCTCCATAATGTTGTTCTTCCACTTATTATTTATAATGAATCCTACTCCATTTGTATTTCCAAAATTTGTACCTTTATAGTAGAGTATATGTCCACTTCTTAAATCAATTATCTCTTCACCTTTTCTTCTAACTTCACAAAGACCAATAATGTCCCATTTAATATAGAACATTCTTCTAATTCTTGCAATCTTCCTTCACTTGAAAGTAATCTGTAGTTGTAAATACTTAAATAAAGTCGTCAAAAATTATTAAGAAAAACAATATTTACAATTGATGTTCCTAATCTTCAGAAACACTCTAATGAATTTAAATTAGAACTTACAAATTGGTTCCAAGTATTAGTAGATTTTGAACATGATTCACATTTGAATGAAATTAATACGAAAATAACTGATAAACTTTTGAAAACTGCAATAAAGATAGCTGGTAGAAATAAGCAGCAATTAACCAATAAAAATTCTACTGAGACTAGAGAATTTATGAAGAAAAGAGGGAATATGAAGATATATAAAAATGATGCATTAAAAAGGATTGAATACCTCGAATTCTGTAAAATGGTGCGGAAAAGAATTGGAAAATGATAGAAGAAAATATAACTGTAAACGAACAAGGAAAGCTGTAGAAGAGAATAAAAGTCTCAAGAGTGTAAATATGATGCATTAAAAAGGATTGAATACCTCGAATTCTGTAAAATGGTGCGGAAAAGAATTGGAAAATGATAGAAGAAAATATAACTGTAAACGAACAAGGAAAGCTGTAGAAGAGAATAAAAGTCTCAAGAGTGTAAAACAACATTTTGGTATTAATATGAAATATATATCTGCAATAAGGAAAAAAGATGGACCTATTACTAAAAAGAGAGATGACATCATGAAATGGGTAGAAGACTATCAAGAATTATATAGTAATAAAGAACAAGTATCTCCTATATCTATTACATCTTCAAATTGCCCAGAATTTTAACTGAAAAAGTGAGACATGCAATTAAATTTATGAAGAAAGCAAAGGCTCCAGGTAATGATGGATTGATATTTTAAAAGATGCATGTGAAGAAATAGAATTTTTTTTAGCAAAGTTATATACCAAATATCTAAATCATAAAGATGTACCAGATGATTGGAAGAATGCAGTATTAATATTAATATTTAAAAAAGGTGATAAAGAAGATATTAGAAATTACAGATCTAACAGCCGTTCATCAGTTTTATACAAAATTTTTACCAATCTACAGAGAACATTGGATTTCCACCAACCAAGAGAACAGGCTGGATTTAAAAGTGGTTTTAGTACAGTGGATCATATCCAGGTATTGAGAGAAGTTATAGAAAGAACAAATGAATATGAGTTGCCCTTATGCTTTGAATTTGTAGATTATGAAAAGGAATTTGATTCTATAAACATTTCTTCAGTGATTAAAGCATTGGATCATCAAGGTATAAATACAGGATATTATCATATTTTAAAGAATATTTATAAAAAATGCAACAGCAACAATTAGATTACATAATATCCTCACACTCTCATTTCCAAATGCTTAAGATTTGCCCATACTTAAATGTTTGGGTCGAAATGATAATGGATTCATCCTATCTTTCACTAAGACTTTATCTTGTGTTTGGGAAAGGAGAGTATTCATTTATGGTTAAAATCCACAAAGCGCATGTGCATTAGCTTAATGGCTGATTATTATTACAGTTTAAAAACATTGCGCTATATAAAATAAATATCTTATTTACATAATGATACTAGGAAAGTCAACATTGAGAAGGGTGTATGACAGGATGACTCCATATCTCCAAAAGTTTTTAAAGTAGTGCTGCAAGAAGTATTTTGTGGATTAAAATGGGAATCTCAAGGAGTGAAAGTTATTAGTTTAAAAACATCGCGCTATATAAAATAAATATCTTATTTACATAATGATACTAGGAAAGTCAACATTGTGAAGGGTTAAAACAGGATGACTCCATATCTCCAAAAGTTTTTACAGTAGTGCTGCAGGAAGTATTTTGTGGATTAAAATGGAAATCTCAAGGAGTGAAAGTAATTGGAGATTATTTAAATCATTTAGATTTTGCAGATGGTGTAGTTGTTTTTGCAAATAATGCTTTAGAGTTGCAGGAGTAAGTAGGACTAAACATAAACATTAAAAAGACTAAAGTAATATTCAATGGATTTTCTCAAAAGATAAAAAGATTGATTATGATGAGTTAGAAGAAGTTAACAGTTACAAATATCTTGGTCAGATTATTAATCCAGATGGAAACATAACGGATGAAATTAATCATAGAATTAAATTTGGTTGAGTGTTTTTGGTAGAAATAACTTGATAATAAAAGGAAATAGGCCTATGTGTTTGAAAAGAAAGGTTTTTAATAAATATGTTTCATCAGTTCTTACTTATGGATCTGAGATTTGGACACTTAATAGAAGAGTAATACAGAGATTTCAGACCACTCAAAGAAGCATGGAGAGATGCATGTTAGGAGTAACAAGAAGAGTTCGAAAACGCAATATATGGGTAAAAGAACAGGTGTTATTGACCTCATTGAAATAATTAAAAGACTGAAATAGTCGGGCTGGACATATTTCTAGAAGAGATGATAATAGATGGACAATTGAAATCTTAAACTGGATTTCAAGAGATTGTAAAAAATCCAGAAAGAGACCACATGTGAGATGGATGGATGAAATAAGAAAGTGCAGGGGTGAAATAAGAAAGTGCAGGGGTGATGTAGAAAAGCTAAAGATCAGAGATAGTTTGAATGTGGAGACCTTCATCCTGCAGTGGATTGATAATGGTTGATGATGATGATGACAACTCTTAATTTTTACATTACTGTTTGTACTGTTCAAAATCGGTTTTTATTTTTTTATTTCAGAGTTACCACTTCTAATTTTTACACTATAGTTAATATCTATCTCAATAAAGCTTCAAACCACTAGGGCGAGCTTTTGCTGCTATGTTACAAGTAAAGCACTCACGAGTGGTTGTGGCTTCTAATTGACATGCGTTTGCGGTCAATTTCTATTCAAAAGTTGTAAGTGATTTTAATAATCAGTGTAATATAACCAGTGCAAATGTCTTTTTTTAAAAAAAAACCAAAAAACCACAATATACGTACTTGTGTATTTACTTTATATGTTTAACTATAATTTTCCAGCCATGAGGAAGAAATTCTCAACCTGTCGACTGTGCCAGATTTGTTGTGTTTGGCTTGATTTACAGGTTCGGTTCCAAACCAACAGAAAAAGTAATGATAAACTACTCAACAATTAATATATATAAATTTATTAGTTACAAAATACATACATGTTAGTTAATCAATAATATAAAGAGTTTATACAATTAATGATGAGATAGTCATATTGAGTGATGGAACTAGCTATATGATTAGCCTGCCTTGTGAGTTCAAGTAAGATTTCTGGCTCTACTGGACAGCTTGCCTAGAGTCAGCTCTAGTTTGGACTCTTCCAGCTGCACTCAAACAGTTTGCCTAGAGTCAACTGCAGTCGTAGCAGTTTCCAGTCCTACGTGGACTTGCTTCACTGCTTAGACACCCTTGCTGTAGGCAGAGGTTTCACTGGAGGGCCTGTTCAGTTATTCAGGTTGACAGAAGTTAACGTTCTCAGCCTTGCCTCCAAAAAGGCTGATTATTTATTGTCAGATCCCTTACCTTACTGGGCAAACAGTGATTCAGAGTGCGAACCCCAAGGAAGGATTCACCCCCATTGGATAGCAACCGGTTGCTCGCCAATCTGATAAGGAATCTGGAATAGTCACTTCTGAAGACAAAGACAGATATGACACTGGGCTTTATCGCACATTGGGTTCCTTATAGTTGAACAATATGGAATAGCAAATGAACAATACACTAGGATACAACTTGAAAAGTCTAATATGCAGCTACATATCTTTACTTATCTTACATTCATTGCCAATTTATATACTGCAAAAATCTATTTCTACGTAAAGCATTACTGCTAAATTGAAAGCTTTGAATATTTATACTTTTTAACAAATTAAAAATATTTACAATTTAAATAAGTTGTGCAATGTTTAGCATACGCCTATATACCTAAAAATGATACATTGCCTTTTTTCCCTTGTATTTCCTCCTGCAGTGCAGCGACGTCACACCAATTTAATTCAAAAGCTATCGTTATAGCAGATAAAGCTCCAATGAACAAATGAAAATTTCAAGTGTCTCCCCCCCACCCGACATGTTATTGTTATATATACAAATAACATGGTGCTTTTACATGGAAATGATGCCAATGACAAACTTAAACTGACTAGAATTATATAATTGAGCTATTACAAATAGTAAATAATACATACATTATTCATAAGCTTTCATCCTATAATAAAAATTAAGTAAATAAGTTTTGTGGGAATTTTATTTCATAGAAATCTGCCACATGTACCATAAATTTAGGCATGTGGGGTGTATTATATGTAACATAAGTGCATGATGTGAATGACGAATTATTTAATTTCTACAATGTTTTTGTACCATAGCTAATGTTGAAAATTATTTTCAGGATTAACGTTAATATAAATTGCATGACTTCTGAATTATTGCCGACATGAGAACAAAATGTGATAGATAGAACTCTGCTGCTATATATATATGAAACATTGAACTGATGATTTTATATGCAGTATTCTGAAATTAGTCACAAATACTATTTTGCTGTTCATATTATATTCATTCTGGGTTAATATTTAGACGCATAGAAAATACAAGTATAAAATTTATACTGCTGGAAATCTCACTGAACTAAATTTACTATACGTCATTTCTGCACGTATTCACGAATGAAAACTGCAGCGAACATTTAAGTTACATGATGGACTCTTAACAATTGTATACCTTAGTCTTAATTCTTATTAAAATTTATTTTATTTAAGAGTTTAAAAAATCAAAATGTATTAAATTAATACTGGAATATAGTATATACAATTTACTGAAAAACGAAAAGGTTCCTAATATATACTTATATGTGATGCACTGTGACTTCTCCTTAAACGTAGTCAGGAATCTCTCAGCGACATTGCCCAAAGAAAACTGTTACCTTCCCTTTCCATACCCCATCCTAAGTTTTCCCATAATCTGCTCCATCCCATTTCCACAACATAATATTTGTCAACTCCATGGCCTTCATATCTAAATCCCCCTTATCTTTTCTCAAACCCAACATAAAAACCAATAAACCACTTTCTGTATAATCACTTTGTTCATATTAATTCTTCCATAACGTCATTATTTGTACCCTTTCAAGTATTTACATTCAATTAACAGATGCCTAATATTTTCTATGCCTTCCTTACACAATTTGCAGACTAAATCACTCATATTTTTCCATTTACGTGTATATTCCCTGGTTGCTAAAGATCCCTTCGAGCTTTGAACAATAGTACTTTTTCAATTAGTTACTGCCTCTAGTGAGGATTGTACGAATTAGTTTTGAGTTACATGAAATTTATAAAGAACAAATTACTTTTGTGTTTATCAACTCCCGGCTGATATATATCGGCTCCTTTGACACAGTTAATTGTTATAATTAACTGTTGCAAGTATCATGCTAAATTTTGTTAATGAAATTACATTTTTATCTAGAATTATTTTTATATGTACGTAGTAGGTATTTTATTCTAATATCTTTTACTTTCCAAGTTCAATTAAATTTAATTAAAGTGCAACTGCTCTCTTACTTTTCTCCACTCTGATAAAATGAAAATGGAATATATACAATTTATTAACCAGATTAATCAAAATGTAAGATATTACCTTTGCAGTTTACGATAACATTCTCTAAAACTATTTCATTGAATACCATTACGTAATTTTTCAATAATTTTGGCGCTAAGTGAAATGCAATCTGGGATCTTGAAATTTGGCGCGCTAAAATTTTAGATTTAATTTTTATATAATCTACAACACAAGTTAAATGAAAATTGCTATGTGTCTATTTTAGAATATATATAAAAAAATAATGTTAAATTAAAAGTTAAGTTTTTTAAAAAAAATTCGTGAACTCATTTTTGTCACATGAAACAAAGAGATTTTCTTTTAAAATTTTTGGCGGTAAATGTATTGGCATTATTTATCTTTTTTTGTTAACTGTCAACTGGCATATTATATTAATCAAAAATAATAAAATGGAAAACATGCCTCGTTTTTTTTTTTTAGAGCAATAATAACAATATGATCTTACTTATAATTTTTGATGACATTCAGATTAATGCCATCAATATTATCACATGATGCATATGTTTCCAAAAGCAATACTAATAATAATCTGTAAGCTTGACTAATCTGTTTTGGCATTGGAGTTTGGCATTCTTGATTACTGGTATACGAACAAAATATCCGCTGCAACCCAGTGTCGCGGCATTCAATTCGTGATTCTGAGATAACGTGGCACATTATTGCCAAAAAAGAGGAAAAGTATTTGCAACTTAGGTGCCTAGTAACCACTTTTTACTCCTATACATTATTCAAGCTAATGATCCAAGATTATAAAAAAAGAAAACTGGTTTTCAACCCAACTAAATTCTTTTGGTACTTAGCAGCCACTTTTTACTGTACACTATTCAAGCTAATGATCAATTTTTTTTTTTTTAAAAAAAAAACAAGTTTTGAAACAAATTCTTTTGTATGTTTATATAGATCTAATCTCATTAATTTCAGCTTTGAGTCATATTCCTCACTTATAAAGGCGAAAAACAGATATTGGTATAGCTATATTATGGCATTATATTCTCAGTTATTCATTGATTACTCAGTATAGTAAATGGTTCTAGAGTAGGATAAAAAGTACTACTTTTAAACATTTGAGATTTTTATGCTGAGCCTGTTAATTTTTACTATACGTTTGGTGTTTGATAATTGCCATACAAGTATAACTTTATATCTTTAAACATCACATGGTCACTATCTCCCATGCTTGCTCATAACTTGTTAAAATAGGCAAAACTCTCTCTATACAGTAGTGGTGCCTATGGTTATAAAAGAACCAAAGACACCAATATGTATGAATGCTGAACTGAGTTTAGACTCATATGACTAAGTTATTTAGCTTAGAGTGAAAATATTTGTGTTTTCAATTTTATTCTCATAGTTTTGTAGTTACGTAGAGATAAAAGATGGCTGTTGGAGGGTTGTATTAGATCTTAAGATCTAGGTGCAGTGCTCTCAGATCCAAGGCTCCTCACTGATGAAATCCACAAGCCAGAAACTAGTTTCGGGATATTGGATATGCACAAGCCTTCTGGTATCCATTGATTACTTTGTCTTGCTTTGAGTGGCTCTACTGTATGGAGAGAGTTTTGCCTATTTATAACCTTATATAATAAAAGAATGAGACTAATTTAATTTATAATGAAGCACTTACTTGAACTGGTCATTGATTAATTTGTTTAAGTTATTCAGTTAAACAGAAGGATTTAATGAATAATTTAATTGTACTTTAAAGATCAATTATTTCACAATGTACAATGAAATCAAAATTGTAAACAATGCACATATGGTGCAAATCCTTATAAGCATATGACATTGCTGTTCTCTTTGTGAGTCTGGTATAAGGTAGAAATGGTCAAAATCTTGTGAAGAATAGTACTGAGAGTTTTTCAGAATGCCTGCACAATGAAATCTATTTCATCTGATTTCTCATAATATACAGCAGAAAATAAGTTTTGGTGCAGTCATGAATAATTAAGTCAAAATTTCTGGCACAGATAATTACTAAAATATAAAAAACAATCATTCATAAATGAATATGGTCATTTTAACTCATAAAAGGAAAGAATACTTTGGAAATGAGTTTTGCGATGACTATAAAACCAATATGTGAAACACAAATATGTCCACATATACAACATGTTGGTTCATTTTTCTATTTATTTGATATTTTATGATATAGATATTTAGTTTCCTCAACAGAAAACTTTTCTTGCTGAAACACTTCAACACCATGTCTAATTATGCTATCTTGTATATTCTTGGCAATATCTTCTCATTCAAAACAACTGACATTGCATATCTTTAGAATGTCCATGAGATAATCCTTTTAACATAGAAGTGATTTCCTATGAAACTTATGCTCAAGTTCACCATTTTTCATTTGGTCCAATCCAACAAAGGTGGGATTTTACAATAATGGATTCTTTATCACACCAGGCAAGTTAAGATGTTGTTTGGTTTTACTTTCTTGCCAATGTATTTGTAATTTTTAAAGAACTTCCTTAAATGATATGTATCTAACCCTATTATATTGCACTGATAGCAACCAAATTATAATTCCATACAATACATTAGGTAAAATAATGTAGTTGCAGTAGTTATTTCCCTGTAATGAAATATTCTATTTTTTAACTTGTTAAAAATAGCGGCAGCACATTGGAGTTGTGTTTTATATCAATATCTAAGTTCACCTTCTACTTATAAAAGTATCAAGGTCTTTAAGCTGATTTACATTCTCAAGTTGATAATCATCCAAGCTAAAAATTGCTAAGGATTTTTCTTCCATTATTGGCTGATAAAGAATTTTTAGTTTTTTTTTTTTGGACATTAATTAATAAACTAAGATATTTATAAGTTGCATTCTGTAAATCATCTTTTGAAGCAAAAATGGCACAATCATTGGCATACTATAAATCCATGATCCAAGAAAATTAAATTGTTTTTATTTTAAACAATTCAAATTAAAAATTCCATCATCAAATCTGTATTATATTTTGATTTGTGTTTGATTAAGTCACTTATAAAAACAAGACCACTTACTTAAAAATTGAAAACACTGGTAGAGCAAGTACACATTCTTGTTTAACATTAACACCAGTTTTCATTTCAAAAGCATCAGATTTTTCATCTGTAATAATAATACTTTCTTTCATCTCATCATGTAGAAGCAGTATATTATGAATAAATTTTGGTGGACAATCAATTTCAAAAAATGCAATAGATCTGTTCTATTAACCAAATTAAATGCCTTGATCAAATCAATAAAAGCACTATATAAATTCTTCTTTTATTCTTGATATTTTTATTGTATTTATTTGGCAACAAAAATCATATTTATAATGCTTTTTTTTCTCTCTAAAACTACATTGAGTCTCTGAAAATCATTCATCTATGATTGGAAGCCATATATTCAGGAAAATCCTTGAAAATACCTTTTCTATAGTGGATAATAATGATATTCCATGATAATTGCTGCAATTTTGTTTATTCTCTTTATTTTTAATAATAGTAACAATAGAAGAATTCTTACAATTAGGTAGATGAAATTAAATTGAAGGCTGCAAAGGCTTTCGGGCTTATTATAATACTTATATGACAACCAATCAGATGTTATGCTGTCTTTCTGAATAATGATCAAACCGTAAACACAAGATAGAGAATTTTACAAGAAAAGGGTGTTCCACCCTCTTCTTTACTTGTCTTTCTATATATCTAAGCCAGTCTGAAGTATTTAGGTTTGAAAGCATGAAGCTTTAAATATCCACATTTAATTCACTGAGTCTAAATTATAAACATACAGCGCAAAATCCTACGATTTATTATACAGTAGTTTTTAAATGTTATAATTTGCAGTAACGTATGTAAATAATATTTATTTTATATAAAGCACAGATAGTTGAAATTAAATTGAAAGGGCTTGTGTTTACGGTTTGATCATTATTCAGAAAGACAGTGTAACTTCTGATTGGCTGTCAGATAAGCATTATAATAAGCACGAAAGATTTGCAGCCTTTCAATTTAATTTCAACTAACTATCTGCACTTTATATAAAATAAATACTATTTACTTAATTAGGTAGAATAACTTTATGAGTTTATATATTCCTAAAAGAATTCCAATATTTTTTAAGCTAATATATCACCATCATATTTTAAAACTTCTGGTATTTCATCAGGACATGCAGTCTTTCCATTTTTAAGATTACAAATAACTGTTTTGACTTCATTAAGCTGGATATCTTTATTCAAATATAAATGACTAGATAAAATAGATATATCATTAAAAATTGTCATCTCAATTATTGCATCATTATTCAAAAGATATTCAAAATATTCTTTACATTTGTTCAAAGTATCAAATTTCTGCTATAGTCAAAATGAAAGAAGTCGTAGTTATATGATTGATTAAAGTGATAGAAAATTTTTTTTTTCTATAATCAAAATTAAAGAAATCAATTTTCTGCCTTATTTGTTTTTATAAATCCAGGAAATTTGACAATAGTTGAGTTTGATAAATGATACAGTAGTATAATGCAACCAAATAATTTACATAGAAATCAATTTTTTATTATAACCGATTATCCCAGTTTCTCAGCACAATTTATTAGCAGAGATCATTTTCTTTTCAGAAGAAAAATGTTGTAGAAAAATTTTTTGTACAATAAAAGCCAGTATGATTAAAAATGATAGATTGTGAAATAAATATAGTTAATATATCTAAGATTCTAGTAATTACCATTATACAGAAAATAAATCACTAAATATCGCATGATCACCATTCTTTATGCTACTGTCTGGAGAGTTTAGCCTCTGTGTGTACAGAAAAGAAAATATGTAATAAATGAAGGCATGAATATGACTCCATTGCTCTGCCTAGCGGAAACGAGCAATCAGTGATTGCAAATTGCTTGTGACTCTCAGTGTCAACAAGAATCTTTTTAAAGGTAGTAGTTAAATAGTTAGATACTATTTTGCTTGTTCACCACATAGACATATCTCTTTTCTTCATTTTCAAAAAAAAAGTGATTTAGTGAGTCAGCACTGCATTTTCTGGTAAGGAATATGCATGTGATGATTTCTTGAGATTATTGGAACTATTATCATCTACTAAATATAAATATGAGTTTGAGAATTCTAAACAATTCATTGTCATTCACAATATTTTTTACACATACCAGAAACTCATTACAATGAAAGAAATCAAGAACAGAAGAAAAATGTAAGGTAATAAACAGAATTTCTTTATGTTGCAGTCAACTGGCAAAATTTACAAATGATAAAACCACTATGAGAAAAAATATAAATTATAAGAAACTAAAAAATCAGCATAAAGAGCAATATATTAAGAAGAAATGAAAATTGATATGGGATTGCAAAATAGTAAATAGTGAAATAAATTCTGAGCCAATATATTAATGTTTTAAGATATCAATGGAAGTACCATACTAATTTGTGAATAATCTAGATTAACTGCTAGTTTGGAAAACCAAGTTACCATGTTGCAATTATTTATAGTAAACCTCCATTCATTGCTTTATGACTTATCAAAAGAATCATCATTGCAGATGAAAAGTATGAATATCCAAAGCTATTTCAACTAGGATAAAATACAATAGTGTCATCAACTATCAAAATAACTTAAACAAGATTACAATTATACCTAGAAGAAGAGAACGAATTTGCTGGTTTAACTGGTAGAAAAAGAGCTGACCCAATGGAAAAAATCTGAATGAATTGCATGAAGTAGTTAATAATTTTGACTGTGAAATCCAAAAAGAAAAATAATTTCTTATATTAAACTCTATCAAGAATATCTAGCCTTGGTCTTACTAAGAAAAAGTATTGTAAACATCTTTATATTGTCCAATTATTGGTGATAAACAGCCAAATAATTTTCATTGCGATTAAGCAAAATTCAGATTTTTAACTCTTCGAATTAATTGGGACAACCTTCCATTGTTATTTTATAATACACGTGAAACATTCAACAACAAGACATGTATTTGTAGAGGGAAAAATTGTTCTTCTAAGTGATCAACTAAAAGTCAAATCCATTCCGAGACACTGGTACACTACTAAATATAGTATCTTGGCATATATAAAAATTTGGGGAATTACATTAAATTATGTTGTTAGGATTAATAGAACTGATAGAAGGCATGTTTATCACAGAATTGTTCATAGACTTCTCATCATTGTCTGCCAAATGATTGGTTAATAAGGCAGCAAAATTGTTTAAATAAATATTAAGTAAAAGGGTCATATAAAAGAATGCAAAGTTTTCTGATGCTTTAATCAGTATGCTATTCTCAATGTCAAAGGGAATTATCTCACTGAACTGTTAGTTGGTAAATATCTGAGAAAATTCAATAAATTCTTTGCATATAATATTTTGAAGCCCTAAAGCATTGTAGTGAAAATAACTACATAGAAAAAAATTTCTTTGAAAGAGGTTAAACATTACACAAATAATCATGATCTTAATTTCAACATTGACTTTTTGCATTAAATAATTGGTTTCAGCTATTCTCAGTACATATAACTAACTCTTTTTCCTGTGACTAAATATTACTCCTATTGATTCACATATCTTTTGAGCTAAATGTAATTTTTAAACTTGTCAGTCCCTAGCAATTCTGATGCAGGAACAGGGATAATAGTGCATCATAAATCTCTTAACAATTGATGCTTACTAATTAAATCAACATGCATTAATAATCATAATTTTTCATTTTATTTTACCCTTAATATAATAAAAGTTAATCTTTTTAACAAACTATTTAGTTCACCAATTAATTAAATCAATCTCACTGTATCTTCTAACCTCCAAATATTTGAGATTTTAATATATTTTATTCTCATTTTGTTTCCAAATGCCTTATTCTTTTAAATAATTTTGGAGGTCAAATTTTTTTTGTCTAACTTTATTTTATATCAAATAACACTCCTCATTAATCAATGTCTATTTATCTGCTCACTTTTTAATTATCCTTATTTTAATTCTAATTTATTTTCCGATCCCTTGGCACTCAATACAAAAATTAAATTAGATATACAAGCACAGCATTTATATATGAAACCGAATGAATCTTTCTGAAATATATATTGCGATACCTATATATATATGTTACATCGAACAATTTAAAAATAAAAGTTAGAACGAGAAAAACCAAATGATATATATATTAAATAAATAAAAATGGAGAATTAGGTAAAAATAGAAATATATTTTAAATAAAAGCAAAAGGTGGACAAAACTTATTAAAATGTAGGATTTTTTAAAATTTAATATTAAAAGAACACTTACCTGCTCTCTGTTAATTAAGAAAAACAAAAAAGAATTCCAATGGATTATAAAAAAAGAAAGAACAAATATAACTATATAAAACTATAAAGTTATTTTTGAAAGAATTTTGTTGTATAAACAATAATTGAAACTAGGTAATACGTGATCTAATTAAAGATCTCTCTAGTATGTGTAAATTATCTGATTTTAGTTTTATTACAATTTAGTATTTCAACTGATTAGATATTAAGTCTGGTAAAGTTGTAATTAAAAAGTAAGAAGAGAAAATTAATTAATTAAAGGAATTTGAAAAATTAAATAATGTAGGTAGTCAGACAATAGATGGCAAAGGTATAAAACCTACAAATTTCCTATTGTTTGATTCTTCCGACAAGTCTTGCTGTGAGAAATCTACAGCATGCTAAATTTTCTGTTAAGAGTCCATCATTTAGTTTGCTGTTAAGCATTCTGCTGCCAGTTTGCTATACAATCAGAAATGTATAGCAATATTCACAGACATCGTAACTTTATCATGCACTGCTAAACTATAGAAGAGTGTTCATTTTGGTTTCAGCACCCAGTTTCTTCAATATTCTGATAAATGACATGTAGTAAAGACCTTTGTCTACCGTTGCTGAGATCCAAGCCTATAAATGTAGACATTATTGTGAACAAAACCAAGATATGTACCAACCTGGACTAAAAGAGCAAACAGTTGCCAAAAGAAGCTAGGAATACTGCTAATAAACTCCATTACTTTCAATGAGGAGAGGATGATCACTCCAGAAATGAAGCTACAACAAAAAGATAAATATAAAATACCAAATTCAATGTCTAGACAAATTGTTAGTCTTTGGAAACTTTAAAATTAAAAGCAATTAGATTGTTTATGATTATTTTAGAATCCTTAGCAAAGAAAGCACAACAGGCATACATCGAACTAATAAAAAAAATTAAAAGCCAAAATAAGATCATGGCCAATACTCAATTACTTGAAACATGAAACAAGGTTCTGTTCTGTTAATGAATTATAACTTGCTGGGGTACAGTTATTAGTCAAGTGCTGATCAAGTAAAAGTTTTTCGTTTAAATCATTAACTATATGAATGTATCAAGAAGTTGAATACTGTCCAATGTAATAAAGTTTTCTTGTATAATAAATATTATGTTTTGTTGATAATAAAAAAAGGCCATAATTAATTTTCTTCACTTTTATTTGACTATTATGTTAATGTTTTACTTTTGTTTTGTGTGTAAATAAACATGTTATTTTTAATTTGCTAATTTGGCTTCTCCAATTATCAGTAAATTTAGAGTTAATTATAGAATTGCATTATGAATATACTTGTTCTGATTGTCTGATTTAAATCAGTTTCTTGCTCTTTGGTCTAGTTAAGTAAATGAAATGCTGGAAGCATTTTTAAAATCCTTTTCAGGATATTCTAGTCAGTTTTGGATGGATGGTGCCCAAGAATTATCCCAATACAAATAAAAATATCCACAGAAGATGTGTTTGCTTCTTGCAACCACAGAGTGAGCACAACAGTCTGAAAGGGGCTCCAGGCTGTATATTTTATAACATCCTGGTCTGACCATCAATATAGTTGATATGTAAATATATTAATTATATTAACTTCTCTGCTTGAAATAATGAAATCTGCTAAATTCATAAAATAATTATTATTAATTTAGAAATGATAATTTAATTTAAAGGTAAAGCATATTTGTAATTAGTATGTTTTTGTTATATATATATAAAGAAAATTAACATTTTAATTCTTGATGCTATGCATGACTGTTTATTGTGGGCATAATTAATACTCGCAGTCCCTCTTCTGTGTATTTAAATAATTGCATATGTAAAAATAATCTACAGCAATTCTGCCACAAAATAGAAAAATGCATCCACAGATACTTGATCTGTCATTTTTATTGCTTTTCTGAAATGGTAATAACAAAAAAAAATCGATGGATTTTTACTGATTAACCTTTAAATAAAAAGTATAAAAAAGTTTTCTTGAAAATTTACATAACTGGTCTATAGATTATATTTTATAAGTTCTTGACCTTAAACAAACTCCCATCACCCACCATAAAAAATTTGATCACATTGCCCAGAAAATGTAAAATATCTCTGTCTCTTACTATTTCAAAACTCAATTCTACTACAGTGATTATTCATTTGGGAATACATGTTTTTCTTAAATTCATTCTATGTCAGTTGACACCATTATTTATGTTGTCTTCAAAAATAATAAAAATCAATTACTTCCCTTTTTTCTCTGCTTAATAATTTAAGAATAATCTCTATGTTTCCATAATTTATTAATAGAACAGAATATTTAAATACAAGTATATTGTCTATATTGAACTTAATGTAATTTAGAAGAGATTTGAAAATCTGAGTACAAATCCCTTCTAAATTACATTAATATAACAGAAGTAGAATCTCTTATCATGTATAAAATTTAATCACTTATTCATCCCTGCTGAGCAATAATAATGTTAAGGATTTTAATAGAACATGTAAGATAATATGCTCCAGATGCAGTTCACCTTTATATTTTTTCAACCTATAGTTCCATTCTTTGAAGTCCACCTCCTCTACTTTATATTCTTACTATCTTTTTGATTGTCAAAAAATTTACCCCCACCCCCACCCCGTTGTAGTCCATAAAATTTACTTTTAAGTTCTCTTTTTAAATACTAACAATTCCCTCTATAAAAAAAAGATTTCTTGCATGGATGACTCAATATTTTTTCATTATCTGGGAAGTATCTTCTCAAGCTTTTTCATGCACCTTCAATATACTCTCCATTTTAATTAAGGATAAATCATGTACAGTACATGGATTAAATATTCATTGGAAACATAGTCATCTCTGTCTATATGACTCCTGTGAAATTTTTAAGGGAATCCATCCATACTTTTTCAAACCTACTTAACTATCCATGCTATAATCGCTTTTATTAATATTTTTGTTCTCCTCAAAATTAAATACTATGTCTTATATCTAAATTCACTACTTCATTTATTAAAAATGCTCATTATTTCTATTCTGGAATAAAAGAGCAACAGAAATATCGATTAGAAAAATACAAAAGCTAAATTCAGAGAATTATCACTGCATAATAATGCCGTCTTTCACTGTTATTATTTATAATCTTTTAAATTGAAAGATTATCCTCATTAAAACAAATTCTATCTGCCATTCACAATAAATTTATCAGAGACATATTAAATTATATATCTAAATTAATCCATCTTTTCTTTTTTTCTAAAAAAAAAAAAAAAAAAAGGGATATTTATAATTTAAACTTATCCCAGTACTTCAAAAGTTGATGGTATATATCTTTGATTTTGAAAATTGAGCTTAAATAATATTTTTATCAATTAGTGTTTGTTAATTTTGATTTCAACAAGTAATTATGTAAAGAAAAGAATCTTTATATCACTTATTTTTTTATGCACCTCCATATTATAATGCTAAAATGGAGCTCTCACTCTAGAGACATTCTACATTGTAATACATACAGTTATTTTATTTTATTAAAAAATAAAATATAAGTACAATAATATTAAGGAATATTTTAGTTAAAATACTGAAATATTTCAATTATGTTAATTTAGTAAAAGTGTTTAAATGTTTATTTTTATCATAAACAATTTTTTTTTAAAAAAAAATTAGATTAATTAAATATTATGCAAGAAAGTTTTTATAAATTGTCATTGTTTAAATTTTGTAATAGATAAGAGAAAGGAATTTATGCTAATAGAACCTTGTAAATTCCAAAGCTAATCTAAATTGAAGAATGTCTATTGATAAAATAATATGTGAATGATAATAAAACCTTTGATTGAATTGTTATAGTTATAAAGAAAGGGAAGAGGATTCAAACCACGTGGTAACAGCTTGTAAAAAGTTTGGTGTAACAATTTTTTTGATTTATTAGCTGCTGTCTTGGTAGAGAAAAGGCTTGGAGACATTTTAAGTATCAGATTGATAATTTCGATCGTAGTTTTTGACCAGGAAGTAATTAAATTCATATGTAAGTTGGCAAGTAAATAAAGAAGCTACAAAATAGTAATTTTAAAAAGATCGTAAATTATACTACTATTTTTTGCATATTTATGAGAAATTTTAATATATGTTCATTGTAATCCTGGAACTATATGGAGCTGTCCATGATTGAATCATTTGAAATAGTGCCCTGCAAAAGAGTTTAAAGGAAAAAATAATATACAGAAGCTACTGTTTAAAATTGTTACCTACCTGTGCAAAATCTGCCCCCTCTGAATAAATCAAGAATTGTAATTATTAATCTGGTAAGAAATGTTTTTAGTCATTTTGTTTATATTGGAATTATTATTAAGAGACTGTTCATTATATATGGGTTCCAATATGAATTTAATAGAAAGATAATTTTGTTTTGTCAAGAAAAGTTGCATTTTATTTTATTTTCAAATTGATAATATGTAGAATCACCTGGCACCTCAAGAATTACTCAAATAAGGATTCTTTTAAAAAGATAGACTATTCTAAAAACTAAGACTTTTTAAATTGAAACTGACTTATTTCACTAGTATGCTCATACTTTTTTTTTATCAGAAAGCTGCTGTGGTAAAATATTAAGATACTTTATTGAAAAAGGCCTAATAAACTTCAAGATAAAAATTTTTGTTATTTATTTTGTACATGATAAATCATAAATTGGATTTTTTTTTTTTTTAAAGAATAAACTTTATTTCTGTTAAAATTGAGTATTACATATATTGATCAACTATATTTACATCATGTCAGTAGTTCTGAGTTAATTGTTATAGTATTCTGTTCAGATAAATTTAAATTAGAGTATCTAGTATTCAGGAGAACAAATAAATTTTCCCTAGGGTAATGTTTTTGAAAAGGAATTGCTAGCCCTTGTTCTTTAGTTTGTCTTTCTTATTCCTTTGATCAAAAGCAAGCATATCTATGATAGTCATTTGAAAATAAACTATGCCAATTATATTCATCATATGGCCTCGTCTTTGCCAAACTAATAAGCAATAGCCCCTTATCCACTATTCACCAACAAGTCTCAGCGATAACTGTATCCCATAGACTACCTTCTATGAGAACTTTAACAATACATTTTAGATATGACTGTTTTAACATCACATTTGATGTCTTCATCTGTTGAACCTCTAGGAGTATTGATCTCAAGACAAACTTTACCTTCACTCTGCCACCACTTCCCCTCAAGGGCACCAACAAACAATTAGGTCATTATTTTCATTAAAGTAAGCCATAGATTTCCAGAGATCTGTATCAGTCTCACCTAAGAGTGAACTTCCAGCAACATTGTGCAATACTGTCTGGAGTTCTTTGTCAATTTCTCTGTCACCTAGTTTCCTTTGCTTTCTGCCCAGAGATCTTTCTCTTCTTTTCTACTAATTTTACTAAGTTCAGTGCTCTCAAAATCAAGCTAACACTGGCTGTTTACTTTATTAGGGCAAATTTTGCCCTCGGTTGATTTGGGGGCTTTATTCTGTTTTTTCGCCTTTCTTTTCATAGATTGAGGCAGTTGAAGTGCCTCTTCCATAAAGGAAGACACTGAACTGAATGATTTATTAAGTGCACTCATTGAGTGAGTAGGATATAGCAAAGGGTTAGGTATAACTTCATTGACTGGAGCTGATTGAGGATAGGTAGTATTCTTCACTGCTTTAGATGCTACAAGGTCTGACTTCCACCAAAGCAGTGTTACAGTGATGTGTTCTGTTTTTGATCCTTTTACAATTGTGACAGATTCTGGCCAGGCAGTCCTTCATCAACTGGCTCTCTTGACAGCAGAACATAGTGGAGGGATGCCACAGAGGTGATGATAAGAGGGGAAGTCTCCATGTAATAGAGAGTAGGAATGTCAGCAGGGTTTGATTTTTTATATTCAGGTGAGTTCAAAGGAGGCACTGTTAGGGTATACTAAAAGATCTGTCCCCTTAATCATTTAGTATCTAAAATTTGAGACATTACCATAGGGCCTAAGTAATTGCTGCAAATCATTTTCTTTAAATTTAAGGTAGTAGTTCTTGATTATGCCTGATAAGATTGTGGGATGATTCGTGTTAATGTTGCAGATGATTTTTCTACCAAGGTATTTGAAAATTTTTTGGAAGGAATTTTTCTGAGTAAGGTTGTTAAATTCTATTATTCCAAATGATTAGGATATGATAAAATTTTGTGAATCAGCCTCCATAATTTTTTTTTTTTTGGTAAGTTCATTATAAAGTTTATTAATTGTGAATTTATATAAAACACATGATGGGTTGGTAACAGCTAAGACTGTAGTGTTTTCACTGTAGAAATTAAGAAAGGATTTATGTAAGGGGGGGGGGATTAAATTTATTTGTTATCAAATCAAGATCCCTTTTGCTCCAAATTTAAATTAAAAAAACTGGGGTTGTTGGAATTGACAGCAAAGTTCTCTTCCACCTCTTCTTCACTTAAGTTGAAAATGTCTATGGTTTTATGAAGCTTCCCATGTTGTAACGTTAGGCTCACTAAAGCCTATCTGTGTAATGTTAGCATAAGAAGACTTCTTATTAATTAGTATATTAGGTTGATTTTTGGAAAGGGAAGCATTTAAATTGGAGTTGATATATCAAATTTACTGTTAGGATTGTTTGTTATAGTAAAATTATGAGGAGAATTAAAAGAAAATTTACCATAGCTATTTCCCAAGCTTAGGAAATCCAGATTTTCAATGATCTTCCTAGAGGCTTCATTCTGGGCCTTATTGGCATGAAATTTGGATGGGGGTTTTTTAGTGTGCTTTTGAAAATGAGTCATTTCTGTTTTACTGTATCACCTCTGGATGGTGTGGTTGGTTGTAGGGAATTAGGTGCTGAGTTATCTTGACTTTCAAATATGGCCTTTTTTCTGAACTTGTTCCATTGATGAATCTTTGAAACTGTTGTAAGCCTCTCCAATATTGATTAATTTATCCACCCTTGGCTGAGTAGTAGAGCAAGGGGTTAAACTTTTCTAAGAAAAAGGTTCCCACTTGAAAAATTTTTTAAAACCACAGGAAATGTTATAGAGCCTGAAATGTGACGCACTGTGATTTCTCCTTAAATGGAGTCAGGAATCTCTCAGCAACTATGCCCAGAGAAACCTGTTGGCCACTTTTCCTTTCTATTCCCCACCCTGTTTTCCCATAATCTGCTCCATGCCATTTCCACAACATAATTTTTGTCAACTCTAGGGCCTTTATATATAAATCCCCCTTATCATTTCCCAAACCCAGCATAAAAACCAATAATCCATTTTCTGTACAATCACTTTGTTCATATTTATTCTTCTATAACTTCCATTATTGTACCCTTTCTGCTTTCAAGTATTTACATTCAATTAACAGATGCCTAATATTTTCTATGCCTTCGTTACACAATTTGCAAACTAAATCACCCATATTTTTCCATTGACGTGTATATTCTCTTGTTGCTAAAGATCCCATTTGAGCCTTAAACAATAAATTACTTTTCTTGCTATTATCATAAATTAACTTGCACCCAATGTTCCATTTACTTCTATATATATTTAAACTCTTTTTACTCTCCATACTAGTTCTCCAACTACCTATTTATTAATGCATCTACTCTTTTATCCAATTTCTTACCACTATAACACTCAATATTCCTCCTAACACAATCATCCCACCGTTTGTACAAATATACTGATATAAATTCTTTATCCAAATCTTCTGCGTACCACATTACCTTTCTCACCCATCTTGTTGCCTTTTACTTGTACCCAATTAAATACTATTTTGGCTATTCTTTTATTATTCATAAACTGCAATCTACCAAACATTTTCATTTTACTTTTTGCTTCTCATATAAAACTTGATCATCCCATTTCACCGAGAATTGTCTCCTTTGCTGTCCATACATCTGCATCTAATGCATGTCTTCCTACTTCCCTTTGTACTTTTTCTAAGTAATCTATACCCCTTTATTTACACATAATGCATCATTACCATATGTTAACTGTTACCACAACTCCCATACAATTCATAGCTACATCATATTTATTGTATAAAAACACTTAATTTCTTTATCAATCTCTTTTCTTTGTTTCTTATAATTTTTTTCTCCCATTCATCCAAGCAATTTTTCTGATTACTTAAGATGATTCCCAAGTAACTATATCTATTCACCACACTTAACTTTATATCCCCCAATAAAAATTTTATGTCTTCTCTTTCCCCAGTATTAACCATCATTATATTTGATTTTTCTTCACTAAATTTAATCCCCATCTCTTTACCCACCCTTGCACATGTCCTCAGCATAACTTCCATATCTTCTCTTCTTTCTGCACACAAGATATCCACAAACACACACACAACAAAGTATATATTCCCTTGCCACCTATTAATGGTATCTCTATCCCTCTTCCTAGTCTTTCTATTGCTCTCTCCATTTCACTCAAATACAACAAAAACAAAATAGGTGACATAGGGCATCCTTGCCTTAGTCCCACCCCATTTTTAACTTTAACTGATTCTATATCCCCTAATTGATATATATATAGTAATTATTTCATATAATTTCTTAATAATATCCACTAAAGCTTCATCCATTCCCAAATTTGCTAAACTTGCCAAAAATCTTTCTATTTACTCTATCATATACCTTCTCTATATCTATAAAACTCATATATAACTGTCTACCTGAATTCCTACTCATATCCATAAGTTGTGTAACTACAAATAAACTATCTCCTATATGTTGTAAAACCTCCTTGCATTTCCCCAATTACCATATTCTCTTCCATCCATTTTGCAACACTTCCAGCCACCATATATGGGAAAACTTTATGTTAAACTGATGTTGCCGCTATCAGTCTATAATTGCTTAACTTTCTATGATCCTTACCCTTTCCTTTAAATAATAATCTTACTCTTGTATTACTCCAATTACCTGGAAAAACTATCTTCTGTGCCATCTTATTGAAACAGGATAATAGCTTTACTTTTTCCCTATGCCCTAAATTCATTACCATCTCTGCTGCCCATCCATCTAAACCTCTTGCCTTTCCACTTTTAAATTTCTTCCCTGCCTCATTCAGTTCATTTTTTGTAAATCTAATATTTCTATTACTATATACTTTCATATTTTCTATCACTCTGTCCTTCACATCTAACATCTTTTTCTATATCCATTACTAATATTTTCTCTCTGTCTTCTCTAGAGCTACACTATTTCCTTATCATCTAGTAATACTATCTTCCCCCTACATCTTTCTTTTTAGTATAATTCCAAATTTTTTTACTCCCATATAACCTCCAACAATTTACTATTCAATTTTATTCTCTCTCTATAATTATCTATTTTAGCCAACTTCTTTTCTAAGTACTTTTCCCATTTAGCATTAATATCTTTTTCACTTTCTTTGTTCTTAATAGCACACTTATATTCTCTGCATGCTGCTTTCCTCTGTTTTACACTTTTACTAATTCTCATTTTTTATTACTTTTATTTTTTTGAATATTCTCACCTACCTATTTGCCACTTTTTCTATTTCATCACACCAGTCCTTATACTCATCCCCAACCAACTCTTCCATGGTTTCTTCAACTTGTATTTTATACTCTTCCAACTTATTCTTATCATTCACTCTCCATCCACATCTTTCACTATTGTTTCTACTTTTATTTCTATTCTCCATCATATTACTAACCATTTCTATTACAATGAAGTTATGATCATCACTATTACATACTCTCTCTTCATTATCAAACACTTTAATTTTCTGTACTTTATTCATTTCCTCTTTCTCTATCAATACATAATCTATTGTGTGAAATATATTATTTCTAGACCATTTGTATTGTCCCTCATAAATATGTAATAAATTTCCAATGCTCAAATTCATTCTCTGACAAAATTTCTTCAAAAGCTGTCCATTCTTATTATCTACACCATCAATTTCTTCAATATGTCCATTCATATCCCCTATAACCAATATTCTCTTCCCCTTTTTCTTAAAACTCTGTATATCCTTAACTAGGCATTCATATATGCTACTGTTCCACTCCATTATAGTTTATCTCCAGTGGCTATATAAATTGTAGCCACCATCCATTCTTATCTACCCAACCTTATTTCAAACCACAATTGTTCTTGACATTTAACATTATTTCAATATTTTTTTGACACAACATCTATACCTCCCCCTTTTTCTTTTCTATTTATATCCTGCCATACCAAATGTTGTAGATTAGGTTCTTCTCTTAGATGTGTTTCCACTACTGCTAATACTTCCAGCTTTTCTTTTCAATTGTTTTATTTAATTTCAGTGGTTTGTTATAAATTGGATTTATTGCATAAATATTATAAATTGGATTTAGTAATATTTATGCAATATTTTGATGATTATTGTAAAATAATTGTTAGGAATTTATTATAGCTGTGCAAAATATTTGTATGTGTATGGATATGTTTTATTAACTTATTATTATTTTTTCTTTTTCTTAGTTTTGATTAATTAATATATGAACTTATCTATTGTTTGCCATTTTGAACTCGTTGGACAGTGGGTCTTATCTCGAGAGAAATAGGTTCATCAACTAAGTCTTTAGTGGGTATGTAATCAGGTTGTGTTTGTATTGCTGCTTATGTATCACAGTCTTTCCTTAGGAAAGTAGCGTCCATATCCATAAATGAGATATATATAATTGTTATTCCCGAATGAATAAATAAAAAATTGTATTTAGATATCTAAGCAATTCAAGAGCTATTTAAAGCAAAACTTTGGTTTGTAAGCAAGTTCAAGTCCATTATTTCTATTTTGGAATAAAAGAGTTATAGAAATATCCATTAGGAAAATACATAAGCTAAATTCAGAGGGCTATCAGTGCATAATGCCGTCTTTCATTGTTATTATTTATAATCTTTTAATTGAAAGGTTGTCCTCGTTAAAATAAAAGATTCTATCTGCCACCCACAATAAATTTATCAGAGACATATTAAATTGTACATCTAAATTCATCCATTTTTTTCTTTTAAAAAAGACACATACTGGGATATTTAATAAGAATACCAAACTCCATATAGTAATAAGAGTATGTGATACACTGTGACTTCTTATACAAGTCAGGAATCTCAGCCACTATGAACCAGAAAAACCTGTTATCCATTTTACCTTCCCTTTCCATTCCATACTGTAAGTTTTCTCCATATTCTTCTCTATCCTACTTCATTCTATTTCCACAATATAATCTTTATCAACTCCATGGTCTTTATATCTAAACCACCCTTATCTTTCTCTAAACCCAGCATAAAAACCAATAACCCACTTTTTGTATAATCACTTTGTTTATATTTATTCTTCCACAATTTCATTATTTGTACCCTTTCTACTTTCAGGCAATTTACATTCAATTAACAGATGCCTAATATTTTCTATGCCTTCCTTACACAACTTGCAGACCAAATCACTCACTTTTCCATTTATATGTATATTCCCTTGTTGCTAAAGATCCTGTTCAAGCCTTAAACAGTAAACTACTTTCCTTGCTATTACCATAAATTAACTTGCACCCAATATTCTGTTTACTTTTATATATATTTAAACTCTTTTTACTCTCCATACTAGTTCTCCATCTCTCCAACTCCCTATTCTTTATTAATGCATCTATTTTATCACATTCATTGCCACTATAACACTCAACAATTTCTAACAATCTTTCTACTTTTTGTATAAGTATACTGACAAATTCTTTATCCAAATCTGCATATCATACTACCTTGCTCAGCCATCTTATTGGCTGCCCTTTACTCATAACTCAGTCAAATACTATTTTGGATATTCTCTTATTATCCATAAATTGCAATCTACCAAACATTTTCATTTTGCTTTTTGCATCTCTCATATAAAAACTTGACCATCCCATTTCTCCTTGAATTTCCTCCTTTGCTGTCCACACATCTGCATCTAATGCATGTCTTCCTACTTCTCTTGGCATTTTTTTAAAAGTAATCTAACACCCCTTTACTTACATGTAACACATTGTTACAATATGTTAAACCTGCTACTGCCACTCCTTTCCCTACAATTCTAGCTACATCATATTTATTATATGAAAACACTATTAATTTCTTTATCAGTCCCTTTCTTTTCTTTGCTTCATTTATCAATTTTTTTTTGTCCCATTCATCCAAGCAATTTCTCTGATTACTTAAGACGATTCCCAAATAGTTATACCTACTCACAATACTTAACTTTATGCCCCCCAATAGAAATTCTTTGTCTTCTCTTTCCCCAGCATTAATCATCATTACTTTTGATTTTTCTTCACTAAATTTAATCCCTATCTCTTGCCCTGAAAAATATTGTAGATCATCATATTATAGTGAAACCAGGGCCTCTCTGTCCACTAGGCTATCCCAACATACATACTCCTATAATAAAGCACTGGTGAACACTTCTTACAGTTCAGTTTTTGCACAGCCCCGCATTTCAGCCAGTCACGATTGCCAACCTAGAGATCCAGTGGTGGTTTGCAGAGAGCAGCACGATCTCAAAAGGAAGATAAAAGAGGCTTACTTTATCACTAGAGATAGCAATGCCATAAATAGAAAAGACTGTTCAAGCACAAGTGTGTGTGCGGCGCAACTGCTCCCAAAAGCTGTAATACAAATACAAATAGCTAACTAAAAATATTAAAACAGCTGAGCGCTTTCAAAGGATCTTGCCTTCATAATCATAGCTTGCTTACGTTTAAATTTATGCAAATATGCTAATTCCATCTTTTTGATAGAGAAAAACACGTGTCCTTCCTGTTTATGGCATCGCTGTCGCGAGAGATAAATAAAGCCTCTTTGATCTTTCTTTTGAGGTCATGTCTCTCTCTACATATGATGGTAGGATTGTCCGGAATGCACTCATGGTGACTTGTGCACTGGTGCTGATAAAAAACTGAATAATTAGAAGGATCGTTGCGAGCTCTATTGTACGAATACCTGTGTTGTGCCAATCGTGTGGCCAGAGATGCCCTGCTTTCCCCATAATATGTGCCTTTGCAATGGTTGTTTGGACAAGCAATGTTATATACTGTATGGGGGGTCTGTAACAGTGGAGTAACCACTGCCATTATAGCATGGCCATCAAACCATTGGAAATCAGATGCCATACACACCCCCACAGCACATAAATTATCGGGTCTAGCATCTTTTTTGCATAGAAACAGATTGTTGTGTAAAATCGAGGCAGATGCAAAAACAAATGTAGCAGAATATAGAAATGATCTACTGAATTTAGGCTTCAGACAATCCATCATCGACAAAAAAATCTCACACATTCAGAATAAACCTCTCAACTCTCACGCCACACAGGATAAACCCAGGTTATTACTTCCATACATACCCAACTTACACAAAAAACTACATTCCATCTTTAGCAACAAATATCAGCTCTGTTTTCGAACCCCTCCAAATTCTAACAATCTAATTAACAAATACCAAAGATCAAACTCCACTGTTACAGACCCCCCATACAGTATATAACATTGCTTGTCCAAACAACCATTGCAAAGGCACATATTATGGGGAAAGCAGGGCATCTCTGGCCACACGATTGGCACAACACAGGTATTCGTACAATAGAGCTCGCAACGATCCTTCTAATTATTCAGTTTTTTATCAGCACCAGTGCACAAGTCACCATGAGTGCATTCCGGACAATCCTACCATCGTATGTAGAGAGAGACATGACCTCAAAAGAAAGATCAAAGAGGCTTTATTTATCTCTCGCGACAGCGATGCCATAAACAGGAAGGACACGTGTTTTTCTCTATCAAAAAGATGGAATTAGCATATTTGCATAAATTTAAACGTAAGCAAGCTATGATTATGAAGGCAAGATCCTTTGAAAGTGCTCAGCTGTTTTAATATTTTTAGTTAGCTATTTGTATTTGTATTACAGCTTTTGGGAGCAGTTGCGCCACACACGCACTTGTGCTTGAATACATACATTTCCCAAAAGTAAAAATTATTTGACTTAATCAGAAAAGATTGTTGCTACAAAATATCCAGGAAATGGAATACATAACTATCGCATTTGCACCAATTTACATCACTCTAATCAATTTCTTATCTATTTACAAATTGGATATGAGGGTTCTGACCCTTGAAAGCACTTAGCCATTTAATTAAATATATATATTAAAATAAATGTATATCATCATCATCAACCATTATCAATCCACTGCAGGATGAAGGTCTCTCCAAGTTTAATCCATCTTCTCCAATCTTTAGCTTCTCTTCTCCACAACACCCCTGCACATTTTCTTATTTCATCCATCCATCTCACATGTGGTCTCTTTCTGGGTCTTTTACAATCTCTTGGAATCCAGTTTAAAATTTCAATTGTCCATCTATTATCATCTCTTCTAGCAATATGTCCAGCCCAACTCCATTTCAATCTTTTAATTTTTTCAATAAGGTCAGTAACACCTGTTTGTTGTCTTACCCATACATTGCGTTTTCGATCTCTTCTTGTTACTCCCAACATACATCTCTCCATACTCCTTTGAGTGGTCTGAAGTCTCTGTATTGCTCTTCTATTAAGTGTCCAAGTCTCAGATCCATATGTAAGAACTGGTAAAACACATTTGTTAAAAACCATCCTTTTCAAACACATAGGCATATTTCCTTTTAGTATCAAGTTATTTCTACCAAAAGCACTCCAACCAAGTTTAATTCTATGATTAATTTCCTCCAGTATGTTTCCATCTGTATTAATAATCTGACCAAGGTATTTGTAACTGTTAACTTCTTCTAATTCTTCATAATCAATCTTTATTTTCATATTTTGAGCAAATCGATTAAACATTACTTTAGTCTTTTTAACATTTATCTTTAGTCCTACTTTTCTACTTTCATCTGCTAACTCCTGCAACATTTCCTGCAGCTCTGAAGCATTATTTGCAAAAACAACTACATCATCTGTGAAATCTAAATGACTTAAATACTCTCCATTTACTTTCACTCCTTTAGTTTCCCATTTTAATCCATAAAATACTTCTTGCAGCACTGCTGTAAAAAGTTTTGGAGATATGGAGTCACCTTGTCTTACACCTTTCTCAATGTTGATTTTTCCAGTATCATTATGTAATCTAATTGTTGCTGTTGCATTTTTATAAATATTCTTTAAAATATGACAATATCCTGGATCTATACCTTGATGATCCAATGCTTTAATCACTGAAGAAATGTGTATAGAATCGAATGCCTTTTCATAATCTACAAATCCAAAACATAATGACAACTCATATTCATTTGTCCTTTCTATGACTTCTCTCAATACCTGGATATGATCTATTGTACTAAAGCCACTTTTAAATCCAGCTTGTTCTCTTGGTTGGTGGAAATCCAAAGTTCTCTGTAGACGAGTTGTAATTATCTTGGTAAAAATTTTATATAAAACTGATAAAAGGCTGATAGGTCTGTAATTTCTAATATCTTCTTTATCACCTTTTTTTATTAATATTATTACTGCATTCTTCCAATCTTCCGGTACATCTTTATCATTTAGACATTTGGTATATAACTTTGCTAAAATTGTTTCTATTTCTTCACCTGCTTCTTTTAATATATCAATTATAATTCCATCATTTCCTGGAGCCTTTCCTTTCTTCATACATTTAATTGCATGTCTCACTTCTTCATTTAAAATTCTGGGCAATTCGGAAGATGTAATAGATATAGGAGGTACTTGTTCTTTATTACTATATAATTCTTGATAAAAATCTTCTACCAATTTCATGATGTCATCTCTCTTTTTAGTAATAATTCCATCTTTTTTCTAATTGCAGATATAAATTTCCTACCAATACCAAAATGTTGTTTAACATTCTTGAGACTTTTATTTTCTTCTACAGCTTTCCTTGCTATTTCACAGTTATACTTTCTTATATCATTTTCAACTCTTTTCCGTACCATTTTACAAAATTCGAGATATTCAATTCTTTTTAATACATCATTTTTATATATCTTCATATTCCTTCTTTTCTTCATAAATTCTCTAGTCTCAGTAGAAATTTTATTAGTCAATTGCTGCTTTTTTCTACCAGCTATCTTTGTTGCAGTTTTTAAAAGTGTATCAGTTATTTTCATTCAAATCTGAATCATGTTCAAAATCTCCTAACATTTGAAACCTATTGGTAAGTTCTAATTTAAATTCATTAGAATATTTCTGAAGATTAGGAATATCAACTGTAAATATTGTTTTTCTTAATAATTTTTGTCTCTCTAGTTTTACATTAACATGTAACTTACACCTTACTAATCGATGATCACTTCCTGTATTAAATTTATTAAGAACATTACAATCTTGAAATATGAATTTCCTGTTAGTCAAAATATAATCCAATTCTGCTGTACCTTCATTTGGATGCTTCCATGTCCATTTCCTTTTAATATTTTTCTCAAAAAAAGAATTCATAATATAAAGTTTTTCTTTTTCTGCAAACTCCACAAGTCTATGTCCTCTCTCATTTCTATTACCATAACCAAAATTACCTACAGCAATTTCATCTTTCATTTGTCTACCAATTCTAGCATTAAAGTCTCCCATAACAATTTTAAAATGTTGTTTACTCTGATCAAAAGCCTTTTGTACATCCATATAAAAATCTTCTACTACTTCATCACTATGAGAACTTGTTGGGGCATAAACCTGAATTATCTGCATTTGGTATCTGCTATTAAGTTGTATAACTAATCTTGCCACTCTGTCCGATACACCATCAATCTCCACAATATTGTTCTTCCACTTTTTATTTATAATGAATCCTACTCCACTTGTATTTCCAATATGTGTGCCTTTATAATAGAGTATATGTCCACTTTTTAAATCAATTGTTTCTTCACCTTTTCTTCTAACTTCACAAAGTCCAATAATGTCCCATTTAATATAAGACAGTTCTTCTTCTAATTCTTGCAATCTTCCTTCACTTGAAAGTGATCTGCAGTTGTAAGTACCTAAATAAAAAGTCATCATCAAATGGCAGCCTGAGTCCGCAATCAGGGGATTCTTAGCACCCTCCACCTTCGGCCACCAACCGCTGCCTTGGTTGGTGACTTTACAGCCTCCTGGGAATAAGGGCCATGCTTTATTTTTGTCTGTCATAATTGTATATATGTATTGGAAAAATATTTATCATTTACACAAACATTCATTCTGCCTTATCAGGCACTGAGAAGAAAGACCATGGTCTTTCTTGATCTTAAACTCAGAGGTAAAAAGCCAATAAACTCACCACGCTGGCTAATGCGTGTTGGTGAGCAGCCCATCCATGTTCCTATACTATATAAATAATCACAAAGTAATAATAACTGCAACGACAAGAACGTATGGAGTGGACATTAGGAATTTGCACTGCTCGGTTCCTTTAAGGCCTCCAAGAGGAATCAAAGGGTCTCCTCTCAGTTAATAGCAAACTCCTTTCTGCAGCCAATAAATGTATATATATACATTTCTTTATTTTTCTTCAACTTTGTGTGTTTTAGCGCATTTTATATTTTGCAGTTTACCCACTCTTGTGCATGTCCTCTGCATAACTTCCATATCTTCCCTTCTTTCTGTGCCTAAGAAGACATCATCCACAAATAAAAGACTCAATAATGTATAAACTCCTTTGCCACATATTGATCGTATCTCTACTCCTCTTCCTATTGCTCTCTCCATTTGTCAAATACAACAAAAAAAAAATAGATGACAAAGGACATCCTTGTTTTAGTCCCACCCCATTTTTAACATTAACTGGTTCTATATTCCTAATTAATATGTGTAGTTATTATTTTCATACATCTTAATAAGATCCACTAAATCTCCATTCATTCCCAAATTTACTAAACACCCATAACCTATTTCTATTTACTTTATCATAAGCCTTCTTTATATCTATAAAAACCATAAATGTCTACCTGTATTTCTATTCATATTTATAAGTTGTGTATCTATAAATAAATGATCTCCTATATGCCTATTCGATCTGAAACCTCTTTGCATTTCTCCCACTATATTATTTTCTTCCATTCATTTTGTGATCTAACTATCATATATGCAAAAACTATATAACACTATTGGTCTATAATTACTTAACGTATCCTTTCTTTTAAATAGTAGCCTTACTCTTCTATTACCCCAATTATTCAGAAAATCTCTCTTCTATGCAATCTTATTGAAACATGATAATAGGTTTAATTTTGCCCTAAATTCATTACCACCTCTGCTGTCCATCCATTTAAACTTCTTGCCTTTCCATTTTTCAGAATACCAAACTCTCCATACAGTAGTGACATTAAGTGCAAGCCTTTGCAATCAATGGATGCAGGTTTTGTGCATAGGATGAGTCAGCACTAGATAGAGATTTTATGCACAATCCTTCCTGAATCCATTGATTACAAAGGCTTGCACTTGATGGCACTATTGTATGGAAAGGTTGGTACTCTTGTTAACAGCATATGTAAGCATATAAAATGGTGATCATGTGATGTTTTAATGAGATATTTATGATTTAAAGATCCCAGTACTCCAAAAGTTAATGCTAAATATCTTTGATTTTGAAAATTGAGCTTAAATTTCTTAAATAATAATTTTATCAACTAGTAATTATGTAAACAAAAGAAATATTTATATCACTTTGTCCATATAGATCTGTAGATGCATAATTATTACTATTATTTGTTCACAAGTATATTCTTGAATCAGTTTTAATTAACACCATACACAGAAGTCTCTTTTCCAAAATTAGAATCACATCTTTATTTTTAGTTCAGACATTTTTCTCTATCAAGTTAGAAACAAATAAAAATTAGAGATTAAGCACTTAACCTAACCGGTTTTATTAGGATATTTGTGATTTAAATTTATCCCAGTACCCCAGAAGTTGGTGCTAAATATCTTTGATTTTGAAAAGTGAGCTTAAATTTCTTAAATAATAATTTTATCAATTAGTGTTTATTAATTCTTAATCCAACTAGTAATTATGTAAACAAAAATATTTATATCACTTTGTCCATATAGATCTGAAGATGCATAATTATTACTATTATTCATTAACAAGTATATTCTTTAATCAGTTTTAATTAACACCATACGCAGAAATATCTTTTCTAAAATTAGAATCACATTTTTATTTTCTTCATTGTGGTTTCTTCATGCTATTTTTGTTTTAGTTCTTCAGACATTTTTCTCTATCAAGGTAGAAACAAATAAAAACTAGAGATTAAGCACTTAACTGATATCCACACAGCCATTTTGGTCTCATTTCATTATTTTCATTACTATAAGTGCAGTCATACTATAAATCAATTTGAATTTTTTATATTAAAATATTTTTTTAAAAAAGAAATATATATATATTGTAATGGTCAGAATCGTGTATCTCATTAACAGACTGCAGAATTCAAACCCCAGATACGAAACTCAACACTCTAGAAGGGGTTGCCTTCCAGAAATCCCAAGTTCAAATCTAAAGTCTATACTCCACAGCGCCACCTATATGACCGCATCTGATGCTACTAATAGTATAGTTTCTTGCCAGTGCCAATGTTCAGGGAGAAGCAAGAGACTCTATGTTACAATACGGCAGTAGGTGTGCTAACTAATGACTATGGATGGTACGAAATATATATAAAATGAGAAATAGACCAACATAATGGTGTGGATCACAGATAGTAAATAAATATAATCAAAATAAGTTAATAAAATTCAATAGGTTTATTTATTTAACAATTATAAACAAGCATTGTCTGGATAAGCCAGACTGTGCCATTAAATCATTTAAAAGATAACTTTAAAACAACTTTAAATGAAGTGCAAATTGCGTTTACATTAATGGCTTGTTAATTTATGTTTTCTACACCTCGGGTTAATGCAATATATTATAATAATGTGCTTAAACAAAAATACAGTAGGGTGAAGAAAGGCTGATTTCAAAAAATGTACGGAGCCTATAGTGAATATAATGTGTTTGCTTAAATTAGATTTCTACATTTAACATTGGACAAAAGAACATATATTAAACTTCAAGAATAGTGCGGACAAAAGCTCGCTGAGCTAGAGGCATGGAAATGATTAAGATGTGGGAAAATTAAAGAAATATTAACATTTAAAATTAAAAGAGATTGGTGGTACCAGTGGAGGTTTAATATACAGGATGGAGTGCGGTACTTTGAAACTGCATTGCTTGGTAAAATAAATAAAAATAACGTAATAAAATAAGGACAGGATGGCATCTTACCATGGATCCCATGAAAAGTTGTGTCACACATCAGCCCAAGTCTGGCATCTGACCATAAACTCCGTGGGCGAGTGATTATTGCGTAAAATTCCCAGGTATGGCTTCCTAGCGCATACTCTATTTGTGAACTGCAAGAAGACCCTGGAGAAAATCAAAGCAGGCCTCAAAACAACCAATACACCTACACCAGTAACACAATATGCATAAACGAATATATAAAAAGGGGTGACTAAGCAAGCAAAGGCACTTAACCAATTCCTAAATAATTTTACGATGATCCATACATTCTCGACCTCAATTTTATAGTTCACAAATTACGCTATAATTACAATAAGTTATTTTAAATATAAAAAAATGGAGGGGGAATGCATGATTAAACAGGGATTCATAAGATTATACGCAATCATGCATTTCTCTATATTATATAGTTCACTTACTAACTTTGCACATATCCTCACATTATATAAAAAAAATAAGAAATATACCTTCCTTAAAGACAATTATTTAAACAATTAATAAAATATAAAATAAAGTAGCCCTCAAACAAGTGATTTTATAAGACATTTAATAAGGGGTCAATTATATAATTGGTACTTTATCCCTATGTGCCATGAGAGGCACTGATTTGTGTCAACCACAGAAATATTCAGAGTAGGGGCCTGAAAGCAGACGATGCAAGTTCCAGCCACTAGATAGTGGTACTTGGAATTTTATTCCCATGTGGCCATGAGAGGCGCTGATTTCCATGTCAACCACACAGAAATATTCAGATAGGGGCCCGAAAGCAGACGACACAAGTTCCAACTGCTAGATGGCACTGTTCACCATGCATATGCACAAGAACCTTATGCCAAGTATCTGCCAGCACTACTGCCTGCTTGGTGGCACTGATAGCCATACATAAACACATCTAGCTTACATTGTCTCCTACCAGCAGTCTAGCCCACTATGTGGCACTGTTTCTCCACGCTACGCACGGAAAAACTGCATTTATAAGTGATATTGATAATCGCTTCATAGTGTTGTTTTATATGCACATTCTTAAAAGATCGATAGTGTATAATGTGAAGGTGTGATTAATTTAGAAACCACAACTATTTAAATCTGCTTTAAAATTTAATATTCTTACATTGAGTCACTCTCTGATAAATCTATGTAAAAATGATTTAAACCCACTTAAACCTAGCAAGAATAACTTCTTTTAAATGAATCCAGTTCAAATGCTGTCCAACATGGGTGCCAAAGTGCCATAAACAGACCCAGCATAATTAATGTTAAAAAAAAGTAAAATTGTAATTAAAAATTGAAAAAAAAAAGGTTGAAACTAAAATTTAAATTAAATCCTAAATTGTGTGATAAAAGTTGAAATCAGTGAGCAGTGTGAGATGAGAAATAGACCAAGGCAAACAAGTTGTAATATTGATAAAATAATTAATAATAAATATATAATGTAATTAAAAAGGAGAGAAAAAGTGGTCAAAAATGATAAATAATTTATTACTGGGGGGTTGGAGTTGGTCAAATGCTTCATTCGATTTAAAATATTTAGTCAAACACTTTGTTTGATTTAAAAATAGAAAAAATAATGAAAATAAAAGAATCGCCTGACAAAAGTTAGGGGTTTAGAGTTGATATTAGTTAAATGGAAGTATAATGAGAATTTTATTAAAGTAAAATAAAATAAGTTTTTTTTCTTTGTAGAGAATCAAGTTACGTAATGAAAAAAAATTATAGCGCCTATAATAAATAGAATGAAATGTATAATAATAAATAGAATTTTTCATGAAATCTAAAAGAATAAATAAAGCATAATAAATAAAATCTTTCAAATAGGTGTAGATTGTATGTAGGTAATTAGTTATAAGGTGAGTGTACAGATAAAGGTCGAGGAAGATGTTTAAATGTAGGTCATTGTGCTATGTGAAAATAGTACCTGTAACAGGCAAAAGGGGACATAGTCCTTAGGGTGAGGATTTTCCTGGGCCCATCCAAATCATGCTGGAAGAAATAGTCCCAATCCCTCATCTCAAATAAGCACATTGGAAAAATACCAGCATAAGCCGCAAATCAGTTCCGTGGGAAGAAAAATTCTCAAAATTTCATGTCTCATTTTAGCATAAGCCAAATAGTCAATGGGTGAATACTGCCATTCACAGTGACCTCCATTTTATCTTCTAGGATGCAGACCCATTGGAGAGACATAGGGTCATTCAATCGGCTGGTAGAGAAATCCCAGCATAGAAGGGTTTTTTTAGCGTGTAAGTCAGATATAAGCCATATTCTATGATCCACTGCATTCAAATCCCTGTACACATCAGAATGATGTATGTTGTCTCTGGTAGTCATCACATGACATAATTGTTAAAATCAAGAAAGGTCACTCTCTGTGCTTTATCCATCTTAACTATTCCAAAACTTATTTGATAGAAAAGTAGTACATAAAGAAAAGTTAGAATCTGTAACATGTAAAAAAGTAATAATTAAAAAGTGAAAAATCGAAGGAAAGCTGTAAGAAAATTATTAGATAAAATGGTCGATTTGACATATTTTACCTCTCAAACTGGGTGTGTGTGTGATGTACTGCCAGTGAATATATATGTTACAAACACACATATATAGTGTTACGTCTTTTTTTAAAAAAATATAATTAGTTTTAAGATTTTTAAAACAAAATTTTACAAAAGCAAAAGATTGCATCATATTTTTCTATTAGAATAAAACTTCTTAGCAAGAGGGGGAGAAATCTAAAATAGAATTATAAAAAGATTTAATAACTTTTTTTTAAAGAAAACTGTTTTATAAAGCAAAAATATGTTAGGGGAATAAAATAAATCTTAGGCGAAATCTAAAATAAAAAAGTTTAAAATTCATTATCTCCTTTTTAAATAGTTAAAAATAAACAAAAATAAAATTTGTTATAAAAGCTTTTGTGAAAATATCTAATCAGCTTTGGAATGAAAGTGGAAGAATCGTGGACGATAAGATATTAGATTAATCTGAGCAAAGGATTAGGATAACCAGAGATGTAAAATTAATTAAGACAGATTTCAAGTTAAGATTAAAAATAATGATAAGAAATTAAAACAATAGGGGAAAAAAAGTATGTAAAGTTGCTCTATTGTTATTCAGTCGGGGTTTGTGATATACAGTTCGCATTGCTATTAGTCCGGAGTTCAGGTTCTTTCTAAAGAATGCAGAATATTCGGAAATTGTAAACACAGTAGTACGCCAATCATTACTGCTGTGGTCAACATTAATGGAGAGCGTATAAGCTATAAAAGTGTTCGACAGGGCTTCATGCCCCAAGCCATCAACTATCCTGCCTGAATCAGTATCTGGAATCCATGCCAAGATTGTAAAGTAGAAGCTGCTGCATATCCTCTCTTTCATTATTTGATATAAACCTGGAAGGAAAGCCATCGATGGAGAAACAAAAGACCAAACGGTTGGAAAATAAAATAAATGAAAAACCTAGGTAAAGATACTTTTAAATATATTCTGATCACAGTCTAGACTCTTTATTTTAAATGAACTTTAATTAACAAACTATTATAACTATAGCCTAAAGTCATTTATATTTTTCTTATAGTATGTTAAATATGTGTGCATAAATAAATAACATAGAGAGTGTACCAATAGTGTCTGAATGTTCTAGCTCTTCACTGAGCCATAAGCTCAAAAACAATTGGTCTGGGGATAGGAATGTTCCAGATAGAGATTTTAAATATTTTCTCTGACTACACTGAGCTTGTTTAAGCTATTGGTACACTCTCTATATTACATATTTGTAAATACAAGCTTATAAAAGCAATGTCATGCTATATATGACTTGCTTTATTGATTACTACAAATATTAATATTTGCTTTGTTATTTTGTCTATTTACTCTTGTCACTGCATCACCAATAAATTAGTGTAGTATTTTATGTATTATGTAAATATGCTGGACCCTGAGATAGAGTATGAGCTAGTAGTTATGGGAGATTTCAAGTGCTAGATTGTGTCTGTCATCCAAAGCATGTTGATTATATAACTTATGATTGACTAGTGCCTGAGTTTGATCCTCAAAACAAATAAAATGCTTTGGATGACAAGGGTTTGAATCCAGCAGTCAAGGTTGGCCATGGTCTGCAAATGTGATCATGTTATGCTTTCCATAGCTCAATCTGACTGTGGGTATTGTTGATGGCTTTGCTATCAATGGTATTCTCCCCTCTGCTTGAAGGGCCTTTCCGTTCCTGCGTGTTTCTTTTAAAATGATTATAAAAATGGATTTAAACCCATTTAAACCTAGCAAAAATAACATTTTAAATGGATCCAGTTCAATATGTATTATGAAACAAAAGTAAACATGTTTATAAAATTGTCATTTCAAGATGTATTTTAGTAATAATTTGTACATTGCTTAATTTTATGAAATTATGACAACATAAGTCATAAAAAATAATACCTACAAATGATGGTAGAATAATATCACTATTGGCAATACTATTATTACATGTTGTAGAGTTAACATCAAACTCCAGGCAATCTATGATACCTTGTATATTCATACAAAATAATGCTGATGACATAGCCATTACCAACAAGTTTTAAAAAAAAGATTACAAGTCAAATTAATTTTCTTGGGAAAATTATTATAGAAGGAAAGGTAAAATTTAGTATAGATTTTGATATAAGCTGTAAACAGTAGATGAAAAAGATTACATCAAACTAAGGCATTTAAGTTTGTTAAATCTGTAATAGTTTCATTTTGCTGTTATAATTTTTTATTGTCTCTGGTTTAAGTTCAAGATGATGTCTAATTTAATTTGATATTATTGTAACTGAATCTCTACACCAATATTAAGTTTGATATTCATCTACACTTTCAATATGTGTACATATATCCTCATAAATGTTTTTTTATTGATGTGCATATTTCAATAGTAATGTTATTGTTTTATAATTATTTTTGCTAGGATGAGAAAAAAAAAAAAAAAAAGGAAGGCATCAAAGAATAAATATTGTTTATTCAATAATACAGTTATTACAAAAAAATATTTTAAATACACTGTCATTTTTCCAACAAAATGACTATCAAGGAAGACAATATATCATGCATTACATATATTTACAAGAAAATTATTATAATTTTTTTCTTTAACATTTATATATATATACATATGGAAAAAAATCCATTTGTGATAACAATTTATACATATAAAAAGTGTTAAAATTAATTTTTCCACATATTTAAAAAAATGTAGCTTAAAAAAAAGTTTTAATATTTATGGTTTTAATCAAGACTGGGGATTTTCATTTTTTTCAAATACTCTAAAACTGATTTCCAATTTTTATATGTTTTAAAAATGAATTTATTATGATTAAATTTATAAAAATATTAAGTGTATTTAAAAAAATGTCGTTATTTTTGAGACCTTATCCATTACCAAATTATTAATATATTGTAATAGACTACTATTAACATAATTTTATTTAATTATTTTTTAAAAAAAAACTATATAAATTAATAAATGCAAAAAAATCTGGCTTCTTTTAAATATTTCAGTAATATGAATGTTTGAGTTAATGATTTCTAAAATAATTCCTGTTTCTAAATTATTAAGAAGTGATAATCCATATTTTGATTTTAAAACAAATATTTCTCAAATTCAAATGACTTACAATTTTTATATGTACGACAGTAAGATATAGTATGCAAAAATAAATAAAATTTAATTTTTGATAACTAGATGGCATAATAAAAATTTTAAATATGGTTCTTAAAAATATTTCATTTCATTTTACCATATAATGTAATAAGGCATTCTGGGTGATTACTATGCAAATAAACTATAAAAATATCTATATTTTCTCATAATTCATATAAAAGAATGTCATTCCTTTTTTATTTGCACAGACAGATGTTACTAAGATAATCTGGAATATTTGATACTAACTGCTGATAAAATTGCAACTTTTGTATTCATTTGGTTGCCTTAATCAAATTTCTCAATGTATCCAAAAATCTTAGAACATAATTATTTATAATTTATTCAATTCCAGAGCCATCTATTCTAAGTACAAGTAACCAGTGAACCCTACATGGTAGTGCAAAGGTACCTACAGCTAACATTAAACTGAGATCATTAAAATATAAAGTTAGTAGAAGTCATCTCAATTTATATAATTATACAAGCCATTTTGCTTCAAATCAAAACTTAAGATAGTTTCAAATGTCAAGATTTAGCTTGATATTACAAAAGAATTAGTGATGGCTATTGGGTGTGTGGATACAAATGCATATCTTCTTACTAATAAAGGCCAATAGAGAAAAATTAGTCTGGAGATGTGATTATAGCACTTCCATCTAATATCAATTAATTATTATTACAGTAGATGATTCTAAAAAAAGTTTTGATGAATACAAACATAATTGCTAATTTCTGAGAGTCCACTGGGCAGTATGATGTATATATCTTAAACAAAGCATTATGACACTCCTAGCTAATCCTTAATAGTAGGTTCTAGAGTTAGGGAATAAACATTACTGGTATCAACATTTAATATTTTCAATTAGAATGACAATTCTATCTAAATGATATTTTCAGTTGAAAAGATAGTTTATGGATAAGAAAATCCTTTTTGACTCTTGGATTTTATTCTACATAGAATACTGTCATTTTTCCTGAAGCAAGTATTTAGGAGGAGATGCACAATTTTCTCTCAAAACTATATTTGATACTTTTGTGTTAGGTTGACAGTCACTTTAGCTTTAAGAATAATGTTCTAAAGAATATTGAGAATTCTTTAAAAGTGGCACAAATTTTGCTTGATTTGTAGATATATGAATGACATAACTACTTGAAAGCTATAAATAGCACATTTCATTTATAAAGCAAAAAGTAAATGTCATAATATCCTGAAAATTTACTCGATTAATCTAAAAATAAATTTTTTATTTCCTGATATTTGACAAAATCTGTGAACTATTCTTCAATTATTTGAAAAACATTAGCTGAAAGTGTGTATTAAGACAAGCTTCTTTATAATGATATTGGAGATTTTTCTTATTCATAATTTGTCAATTTTTGAACTTGCAAGATAATTTATAACTCCTTTATTTCTTCCCATAGGGTAAATATATAAAATCATACGTGTAAGGTTTTTAAAAAATAAGTACAAATATTCTCAGGAAATTTAGCATTCTTTTAATTATGCACAATGACACATAAGTAAAATATTCATAAAGAAAAAAAAAGTTCTAATATTGTATGGACACAGAACATGACACTTTTCTTTTGATAAAAATTTCTAATTGCCGTCTTCATTTGCTCATAATCATTCTACAAAAAAAAAAAAAAATTATAAATGATAATAACAAACTGTTTAGTACATAAAAAATGTGATAAAATATTTACTACGTATACAAAAAAAAGTTAGGAAAGGCAAAGGTATAATTAGTAAAAATTGATTTACTGCTAATGCTTACAAGCACCATACATACAAAAATGTAGCAGAGAGAAATATTGAAAAAAAATACTAATACATCTGAATCTCTTTTTATGCGGTAGATAGGTTCCACAGAAAACCCACATTAAAAAAATCGCACAAAATAGTCTTAACTTACCTTGAAAAATGTGGGATATGTTCTGTAATTTTCGAAAATTGCATAAAATCAAGGCAACAAGGTAAAATTACTTTAAAATTCGCATTAAAAAAAAGAGGAAATAAACTATGACTAATAAAAAATGTCAAATATTTGAAAAAAATTGATACAAGACAAACTTTTTTTTTTATTAACTATTTAATTTTATTCAGAACAATATGTTTTTATGTGTAATTTATTTTATATTTTTTCATACATATTTTAATCATTATTGCTATTTGACAATATGCAGTTCATTTGTGAACTAGTAAGACATCAAATTCATCACAAGATGGAATACAATTAGCATCAATTTCAGTCTTGTGCTGTGTTAATGGTTTTCTGTCCACAATGTAATCAGTAATTAAACTTTGAGACAATGATTTTACTAATTGTTTATGAAGCTCGTGATATCCAAACTGCTATGTCTAGCCATTAGAAAATGCACTTCCACAAGTGCAACTATATATATATAACATGCTTCTACAAGTGTATTAATAATGACTAGCAGTTAAATTTTCTTTTATACACATATATACATGGAGGAACTTTTAGACAGAAAAAAGTTACAAGTAAAAATATTTAAGAACTTTTGAAGATACATTCTTTTTAAGTAGAAATTAAAAGTACTTAAATATTTTTATTTGTAACTTTTTTCTGTCTAAAAGTTTCTTCATGCATATATGTGTATAAAAGAAAATATAAACATACACAGACATACAACTATTTAGCTCTCGTTGGACTTTAGTTCATAATTCATGTCATTAACAATTAAAATGATTTTCCAATTAATTAGAAAATTAGAAGTTGAAGACTTTCTCGAATCATTTTTTACTGTGAAACAAACAGGTTCCACTTCTGTTTCATTATCTTTTTCTAAATCTTCTATGGTATCTAAATTTATTGCCAAAGCTTTTCCCAACAGGCATTTAAAGTATGTAAAAATTAATGCGTGTATATAAAACGGGGAAATCCTGATTTTAAGTGAAATATGAACCTCTTTATGGCATAAAAAGATATTAAGAAGAAACATGAATTGCATAATTTCAAAATCGCATTTAAAAAATCCACACAAAAAGAGGCCCGGGTATATATATATGCACTAAAAAATTTCAGCCATATTGGGAAATTTTGCTGTGGCATTTAAGCAATGATGTAAAAAATAATATTCTAAAAGTGAAAAATCTTGAAATGAAAGGGGGGGGGGATGACTGTGGCAGAAATAAACAATTAATAACCAATGCTAATTACTAACAAGATTGGTTATAACTATCTAAATAAAAATACTTAAGTGAAAGTAATATAAATCAAATATTCAGCTATCTGAAAAAAATTTCCAGTTCCACATTAGTTTGAACCTCATGTCATGAATATGGTAGCTACTTTTACCATGAAACTATTAGTTATGCATATAATATTTATATGGAGGTTTAAGTAGCACATTTCAATATTAATAAATTATTATTTTTTTTTAAAAACAACTAATAATTATAACAGCTTACAAAAAAAAAAAAAACAGCTTTTCAAATAAAATTTTGTATTTGCATTAATAATTATTTGATTTAATGGAAAATGCCATATGTAAATTTTTCAAGTTTGTGCTTTTCTCAAATTCTCATTTTGAAAAAGTAGAGAGGGTTTTTATATAGACGTATATTAAAATTTTATTACTTCATTCATATAATATTAATTCTCTGTTTTTCTTTATATTTTTTAGTTTATTTGAAGTAAGTTCAAATTTCTTTGCTTGATTGAAAATCATAAATTAGTATTAAAACAGGAAAAACTCACTATATAAGAGGTGATGGTCATGTGATGTTTATTGGTATAAATTAGTATTGTTTTCAAAATGAATTCAACTAAATAGTATTTCCTTTATATGCTTTTAAAAATGATTAGACAATCTTCTCATTTTGGCAAAAAATGACATATTAATTAAACATAATGTCATTCTTTTTTTTTTGAAAAAGTGTTTCAGCAGAATTGTGTATATTCATTTATTATGTATCTAAATTTTAATCCATTTATCTCTGGCACTTTATACATATTCTTATGAGATTCAGTATGCAAATATTAAAGAAACTCTAATAGATGCACATGTAATTAAACTGATTTTCCATTTCAGAGTTAAATTGATTCAAGCAAAAAAATACATGACATTCTATTTATTGTTATATTTAATAAGGCCCATGCACTATTCATATGAGAGCAAGTTGCTTCTATTATTACAGATTTAATACTAAAATGCATTATAAATAAATGGATGTCATATAGAAATTATGACAGACTAATACAGTTTTGCTTAATTCTCAAAACCCTTCTTGGTTATAGATGTTGACTATAAAAAAATGTAAATCTAACAATCATCAAATCATCTTAGAAATTAATGATCAGAATCATCTCATGGAAACAATTGGCATCAATATTCAAGAATCGGTTACTAGTTTCCATTAAAATATACTGATCATTTATTTATTTATTCATTAATATCCGAGTCTATTAAACTTTCCATATGACATGTATTTTATGCAAGTCCTTTAATAGCAAAATAAATATAATTATCTTTCTCACAAATAACATTAAACAATAAATGGAGTGTCATCTATTGCCTTGAACCAACTTGATTTAGAAATAGAAGGTATTGGTATTGATCATCTGCATGTTTGATGGGAAATCATTTTAAATTCAATTACACATATATTTTTTATAGCTTTGCATGTTGAAATGTATAATATAATAAGAAGCAACCAAATTGAAATCCCTGAGATCAACATATTGTGTTTACATACATATTCATTCAGCAAAAATTCACGAGAATAACAATTTTGTTGTAGCACTTTTAATAAACTGTAAATTGTCATTCATAGGAGAGAGCCTTTAATCATTTTCAAAAACAGTTAGGGAATACTTCTATATTTATATATATTATAAATTTATTTTAAATTATTTTGAAAGAAATATTAATTTCATAACCACAGATCTACTTTATGATTATATATATAATCAAGCAAAACAAATTGAAATACATTTTGAATAATAATTAAAATAATAATGAATAAAATATTAAGTTCTAACAAGTAGTAGTTAACAAGGTATAACAAAATTAAGAATAAGTACATTTTCAAACGTAATATAATTTTTGAAAAATAAAATAAATAATGCATTTTGGACTAAAATATTAGCTCAAAAGATTAATAGCAAAAAATGATTACAAAGATAACTGTCATAATAAAAAAATCATAATTTACAATATAGCCAATAAAAATAATAAGTTTTTTTCTTGATGGCATAATTTATATTAAGTAAAAAACATATACATCATTGAAAGATCATTAGATATAATTACAAAAGGTAAAGAAATATTTGTTTTGAAATCTATTATTTGTTACATATCTCTATCACCATTACTTTTAATTTGTAGCAGAATGAAAGTGAAAGTATCAGAAATGTTTTAATGTATTAACAAGTAGAATGTTTTTGTTGTTTAGGAATAATGTGGATTTATAACTGAAAATAAACAAAATTTAAAGGAAGATTACTAAAAAGTATTCTGATGATTTCTTCAAAATTATTACAGAAGACAGGAAAACCTTAGACTTATTAGTTTTTTAGATATGACTACATATCCATTTTCTATATTATTTTGAACATAGTCCTATCAATAATCTATATCCTAAGATAATGTAAGTGCAAAACAAATACGGAATAACATCCAAAACTGGGGAGCATGGAAGACTGATCAGTTTTTTTCTAGGTTAACAAATAATCACCATATCCCAATTACAACAGATGCAAATATAACAAGTTTTACTAATAGGTAAGCAAAATGGCCAAATACCATTTATGTAGTTGTGCAGAAAAGTACTGTGAAATTATCTAATTTTTTTTATACTAACTTGTATATACGGGGAATAAATCAAGTAGCATGATTAATGTATGAAGTGATAATTCATTGAATTTTAATGAAATATGTATCATTCTAAATATAACACAAAAATGATAAACTGAATTAGGTATTTAACTTTTTATTATTCAGAAAAAAAAATTAATGTAATTTTACTAGTTCTTTTTTTTTTTTTATTACTTCAAACTCAATTTTAATAAAATCGATAACATATTCATAATTATTTAAGATTTTATCAGAAGCAATGTCAATCATATTGGTAACTTAATTTTATAAAAAATAAACAATTCCATCATTTGCAGTATCTTTTCACTTTTCTTACAAGATATTATTAATTTCTGATTTAGATTTGTTTTAAAATAACATTTTATAAAATGTTTTTTTTTCTTCTTCATAATGCTAGTATTGACTCCAAAACAATTTCAACATCTTAAGTTAACAATAATTTTAAAATTCAAAAATAAATTATATGAATTTGTGTGTGTATATATAAATTCACACACACACATGCTCTCTAAAATAAAAAGAACATTAAACTCACTCTAATAAAAATATTTTATAATTTTTGAAATACTTTTTCACTTATAATCAGTATGATCTGATTATAAGTTGTATATACTGAAAAAGCACCATATGAACTATTCCTGAAAATAGAAAATATATACATTCTTTTTTTTCTTTCATATATAAATATACATTGGTTACTTGCTAGTAATGTCTTATAGTCAATATATATAAAATTTTGGTTTAGGTATCATAAATAAAAGATTAATTCTTAAAATAATTAAATAAAATAAACTGTGTATAACAAAAATCAATTGTTGACTAGAAAGTATTTTTTTAATATGTTGCATACAAATTTTTTATTTTTACATCTCTTTACACAGAATTATGGTCAATAATTTGATAATGTATGTTCAAAAATTATAATAAAAAGCTTTGGCCAAAAGTTTTTGCATCCCAAATCTTAATTATACACACATATTCTAGCAATATATATATATACAAACAATAAAAAATAGTATAATTTTTGTAAGTTTATGAATAGGAAAGTTTTGGGTGTGTTGAAATTATATCATCCAATTCATATCAAATTATAAAAGAAAATTATCACAGTTTTTTTTATTCACTTAAAAAAATAATAAATAATGAATTAGGCCCATATCAAAAGCTGAAAATTAATTATTGTACAAATAGTCTGTACAGATTTTAAATAGGAATTTGAACTTTTACAGCACCAGACATTAGATAAGGTCTATTATTATTTTCATTGCAATATTAAAAAATATTGATAAAAAGCAAATATTTAATATACAAATATTCTATTTTGTATTAGTAATGATAACTTATTAAAATTTTTATAAAAGATCTATCTACTTTCATTTTTATGCCTTCAAAAATAAATCTTTTTTTAAAAGCAATTAAAAAAAAAAAAATTGCAAATAACTCGACAATTTAAATGTAGAGTTAATAACAACACTTTTAAACATAATTTAATGACAATATATACGTAATGTTTTAGTACAAAAGTAAAAAAAAAAAAAACCTAATGGAATAAAAATGACTTTCAAATAAGAAGTAGCACTATCTATTTAATGGCTACTTACAGTTTACTGTCAGAGGTAGTTTATGGTGATTTTAAGGCATTCAGCATCCGGCTGAGATTTGTAATAGCAGAAGAAGAAATGTCAGTAGAATTTAATTCTTCACATTTCCTAGGACTCTTAGAAGAATTTATTTCTTCATATTTCTTAGGACTTTTGGAAGATTTAAGAGATTTTGAAATAGAAATGTCTTGTTTGTTTTCAAATGATCGTTCTTTTTTCTTCAAGTTGCCTGCAGATTTTTCACTCTGTATAATGGGAACTAGTGACTTGTTCTTTCTCCCTGGTGGTCTTCCACGTGGTGATTTTTTTATTACTGGATGAATTAATTTTATAGGTTTTGGTTCTGGTGTAGAAGAAATGTCTTCAGGTTTTGAATCATATTCTTTTAGATCAATTTCAGAAGATTGAGAACTATTTTCTGAGGAAGTTATGTCATCAGGCTTGATCCTTTTAGGACAAAAATCATGAATGTGTTTCCGTAAACTTGCGAGATAAGTGAATGATCGTTGACAATATGGACATGAATGCTGCTGCAAAATCTCCTTTTGTCTTACACCAATAGAAGGGCCATTATGATGATGAACTTTTTCTCTTAAAGGACACATCTTGGAGTGTCTTTCTAAAGCAGATCCATAATTAAAACTTTTGTTGCAATTATCACACATTAATTTTATTTTCTGCAGGATTAGATGGTCTTGACGAGTTTGATGATAGGGCACATCATCAAAATTAAGCTGTTTCTTTTCTTTATTTATTAGATAATTTTTCTCTTTTTTTTCAGGTGTTCGTTTTCTAGGTGGAGTATCTACAGATAATCTTCTCTTTCGTTTTAAACCTTTTTTAGTTAATCGTCTACCTGGTGGATGAGTTCGCTTCTTATTACTTGGCAAGACAGGTGCTAGTGGTTTAGGAGAATCTGCACAATCAAGAATATGAGAATGTAAAGCTTCCATATTATGACATATTTCACCACATTTTGTACATGTGAAATTACCAGGATGCTGGCTTAAAGTTGTAACAGGCAAAGAGGACTGACTGAGAAATCCAACAGGATTGCAGAACTGTAGCCAAAATTCTGGTGGAATGACAATTGGTCCATTAAAATTTTCTAATTCAATGTAAGTACAATCTACATGGGGATGCATCTGCTGTTGATGAATTTCAAAGTCAATTATATGAATAAAAGAATCTTTGCAAACACAACAAATATATGTAGTGTCTGAATATTCATCCAATATATCTGAAATTTCTTCATAATCTTCATGGTTTTTATCTTTTTTAGGACTTATTTTCCTTTTATGTTTTGCTTTCATATGTTTTTCAAATTTTATAAAACTTTTAAATATACCTAAGCAGATTTCACAACTGTAACCATCAATTTTAGAAGGTGAATCAGTCAATGTAGATTTTTTTAGATTCTGTGACTCGTCTAGGATGTTATTTTGATGAGCCATTTCAGGATTAGGAGAAGTCTTAAAACAATGAGATGCTACATTAGCAAAATTTGCTTCAATTTCAAAGTCAGTTGGAAAGTTATATTTAGTCCATTCTAAATTTTCTGGAACATAAGCTTCTTCACTCACTCTATCTCCATCATGTTTTGAATTTATTTGTATTTGTTCAATTTTTCCATCTAAATAATGAAGAAAATTTTCCAGAATATTCTGTGATACATTTTCCATGAAGCAGTCTTCTGATTTTTGAATAGAAATATTTGATCTCGTTGTTTCAGTATTATCAAGTGCAAATCTACTTTTATTATTATTTTGATGAACATGTCGTTGATGTCGACATAAATTGTGAAAAGTACTAAATATTTTGAAACAGATGTTGCATGTATTTCGAGATTTTGAGGCAGTTTTGATTTTTACAACAGCCTGATCAGCCATAACAGGTTTCTGTTCCAATTTTGCTGATACATGCTGCTTCACTAATGTTTTTTCATTACTTTCTGGTGTTTCTCCATGCTTTAATAAATGTTCTTCTAAAAGACCAACAGTTCCAAAATATTTTGTACAAAATGCACAAGGATGAAAATTTTCTTTATGTTGACGTCGAACATGTTTTTTCAAATCACCACTCTGTGTAAAAACAGATGAACAATGTTGGCAAGCAAATGGTTTTAAACCCATGTGTATGCGCTCATGACGTCTCTGATTTGTCACTGTTGGAAAGCACCGTCCACAAAATTTGCAAGAGTACGGTTTTTCTCCAGAATGCACTGATAAATGCCGCACTAAGTTCTGCTTATGAGAGAATGTCATATCGCACTGACTGCATGCAAAAGATTTAGTTGAGGGTAACTGTGGATGATTACTTATGTGATTTTTCAGTTCATAAAGACGGTCAAAGAATGCAGAACATATATGGCATCTATAAAGTTCAGGTAAATTATTTTTATTTTGACAAAAAAATTTAATTCTGGAATCTTTCTTTTCTACTTTTACATCTAATTTGTTTTTTGATACTTCAAATTCTTGAACAGCTTGAGCAAGACTAGCATCATTTTCTTCATTTTCATTATTCGTACTTTCAGTATTATTTGGCAAACTGATTGTTGGAAGACTTTCTTTTTTAATAGCTTCTAAATTATGTAAAGCCATCTCTTGAGAATTTACATTGATATTGCAATTAGATATATCAGTGGCAGATAAATATCGATAATTAATATGAGTTCTTAAAAAATGTCTTTTTAAACTAAATGCATGTCTATAAACTCCAGAACAAATATCACAACGAAAAACTTTTCGTCCAACTCTACCCTTCACAACATGATGGTTTTTTAATTCAAACTGAAATTCTCCAGGTTTAGTTTCAATATTTCCTTTGCTGGAGTCAGTATCTTTTACAATATTACCCTCAATTCTGGATTCATCTATTTTTAAAGAACCTGGACTACTACATATATCACTCTCGGGCTCATCTTTTAAAGGTTCACTTAAAATTTCTATGTGGATGCTTTTGCAGTTTATTTTATCTTGATTTTCTTCATTATTCACATCTTTCAATTTAACTTCATTGGCATGTACATTACATTTTTCTTCAGATACACTGTAAGTTAGATCTTCTGCTATTAGTTTTTGGTTATGATGGGTTTCTTCCTGGAAACTTTCAGTCTTGATATTATCTGTATTTATTTGTTGTTTCACTGGTTCTGTAAAACCAAGAGAAGCATCTAAATGTAATTGTTTTTTGGGAGGTGATTTTTGTTCTAAATGACGACTTGGTTTTCTACCTATATGCAAAAAAAAAAAAAAAGCAAATGAACAATCTAAAATAATTATAAAAATAATAATAAAAAATTCATTTCATTAACATGTAGAAATTATTTTTTAAAAATTATACATGAAACATACATTTTTATTCTTAAAATTTTGATTTAAAAAAAATCATACTTACTTAAAAAATATCTTTAATTATTGCATATATAAAAATATTTTCGTATAATTTCAAAATTGTTTTGGAATGTGCATCTATATGTATTCATATACAGGAATGTTTTCATTTTTTTTCACAATATGAAAAAACAAAAAATATATGACCAAAAAAAAAAGGTATTAGATTTCTATTGAAAATGTGGATTGTAGTTATAAATGAAACTTCCATAAAAGGAAAAACAAAAAGTAATCTAGTAGAGGATTTATTCCCAGATTGGTGACAGAAGAAATTAAAAAACTAAAAGTTCCTGGATCAATTCCCAGATGAGAAAAAAAGTTTGGTTAATTGAAATAGAAATATTATATTCAGCTTATCACTTTGGTGCTTGAATGTCAGCCGACCTTCCAAGCATTCTATCATATGAATATTTCATTTAATGTATCAATCCAATTATGAATGCTTAATTAAAGGCTACAGAATTTTAAAAAATGGTTTTAAGAATATGTACAAGTAATACTATGACTATTTATATAGCAGTAAAATAATAAAAGAAAAAAAGACTAGTTAATATAAAATTCTATGTGACAAGATGGATGAATTGTGATGAAAGAATAAGGAAAGTGTAAAATTATTTTATTCTGGTGGTAGAAACAAAGTAAATATTGCATTAATTACAAGAATAAGAGAGAGTTTTATGAGTAGTAAGTGATATATTGTTAGTGGTTAGACTTAAAGCTACAGGATCTTATAATTATCCATGTGTATATATGTCGCCTAGAAGAGGTAGAAATCATATATGAAGAAAGTGAGAAAAAATATAAAAATAGTTGTAAGACAAAAATGAGAGCCTGGAATGCTGAGGAGGTATAATGAAAAGTAATAGATTACAGATTAGGAGTAAGATATGATAGAGATTGATTAGTTTTGTAATGAAAATAGTGTGATAATGATGATCAAATTTCAAAAATTATAAGAGGATTTATAAATAGAAAGAACTGACTAATAGGAATAGATTTCAATTGAATTTTATTTTAATATATAATAAGATAAAAAACTATATTAATAGTTCAAATTAATATAGATGTGAATCATAATTTAATGGTGAAAAATTAATTCAATTGAATTTTACTTTAATACATAATAAGATAAAAAACTATACTAATAGTTCAAATTAATATAGATGTGAATCATAATTTAATGGTGAAAAATTAACATTACTTTGGTGGGAAAGGGGATTCATTGATAAAATTTTCAATTTGGTATATAAGAAAATAAATACAAAGGGTGGTAGGTTAAATGATAAAATAAAGTCAAATAAAAGATGAGAATTATTCTAGTGAAAATTTAAAAGAAATTAGGCTATATACAACAATAAAAAAGCATTGGGCTAATAATGAGATGATCATGAGAATATATTTGATAGCTTAATTGTTTTTTTGTCCTGGGTATTTTGAAAAAGATACAAATTGGACTGAGAAATATTTATTAGAAAAAATATATATACAAAGATAAAACAGTTTTAAATAGCCTATTGTAGGGCAAAATCCTTTTAAAAAAGCTGCATAAATGTAACAATTATGAAAACACTAAATAGTGTTTTCATAATTGTTACATTTATTATTAGACTTATTTAATGTTGTAACTAAAAATAAATAAATAACGATTTAGCAATAAATACAGGATTGTTAGTTATAGCTAGCTATCATAAAAAAGAATCCATTAGGACTGGAAAAATTTTCAAGTTCTATCTGGCCCAGATTTGAACTCAGATAAGGGCAAGACACATAGATGTGTTACTATCTCAATATAATACAGATGAGAAAATATAATTTTTTTTAAAACTTTTTACTGAAAAAATAAATATAGAAAAAAATGTAAGATAGAGCTATTGTTTGTTTGTGTTATTTAATATATACATAAATGAGTTCTTAAATGAATTTTACTTGATAATGATGAAGTTGACATTGCAAATAGAAGGTTTTACAATATTAAACTTCTTTATGGTAAAGCAATATTTGCTTATAGCAGGTTAACAAAATGTTATGCAGAATTAATAGCTTGAGGAAAAGTTTTGGGACAAAAAATAATGCATTGAAAACATATAGTGAAATGACAACATTAAGAGTAAATATTGATCAGGAAAATATAGCAATTATTGCTTTTAAATAATTGAATAGTTGGATAACTAATGACAGAAATAATATTAAAACATTAAACATTTCTAAACAGAGTTTTGATAAGAATAGATTATTTTGTGATCAAATGAAATTAGATTCAAGATTTATATAGATGCGAAGGAGAATAAAAGAAATAAGTTGGGGGAAAAAATAACAATGTTAAAAAAAAGAAAAAGATTACATTATGAGGACTATATCGAACATAAACTTAGAGGCAGAAATTGTAAAAAAAACATGGATAGTAAAAAAGAGGCAGGAGGAAAAAAACTGATTAATAATCATATAAATATTTAAGAAAAAGAGCACTTGAAAAAAAAAAAGATTTAGTTTGATGTGTGATACTCACCTTTTAGCAGATGATGATAATATTTTATAATTAATAAAATCTTTTGTACTATATTTTTACTTTCAAAAATATTATTTTTGTTGAAAAAATAAAATTACAGAAAAATAAAATCACAACCATTTAATCTCAAGGCAATAGATAATGGAATGACATCAGTTATAAAGACTAGCAAAGATAAAATATAATCTTAAAACTTAAGCATAGTATTACTTTTTAACAAAGACAATATAGTTCTAAAAGTCCTAGACAACTAATGAAGACAAGGATCAAGGAGTTGATTTCGAGGATCTAACTCAATAAATGCTACCAATTCACTTAACATTTACAGTTCTAAAAATGAATAACTCGTATGAGTTAATTTTTAAAGTGCTTTGTTTCCTATTTTCACTTTACATGATATCTTTTTTATCTACTGATTTGATATTTATACTTCAAGATAACTGTGCTCTACAATCATAAAAAGTATTCATCTATATTAACAAATTTCTCAAATTTTAAACAATTTTTTTCATGCAAAACTTGAAAATAAATCATTGATTGAAATAAAAGCTTCAAACATTTATTATAAGATAGCTTCATAGTATTTGGATATACAATGACTGCGAGTTATATCAGGGAAAAAAAATTATATTAAAAAAAAAAAAAAAATCATACAAAAATATATACAACTGGAGATTAGATGGTGGTAACTGCCATCTATAAGGGAAGCACTGGCCTACACATCACATGAATACTGAAGTAAGGCAGACTTTGAACTATGTGAAAAGATGTGTATGTAAATAAAGAATTTTAGAAAAATCAGGAGAAGAGATCAATCTGCTGAGAGAAATTCTGTTGCTATCCTCTGTATGAAGAGTTAAAAGAATATTATTAAATTTATTAATTGTTATTAAAGAATATTTTATATTTAGACATTCATGTTACAGATTAGCAATCAATTTTCTTAAGACAATTTCAAAAACATTCTTACTATTTGTGATTCATATATCTTTTCGAGAATCACATTTCTAAGAAGCCTATCACAATACAGCAAACTTCAATATAATAAATCCCAGAAATAGTTTTACAAAAAAAAATCATTAATAAATATCTAAATTGTTTTCTACAGAATACTTTTTTTTAATTGAAGTCTATTACACAAAATAATCATTATTTTAGTTACACTTATTATGGTCTAATCTTTACAAGAAGTATTAGAATCATCTAGAATACTTTCAAAATGTATTTTTTTTCTTCCAATTTTAGTATTCTAATTTTAATATATCCACTAGTACAATTTTATTATTCTTTAATGATATTAGTTTCTGAAATAAATTTTTCATTCGCTCTACTTCATTCTATGAATCTAATTTCAAATGGTATACAGTTAAACATATATTGTGGAAGAAAGCAACATTATTAATCTTTGACAATGAATATAAACATTATTTTTTACAAAATTCATTTTAACTGAATAATAATTAATCAAACAATAAGAAAAAAAATTATGCAAAATACATATAGTGAAATTTAAATAAACATTTAAAATTAATGTACCTCTTTTACTCCTCCTTGGTGTTGTTTTGTATTTAAAAGAAGCTTTGCTATACCAAGTTAGAAGTTCCTCCCCAGGATTAATATCCTTAAAAAAAAATACTCAAATTGTAACAAGCTCTAAATTACATATTATATTTTCATAAAAATATTTGTACTTAATGTATTTGTTATGTTTTGGTCTGGAGTACAGACCCAAACTACAGAAAATAATACTAAGACAAGTATTACAATTAATATATTTATTATATGTACAAATATATACAATATACAGTATATATATATACAAGAGAATATTTACAAATGCTGAATATTGAAGTTTAACGTAAACTCTGGATTCTGCCTACCGCTTCCAGCTACACCTGATGGCTCGCCTCACGGGTAGGGTGTATGGCTCTTCCAGCTGTACAAGACAGCTTGCCTTGAGCTGAGTGTGGTCTTAGCAGCGTAAGTCTCTGTGAGACTTGCCTAGCTGCGTAGACTAAATAGCGTATTGCTATCAATGGGAATACTTGCTGCTGTTCAGGTTAGCAGACGTTCTTCCCTGAGAGAACACAAAGAGTCTTTTCAGGTTAGACTAACGTTCTTCTCGGATTCTCACAAAAGGCTGACTATTTATACCCAGATCTCTGACCTTATTGAAAACCTTCGGATTCAGCAAGCATCGTTGCTTATTGGCCTGTAATAATCATTGGCTATGTTTTTATCTATACATCAGCCTATTGGCCTGTGGCAAACAATGCTTAATCCGATCAGATAAGGAGGCATCTGGAATAGTCCAATTCTGAGAGAAGGGAGGACTATAACAGTATTATACATATATACACACCCATGGTTAGCCAAAAAACAGAAATAAAGTTCAGTAATTCCCATTATCCGATTTTTTTTAAAAGGAAATTTAAAATATATTTTAAAAAATATGCAATTCTTTTTTCATTTGATATTCTATTATTGATTACATCTTTGCAATAATTACATTTATTTTTACTATCTGAAATTATAAATCAGAATAATAATTTATGCTATTTACAATATTTGATTCTAATAGAAATTATAAATGTAAAGGATAAGAATTCTTTGGTTATATTAAGAATGACAATGCAAACTCTTCAATTAGTATTAATCTTCTATCTCTCAATGGCCCAGAACAGATATAAAAAAAACTGTTTAATTGGTCCACTATATGATAGAATTATTTCAGTACCGGAGAGCTACTTACCAAATTAACCAATTATTGCTTGCAGAGTTTTTCTTTGTTATTTTGTCTTTAAAATAAATATAACATTCAATTATGGAGTGATAATAGGTGATTGATTACTAAACAGCTATTTGGGATTTTTTCAGCTCCTGAAAATGTTTTTAATTCAACTTTTGATTTGAAAGTCAGATCACAAGTATGCTGGTCTAATGTACTAATTTCTATATCATTATACCATTACATGTATACAAAAACACACTGATAATATATGCAAGAGTTGAATAAAGTAATGAAAACATTTATACTATATTTTTTAAAATGCTGAGTTATGCATTAAAATAAAATTTAAAATTATTGATTAGTTACATCAATAAAATCGTGGGCCAAGAACCAGTAAGGATTCACTCCAAAATATCAATAGCCAAAAGGTAACAGCTAGAAAATAGCAAAATAAAAACCCAAAACACTCATATGACCAACAAGTTATTTGACTGCAAGTCATTTTATCAACAAAATTAAAAATCAAAAGTATTGAAATTAAGATAAATACTTAGACCCTATCATATTAAAAAATGACATTTAGTAATAAAAAGTATTAAAAATATCAATTTAAAAATAAACTTTAATTCTGCCATATTGGAAATAAACTTCTTTACTGCAATAAGACTAATAAAGTATGCACTATTTATAATTTTAACATCAAAGTAAAAAGAACTGGTGTTTGCAACTGAATAATATATAAAATTTAAAAAAATAAAAATTGATAGCAGTTCGAATATATCTTCAAGATAGATATTTATTTAAATCAAAATATACTTATAAAAAAAAAAAAACAACAAACATAAATAATGTTAATTTCTGACTATTTTTTGGGATTAATGAATATAAAGCTTTGATTAGATAATAGATATCAAAAATGCTTATATGATGATTTTTATCATTTTTTTTGATCAGATATTAAAACTCAATGTGGTATCTAGTTGCAAATACCATTTCTAATTACTTCAATACTAAAACAATATCTCATTAAAAAGTAAATTATAAAATTGTATCAATAATAGGTTTTGTTCAAATAGATCACAAATTTTAGATGATCATATTCTGTAATTATAATATTATTTTTTGAAAATATAAAATATATTAACACTATAATTCAAATCAATACACAATTTTAGTAGAAAAAATAATAAATATGCAGGATAAATAAAAAGTTAAAGCATATATATATACTAAATTAAATATTTTAATCATTTAGACTGATGACTAAAAATGTTAACTTTCTTGTCTTTAAAAAAAGGGTGATCTTTAAATGTGATAATTAAGAAAAATGATAAAATTGGAAAATAAGTATTTTTGATATTGTGTTCATGGTTTAAAACAAAATAGTCATAAAGAGTGCGACTAATTATTACTTATGTATTTATATTTTTTCTTATAAGCAATTTTTGATTTAAATAATCATCCATCCTGAAGATATATTTTAAATTGCAGACAATTTTTTATTTTTTAAAATTCAATGGGGTATCCAACTGCATACATGAGTTATCACTTTAATATTAAAATTATAAATTACATTATTTCTCATTGCCATAAAGAAGGTTGTTTCCAATATAGAGATATTAATGGTTTTTTAAAATTGATTTTTGACAAATTAATTTATATTTCTAAGAAGTAAAAAAAAAAAAGCACTAAAATTAAAATTTAATACTTTTTATTGCTAAAACAGATATTTTTTTAATATGATAAAATTATTATTTATAATTTCAATAATGTGACTTCAATTTAATCAATGATATTGGCTTTATTATATGATCTTTGGGATTTTTATCTTCTGCCTTCAAGCTGTTGGTCTTCTGGCTATTAGTATTTTTCTAATCAATTGTAAAGAATTTATCATATTACTGATATGTTTTAAGGGAACAAGTTAACAATTATCTGATGAATTTTGATTATCCCGAGATATTTATTCTCTAGCTAAGACTTGCTTATATCCCATTTACTGATAATACTGAATGGTTAACCAGAAAAAATACTGACATTGTATGAAGAAAATCCCCAAATTCCATTCCTAATCTAAACTCCACACATACTGACCATGGCAGGACTAAACACTATATCTTTATGCTTTTGAAAAGCCATCAATAGATGAGAATAGGAATGATTATAAAATGTCATTTAAATTTAAACAATAGATTATTAATACTTATAATCTGCCAGTGATTAACTAGATTACATGTAAGTATTTTGTGATTTATTGGATAGCAGGTTAAATTATTCCAAAGAACTTCACAACAAAAGTTATGTGATCAAGTATTAAAAATAATTAATTGTCATAATTTTGTCATTGCTTTCAACTAACAAATAAAACAAAAAAACATTTTAGAAAATTGATTCAATATGAATTACTATGATTTAATCTACAAATTCCAAATTTTTACACTTACACTTTTGACACCATCCTCTTTAAATAAATATGTTAATGCCTATTATTAATGGTTTATTAGGCAAGAGATTATCATTTAATTTTTGCTCAGATATAAACTTAAAACTTAATTATAGATTAATATATCAATTCGGTACTTATTTATTGTTCATTCACTCTCTTCACCTGGTATTTTTTGGTTAATTGTCCATTTTCAGGGGCGCCATGTTCTAAATTATATGGTTGTTCTTTTTTTTTTTTTAAGATAATTATCATATTAAATATTTCGTTGAATTTTTTTTTTAAAAAATGATTATAAAAACACAATAAATTACACAAAACTCCCCCAAACAACAGTAGTTAAATAAAATTTAATATAATTGTAATAAACAATATGATGAAAGAATACTCCCTTCGAACATGTTTTGAGATTACACCACCATTATCTCTGTTTGCACATAAAGTTTTATATCATGCCTATTAGCACACACTTTTTGCACAGGCACTATTATTCCATAATTTTGAAAATACTTAACTGCGTTTTTTTCTGTCACTGGTAAATTCCAAATTTTAATATTTTTTGTAAAATTTAGAAAAAATAATTAACCAATAGCTTGAACAAATACTACAGTAAACAAACAAAAAAAATTCACGACAATGTTCACAATGTATTAACAGTTTATACATTATTATATACATGAATTTATATTCAATTTCTTTATATTTTTTAAACTTAATAAATAACACATGTTCGATAAAATAATTTTGAGAAAAAAAAAACAAATACTTCAATGCTCCTGAAAATGAATAATTAACCAAAAAATGTCCAGTGAAGAGAGCGAAGAAATAATATGTAAGTACTATCTATTCTTATAAAATACAACAACATGGTATACCATATTACAAATCTATACTTGTTTTTCCTATGTGTAATACCTGAGATAACTTTAATTTTATCACAGACATTCATTAAACATGTGAATAAAAATACTTGAAAAAACCAAGGATCTCAAAGATGTGTGTGGTAAAATAAAATTTTATATGTATTTAACGTATAATATGTACATCTGGGCTAAAAATGATAACTTCTAGCCTAATAAATGATTAATAATAATCATTAACATATTTACCTAAAGAGGTTGATAAATATAATTAAATAAATATCTCAATTTCTCTTTCAAAATTGGTTCATTAATTTTACTATATAAATCATCTTCCATAAATATATTTTCTTTACAAATCTTGTTTTATTATATGAACCAAAAATAATTCTATGTTCACATACATATATCAACACATAGTTTCACTATTTTCTATGATCGTATTCCTTTTTTTAATTACTTGAAAGTAATTTGGAGCTTTATGATGATACATATATGGATATGAAAACTTTTTGTTTCATATAATAAACAATATTTATAATAAAAAATGAGTATGTAGAATATAAATTTAGATGATATCAAATGTGTGAGTGCAGTCAAACTTTGGTGTCCGAGTGATCAGCACAGCTGTCTTACAAGCAGCTGTCCCAAGCTTGCGGGTTCGCTTCCCGGCCGATGCTTTGACACACAAAAAAAAAAAAAATGTGTGAGTGCAAAAAATTTAACATATATATTAAAGTAATCTGATATTGATAAAAAATGAACAAAGATGATGACTTGGATCTATTAAAAAGTGCTGGTTTCAGTCAAAAGTGAACATTAGAGATCATTTTCTTTTTCATATGACTTTAAAGAATGTGTAGCCAAAGTTTTAACTATATTCAAACAAAGCTAATTGTCAACAATATACTTCAATATATATATTATTTTTATTATGTACAATGTTTTTTTTTCTTTTTAAGATTTTATTTCATCATAAGATTTGATATACAAATTCAGATCAGATTTAGCTTATTTTTCAAAGACCAAGCAATCAAAACTCACCAATTGAATCAGTTCTGGACCAACATGAATTCTGTTATGAGCAATATTGAAAAATGCTAATCAGCAGTATCTAGTATAGTTGCAGTTATATTTTATTTACTTAAATTTATGGAATTTATTTAGAGTGATAATTTTTTCACTAAACATTCTCTAAAAAAAAATAAATAATAATAATTGTAGAAATCACTTTGTTATCAATTTTTTTTTTTTTAAAAGAGTTTATTAACTCACTCCAGAGGCACATAATGACTTCATGGGGCATTGGGAACATTTGAATTTTGAGGCCCATGTATAGTGTTGAATTTTTCTTCTGGGAGGGGGGGATTATTACCCATAAATAAAAAATAATGTAGATTTAATTTTGTTAAAAATAAAACAAAATTACATGTATGACATTTATAAAAAACTTTTATATATAAAGTATAATCCATAAGAAAAAGTCATAAATGAATTCCATTAATATTTAAATACTTTTGTGCATGGTTTGGCATAGTTGGTAGTATCTGACTTTGGAATAGGAGGTCTCACGATCAAACTTTTATATATAGATTAAGTATAATCCACAAGAAAAAGTCATAAATGAACTCAATATTTAAGTACTTTTATTGCAATAAGTATTGTTGTGCTCGATTTGGCATAGTTGGTTGAAGTTAGACAACATTGTTATACATATATATATATACTTGTTTGCCCAAAAATAATTTCTGGGCTTAAGTAACTGTAAACAGTTTCATATAGTAATATTACAAAAAAAAAAAATTGCAGTATAATATTATCACCATATAGATGGTCCTCTACTTACACAAATCTAACTTAAATAAGGAATTTCCAGCATATACAAAGTGCAAAAAAATGTGAGTAATAAGTCAATACAGCCTTCAACAATTATTTGTCTTACACTTATGATATGTTGTAGGATTTATTTTTATTTATTGAAAAATCTTTTTATGCTTTGCATCATCATTTACATAAACATTTGACTTAAACAAAAAAATCATGGAATACTTCATTTAAATAAAGCACTTCCTATAATCATAATATATATATATTTAAAGAAGTTAATAAAAATCATTAAAACAATAATAATACCTTGATTGCTTTATAAAATATTTCACCATTAATTTGCTGCAGCACAATGTTTTGTTTTTCAAAGCAAGCAGCACAATTGATGCAGCGCATCCAATTTCCTCTTTCCGGTTTAGTTGCATCAATATAGTACAGAACCTGCTGTGTCTTTTCATCCACTACCTAAAAAAATTGTAACAATATTTCATATCAGTCTTTCAATATTTTCAATTAATATAAATATCACACAATATATTTCTCTTCCCCTCTTTCTCTGTATCTACACACACACATATATATATATTATATTATTAAAGTTAAAAGTACCCACCAGTCAACTACGAATAAATATTTGAGTCAGACATGTTGTGATTGTACATCAATTAATTTTAATAAGAATATCTAGCATCATATTAATAACTTTCACAATAAAAAGATTATTTAATTAATAATATAAACCAGTATTTCTCAAATTAGAAAATAAAATTTCCTGATGAATATTTCAAATGTTAAGGTGTTAAAAGTTCAAAGACTATGATAGAAGAAAATAAAAAAAATTAAGGTTTGACAGGGATAAAAATATTTCATCAGCTGATCATAATATATTTTCTATATATGCATTTCAATCTATCTTCAGTTTTTTGTTTTATAGGTAAATTATTCAATGAAAAAATATTTTTGGTTAAAAATGTAAACAAAATTAATTTTAAACAAATTTGATTTTTTTTCTATTTTTTTTATTGTTTAAAAATATACTGGATTATAAATATTTACAATTTCAAATTATATTAAATAATTTTAATATTGTACCGAAATTAATTATTTAAAATTTTTGTTCCTAAACTTTTTTATTTACACTATAAAAAAATATGACAGAAGCACAAAAGTCAAAATTATTTGAAATATTTTATATTAGCAACAACTATTAGTGTATATGTGAAATACCATTTTCAAATAAGCCCAAGAAACCACCCAGTTTACTTGAATATTTGAAAAGTTCTACCCAGACAAGAGTAAATAACAACTTATTCCTTTAAAATCTTCATGACCAATTTAAAATATGGTTGTACATGTTTTTATGTACATTGCAATCTATCAGAAATAATTTGCAGACTTAATATATCTTACTGTAAATTACTAAAACTAGAAAAATAAATACAATTGGTAAACAAATTTTTTTTTGCAATTCTCTAAATACTCTTTTACATAATTATTTACACATCACAATAAAATCAATTTCATTTAGCAATGTTCAAAAATATGCTGAAAACAAACTATCTAATATTTACAATCAATTAGAATTTAATGCAGTTAAAATAAGCATAAAAGATAAAAAATTAAACCAAGAATTATTATTTACATAAAATTTGATACAAAAGAATCTATATTTTTTGCCTTTAATGAATAAGGCAAAATAAAGACACAAATAATATTAATTATATCACCACTGCTCATTATTAAGGTTTCATAACTTTTTTTTTAAAAAAAGGTGCCAAATATTACTATTACTAAACTCACTGGAATCATTGGCTAGAAGGTAATCAACAACATGAATGTTTTCAAAAGACACAAAATAAAATCTCATTCACATAATGATAATCTATTTTGGAAGATCAGCATGAAAAATATTAAATTTTTTAACAAATATTAGTTCAATGGCTTTCAAAAGTTAATAATTTGAGATGCTTTTAACTACTAATTGATAATGACCATATAGTTTTTACGACATACACATAATATCAGTAATGATCTTAAGAAAATAAAATATATTACTGCCTACTTGTCAGATATATTTACATAAGTTTAATGAGATGAAATTTGAATAAAAGTTAAAATTGTAATTAATCATATTCACTTTTTAAACATAGTGTAAGTCTATTTACAGAACAATCAAGTCTAAAAACATTAATATAATAATTCACAGGTCATATACCAGAATCATTTAAATAAATTTGCAAATAATGCTCAATTTCTTGTATCAATGTCAGTTTATTAGGGGGGAGGGAAGATATAATTTTTATCTGATTTTTACATTGTTATATAGTTATGAATTTGAAAAGCTGAAACTTTTATTAATAGAGGTTTTTGTTTTTATAGTAATCAACCCAACTTAATAGTTTCAAATAATAATTCAGAATAAATTCTAGTAGTTTAATAAACTTAAAAATAAATTATGGTCTACCAATATATAATGCTGATAATATATACCTAATTAAGGAACAACTAAGTCCAAAATCATTATTACAATAATGCACAAGTCAGACTCACAAAGAATTATTTAAATTGACATTAATATAAAAAACTAAGATTATTTAAATAATTTGAGAATTAGACTTGTGAATTATTACAGTAACATTTTTGGACTTAAACTGTTCTGCAAATAGGGTTATATTATCAACATTACATAATAGTGAGCCATAATTTGTTTATAGATATATTAACATTTTTGGAATTACATAAAATAGAATGTGAATTATATCATAATCTTTTATGAGATAGACACATTAACATTAAAATTGTTGTCACAATAATTTATACATTTATGAATGAAAAGATTTAAGATGTCTCCTGACAGGCATTAATAACATTAATAATTCTTAACTAAGCATAACCACCACTGTAAATATAAATATTATTTATATTAATAATTGTTTTTAATGATAGTTTGCATCATATTACAACCTTATTTTCTGTTTTTATAGTCAGATTTTTACCACATATTAAACCAAACCAGATTAATAAAAAAATCTTACTTTCCAGCTAATAATTACTAGATATTTTTTTCTGTCCAATACCAAATGGTCATAGGCCTAGCTAGCTACTCAAAACAAAAAAAAAATCCTAAATCTGCTTGTTGTCTGAAAAAAACTTTCCAATGAAGCACTAATCATCATTAGAAATAAATATAATATTGTCTTATAATATGACATAATATATATCACCAGCAATAATCATTAAGAATCAACACTTCAAAGCTTATGAATGCATCTAAAACTGATATAATATAAAATCTTAGGCTAATCATCATCTAACCAATGTCATCTTTAGGACATATTATAGAAGATATCAACAGTTCAACTATTGACACATACATAATGGTAAAATTACAATAATACATAATTCTATATCAAAATTGCTGGGATAATTATATCAATGCTGATCATTATTAATGCACTAGGCCATTAGCCTTGTGAATGTACTGGCCAACTCTAAACTAATGATCATCCTAAAATGTATAAATAAAGTGAAGTATGTGAACTTTAAAGATGAATTTATCTTTGCACTATCCAAATAATTCTAGAGAATCATCTGGATGTGTACACATACCCCTCCTCCCAACATATATAGCAAATATTTTTATTGTCAGGAACTAGCCCGGAATCGCAAGAATCTTAGGTACTGACTATGAACAGAGAAATACACACAAACTTAACTAAAATAATGATCATGTCTAATAAGCTAAAATTTTCTAATCATTATTAAACCAATAAATACCATTCTATTTTATTATATAATTGATTAATGATTTTATATATATTTATATGTGTACTGATATATATATACATACATACACACACTGTGCATTTAATATACAAATATAATTTCAACTGTTAATAACTTTATTAAACCTAAATGCCAATATTATTCTGTTAAGAATATATAAATAGGTAAATGGGGTTGAATTCAGTCTTTCAAGCTCCCTTCAGCTATCTACTCTATATCTCATACAACCAATACATTTGGTCATGCACATGTGAAAAAAAAAAATAAATTTCCAATATACGTATTTCATGCTGGACCAGCACTCATCAGTTTCCAGATCATCATCTCCTACACACACATATATAATCAGTGCTCAGTTTATATTAAGATAGCAAATCTTCAATCTTTAATGGACACCCTCCAACTCTTCAGGCATCCATACTATATTGCAGATCATTTATCTTTTTCACATGTGTGTGGTAATTTGCATAGGTTGTATGATATATAGTGGACAGCTGAAGGGGGCTTGAAAATCTGTGTTCAAACCTCCTACATTACATCGAAACTCCAAGTATATTAATTATATTTGTATTTAAATATTACAAATTCAGCCTGTATCCTGCCCATCTCTCTTCTGTGTATTTAAATGGACAAATTCCTATACATGAGGGGTCAGATTGACTTAAATTCAACATGACATGACCATAATATTGGCATTAACAAGGGATTTAGACGCTTCATCTTCAGATTTTCAATGGCATGGATGGCTGAAGAGTTGGGGAGTGGAGTAGACTGAAGTCTATCCATTAAAGATTTGTTATTTTAACATAAACTGAGCACTGAATATATATATAAGAAATGCAACTGATGAATGCTGGTTCAGCACGAAAGATGTATATTGGAGATCATTTACATTTTTCACGTGTGTGGTCATATATATCGGTTGTATGAGATAGAGTCGATAGACTGAATGGAGCTTGAAAATATAAAAAAAAAACCCTATATTACATCTAAACTCCAGATATATTAATTATATTTAAATATTACAAATATACGTAAATGCTAAATAGATATACAATAGCACACATAATGCCCATTCTAATAAAAATAAAATACAATTTTTATTTTAATTTTACTTTATAAATTCAGTTACTGTACTATTATTTTTGGACAGCTCTTAAATTGTAAACAAGTATAAAAACTATTTATCTTTAAAAATCCAGCTTTAAAGTTTTTTTTTTTTTTAACTTTCGACCTTTTACTTTTAAGTTAAGATTTTTTTTTGTCAGCTGCTTTAATAATCTTCAATCTTTCTAAGAAAATTATCTTTTTTTTTAAAAAAAAAAAAAAATTAAGTAAAATAACTTACGTGTAAGAGATTTTTTTTTCTTCGTTCAATAGAACTAAGTATATTCGGTATGTGTCTGTTAGTATTATATATTTATTCGTCTATACTTTCGATACTATATTAAAACGGAACTCAACTCCGTTCAGCTTCTCCAATCTAATAATTTAATAGTAAATCAATTTATCTAAATCCACTATTTATAGTCTACGCAAAGAATCTAAAAACAGGATAATTGAGTCATTTTCCAACTCGATTAATAATTTAATTATATCACCCTGTTTTTTAATATACATTCATTAAAAGTAATTAATTACAATTTTTTCTTAATCTTTTAATTAAAACAGATCACAGAATTAATGTATATAAAAAAACAACAACACCGTTTTCTAGAAATTGTTTTCCTTTCTGGGTTCCACTGAAATATTTTACATTGGCAGAATCAGAAAAGTTAAATAATTATCTAAAAATATTTTGCATTTAATTCAATAGACTTGCATTTTTTATATACCTGATTTTAAACAATTTATAGTAAATTAAAATATCAAACATAAATCAATATTTAATCATTATTCCCATTATTCTAGACCAAGAGTCTGCAAACTTTTAACCCAAAGAATTATTTTATTTAAGTCTCTTTTCCTTCCACCGTTAATGAAATGCAAGGGAAAGATGTGAAAAATGTCCCTGAAAAATACGAACTTCTGAATGTCTGTGGATATATTTGAACATTTATTTTAGTAATAGAACATATCAGAATCTGTAAACATCTTAACGAAAAAAAAATTCTCTTAAAAATAAATAAATAAATAAGAACAAAAAATTACTTTGACAATTTGATTTATTTACAAATTTCTAATATTTAAATATTTAACATATACAATAATTACTATTCTATAATAAGGCCGAATTCAAGAAACAACGTTGTATGGCGCATTTTCCCTTTCCTACAATCATCAAAATATTTATTTACAAATTACACGAGAAAATAAAAAATAAGTTTATGTTTATCATGATAAAAAGAACCACGAGAATGGGACCAACCAGCCAGATATGGCTCACTAGCAGTAGTTTCGGTTGTATGAGATAGAGTCGATAGACTGAATGGAGTTTGAAAGTCTAAAAAAAAAACCCCCATATATTACATCTAAACTCCAGATATATTAATTATATTTAAATATCACAAATATACGTAAATGCTGAATAGATATACAATAGCACACATAACGCCCATTCTAATAAAAATAAATACAATTTTTATTCTAATTTTACTTTATAAATTCAGTTACTGTACTATTATTTTTGGACAGCTCTTAAATTGTAAACAAATATAACAATTATTTATCTTTAAAAATCCAGCTTTAAAGTAGTTTTTTTTTTTTAACTTTCGATCTTTTACTTTTAAGTAAGATTTTTTTTGTCAGCTGCTTTAATAATCTTCAATCATTGTAAAAAAATTAACGTCTTTTTTTTTTAATAAAATTTTTTTAAGTAAAATAACTTACGAGTAAGAGATTTTTTTTTCTTCGTTCAATAGAACTAAATATATTCGGTATGTGTCTGTTAGTATTACATACTTAATCGTCTATACTTTCGATACTATATTAAAACGGAACTCAATTCCGTTCAGCTTCTCCAATCTAATAATTTAATAGTAAATCAATTTATCTAAATCCACTATTTATAGTCTACGCAAAGAATCTAAAAACAGGATAATTGAGTCATTTTCCAACTTGATTAATAATTTAATTATATCACCCTGTTTTTTAATACACATTCATTAAAAGTAATTAATTGCAATTTTTTCTTAATCTTTTAATTAAAACAGATCACAGAATTAATGTATGTAAAAAAACAACAACACCGTTTTCTAGAAATTGTTTTCTTTTCTGGGTTCCACTGAAATATTTTACGTTGGCAGAATCAGAAAAGTTAAATAATTTTATAAAAGTATTTTGCATTTAATTCAACAGACTTGCATTTTTTATATACCTGATTTTAAACAATTTATAGTAAATTAAAATATCAAACATAAATCAATATTTAATCATTATTCCCATTATTCTAGACCAAGAGTCTGCAAACTTTTAACCCGAAGAGTTATTTTATTTAAGTCTCTTTTCCTTCCACCATTAATGAAATGCAAGGGAAAGATGTGAAAAATGTCCCTGAAAAATACGAACTTCTGAATGTCTGTGGATATATTTGAACATTTATTTTAGTAATAGAACATATCAGAATCTGTAAACATCCTAACGAAAAAAAATATTCTCTTAAAAATAAATAAATAAATAAGAACAAAAAATTACTTTGACAATTTGATTTATTCACAAATTTCTAATATTTAAATATTTATCATATACAATAATTACTATTCTATAAGGCCGAATTCAAGAAACAACGTTGTAATGTGCATTTTCCCTCTCCTACAATCATCAAAATATTTATTTACAAATTACACGAGCAAATAAAAAAGAAGTTTATGTTTATCATGATAAAAAAAGCCACGAGAATGGGACCAACCAGTCAGATATGGCTCACTAACCGTAATTTGCCGATCTCTCTTCCAGATTATATATTTTAAATAACTGTATACAATAAATTTTGCAAGGTGTTCAATTTTTTCTTTCAAACGCTATATTTATATATGTGCACAGACACTACACTGTGTGACATAAAACCAATTTGATTCAATATATAAATATCTTAATAACTTTTGAAGCTTTTTTTTTTTTTTACTGTTTTTTATTAATTAATTTACATAACGAAAGCAAAAAGATATTGGAAATAATTTAATAAAATTAAGATGATGGTAGTTGAAAAACCCCCACAAAAACACTGTATTAGATCATCAGTTATGTTCAGTTTGAAAATCCCATTTCAAAAATAATAAATAACTTTTTTAGCAATCTCATTATGAGAGATGAAGCTTCCCATTTGTATGACTTTAGAATCAAGAACACGATATGCGGAAAAGAATATTCTAAAGCTATTTACTTGCCCGAATTGCACTCTTAGATGAACAGTTTGCTGTGGTGATACATCATTCCAAAAACATCAGACTTTTAAATAGGATGGTAGAGTCATAGTAGTTACTTGTGAGCAATATCAAAACATAAAAACTTAAAACAGGCAAAACTCACTATCTATATTGCCACACACAGCAAGCTAGAGTAATCAATGGATGCCAGAAGGCTTGTGCATAAAATCCCCATCTAGTGCCTACTCATCCAATATCCCCAGACTAGTTTCTGGCTTATGACCTTAATCAGTGAGGGCTATGAAGGCCATAAGCCAGAAACTAGTCTGGCACTAGATGGGGATTTTATGCACAAGCCTTCTGGTATACATTGATTACTCTAGCTTGTTGTGTATGGTAATATATATATAGTGAGTTTTGCCTGCTTTAACAACAGTTATACCCAAGCATAAGAGGAGGTGGTCATGTGATGTTTATTGGCTTAAAACATAAAAACTTCTATAATCTGCAGTGGTACACATATGAAAGATGTGATTTCAATAAAATCAAACAACTATTCATGGTTTGAACCATATTGGAGCCCTAATGATATTTTTTTAAGAATTAATGCTGTAATTGTCTGACTATCATAATCATCAGATTTTATGACATTGCCTTTTTTTTTAAGTTTATAATATTTCAAAAATAAAATCTATAAAAAATTAGCTTTGCAATTAAAAAATTAAATGAGCCTAATTTTAAATTTATTTGTTTATATTTTGTTTGTCTTATAAAAATACATTTCTATAGAAATAAAAATAATGTTCAAAAAATTGTAGATAAATACTTGCATTGTTAGCATTTTTATGAGAATTTGGCAAATTTATGAATTTGATATTTGCAATTTTTCTGAACAATAATTATAATAATAGAAAATTCTTCCATGTATATAGTGTACCGTTTACTGGTAGATTAGATGCATACATTACACAGAATAATGCATTAATTAATCAAACTATGCAAGATTTATTCCGTACATGTGTCAATTTGGATATTTCTAAAATAGTTATGTTTCATGATTAACTGACTTAATATTTTCTTCGGATTTGAATTGCCAGAAGAATCAGTTTTTTATTTGTTTAAGAAGATGCCAGGCTGTAGATCCACTGATTCGTATTGCATCGTATCCCATTGATTCAAGGAGAGTAACTAAATGTAATATTATTGGGATTTCGCTTTCTTGTCACTTAATCTTTTATATTAATTTTCACCAGTGTTCAACTATTAAACGAACATGGTGGCATAGGTAATTTATACATGTCTCAAAACATTTCCTTAATAATAAAATCTAACAAACTAAAATTAAGAATGTACAATGAAAGGATTATATTAATCAAACATATTTTATTAAAACAAACAAACTAAAATATTAGACAATAATTGTGAAGTATTAACAAAATGGAAGCAACATACACACACACACATCCGAACAATAATGTTAATCAAATAATACAGTTCACATTGCAATTTTCATCTTAAGTTTTGAAGAATTGGAAAAATGAATTTCTCTTTAGTGATTTGGTAAGCTTATAGTTAGTGTTTAGTTTGTGCATGTATTTAATGAGGTATGAGTTTTTTTTTTTGTATGACTAATATCATATGGGTAAGTTCCTCAAGTTTACGTAGATCATTGCTTTTTGTACTAGGCATGGTCTGTTTATGAAGGGCTCCATTGTAGTTAACTATGTTTTCATTCTGGTGACATTTTCACGTTTCTGCTCTGTAGTAAAGTAAGGCTAGACTCAAGGCTTTTAGATGACCTTTTTGCGAGAGAAAGTATCAGCAAAATACTCTGGCTTTTACTCATGCGAGACAAATTGGTGCAGCATAAGAGTAGTCCTGGATGGAGACATTTTACTGCAGTTGTGAAGACAAAAAGAATGCAATTAGCTCCTCCTGTCCTCTCACTCCATCCAGGAAACAAGAAAATCACCAGCCAAAGACTCAGCTCCAAAGTTGTCTCCTTTTATAGCACGACTAGTTTTGACATTTCTGCACATATATTTTCATCTTTTGTTTCTTAGCAGAATACAAGTTGATAATCCTGTACATTCCTTTTTGTTTTCTAGCTACAAAGTTCTTTTTCTATAAATTCCTTAGTGCCATATTTAATTTATCATTAGAAGGGTATTACTCTGATGGTAATCACTTGCATTTGGAATTTCTTTCTTTTGTTGGTACTCATTTATTAGAAACACATGCTGCTTGATGGCACTGTTTATGTGCATAAACACATAAAAATGCTGTTTATGCAGGTGAACTTAGGGCTAATACTAGTTCTATTGAGTTAGCCATTGCAGACCACTTAGATGGAGTTGCACAAAAATATTATGGCCTGTTTTGTGCTTTGCGACACTTTACGCGAATTCGCACAATTCACTAATGGCTAATGTATCATCTGATGGTGGCTGGATTTGAAGTGGCCACAACTTTTCTAATCTCAATAGCAGAGTAATTTCATTTCTACTTAAAACACGCAGTCTGACTCACTAAGAATTGTCACACTGTCCCCATCCTTTCTTACACAACTTGGAATGGGCAAAAGCTTGGCAAAGGGTGGGGACGAGCATGATTCGGCTGAGCCCACATGAAACTCATGTTTTCGCGAAAAAATGTATGAGACAAATAAAATGGCATCCAAGCAGATTTTCAGGTTGTGTCAGTTGCCAACAACAGAAGTGGGGTAACCACGGTGGCGTTGATGCGGCCGGACTTACGGCTAATACAAGTTTCTGTTGTATTAGCCATTGCAAGCTGCTTGATGGCATCACGCAGAAAAATATTATGGCCTTGTTTTGTGCTTTGCGACACTGGTTATGTGAATTCACACAATTCACCGTATCATTTCTGAGGGTGGCCACAAGTTTTGAAATCTCTCCATAGCAGACTAATTTCATCCTTTCTACTGAAATCACACAGTCTGACTGACTCACTAAGAAGTGTCGATACATTGTAGTACAGCGAGTCCATGAAAATCTACATTTGCAAAACAACCTCGCAATTCCAATGCCATGGAAGCTCCTCCTGCAAGCAAAGCTCTTCGATTCGCACACATTTTCAAAACAAAAGATTGTGATTCTATGACATATAAATCAATAAAAAAAAATACGGGAAGTTGAAAAAGGTTCAACGTTTTGGTCTTCTTTTGGGGGGGGGGGGTAGGGTGGTTGAGAATAAGTTTGTCATCACTGAGACAAAAGTTATTCCAAAAAAAAAAAAAGATAGAACAAGATTTGATTTTAAAAAAAGGGGGTAATACAAATAAAATGGAATAAAAATTGGTTTTAAAAATCAAAGTTTGACTATATCAGCAGTAAAGATGTATTTGTGTATTGTTTTTATCGTAATTTGTTAGTAGGTAAAAAAAAATAAGTTTCCAAAACAAAAGGTTGGTTCTTATTTTATTTTCTGGGGGTGGGGGAATGGGGTTGAGAAAAAATTTGTCATCACTGAGACAAACTTTAGGAAAAAGTTATTTTAGGGTTTGTTGTTTTTATTTAAAAAAAAAAAAAAAGTTAGAACAATATTTTATTAAAAAAAAAAAAGTAATACTAATAAAACATAATAAAACTTTGTTTTTAAAATAATAAAAGTTTGACTATATCAGCGGTAAAAATGTGTTTGTGTAAGGAAAAAAAAATTAAAGACATAGCTGTAGAAAAAAAACTAAAAGGGGGGGGGGAATAAAGACATATTGTAGAAAGAAAAAATCGCTGGTGGGCAACCCAGTAACATTACATTTGATTGTTTTTGCATAGCAACAATGCCATCAAGCGGCATGCATGTCTAATAAACAAGTACCCTTTTGTTTATATGGATTAACAGCTTGCATGTATTTCTATTCCTTCCAATTTTAACTTTATTTCAATTAAATAAATAATCCCAACACATAATAAAGTTTCATTGTATGTATGTAAAAATAAATTACACTAACAAAAAAAAACAACAACTAAATAATGTTTACTGAACTATTTCAAATTTTTATTTTTTTTAGCTTTTAAATATTACCAAATGCCAATACCACTCACAAATGACTATGACTATTTCAACTACAGAAAAAGATAGAAAGACAAAAAATAATAATACATGAGAGCTGAGTTTTGTAATGTACTGTGCGAAGCAGTCTATGAACTATAAACATATCCATATATTGTAATGCTATGGAGAAATACAGGATTGCACCTGGGGTGATGGTTACCAGTATGTGAGCATCAACTGCTCTTATTGGTTAGCCATTTGTAACTCTGCAGAAAATTGGGGGTTAAACCATGAGGGATCTGAGTAATTGTATTTTTATCCTCAAGTTAAAAAAAAAAAAAAGACAAAATTTAATCTCAAAAGTGATGAGCATAATAGATCACTCTGAGAGATCAGCATATCTAACTATAAGTTCACCAGCAATTCCCAAAAGTAATAATCATTCATCATTATGAATAATCTACCAAAATAAATCAATTAATAGTCCATCTTGTGGCTATATTAGAACAAAAAAAAAAATCAACAATCTGATGACTGGATTGGAAGAGGGTCTTCTGTAGATCAGGTTAATTATTGAGCCTTTGCTGACTTGGGCAATTATTTAAACCATAGTTTGGATGCACAAGAATACAAACCAAAAAAAAAAAAATAATGCTGGAATATTAAAAATATGCTGATCATCATCAATGCTCTGGCTACTTAGTAACCATTAATGTACTGGCCAACTATAAACTTACTTTCTAAAAGAGACCAAACTAAATAAAATGTACTGCATGGACTTAAAGAATATCCTCTTCACGCCAACCCAGGAATCACCATATCATTATCATCTGAATTCCCATACACTAAATATAAACCCCTCTCCCATATAGCTGTTATGCACAAATCTAGCCCAGGAAGCAAGAACTCTATAATTTATTACTGTGAGCAAGAGGAAAATAAATAAATAAATTAGCTTATTATAAATAATCTTAAGCAATTCATGGGCTTCCCCTACTTCAAAATAACTAGTTTTATTGGGATCATCAAGAGAAAAAAAACTAAATCCTAGAATATAAGCTGTCATGATATAAGGCCACACACACAACACTTCATGAAACAGAAACTGGATAGAATAAAAGTAATTAAGATTAGAAAGAATATTTTTTAAAACAATTATTTAATATCTGATTAATAACAATAAAAAAAAACAAACAATAATGACATGATAGTATGAGATTTCAAACAACCATTCCATAAAAAAAAAAATACATTTTTACAAAAATTACATTAACCAATCAATTAATTTTTATTCATGGATTAATTTTTAATTCATTAGGTTATTTCTTTAAAACATGTAAAAAAAACAACAACAAAGATAGCAATCGTTGATTGTACCCAGAAGGCAAATTGAGAGAGAAAAAAAACAACAATGTAGATTTATAGCAGATTTACCATTTAATCTCAAAAGTTTTTCTTCATTAAAAATAATGTTTACATGCTTATAAAAGACAGAAAAAAATATGTTTAACACATCATCAACAGTCTGGGACCATTTGTATATTGATTATCTTCTGATAAATAATAGTAAACTGATGTAGCTTTACCATTCACCTATCAGCATTGATGCAATTTGAATCTATTATTCATCTTTTGCTTAGCTACTATTGATTCGGTGGATCTGATACATTAATTAACTTCCACGTTTCATTATATAAGAATTTTGATGCAATGATAAAGTCTCTGTTTTTTACTTTCCTAATAGTGTTCATGAAAAGACTGACTGGTTCAGGGACAGGCACTGTGAACAATAGCCTACATCTAACATTCCATATAGCATGTACAATAAAGATGGAAAGTCTAATAAGAGGAAACTGTTTAGTTTGTAAGGCTTCCCTTACAGACATGATTTTATAGTAATTCACCTTTAAGTTTTGGTATATGGCTAAATTTATTTTACTGAGTCCAGGGCATGAGTAAATTATATGGTTGAATGACTCTTCTTGCCTTTTACATATTTGACAGAAAGGGTCTATCTTATTGTAAAATCTTTTGAAATGAAGGAATTTATTTGTGGGCATGGCTTCTAATTTATTTTAATAATGAGATTAAGGTACTTAGGCTCAAGAGTGAGAAATTTAAAAATTGTTGTTAATTTGTAGTTGGTGAGGCCAAGATTTGGAGTAATTGTGGGATATTTCAGATTAATTATATGTACACCTCCCAGATGGTAATTTTTGATTTTTGTAATTTTTGATCTATAAGTAAAAATTGACTGGGTTTTACAAAAAAAAAAAATATGTCTAATAATTTGAATATGTTAACTTAGTGAAGTATTTACTGTTATCAATATTTAAACCGCACACACAAACAAAAACTTATTACATTTATGAAACAAAAAAAAGTTCTATCAATAAAAAAATGTGTGCAGATATAATAAAAATTACCTCTAGCCAAGGCTCTAGTGTTGATTGAGTCATTTTCAGTTTTCTATTCAACTGAGCTTCTCCTTGAAGACCTTAGACATTGCATGGTTAAGGCATCCATTTCCCAATCTGTAGCAATTCCAAGTAATTGAAAAATAGCAATATTTATCCATTTACTTACCCTCTTAAATTTCCAAGTGAGACACAGGTAGTGAGAAACTCATTGCTCTTGGTTGAAGACAAGATTTCAGATTACTTTAGGGGGGGGGGGTAATACTTTCCCTACATTTTCTTCCAATGAAAGGTTACATGAAGGAAGGTGATGTTGAGCTTTTAGGTGAACTTAGTACATGGTTTTTATTATACAAACCATCTTTGGTGCTAAACTCATAGTATGCTAAAAGCTTGATACAAAAAGCTTCTATTTTATTCAATTGCTTGATAGCAGCTGGATTAAGCTAAGTTAGGAATAATTTCTTCTACTATCTTTTTCAGCAGCAGAATTAAGATTTGACTGCTCTCTTCAACAGTTAAGTTAGCAATAATTTCTACTATTTTTTTCAGCAGCAGAATTAATATTTGATGATCTTTTCAACTGTTAAGGTAACTATAAACCTCCAGACACTTGGGTATAGTCACTAATTCACACCCCCATGTATTTTTTTAGAACAATCCTGCCCACAAGCCAATTACAATCTGGCTTTTACATAATAATTTTCATGACAACCAATTAGATAAAATTTTATAACTATAATTATTCAGTCAATTATCCCCTTAATCATAGATTAAAAATAAGTTGGAAATTAAATTAACAACATAAAATTCTTGACCTTTCTTTATAATTAAAAACTAAATCTTCTTGCAAAAAACAACAAAATAATCTGTTAATTGTACTGATTTGATTTTTCTTTTTCATTAAATAGAGATAAAAAAATAAAACCAACTCTGATTAATTAAAAATAAAAAATTACAAAGTTATTAAAATCTTATTTTGTTCTTCCCATTCTTTTATTTATTTTTTTTATATTTATTTTAAGAACACACTTGAAAATATTTAATGTTTGCGAATTTTCATACTATCATATGGGGATTTTACAATGATTGATTAAATAATGACTCCTTAAAAAAACAGGTCTAAGAAAATTTAAATATTATTTCCCACCATTAATAAAATAATTTTTTTTTTAAACCTGAGAACATGCTGCCAACTATCTGTTTATTTTTCTAGTACAGCTATATAACTAACTGGTTACAATATATATATTGTAACCATATATTTAACCCTGTGGATTAGATACATGTTGTAATGCTTTAATTTTTATTATAGATTATAATAAACAAATTTTCCTTATTAGTATTATTATAATAAAGTCTTAAGCTTAATGTTTCAATATTATGTATTAAAATAATTTAGCCTATTTAACTCTTAACCATTTCCTTGTTCAAAATGCATATTGATCGAATAAATTAAAGTTCTAAACTTTTGATTGGTTAATTATAGAATCAGCAGTAAAAATATATGTCTTTTAATATTATATTCATTTTAGTTTATTTGGTAAAAATCAAATTAATAATTTGTCAGATTATTAAAGCAAATGAAAGTTTTTTCAAAATAAATTTCTATTTATAATTGATAAAGTAAAACAAATAATTCATAATCTATTACAAAATGTAGTCTAAGATATTGACTTCTTTTCAATTTCTTTCCTGTAAAAATAAATAATTTTTACTAAAATTTGAACGATTCTTCTAAAATAATTATATTTTCATACATATTTTATGAAAATTATAATAAATATGTAAAAAGATATGATAAAATATACATTTCGTTTTGAAAATCAAAACAAAAAACCTACAACAGTTAAAATTGTTGACAAGCGAAACCTTTTGTTGAAAATGAAAAACAATGAATCAGTGCCTTGGAAAGCCCACCTTCTCTCATTGTTATACTTTTAAATTTAAATATTATTGATTTTTTTAATTCTAAAATAATTCTAAAGATGGCAGCATCATACGGTATGTTTTTCTCTTTAAAATGACAGTAAATTTGCTATGATAATGTAAAAATTAGCAGTTTTAGAGTGAATTAAAGCCACCAATGACAATTTTTATTGAGTTCTGGTGTATCGTTAATTATTTAAAAATGCCACATATTATTTAATATTTGCTTTAAATACTAAAATTAATAGTTTGAATCTTTAAAACTTGCTATGTTTCAAGTAAATGCAATGAATAAAGTTATTTTATGCTGCATAAAAATGATTATTTAACTGTTAAAATCTTTATTTTTTTAAATAAATAATTTTAAAATAATGATTTATTAAATGTTAGTTTATGTAAATGTTTAAAGTTAGGATTTAAAGATACTAAGTTTAATTATAAATAATTGAAAGAGGTTTTGATTTAACTAAGTTTCTACTTGAATAAATATTAGTAACTAATTTAGCTTCATTTGTTTTAAAATCTTGGTTATATTTCATGTACATGTTTATATGTATGAATATTTGGAACATGTATGTAAAAAATTGGAAAGTTAAAAATATTATTAAGTTATATTTTAATAATAAAAAAAAGGTACATGCAATATTATAAGCTTTTATATAATGCATTTTGAATAAAGATGTAATATATATATAAAAAGAAATATATAAGTAAATAAGTTTAAATTGATAAAATAAATCATTTATATAATCATTACATTAAATTGATAAAGTTCATTTGTATTTTATTTTCAATCCAAATGTCACATGCTAAGACTGTCTAGAATGAATTAAAAGTTCAAGGTTTGATCAATTAAATAATTGAAAAATAAACTAGTAATTTACATATTATAAAAGATTTGGGAGTGGACTTGTTTAGCAATAACACATTACATAAAATGCAGTAAAAATCTTGATGTGCATGTATGTATAAAAGAAACGCATACACTATTATAAAATATCTTATTTTTTTTCACTTCACTATATTTTTAAATTGATTGGTTTTAACTTATAATTATTTTTTGAATCAGTTTAACGGTGTTAAATTTTGTTTCCATGGCTGAATAGAAAGTAAGAAATTATTCATTACAGTACTACCTATATGTTCAAGTGACTTATCAAATAGTAATCTTAATAATTTTTGAAGTAAGTCAATGGAAAAACAGAGTGCGTATAAAGAGTATGTTTTGTTTTTATACTAAAGCATTAGCTAAATTCAAACTCTAGCTATAACAATTACCGTCAACAATTTAAATAATCCTCTAATTCATTAGTAACACTAGTTTTAACTACTAATGCAGTATTTATTCTCTTAATTTCCTTTAAAGATACTTTTGAAGTTATTGTCATTTGTGTCAAATTAAAAATATAGCAAGGATAAACTATCATAAAAGTAATAAATGTACTAAAAATAGAAGGAATTGTAATGATTTGGAATCATATTATAAAAGTATAATGGAAAAAAGTCATAAGAAAAGACTTTTTCTATGACAGTTGAAATGATATAATTATCTGTTTCCTGCTTCATCTGTCTATTAATTTGAAATATTTTTCTACATTGCTTATTCGTTTTAAAACTATATTGCTTTAAATTAAAAAAATGACTTAATGCCATAATAAATATTATTAAAATATGTCAATTATTTTATATAGTGCGATGTTTTTTTTTTTTTATAAACAATATTTAAACAGCATTAAACTGTTGCACGTGCACTTTAGATTTTAAATATAAAATGAATGAATACTAACACTTCAACCACATGATAAAGTCTTTGGAAAAGATAGAATGGCCATCTATCTTTTCGAACCCAAACGCTTTTGTATGGGTGAATCTTAAGTGTTTGAAAGTGAAAGCATGAAGTTATTAAATAATCACTTTAAATTACTTTTACATGCTTGAATGAATGACGCTGGTGAAATTTATTAGAATTTACGATATGTCATTCTTATTTGAAATTAAATGTATGTAAATAAGTCAATTATTTTATATAGCGCGATGTTTTTTTTTTATAAACAATAATATTTAAACAGCATTAAACTGTTGCACATGCGTTTTAGATTTAAAATATAAAATGAATGAATACTAACACTTCAACCACAAAATAAAGTCTTTGGAAAAGATAGAATGGCCATCTATCTTTTCGAACCCAAACGCTTTTGTATGGGCGAATCTTAAGTGTTTGAAAGTGAAAGCGTGAAGTTATTAAATAATCACTTTAAATTACTTTTACATGCTTGAATGAATGACGCTGGTGAAATTTATTAGAATTTACGATATGTCATTCTTATTTGAAATTAAATGTATGTAAATAAGTCAATTATTTTATATAGCGCGCGATGTTTTTTTTTATAAACAATAATATTTAAACAGCATTAAACTGTTGCACATGCGCTTTAGATTTAAAATATAAAATGAATGAATACTAAGCGCATGTGCAACAGTTTAATGCTGTTTAAATATTATTGATTATCAAAATATGTAAACTTATAATGTGGAACTTTAAAAAACTTTTATTAATTAACATTCTCTTTCTGCTCATTTCTCCTCCAATTTGTATTACAATTAAGAATGCTGTGATAAAGGAATAGAATATTATTTAAAGTATCTACTGTCAGTCTTATCAATTTTGAATTTTTTAAATTTAATTGTAAACATTTTCTCAAAAAAATCTCTTATAAATCTTTATATATACTGTCTCTGCCTTAATGAAAGACTATATATTGCTGTATCATTTTAGGAAGATAACAAAAAAGATGAGATAATTTTCCTTCTAAGGGAAAAAGAACTTTAAATCTCTAATCTGACAAAGGATATATTTATCATATATATATATTTTAGTATATTTAAAATTATTTGTAGTTATAGTTATGTATTATATTATTATTTATAATGGTAGTGTACAAGAAACAAAATTGGTTAAGATATTTGGGAAAAGGTTTATTCCATGAATTAATTTTTACTATTATTCTAAATTATTGTTTAAGCTTAAATAAAGGATTGTACCCAAGGTATAACAGCTTTTTTATATATTTGATATAAGTATTTATAAACGAAAGTATTATGAATGTGTGTGAGAATTTTACATAGCTTATAAATTCAATGTTGTCATCATGTTGCAATGAGTTTTGTCGATGTACACATATTATACAGAATGGACACATTGTATGCCTTCAGTATGGGCGTGCAAGTTATAATTTTTATTTATTATTATCAGCTCCATGTCTTATACTATGAATGGTATTCCTTTAGGCAATTTTAAGTGGATATTATTATTATATGCATTTAGCCCCTCCATGAGAGAGTACAGCTTGTTTTTTTATTGGCACTATCTGCATATAAGTTATGGGTGCCCATTCTTATTTTATTGTTCATATTTTTATTATCCACTTTGCCATAGAATTTCAATGTTAAAGTGTATTTTAGTATATTGCTAATATCTAAAGGCATGTCTATCTTACAAGTCATTATTAGTTTTGCTATAATTTTGAATTTAAAGTATATTGTAAGTGTATTATTTATTTTGCATATTTGTTACTATTTTTTTAAAAACTATAAAGTGTCTCCACATTGATTTTTCAACCAGTTTTGCTCATGAAGAACATATATCTTATTAGTGGCCTAGATATAGGTATATAGATGTATTATTGTTACTATATGGGTATAATGTTTGAAATAAAGACCATATTAAATAGATGGGAGAACTTTTGGAAATAATAGTTACTTATGTTATAAATTTTTAGGAATGTTTTACGAAAGGCACATTCATGTGTAAAATTTATTAATATTTGCGAGTATAATATATTAAATTATTTTTTAAAAAATGCTTATTGTAAATAAATATTTTTTGGTATTAATTAAACATTTCTACTTCATTGCTATTATGACATTATTGCATTCCCCATTTGTTACTCAGAAAATCTACTTTAATAAAAATTTTATTCTTAGTTATTTTATAAAAGTATACTTCAATGGTCATATAAAATTTATTTATCTGCTTTACTTATTACTCATTTTTACCTGCATATTAAAAATTTATTTTCAAGTTTATTCATTCATTTTGCTTTTTATCTGCATGTATCAGAAGATAAATACATTATTATTTATTTCAAATGTATCTGTTATGTAGTTGTAACATAAAGTATACCCTTCACTGCTTGCTACATTATTCCATGATATTCCTTAGTAAAAGTTGCATCAGAAGATATATTTGTGTATTTATAATTGGTAGAGATGAAATAGTTATACTTGAATAACTTTTAAGTAGTTAGAAACGTTTCAATTTGCTAGTCATATATTATTTAAGTATTTGAATACTATATTATTGTGTAGTTTTATTTCTGCTTCCTTAAAATACTAATGTTGAGGATAATACTAAAAGAATATAAAATGTTTAATGTATAGATGAATAACAGTTATCACATTTTAAAAGTTTGAAGTATATTACTGTTAGCATTTTTCTTGTGCCAAGTGTATTTTGAATTTGAACCCTGAAATGAAACATTTGAGAATCTAAGATGAGATTTTAAAATTGTAAAAGAACCTATGTTTTAAATAAAGTAAAAATAAAACCTGAGATAAAATTTAATATAAGAACTTTGTATTTTAGTAATTAATTATTATATCAACTATAAGAGGACTCGTACTTTGGTGTTTCAAGAATCCATAGCTATTATAGTACCTGTTTGTGTAACCTTTGATTCCAGTATTTGTGCCGGGGCAGCATTCTAGTTCGTCTCATGGTTACATAGTTGGTTTTTGGCTTGCCCAATATGTTAGCTAACAATCAGTTATAAGGTAATGATCAATGGTATGGTTATATAGTTTGGTTTTTAATGCCAAACATTGGACTATCGATTAATTATAAGAAGTCGACTGTTTGCTAGCTTACAAGTGAATTTTGGCATCCCAACAATAAGGGCTCAATGACATTATAGTTATAGTTGAATTTTCATTTTTAAATTGTTAGTTAAAAGAAAATTAGATAGTTTTCCAGTATAATTATGAATTATTCATTATGATTAAAGTATTGTAGTCAATTTAACTCCTTAATAAAACCATCTTTGTTTATAAGTATTCAAGCTTAAAAAAAATTTATTGTTTAGATTTTCAAATATGTTTATTGCAGGTGTGAATATTATAGTTGTTTTAATTAAACATTACATTGCATTATATTCATCTGACCTGTATTCTATAATAAATATTTACAATAGGTTATTAGTTATTCATTATTTATGCTCTATGCAATTTTAAATAAAACAATTACTTATGGATTTTCTAGTAATAATGGTAACTTTGTTTTATTGCTGTATTGTTAATTGTTTAGTAAATTATAATTTAAAAATTTTGAAAGATACTGATGCTATGTTTTAACCAGGGGTTTGAAAAATCATTATAAGTGTATAGAATAGTTATCTAAATTGTTTGAGATCTAAAAGTTAATAAAGTGTAGCATTACTAAAGTAAAATGTTATTTGATAAGTGTTTGCAGCATGTTCTGGAGTATATAGTGGTACTTGGATAACTTATGCATATGACAATTAGTGCTAATCAGTTTAAAATATTTTTTTTCTACAAGAGTTTAATAGTATTTTATTTATTACTAATACTGGAAGAAAGTGAAGAATTCAAAGATTTAGGTGAGGTCCAAAATGTAACTCCTCTTAATGCATGGGATCACATCACAGTATTAGTATTAAAGAGGTTAGAAAAGATGATAGCAGAAATGAATAAAAAAAATGATAGTCAAAGAATAGAAATGGCAGAAAAATTTGATAATCAGAGTATAAAAATTGATAATCAATTTGAACTATTAATGGAAATGGCAGAAAAATTTGATAGTCAATCAATGGAAATGAAAGAGATGAGAATAGAATTAAATGAAAGAATAAATGATCAATTAAAAAATTGAAGAAAATAAATTGGTTGAGATTCAAGACAGGATTAGAACAGCATTAGTTGAATTGAGAAATTTACAAGAAGATAGATTTATAGAGATGGAAATGAAAATAGAAAAGTCTCGAAAAGAAATTGTTAAAGATTTTCATGTAAAATTTGATTTATTAGAATCTAATTGCAAAATGGCAAAGGAGAATGCAGACCCAAGGTTGGAGAAATTCAAAACCAGTTATAAAACAGAATCTGAAAACAGATTAGAAAAATTAGAAAGTGAAATGATAAGGCCTAACAGTAAGCTTATGTAGTAGATTGAAGTAATAAATGGGGAATTAAAAATAATTGAAGTACAAGCTATCCAATGTGTAGATGGTTTCAAGACAGAGTTAGAGTCTAAAATTAAAAACATAAATGAACAAATAGTTATTGAAAGGTTAGTGAAGTCACAATATAATGCAGATTTTGAAATCATTAGGACAAAATTCATAGAAATAGTCAATGAAACCAAATCAGAAATTAAGGAATCCAAAAATGTTAATGTTAGAGGGTGTGTGTGGATATTATAAGAACGCAGAAGAAAATAAGAGATGTTAAAAAAATATCAAGAATTACCAGAGTAGATTAAGGACAAAAGGTTAGATCTTTTAGAAGAGATAAATGAATTCAAAGGTGAACAGAAAAATGTAATACAGAATGTTATTGAGAAGATGCAAATAGAAGAGGGAATTAAACAGGCCAACAAAAAGTTAAAGATCCTTTGTATATAGATTATAGTGTTAGAAATGCCATGATGATCAAGCTGCAATAAAGACAGTACTGGATGAGGATATGATCTATTTATAAGTGGAATTGCCATTATAAGATTAACTGCAAAATGAAAATAGGATCTGTCAAGTATTTATTTAATCAGTCTAGTGTTTAGGAAATGTTATTAAATGCTAAGATTAAGTACAAAATGAAAATGGTCTCTGACAAGTATTCCCTAATAATCAGAAGATTCAATCTGAAGGGAATTAATCTGTCGAGGTACATTCAATGCATGCAGTCTAAAACTAGTCCCATCAGTGGACTCCATATGAAAATTTTGCTTCTTATATCAATACTTATAATATTATTAGATAAAACAAGAATTGGCTGATAAAAATAAAGGTAAATAGTTAATGATAAGATCTGAATTATCATTTGATCAGTCAATGATTTTTTGTATATTGTATACTGTATTTGTTGAGTAATAAGTTTTTTTAAAAATTTTTTTGATTGAAGAAAGGGGTAAGCAGTAACCATATATTTAAGCCCCTAAGAGTTAAATATAAATTATAATAATTTAAAAAAAATTTCCTTAAATAAAACTAAGCTTCTCAGTTAACTTTCTTCTAATTAAGTTATATAGGTATTAGTTAAACGTCCCAATTGTCAATAAAACAGTTTATTAAATATCAAAAAATATTAAGTTTGTTGGTAGATGAATAGAATTTCAATTTAAGTCTGAACTGAAGTAGCTGTATTAAATGAACTTCTATAAATGTTGGCCAGTTCATCATCATCATCAACCATTATCAATCCACTGCAGGATGAAGGTATCTCCAAGTTTAATTCATCTTCTCCGATCTTTAGCTTCTCTTCTCCACATCACCCCTGCACACTTTCTTATTTCATCCATCCATCTCACATGTGGTCTCTTTCTGGGTCTTTTACAATCTCTTGGAATCCAGTTTAAGATTTCAACTGTCCATCCATTATCATCTCTTCCAGCAACATGTCCAGCCCAACTCCACTTCAATATTTTAATTTTTTCAATGAGGTCAGTAACACCTGTTTGTTCTCTTACCCATACATTGCGTTTTCGATCTCTTCTTGTTACTCCCAACATGCATCTCTCCATACTTCTTTTGAGTGGTCTGGAGTCTCTGTATTGCTCTTCTATTAAGTGTTCAAGTCTCAGATCCATAAGTAAGAACTGGTAAAACACATTTGTTAAAAACCTTCCATTTCAAACACATAGGCTTATTTCCTTTTAGTATCAAGTTATTTCTACCAAAAGCACTCCAACCAAGTTTAATTCTATGATTAATTTCATCCATTATGTTTCCATCTGTATTAATAATCTGACCAAGGTATTTGTAACTGTTAACTTCTTCTAATTCATCATAATCAATCTTTATTTTCATATTTTGAGAAAATCTATTAAACATTACTTTAGTCTTTTTAACATTTATCTTTAGTCCTACTTTCAGCTGATAACTCCTGCAATATTTCCTGGAGCGCTGAAGCATTATTTGCAAAAACAACTATATCATCTGCAAACTCTAAATGACTTAAATAATCTCCACTTACTTTCACTCTTTTAGTTTCCCGTCACCTTGTCTAACACCTTTCTCAATGTTGACTTTCCCAGTATCATTATGTAATCTAATTGTTGCTGATGCATTTTTATAAATATTCTTTAAAATATGACAATATCCTGGATCTATACCTTGATGATCCAATCCTTTAATCACTGAAGAAATGCTTATAGAATCAAATGCCTTTTCATAATCTACAAATCCAAAACATAATGGCAACTCATATTCATTTGTCCTTTCTATAACTTTTCTCAATACCTGGATATGATCTACTGTACTAAAACCACTTTTAAATCCAGCTTGTTCCCTTGGTTGATGGAAATCCAATGTTCTTTGTAGACAAATTTTATAATTATCTTGGTAAAAATTTTGTGTAAAACTGATAAAAGGCTGATAGGTCTGTAATTTCTAATATCTTCTTTATCACCTTTTTTAAATATTAATATTATTACTGCATTCTTTCAATCATCTGGTACATCTTTATCATTTAGACATTTGGAATATAACTTTGCTAAATTTTTTTCTATTTCTTCAGCTGCTTCTTTTAATATATCAATTATAATTCCATCATTATCTGGAGCCTTTCCTTTCTTCATACATTTAATTGCATGTTTCACTTCTTCATTTAAAATTCTGGGCAATACAGAAGATGTAATAGAAATAAGAGGTACTTGTTCTTTATTACTATATAATTCTTGATAAAAATCTTCTACCAATTTCATGATGTCATCTCTCTTTTTAGTAACAATTCCCTCTTTTTTTCTTATTGCAGATATAAATTTCCTACCAATACCAATATGTTGTTTTACATTCTTAAGACTTTTATTTTCTTCTACAGCTTTCCTTGCTAGTTCACAGTTATACTTTCTTATATCATTTTCAACTCTTTTCCGCACCATTTTACAAAATTCGAGATATTCAATTCTTTTTAATGCATCATTTTTGTATATCTTCATATTCCTTCTTTTCTTCATAAATCCTCTAGTCTCAGTAGAAATTTTATTGGTCAATTGCTGCTTTTTTCTACCAGCTATCTTTGTTGCAGTTTTTAAAAGTGTATCAGTTATTTTCATATTAATTTCATTCAAATCTGAATCATGTTCAAAATCTACTAATACTTGAAACCAATTTGTAAGTTCTAATTTAAATTCATTAGAATGTTTCTGAAGATTAGAAATATCAACTGAAAAAATTGTTTTTCCTAATAATTTTTGTCCCTCTAGTTTTGCATTAACACATATCTTACATCTTACTAATCGATGATCACTTCCTGTGTTAAATTTATTAAAAACATTACAATCTTGAAATATCTATTTTCTGTTAATCAAAATATAATCCAATTCTGCTGTACCTTCATTGGGATGCTTCCATGTCCATTTCCTTTTAACATTTTTCTCAAAAAAAGAATTCATAATATAAAGTTTTTCTTTTTCAGCAAACTCCACTAATCTATGTCCTCTCTCATTTCTATTACCATAACCAAAATTACCTACAGCACTTTCATCTTTCATTTGTTTACCAATTCTAGCATTAAAGTCTCTCATAACAATTTTAAAATGTTTACTCTGATCGAAAACCTTTTGTACATCTATATAAAAATCTTCTACTACTTCATCACTATGAACACTTGTTGGGGCATAAACCTGAATTATCTGCATTTGGTATCTGCTATTAAGTTGTATAACTAATCTTGCCACTCCGTCTGATACACCATCAATCTCCACAATGTTGTTCTTCCACTTTTTATTTATAATAAGGGTGCTAAGAATCCCCTACCCAGGCTGCCATTTGATGATGACTTTTTACTTAGGTACTTATAACTGCAGATCACTTTCAAGTGAAAGAAGATTGCAAGAATTAGAAGATAAACTGTCTTATATTAAATGGGACATTATTGGACTTTGAGAAATTAGAAAAAAGGGTGAAGAGACAATTGATTTAAAAAGTGGACATGTACTCTATTACAAAGGCACACATATTGAAAATACAAGTGGAGTAGGATTTATCAGTTATGGTTTATTAAACAAGTTAAAGTTTTATTTTAGTTTATTTAGAAGTAAAGTGCCTTTAAAATAATAGATAATAAATTGTTAATTATTTAGGTAATATGTGAGTGAAAATAGTTTTGGATTTGATAAATTTGTTAGTTAGTTTAATTTTATTTAATCTATTTAAAAGTAGGTTATTATTTACTGAACTACATGTGGGTATATTATGTTTAAGTGTATGCATGTAAAGTAAGACTGAGAATTAATAAAAGAATTTAAAAAAATGAAAATAATACTTTATAACAGTAATGAATAATAATTATAAAGAACTCTCAAATAAAATAAAGGTAATAAATGTTTTAAATAAAAAGGTATTTAATTAGTTAAGAGTGTGTTTTAGAATAAATATATTAAGTTAAATAATTTTTTTTCTTAAAGATAATTATGTAACTGTCTAAACAAACATATGATTAACCAGTTTCGTTAATTAGAAGAGCCAATGTTAAATTAATTAAAAAGATTAGCTTTATACTAGTGTTGAATATCCCATCTCTAAAACTTCAAATACTGATTGGACAATGGCATGTCACATGGGGATAATGCAATAAAAAAATAGACACACATGCATTAATGTATAAAAGAAGTTTTTAAAAAAAAGTGTGATTGAAATTATAAAAAAGGTGATATTAAAAATTAAAAGAAGAAAAGAAAATTAATTAGTTTCTACTTTTTTTTTTTTTTTATATTTCAAGTTAAGTCATCTGAATGAAGAGGTGAAAAGCTAATAGTTATCCTTATGTTACTCTTCCTACAGTATTTGTTAAGCTATGTATTTAATGATAGTTACAAAAGAATGCTAATTTCACATTATTTAAAAGAAATGATAAAAATGTTGGAACTGAAAAAATAGAACATCAGGAGATGAGTATGCATTTTGCCTTACCATAAAATTATTAGTTGATTTGAACTTTCGGTTATTATTTATTAATTCTAATATCTAACGTATGTATTCAAAACTGACATTAGTTATAACAAGCAATTAATTTATTATGACTTCACTGATTCTAACTTTTAAAACCATTAAGTTATATGAAGTATTATTAATAAAAAGATTGTTGTAGTTTCTCTTGTTAGAAACAAAAGCTGAAGCTATGTATTCTTTTTTTTTTTAAAAAAAAAAAAAAAAAAAACGTATAAGATGAATTAATTTCAACTATCAACCTATTTTTAAAATGAGACAAAATGTGATAACTACAAAATGCTTTTTATAAATTTAATGGAGGAAAAAGTTAGTAAAATTGACCCTTTTAAAACCTTTAAAAAGACTTTATTGATATTTTTTATCTTTTAGACAATGTCAATAAAAGATATCATCATCTAAATATCCAGAAATAATCTACTTGTTGGTTTATTTTTGCCACTCAACTGAAGAAAAAGTAGTTCAAATTCATTTTATGCTTAAAGATTAATTAAATAATAAAAAACTTATGATGGAATTATTTCGCTATTCATTAATCTGTTCCAGGCAATCCAAGACATTGTTTTAATGAACTGAATTATAGCTGCAGAAAATATTTAAAGAATTTCCTAACTTAAACTCTTACTTGTGTATGTTTTTTTAAATCCCTATAATGAAAGACTCAGTATATTCCAGCTAAGAAAAAAACAAAAGACACTTCTTGCTAAAGGGATTAATTCTCATTATGGAAAAAAATTTAATCCTTTCAGTTAACTTAATGGGTAAAAGACTCTAGCATATATAAATACATTTTATAAATTTAAAATTCGTTTTTGGTATTAGGGAATTGCAATTTTATATTGTATAATTATTTCTTTTTAATATTTTATATGGCATTACAGGGATATTTATGATAGTGTTTGCTACACAAGGATTTGGTAAGAGAAAATATAAGTAAAAGGTCTTTTTTTTATTTTAAAAAAATTTATATCCAGGTAAATATTTTACTTTAATAATCATTAAGAGTTCTTTGGGTTAATATTTGATATGATATATTAAATTGTTGTACTGGGTAAGACATCCTTTATATTTGATGTATGTATGAACATTTAGTGTCTGAAAATCTATGAAATTTAAATAGTATATGAATTATATTATATTATGTCCAACCAAATTCTGAACTTAAAATTTGAGGCTGATGCAAATTTCATCTTGAGACTAAACAGAGAGAAATTCATCACCACAATACTTAGGAGTCACAAGATAAATACATGACCAGAGTAGAGTATTACCACATATACCCATCTGCCACTACACCCCCCAGAATGTTTGGAGATGCCAAAGTTCACAAAGAAGGAACACCTCTTCGACTCATGCTAGACTTTGGTGGAGCACACTACCAAGAAACTGCAAAACTATTTAACCAGTGGTTGGTTGACACTATAGGGTTTGGAGACTATGCTATAGTATCATTATTTGAGTTTGTGGACAAAATTCGAGATATACAAATAGACTGAGTGTGAAATAGCAGCTTTAGTTGTGAAGAGCTATATGGATCAGTGGACAGAGAGCACTCAATTGACATAGTCAAAACAGAATTGATTAATAGGCAATGCCCAGATAATAAACTTAACTTTATAATGGCCTTTTTGAAATGGATGAATGAAAATATTTACACTATTTTTGAAGGAAAATGGTACAAAATGAAGCAAGGATGGCCTATGGGACTGCCTATCAGTGGCATAATGGCCAGCATCTTCTTTAACTACCATGAGAAACAGATAATACCAAACATACAAACAAATAACCACACAATGATATATCTTAGATATGTAGACGATGTATTTATCAAAAGAACACAACAAAACACCCCAAAAAAAGCATGTCCAAACTCATACTTAATACCACATGGGAGAATGATTAACACCATCTAAAATACCTGGATTTAGTCATACAAAAAGAAGATAGACGTTTAATGTACCGCATGATTCATTAAACTTCTAGAAATTAGAGGATACATGCATCAGAGTGCAATAGCACCCAACGCACATAAATACGCTGGACTGAATGCATTTCTACATAGAAATAATTACTTATGCAAATGTGACACAGATAAAAGAGATAACATATTAAAGTACATCAAAGAACTAATATCTGTTGGCTATAAATATAGAAACATAACCAAAAGAATAGCATGGTTCCAAGCGAAGATAAATCAGCAAATTAGAATCAGAGATAATAAACCACGAATAACCATACCATATATACCTAACATTGCCAAATGTTTAGTCAAAACACTATCAAAAGAATTTACTGTTGGCTTCCGCACTTCAGCCAACACCAATAGACTCATAAACAATTTAAAAAACAAACTAGATCCCAAATCAACATCTCAAGTGGTATACCAAATACAATGCCTTCAGGACGGGTGTAGAGCCTCGTATTATGGGGAAAACAAAAACAACCATCACAAACAGAGCATCCCAGCACATATATATGCATAAAAGGGCACTGAATAACAAAGGGACTACATCAGCATTCTTGGAGCATGAAAAGACCACAGGTCATAGATTCGAACCTACCAACCCCAGAATGGTGTGCAGAGAGAGAAATGATCATAGGCATAAAATAAAGGAAGCATACTTCATAACTAAAGACACTCAATCTATAAATAGAAAAGACACCTGTTTCGCCATTTCAAAAAGATGGACAAACTAATCCAAACAAAATAAAATACTAAAACACAGCACCTAACCAATTAGCATAAATTAGAATACTCCCCTCATTACTATCAACTGCATTCAACTATGAATATGAAGCCATGTAGCTTTGAAAGCGCTAAGCATAAATAAATAGTAATAAATATAGCTTCTCTAACAAGCGTATAAGTGCATAATTTTTGGTATTATGTAGTTTTGTTATACCATCATCCTTTATGAGTTCACATACATTAATTAATTATAAGACGTTTTATTATGCATATGAGAATGTGTGCAAGTGCCTATTTATATATTATTGCTATTATTATATTTATCTTGCTTATTTATTTATTAGCATGATACTTGAAGTCAGCTGTTAATTCAGCGATTGGTGTTGATATTCCCTTGATAATGCATATGTTCGGCACCTACGTAAAAGAGAGATTGTGGCTTGTTAATCTTTCAGCACTGCCTTCACATAGATAACAGTTGATTATTCACATATTATTTATTATCCATATTACCTATATTGCAATGTTTAAATGTGTTATTGAATATTTAAGGGTGTTTTTCAAGGCATATTTATTTTACTATTATTTATTAGTTACTGCAATTTAATATTTTAACCAGTTGTGAATTACAATGTGTATCTTATATCTATTTTCTCACATCCCATAGGTACAAATAGTATTGTAATGGAGTACTTATAATTTATGCAGTATATTATTTTGTAATGTACGAACAAATACTTTATCACCCTGGTTTTGAGACTTAGTTAATATCATTAGAAAGTTAATATCATGATAGTGGCCTAATATACACCCGGGTCTCATTTTATGGGGGTTTATTTAATGCAATTTTGAAATTATGCGATTCATGTTTCTTCTTAATATTTTTATATGCGGTTTTCTTTTATGCGATAAAAATTATTAGGTCAGAAGTTGAGCTCTGATAATGCACTATTACTTTAAATATTATAAATTTCGTGCACTCACACATCATATTTAAAGTAATAGCGCATTATCGGAGCTCAACTTCCATCTAATAATTTCAATATTTTCAGCGCTTTATAATAGTACTGTAATAGATTTTATGCAATAAAGAAGTTCAGAATTCACTTAAAATCAGGATTTCCCCATTTTATATACACACATTAAATTTTACAAGATTATAATGTAAATCTGTTCAAATGTTATAGATGCCTATACTATGCATATTGTTGTTTTTGCATTTTAAATCACATTCTATTTTTGCTTTTTAAAAAAAGAGTATGTAATCAATTAATCATTTAGTGTCCGCAAGTAATAAATTTTACAAGATTATAATGTAAATCTGTTCAAACATTATAGATGCCTATACTATGCATATTGTTGTTTTTGCATTTTAAATCACATTCTATTTTTGCTATTTAAAAAAAGAGTACGTAATCAATTAATCATTTAGTGTCCGCAAGTTTATTTTTAAAAGATGAGTAACAGCGTTGGGCACAATTAAATTTGACAATTAAAAATTAAAATCTGATTTTTAATTGTAATTAACAATTTAAAAATTACATAATGTGATCTGAAATTAATGTGATCATGAAACAATGAAATTTGATTTTTAAATGGAATTGAAAAGTAAAAAATGAAAGACAAAAATAAGAATTTAATTTTTGTTAGTTTTAATTAAATTTTGCCCAACAGCAGTGAGTAGATGTCTTTTTATTATCATAAGTCTAAGTTCTTATTTTTATTTTAAACTTTTAGTTTACCCTAATGGAGAGGAAAAAACACTCAAGAAAGTGAATTTCTTTGGAAACAAAAATTTCAATTTTAGATCGCTTAGTGAAATGGGAAGGATCAACAGCGATTGGAAAATGTTTTAGTTTGGGCGAATCCACTATAAGAGCAATTTATTGGGATTTAGATATAAAGACCATAGAGTTGACAAAGATTATGTTGTGAAAATGGGATGGAGCAGAATATGAGAAAACTTAGACTGGGGAATGTAAAATAAAGTAGCTAACAGGTTTCTCTGGGCATAATTGCTGAGAGATTCTTGACTTCGTTTAAGGAGAAGCTACAATACATCACATCACAGGATGAATATGATGTCTGAAATAGCGATAATGATTAAAATACCGTACATGTATGAAAAAAATGTAAATTATGCATAAAAATATGTTGTTTTGAATAAAATTAAATACTGTAGTTAATAAAAAAAGTTTGTCTTCTATCAATTTTTTTCAAATTTGAAATTTTTTATTAGTCATATTTTATTTCCTTATTTTTTTAAAATGTGAATTTTAAAGTAATTTTACATTGTTGCTTTGCTTTTATGCGATTTTTGGAAAATTACAGTACCTATCCCCCATTTTTCAAGGTAAGTCTATTTTTGTGCGCGTTTTCTGAGGAATCTATATGCCGCATAAAACGAGACCCAGGTGTATATATATTTGTTGTTTTATCCTTAATGTAAGATAGTTGGAGAGATGTACTGGATGATAATTGTAAAAACCTAATAAATAATGCAAAAGTTATTATTATAATTTTATAGTAATACTTACAGGGGATATTTATCATAAAATTGTACAAATACTTTATCTTAATTTGTTAAATTAAAATTATCTTTTTTAATATCCATTGTACCAAAATTTTATTTTATTCTATTTAAATAATTTTTATTTTATTTTGGGTTTTTGGGGTTTGGGGGGGGGGGGGGGGGGGGGGAAATTTAGCAGAGATAGCAAATGCCTAACAAGTGAATGTCAAATTTCTTATGAATATGATTAAAGATTAGATTTAGTGCAATTATTAATGCTCTTAACGTTTCTGGGGGGGGGGGGGGGGAAGGGGGGGGGGAAAAAAAGAGGAGGGGGGAAAGGGAAAGGGAGGAGGGGGGGGGGGGGGGGAAAAAAAAAAAAAAAGAAGAAGGGAGAGGGGGAAAAAAAGGAGGAAAAAAAAGAAGAAGGGAAAAAAAAAAAAAAAAAAAAATAGCTATAGTAATAATTTAATATCACACTAGGAATGGGAATAAGGAAGAAATTAATATTACCTATAGGTTTTTTGAAACGTTTTCCTCTGGATAGATGGCTGCTTTCTTTCTCCTATGGAGAGCGTGATGTACCAACCGGTTGGCATTTAGATTTACAGACGAATGTGGTTTCTTGCTGCATTTCAGTCTGGCAGATAGACGTTCAAGCGGTTCAGGTTATTAGATGTTGATTGCGGTTAATTAAAGACCTTCAGGTATTCTAGGAGGATCAGAAACTGGAGTACAATGGTATACTTTGACTTCTGATTAGCAATGCATGGTTTTCTTGGGTTAACAAGATAATTTTATTTGCACAGAGACTGGAGACTGATAATAATAATGACGAGTTTTTTTCAAGCCTATTTATATGTGGCCCTCTTATTGTTCTTATCCTCCCAAATCCGTCTGATTGAATTTTAAATTACTTAAATTTATTAATTAAAATTCCACTGTCTCTTAATTTACATTCCTTCTTAGATTAATCTAACTTTAGATAAGATATAGATTTTTAAATTATTCCCCGTTGTTGTTTATTGGTAGCTATTGCTAATTAATTACTCCCATTCCATCTTTGCTTATCAGTGGAGCAATCTTTGAGTTTGATTTAATCTTTTATATTACAAGCTTTACTTTCTGTTTTTAATTCAAATACCTTTTATACGCACACACACATATTTTCTTTCCTTTTAATGTATTTTAAAATCAACTCTTTCATTTACACACACACACTCCTATTTCTGTACATAATTAAATCAACTTTGACACATATATTTTATTTCTTTTAAATAAACGAAAAGAGAGTTTTTCTTTTAATTTTCATGTACTATGATTTTCAGTTTTACTCTTTATTTAGTTATATCTTTCCCTCCCCTTTTAGTTGCTTTCCTTTTTTTTTATTTTTCTAGACTTATCAAACTTCTATGAATAATGATGCAGGTTTCTTTTCTTCATTCTTCCCTCTGGCAATCTGCGCTACTTTTTTTTTAAACAAAACAAAAATAACTTCTTTTAAATGTTTTAATACTGACTTCAAACTTTTTAATATTTAAAATTTTATTATACATATGTAACGCTTCATTAGTGGTACATTATACATATATATTTAATAATTCAACATTTTCTTTTAAAATTTATTTTTTAGTTGGTAAATTTTTACATGAAATATTTTTTGTAGGTTTTGGGTTTTGTATTAAGTTTTTTTTATAATATTTTTAAAAAATCTTCTTATTTTTGAATTTTAATTGTAAAATTTTTGGGTTTTTTTGAATTAAACCTCCCAAAAAAAAAAAAAAAAAAAATCTTTCAACTTAAAAAATTAAAAAAAAAAAAAAAAAAAAAAAAAAAAAAACAAAACACCAACAACAATACACTACACAACAAAAAAAGAAAAAAAAAAATTCGGATGCAAGAAGGATATTTTTTATATACTCAGTCAGTTAGAAAAAAATTCCAGTGAAGATAGTGAACTGAAGAATGTGTCGCTTATCTAGGGTCTAAAAACAACACAGAAGAAACAATAACAGAGGACACTGAGAATATTTTCATTAATTTGGATGTGAAAAATCTACTGAAGATATGTATTTAATTATGATGCTCACTGACTTTGGCTGGAAATATTTTCTCACATAACAAGGGAAGTCATGTTAAAAATGAGTCCTAAACAAATTAAAGATTTTAATTTAGTGATAAAATTTCCACATAACATATAAAAGGTATTTATGTGGAAATTGGTTAATTTATTCTGTTTTAAAAAATACAGTTTATTGTTTTTGCTGCAAACTATTCAAACTTTACAATTCCGAACATAATAAATTTATTGAGGGACGTAATGACTGGTAACATCTTGCAATATACCTGAATTCTCATGAAAAAAATTTATATTATTTGAACAATTACAAAAAATGGACAGAATTAATTCTATCCATAAAAAATAAAACTTATATTATATTAATCATTTGCAACAAACAGTTTTAGATAATTAAAGAAAACATTGATAAAAAGTTATAAAAAGAATAATTTTTGTAGCACAGTTTTTAGGCAAATAAAATCTAGCTCTTTCTGTAAAAATAAAACTTGAAAATTACCCAATGACAATTTTTTAAAATGCTTTAAGATGCTAAAAAAATTTGATTCTTTTATATTGTAACACACATGATATATGGCTAATGTTCTTGGCTTTAAAAACATGTCCTCCTATTTAGGACATAAAATACAAAACTAAATACTTTATTGCTATAAAATATTAAAAATAACATTATTAACTTCTGTCAACTAAGCAAATATTTTAGATTGTAAACAAATGAAAGATGAAAGTGCTGTAGGTAGTTTTGGTTATGGTAATAGAAACGAGAGAGGACATAGACTTGTGGAGTTTGCAGAAAAGGAAAAACTTTATATTATAAATTCTTTTTTTGAGAAAAATGTTAAACGGAAATGGACATGGAAGCATCCAAATGAAGGTGCAGCAGAATTGGATTATATTTTAACTAACCGAAAATATATATTTTAAGATTGTAATGTTCTCAATAAATTTAACACAGGAAGTGATCACCGATTAGTAAGATGTAAGATACATGTTAATGCAAAACTAGAGAGACAAAAATTATTAAGAAAAACAATATTTGCAGTTGGTATTCCTAATCTTCAGAAACATTCTAATGAATTTAAATTAGAACTTACAAATCGGTTTCAAGTATTATTAGATTTTGAACATGATTCAGATTTGAATGACCTTAATAGGAAAATAAGTGATACACTTTTAAAAACTGCAACAAAGATAGCTGGTAGAAAAAAGCAGCAATTGACCAGTAAAATTTCTACTGAGACTAGAGAATTTATGAAGAAAAGAAGGAATATGAGGATATACAACAATGATGCATTAAAAAAGATTGAATATCTCGAATTTTGTAAAATGGTGCGGAAAAGAGTTGAAAATGATATAAGAAAGTATAATTGTGAACTAGCAAGGAAAGCTGTAGAAGAGAATAAAAGTCTAAAGAGTGTAAAACAACATTTTGGTATTGGTAGGAAATTTATATCTGCAATAAGAAAAAAAGATGGCATTATTACTAAAAAGAGAGATGACCATATAATGTGTAGAAGCTTCTATCAAGTATTATATTTAATAAAAAACGCCCCCTTTTTTTTCCATTTTTATGTGGAAGGGGGGAGATTAAAAGGTGGAGGGAGGGGGGGGGGGTGGGGTGGGGGGATTATATAAAGGGGGAATGAAGGGGGGGGAGAAGGGAAGAGGGGGGGGGGAAGGGGGGGGAGAGGGGGAGGGGGATGTGTTTGAAATGGAAGGTTTTTAATAAATTTTTGCCAGTTCTTACTTATGGATCTGAGACTTGGACACTTAATAGAAGAGCAATACAGAGACTTCAGACCACTCAAAGAAGTATGGAGAGATGCATGTTGGGAGTAACAAGAAGGGATCAAAAACGCAATGTATGGGTAAGAGAACAAACAGGTGTTACTGACCTCATTGAAAAAATTAAAAGACTGAAGTGGAGTTGGGCTGGACATATTGTTAGAAAGTGTGCAGGGGTGATGTGGAGAAGAGAAGCTAAAGATAGGAAAAGATGGACTGAACTTGGAGAGACCTTCATCCTGCAGTGGATTGTTAATGGTTGATGATTCTGGATGTATCACATACTGATTCATTTACTTCAATGCAGGATATAAGTGTTGAAATACATGAACATTTTTTAGCATTCTATCCAAATTTTAGATGCTATAAGGGTTAGATTGATAATATTTCCGACTGTTTTACTGAAAAAAAAAAACTAAATTTAGACATAAATAACTTGGGCTATGATAATGGCTCTAATATGAATAGCAAAAATATAGGTTTACAAAAAAGAATTGATTTTTGCATTTTAAGATCCATGTTCAAATCATAATCTAAACCTGATAGTCAATGACACTGTAAATATCAATAATAAAACTATTGATTTCTTTAGTATAGTACAAGAATTATATAATTTTTTCCTCACTTATGTTTACAAATGGAATATTTTAACTAATATGGTAATTGATTTAATTTTAAAGTCATTATTTGAAACATAGTGGTTGAGCAGAATTGATGCTATAAACCCTCTTTATAAATACTTATCTAAAGTATGATGCTTTATTTAAGATTTGTAAACTCTTCAAAATTGGATGGACAACCCAAATATCAGACATGTCTAGGTGAAAAAATTGCTGCATTTACATTTATTTGTTGTAGTAGTTTGGTATATAGTTTAAATAAAGTGAATTTTGTCAGTCAAATACTGTAATCTTCATCTATGAAGCTCCTATTTGATGCATTGAATGATCTAAATAGTGAAAATAGATGTGATGAAAGTTTCAAAGAAATTGTAAAAAGCTCAAAATTAATTGCAGCAAAATTTGATGGAGAATTTTTATTTTGTAGTAGTAAACCACTAAGGCTATGAAAAAAATCATCACAATTTGATTATAAACATGAAAATATAATAGATGCTGAAAATTTCATTTAAAATATTTTTTTTTTCTTCATAATAGATCAAACATTATAATCTTTGTAGGAAAGCTTTATTTTATTAAAAGAACATATGACTTCATTTCACTTTTTGTAATTTGTTAAGTACTTCACAAAATAAAGAATATTTATTATCTTCTTGTAAAAAGTTATGACAAAAATTGACATATGAGATCATTTTGATATTATTGCAGACAATTTATGAGAAGAAATTTTACACTGTTAACCATTTACTTCTAATTTTAAAAACGATATATATAATATATCAGATAATTCAGTATATTTATTCCAATAACTTAATCACAGTTTATCCAAACTTTACAATTGCTCTTCAGATTCTTTTATCATTACCATTATCTTTAGCATCTGTGGAATGGTCTTTTTCTAAATTTAAAATTATTAAAAATTCCTTGCATCCCACAATGGTACAAGTCAGACATTTAAATCTTTCCATTATATCAATAGAATCAGATATTTTGGATGAACTTGATATTGAGAATTGTCATTAATGAAAAGTAGAAAAGTTCAATTCAGTAAGTGATTTTTCATTCTGTTTAAATATTTATTTATCTATTTCTTTATCTAAAAATATTTAATATGCTCTTATTTTATATACTTGTAAGTTTATCTGTTTCTTATTTATATCTATACAAAGTACAAATAATAAAGTGATTTTCTTGCCAAATAAAATATAGTTAATTTAAATTGTGTACCAAAAAATATTTAATATTTTTGTTTTCATAAAACAAAGTTTATCTCTTAATTTAATTAAAACTATATATATAAGGCACAATTTACACTTGAATTTTTTTGCAAATTATTTTTATTGTTTTTGTACTCTTCTTGTATGTTTATAATTTTTTACATTTTTTTTTGTAATTTCTATTTTTCGTTCAATAAACTTAAAATTAATATATTTCATTTTTTACTCACTGATATGTTTTTATAGAGTGATTTTTATTGGGGGAGGAAGGGTATAGAGCACCAATTAAAATTTTGCACACAAGTGCCAGTCACTAATGATGCACCCTCGGAATATTCTGAATCTGACATTAGATTCTAATTACTGGTAAAATGAACATGTATATTTTTTTGCAAACTAATAGCTTTTGATTAATATATTTAGAAATCTTTAGAATTCACAACAAATCTAACACTATGTAGTTTTCTTTGTTTTCATTTATCTGTTCAATTAAACTTACTTTCATTGAAAAAGACATTTCACTAAGAACAGTTATATTAATCTAAAATCTTTACAGCTCTTCAATTACAAATGCTATATGCCACTAAAGTCTTAAAAGATTTTGCATCAAATTTGCAATTTACATTTGTTTATATATAAAAAAACAAAGCTAGCCCAATTTTATTACCATTTACACTATAATGATTTTATAACTATTTGTAATTCTTTATGAGTAATTTACCAGGCATAAAGACCTATCCAGATTGTGTAAGACAGAAAATTTTTAGACCACTTTTACAAGGTCCTTTTCATGATTAGAAAGAGAATCCATAAATAGGCTGCCCAATACATTTCATTAATAATTATACTGCCTCAAGTAAAAATGATAACCAAGACCTCTCCAGCTTGAGGCAAAAAATTAAATAAAAAAAAGGAAATATAAAAGATTGCACTAAGAATTTCTTTATATGCAGTTAAAGAATTAAAATGTGTTAGTACAATCATACAATTCCTCTGTTATTATTAGTCCAGAAAGATGACCAATGACATGACAGCCTCATAATGGTTAGACTGCAATGACATAAATGAGTGAAGATAGTAAAATAATAGAAAGAAAACAAAAAGATTGTCTGAATCAGAAACTATCTTATTCCACAATGCAGCAGAAGCTATTCTTGATCAGGCCTTGCTTAATCACAATTGAGTCTCATATCAAAAGATTATTTCATGATCTCCATCTATGAACCCCATCAGAAATCTTATTATCTTGGATTTCATAAAATAGAAAATTCAATTATCATTAGTTTTAATTATTATTGACTATATTTGAAGTTTCAGAATTGAAATCTAAAATTAAAACCGGTATGTGATTGAATGGGCAATTTAATGCCACCTTATAATGCAAAATACTCTTTAATTTCCATCAAAGTGGAATATCATATATATTAATTGAAATAAATATCATCTCCAATAAAGATTTTGGTAGTATTGTAAATTCACACTAATCAAATGATTTAAACAATCAATCCAAAAATAAAAATATCTAATTGCATAAAGAAATATTTCTGTGTTAACTTGTCAGAGAAAAATTTAAAAAATTATAATCTGTTTAAATGAATGGAACAATAATGTTAGACATGTTGCTTCGATAATCTAACATCACTTGCTCCACATATTATTATATTTAATAATACTTTTGTTATATATATATAACTATTTAATTACCTCCCACATGTAAGTTGTATCCATGTCATCTGTTACTGATGCTGTTTTCTCTCCCAGATATGGACCAAACATTTGATCAGCAAAAATAATTTCTTTGCACCAAATACCTAAAAAAATAAACATTTATTATTTTTTTAAACAGAAAATAATTATTAGCTAAAAAAAAAAAAAAGATAACAGAAAAATGTAACAACTTGAATTAATATAGAAATGTTCCTTTATATAGTTAGATATTTTTATCTTTGGATTGATTCCTTAAATCTTTTGAATGGTGTGAATTTATAATACTACCAAAATCCTTATTGAAAATGATACTTATTTCAATTTCATATCTATCACAATATATATATAATTCACCACTTGGATGGAAGTTCAAGAGTTAAAATTTCTATACAGCATTTTATATTGTAGGGCAGCATTAAATTGTCCAAACAATCAGATATTGATTTTAATTTACTTTCTGAAACTTCCAATAGTCAATAATAATTAAAACTAATGATATAATTGAATTTTCTGTTTCCAAGGTAATAAGATTACTGATATAGTTCATAGATATATGAAATGATCTTCAGGTATGAGGCTTAATTGTGAATAAGCAACGCCTGGTCAAGAATAGCTTCTGCTGCCTTGTACAATAAGATGTTGGCTCAGCAAAAGCTACAGTTTCTAATTTAGGTTTTCTTTATATAATTTAATGTCTCCACTTATTTAAATCAGTGCAGAATTCAGTCATCATAAGACTCTCATATCACTGGTCTCTTCCTGCACTAATGATAACAGGGGGATTGTATGATTGTACTACCACATTTTGATTCGTTAACTGCATGTACAGTAATTCTAGTTGCAATCTTTTAATCTCTAACTTTTTTTTAATTAATTTTTTTTGGGCACAAGCTGATGTTAAAAAAGCAATGACATTGGAACAGGTTCATTAGACTGAGAGCCTTTAGTTGTGATTTTTTTGCTTGAGGCTATATAATTACTAATGAGTTGTGTTGGAAATGAATTTGGGACAGAGCAACTTGGCAAATATTATATATACTGTTGATATGCTAATTACAATTTACATATGTGTATTCTCTTCCAAAAGTAGATCTGATTGTTAAGCATTAGAATACTGGAACGATGAATGAATATCATGTAGTCTCACTAGGGATAATTTGTCAATGATCAATGCATGTGCTTAATTTTAAATTGGGTTTAAATATACCAAATATTGGAAGACTTTTTAATTTGACTATATATTAATAAACAGCTACAGATTATAAACATTTCATTGCTTTATATAATAAAGTGAAAATCAGAAAAAAATAAAAACATGTGAAAAAATAACTTTAAAAAGATTGGATACTTTAGCTGGAATTTAAATCTTAATGGTTGTTTTAAAAATAACAAAACTGAAACTATATCAAACACAATTTTGTAGTCTTATTTAAAAATAACACTGGAAACTAAGAAACAAATCTAACAATAGTTCTCTCAGATGTGTCTGACATAACCAAAGGATTTTAAAAATAAAAACTTAGAGGTACCAAAAACAAATCTTACAGACATGTATTTTTTCCAATTGCAAATCTTCTTTTCAAAAGTGATATATTAGTTCTCCAACATTCTATTAAAACTTATAATTGCTAGTACTTTATTTTTAACTTTTTGCAGTTGATTTATAATAAACAATCATTTGTCAGTTATAAACACAATGCTATTGAGAAAAACATTGGTGTCCAAATTTTTTTTTTTCCTAAACAATTTACAGATGCACACAGATATGCAACTATAAGAGAGAAGAGAGGCATGCTTTGCTCTCTCCAAACAATGGACTAACTAATTAAAAATTCAAGCGCATTTGCATATGTGTACAATAAATTACAACAGTCTTCATTCAGTAAAGCTATGAGTATGATAAATCTCGAAAGTGCTACGCAGGCATATTAAACATTATAGTATAATTACAGCTTCACTAACACATGCGAAAAAATCGCTTATGTATAATTAAATAGGGCAATGTAACATGATGCATAAATTAACCAGGAACATAGTCAATCAAAAATGTCATTATATAAACATATTGATTAATCTGTTCCACTATAATATATATTTGAGAAAATATTTGCACACTTACAAGAAGTTTAATAGAGTTGTTGCAGGTTACTCAATTGTAATCATAAAACTTAACATTTTTAATTTCAATGTAATTATAATTAATTTTCAAATATATATATACTAAAAAATTACCTGCAGCAAGTCAATATCCAACAGAATTTAGTTTATACATTTTTTAAAAAGTAACATTTTAGTGATAAGTCTGACATGCAAAATCAGGTACTAAAATTTCACCAAAAAATATCTGTAATAGCACTAGATAAAGAGCCATTATCTGTTAGCCACACAACAATAAAACATTATCACTTAAAGAAAATAAACAATAATCATGAATAATAAATACAAATACTTTCTTAAAGCAACAAAAGTGCTTTATATTTAACTATGATATCTATTAGTAAGTGATTGAAAATTTAAACTGCCATAACATATATTATCTCTGATGCCTGCTATTGAAATGAACTCCATGAATGTGTAATCAGAAGAATCTTTCAAAATTTCAATAACATCTTCAACATAGTTTATCAGAATGACTGATTGGTAGTGATATATGCAGACCTATTAGACTTTCGCATTCAACTAAATCATGATTTAGTGCAGTGATAATCTCAAGTTCTAGCAATTTTGGTGTATTCTTATTAAAACGTTCAAGCTGTAAACAAATCACAAGATTCTTTGCATGAGACCTATTATTTCTAAGAATGACTGAAACTTAACACATATTAAATCTCTTTGTTAATTTTCTATTCTTTAATGTCAATTTTTCAATAACCTTCAAATATTTGAGGTGAGAAAAGGATAAAAGTGAATGGTGATAATAAATTAAGATTTAAATAATAAAAACTTGATAGATTTGAAATGTAAATAAGTTTTAAATTTTAAATTACAATTTCCTTAAAATAAAAAAATAAATATATTATACTTATATAGTAGTTTAGTTTTGTAAAATATTTTATTCTTTGCAATTTATTAAATCAATTTTTTGTTTTATTTAATTTTATAAAGCAAATTGAGTAAAGTTTATTTTACATATTTTTAATGACAAGCTTTCAGCCTTCTTTTAAACAACAAAATAATATCTTTTTAAATACAAATAAAAAGAAATAAATATGCTATTTTCTGTTAAATTATATTTTCTATTTTTTAATTTCAGAAAGTCAATAGCATTTTCCCTTACCCAGCCGTGTAGAATCAACAGATGAAGTTCGCAGCTCTACCTGGGGAGGAGTTTCCAAATGAATTGGAAAGATTGTCATGTTGGAAGTCATAGCTGAACAACCCAAAAGTTACTCATGGAAAAATATATAAAGTCTAAAACAGAAGAAAAAAAAAATATATAACAGAAAAAAAAAATCCAAAAAATACAAAGTGAATAACAAAAAAAAGTAAGGGAAATTCTATATCAAAACTTTATACGCATACACATCATTCACAACAGGATGAAGGTCTCACAGAATTTATTCCATTATTTCTATTCATATTTTTTTTACATCATTCCACAAAACTTCCATTTCATTCATCTCATATGTGGTCTGTTTCTAAGTTTCTTAAAATCTCTTAGAAATTAGTGTAGAACTTCAGCTAACCATCTACTATCCTTTTTTCTGATAAGAAACTCAGCTTAGTTTCATTTCAGCCTCATAATTTTATCAATAACATCAGAGATAGCTATTTATTTTCTTATTTAATTTTACCCTTCTTAATCCTAAGAGATATCTCTCAATATTTCATAGATTCAGAAATAAATTTTATGTTCTTAAAACACATTTACTAAAAATTATTCTAAAACATTCCAAACAAATTTTTGTTTCCAATTTTCTAATTTATTATTATCAATCTTTACTCTCTCCTTTTTAATATTTATCTTTAACCCTACTTTTTTTTGTTTTACCTGAGTGGTCTTTTAATATTTCCTACAGTATTTGCAAAAAAGCTACACATGTTGTAAAGTCCACTAACTCTTTGACCATTTTATAATATTGTAATTATTCAATTTTCTAAAATGGTTAATTTTAATCATTTTCATATTATTTCTTTCCAAGGAACATTTTCTCAACAAAGAAGAAAATTTTATTATTGAAGATCTGATTTTTATTTTGCCATCAAATGTTATTTTTAATACTATTTTTATTAACCTCATTAACACCTGAGCCATTTCCAAGTTTTTTGATTTTTAAATATGTAACTTTAGCTTAAATTTACTACCATTGAAATATTCTGGAGATCAGAAATATCAACTTTCTAGCATTTCATCATCAATTTTCAATAATACCGATGGCTGAAGAGTTGGAGGGTGAAAAAGACTGAAACCTGTCCATTAGTGTTAGCAGATTTACTATCTTAATATAAATTGAGCACTGATTATATGTATGTGTGGTGGGAGATGATGATCTGAACCAACTGATGAGTACTGGTTCAGAAGGAAATATATATATTGGAGATCATTTCTCTTTTTCATATGTATATCTAATATATAAGATGGAGTGAATAGTTGAAGGGTGCTTGAAAATCTGTGTTCAAATCCCCTCTAATTATAACTGATCCTTCTAATTTTAATTCCGTATTCAAATTTAATCCAAGCATTTTCAATTCTAACATAAAATAACTGCCTAACATTTAAAAATTAATTGTTCCATTTGGAAATATTCTGTATTCTACATAATGTTCTTAAAAGAGGACTTATTTATGGATATAAAGTTGAATTCTCACATTTGATATGTTTACTTAGTTGAATAACAAATTTTGTTATTCTGTCTACATACCTATCAATCTCTATAATATTTTTACATCTTTTATTTGTATTAAATCTCCCATATATATATATTTCTTATATTTGTAATATTCATACAAAGAAGATAAAACACATAAATTCATATTTAACTAAAGCTTTATGAAAAATATCCAATTTAATATAATTATTTAAATCACATTTATCATTTTTTTCTTTAAATATATATATTTAATTAATAAAAATGCTTATAAAATTAAAAACCAACATCTTTAATGAAAAAGATCATAGTAATATAGATATTTTAAAATCAAACCATTTATTTAGCAAAATAATTATTTACTTAACTATATTAGCTTTTACCCAACAGTTATTTTCTTCTGTAATTACATTATATACTATTTACATATATACAAAAAATAACTACAATAAATCTATACATTGTAGAAATAAATTTAACCATAGAAAAATTTGACTCATAAAAATGATGTATAAATGATTCATATTTTGACAGATGCATTAGTTTCACTTTCATTAAAGAAGAATAGCCAATTAATAAAGTTAACAAAATACTATCAGTTTTTATTATTATTTACAATTACTATATTAATAACTTTACCTGAAATATTACGACAATGCCAATAAACATTTTTTTTTTTTTTTTAAAAAAAAACTTCAAAATAATAAATTAAAAATATAGAGGTCGCCCTAAACTAATTGACAGACTTTTTTTTTTTTTTTTAAAAAAAAAGATCAACAAACTTTAGCAACTTACTTAAATCAGAGAATAAAAAAGGTTCACCAGTTACATTAATTCATAAGTTTATAAAAAAAAAATATATTTCATAATAAAAAGATACAAAGAATTAAAAATAATTTATATATACACACATATATTAAAATATATCCAAGTTAGTAAAGGAAATATATAAAATTCAAGTAAAAGTTCATACATTTATTAAAATAATACTAATTTTCAGATCAAATATATTTGAATACCAAAGTAAAGATAGATTAATAAGACCAAAGATGAAAATATTTTATTTCATTCTACTGGGAATGGATCCAGAAATTCTTAGATCCTAAATCAATCATGTTTCAAAGGTAAGTAACAAAATAAAATTAACAGTTTGCTTGACTGAATAAAAATGTTTTGACTTGTTGACTTCATTCTTGAGCAAATGATCATATGATTATTCACTTTATCAAACTATTTGGAATCAATTTTTAGATTTTGTTATACATTTAATAACAATTGCAAGATTATTAATATCTAATACTTTCCAGAGATATCTTTAATAGTGAGATTTCAACATGATTTTAATTATATAACATTGTTGCAATTATCAAAAAAGAAAAGGAGCATTTAAAAAATCTTTTCATTGCAATCTTCTAATAAAATTCCTTTTAAGAGCATAAACATGTGCATATTTGTATGTATATAACATACATGTACATTATCAGGAATATAATAACTAGTCTTAATGATTGGGCCAACATTTCCAACCTAATACAAATGAAAACTTTTTTTTTATAAATAATACAAAGAGAAAAAAATGATACAGAAAATATATAGACAATACTTCAGACATAATTTGGAATGAATTATCAGTACACTATGTTAATATAAAGAAATAAAACTGTTTAAGTCATCGTCATTATCAAACATTATCAATCCACTGCAGGATGAAGGTCTCTCCAAGTTTAATCCATCTTCTCCGATCTTTAGCTTCTCTTCTCCACATCACCCCTGCAGACTTTCTTATTTCATCCATTCATCTCACATGTGGTCTCTTTCTGGGTCTTTTACAATCTCTTGGAATCCAGTTTAAAATTTCAATTGTCCATCTATTATCATCTCTTCTAACAATATGTCCAGCCCAACTCCACTTCAATCTTTTAATTTTTTCAATGAGGTCAGTAACACCTGTTTGTTCTCTTACCCATACATTGCGTTTACGATCTCTTCTTGTTACTCCCAACATACATCTCTCCATACTTCTTTGAGTGGTCTGAAGTCTCTGAATTGCTCTTCTATTAAGTGTCCAAGTCTCAGATCCATAAGTAAGAACTGGTAAAACACATTTGTTAAAAACCTTCCTTTTCAAACACATAGGCATATTTCCTTTTAGTATCAAGTTATTTCTACCAAAAGCACTCCAACCAAGTTTAATTCTATGATTAATTTCCTCCATTATGTTTCCATCTGTATTAATAATCTGACCAAGGTATTTGTAACTGTTAACTTCTTCTAATTCATCATAATCAATCTTTATTTTCATATTTTGAGCAAATCGATTAAACATTACTTTAGTCTTTTTAACATTTATCTTTAGTCCTACTTTCCTACTTTCATCTGATAATTCCTGCAACATTTCCTGCAGATCTGAAGCATTATTTGCAAAAACAACTACATCATCTGCGAAATCTAAATGACTTAAATAATCACCATTTACTTTCACTCCTTTAGTTTCCCATTTTAATCCACAAAATACTTCATGCAGCACTGCTGTAAAAAGTTTTGGAGATATGGAGTCACCTTGTCTTACACCTTTCTCAATGTTGACTTTCCCAGTGTCATTATGTAATCTAATTGTTGCTGTTGCATTTTTATAAATATTCTTTAAAATATGACAATATCCTGGATCTATACCTTGATGATCTAATGCTTTAATCACTGAAGAAATGTTTATAGAATCAAATGCCTTTTCATAATCTACAAATCCTAAGCATAATGGCAACTCATATTCATTTGTCCTTTCTATAACTTCTCTCAATACCTGGATATGATCTACTGTACTAAAACCACTTTTAAATCCGGCTTGTTCTCTTGGTTGGTGGAAATCCAATGTTCTCTGTAGACGAGTAGTAATTATCTTGGTAAAAATTTTATATAAAACTGATAAAAGGCTGATAGGTCTGTAATTTCTAATATCTTCTTTATCACCTTTTTTAAATATTAATATTATTACTGCATTCTTCCAATCATCCGGTACATCTTTATCATTTAGACATTTGGTATATAACTTTGCTAAAAATTTTTCTATTTCTTCACCTGCTTCTTTTAATATATCAATTATAATTCCATCATTACCTGGAGCCTTTCCTTTCTTCATACATTTAATTGCATGTCTCACTTCTTCATTTAAAATTCTGGGCAATTTGGAAGATGTAATAGATATAGGAGGTACTTGTTCTTTATTACTATATAATTCTTGATAAAAATCTTCTACCAATTTCATGATGTCATCTCTCCTTTTAGTAATAATTCCATCTTTTTTTCTTATTGCAGATATAAATTTCCTACCAATACCAAAATGTTGTTTTACATTCTTAAGACTTTTATTTTCTTCTACAGCTTTCCTTGCTAGTTCACAGTTATACTTTCTTATATCATTTTCAACTCTTTTCCGCACCATTTTACAAAATTCGAGATATTCAATTCTTTTTAATGCATCATTTTTGTATGTCTTCATATTCCTTCTTTTCTTCATAAATTCTCTAGTCTCAGTAGAAATTTTATTGGTCAATTGCTGTTTCTTTCTACCAGCTATCTTTGTTGCAGTTTTCAAAAGTGTATCAGTTATTTTCATATTAATTTCATTCAAATCTGAATCATGTTCAAAATCTACTAATACTTGAAACCGATTTGTAAGTTCTAATTTAAATTCATTAGAATGTTTCTGAAGATTAGGAATATCAACTGTAAATATTGTTTTCCTTAATAATTTTTGTCTCTCTAGTTTTACATTAACACGTATCTTACACCTTACTAATCGATGATCACTTCCTGTGTTAAATTTATTAAGAACATTACAATCTTGAAATATGTATTTCCTGTTAGTCAAAATATAATCCAATTCTGCTGTACCTTCATTTGGATGCTTCCATGTCCATTTCCTTTTAACATTTTTCTCAAAAAAAGAATTCATAATATAAAGTTTTTCTTTTTCTGCAAACTCCACAAGTCTATGTCCTCTCTCATTTCTATTACCATAACCAAAATTACCCACAGCACTTTCATCTTTCATTTTTATACCAATTCTAGCATTAAAGTCTCCCATAACAATTTTAAAATGGTGTTTACTCTGATCAAAAGCCTTTTGTACATCCATATAAAAATCTTCTACTACTTCATCACTATGAGAACTTGTTGGGGCATAAACCTGAATTATCTGCATTTGGTATCTGCTATTAAGTTGTATAACTAATCTTGCCACTCTGTCCGATACACCATCAATCTCCACAATATTGTTCTTCCACTTTTTATTTATAATGAATCCTACTCCACTTGTATTTCCAATATTTGTGCCTTTATAATAGAGTATATGTCCACTTTTTAAATCAATTGTCTCTTCACCTTTTCTTCTAACTTCACAAAGTCCAATAATGTCCCATTTAATATAAGAGAGTTCTTCTTCTAATTCTTGCAATCTTCCTTCACTTGAAAGTGATCTGCAGTTGTAAGTACCTAAATAAAAAGTCGTCATCAAATGGCAGCCTGGGTCCGCAATCAGGGGATTCTTAGCACCCTCTGCCTTCGGCCACCAACCGCTGCCTTGGTTGATGACTTTACAGCCTCCTGGGAATAAGTTTCATAGAACTAAGGATATGAAAAAAAAAAGTGATCTAGAGTCCTATCCATATAACTATGCAAGTAAGTTAGCTTGGGTTTGAACTGTTACAAGTTTTTAAATTCGGATTAATAGTTTTAAATAGTATAGAAAAACAAAAAGGGCTAATAGATGCATATTATTTACAAAAAAACAATAGAACCACTTCATAAAAATTCAACCATTATGAAATCAATTGCTAACTTTCATGCATCCAGAATCTCAAAATTTTATCTTGCCAAACTAACCATACCATACAATTCAAGCTACTGTACATAGTAATACACCTCTCCCCCCAGTAATAATGTATTCATTTTAATGTCATAACTAAATAATAAAAAAAATAAAATACTAATAAACTAAATGCTTTAAAATATACTAATATTTTGGTAAGACATTTAGATTACTGCTTCAAATGATCGATCCTCTTTTCAACATTATCTTGTGCTCAGTACATAATAAGATTGTCCTGAGTAAATGGATCAGAATTATATGTGTCTGATAAAAATGAAGACATCTATAATAATTCCATAAGAAAAAATAGGATATTTGAAAAAATATGATTTTGAATGATTATCCAATGATGGAAATGACTCCATGAACAGATTCAGATTTCTGGATTGATTTATGTATAATTATGATTGTTTTACAAAAACAATCTCATAAATTTAAGTAAAACATTTCATTAAAATAAAAAAATCCTATATATATTTATAAACATAAACAATAATAGCAATATATATATATAATTAGATCCAGGTTCAAAATACTTCACAGAGAAAACTTTAAGCCAGAAATTAACTTGGGATATAGACAGTACAACATATAGAGATTTAGCAAGTACTACATAAAGCATCTATTGACTATTCAGGATTCCAATAGATGACAGAATTGGAATGGAATAAATAATTAATAAATTATAAAAAGGCTTCTATGCAAAAAGTAAAAACACATTTTTCTTTCAAAATTTTTTTCTAATAAAAGCTAACCCATAAAATTGTTTATATTTAACTATTAGACTAATCAAGAAAATGATGAATTAACTAGTTAAAGTATAAATTTAGATATTTGCCTCAATATAATTATTGCGGAAAATTATATGGTAGGTAGGACTCATAAATAAATGCAAGTTAAAGAAGGCAGAATAATCAAAATTAGTGATCTAACAGTAAAATTTTATATACAGCTCATAGAGCCAAATTATCTTATTCAATATATAAATACATCCCCTTACTCGAATAATATATGTTTTTTAATTCAATATCAGAAATCCACAATAAATATAGTAAATAAGAACTGATTATAACATTAAAATAAAAAAATTCTCTATGACTGTTAAGAAGTCAACATACAGAAATTTTAAAAAACAATTTTTACATCAAAAAATATTAATGATAAAATGAAACTTAAATATAAATTGATGGTAACCATGAAACCAAAAACAAACTAATTTACATTACAGAATTATAAAAGTTATAATTAACACTTATTGCTTAATATATATTGTATGTATATTAGTAATTTAATAAACTTTATTTAAGATACTGTTTGTCAAAGTTCAGTTCATCAATATTAATATCAAGACAATGAAAACCAAATGATTGATCAGCAAACATTTTAACATTTTTCTATAATAGTCATCTTTTTTCATTACTGTTATTATTTATGATTAAAAATTGGTCTGCAATTTGTAAATCAAATACCATGTGCCGACAAGCACTACTATATAGTCACCAGAAATTTACATTTTAAAATGATAAAATAATTAAGATTTCATTCGCGAAATTTACATAAAATTATTTTTTTCTTAGTTTATTTTTTTGAGATTTGAATTCCTATATATTTCAAAAGTCTAGTTGAAACAATACTAATTCTTTTTCTAGAACAGTTAAGAGAAGGCAAATGAAGTCTTGAAATGTTGGACATTGGGAATGGAAAAATGTCTTGGTAACATAATTAAGAAAGAAATTTCAAAGTTTACTAAGATAAATAATAAAATGGCTAATAAATTTTGGAGGAAAATAATTCTATATCCATATACAAAAATTAAAATTTTTCAAATGATACAAATAAATAAAATGATAATGTTTGGAACTCTAATGCAAAATAATATGAATTACTATAAATATTTAATTATACTGATTACATACATAGCAATGAATCAGTAATGTCAATAAATTCTTTATGAAAGAACAAAAATATAGAATGTAAGAACATTTAAACAATTTTAAAAAATAAAAATGTTAAAAACTTAAAAGTATTTAAAAAAAACATCGATATAATAAAATCAAACAATATAAAATATATACTGTATATATATTTGGAAAAGAGCATGTGAAGAGAGATTAAAATGATATTCTCATTTAGCTTAAATTAAAAAGAAATACCCATTGAAAATACAAGTAAATATATATATATATACCTATCAACATACTAATGAAGACAGAAGTATAAGGAGAATAAGAAGTATATGAGCAATAATAAACAAGTGAAAAGAGCAAAGGAAACTATTCTGGATAAAGAATGTGAACCAAATACTATGGCTCTGAGAAATATAGCATGATTTTATTATAATAGAATTATTAAAAAGTGTAAAAAAAAAAAATCTCTGAATTTTTTTTTAAAATTACAGAGTATAAAAATATCTTAGAAATGGGCAATAGATAAAAGCAAAAATTACTTTAGGAATAAAAATAAGTAAATATTTATTAGCCTGTTACATTATGATTGTTCAATTCTAAGATAGAGTGGAGTTAGGTGACTCCCCCCCCCCCTCCAAGGAGCTGGCCTACAGTTAACACAATTAAATATGCAATATTGATTGGTAAAGTAGAAAGTTAAGTCATAGAATAAGCTGAACCCTTTGAATGGACATAGATCCAGTGACCATAAAAAATAACACAAATTACTGAAAATCTAATGCAACTTTAATTTCAATGAGAAAAGTGTCTCAAACTACTATAAGTGCTAAAGCCCATGGTTCATCTTTATTATGATTATAAATAATCCAATGTTTTAAAAAATGGGAAAAAAGTTAATTACAATGAACTTAAATAATGAGTCAAAAAAGTGAAATGACCAAAACATTAAAAGTATTTAACTCTTGTAAGTAATATGAAATAGACAATGAAGTAATGAAAAACATAATTTATTATATATTGGCAATAAAATATGGAAGATAGTGATTGCTGCTTTTAATGCTAGGATGCTTATGTTCTATAGATAATTTTTAAAAATTGTACAAAAATTAGTGGTAAATTTAATTCTCTTGAGATGTCAAAAAGTTTCTATTTCTTTTAATAATATATTTTAATCAAACCACCTTGTTAAGTGATGAGTACAGATTAAAATGTTTTTGTAACATTTTATTTATGTTGGTTATCTATCAATCCTTGCTAGCAAATATAGAAAGTTGTGAGAGTTAAGTTTACACTCAACAGATAGAAATGCATATTTATTAATACAAAGTGTAGTTAATAATGCTTCAAACAACAAAAAGACAAATATAAAATGTATTAGCTTTTCCTCAATAGTATTATTTTTTTAGATGTACCTTTTTTTTAAAAGAATGTCTCATTTTCAAAAAATTCATTTGAAGTGGCATAAATATAATATAATTTTAAAAGCAAAATTTTTATAGAACAAATATAATATACATATAAATAATAATGCTATCTATATATCATTGTTTTACTGAGTATATGAAAAAAAAGAAGCAAAAATGAACATTAAAAGTCAATAAATAATTATAAGTAATAATACAGCATCTACAGCAATAAGCATCAACAGTTATCTTTTGTAACTAAATTTAAAAAGACAATGTAAAAATCTAGGCTATTCATCATCTATCCAATACTAAACTTAGGACATCTTATAAAAGTTATCAATATGTCATCTGCATGCTTATACATAAATGCTAAAAATAATTATAAAAGTAATCCTATATCAAAAATGCTGGGGGCATTATATCAATGCTGATCACCTCTGGGCCATAGCCATCAATAAATTAATTTTTACATCTATAAAGTATAACATGTGGACTTTAAAGGTGATATTTCCTTTTGAGCCATCCAAATAATTCTATAAAGAACCATCTAGATGTCAACACATATACCCACATATATAGCAAATACAATTACATTAGAGTTAGCTTTGGGATCACAAGAATACTAGATATTGTGAACAAGTGACAATAAAATACACTTAATTCATTCTATTATTAAATATTTTCATTAGGTAACTTGCAAATCTCTTAAGGCAGTTTTAAAATGAAATGAGTCACACACATTGGTAATTCACATAACAGAAGAATAAAGACAGAAAAAAAATTTCAGAAATTATTTAATAAAGTTAACTAATAAATAAAATAGAAAATGATGTGATAAACCCAAAGTTAATACATATTGATCAGCACTATCTATGGAATACACATGATTTCATATAACATGATTTTATATGACACATAATTTTTATTCCTTTATTCTTAATTAATATTTAGTCTAGCTAAGTTATTCCTCTACAATAATCAAACCCTATAAAAATATTTCACACTAAAGAAAATAATTTTTACTTGAACTATCTTCCCCATTTTCTTTTGAAAATAAAAATAACCCGCACAATTTTTGTCAAGTAAAAAACATCAACAAAAACAACTAAAAAAATATTCATTATTTTCAATTATTACTTTCTTTAGAAAATAACATTTATAAATATATTAGGTGTACATTCTTCAATATTTCATTTTATTGTAAATTTTTTCTTAGTTGCCTAGATGAATACCTCTTCAGATAGATCTTATAGGTAGTAGTTTGGTCAATTTCTTGGTTCCATGTTTTTTCTTACTCGTTATTGATTTCCCAATAGTGATTTTATCTATTTAACCTTTTCTTTTTTTCCTTTGTAGATCCAATTTCCAGTTTAACAATTATTTTTATTTCATTATTCTTTCATTTAGCCTTTTCTTCTTTTTTGTAATTCCAGGTTTCTAATTTAATAATCATTTTCATTTCACTTTTCTTCCATTTAGCATTTCTTCTGTTGTAGTTCTAAATTTCTATCTTAACAATTATTTTTAGTATAGATTAACAAAAGTTGAGACTGCCATGATTTTGGATGAATCAATACATAAGGCCCATTGAAAGTTTTTCCCAAGGATATTTAACATCTTCCACATTGTTTTTAGTGGAATTGGATGAATATGTTTCTTGTAAACTCTATACTGTTACACATATTTACAAAAATCATTTTTCCCTTTTTTTAAAAATGAGACCAGTTTAACAATCTAAGCTTCTGATTACTGAAATTATCATGACTGAACTGTATTAAATTCTATTGCCCATATACTGATTTTTTTTAAAAAACCCTAACAATAATCTTTTATCCAATTACATTATTAATTCAGAAATTACTGTATAAAGCCTTGAACAACTGAAATTCTTTTTACAAAAAAGATTTTTTAAAAAATTATTCTATTTATACACCAACTGAAAAATAACTTAATTTCTTCAGAGATAAAGATCTTAATCTCTTCTTGTAAAAATGACACTATCCAAGAAAAAATGGTTCCTTTTTTCTAGCTATCCCTAATAAAAATTACATATTTATATTATTAAAATGTCTTAAATTTTATCACATAATTATTTCATATAAATAAATCTTTTAATAAGTATAACCAAATTAAATTCCTATTTAACAAATAGGCTACCCTATGGCTAATATGAAGAAAAATAATTCTTAATATCTAATAATCAAATTAAAAATCCAAAGATTAAACTTTTAAATTACCAATATATATATATATTGTAAGCATATGGTTTTGGCTCAATATTCAAGTGATCCAGTATGTAAAATTTTAAATTTTAATTAATAATAATTTATAATATATTAAAAACATCAGTGTATAAAATCAGTAGTAGATTGAAATGCTTGTTGGATTATAATTTTCCAATTAAGCAAAAGCTCACCAATAAATATCCTGAGAGTGATGAAGACTTGGACTGTTTGAGACACACTAGAAAATCTGATAGAGTGGATATGAATTTCATAAACATTTTTAACATAGGGTCTAGTGGTAGTCATATTTTAAATAGTATTAAACCAATTTGGAAGTATGAAAATATTTAGCACTTTATTGCTATTATTATTAAACAATAATTACAGGAAAGAAAACAATTTATAATTCTAAATTTTGTAAACATTCTTCAAATATATTGTATTGCAATTTACATGCAATGAAACAGTCTAGGTAGTTATCACTAGAGGGAGATATATTAATTTATTCACACTATTCAGTTATTGGTCCATTTAGTACCATAATGCAATGTAATACAAGATATAAATAATATAACAAAGTTTGTAGAGGGGGCTATTAAGAAAGAAAATCAGAATAAACAGGACTTCAATATCTCTACCTATAAAATAAAATAAAATAAAAAAGAAAAAGCTGAAAAGTAACAACCTTGTGGATTGAATTGAATAAGATTTACAGAATAATGTGTATTTAAAAACATGGAGTAAAAAAAAAACCTTAGGCCTTGCATTCATTCATCACTATTTTCCATCGATTTTATAATTCCCGAGATGCATACTGGAGAAAAGATAGTGGCAGCCATATGGATAATTATTTGCCTCAACAAATACTACTTCAAGCTAAGAACAAATCCAAAAAGTGTAAGCAATTACTTTTATTTTATTTCTGTTAGCCAGTTTTCCTATTTTAAAATGACGCACAAATTATTTACCTTGAAAAGAAAAAGTTTTGTTTTCGCGCTTTTTGTAATAAAGAAGAAAAATACGTTTGCTTATAAATTATAATCTTCATAAAATATAATTCGAAATAATTTTGAAGAAAAGTGTAAAAGTATAAAGTAGACAAACTAAAAATTCATTTTGAGTAGTATAAAGTTTAATCAATTTAAAAGCAAAAATGCATGACTTATTCCCTATTCTTATTAAAAAAGAAAACTCGTCTGCAAAGTTTTGCTTTAGCGCTAATTTGCTTAGTTATTGAAAATGGAAAAGTTACAGATTAAAAAAATGCCAAGGATATCTTATTTATAATTGCTCACAATTGAAGAAATTCTTCTTAGTATTATTAAACACATCTTAATTTGCTGATAAAAATGAAATAAATAAATATCTACTTCTTAATCTTTATTGTGCAACATGCGAATTAATAATATTTTTAAATGTTTTAAAATTGCCAAGATCATTTAAAGTTATTACAGATATCATCGTGGATGGAAAAACAAAATAAATAAATGATTTTAAAAAGTTTGTTTTGTAGATCGTAATAAACCTATAAATTCATTTAAGGAAAATTATCTACAGAAAATGTGGATAAACATATTTTTAATTGTGCTACACTTGGAAGTGTTTGAATTTTATTTCACTATGCTGGCATCGAATATAATAATCATAATATATATGTTACTTATAAATGATTGTTCATGATATCAGTTTTCTTATCATTCAGCTCATAATGATGGAACAAACTTTGAACTAAGAATGATAAAATATAAAGGGAGAAAATGTTCGTTCATTTTTTTTTTATTGCTTAGGTTTACTATTGTAATATATTGTTTGGAAAGTGTTATTCAGAGAATTTTATTTTATTGTGGTATGAAAATATATTTAGTTAAAGACAAATAGATGTATAAAGATACATACATTTATTATGTTATATAGATATATTTGTGTTATTTTCCCAGTTGCAGGAGAATATTAAATATCATTTATCTAGAGAGAGAGAGAGATATTCATCTCTCGCACTTTTAAAACAGATTTTAATATTTTATTGAAGGTATCAAACAGATGAAATTTGTCAAAGATATGGTGTACTGACACAAATGTTTTATTATATGAAATATTCGATATAAGCATTTTGCATTTATTAAATTTTGCCCATGAATTAACATGTCCACTTTAAATATAAAATGTAGGCTAATCTCCATTGTCTATGTGTGAATTGCTTGTTATAATAAAAGTATTATTTTTTTAAAATAGTTAATGGTCATTTGACTTACATATTGATTTGTTTAATACACTAATAGTTTCTGCATTGTGAAATGGAATATTATGTTCCACTTTTATTGTTAGAATTATTTTATCTTGCTATTGTATTGGTAAGGATTCATGACAGCTTTCAGCTAATATGTATGTGCCATATACAATGGCATCAAATATAGTATCATTGATATTGGGCATGGACTGATGGAGAATTCTCCCATTGCTGATTCCATGAGAGGATGATATTGTCAAGGCTGATCAATAGTTAGTGCTTAGTTAGCATAGTTAATCCCAAGAGAGAATGACATCCATGGTCAGAATTCTATTTCCCTGTGATGAGTAATGCTCACTTTTGTACGTAGGAAAAGGTATTAGAATTGTCCATATTATTGTACAACTATCATGTTTTGTAGAGCCCCTTTATTGTTTGATCCCTTACAAGGTTTTGTAGATAGTTTTCCACCGTGTATGGTGAAGTTTTAGTATTTTAAAATTAAATAGCAAGGATAAGATAAAGTTAGATTCAGGGACACTGGTCTATCTATAGTGTTTGTCTAATTGTGAGTATCTTTATGATGTTGCAGGATCTTCATCAATTATAAATAAACCAAACAAAATTTACTAGTGATTGTAGAATTTCTGTATGACAGAGCAAGTGATGCACCCGTACAATGTTGATTTATTTTTGTCAAGCAGTGATTCACCAATGGATCAGTAAGATAAGTTAATTATTAGAATTATTATGTTGTGGACATAGGCAATGTTTTGGTATCATGTGTGCATTTGACTTCTGATGTCTGTCCCCACATTAATACAATAAATCTCTTCCTATTAAATAATAATAATTGTATTCTGATAAAATAGCTATAGTATAATACACTACTTTATAACTTTGAGTTTTAGATTTAAAATTTGCACATATCCCAAAGATTTAAATACACTTTTGTTTTATAAACTGAGTGCTAATTTAGTTTAAATAAAGTTTAACCTTCCTATTCTCTAAGATAAAATAATAGACACATAGCCAATGATGATAGTGATAATATGAATATCACTATATTAGTTTATCTTATATACTATGTGTATAGTCAATGGGATACAAATTATTTTTCATACCTGATTTTATATAATGTCTCCGTCTTATTTCATGCAATGTGTCTAAAATAAAATTGTAAATAAATCTTGTTGTGTTAAAATTTTTTTATTTAGTTGTCTGTAGTCAGATTGCTAATCATCATACACATTATTATTGTTATTGCTATCGACATATCTGATTATATTGAAATCATCATCAATCAATATAGTATAATTCAGTGGTCTTCAACTTTTTCATACCTGCGGACCGGCAAAAATAAGGATAAGATTTCACGAACCAGCAGAAGTTTACAGATAAATTTTCTTAAAGATACACTGTAACCTGTTTAGCCTTAGATAAGCATAATTGTTATAACTGACCAAAACGGCACACTAGTTATTGTGTATTGTAATGATGTTACTTACCTTCACATGCAGAACACTCTTCTTGAGTTGCGCAGTCATACTGCTACAGAAAACAGTACAATAACAATCGTTCTCATTAATGTGCTTGCATTTCTACGTTTACTATTTCATTGTTAAAACATGCAAGAATAAAATGCTATTCACCTGAATGTTGAAAAAGTCAAAAGTTTTGATCTTATTTTAATTGGGGGGTTGAGAAATACTTTGTCATCACCGAGACAAAAGATAAAGACCAAAGTTATTTTTTGTTTTTATTTTTAAAAAGAGTTAACAGAAATTAATTTTAAAAATAAAAGTTTTAGTATTTTAGCGGTATACAAATAAAGGCAAAAAAGATATCACCTTATAGCTAAAAAAAAAGTGGCCGTATTTTTAAACAAAAAAAAAACAAACAAACTGAAACTTGAAAAAGTCAAAAGTTTTGATCTTATTTTATTTTGGGGTGGTGGGGGTGTATTGAGAAATACTTTGTAAAAGTTAGAGACAGAACTTATTTTTTTGGTTTTTATTTTTTAAAAAAAGTAATAAAAATTGATTCAAAAAATAAAAGTTAAAGCCAAAAAAAAAAAAACACTAAAAATAAAATATTAAAAGAGAGAGTAGAAAAAATTTAAGAGATAAAAAGTCACATTACATTTTATTGTTTTAACAAGCTGACAAGCGGCCATGATTGGCTATCAAAAGACAACTGGAGTTTGTATAATAAAATACTTTTTTCTACCCCCCACCCCCATAAACATATGTGATAAATAGAAAAACAAAATTTATGTATGATTGATTAGATTTTGTCATTGTTCTGTTTCTATTTTTTTAATCGGGTAAAAACATGTTGAAAAATAAATAAAAATTGTTTATATTAATTAAAAGTTTAAAATCTTATTATTTTGTTATTACAAACTTTCTTGCCAGTCTAGTGTGGACCAGAAGAAAACTTCTGTGGCCCAGTGCAAGTCTGCGGACCGGTGGTTGAAGACCACTGGTATAATTAACTATATGTTGGTATATCATAATTTTGTTAAGCCCTATAATTTATGAGTACATCTAAGGCATCATCATTTAATAATCAAAATATTAACCTAGAGTGCATATTGTTTTAAGTGGTATATTAAAAGATAAATTCTTAATATTGATTTAATCAGTTTATTTGAACCTGTAGATCTATCATTCACCGATCTTGACCACATTGTTCATAACTATTTGAGAAAAGGAAGTTGGTTAAGTTATTGTGTTTAGTTATTAAAAGGTTATTCATATTTCTTGAAGCTTAAAGTTTATAATAGTTATGGAGTTTATAAAGTTTCTTTGGAATTGCTAAATATAATTTGTTAATTCGATTTTATATTAAGAGCTGTTTTGTGCATTATATTTGGGTAGTGGTAAAATCCCTATCACTGACCCAAGTACATCTTGTATAATAATCTTTAAGTTTGTTTGAACCCTGAGAAGAATAAGTTATTAATTTGCAATGTAGAATTTGAATTTATGGTAAATTTTATATCTAGTTATTTATTGTAGTTGGATTTCAGTTATGTTATATTTACTGTTTTATGAGGGTCAATCAAACTTTAAGGTGTAAATTGCTTCTTTTGTCTTAAAATGTATAGCTTGTTTTGACTTTATGATGAATATTCTGGTTTTGTCAAGCTTGGAATCCCTATTTTATTTAATTTTATTATCAAGTAATACAATATTAATTTATAGTTTAAGATCTCAGTCTCCATCATCAACATTGTTCTTCAATTTCATCTTGACCGTTCTTTTATTTATTCATTCTCATTTGACCTTATTTCATTATCATAACTGATTATTCATTCATTAACTTCTATTCTATTATCATCTTAATCATTCATTAACTCTTATTCTATCATCATCTTAATCATTCATTATTCTCATACATCTTTGTTCTTTTCTCTTCATTCTCAGACCCATTTTATTTTATTATTTAACTATTCTTTCTTATCATTCATTTAGTCATCTACATCCTAATTTATTTATTACTTAATTTATAATTTTAATTTCATATTCATTCCATTGATCTAATTATTATTTATTTATTGGTTAGATGAATATTAAATTATTTCATAACATTTTGTTTGTTTGTGGATTTTAAAGCTAGTTTGACCAGAAGTTATTATCTTCATTAATCACCTTGTAATCTTCTTTAAATATATAGTTTCATGCTAGCTTAGTTCAATAAAGAAATCATCTCTTTAGTTTAACATTTCCTTTTTTTAGGCGTATATTCTTGATGATTCGGATAGTATAGATTACAAAGGCAGATTTAGTGCCTAAAATGTGGAGTTTGATTAGTTACAATTGCTAGACATTCTAAAGAAAGGGTTACAAAGGGGGGATTTGGTGCCATGAAATGTGGGGCCAGATTCGTATATGATTCCAGCATCTAAAAAGGAAGGTTACAATATACAGGAAGTCCTTGACTTTCATACATTCATTATTTTGAATGAGGGCAATAGAAAAAGACACAGGATGTTACAGAACTTTTTGTCCTGAAAAGAAAGAGAACAATTCAACTCTCTCTCTCGATAATAAAGTATTATTTATGAATATGCTAATACACCTCATTAAAAATATTTTTAAAACACTTTAATGTTTTTAAAATATTACTCTACTTTCTACATTTCAACTTTCATACGATTCAAGAACAAATTAGATATGAAAGTTGCAGACTATTTATTCACCAATCAAAAAGAAAATATTTTAAATTAGATATAACAGTAAAAAAAGAGACAAGTCAACAAAACAGTATGAGAATACCATTTCTCAATTATGAAAAAAATAATAAATATTCAACATATTACCTAAAAATATCAGATTATCAAACAATTAATGAAAACAGGAAATGGTTAGAACTTCTTATTTAATAATGAAATTCATTTCATATGAAGACCGACTAAACCCATAAGCCAAGTAGATCTTGAAGAACTTCCTTTTAAAAAGCAATTATAAAAAAGAGTAGCAATGGGTGCAACCATTAATTAATAGAAAGCAGGTGTTGAATGACAATGAAGAACAAGCTGCACAAATATTCAGAATAGTTTCATATTCAAATAAAAATTTTCTAACTTAAGTTTATGATTACTATTGGTTATAATATTATAACAACTAAACAAATTTAAAACTTCAAATAGATTAAGCAATTTCTGGATGTCTTTAAAATACATAATGCCAAATAGCCCAATTCTAAATTAGCAAGTACTCAGTTCACACTAATTCATAAATCTCAAAGCAAATTATTTAATACCCAAATGAAAGAAACTGCTTGAAAAGGTCATTAAAATTCAGATTAAATATCTAATTCATTTATCAATTCATGTACAAAACATTAAAAATATCACAACTATTAAAATATTATTATAATATTAGAAACTTTCATAAATGTTGAGTACAATCTCACATTTAAAAAACACCACTAAATCATACAAAGTGAAAAGTATTCCAATATGCTTGATATATTTCTGTATATACACAATTTACGTTAGACATTATAAATATATATTTTTTTAAACTTTTTTTAGTAATATATACTAGATAATGCACTAAATAACAAGCTTGTTTGCCAATATTCACTGACTAAACACTTTTTGGAAGGTCACCCATGTCACAATTCTAGTGCATGGCAATACAAGTAGGATATCACTGATCTCGCCAATGGATAATTTGGAAAATTATAGAAACATTACAAATGTTCATAATAACCAAACTAGACATTTTTTTGCATGAACAATTTATCATTTTTATTTAACTGTAAATAGATTATTCCATAGACTTTATATATATTTAAATGGTCTCAGCACAGCAAATAAATCAATATTATCTAATATAAATTAACAATATATAAAAGTAATGAAAAAATGATAAAGGAGCCTTCAATTGTTGAAAAAGTAAATACTGTCTTAAAAAAGTTATTGGCAAAAACCAATTTATTTTTTGTGTGAATATTTTCTTAAGTACGCTTTAAAACATACTATTTTAACTGATTATATGTAATTATAGGGGATTTAAATACAGATTTCCAAGATCCCTTTAATTATTCACTCTTTCTCTTATAAGAGTTGATAGCTGAAGGGAGTTTGAAAATCTTGTGTTCAAATCCCCTAGCCAACAAAACTAATTTTCCATTGAGAATCTAAAAAAAGCGTGGGGTGTAGATAGATTTCAAATACATTAATTAAAATTGTGTTGAAAATTTGATATTCCATCAGCAATGAGGTGTTACATATATATTAGTCCAACAATAATTTTCTAATCTTGTGATCTTGGAAAATAATGTCTACGTGGCAGTCTCTGACAAACTTAATCAATGAATTTGGAAAAATGACAATCACTACAAAATGGTGACCTATATCTCTATTTAGTGGAAATTAAACAAACACATAAGTACCAAACAGAAAAAAAAAATATTTTTTTCAATATTTGCAATTAACAAAAAAACAAAAAAGGCAATTTAATGAAACAAGTTTAACTATCATTAAGCAATTTATTTTCAAAACAAATGCTCAAATCAAAAAATTTTAACATTTTTCAGTATTTGTGTTTTAAAAAACAAAAAAATAGTTCAATCAAACAAGTTTCACTATTTATTATAATTTTTGAAACAACTATCCTTTTTTTTTTTTAATTGCAAACACTGAAAATCATTTATTTAAATTTTTCTATTTTGTATTTATATATTGGTTGCATTTCCACTAAATAAAGTTACAAGATCCCATTTTACAGTAAATAAAGTTTGATAATCGCCCGATCATTTTTTCATGACATCATAGCATAGTGTAAATCAGTGGTCTTTAACCACCGGTCCACAGTCCGAACCAGGCCACAGAAGTTTTCTGCCAGTCCACGCTAGACTGGCAAGAAAGTTTGTAATAACAAAATAATAAGATTTTAAACTTTTAATTAATATAAACAATTTTTATTTATTTTTTCATCATGTTTTTACCTGATTAAAGAAAAAGAAACAGAACAAAAACAAAATCTAATCAATCATACATATATTAATTTGTTTTTCTATTTATCACAGATGTTTATGGGGGGGGGAGTAGAAAAAGTCTTTTATTATACAAACTCCGGTTGTCTTTTGATAACCAATCATGGCCGCTTGTCAGTGTTGTTAAAACAATAAAATGTAACATGACTTTTTTTGATCTCTTAAATTTTTTCTACTGTCTTAATATTTTATTTTTAGTGTTTTTTTTTTTTTGGCTATACGGCGATTTTTTTTTGTGTTGTTTTATTTTTGAAATCAATTTTTATTACCTTTTTTAAAAAATAAAAACCAAAAAAATAAGTTCTGTCTCTAACTTTTACAAAGTATTTCTCAATACACTTCCACCACCCCAAAATAAAGTAAGATCAAAACTTTTGACTTTTTTAAGTTTCAGTTTGTTGTTTTTTTGTTTAAAAATATGGCCACTTTTTTTTTTAGCCTAGAAGGTGATATCTTTTTTGCCTTTATTTGTATACCGTTAAAATACTAAAACTTTTATTTTTAAAACCAATTTCTATTACCTTTTTTTAAAAAATAAAAACAAAAAATAACTTTGGTCTTTATCTCTTTTTGTCTCAGTGATGACAAAGTATTTCTCAACCCAAACAGGTGAATAACATTTTATTCTTGCATGTTTTAACAATGAAATAATAAATGTAGAAATGCAAGCACATTAATGAAAATGATTGTTATTGTACTTTCAACATTGACACTAACAATTCATGGCGGTGTAGATGGCTCTCATACTGTGATATTAATCTATAGGTTCATTGCTAGCCTTTAGGGATTTTCTCTAATGCTATATGTTACAATTAATTATTTACAAGAATTTGCATTATTCAATATAGTAAGTAGTGCAGTGTAATACTTAATTTATAATTGCATAAATTTATGTTTAAAGATGTGCTTCACTTATTCAGATATTTGCTTGTACAGAGTATTTATAATTTTAGTGATTTTATAATTATTTATAAATTTATTCTTTTTTAAAGTTTAACATGAGTTGGAAAAAGAAAAATTGATGCTGAATGTCATGTGTTTAATGAAAAATGAAATGCAAAATACTTCTTCATACAATCAAATAAAAGATAAAACTGTATGTCTGATTTGTAAAAATAGTATTGCTGTTTTAAAAGAATACAATATATACTATCACTATGAAATGAAACCTGCTTCAATGTCTTCATAATTTAAAGAAATGCAGCATTCAGTGAAATTTGAATCATTAAAAAGTTTTCTGTGTTCTCAGCAAGATTTTTTTTTACTAAGGCAAATTCAGAGAATGAAGGTTAACCTTGGTAAGCTATAGAGTTGTTTATGTGTTGGCTAAAAGAAAGAAACCATTTACTGATAATATTGTCAAAGAGTGTATCACAGAAGCAGTGGCTGACTTATGCCCAGAAAAATATAATCTTTTTAAAATGATAAGTCTTGGAATAAATATTGTTGCACGATAGATTGAAAATATGGGAAATAGTAATGTTCAGGAAATTGTAGGCAAAGCACAGTGTTTCACTCAACATTTTCTCATGCTAGATAAATCAACTGATGTTCATATCTCACAATTCCTAATAATTTTTCATCGTATTGGCAATGAACTTAATATCACACAGAAATTAGTGTCACTTAACAGTATGCATGACATTATAATAAGAGAGGCTATTTTAAAAGAAGTGCAAAAAACACTAACAGAATATCATTTAGATTGGAATTGTTTGTAGCAAATAACAATTGATGGAGGAAAAAGTTATCTGGCACAAAAATGTAATTAGTTGGACTAATCACAGAAGCTTTATGCAGGAGTATCAAAATTAATATTTCTTCATTATGCTATCAATCAACAATCACTTTGTGGCAAACACAATATGAGATGTGTCTTGAAATCTGTTATTTCTATAGTAAATTTCATTCGCTCTCATGTACTTAATCATTGCCTGCTTCAGTTTTTTCTTAAGGAATGTGATTCCAAGTATGCTGACTTGACATTTTATACTGAAGCTCGATGATTTAATTGTGGCAAGGTTCTCTTTCATACTTATTTCAACTCAGGAATGAAATTGATATATTTCATACTAAGAAAAACCCTTTTGAGCCACTTTTATCAAATGCGGAGTGACTTTGGAAGTTGGAATTTCTTGCAGATCTAGTGAACCACATTAACAATTTCAATTTAAAGTTGCAGAGTGAAAATAATTTAAGTTTGTGATTTAGTTTCTCATATAAAGGTCTTCGAGCAAAATTGATACTTTTGGAAAGCCATATTAAAGATTGTAATTTTGCTCATATGCAATATTGTTGAGAATTGCATAAAAAAGGTAAAGCAGAATTTCCATAAATTTAATCATTCCAGATTTAAAACAACAATTTCAGAAATGATTTACTGATTTAGATGCCTGTGCTAGGGAAATTAGATTGTTTCAAAATCTATTTGACTGTGATGTGGCAGATGTCATAAGTCATATTCAAATAGAAATTATTGAACTTCAGGAAAATAATCATATTAAAGACAAATACAAAAAAATAAATTTGATTGATTTTTATAAATTTTTGAATCCTGTGCAGTTCCAAATTTGAAATTTGCTAGTAAATGTATCTCCATTTTTGGAATAATGTATCCTTGCAAACAAACTTTTTCCCCAAATGAAATATATCAAATCAAAATATAGGATAAATTTATCTGATGAACATTTGAAGTGGCATTTCAAAATTTGAATCTCAAATTAATAAGATTTTAAAAATACAAAACAGTTTCCCATTAACAGTTTTAGTATAATTTATAATGAAGATATGAGAATATGCCAGTAATGTTTGATATTATTAACATATAATTTAATCTCATATATCCTGTAACTAGTTTATGAAATTTTGTACTTTCAATAAAATTCATATACTTAAAATTATTTATCTTTTTTTTTATCTGAATACATTTCCTTTTAAATTTTTTTTTTTGCGGAAAGTACTGAAATGAACAATTTGGCCTTTGTGGTGAAAAGTTTGGAGACTCCTGCTTTAGCTCAATAAATTCTTACAAACTCATAAAACATATCATACACAAATCTTCTTCCTTTAAATATATGCTCAATTGACATTTATAATTTCCCCAATAAACAATTATTTTTTTTGTTTTACTTTCTTCAATACTTTAACATTGCTAACTTTATCATTCCAATTTAACCTTTCAATTCTTCTCCAAATTCATATTTATTCCTTTTTATCTCCCTTATTCTAAAACTGTCTAAATTACTGCTTCACTTATAATGCCATATTCTTAACGAAACATGGCTTTTTCTTAATTATATATAACTTTGTTGAGCCACAAAATAAAGCCTACAATTCTCATTCTAATATATAAATATATATATCATTATTTTCATAATTAGATACAAAACTTTGTCCATATGCCTCTTTTAATCGATTATTATCTTCACCTGTACTCATTGATTTGGAAGGTCACAGAAACTTTCTATTTTCTTAAAATATCAAATTGATATTTCTATTGGAATAGTAAATCCTTAAAATCAAGTTTGTTAAGGCTAAAAATAAAAATCTGGCTCGTCATTATTGATTATTATACTTGAAATGAAGTTCTCACATCTACTACCGAAATTTGACATTATTCACTAGATAGTTGATAGGCTTGTGTTTATGTATTTAAACTTTATATATTAATTTGTAATTAACACATATTCAATTATGGAATCTTATATTGTCTAATTTTCATACAACCTGACATGTTTTCAATACTTGCATACCACAGCCATGGTTAATACATAATCTGATAGTTTAGGTGTATTATTTATATTTTCATATATTCAAATTCCAGCAAATACTGAATTGTATTAAAGTGATTCATTGATTCACCTTGTTTTTTGAATTTACAATGAATCCCATTTCTTTTATGTTCTTTTCATCATCGTTTTTTTTTTATTTTTATATATATATTGCTGTCTTCTTCCTCAAAATATATGCTCAATTCACTTTTATAATTTCCTCAATAAACAATTATTTTTTTGTTTTACTTTCTTCAATACTTTAACATTGCCAACTTTATCATTCCAATTTAATCTTTCAAAATCCTTATTTATTCCTTTTTATCTTCCTTATTCTAATTGTCTAAATTATTGCTTCACTTATATCATATTCTTAACTAAACACTAAGCAAGGCTTTTTCTTAATTATATATAACTTTGATGAGCCACAAAATAAGGCCTACAATTCTCATTCTAATATATATAATATCATTATTTTCATCATTAGATACAAACTTTTGTCCATATGCCTCTTTTAACCTTTTCTCATCTTCACTTGTAATCACTGATTTGGAAGGTCACAGAAATTCTCTAGTTTCAAGTCGTTAAGCCTAAAAATAAAAATCTGGCTCATCATTACTTACTACTATACTTGAAATGAAGTTCTCACATCTAATAATGAAATTTGACATTATTCACTAAATAGTTGATAGGCATATGTTTATGTATTTAAACATTATATATTTATTTGAAACTAACATACAATTATGGAATCTTATATTGCCTATTTCTTATGCAATATGGCATGTTTTCAATACTTGCATATCACAGCCATGGTTAATACATACCTGATAGTTTAAATGTATTATTTATATTTACACATATTCAAATTCCAGCATATAATGAATTGTATTAAAGTGATTCATTGATTCATCTTATTTTTTGAATTTACAATGAATCCCATTTCTTTTATGTTCTTTTAATCATCACTTATATATATTATTGTCACTTTAATAAAAACTGAATACATATCATGACTGTTTCATAATGTACTAGAGTTGTCTCTAGCTCACTTGTATTGGTAGATGTATTATTTATCATTTTTTAATTTACTTTTTTGCCACATAGCATATATATATGAGCTTCAAGGCAGAAGACATTTTAACTTGTTTAAATTGTCTATATTGTTTAGAAGCTTTTTCTAAATTTATGGGCATTTTAAATTCTATATCAAAATTGTTATAATTAATTTCTTGAATTTAGAAAACAAATGCATAGATATCCAACTTTTCATTTTATTATCTTTCCAAATTTAATATTGTTATTAAATATTTTGCAGATGTTTTCTTGATAACCCATTTTACCAAATTTGAAATATAGCTATCAATATTCTCCCCATTTTTTTAAGATTTAAATTTGCAAATAAAAATGGTTTGTAATCCTATATATATGTTTCTGGGACAATCAATTTATTATTATTATATTTTAGATATAGTAAAAGTAGTTATAAAGGAAGGCTTATTTATAAACATATTTAAAATAAATACATTTGAAAAGATAATAATAGGTGAAATGCTGGAAATCTAAGCAATCTGTTCTCTACATTCACAATAGAATTATTAAAGACATTTATATAAATTAATACACTGTACAAGCTTACACACACCTGCACATATATAATATAATATATGAGATTCGAACTCAGACTTTCATACAACCCTCAACTCTCCATGCCATCTCATATTGCTGAGCCACTTGATCATACACATGTTGAAAAGATAATCACCAATATACATATTTCATGCTAAAACAGCAATTATCAGTTGGTCCAGATTACTATCTCCACTCATATATACAATCAGTGCTCAGCTTTATATTAAGATAGCCAATATTCATACTTTAATGGACAGGTTTCAAACTACTCCAACCTATAACTTTTCAGCCATCCATTTCATTGAAAAATCTGATGATGGAATGTTCAAAGCCTAGTAAAAATTTTAATTAAGGATTTAAAAACGCCATAATTTTTAATAGGTTTAACAAAAATGATAAGAATATATAAAACATGCTGAATATCATAAGATGGTTTATGCCTTGGAATGTGGTTCCTGATTGCTTATATATTTATACTATGAAAAAAGAAAGCAAATTTAAGAATCAAAAAAAAAAAAAATAAATCCATCAATATGAGTGGACCAAGAATAACTCTAAATATAGCTAACATTCAACTATGAAATAGTATCAGAACATATATTTGATTCTAGTAAAATAAAGCTAATATATAACACAAAAGAAAAATAAAATTCAAAAGACATGAACTAGTGAGTCAATAGCAGAAAACTCAGCATGTGTTAGAATTTGAATAAACTATGCTAGTTTGCATAAAAAATTATACAATAAGGCTTTGTAGTTGAAAAAATATTAATTACATAATATATACACAATGATGTGTTAAAAATTTGATATTAATTTCTAAGTACTGTATTTTTATTTGGTCTGAAACTAAAAAAAACAATATTTTATAATCTCATATGCCAATTTGCAATTATTCCATGTTATATATCTGTCAAATGGTATTTCTTATCTGCAATAGGTACATCTATTCAATGTGAGACTAAACTTACACTGTTCTAAAATATTTACAACTTACTACATTGAAACTTTTATCTAAAAGGATCCCCAATTGAAAGAAAATCTACTGCCCAATTTCCTACGTCATAAATTATAAACAACAAATAATTTCTTTACCATCAAACTTTTAGAATTAAAAGTGTAATTTTAGCAACTTTCTATACTTTTCTCAACTTCATAATAGTTACAGCATCTATAATCTCATTCTTCATTATTTCACAATCTATTTCTAATCTACCCTATTTTTTTTGTTAGTTAATACAAATGAGCTAATTATTTCTATTATATAAATCAATATGCTTTTCCTGTCTATTTGCTATATCTATATTCTCTAATAATTTACCATTCTTTGCTTCATTTGTTATTTAAACCCTATGACATTACCCTTTTCTGCTCAAAACATTTTACTCTTACATAAATTAAATCAAATCTCTCTCTATTAAGTAATTCTCTGCTACTATATATTTGCACTAATCATATTCATATAATTTTATTTTTTACATTTCAATTAGCAGTTAAGCTTTCTATATATACTTAATCTTGTTCAATATTTTTTGTTTATCATTTAATAATAACCTTATGTATATTATCTATTTGAAATCAAGTTGAGTAACTAGGTAGTAAATATTTTGACACTCCTTATAAAATTTACTTTTTTCCCCCCGTATAAATGCAATAAAATTTGCATTGATAGATCTTTATATATCTAAACACATTGTTTACAGCCCCCCCCCCCCATGTACATTGTTAATTGTTTGCTTTCTAATTTTTTAATCAATATCTATTTTTTATACATATAGAATATAAATCAGAAATGAATATTTCTAAACATTAATGTTATATACTTAAGTGCAGAAAAATTAAAACTGAATCATTGAATTATGATAAAATATATGGATGAGTAAGTAATAAATGACAAGATTTTATACACTTCAGATCATTAATTAATTGTAGATTATATTCTTCAAAATTAAATTAAATATTTTCCAAAGTTATTCTTCTGAAAGTTCTAAGAGCTTTTAAACTTTTCCACTAGTCTTAAAATAACTATGGCAAATGTAGAACAGAGTTTAGTTTTTAAACTACTGCCAGCAGTTAAAAGAAAAATTTCTCTGAAAATAGTACAGAAATCCTCCTGAAATAGGCAACCAACAGTATTACTGAATACATAAATTTGTTTACAGTATATTAGGAAAATAATAAATCAATAAAATAATTTTAGAATAAAAATTACATGCAAACAGAAATATGTGCAATTATATATATATGCAATGTATAATAGTGAAGCAGGTACTTTCTTAATGTTTTTCTAGTTCTCTGTTTAATTAAATAAGCATAATTATTCAATAATAATTAGAATGTCAATCTACATCAATCATAACTTAGTTTGAATTTAGCTCATATAACCCTTGAAATAACCATATAATTTTTTATTATGTAGCAAACTCAGCTAACCATTCATTCATCCCAGAAAAAAGTATCTAGCTATTACAGTAACGCTACTCATAAATATATAAAAAAAACACAACGGAAATTAATAAAATTTGGGCATAAACTTATCTATAAAGTATAGCAGCAGCCATTTTCTTGTTTTATGCATTAATTCCTTTTTTTGTAATTGTAATTGTGAAATTGCTACTTTTTTTTTTTTTAACAAAATTTTCTAATTGGAAGTGCAATGATTAGTGTTGTGATTGTAATGCCACAAAGAAATGAAGACACAAGTGCATTTGAAATTTATCAATTTTTTTTGTTAGATAAGTGATTAATATATACCTAAATTTGAATATAATATTTACAAATATAAAAGCAATTTTTTCGTCACATCTCTACGTTACCTACTGTAAGCTTTAGTAAGTAATAGATGCCAGATACTATACTTAATAAATTCTTATCAAGTGCTGTCCTATCAAATATAGGATTTAGTAAGCACTATCATCTGGCATCTATTATTTACTAAAACTTACAATAGGTAGCATAGAGATGTAAAGAAAAATTATTTGAGTAAGCTAAAGTCGTGATATATATAAATATGCTCTTTCAATTTGTTATTCTACTTTCTTTTTTATAATTGCATTATTTCATCTTTTCAGTAATTATTTTTATTGATGTCGTAATGTAAATTGAATTAAAAATATCTGTATTGTATATATTAAAAATGCATATTATGTATTCGTTATTATTTATGGATTTCAATATTTGTGCAAAGGCTCAAAGCTGATAGTGCAATTATGAGGGTCCTATTGTATTAGTTGGAAGGTAGATCCTAAATTATCTAAATGAATATTGATGCATCAACTAAGAAATGAAAATACAATTTTATAATGCAGTCTTCACCATTAGTGATAAGAGATGTCATATTCTTATAGATAGATCTTGAGCAAATATTTTATCTTACTGAGCCCATATTTTACCTTTATTTTTACTCACAATGACTTTGAAAAATCTATAATATCTGAAATAAATAGCCAATTCATTTTTTCCTTTTTAATATTATTCTCTTTAATATTTATTTCCATTTTATTTTATTTTTTTCATTTGTTTCTTGTTATTGATGGTATCCAATTCATATCCAAAACAATGCCTTTCTAAAAAAAAGACCTAAAAATTCTTTAACAATCTTATTTGATGATTCAAGCCTGTTTAGTCATTTCTATTAATCTACCAACGAGTTTTTTCTTTGTTACCGATTCCTTTCAAAATATTTTAACCATTTTGGAACAGTTAAAAAAATATCAGATCTCAATAACAGAATGTAAAGCCTTCAATATTTCATAATTTTAACATTTTCTTGTTATCTCAAATCTTACAATCATAAAATTATAAGACCTTCTAATAACCAATTAAATTGGACCATTCTTCAGCAAATCTGATGCAGACATTTTTTTTCTATTTTAACTATTGTACTATCTTTCCCTGAGAATACATTTAAGATTTATATATTCAACACATCATATTAAGGTCAGAATATTATAATAAAATTTGATTACATAATACATAAATACAAGCAATCTTTCACTGCTAATAATTGCATTTGCCATTTCGATCACAATTTCTTTTATTAAGATAAACTTTGGAGTCACAAACCTTATTTAACTCAACCAACATTTTCAAATATTATCAATTCAGTGTAGGATGAATATCTTCTCAAGTTTAATCTAATTTTTCTATTCCACAGCTTCCTTGCAGGTCTGCAGAAAATTTCCTTAATTCATCTAATTATTTTTCTTTACAATCTCTTGATACAATTAAAGACTTCAAATGTTTATTTACTATCATCTCTTCCAAAGACATGTCTAGTCTAATTTCATTTCAGATTCTTAATTTTTTCAATAATTTCAGTGATATCTATTTATTTTCTCATCTATATATTTCAATTATTTCTTATTAGTTTAATATGTATCCTTCCATATTTCATTGTGTAACCAGAAGTCCTAGTATTACTCTTCTATTAAGTGTCAAAGTTTCAAATTTATAAGCATGCAATGATAAAGCAAATTTATTTAAAATTTTCTTTTCAAGCACTCCATCCAAGTTTAATTCTCTAATTAATTTCATGACTATATTTTCATCTATATTAATAATCTGATAATCATTGTTTTCTCCTTTTTAAAAAGCCATTAAACATTTCTGTAGTCTAGTTTAGCATATAAGATAATTTCTTGATTTTATATTTCACACTTTTTGAAACATTTTTTTGAAACTCTGAAATATATTACTTGCAAAATAACTGCAGCTTTTTCAAAATCTTCATTTCCTGAAGTTTTTAAGCACTATTTTAAAAAAACAATTAGATTATGTGCAAAATTTAGATAACTTCAGAAATTCCAATTTATTTTCATTATCTTGGCTTCTCATTTTAATTTACAAAAATATTTATCTTAATTATTGTAATAAGTTACAAAGGAAGGGAATCATTTGATCAATTACCATGAAGTCTAATCACTGCTGTTGCATTCTGATAAATATTCTTCAGAAATTTGACAATAACCTTAAATCACTGAAGAAATATTTAGTTAAGTGCAGTAGTAGAATGGATTAAGGCTCAAATTGTTTATGAACCCCTTCAAACAATTAATCTTTTAATTATTTATCATAGCTAGTTACATTACATTTTATGTTATACTAAACTTTAAGCAATAACTAAAAATATAAAATAATTTGAAAATTCAGAGATACAATTTCCAAAAACGAATACAAGAATTAAAAGAGTTCTTTGAACATCAGCAGTATGATAAGTTAATGTTTTTGTATCATTTGACATACATGTAATGAAGACATTTGTTATATATTTATGCACACATAATTCTATGTATGATGAATGTTTTTGAATTAACATTAGAGAGAAAATTTAATTAATAATTAAAAATATTTAAATTGTTTTAAAATAATTTTTATACTATTGTATTAAGCTTCTATTAGATCTTTTATCTTACTGTCTTCAGTCGCTTGAATTAATAAATGGCCCAGTTGTTTTAAACTCATAATATTAATCACTGTGTACCAATTGTAATGTCACAACTGTATATTTGAACAAAATATTTCCAATCTTTAATTAAATGTGCAACAATTTTGACTTCAATCTTTTTTGTGACTTTTTATTCTTTGTGTTCCACATTTTTTCTTCTATAATTAGAATAGTTGTAACTTGATTTTTGAATGATTGTTACTATATATAAAGTTATTAAAACTGCATTTGTTTAGATAGCTTCCTTTGCCTTTTTTTTTTTGAAAATGCAGAAAAATAATAAACTACATAAAATCACTGTTAGAAAGATACCATTTAGAGAAATAATAGTAGGAAAAATAGCACTAATGTTAAGAATAGCTCTAATTAATAACAATGATTAGTTGCTTGGGAAAGCATGCATTCAATCATCTGAAATGATAAATTGAATTTTACTTTGAAAATCTTAGTTCAAGTGTCAATCACTCTATTACTACACTACATTACAAAGAATGAGCAAAGCTCATGAATTGTTAAAATTATCTACAAACAATGAAGTGAACACCTGTTGTCAAATATCTCGGAATATACTTTATCATCATTATCAATCATTGTAGGATGAAGATCTTTATAAGTTTAATCCAAGTACTCTGATTCATAACTACATTACTCCAAACTTTTGCATTTCATTTATTTATCTGACAGATGATCTCTTTCTACATCTTATAATTCCTTAAGATATAATTTAAGACCTTAATGTTCATCTATTCCTATCTTTTGTAGCATCATGCCTAGCTCAGCTTTATTTTAATAATCTCTTAATACTTTTAATGATACATTGCTTTCTTATTTATATATTTCAATTCCTTCTTTTTATTCGCAATGTACATCTTTTAAAATATTATTGCAAGTCTTTATATTATTCTTCTATTAAATATAAATTTCAGATTCATTCATAAGCATTGATAAAATATATTTATTAGAAGCTTTTATTTTCAAGTACACAAACACATTTTCATTTAATATTATTCTTATTAAAGTATTCCAACCAAGTTGAATTCTATAATTTTCATTCATTATGTTTCCGTTTGCATTAATAATCTGACCAAAGTATTTGTAGTTGTTAGCCTCTAACCATTACTATCAGTCTTGTTTCTTTCTTTGCTCTATTTAACATGATTTCAGTATTTTTTATCATATCTTTGTAATCTTAATATCTTGTCTTTATTTGAAAGCCTTTGTAACATATTCTGAAATGAAAAGATTATTTGCAAACTAAAAACTATAATCATATCATTTGCAAAATTTAGATATATTTATTTCTATAGTTTCCATTTTAAAAAACAAAATACATCTATAAAACTGTTGCAATAAGTTTTGGAGATAAAGATGTACCCTGTCAAACATTCTTATCAACATTAATTTTTTTAATGTCCTCATGTAGTCTAATCATTGTTTTAGCATTTAGATAAATATTCTTAAAAATATGACATTATTCTGGGTCTAAGCCTTAATATTTCAAATCTTTTATCACTGTGGAAATGCTTATAATATCAAATGCATTTTCATCTACATATTCAATGTAAAATAGTAACTCACATTCATTGGTTTTTTCAATAATTCTCTTAATAATAGGATATGAAGTTAACAATTTAGTGCGGAATCTAAATTTTTTGAGGACCCAAGAACACAGTGCAACTCAGATTTCAATTTTATACAATTTAAAATACACAAGTACAATACATATATAAATATCAAAATACATTATTTTAATTTAATATAACCTACTGTTTCTATATCATTTCACTTACTAAGTCTATTCACTAATAATAATAAAAATAATAATGGCAGTATTTTTACCTTTACTATTGTCACTGTTCTTTAAGCCTGACAACAAAGATTTAAAAGAGAATAAATAAGATCAGAGTGATCTGTTATGGCCTTAGTCGGCTTATTGACCTTCAGGAGGAGAGAACCTGGGAATAAGATGTTCCTGGTTTCTTGTGCTGCTTCTCACTTGTACCAAAAATTGCCTTGAAGACAATGAAGATGAGCATGTGTTATTTCCCCCTCCCCAGTTTTTATACTTTTTCATCCTTTAGGTTTTCTAGAGAAATTAAGCCAGTGGGAAAAATTCAGGTGGTAAGTGCATTAACAGTCTAATCTTGCATCTGTAAATTTAATTAGTATTTTAAGTCATACTAATTAAATTTCCTCTGTTATTCTGATATTTATTTTTCCTTCTGATAATAATTTATTGTTACACAATACATTTTAATTAAATATTTTTTATTACAGCAATTCAATTTTTATTCTGTCTATTTATTATTTATCTATTTATTTCCCTTCTCTATGAATTAAAATCTAATAACTTATTTTAATAAAATACATATATTTCATTAATCCTCCCCTTAACCTAGAAAACAGGTTATTATGTTTTACACATATTCTTGTAATTTTTTCAGCCTCCGTCATTGACATTGGGGCCTGAGTGTTTTATATTTTTCCATTGGTTCCAGGAATATCTCACTTTGCATTTATATTATGGTTTCAGCATCACTACATTCTGAGTCTGTTGTTTCTCTTGAATTACTTCCTCAGGCACTTTGTCAACTATTTCTTATTTTTACCTAAATTTCGGTTATTTCTTCTCTACCTGTTACTAGTACCCCTGGAAACTATATGTTTTTTATGACTTTTTTGCAGAGATGGTTTACATGTATTCGATATTCTGTTCCATTCTGTATTTGAATAATTACTATTTGTTTAGACATTTTCCAGTGATTATACCTTCAATCCCATACACAAACTTTATTATATATGTTGTCTTCACCATTGTACTGAAATTTATCCATTGTTGGAAATAATATTGATAGTCTTATATGCAATTTCCTGCCACCAATAACTCAGCCAGAGATTTATCTGTAACCTTCAATGACATGGAATGGTGACATAGCATAGCATAAATATAAAGGTTGTGGCAAGTTTGTATTATTAGTCTTTCTAAGAGACATCTTAATTTGGTGAACTGCTTTTTCAGCCAGGTCATTCAATTTGGAATGGTATGAGAGTGCCCAGAAGTGCGCGAAGCCTTTATAGTTGAAAAAAAATCTTCCAATTTCTTGAGCAGTGAACACAGTGCCATTATTGAAAACAATTATTCCTGAAAATCCATGGCATGAAAAAACTGCATTGAAACATTGTACAGTTTCCCCAGCGCTCATATTTTTCACAATGCAATATTCTGCCCACTTAGAGTATAAATCTATCAATATGAAAAGTTTTTTCCTTTCTGCTGTGGTTAGTTGCTTTAAGCCACAGTGTATATCCCTTAGGGAAGCTGTGAATTTCTTAAAATGTTTCTCAATGTCAATGGTTATCTTTGGCCACCAGACATATCTATGCACTAATGCTTTGGCATGCATAACTCTGGGTTATCTGTAGTGCAATACTTTTTAAAACTTTTCTTCTATCCTCTGGTGGTATTACTACTTTACCCCCCAATAACACACAACCCTTTTCAATTAATTATTTGTCACAATGTGTTCAAAAAGCAGGTGCAAGGCATTGTAGTTTCTTAGGTGGCTAGCCATTTCTAATTCGGCCTATCAGAAGCTGATACCCTTTATCGCCCTTATTAATTTTGCTAATATATTGCTATTTAAAATTTTCTGACTGTAGGAAATCTTATATAATTAATTTCTAATTCATTTGGGTCATCTTTGAATTCCTAGACAAAGCATCAGCATGTGGAATCTATTTCCCTTTTTTATATAAAAGCTGATAATCATATAATGACAATTTCTCAATCACAACATACATGGGCTCAAATGATCAGGTGCTAGCTTATATTCCCAATAAAAACTTGTGATTAATTACTATGTGAAAAGTTCTTTAAGCTGAACATAATAGCCAAAGCCTCTTTGTCAATCTGACTACAATTTCTCTCAACATTAAAAAGGATCCTTGATGGATAGTTTATGAATCATTTGCCATTGTAACATGGATGACAAAACTACTCCCATGCACATTCTGAAGCATTCACTATTAATTGCACTTTAAGATTATCAAAATCAACCAGTAATTTTTCTGAGGATAGCAGAGCTTTGGTTTGTGTAAAAGCTTCCTCGTAAGCTTTTTAACAGCTGCAAGTTTTGGTTTTTCTATAATAATTCATACAAAGATTTTGCTACTTTAGCCTTATTCTGTAAAAATGATTTGAAGAGTTTGTCAAACCCAGAAATATCTGGAGCTCTTTAATGTTTCTGGATTTGGCCATACTTTCCATAGTTCTTATTTTCGTGGGCGATGGTTATACCCTTGTCCAAGATTATATGTCCTATAAATAGTTATTCCTTCATGTTCCACATGTTTTTCTGAGCATTTAACTTGACTCTGAATCATTGCAATTTTCACATACCTTAAAGTCTTTGATAAAGCACCTCTTCTGAGCATGCTGTTATAATTATGTCATTAAAGTAAAGTATCATGCTATTTAATCCCTGTAATAAAGCCTTAGACTTTTGCTTGAAATATGTTTGATGAAATACCGAACAGTAGCTGATTTCATTTAAATAACCCCACAGGGGATGTTAGGGTTAATATTTCCGCTGACTTTTCCATCACCAGTATTTCAGTCCAGTTTCTAGAAATATGATGCATTTTGAAGATCGGCCAATACCTCTCTCACATTAGATACTAGATATGCCCCCTTAAATAAATACTTATTTACCATTACCCTATAACCCCCACATATTCAAATTTGGTGGATTTTTTAGTACAACTATAGGTGTGGCCCAATCTGGCATTTCTACTGATATCAATAAGTCTTTATTGACCAATCCCTAAACTTTCTACTCAATTTTAGTTTTCTGAGCGAATGAGATTTTTTTTTATGATTTACATACAACAAGACAAGCATTTTCAATTAGCTCTATGTCAACTGGGCCTGTTAATATTATAATCTAAAAATTTATTTTTTAATTTCTTGTTTGAGGGAATTTTTTTTTTTTTTACATTACTAACTTGAATTGCTATCGTGCAGAACCATTCCCTTCCTATTATAGGGTTAATTTTCCTTTTTACTGTGTACAGCGGTAATTTTAATTATTTTCTCATGATATCTAATTGGTGCTTTTATTTACCCCAGTAATTTCAGTGCATTCCTGTTCACATCTTGAGTTTTAACATCTGTTTTTTAATTTGAATATTAGCTTCAGTAGCTGACAGTGTGTTCCAATCTAAAACATTATAGATATCCCTGAGCCACTATCTATTCCCATTATAATCTCTTCTACAAATTTGAAATTTTATAATGAATTGCTTCACTCTCTGAACCTGAATGTCCACAATTTTTTACATGAGTATTAAAAGAGTTTACACTTCCCCTATTTTTCTGTACCTAAGTTTTCTCTTGGTTCTCCTATTCCTAAATTTTTTACTTACATATACCAAATGCTCCTTACTTCCCCATTTAGAACATATCTCCTGCTTCCACACACAATCTTTTGCTCTATGAACTATCATACAGCAGAAGCATGTCATTTTATTTCCCTTTTTTGTATTCAGATTTTCACAGGGCTGTACATCTTTTATCTGTCTTAAAAATTCCTGTATTATAACATTAAAAACATGAGCTTGCTCTAATATTAGCTCACAAGCTATTCCTTTCTTGATAGCAATTTCATAAGTTAGATCAGTCTATTAATAGTTGAGAGTGCCCCAAAATTGAAACTAATCAAGAAAAACACCCAGGTTGAGATTTCCAGTTGAGATTCCAAAAGAAAAGTAGTGAATTTACACTATATTTATTTTCACATGATCTATAATTAATCTAGACTCTAATAATCATTCACAAATATTTAATAAAATAAATTAAAATTTCTCAGGGTTTTATAAAATAATCTGTGTGCTCATTCTTATTTTCTTTAATCATAAAACTATTTACAACTATTGTTTGTATTTCAAGCTTTAATTAAGAGCAATTTAATCTGTTTTCCAAAACTAAGTCTAGCAAATTTAAATACAACTTGAATAATAATTTTATCTCAGGGTTAATCTAATAAATGCATGGATATTAAACGTGTTTACGCATTTCAGGATAGGACAGTGTAAAAGGGGTTTTATATACACCATCTTATCCAATAATAATTCACATTTCAGATAGCATTCAATCCAGATAAGTTTTACATATAAATCTATATTTCAAATATGACCTTTAATATCGTAAATGTGAATTATTTCAAATATGACCTTTAATATCGTAAACGTGAATTGAAATGATGATATTTATTTAAGAATGATAAAGAGAAATGATAAAATTAATAAATAACAATAACAAAAAAATCATATAAAATATTTATTAATATTGTTCCATAAACTAATTTAAACTCGGGATATATAAAGTATTTTGTTGTAATGTGTTGTGAAGACATTCACATTAATTAGGAATTGGTTGCATTAATATTTCACAAAACAATCCTCAATTTAATAATGGATGATAATAATTATAATATAAAAAAGATCAATACCTTATGAAAGTTCTTAACTGGAATTGGTTTATTTTACCAACATCATTTACAAACATTGGAGAAATTTTCATTCTTTTTAAAACAAGTAAGTACAAATCATTGCTTAGCAGCCCTAGATGATAATTTATCACAGTGGGCTTATTTGCCTCAAAATCTTTTACTGTATTCAATTACAGGCTTGAATATCTGGAGGGTTTTACTTTTCCAACACAAAGTACAATTAAATTAGACTGCTTTATTATACACTAGAGAATGCTGGAAAATTAAGACTAACAAGTATGAGTGATATAAAAAATATTCCTTACAGATTTATTAATCTATATAAGAATAATTAACATTCCTTAACATTGAGGTCAAAATATTAAGAACTCAATTATTATTAATATTTGGCTCTAGCCATTTAATACAAGTTTGTTAAATACTTAGATATTTATAAACCAATCTTAAAATAAATTACACTTAATCCCTTTCAATCTTAACATTAATCATAATATTTAATAAAATTATCTTTTACCTAAATATAGTAATATCTGAGAAAAGTTTTATTACATTAACAAACAGTATAACATGAATTAACTAAGAAAGTAGAAAGTGTATTTCATAACTTATTGTAAATAGATAATTTAATTCCTTTAAACAGATATTCATTTCTATCAAAATGTTAGCACTCAGCACTTTATTAATTCAAAATATAAAATTAATCCCTCCATTTTTCGACCTTTAAATCCATTAGGTCAATAATTCTGATCATATTGCTGATAAAACAAAGTTAATTATCCATAACAAGAAAACAATCTTCATAATTTTAAAATCTACATTTGTTTCTTTAGCAATAACTTTATAATCAGCATATTTGAGTTTAAAAACTATTATTATTTTAAAATAGGTTTCCTTTTATAACTGCAGACAAGATCAAATTAATGTTCTTGGGACTTATTATAGATATCTTTTCTAATAATGAAGAAGTACAATTTCTCCAAAATATATCAGCTACTTATCATTATCTTTCAATTGAAGAAAATCCAGTGATTTGTTAAATATTAAGACAGCAATTCCATGAGTTCATTTATCTATCCTCTGCTAAGTTGACTATAATAAATGAAATTTCTTGATATAAATAATTTATAAATTAAATCAATGATGATTTCTGGTTATTTTGTTGTGACCCATCTCTCTTCCAGAATGATAAATCAGATGCCTAACCAAGGCAATCTACCTAGCTGTAACTTTAGCCTGCCATCAGATAAATGAAAATAAAATGGCTATTTAAAATTTTGGACTGGTTAAGATCCTACAAGCACTTTCAAACCAATTTTTATATAAGTGATTACATGATATATGGATGACAATATTCTCGCCCATGCATTGGGGTTCCTGGGTTTTTTTGGGAAGGTTGTCATAGTTTCTGCCATCAAAATGTTAGAGTTAAGATTTTTTAAACCAAGGCATTAAACTTTCAATTCCAGATTTTATGTAAAAAAATAATTTTACAAATATTTTATTCAAATAAATCACAAAACCTTAAATTTCTCAAATATTTATTTCTAGTATTTAATTTGACTTTTAAATAACTAATTTATTACTTAAATATTTTTAGCAAACTAAATCAATCTTGGCCAAATAAAAAATGTAAATTTTAAACTTTGAAATATGAAAGCTTCCAAGCACACACACTAGCATAAAACATATAAAATGTAGCGACTGTTTATTTTACACATAATTAAATGTAATGTTGAATTTATAATCCTATTCTCTATTTCTATTTTTGAATGATTAGTCGTATATGTGCAGCACTTCTTTTGATTTATATAATTAACAATTTTATTCCTTAATAAAAATAGCAATGAAAGTGTCCATATTTTCTTCATACAAAATTTGGAAGTTTAATACAAAATCAGCTGTAAAGCTATTTAAAAATACTCTATGATATTATAGTCTTATAAACATTGATACGAAAGACTATTTTAAACATGATAATGATCATCTTCTAAGTACTATAACTAATGATAATGATGAATACATTTGTTTAACCATAAAAAATTAAATTAATCAAAGCCAATAAAGTTTTTAGTTTTAAAATAGCCAATTTACAGTGAAATTGTAATGTTATAATATATGTACATGAATATCAAAATATGTTATACTAATTTAATATAACCCACTGCTGCTAATTCGGAATACTAGTAATAATAAATAGCAGTACTTTTATCTTTACTACCATCTTCATCTTTTAAGCTTGGCAGCCCTTAAAGCATTTAAAATGATATCGGGGATGATCTGTTATTATCCTAATAGGCTTATTGACCTTCAGAAGCAGAGATCCTGGGAATAAAATGCTCCTCTGGTTTCTTCTTCTACTTTATGCATGTTCCAAAAGTTGTCTTGAAGGGACTAAGAAGAGCACATATTCTCCACCCTCCAGTTTTTATACTTTCAGCCTTTTGTTTTCTGGAATAATTAAACCATTGGGGGAAAATTCAGGTGGTGGGAATATTATTATCAGTTTAATCTTGCCTCTGTAAATTTAATTATTATTTTAACTCATACTAATACTAATTATACTTCCTCCATTATCTGATATTTATTTTTCCTTCTGATAATAATTTACTGTTACACATTTTAATTAAATATTTTTTATTACAGCAATTCAATTAATTTTATTTTGGCTATTTATTATTTATCTATTTTATTTATTTATTTCCTTTCTCTGAGAATTAAAATCTCATAACTTATTTTATTAAAATACACATATTTCACCATACTATAATTACTTTTAATCCAGCTTGTTCTTTTGATTGGAGTAATTGTTTTCTGTAGATGAGATATAATGACCTTAATACAAATCAAGTATAGAACTGATGTAAGAAAGATCTATAATCTATTTTTTCATCTTTCTTAAATATCAATACCATTATTGCATTCTTCTAATCATCTGATAGATCTTTATTAGAAGTAAATTGTTTTATCAGCAATTTAGTAAATTGTTTTATCAGCAATTTCATTATTTCTTCATTTGCTTCTAAAAATGTTAATTCCATTATTTTCTAAAATTTTATATTCTTCGTAGATTGAATTTTCCATGCCCCATCTTATGTAAAATAATTGGCATTTTGAAAATATTGTAAATGTAATAGCTCTTTATAATGCTTTTCCACACAATTCATATTGTTCCTGTTATTAGTAATAGTACTACCTCTCTTCTTGTTGCTTTAAACAACTTTTCTTCCAATATGAAAATGTTTTATATTTTTATTCTCAACCCTTAGTTTTCTTTGTCAATTCACAGTCATATTTACTAATGCCATCATTATAAAATCACTAAAACATTACTATTTAAACTCTTTTTGTACATTTTATAGAATTCCAGATATTCAGTTTATCTAAATCTTAGTTGTCCAACCTATGAGTCATAAATCCAAAGGAATCATAAAATGGTTTCTAGAAATTCATCACATTTACTTTTAGTTGCAATTATTTTTATAGAAAATGTCACTATGAAGTTTCTTAGCACTTATTTATTTCAACATGGTCACACTCCAATATTTAACTAGTAATTTTCACTGATTTTTGATAAATTTAAAAAAGGTAAGTAAATGTATTATGTTCATACATATTAAATATTTTACATTATTTTAATTATTTATTATAATGAACTTTTCAATTTTTTTTTCAATATTCTAACATGACATAATATTCCCCCAAAATATTATACATTATATGTAGATAGGAAAAAAAATTTTCCAAAGCCTAAAATAAATGATAAATGTTAATGCATAATTTACAATAGAATGTGCCAGCTGAGAAATATTTTATCATATTATTTTTTTAAATAAAATTAATTAAAAAACAATAAAACAATTATTTTTAAATGAGTAAAAAAATATTAGTAATAAAACTGTAGAAAGACAAAACAAGTTTAAATTATTATAATAAATATAAAATTAGAACTATACCAGATTGTAACCAGCCTAAGGAAAGACCATGGTTTTTTTAATTGGTTGCTTAATGTAATTTAAACTAAAGATTTTAATAATATATAAATTACTTCTAGTTCGTCTGAAAATTTTTGTTCTTTCTGGGCTGCTAGAAAACTGTCCCTGTATCAACTCCAAGAGTTTTTTCTGTTGTCAAATTTCATGGCATTTATGCTCAATTCTTTAGGTTGGTGTTTAAATCCCTGATCTTTATTTTGTGGACAGGTATGGTGCTATCGAAAGCATTTAGTAATTCGCTATTTGCTCTACTGTCTTTCTTTCAATACCCACAAACATCATTAAAAGAAAACCTATGCCACACTATCCTAAAAATTTATTATTCAGATAGTGCGCTGACCATCAATGCTTGTAATTTTGCTATCTGCATATGGAAGAAAGAAGTGAAAGGTTCACCAAGTAACTGTTTTTCTTGAGACACCTGGTGTCTAATATTCTCCAAAACTCTTCACTCCAGAAGCTGACTAGTAGGGCTTGCTTGTAGTTATTGAATGTTATGGGTTTCTTGAATAAGGAATCCCACCAAGCTTGAGAAGCACTTTGCAGATAGACGCAGCATGCAATCATAATCATGGCCTCTTCACTTAAACTGATTTATTGCAAAGTATCTTTCTAAGCTACTTATATGTTCAGTGGGAGTTTTGCCTATATATTCTGAAAATATTCTTATTTTAAGAAATTGGTTGACTATTGCAGAGTTATTGTTCTGTATATGTGTTTATATTCACACTCTCCTGCTCCTAATTAACATTATATTGGTCTTTTTCTCACTTATTTTACCCATTTCTTTAAGCGTTTCACTTTGCCTACTTTTATTAAAATCTATTTTATCTCTTATCTACTAAACTGTTATTTTGTATTATTATTTTTTATTATCTAATTCTGTTTCATTATTTTGACTTTTAAGCTCATCGACTGTTTCCTTATTTTGATTTTTAAATTCTTTAGCAGTTTCATTTTATTTTTGAAATTCTTTGAAAATTTTATTCACCATTATCATGTTGTTGTTTTTTTGCTTATAGTTTTTATTTTTCTATTGTTCCTTGCTGAGAACATTTTTTAATTCTTTATCTTGAGCTTCCATTTTTGCTCTTGTTCTAAACGCATATGTACTTTTTAATTTTATTATATTTATTTATTTTCAATATTGCTATTGTTTTACTATCCCTTCTTTTAATTACCCTATTATATTTTAATTTCCCTTTTTTCATTTGATTGGTATGTTCACCCGATATCCCACATCAGTCTCCTCTAACATTATCTGCCTGCTTATATTTATGACTTCTACCATTGCTATTTTATACATCTATTTTTATAAATCTATCCACAATTACATATTTATCTTAGTCTTTTCTTTTAATTATACCAACACACACATATATATTAATTTGTTTAACTGTAATAAACATATTTTAGTGTTGCCTGTTTTCTCCACTCTCAAATCTTTCACCAAATAATTAATTTTTATTTATTTTTTATTTTTTACTTCATCTGATAGCTGAGATAATTTTCGGGTGGCAATTAGATAGTTGTACAATCGAACACTTATATTTGATACCAATTAGATTCAAACATTCAAGCATACATGTTGGATGGCATTTGTAACAGATAACTATCATTTCTATTATTTTTAAATTTTACAATAATTTATAGATTTGAAACAGGTTTATACAAGCAGAAGTTAATATAATCAATATTTTACATATTAACCATACCAATGGTTAGACAGATTGTCTAAAAATGCAAAAACTGCAGCCACAGACTGTTGCATTCGCTCCATAACTGCTAAAAGCAAACCACCTCTCCTGTGGATACTTTTATTTATACTGGGAATAAATTCCTAGCCACCACCTAGCTAATTTGACTGGAATACCCATAAAATAAGATTTTAACCACTTCAAGAACTTGATTCCACAACTAGTTCAAATGAACAAGAAACTTACCTAAATTATGTTTATCAGACAAAGCATATTTAAACATAAACAATATAATTGACAAATTTTATCTTAATTAAATGTCCTATGAGGTATGGAGAGAGAATTTAAACCAAATTAACACATTAAAACAACATATTTTATTAAAAAAACACATTATAAAAATAATAAAATTAAATCAAATTAATTACAAAATTATTTGGTATAGTTAAGCTACTTTAACCTAGATAGTAAGAATTTAATCAATTCTCATTTATGGAAGTTCCATTAAGAGAATAAAAACTTATCCCTGTATATCATTTACATCTAGATTTTGAATTAATTTCCCATATTGACCTAGGTTTTTCTATATTTTTACTGAGAAATGATCACTCTTGTCTTCTTGACAATTTTGAGAGTTCATGGATGGCATTTTTGAACAGCTTTCCCCATTTCTTTTAATGATTTGTCACTTCTTTCTGGGGCAGTATATATCTTCATAGTCTTATACAGCAGTAGTCTTTGATAATAATAGGTATATGTCTCAACAATGGCACGTCAAGGATTTTAGTCACATTTCAGGCTATCAAGTGATGAAAAGCAAATGAACACCCCATTCCAAGTTTAGCACTGCATATTGATGTTAGGATGTCTTTATAAATAGCTATATATTCCTGAAGAACAAATTGTATATTCTCGGTAAAAAAATCTGCAAAAATTCAGCAGGTGGTAAGTCAACAGAAATTAATATAACTAGCAACAGCCAAATCAAATTAACACGATCAAAATCAACATAGCAGAATAACTCTAATGAAAATTTAGTGGTTTTATACCCTTTGACAAATCATTATCTAAGCTCACCCACTTAATCAGTGTCAATCTTATTTTTTTCTAATTAGTTAATCTTTTTTATTTTAATTACCACATTAATTATAGTATTGATTATCTAATCAGTTGGATAAATTATTGTTTTTAGTAAAACATAATCCCTTCTTGATTAGACAATTTACAAAATTATTTTAATCTTTGATTAGATTGTATTTTTCTAATTAAATAATTTTAGACAATGATTTTATACAATTATTTACATTACAAATTCTCTTGTTCCATTTTTTTAGTTTTCTTTCTTTACAATTAACATTATAATTTAAATTATTTCACCAAGTAACTTTATAATCTTTAAGTTACCTTTACACAATTAGTTTTCTTTCATTTTCATTATACCTTATAACATTTTGGAATTTGTACTTTTACTTAAAAGAAAAGATAAACCATTCCCTTTAAATAAAAAATTTAATTAAAATTCTTTAACTACTTATAGTTTAAGTAAATTTCCCCGTTTCTATTTTTTTTTATATATTTCAAATTGAGATTCAGATATAGAATTTTATTTTTTCTTTTACTTCTTAAACTTTTGATCTATTCTAAACTCTCTTTATTCTATTTATTGAACTGACAGACTTTTTCATTATTAATAATAAAAATAATACATTACTATTATTTTTTCTCTGAATATTCTTAACACACATTTAAATATTCCAACGTAACACATAATTACATATCTGTTACAATACCATTTATACACAAATTATTTTTTAGAAAATGTTTAATCAATTCATCTACTAATCACTTAATTCCAATCTGTTAATTTAAATGAAAAAAAAAAATATATGTTTTTCCATCTAGATATAGATATGTCATAACTAATATCGGAAATATTGCTCCCAGGACATTTTCAGATTTGTAAATTTTTTGGATTTTAAGAAAAAAAATCCTAAGTAGTTCATTCCAATTAGGTCTATTAATTTATATGTATTTATTGAATGTTTTTTTCATCCCCTTTAATTTGTTTACAAATATGTGTAGAAATTAATTTATTTATTATAAAAGATTAAACATCATAGGTATTTGGATTAATGGTATTTTAGTTGCAGTATCAGTTCAACCACATGAAAATATATTATTGTCATTTTATAATGCAATTAATTAATGTATCCATAATATATATATATTGTTATAAAATTTTGTCTAAAAATAATAAAACCCTAGAAAGAATAGATTACAGTAATAACAATAGATACATAATATTATAGGCTAAAAAAAGAATTTTATTATTTTTCTTTTTCCATTTGTGCATTTATGTATGTTCTAAATTGAGAGTCATGTTTAGTTGTGCAAAATAAAATCAAATAGGATAAAAATAAACCACACATCATTTCACTGAATCAAAAAGATTAGTAATTTAATTTAAAAATTATATGTAATTTTGAATTTCACTTTCATAAAGTCTAGCATCTTTTTTCTTACCTTTGTTTTCTTATCTTTCTTCTTTTGTTTTACTGTTGTATTATTAATATGTGCTGGGCAGTATTGATACAGCATGGAGTGGTGTCGACAGTCATGCATATCATTTCAAAATGCATTATAGAAAACAATCATGATACTTCTACATGCTATTTAAAAATTATCAGTATCATTTTAAACTACACGACAGATTATCACAGCTTGGATTTCTCTGCAGAGTTTAGTGGGTAGTCAATGATGGATACACTGCAATTAATTATTCAATTTTATTTTCACAGTTTGCACTTAATTGTGATGATTCTTATAATTATAAATGAATATTATGTTAATTATATGATTTAATATTTTTACGTACACAAAACATTAACCACTGCATAATTATGCATTTAATCAATTACCCACATCAGATATCTAGGAACACATAATGACAATCATAAAAAAAGCCATGGACAAGATATAAAAAAAGACAACTGAATAAATGATAGGTGTACTAGTTTTTAAGTAAGTACTCCCAAAGAAAAGAAAGAGACAACTCATGATGACAAAACTTAAAGAAATCAGATTGATGTGACTGAAGACTTTAAAGATAGTGTAGAGAAGTTAGACAGTCTGTGAGATGATTAACATTTATATTTAAAGAGTTGGAAGATGGATACAAATGTTTTGAATGGAAATGTTATAGTTATAAAATTGAAATAAAATTTGTCATAAATGTGTATTCTAATGTTCTTTTTTTCCAGACATATAGAGTTAATAATATTCCTGTTCTAAAAATTGCTAGAAATAAAATAGGCTAAAAGTAAATAATGTAATATATCAATTGATGAGAGATTTAATTCCAAAGCTGGAGAGAAGAAATGAAAACTTTGCAGAAAATGATAATTGATTCATTTTGATTTTTTTTTAGATATTAAAATCCAATAATTCTCAAAATAGATTTTACATTTATTCTATAATAAACTGAGACATCATAATTGGGAATAATACAGATTTGTGAAATCTGTATTTGATAGTATTCTCTATACTGATTATCTAATCTTTATTTCTAGATTTCTAAGTTGCATAAAATTGCAAATTATATTTTAAAATGGAAAAATCAAAATATATTATATAGTAAATGTTCACTTCAATAAACCAAAGATAATCAGAGTTTAAATTAATTGATGAATAAATGAATCATATTTTAGAACTACAGCTAAACCAATGCATGTGTAACAATTTTTCAAAAAAGTCCACAGGCTATAATCAAAAAAATGTGAAGAATATTAAGATTTATTTTTGAAAAAAAAAAAATTTGAATAATTACATTCAGTACAAAATATTCTATTATTGAAATGTCAAGTAATATTTAAAAAAAAAAAAAAAAAACTATTAAAGATAAGCATCACTACTGAAAAGTGCATTATATAAAAGTTTTTATTACATAAGAAAAATTACAATTTATGATAAAGCTCTACATACTAAGATTTTAGAATAATGACAAACTATCAATGTTGATTCTATTTAATTAATTCAATCTGCACTTCAACTAGAGAAATGAATATACATATAAACACATACTAAAAAACATAATTTATAATAAAATTAGATAAAATACTTTTTTGGAACAAGGCTATTTTTAAATAATCAGTGTTAAGTGAAAATCACCAAATTTATTGATTAAAGAAAATACAAAACTGGTCAAAATTTATAATTCAAACAAAAGAAACCTCTATAGCAAATAATGATCTTGTACTATTACAACCAACATATTGATGATAATTTTTAAGAAAGTCAAATATATATATAATTAAAATTATTATCCCTCAAAAAAAAGAAGCTAAATTTCAAGCAATCTGGTGACCTGTTTAGTATTATTATCTGTTAGCCACAAATTATCCATATTTATATAGTGAAATGAGATTAAACGCAAGTTAAAGAATTCACTTTATTCTTTGTTTTGGTATAATTAGAAAGTATCAATATAGTAAAAAAATAATTCATAGGATTAGATTCAGGACTAACCAGAAAAATTTCTTTAAATAGACTGAAGTAGAATCTTGACAATCTCCCCCCACTTTTAAAAAAAAAAAAAAAAAAAATCTTTCATTATGGAATTTCTCACTTATGCAGTAATAAATAGCAAAAGATACCATAATCATATGTTGTCATTTGAATATTCTCCTGATATAAATCTTTATATTAAAAATTTATATATACAATTATTATCACAAATAGTATTGGAAAGAGGAAGCTATTAAAACTATAATCTATGTAATAAAATTTTAATGAGTACGTATGTTGTTCATAGTTTTTTCTTTTTATCAAAAAATAATTACAATATCTCATTTTGTATTTAAGTGCACTAATGTCAGGAATGCCAAATTTGTTAATGGTATCTTATATTTAAACAGGAAATTTTAGATAATATACATTTATATTGCATTATTATCTAAAATTGGTTTATGAAAAATCAAATGTTTATAATAAATGTTTAGACTTTCAAAATCACCTTAATCACTATATTTCCCCCCCTTTTTTTTTTTTTTGAAGAATTCTTAACTTGATCTCAAAAAGTATGAGATTTTTTAGAATGTATCTGAAAAATATTTGCTAGAAAATATCTGAATGGGCAAAAAAATAAGAATAAGTTCAATGTCTTTATTTTTTTGCATGCTAAATGATCTAGCATCACCCTACACATTTAACACATGACTTACACAAGTTAACCCCAAAAAGTTAGTGCCAAAAGTAAATCATCATCATGATTGCAGTGAGCCATCCAAGAATTACTTATTGTTAGAGCCATAATAGTGCTCATGAAAAAAGCCACATAACATGCCAGAAAGCATTATTACCAGTGATGGCAATGCCAAAGACTTGCACATGAGCCAATACAAGGTCTTTGGGTTAATTCTCAAATGGTAAAATTACATGAATGGAACTGATTTAGTCATTCTATTATTTTGGTGCTCAAATATTACTTAATCTCCTAAGCAAGATTATTACCCTTATCAATAATATTGTTATAATGATTCCTTCTAAAATTCTGGTATTTATATAATTATAATTAAATTAATATAAATATATTGACATACATACCACAATATAATTTTCAATATAAAATATATATATATATTTTAAAGAGTTTTCAGTTATTTATTATAATGGAAGTTTACTACTAAATCTTGTAGATCTTAAAAATATCAATTTCATTTTATGCTGATTATTTATTTATTCACTAATCTAAAATAAATAACATTCTAAAAAAAATGCTAATTAACATGTTTTATATCATTAATAATTAAAACCATTTAAATAATATATAATTGAAACTAGAATGGGTTTTAAAAAATTGTAATGCATTTTAGATGCTACATCAAAGAAAGTCAGACAAAATATTTTTTTTTGCATATTATTTTTTTTATAAATAGCAATTAAAAAAAAAACTTCTTAAAAGTAATTTTATTCATTCATGGTACTGCATAAATCAAAATATATGCAATCATCAACAACACTTTCAGCCATTACTGATCCACAACGAGAATGAATACTTCTACGAGTTTAATCCAATTTCTTTGATTCATAGCTTTTCCATCAAACTTAATTATTTCATTTATACATCAATCACATATGATTTCTAAGTTGTTTTTTTTTTACAATTTCTTGAGATTCAATTTAAAATTTCATTTGTCAATCTAATGTACATCCAGTCCAGCTCCATTTTTAGTCTTAATTCTTTCAATGATGTCAATAATACGTTTTTCTCTTTCCCACGTATTTCAGTTTAGATCATTTCTTGTTACTCCCAATATACGCCACCTTTCCAGTCGCTGAACTACTCTTTTATTAAACATAAAAGTGTCATATTCATTTGTAAAACCTGATAAAAACTTCTCTTTTCAAATTCATAGGCTGTATCTTCTTTTAATATTAAGTTTATCTCTACCAAAAATATTGCACATAAAATTCTATGATTAATTTCTCCATTATATTTCCATTTATATTGATAATATGACTAAGATATCAATAGTTATTAATTTCTAATTCATTATTATAAATTTTTATTTTCTTCTTATGTAAAAAACTATGAAACATTATCTTAGTTTTTTAATATGTAATTTATATACCTACCTACTTTCTTGCTTCCATCAGATAATTCTTGTAATGTTTCTTGCAAAAACAACCTGCAAAATATTAGTGAAATTAGTAATCTTAATTTATTTTTACTCTCTTAGTCCTATTTTAATATATGAAATACTTTTCATAAAACCACTGTAAAAAGTTTTGGAAATATAGAATCATCCGGTCGCATCCATTTTTAAATGATTTATAAATTTTAGTTTAAATTTGTTGAAATATTTCTGAAAGTTAAACATGTTAACCACTATTGTTACTATCTTTCTTAATGTTAAAGTAAAAGAAGAGACAAAAAAATTATTAAATGATTATTTCCTGTATTAAATCTACTAATTACACTACAATTTTGAAATATACACAGTATATACCTTCTATATGTCAAAATATAATTCAATCAAAATATAATCCAATTTTGCTTCATTTAAATATACTTCTTTCCTATCTATTTCTGATTTGCATTATTCTCAAAAAAAAAATACAGATTTTAGTTTTCTGTAAATTTATGTCTATTTCCAGTTTTATTTCGGTTTCCATATCTAAATAAATTTAAGTTACTTTATGTTTTTATAATACTAGTATTAAAATATCTCACAAAAATAATTTCCTGGAAATTAATCTAAATTATTTGTACTTGATATCTTTCATTAAGTTAAATAACTAATCTTGCTTCTCTATCTGATATATCAATTTTAACACTATTGTTTTTCCAATTTTTATACCTAAAGAATACCATTTCACTTATGTTTCCAATATATGCTTTTATACAAAAGTACATATCGAATTTTCTAATTGCCGTTTCATGTTATATCTTCATAAAATCTGTCAATATCTCAATTAATATTACACAATCCTTTTTCTAATTCAAATAATCTTTCTTCATTTAAAATTAATCTACAGTTGAAAGTAGCTAATAAAAGGTCGTTCTCAAACAGCAATCTAGATTTGCAATCAGAATAATGTTCTTATCATTTGCTGATGCCAATTCTTGCTTTGGTTAATGACTTTACAATAACTGAAAATGCTCCATAATTTAATATTTCTTGGCATGATTATAAGTATAATATACATTCTATTAATTTTAACAACCATATAAATAAGTACTAGCTATTAAAGATATAATACTGAGAATATAAATTAACACTTCTGATAAAACCAATTCCTCATATTCACATATTATAAGAATATTTAACAAATGAGTTACTAGTAATTCTGACTTCTGAGAGTTTCTTGTAATATTCATATTATTTCTTAAAAATATTAATGTGTGTGTTTGTGTATAGTTAACCAGTAGATTGCTTTTAAATAGTTTACTTCTGGCCAAAAATCTCTTTAGCATCCTAATACAAAGATATTAGTTGCACCCCCCCCCACACACAATATTAACGAGACTAGTCATGGTATATGTGCATTTTTTCCATCAATGTTTTATCCTTTAAATAAAAATAACTATTTACTGCACAATAATGGATAGTTAATTGTGTTAGCTATGATTTAGCTACATGAAAAAACAAAAACAAACTCTAAGCCTATTCAAAAAATTTTCAAGTTTACTAATATGGATTTGAATTTATATCACAGATATAGCATGCAGATGCATTACTTTTCACTATAAAATCCATGAATGTTTATACTGTATACTTAAAAAAAAAACTTTCTTATTATATATATATGTATAATATATTTTACTATACTTCAAAACATTCTTTTACAACAAATAACATTAACATATAATGTGTGTACATGGTATATAAAAAAACAATATATTGTTTATCTCAGTGATAAAGGCTTCAATACCATTAGTAATTTAATATTTACCAAATGTGAACAATTTTGTATAGCAATATATATGAACATTTACATTTAACTGCTATTCATATTTTGTACTAAGAAGTGCTTGTAATAATAATATATTACATTTGAGTACAAAAATCATAATCTGAGTAAAAAATTGACTCTACCCTACACTAAAATGTATGCTTTACATCAACAATTAGATATGGAAAATTACCATTTTCTTACTTGAGTTAATATTAAATAGTTTATCTTCATGATTAACATATACTCTAAAAAATGAAAATGTACATTAGAAAAAAAAGGTGACACTGAGAAATTATAAATCAACAACTAAATTATACCAAGTCTGATAGATTAGATTAAATAACCAATTGGTAGCAATCACAAGGTTCCACTATATTGTTCAAATTATGAAAAAAATTCAAAATCTGTTTAGATTTATTATGGTTTTTGAGATAATGCACATTACTGAATTGTTATTACATCCATATATTTTGATCAAAAAGTACAATTAATTTTTATTAGGTTTAAGTCAAAAAATTACAAAATCTTCATTATTAATAATAACTCAAAAAATTAAAAGATCCTCCAGCCATTTACAAAATACATTGAAAATATTGTTAAATATATATATATAAGGAATGTGAAAGAATAAAATAACCAGCCAAATCCACCATTACATGCATTGAAATTTAATTCCAACACACTCCTCAATAAAATGAATTTTAGCTAAAATTATAAGTTATTTAGAAATAATTACATAAGAAAAATATTTCTATATGTAAATACCAACAATTGTAATAAAAATGATTAATTCAACTATTTTTTTTTCTAATTTTAAAATTAAATAATAAAAAAATCTAACTGAATCATGTATCCAAACAGAAAAAAATTATGAAAAAGATATTTAATAATACAATGTAACCCCCATTCAATGAGATTCCAAGTTTTCAATGAGATGGGCAAAAGAGATGAGGGGTTGAGTCAAGTGTGTTGTATGTGGAAATGCATTTACGATTGGTTGATTGGTTGCGTATTTCCGAAAGTAAATTAAAGTGAATAATTGTTTTATCTTCACATAAAATAAATGTTAATAATATCCATACTTTGATAATATATAAAATTTTACATAAATTTCTCAGGGATTTATATATATGTATGATAATGTTCTTAAAATATTTTAATTAAAGCCAACAATGTTAAATATAATGCTAACTAATTGTTTATCTCAGGAATATTAAATCAATTTCAATCATTAAAATAAATAATAAATAAAATGTATGGATGTAAAGTTTATTTATTAATTCCAGGTAAGATGAATGTACAAGGAAATTTTATTATATATCAACTTACCTACTAATTTGTATTTCTGATAGCAATATTAAAATTAATTGGTGTATAAAATTTAAATATAATCTACTACTTTAGAAGTATGATCTTTTATTTCATAAGTATGCAATGATGATGGCTTCAATAATAACAAAACAGATACATTAAAATTAACAATTGCTTTATTATAAAATAGCAAAATATAAACAAAATAAAAAGTATAAGCAAGCAATAATGAGCATAATATATTATTAAAATTCAATAAAATAATCAATAAATATTAGTATTTGTTCTCTAAGAATAATCTAAGTTTGGGATATGACTATGTGCAATTCTACAACGATGCAAAAACATTAGCATGCTTCTGGAGAAGGTTAAACAATATTCAAGCAAATCTTAACTTTAAATATTGGAGGATATAATAAAAATAATGTTTTATACTATCCTTAATTAGTTTGTTAACAATAATTAATCAATAACTAATCAACCTCTTTTATAAAATTGGATAGTTCTGTCACTTCTTTAAAGTAAATAAAATTATTTGCTTGGCACTCCTAAATGATATATGAAATACATAACTATTTATTATACCTTAATATCCTTCACTGGGATTATTTGCTGTGCTTCAATATTATATAAAATTTTAACAATTAGTTAGGATTATAATTCTATATACAAAATATAATTCACTTTATTTATATCATCAGGATGCCTTATTGCATACTATAGCATTTTGAAGTTAATACAAATATCATAAGAGCTATGTACAAAATATTCCTTATAAATCTAATTATCTACTTAAGGATGATTAACTTCCTATGGATCTGAGGCTGAATTTTAAGGACTAATAAAACATATAATAAATTAAATATAAAAAGTTTAGATAAGTTTAAAAGTTAGTTCAACAAATACAACCTAACTCCAATATAAATCACATATTATATCATACATAATATCATGAATAATAAATTTTATACTGTACATTCATATCTTAGTAATATCTGAAGAACTTTATAATTTCTTTATTACACCAACCATAACTATAACTAAATAATTATACACTATAACAAAGTTTATTTAAAATAATCCAACAGTTTGTATCCAATTGTTATGAATGATTACAATTTATCTTATGATAATATTTACACGTGCATAATAATATTCCAACGTTAAAAAAAAAACACTAGTAACACTTTAATAAAAATATCAAATATTATATAAGCACAAGGCAATTCCTTTTGTAGGTTTAATCCTTATTAGCACTTAATATGAAGATATAATAATATTTCCTTAATCATATTTGGTAATCCAATTCTGATTATATTTTTGGCACGTTATACCATTTTAAGATATTTGCTGATGAATTTTATGGTTGTAATATTTTAATATAGTGACATCTATAATCCATACTTCATTCTTAAAACACTGACAGTGAATTGTAGTTTATCATACTAAAAGAGAAGAGATTTAATCTATTTAAAAATACCGACAAGATTTATATTCCGATGACTGGCATTAATCACTTATTTATTAGCAATACATCATTAATCCTTTGCTTTACAGAAACTTAATCCATTTTGCTACATAGTTCAGTTCGTTTTTATATTTAATACGACCAAGCAATAAATTATAATCCATAAACACATTAACTCCATTGATTTTAATTAATAATTCAGAATTTTATCCAAGCTACAAATTTTATATAATTGTATACGTGAATTTAAACTCATTAATTAAAGTTCATCTTTCACTAATCCATATGAGATAATCTATAGTTCTGAGACAAAATATTTCATCATTATTTTGAAAGACTAGATAAGTTGTTTCACAATTTGAATTGAAGATATAAGCTGTTTCATAATTATTTGGAATGAAGAAATATGCGACCATAGTTGAAATTATTATAAGTATTCCATAAGCAATTTTACCAAGTTTTCATTAAAAGTTGAAAGCAATACTAAAATTTTTCTTGAAATAATATTAATAATAATCCTGGCTTTGTTGTCATTGTTTATCCATTTCAGTTTGAAGAGAAAAAAACACTTTTGCCAAGCTAGGCAAAATGCCTAGACTGAGTTGATCTACTGGGTCATCATTAAGTAGGCTGTCAAAATGGCTATTTTAAAATTTTAATTTGCTTAGATTTTGAATGCACTGAAATTTTCTGACTAACTGGATTTTCCAAGCATCACTATTTATATCTTTTGGTCAGCTGTTAACTCAGATATTTCCCATTATGCTTTTCTATTTCCATATTTGTAGGGGAAATTTTTTTATAACTGTCATAGTTACAGAGTAAGCAGATGATATAATAAGTTGTCTGGGTTTGATTTAAAGTGGCAAGTTTTCAGACAGTAAGTAAAATAATAATTTAACAATCATTTACTTAATAAATAAATAACAATTTACTATATTAATTTTCGTAAAGTTCTCAGATATTTAATTACCTATTTTTAAAAAAAATAAATTAAATAAGATAAATTAATTTTGTCAGTTCTATGTTTATAATTTGACCAAATTAAAACAAAATTTCATACATGCACACATAAATTTTAAATGAATTGTTTGTTCTATAACCTTAAGTGAATGTAATCTTAATTGTAAAATCTTATTTTAAAATATTCTGTATTATGTTTGATTTATTGTCTTATTCTATATTTCTTTATAAAATATTTATTTTATATATGTGTGTGTGTTTCTATTTGTTTATAAAATTCAATTGCAGTTTTCAAAAAATAAAAATACAGATGTACATATTTTATATGTGTTGATTAACAAAATCTGCATGCAAGACATCTTTAAATACTTTCTAAAATTATATTTTCTTTTAAGCAATAACGTGAGAGATTTTTGAATTTAATTTTGATTATATTATTTGCTATCAAATCAATGATAGTGATGAATTTCATATGCTTAACCATAAAATAAAACCAATAATTACAGTTTTGGTTACAATAATTTATCACAATATTCTCATGGCTACATATCTTTTGCAATATTTTGATGACATATTTCATGATTTTTTTTCCTGCTAATAAATTTCTCATATTTCCCTAAATTAGCCCTCACCTCTATATAATCCTGCTCGTGTTTTCTTTGATTTTGTTAAAAAAGTTTGGTAAAATAAAAATATCTCAAAAGATGTTTAAATTTTTTTATAACCTGTAATTATAAGAATAATGAATATATGATGACTATAATAAAATGAGTTAATTTTTGGATTTGACAAATCATTATCTGCATTATATCTTTGTAGCACTGATGAATTTCTTTATTCGCAATAGTAAAGCTTTATACTACTTTCTATGGTTATAAAAAATGTTTAATTTTTCATTAAAAGTTTAAATTTACTAACTCAGTTAATGATGACAAATTCATTTAACCTAAAAAACTCAAAAAGATAGAGGGATTGGAAAAGTTTTATTATGCAGATAAATGTGTGCAAGAGATTTCCTACATTTTTTTTTGTTTTGAGAATTTTTATTTTAATTTATAAAATGTTCTATGATTTCATATAAATGATCATTCCACAAGTTGTTTTTACTTTACCAATTACTGTAAAAACGTTATCAGCAATGCAATAATTTTTTAAAAAATATTTTGCAAGTTATAAAAATTGCTCTAATATTATAATATCCCTCCCCCCATTACTGTCTCTCCTTTTTCATTTTCACATTTATCAAAATACATTTTCTTACAATCTTGATCAAGTTTTATAATTATTTGCTAAAGTAAAATAATAAGAACATTTTATTAAGTTTAAAAATATTTTATTTTAAAACTTTCAAAATGATAACTTTATATAAAGTAGAAAAAAAAAACATTTAGTGAATAAGAGAGAAAAGCTATAAAAAAACTTCTATTCACAAAACTTGGTTTGACTGAAAATTAAATTATCAAAAAAACTTTTAGCATGTCTACTTTTATTTTAACCTAGACAAATGCTACAAGCAGTATTTTATATTGCTTCTAAGAAAAGTATTTGTTTTATATATTTTAAATTTGATTTTTTTTATATATTATAAGCATCATTTACAATATGTATTAAAATGTTTGTATAAAAAAATATAACCATAAAATCGCAAAAATAAAGAAATAAAATTACTTTTGTTTAAACGGATTTCTTATCATCAGTTATTATAATGAAATAATTTTTATTATTATTATGGTGGCCATTAGTTACAATAAATTTTATAAATATTTGTTTTAAAAAGTCATACAAAAAAAAAAGAAGCAATCATTTGCAAAAAATGAAAAAAATTTACAACTGTTTAAACTAATAACTGAAACACAGGCTTGTTATATACCTGTGGCTATATATATGTAATATAGGGTATATGAGCACAGACTTTCACACCACCCACCTCTCTCCACTCTATCTAATAACACTGATACACCTAAACACATATATGCTGAAAAGATAAATAATCACCAATATACGTATTTCATGCTAAACCAGCAATCATCAGTTGGTCCAGACTATCATCTTTACACACATATATAGTATAAGTGCTCAGATATATATTAAGATAGACTATCCTCTATAAGTTATGTGAGTTGTATAATATTTTAAAAAGGTGAGAGAAAAAAAAAGCAAATGGTCATTTGAAGATGTTAAAAAAAAAAAAACTATAAATGGTATATGATACTGGAAAATTGGAGCCATAAAATTTATGTTATATGAGCTAAATTCAAACTAATTTTTTGCAAAATAGACACATGTTCAGAAAGTTATTGAGATGGGACACCTGTTCAATATAAAAATAGTATGAAATTAAGGCATTTGAAAATTGGAAACATTGTAACAGTTGAAGGATAAAAAAAGATTTGAACTAATGTAAATAAATAACTAAAATTAATACAAGCTGAATATATATATTATTTGGATTAAGAAATTTTATGGCTATGAACATTCACTAAAATAATTATAACTGCAAAAAGAAAAATTCTTGAAATATATTCATGAATGTGTTGGTTTGAATTTAGAATAATAAAACAAAATTAAATGTAATTTGTTAGTAAATATTGCTTAAAAAGTTTAAAGAAAAAAAATTAAATATTGTTATTTAATTATAATTTTATATTGCATGAAATATGAGAAAGAAAATATGACAATGCATCCAGTATAAGCAAGTTACATACTGCCTTAAAATTACATATTGCTTGGAATATAGATTACATCTTAGATGAATTCAGCCCACCCCTCTCTTATTAATATATACGCATAAGTAATGGTCCAATAATATGAGAAGTTTGACATAATGTCAACATAGGTATTACAATATCAAATCCAATAAGGGCTTTGAATGTTCCATTGTTGGTTTTTCAATGAAATGGATGGTTGAATAGTTGGAAGAGTGAAGCTTATCCATTAAAATTTAGGAATTGCTATCTTAATATAACCTAGCCCAACTAATACATGCTGGTTCTGCATGAAATATGTATACTGGGGATCATGTGAATTGATTGCTTGAGATAAAGTGGAGGATGAATAGACTGAAAATTCCTGCATTCAAATCCCTCTACTAACAATACAACTTGTTCTTATATCTATGCGTGCATGTTATTTCACAAGTTAAGATCTTTGGCAAACATGCTGACATAAAAGTGACCTTATAAAAACCATGCACACAGACTTACATTGACATTTCTTTTAAAACAAACATTAAATATAAATATGCAATTTTATTATTTTATTTATTAAAACTGAAATCAATAACAGACAAAAACGATCCAACTTATTTTGACAATTCATATTTTTTATAAAATAATTTCTTTGTAAATTATAGCTATGTATTTGCTATATTGTGATAATGGTATATTAGATGTAATATGTTGGACATTTCCATCATCTATCATAAAATGTTGAATGTTTTTTTTTTTTACATAACATTTTGAGTAGTATTATCTTCACTCTTTTTCAAGTGTTGCTGGCCTGACCAGTGACAATATTAGCATTGCAGTCAAACTTAAACCTTTAGATACTTGAACACTGAATTTTAAGATAACGCTCTAACCAACTGAGCTATTCTGTCGAATGCAAGTCAGTAGAAATTTTGTATACTTATCTATGCAGATTGGTTCAAATCCACCTCATTCCTTCAATTTTTTTTTAGTATTATTCCTTTTTTTTAAAAAAAAAAAGCGAGGTTAATTAGAGGCTTCTAGACATTATATATTGCCATATGAGCAGCTCATTTGAATTTTCTTCTTCACACCTTTTCTGTTCTATACAATATTTTTGTATTTTCCCAATTGAACATATGTTCATTAGTACATTTATGATCTGGTACTGTATACACTTCTCTTTTCTCTTTTAACCATCACTGTTCAACAGGAGACAGGTCTCACCAATATATTTCCACCCACATTCATATGGCATTTCATATAAGCAGTTTTTGTTTTTCAACATTTCCAATATAGGCTTTGTAGAAGTTAGAATCTCACAAATTGGGGCATGGCTTTGGAAAGCTGTTCTAATGTTATATTCACAGCAATTTTTTAAAAAAATTATCTACTATTCCTGGTACATATGGATATACTACAATACCAATAATTGTTTTTCCTTTTGGTGTCTCTTTTTGTTGTCTATTAAAGGTCTTCTTTATGACAGCTGGTCATTAACCATTCTTCATGAAAGTTTGTTCTATATAAATATTTGCATTTTCCAAATCACTGGTTTCCAAATTTTTTTTCTCCATAGTGATTTTATAATTCCATGTTTTAGCCAATGTATGTTGGGTTTTTATAAAAACTTTGCCCTGAGGGAGAATTTTCACAAAAACATCTAAGAATGCCAATTTTTGTTTTAATTCTGGTTCCATTATGAATTAAATTGATGGAGATATGTTGGATAATGTGCATCCAGAATAAACATGCGGCTATAGCACAAATCTATCATCAATATAGTGAAGCCACTGCTTAGGCTAAAATGGAGTAATGTTTATGACTGGTGATTTTGTTGGAAAAATTCTGAATTATAATGAAAGTATGTTGTAGTTATTCTATTATACTATCAGTAGGTGGGAGTTATTCTGGTTTGTGAACTATTATTATCATATAATCTTTTCCTAACAATAGACAATGCTTCATCACATGGTATATTTATAAGTAAACTTTCTACATCAAAGTTTACCGATATGTTAGCGTTTTCCATTTTTATGTCTCTGATTAATTCTAAAAAAGGCTCAGAATTACTCATGAAGGACTGTGTCCTGTATGCCAATCGACTAAGAATTTCAAGAACTAACAATAAGCCTTAATGTGTCTTTATGGATTTTAGATAGTTCATAAAAATGAAGAAATTTTGCTGAAATACGAAGCTAATTTCCTTTCTTCTGAATCAATGAAATATCTGCAATGCTTCCAGAATAATGGTTTAACTTTACTTCTGTACTTGGATTTTTTGCCACTTTTTGTATTGGCCTGCTGTGAGAAGTTCTTGTATTTTGTTATAATCAGTTTTATCCATTACAACCATAGTGTTAGCTTTATCAGCAGGGAAAATGATTATAGTTGTCTCATGTTTGAAAAATTTAATAGCTTTCCTCTCATCACATGAAATGTTGGATTTCTGCTTCTGATGTCTCTCAAGTATCCTTTAACTCTCCAGTGTAGTTCTGCTTCTTCTTCTAGAGGCAACTGTTAAGTGACTTCCTCAGTGGATGCCATTACATACAAAAATGGGACAGTAGATGGTGTTCTGTTATTGTAAAAGATTTAAATTTACTATACCATTATTGGATGGTAGCCTGTTAAATAGTCACCCAACAACTGCCTCTAAAAAAAAAACAGCAGAACTACAATGGAGAGTTAAAGGACTTCAAAAATAGAAATCAAACATTTCATGTGATGAGAAGAAAGCTATTAAATCTCTCAAACAGGATATATCTATAATCATTCTCCCTGTTAACAAAGCTAACACTATGGTTGTAATGGATAAAACTAATTAGGATAACAAAATACAAGAATTTCTCACAGCAAGCCAAGTTACAAGCATTACTCCAGAAGCTTCACAGATATTTCAATGATTTGGAAAAAAAGAAAATTAGCTTTGTATTACAGCAAAATTCCTCGAACTTTATGGACTACCTAAAATCCATAAAGACAATTTTCCATTAAGGTCTATTGTTAGTTCTAGAAATTTCATCATGCCAAAAGTTGTCAAGATTTCTTCTTGAAATTCTTAGTCCATTGGCATACAGGACATAGTTATTCATCAAGGATTCTAAGCACTTTGTTATGAAAATGAAAAGAACTGACATATAGGTAAGCTTTGATGTGGAAAGTTTATTTACAAATGTACCATGTTGTGAAGCATTGTCTATTATAAGAAAAGGTTATATGATGATAATAGTCTACAAACCAAAACAACTCTATTTATGGATAGGATGGAATTACAACATACTGTCAATACAACTCGGAATTCTTCCAACAAAATCAAGGAATGTCAATGGGCTCACGACTGCTATCTTTTCTTAACAACATTTATATGGAACAATTTGAAAACAGTCATAAATACTATTCCATTTCCATCTAAAGTGTGGCTTCATTATGTTGCTGATATATTTATAATATGGTAACAATATATCTCCATCAATTAAATTTCACAATGGAATCAAAATGAGAATAAAAATGGACATTCTTTGATGTTCTTGTAACAAGCCTCCCTCTCAGAGCAAAATAAAAACAACAGTTTATAGAAAACCAACACACACTGGCAAATACTTGTCATATACATCCAATCAAACCAGAAGCACAAAGCATAGAATTATACTATCCAAAAGATTTGTTAGGAAACCAGTGATTTGGAAGATGAAAAAGATTTATATAGAACAAACTGACAAAAAAATGGATATCCATCAATTGTCATCAAAATCTTGAATAGACAACAAAAAGAGATATCAAAAGAAAAACAATTATTAGTACAGTAATGTATTCATATATACCAGGAATAGAAGACAAATTAAAGAAAATCTGCAATCAATATAACGTTAGAACAGCTTTCTAAAGCCATACCACACTCAGGAATTCTATCTTCTACAAAAACTAAACTGGAAGTGTTGAAAAACAAAAGTTGCATCTATCAAATACTATGTGAATGTGGACAGAAGCATATTGGCAAGACCTATCACCCTGTTAAACAGCAATGGTTAAAAAAGAAAAAAAAATGATGTGTCTACTGTAGCAGACCGTGTGTGTACTAATGAATATATGTTCAATTAGGAAAATACCTCAGTATTGGATAGAGAGGAAAAAATGCTAAAAAATAAAATTCAAAGGAGCTGCTCATATGATAATGGATTCAGTCAAGCCAGTGTGGCAATACATAATGTCTGGAAGCCTCAAATTATCCCACTCTTAGAAAACAATAATAATAAACAAAGTTGAAGGAATCAGGTGGATTTGAACCAATCTTCACAGATAAGTATATGAAATAGAATAGCTCCACTGATTCCAGCTGCCTTACAGTTCAATATTTAAGAATCTAAAGGTGTAACTGACTCCTATGCTAATATCGTCAGTGATCAGGCTAGCATTACCTGAAGAAGAGTGGAGAATAATTCTACTCAAGACATTGTGTAATTACTAACCTGTATTGTATATTTGTATATTATTACTAACAAATTGTTTGTATTCGAAAAGGTTAAATATAAAGATTAAAAATTTCTAGACATTCAACATTTAAGGTTAAATGATGGAAATAGTCCAACATACTATCACAAATAAGTGATAAGAGTTATTATTTCTTTTGAGAATAAATATTAAATATAGAAATTGCAAACTTTGCTTTAATATTTCATACAAGTTGAGAATCACTATATAAGAAACATACATTTAATGTGATTTCTAGCAATTTAATCTTTTCATAAAAAAAATGTGCTATGGAATGTGTAGACTTTGTCAATATTTTTTGTTATGTCATCATGATCTAAAATTGTTCAAATATTGTAAGTTTTGAATTTGAGAATTTCAAAATAAAAGGGTTTAACTTACTAATACATTTACAAGAATATAATTTATGATCATATAAAAGTGATATAATAATAAAAAAATAATAATAATAATTCTTTACAACAGCTATATAATCAACTAAGTTTTATACATAAAAGGCTTTTTTCAGCACCTGCTTTGGTGCCATTTTCAAATGTTATTAATCTATTTAACGTTATGTAATGTGATGCACTGTGACTTCTTAAATGGAGTCAGGAATTTCTCAGCAACTATGACCAGAGAAATCTGTTAGCCACTTTATCTTCTATTCCCTATTCTAAGTTTTCCCCACATTCTGCTCCATCCCATTTCCACAACATAATCTTTGTCAACTCTATGGCCTTTATATCTAAATCCCCCTTATCTTTCCCCAAACCCAGCATAAAAACTAATAATCCACTTTTAATATTTATTCTTCCTTAACTTCATTATTTGTACCCTTTCTGTTTTCAAGCATTTACACTCAATTAACAGATGCCTAATATTTTCTATTCCTTCCTTACATAATTTACAGACTAAATCACCCATATTTTTCCATTTACATGTATATTCTCTTGTTGCTAAAGATCCCGTTCGAGCCTTAAACAATAAACTACTTTCCTTACTATTATCATACATTAACTCACACCTAATGTTCTGTTTATTTCTATATATATTTAAACTCTTTTTATTAGTTCTCCATCTCTCTAACTCCTTATTCTTTATTAATGAATCTATTTTTCTATCCTATTCCTTACCACTATAACACTCAACAATCCTCCTAACACAATCATCCCATCTTTTGTATAAATATACTGATATAAATTCTTTATCAAAATCTTTTGCATAATGCATCACCTTTCTCACCCATCTTGTTGCCTGCCCTTTATTCGTAATCCAATTAAATACTATTTTGACTATTCCTTTATTATCCATAAACTGCAATTTACCAAACATTTTACTTTTTGCATCTCTCATATAAAAACTTGACCATCCCATTTCTCCTTGAATTGCCTCCCTTTTTGTCCATACATCTGCATCCAATGCATGTCTTCGTACTTCCCTTTGTATTTTTTCTAAATAATCTAATATCCCATTACTAACACATAACACATCATTACAATACGTTAACCCTGCTACTGCAACTCCCTTCCATATAATTCTAGCTATATCATATTTATTTATATAAAAATACTGTTAATTTCTTTATCAATCCCTTTCTTTTCTTTGCTTCATTTATCAATTTTTTCTCCCATTCATCCATACAATTTTTCTGATTGCTTAAGATAATTCCCAAATAACTATATCTATTCACCACACTTAACTTTATATCCCCCAATAAATATTCTACATCTTCTATTTCCCCAGTATTAACCATCATTATATTTGATTTTTCTTCACTAAATATAATTCCCATCTCTTTACCCACCATTGCACTTGTCCTCAGCATAACTTCCATATTTTCTCTTCTTTCTGCATATTAAAAGATATCTGCAAAAAAAAAACACCTGACAAAGTATATACGCCCTTGCCACTTATTAATGGTATCTCTATCCCTCTTCCTAATCTTTCTATTGCTCTTTCTATTTCACTCAAATACAACAAAAACAAAATAGGTGACATAGGGCATCCTTGCCTTAATCCCACCCCATTTTTAACTTTAACTGATTCAATATTCCCTATTAATATGTATAGTAATTATTTTCATATAATTTCTTAATAATATCAACTAAAACTTCATCCATTCCCAAATTTGCTAAACTTATCCATAATCTCGAAAGAGACAAATATGGAACTTCAAATCACCAGTACAGTAGAACCTACCGATACCCCACCACCTATAAAAAGCAATGGTTAGCAGAAATGGAGGTTTATGTGATGGGGCTCATACCGGACACAGGTCAGCTATTTAGCAACAAGATAACATATTGAGACATGTTTAAGTACATTTATCCCAGCCAGCAAAAAACCCCAGGAAGACTAGATATATCCATAAGGTCACTGCTTAAGAAAGCTAGATCTTGGGCCATGGAGCCCAGACTAATGAATTTCATTATAAAATACCAACTCAATGCACTTCCCACAAGGCAATTTATGTTGGACTGCAGAGGGTTCAAAAACATTGCTCCAACATGTGCCCTCTGTGGTGGAGATGAAGAGACAATGGATCACACTCACTGCAAGAAATTAGTAGATCTTGAAATAAAACTGTGTTCTAGTGTCGTCAGGATGTGCCTCTATACTGAATATGTATAAAGCAATGAGGAGTGGCACTTTCGCCACAATCCGGATGGCCATCATACTATTCGCAAAATGGCTCACCAGGTGTCACCTTGTATTCCAATCCAACATACAAAGTTCATGGGAGGTGTTCAAGAACTCATATGTAAGTTAAGAACTAGAGATCACTTAATGGCCGCGGCCAAAGTTCTCTGATACCTGGGAGCAGATGGCTTTAGACCATATACCAAATATTACTACTAAAATCCTGTCCAAACTACAGAGATGGATGGTAAAACTGTATCGTGCTGTAGTAAGTGGGATAACTATGAATGATGGCCTAAATGCACCACTGAGGTTGACAAAGTTGCAGAAATCAGTGGTCCTCTACAATTGCAGATTCATGTTTGCAAGGGGCAACAACACCCCTGCAATGCATCTGACAAATGTTTTTAATCATCTAATAACCAGGGTGCCATAAATAAATCAATTTAGCTACACAATAATTGACGATTGTGGATCCCATGGTATCTAGATAACTGCACAGGGGTAGGCCGGCACAGACAAAAGCATAGGACTGAATATGACCAGGTCCCTTGTGTGGGCAAAGCATGCAGCGGGACACATATGAATCCTTAATTTCAAGTAATTTATGTACCATAACTCATGTAGTTTTTCAAAATAAATTTATTTCTTAATAAAAAATAAATAAATCTATTTCTATTTACTCTATCATATGCCTTGTCTATATCCATCTCATATATAACTGTCTACCTGAATTCCTACTCATAGCCATAAGTTGTGTAACTACAAATAAGCTATCTCCTATACGCCTATCTAATCAAAAACCTCATTGCATTTCCCCCACTACACTATTCCCTTCCATCCATTTTACAACTCTTCTAGCCACCATATAAGAGAAAACTTTATATAAAACTTCAACTGTCTATGATCTCCTTTAAATAATAATCTTACTCTTGTATTACTCCAACTACTTGGAAAAACTCTATTCTGTGCCAACTTATTAAAACAGGATAATAACTTTACTTTTGTCCTATACCCTAAATTCATTACCATCTCTGATGACCATCCATCAAACCCTCTTGCCTTTCCACATTTCAATTTCTTCTCTACCTCATTCAGTTCATTTTTTGTAAACCTAATATTCCCATTACTATATGCTTTCATGTTTTCTATCACTCTATCCTTCACATCTAACATCTTTTCTATATCCATTACATATCTATTTATGATTCTCTCTAAATCTTCTTTAGAGCTACACTCTATTTCCTCATCATCTAATAATACTATCTCTCTCTCCCCTACATTTCTCCTTTTAATGTAATTCCAAAAATTTTTATTCCCATCTCTTCCACTTTTATTAATATCCTCCAACAATTTACTATTCAATTTCATTCTCTCTCTATAATTATCTATTTTAGCCAATTTCTTCTTTTCTAAGTACTTTTCCCATTCAGCATTAATATCTTTTTCACTTTCCTTGTTCTTAATAGCACACTTATATTCTCTGCATGCTTCTTTCCTCTCTTTTACATTTTTTTCTAATTCTAATTTTTTTATTACTTTTATTCTTCTGAATATTCTCACCTAAAACCCTATTTGATACTTTTTCTATTTCATTACGCCAGTCCTTATACTCATCGCCAACCAACTCTTCCATGATTTCTTCAACTTGTATTTTATACTCTTCCAATTTATTCTCACCCCAACCAACTCTTCCATGATTTCTTCAACTTGTACTTTATACTCTTCCAATTTATTCTTATTATTCACTCTTCATCCACATCTTTCACTATTATCTCTATTTTTATTTCTAATCTCCATCACATTACTAACCATTTCAATTACAATAAAGTTATGATCACTAGTACATACTTTCTCTCATTATCAAACACCTTAATTTTCCATACTTTATTCATTCCCTCTTTCTCTACCAATACATAATCTATTGTATGAAATATATTATTTCTAGACCATGTATATTGTCCCTCATAAATATTTGATAAATTTCCAATACTCAAATTCACTCTGACAAAATTTCTTAAAAAGCTGTCCATTTTTATTATCTACATGATCAATTTCTTCAATATGTCCATTCATATCCCCTATAACCATTAGTCTCTTCCCCTTTTCTTTAAATCTTTGTATATCCTTAACTAGACATTCATATATGCTACTGTTGCACTCCATTACAATTTGACTATCTTCAGTGGCTATATAAACTGTAGCCACTATCCATTCTTGTCTATTCAACATTATTTCAAACCACAAATGTTCTTGACATTTAACAATATTTAAATATTTTTTTGATATAACACCTATACCACCACCTCTTTTTTCTTTTCTATTTATACTCTGCCATACAAAATGTTCCAGAATAGGTTCTTTTTCTTCTCTTAGATGTGTTTCCACTACTGCTAATACCTCAAGCTCTTTATTTTCAATTGCTTTACTTAAATCCATCCACTTTTCTGGTCTCCTACCACCTTGCATATTCAAATACCCAATTTTAACAATTTCTTCTTTCCTAACTACTGTTTTATAAATTCTTTTAATTCTTTCTTCTCGATTACATTTATAAATAACTTTCTTACCATTAATTTTACAGACCCATTCCTTCTCCATATCTACTACATTCCATCCATTCATCTTTTTGATAATACTGCAATTTAAAATCCCACCCCCTCTACAAGTTTCCTGAAATACATTCTTTATGAATCAAACTCTAAAACTTCACTTCCTTGTTTTCCTAAATGCAACCAATCTTTACTATATAACTCCCTTTTTCCAATAAAACAATCCCATGTATCCACAAACATAACATTATTTCTCTCACACAATTTTTTCAATCTCTCATCTATAGAACATGCCTATCTAACAAATACCTCTTGTTAAATCTTGGTAATAATCCAACTACTACTCTTCCTTACATACTCATCCATTACTCTTTCTCTGGTGGTTCTGACAAATTATTAGTCCCTACCAGAACATACACATCTCTAGTACCTTGCTCTTTTACTTTATCTGCCACACCCCTAATTCTAGCTCCAGGTAAACACACTCTTACATACCTGCTTCTGTTTTCCCTTTCAATTATATTCCCACATTCTCTAATTAGTGAATCTCCTATCAATACTGTCTCATAGTCTACTTTCTCTACTCCATCCATAAAATTTTCTACCATCTTCTGGCCCTCCTTATCTACTTCTTCCTTATCATTCCTATTCAATAATTCCTGTATCTCCTCACATTTTATCTCATTATTTTAATTTTGCTTCTACATCCTTCACTTCTTCCTCTATCTACTTATTCTTTGGCTAATCATCTCCATTCTGCTACTACTTTCTCCATCCATATTTCCTGATGCTGCACTAAAATCATACTCTATCCTATCTTCCTTAACTATATTTTTCTCCCTTTCCCCTGTCTTTTTCTTTAGACTATCTACACTTAAAAACCACTTTCTCACCTCTTTTATGACATTTACACACTGACTACATAACTATAAACCTGTTACATCCTTCCTAGTCTTATTCAAACATTTCAAGTGATAAACGTTAACTAATCACCTGACATAAAACCCTCGTGTCCAATAATGGAATTAAAACAAATCAAAACCCTCATATATAAATTCAATAATTAAAAAACAATTGATTATATCATAACAATATGATAAACAATATTAAATGCATTTCTTTTACAATTATATATATCAACTTAAATAATATTCCATTCATTTTTAATCAACCAATTATTAACCAAATTTGTAGAATTCTTATAAATATTCATCCAATTAGTCAAATTATTTTTAATATAATCTGTTTCATATATTTATCTTCTTTTTGGATCTTTGATGAAATTTAAATATTTAATACTTTTTGTAGCAAGCATCTATTCTATGGCCATATTTCAAGTAATATAGATAAATTATACATAACAAAAAGTATTATAATATAATATAAAATGTCATAAAATAAATAATAACTAGCAAAGTTAACAAATGCAAACATTGATCTTAATTCCATGAAGAAAAAAATTGTCAGAAAATCATTCTTACTGGATCTATTATAAAATACTTATTTAAATTTAATTAGCAGTTGTAGTTTAAAGGAAATTCTGAAACTGCTTTAATCAATTTTTTAAACATTATGCATTATCACATATGTTATTAACAGAATTCTTTTTTTCATATTTATGAAGCCTCCAGTGTTAAATTTAAAGTATAATATACTTTTGAGTCTTACTAACACCTATTGTAACAAAGAATAAATAATTCAAACTCTCATAGAACGCACATTTCAGTAAAGGCAAAGAAACTATCAGGTATGCTAACAACTCAAAACAGTGATTTCTACATGGAACATTTAATATTACATGATTTGCTTAAAATACATCATAAATTATAAAATGTGAAGTAACAATGTTCACACTTTGAAAATAAAATGTAAGTTAGTGATATATAAATTTACTATAGCCAGCTTAATATAAACAATGTTAATGTTTTGAAACTGGTATAATCTATAGGGTGGAAATTTTATCTTTGCATAATCATATATCCTATTGTAACAGTCGACCAAGTAGACTTTTAAATGCTGGAGAAAAAATGCTAAGTGATTTGATTTTTAACTGTGCTTAATAATTCTTATTAAATCAATCAAATGCCACCAGGTTCTTTCAGAACTTAGAATATGATACAGATTGAATTTAAATTCCAATCTTCTTGAAACAGTACCTTTCTACCTTGGGTTTCTTTGAGGTACTAATTAACAATATAGTCAATACATTCCCCTTCAATGCTAAAATAAATTTATAATAAAAGACAAATTAAACTATTCTTTCACTTTTTCCCCACTTCGATCCACAACGACCACATAACATTATTTCTGGCATAGGTCAGAAGATTATGATTTTCTCTGATTTTAATGAAACATCAATAAAGAAAATAAACATTAATTTGTCAAATATTGCAATAAATTGTATCCATATACAAAGCTACTTATAAAAATCTTCATTAATTGATAATCAACATTTTAAATTTTATCTTCATATAAATATTTATATACGCTTGATTTTCATTTTATATTTCTAAATGATTTTTTTGCCCCTAAATAATTTACTTTCAAATTTAAAACATTTTCCCTTTTACTCAAACAATGTTGTGAGCACCTTACACATACTATTGAAACTGTAGCTTGTGTTTGTGTATGTTCATGAGTTTCGGAATATAATTCTTTGAAAATGTACTGACATAATGTGTTGGTAGCAACTTTAAAATTTCATAATCTTTACAAATAATCATTTCAAATTATCATAATCTTAATGATATTGCCCATACTGCTTAACACAATTGAAATATATCAAAGTTGTAACACCTTACAAGTAGAATCAATTAATGAAATTACAAAGAAGAGAGACAATCACATCACTAAATAACACTCATCAAATATAACCATACATATATAAAACCAAATTCTAGATCCTAAATTATAATGCAACCTATGCAAATTAACAACTGTAAACATTTTACAGAGATATATTGCAGGGTTATATTTATTGCATATGGCCAAGAGACAGAACTATCAATGATAATACTTATTATTTAAAATCTACCTAGGACTCATACTAAGTTATGTTGACTGTCCATAAAAACCTAATAAAATAAATTCATATAAACTCTATTCTTAACTCAGTTGAGTAGGCACCGACAATAATGATTATATTCATTAGTAAACAAATACTAGATGTTTACACTACTGCATAATATAAAAATATATACAATTATATATTTAATTCTTTTAAAAACATTCTATAAGTATTCAATGATAGCTAATTTTCAGTATATACAGTATCAACAATAAAGTATAAATTATTATTATTGTTAATATAATATCTTTTTCTTATGTAGCATATGCATATATGTAATATTATAAATAAGGAATAACTCTTCAGAGCATGTGCTTTAAAAATCTGTGCAATCTCCCATGACCATGAACTTTAAAAGCATAAGTGTATGCTTATGCTTAGAGTTTATACCTTTATAAACTTGTCTTTTCTCACCATGCTTAAATCAGAGCTTCAATTTATTGGGTGCCTGAGTTATAATTTATCAATTGAATTATACAAATCTATGTGTGCTATATAAATAACAGATTATATTACAATAAATTCTAAATTTATTTTATATTTAATTGCAGGTGATCAAAATAGATTATATCTCTCTCCTGCAGTAGATCTAATAAATTTACAAAAAAAAAATCAAGTCAGATGTCACATGACACTAATTTAATAAACTTGTATATACAACTGTTATATATAGAGCTCACAAAATAAGCTCTTAACAACCTTTGAGAATATCCCCAACTCCAGACCGGTTTCTGCTACTGGCGTCATCAGTGAGGTGCTAGGATATTCAAGCATTAGATTAAAAATACCAGGACAAGCCCAGCACTTTATCTAATGCATAATAAGTAGAAAATCTGAAATTTTCAGACATCCATATGTCTTCCAATCCAGCTAAGCTAACTTATATAGCCATATCGGACTGAACTAAGTTCAGATACACCATATATTAATAGCTTTAGCAATATAATATCGCCAAAGCCTTAATAGCAAAAAATAAAATTATAAAATAAGTCAGATGTCACATGACATAATTTAATAAGTTTGTATTTACAAATGTTATATATAGAGATCACAAAATAAGCTTTTATATTGATAAAACTATTAATATATGGTGTATCTGAACTTAGTTCAGTCCCATATGGCCAATTAAGTTAGATAGCTGGATTGGAAGACATATGGATATCTGAAAATTTTAGATTTTCTACTTAACAATTACACATTAGATAAAGTGCTGGGCTTGTTCTGATATTTTTAAACTAATGCTTGAATATCCTAGCACAGTCTGGGGTTGGGGATATTCTCAAAGCTTTGTGAGCTCTATATATAACATCTAATAAATTTGTACAATTCAATTGATAAATTATAACTTAGGCACACAATAGACTGAAACCCTGATTTAAGCACAATGAACAAAGACTGGTTTATATGGACATAAACTCTTAAGCATAAGCATACACTTATGCTTTTAAAGTTGATGCTCAAGAAATAGTGCACAGAGATTTTTAAAGTGCATGCTTTGAGGAGTTACTCATTTATAATATTATTGTTAATATAAATTCTCATTATTTGACACTTTCTCTTTGACTCTATTGCATTTACATAAACAGGATTATAGTTAAAAATATTCAAATTATCGATATTACTTCCAAAAACATGTATTTTAGTGGATCTAATTTTTTTATTAACACATATTTATACACATTTATTCATGTTCTGTTGTTAAATAAATTCTATTTGTGGCCATTGAGAAAACTGTTTAATCGTAAATTATTTTTATAAAGTTCATTTTAAATTTACTCTTGAAATTTCTTTTTTACATATAAAATAATATTTGTGATTGTCAAAATAAATAATTTTCCCCTCAAGATTCATAGTATTAAATAACAACTTTCAAGAAATACATTTCAAAATCTTTTTTTTATATTACTCTTTTCTAAATCATAATTAACTTATATCATACAATTAGTGGAAGAATTATATTATTATTAAATGTTTTTATTTAAATTACAATCATTACTTTTTGTAAACTTGTTTGTAAACTATTGAAATCACTTTTATTATTAAAGTTAGAATAAAATATTAAAACTGAGATTTAATAGATTTAAATTGAATAGAATTGGTTCAAATTTTGTACATCAGAAATACCAGGCAAAGCAATATGGAAACTATATTTTAGGCAGGCGACCTAGTTATTTAGATATTGAACAGCAGGTACGAAACTTGAATATTTTGCTATTAAATTTAAAAAATGTTTTTAAAACTTTAATATGTTTTAATTAAGACACAAAAGAGGGTGATATATATATTTTGGTTTCCATTAAAGTTATAACATTTTAAAATCAAGATTTTCAATTTAAATTCAATAGAATTGGCTCAAATTTTGTACATAAGAAACATCAGCAAGGCAATATGGGACTAGTGGGCAAGAAAATTTTGAATATTTTGATATCAAATTTAAAAATTGTGCTTAGAAATTTAGTATGTTTTAATAAGGTTGGCAAGAGGGTGGTTTAGAAACTTTTATTGGGGGGGGGGATTTAAACTTATAATAACATTTTAAAATCGAGGTTTAATAGATTTAAATTCAATATATATTAAAATTTTGTATATATTTTTTAAATTACTATCAAAGTGGTAGGGAACTATAAGATTTTAGGTAGGTGATCTAGTTTTTTAGATATAAAACAGTGGGTGGGAAAGTTTTCAATATTTTGATATTGAATTTGAAAGCTATTTTTAGGACTTCAATATGATTTAAATAATGTGTATGATTTTCTTGGTTTCAATTGTAAGCTTCATTTAAGTAATAAGGATGTTGGTTTGTAATACAGTTTTGTTAAGTAATTTTTTTAAACTTTTTTTTTTAAATAAAAAGAAAAAATGTCAAACATTTTTGAACAGAAGTTACTTAAAGCTTTATTATACACATATATAATTATGTACACATACTAAATGTGATATATACATAAGGAATATATATATTACCTTATAAAGACAAGTATACTTTATATATCTGGAATCCATATATAATATAGGGGATTTGAACAGACTTTCAAGCTCTCTTCAGCCATCCACTCTATCTCATATGACTGATATACATGACCACACACATGTGAAAAAGATAAATGATCTTCAATATATGTATTTCATGTTGAACCAGCATTCATCAGTTGGCATAGATCACAATTTCTCACACATACTGTAATGGTCAGTCAGATTTATACCTTCACATAACAAAATCCAAAGACCAGGCAAAGTACACCAAAGTTGACTGAACTGAGATCTCTAATCCAACCAAACTTCAAATCATTTGCTAGTACTCCATGATTTGACATCTTATGAATGACATTTCTGAGGTTACACACAGGTCTTAATTCAATCTGTGAACCCACTCCAAACAGGAAGAAACATGATACTCCAGGGCTGACTAACAATTAACTTAATGGGTTGAAATAGACTACTTATCATACTAATTACTTAACTTAAATAAGGCACATTCGACATAAAATCATTAAGGAATTTGGAATACAATAATATGGATTGGATTGAAATAGAACTACGAACAAAAAAGATATGGAATAATTTGACAAAGATTATGTAGTGTTAAGTATGTGGGATCAACACACACAGGCATTTACATAGTGGATAAAACTATTATCAATACAGCAGTCTCTTCCTAATACAATAAAATGTTTATGTGCGGTTAATAAATTATGCCTATAATCATTGGTTTGCCAATGTTACAAGATAATAGCCTAGCTGAGATGATGACTACATATAGCTCTAAGATGGCTGTTATATATATATAACAGTGAGAGTGAATAAATAAGCTCAAGATAATGCAGATTCAACCTGGTAAACAAGATTTGAGGTTCAGTCTAATGCTGAATAGTTAATTAATGAGGAAATGAACTGGTTACTATTAGATTCGCATATATATATATATATACTATGGCTATATAAAATATTAAGAAATAAGTCTGTGGTGCAAGTGAATAATTATTCAAGTGCTTCAGCATGAAATGCTCTGTGCTCGAAGACTGGACGGTTTGCTACAATTAACATATGAACAGATAAGTTCAGGAACTCGGATCGGCTTTATAAATATGGTCTGGACTCATGTACCAGTTCTAATAAAGATAGCCATATCCAAATTAAGACATGGGGGCTGATCAACGTGAATCCATTTTAAAAAGGTGTAGCAAAGTGTAAATGTAAAATGTATACTTCATAAAGACACACTCACAACACACAAAATACCAATATCTATACATATAATTAATTAATTGCGCCTAAAAAACCAATAGCTTTCATCTGTCAAATGAACACAACCCAGTTCTTAAACTAGCATTATAATTATTCTAACTAAAAGGGTCTACATTAAATTAAAACCTAAGTTAAAATACTGAATCTGCATATATATAATCATAATTAAGGAGGGAACATATATTTGACAGGCATTAATAAACATTAACAAATATAATTCAATATCATCTCTAGCTAGCACATCACTTTGAACCAATAGATCTCAAAAGTCATAAGTTATAATAACTGATTGAGCAAACCCTCACGAAATATAATGCAGTTATAACATATATAAAATCACAATAAAACGAGCATGTAGTGATCGATTATTAACTATCAATATAATATTTCCAAACAGTGATTTAATATGTGAAGTAACATTCCTAAAATATTTAAAGTTGAGATTTTAATTATCTTTGTTGTAAGTTTGCTAACAATTACTATTTGCTGTTTCGAAAGATGGGCATATTATAACATATATAATAAATTTAGATAAAATAGTTAAAACAATAAATCTAGGCCTGACAGCAGTTTTAAGACATTTAAGTCATAATTGATTGCAGTTATTTATAGATTAGAAGAATAAATTATTTTACATTGTAAGGATGAATTCATGCAAGTTTTACATAGTTCTACTTTATAAAAGATTTAATTTAACAGAGTTTTAAAAAAAAAAAGATTGAATGTTCATTATGTTAAATAAGCTAGTTTAATATTAAATTTACAGATTTAAAGATTAATTTATAGAGCTCTGCAGTCTTTGAAAAGAATATTACTGATCTTCTTGGTTGTAGCTTGTAATGCAGGCACATCAGATGGTGGGTCTAGTGTTACTCTCCTAAGGATAGGTGGTTTGGATTAAGATGTCTTCTTATGGTAGTCTGCTGGAAGGTTCCCCCTCTCTGTGATGACGATCATGCCATCAGGCATGTAGGGGCAAACAGAGATAGTCATTTCCCTCCAGAGAAATGGCAAACCTATATTCACCTAGCAAGACCTGTCAGAGTGAAAACTGGCATGGATTCTGGTAAACACTGCTTCCTAAAATTATAGAATGAATATTTACAGCAAGAAATATGACCTATTTATCTGATTCAAGGGTTAGAACACCTTGCTGTCAACAAGACTATTTACTTTTGAGAATCAATTAGCATCCTCTGAAATTTTATAACTTAATTCATTTAAACCTCCCTGTTAATTTTTAACAGGATGTTTTTAATGAAACTTGACCATTTTAAATTCCTAATGACTTTGCAATTGTTTCAGTTCAGTAATTTTGTTTACAAAAAATATACATTTTTGGAAAAATAATATTACTTAGTGACAAGTAAATTACCTCAGCGAGCTATGTTAAAACAGGTGTGCCCAGCATGGCTTTTGTTTACAACTTATTTAAGGTTACAATTAAGTCATTAGAACTTTTAAACAATATTGCTCTCTATCGTCATATATAGACCACACATATTGTAACAGTCATATCTGTACATTCATGCAACAAAATCCAGAGTTTTAGTAAACTATCCCAAGGCTGATCGAAGTGAGGTTGTTGAGACCTCAAATCCAATCTCACCCTGGTTACTTTACCAACGCTCAGAAATTTACAACCTTATGGATGACAAACATGAAGCTACACTCATATTTCTTTAATCTCCATGCCGGCAGTAGAACAACGGTAGAACATGAGACTAACATTTGTTTATATTAACTGACACATTTCATAAAGTATAGCTGTATAGAGATCTGACCCACAAATAGATAATAAATTTGGTTGTGACTCTTAAATAGCAATGCTAATTAATAATTGGTTTATGAGCAAAAAAAATAAGACACTAAGCGTAACTATATTTAAATAAAATTTAATATAAGCCAAATTTAATAAAATAAAACAATGTGAAACGCAATACATGAAATTATCTCATTCGCAGGTGAGTATGAGGTTATGTTAAATACAGAATGTGAAATTATCTCACTCCAGGTGAGAATGATATTAGGTTAAATGCAATAATGTAAAATTGTCTCACTTTCAGGTTTATCCCACTCATAGGTGAGGATATTTGGAATTACAAGCTGTTCAAGTGAATATTTGTTATTACAATTTGGAATGTTTATTCACATTTGCTTCATGATTCTATGCCTTAATTATGCTATGCTATAGAGAAGTAGATTTGCACTCATTAGTTTGCAGAGATGATTTTTATGAATTATAACTAATATCATTTTAATAAGCTAAGCATTTCTCGATCCAGATAATAGACACATAAAACTAGATTCGAGTTCAGATCAAAGCTGAAATATTTACTTATGGAGGGTTGAATTGGTGGCTAGTAGTATGACTTCAGACAGTATGGCATTTATACAAATATATAATCTGAGTCTGTGCATCTTGAATGCGCTTGATCATGGGATTCATTACCGAGTAATCAGTTCCCAAGGACTGCACTCATTGTTGTGAATAAGAAGAGACATTTAGTCCAGGTGATCGGAACAGCTAATAAAATATCTGGATTCTTATGCTCCAGTCTTGAATAAAGATAATGGGGTGGCCCTTAAAACCAAAGCCCATTTTAACCAAGCCCATTTAATATAATAAATACAGCAAGAAGTATAGGCACATGTTTCTCAAGACACATTCACCCGCTGACTACATCATTACATAACTACAATTCAGAAGCAAAACATTAGTTTCATTCCATGAAACAACCATGAGCCAGTTCATAAAATAGCATCTATAATTATACTACTAAAGGAATATATGAAATCTAGTCCGTTAAGCTATCTATATAAGCATTTATATGAGGTTAAGAAGTATTACAGCATTTTGGGGAACATTAAAAGATTAAATACGAATACTATGCTGTATTTTATCCTCTCCGCTAAATATTAACGAAATAGTTTATTTAAAACAAATCGATCTTTAAGCATTTGTAACGGTTTAATTATATATATTGTAACGGAATAAGTATATGCTGTTACATTTCTTTCAAATAGAAGTAAGAAAAAATATAAAATCATCCTCGAGTAGAAATATATGTATAAAAAGGGGGGGGGGGAATATAATAATTTGATTTGAATTAATAAATATAATGCACAGATGGCAAACTAATTATATAATTTAAAGTTAAAATATAAAAACAAGATTCTTTTTAATATAAAAGAATTTTTTAAAAAAAAATGCTGTTAGTTAGTTATTTTTATTCTTAGAATGGAAATGATTTTCTATTCTGAGGTAATTGCAAACAGGCCCTTGGGCATATAGTCAGATAAGAGATAAATTAAAAAAATACTACTGATAAGTTTACAGAGATAAAAAAAAAACTTTGAAGGGAGAAGAGATTTTTGGATTGCTCTTGCCGATTGTGTATTATTAAGTATATTTATAAGTGTATTGCGGATCTCCAAAATGTAGGGGTCAACAATAATTTACGTTTTCCGTATTTGCAGCAGCTGAAGCAGTTTCCAGAATAGGATAGTTCCCGGAATAGGAAATGGAAAGAACTTTAAATTCTACCATGCATCAAGGATTACAAAGATGGACTTTACCTATAGCATTGGAAAGTATAAACTTTTCTTTTAAATGAAGTATGAACATTAATTATATAATGTGAACTTTTTCCAGTATTTTGAAGTATCACTTAACTTTTAAAAGAAATCTCTTATATGATTAAATTTTAAATTATTTATATATTTTCTTTTTTTTTAAATATGCTTAATATCATTTCCATTCTCGTAATTTCTTTTAAATTAATTATTTAAAGTGAGCGTAAAAGGCTGCATAGATTCGTAAGATTTTTAGTTTAAAGTGTGTTAATTTTGGGCTAATTGTTTCATAGTTGGATCGGTGCTAGTGGATAGATGTATGAATATTTTATGTCAATGTAACTTGAGTAGGTGCATTGGATACTCATTCCCTTGTACCACCTTAGCATACAGGGCATAATACCCACCTGAACATATGACCCAAAAGAGTAGTCATCACGTTATCAGTGGTCGTAGACGTATTTCCTACGCCACTGATTTTCTTATGCTCTGACTGGGACAGTAAGCCGGCAAAGACCGCTATCACCATTTATAGAGCTTCTCGTATAATTTCGTTATGCTCATTTCTTCTCACCATGATTCATTATTTTTCTAATGATATCATGCTACAAAGGTAAAATTCCTGTTAGCATGATTGTGTTATGCTAATAATCTCATTTTGCATTGGTCACATCGGTATATCAGTAAGCTACCATTAGTTTAAATGCAACATTTTGGCCTAAGATTAAAAGGGATTGGGTTGGTTATTGCATAATCTATGTAGCATGTTCACACTTAATAAAATTGTATTTAAATCTATTAAACGCTTCCATCTGTGGATAATAAAATGTTTTGTTAAATTTCCATCTGTGGATAATAAAATGTTTTGTTAAATTAATTTTGGCAGTAACTTATTTTATATATTTTATTAATATTTAAAAGTAAGCATTAGAAATTTGAATATACAGTATGATATTTTAAGCTCAGCTTCTCCCTGAGCTAGCGACTGGTGCTTTCGGTTCGATATAAGGTAACCTCTCCCACGTGTATCTGCCTACAGTATAAATTTTCCAGGTTCAAATGGCCTGGTGGCAATGTGGTATGGCAGATTAGGTTAGGGAGGTTCATCGATCGTTATAATATAGAATAAATGTTACATTTACTTTTTTCAGAAAAGAGTTTAATACGAGTGTTAAGAAACACGTAGTTTAACAATCATGAGAACATCTAATCATTTCTCACTAATTATTTTATGTTAGCAAACTCTATTCTGGAAAACATAGCATAAACAAATACATAATTTAACTAATATCACCATAGATTTAATTTAAAAGAAAATAACTAATAAATTATTTATTCACGTAAGTTGTTTTATAATTTGGCTTTACTTTCTCATAGTTTAAGCTAAATTAGGCACGACTTACAAATTAAAATATAAACAAAATAAAAGTTACATTTAGTTTAGTTTATAATTTATATTTGGAGAGTTCAATATAATTTAATAAAGTGGTCACTTACGTTCAGTTAGCTAGCTTTGCAAGTTTAGGTTTAGTTTAAAATCTTTTAAGTTCTGCAGGAATCGGTTATCATTATGACATGTAAGGCTATTTACATAGTTAATTGAACTTGGCTCGCATCTCCATTTCTTCAGCAACTGGGCTATCGATTCTTTTTATGTCTCCGCATCTTGTAGATCAGCTTTTGGGCACCAGATGGCAAACCTTTTCGGCAACTACTCACAGGTTCATATTATGAAATTTTGTAGACTTGTCCAAACCAAACCTCAGCAGCAGTAGTGAAATCAAAATTTAGCAATAAGTTGAGTTAGAATTTAGCCGTAAGTAAGTAATTAAGTACCTCAACATAGCTAAACAGAGTTTATATATTTTCTTCTCCCCCCTTCTTTCGACCTCCCAACTTGTTTACCATGTTTTACTGCCGCCATCTGTTTGCCATATATTTTTAATAAAATGAGGGATTCCAGCTAATTTATTGATTTCTCATCCCTATTAAAATTGGTTTCTTCAATCTTGACTAATAGTTAATAACGTGATTCTAATTTAAAATCATTTTGCTTCTTACTGCTAATTAGACCAAGACCGAGTGAACACATTATTTTTAACCACGTTTTTTTAATTATTATTAAAAACTGATTTTACAATCGTAAACATCTTACTTTATGTGTAACACTTATAGCTGAAATTTATCTTTATATGCGAAGTAATATAATCTCTACATTAACTATATAATAAAATTTAAAATAAAACAAAGTTATGGTGCTTTGAAAATATCTTCAGCATATATGTAGGTTTCTGTTACACACTCAGCAAGGTTTACATTTATTAAAAATAATAATACATACATGCATATACAGTTTAATTATACATATATATGTAAGCATTGAACAATGTACGCTACATAATATACACACACACATGATCATTATAATAACAAAGGTTAAATTTAATCTGAGATATGCAAACTTGGGTATATAACTAGGAAAAAAAATACTACTATAGAATATAGTAGGTGAAACAGACTGATAGATAGATCTGACTGTTCCAATATATACATGCGATTTGAAATGCAAAAATAAGACTTTTCAATAAAATAAAATCTATAATACAAAATATTATTTTAAAATAAAATATACATGCTGTAATATATATATAAACCAATGATATTACAGTCATTTGTTTGCATATATGTGTGATGATACCTATATAACCATGTTGACGCTTATATACATGCACTTAGAGAGGGTTTAAATCCAGCACACATGGAGCTGTGAAGAAAAATAGGTGAAACAGTTATGAGAGAAAGAATATACTGTTTCAATATATATATAATCAGTGCTCAGTTCATATTAAGATAGCAAATCTTCATACTTTAATGAACAGACTTCGATCTATTCCACCCGACAACTCTTCAGCCATCCATACTATTGAAAATCTGATTGAATGCCCAAATCCCTATTTAATACCAATATTATTGCTATGCCCATGTTGACCTTAAGTCAATCTGATCCCTCATGTATAGGACCTTGTTCATTTAAATACATAGAAGGATGGGCAGGATACAGGCTGAATTAATATTTTAAATACAAGTATGAATGGGAGATAGTGATCTGGACCAATTCATGATGAATACTGGTTCAGAAAAAAATATGTTTCACATGTGTGTGGTCACGTGTATTGGTTGTATGAGATGGAGGGATGGCTGGTTTTTTTTTTTTATGAAGGCTATGAATATGAGGCATGGATCCTCGAAAACGTTTAGCCGATAAACTTTAATACTAATTTATATCTTCTCTAATTAACAATTATATATTTTACATATAGTGAGAAGTAAAGCTATATTTATTAATATATGTTTTGGTAAACTTTTTTTTTTTTAAATAAAAATTTCCAATCAAAAGCAAACATCAATCACATTTTACGTAAATGGATATATTTTTAATCACTAAATGATTTATTATACATAAGGGGTATGCTTATTAATTTATAACAGAAATATCTAGTGATATATATATTGTACCTAACTGAAGTGTCAGTTCCAAGAGGTAATCAAGGTTATCTTAGCTTAACCTTTTGTTTAAAATTTTGGATAAAAAAAATAATGATGATAAAAATGGAAATTAAACTAGTTAATTATTAAAATAGGATAATCTAAATATTTTTAATAATATTAGTTGGTTTGATAAATGATATTAGGTAATAATTTAATATAAGCAAATGTTAAAAAAAGAAAATAATGGTGAATTGATAAATAGTAAATCTATTCGAAAATAACTACCGTATAATCTATTCTAATGTTTAAAGAATAATAATAAGATATTATTATTAAGTTGGAATAAGTAATAAATTTTAAAAAAAAATGATATTGTTTTTATTAAAAAAAATAAGAATATTAGTTATTAGTTTTGTAGTTTAGTATTCCAGTTATAAAAATTATTTGGATTAAATATTTATTAACATTTTATTGTTGTAATTCTAAAAATAATTTTAAACAATTAATGTAAAGCCAGACGTATGTGAGAATATGTGCATGCATTGACATGGAAACATAAGAATAAAAAAATAATTTAACTCCAGTATTGTTTAAAATAAGTAAATAAAGCAAATGTGTGGATAAAATTATTTTTAATGAAATATTTAAAGGTTTAATAAAAGGTATAACTTTAAATTTTATATTTATTACTATTTTGTGTAAAATATCAGTAAAAAAAATTGTTTTAGATTTGTAATACTAAAATTTTGACTTTGCAGCTGAAGGTCACGTGGTATGGGAAAATTATATTGATTACGCCAGTAGATTGATTCCACAGCTGGTTTGTCAGAATATTAAAATTTAATAAAAAAATAATTTTTATTGGTTTTTAAATGAATTGTAGGTGGATGAAAAATTGTGAGATAAAACGGATATCGAGGGACCATTCTGGGGCTGATTTTGTTTGGATTCAACTGGTGTGGATCTTAAAATTTTATTAATAAGTCTTTTTTTTTTAAGAACTTGATATTTCTAAAAAAATACAAGTCTGTCTAAAATATTTAAAATCGTCTTGTAATGAAGGAGGGTTAAAAGAAAAGGTAATCCATTTTTTTGATAATTTGAATTTCAGTCGAGGCATAGAAATTATAGCTAAAAATGTCTAGAATAACTAAAGCGTCTCACATATTAAATGACTTTAATTTGTTTATTTTTCTTTACTTGGAAGTAAAGTTAAGGAACAAACTATTAATCATTTCCATAAATAAGCGTTCGGTGGTATTAAACTATTTTGAAAATAAAATGCTAATTATTTTTCCTGTTAGATTAAAAGTATATGTAAAAAAAAAGAAAAGAATTTTTTTAAAAAAGTTTAAAAAGAACATTATAAAGAAGCTGCTACGTTCAATTACAGTGCAACTATAAAGAATAATTATTATTTATTTTTTTTAAAAAAGAAAAGTTATTACTTATATCTTGACATATATAAAAATGATTTGTTTAGCTAAACGCAAACAGATAATATATACATTTTAAAGGATAATTCTTATTTACACAGTAAGAAAGGACACATATTTGGAAATAAAACTTTAAAGCAATCTATAATGATTAATAATGAATTAATAGTTATTGAGTACATTATAAATGGTCATACTTGCCAGTTATTTAAAAATAACTTTATGGCATTAATTAATTACCATATAAATGGAGAAATATCTTGAATAGTAAAAAAATTTCTACTCTCATATTTAAAAGTAAGCAAAGGAAAGTAATTTTAAAAATAAATACGTCTTGGAATATTATTAGGAAACTATTTAAAAAACTACATTTTAAAAGAAGCGTTTTCCTAAAAGAGGATAAAGAACTTCAGATAAAGAAATATATATTATTATTATTATATGCAATTTTGAACTCGGGATCCTATAAATAAATTAAAGTGTGTTCAGCTGAAGAATTTATTTTGTTTCATGCCGGCTTAATCTGATTATTTAATTTTTTTTTTAAAAATTGTTTAAAAAAATATTATTAATGAACTATTGAACATTTTCGTTTGGAAATGATTGCCATGTATATAAATGTATTAGTTGAAGCTTCAAATTCAAATCAATATCTTAACCTGGATAAATTGTCTACACATTATGAAATGGAAAAATCATCACGGAGCCTAAATATGAACTTGAATTAATGTATTATTATTTTTTTTTATGATCTGCTTTATTGGTTTAAAAAAAAAAAGAAACCATAAAAATATTTATGCTATTAAATTTTTATGTAACACTTTTTGCATAAATATACAGGTAAACTAGGGTTATAATTTTAAAACGAAATAGGTTTATTTGAACGAGCAAATGTTTCTTGCCATTCTTAAATAGATTTAGTTTATTTATCAAGCATTACACTAGCTAATTTCTATTTAATAATTTTATTATAGAGATTTAAATATCACAGTCTTATTTTCATATAAATGGGATGTTTTACTCAATTTTTATTTCAAATATACTAAAGAAGTTTATCAGAGAATATCCATTCATTTGTTTTATGAATGTTATATTAATAATAATTACAAATATTTTATATTAATCGAGAAGTAAATATTCTTGCATTTAATTTACAATTTTAAAAGTCCACTAGTACTATATTTTTAGCATTTAATATTTTATGTGTGCATTGTGCTTTGCCTAGAATTTTATATGCATTTGAGTTTAAAGTATTTTCTACAGTAGTCATTTGACACATAGTTTTCTTTGTTGGTTCGAACATTGGATATATGTTTTTTATAAATTTCTTAGAAATAACTTAGTTTAAGTCAAGTATATATCTTGCTATTAGTTAGTATTTGTTAGCCTCATAGAGTTAGGCCTAGTTAATAATTTTTGAATATGCTTATGGAGTAGATAAAATCCTCCATCCTTATTGTATTGTATTTCCATGATTTGATAGTGCGTATTCCCAAAAGAGGGTTATTGTATTGTATTTTTCAGTGATGACGATCACATTTATAAGCATTGGAAATCCCATGAGGATTCTGCTTTTCTGGTGCATCTTTCCTGTTCCCAGATACACTGTAGATGAATTCCAGATATTTTCGTTCTGCCTCAAGGTTAGGTATTTTTGAAAGACACCACATTCTTTTCCAGCTCTGAGGAGCCTAGTATTTTTTGCCTATCATTCATGATGACTTAACGCTAATTCCACCACAGTAGGTGATGTCGCATGTTTTAGATTTGTGATGACAAGATATGCTTGTTTGAGGAAATGTATTTCTTCAGGTAGTTGTAGCTAATTTAAGGCTCATAGGTATATCAGTGTTTGAATTGTGCTGCTATGATAATTTTATCGCACAAGCTAACCAACAATAAGTTATATTTATTTTAAAGTATGTTAAATATGCATATGGTATAAGTGGCAATTGACACATAATAATTTAATATTTTCATCCAGAATTTCGCCGCTGGATTTGTAAGTCTGTTACATTATTATCTTTAAAACATTGAGGGAATAATTTTATGAGGACTAGATTTAAAAAAAAAAAAAGTATAACTGATCTCTGATGAATGATTGTCCCATACACTTAAGTTAGTTTAATTTTAATATTAGCTTAATCTGAATTAAACCTATCTTTAGCTGTGATATTAGTTATATCCGTGAAACTAGTGATGATATTTTAAAAAGTATTGTTGAATATACTTATTCCAACTTAGCGTTTGTTAAGTTGAGGAGTATAAAATTAAGCTTAGAGTTTTCAATATAAACCTAGTTCTGGGTGTCATTCTGATTATTAGATGACACAATAAGGTTATCAATTAGTCTAATAAAGAAGGATAGTAGTGTGCTTATTAAGTACATATGATAATTAAAGTTTAAATTTTTTTTTTTTTTGAGAAAAATATAATTATTAAAAGAAAGTAACAGTGAATAACCTTTGTAGGTTATTAAGTGTATTAGTATAAGTTAAATAAAACTGTTGAGTCCAAATAATTGTATTAACTCTTAGTGCGGTATTGGCATTGTTTGTATTCTACTACATTTGTAGACATTTCTTCTCATTATTAATAAATCAAATTATTATTATTTCAAAAGTTGTTTTGTTTGTTTTACTTTTATATGAGAATATATTATTGTCTTGGGTTCCAAGTTCACAAAATCTTAAAATTTTAAAAGTTATTGAATCTTCAATTCAGAAATTTACAAGTATATTCTAAATTAATTAAATATAGTTAATATTGTCTTGAAAATTAAAAAAAACTATGTCAAAGTAAATGATTCGCATATTGAATCATAAATACAGATAATTGCATTATAGCAGATACATAATTAAACACTTAGCTAAAAGTTTATTTTTTTTTAAAATTATCCGTATATCTTTCAGACTAAAGATTATGCAATATCAGATTAACAATATTAGTACTTTAGAAGAATATTTTAATTAATATTATTTTAAAAGCTGCACCTTGTCTTATATTTACTGTACATCATCTATCATCATCTTAAATCTTATATATTTTAATAATTCTAATCCATTTGCATTTGAGGTCTTTAGTAGTTGTCCATGAGTATGGAAAGGCATTAAAAGTACCCTTGCTCTTTTCTCTGCTCAAGTAATATCTTAAATAATAGGCCATTATTAGTTAAATTTAAATTGATTCACTAAATTTTGTGAATTACTATTTGTTTTGTTTATTATTTTAAGATTGGACATATTATAATTATTTTATGGTCAGCTAAGATGTCACTTATTTATTTATTAATCACAGTAATTCTTTATTAGGCAACTTAACTTAAATTTTAATTTTACACAAGTTTTAGTTTTAAAATCCCTGAGATTATTTACTCTTGTTGTTTTAGTAAATATAATTCTGTAAGATAATCTTGTAAAACAAAGTATCATTAGTCTTATTCAGAGAGTGTATGATTGATTGGTAGGATTAATATGGTAATTATGGATTAGTGATTTTTAAATAATCCTTGGTATGGTTTAGTATTAGATTATTATTAATATACTATAGTCGGTATAGTTCAGCAGTTTTGGATTTGAGATTTATTTGATTATATATCTCTGGATCATCATTTCTTTTCTTTAAATTTATTGTAACCCCACTGAGCCGAGTCGTTTAGAGTCTCTCACGTATATTTTATTTCATGTCATTTCAATTTTATTTCATTTCTTTTCATGTCATTTCTTTCTATCATCTCATTTCATTTCTCTCTCCTTTATTCTATCTTCTTCTTATATCTATTTCATATCTTTCTATCATCTCAGCCATTTAAAACATTCGTTAAAAGTTTCTTCTATCATTTCTTTCTCCTTCATTCCATCTTCTTATATCTCTCTTTCATATCTTTCCATCATCTCATTTCTTTTCTCTCTCCATTGCATATATCATTTCTATTACTTTTCCCCATTTCTTTTACTCCTCAATTCTTTTCTTTTCCATCATTTATCCTTACCATTATCATTATCTCCATTTCATTATTAGTATTATCTTTCTCTTTCTCTTCTTTCTTTCTCATACCCCTATCTCCATTTCATTATTAGCATTTTCTTCTTTTCTTTCTCTCTCTTTTCTCTTTCTCATACCTCCATCTCATTCTAGTAGGTTACCATTATCATTAGCTCCATTTCATTATTAGCATTTTCTTTTCTATCTCTTCCTCTTTCTTTTTCTCACACCCCTCTCTCATTTCATTATTAGAATTTTCTTTTCTCTATCTCATACGCCCATCTCATTCTAATTAGGTTACATTTTACTTCCATTTCATCATTTTCTCCCTTTATTCTCTTCCTCTTTTATCTCTTTTCCTTCTTTTCTTTTCTCTCTTTCTCTATCTCTTATTCTAGTAGGTTACAATATTAACTATAAATATAAAGTCAATTTAAAGTACAATATAATTTTACATTTTTATTTACTGTGCCAATACTAAAAAGTTAAAAGATAAAAAAAAAATTAATATATTAAATGCTTTTATCACAGTGCACTAAAAAGCAAGAAAACAATTGTTTCTTCAAATATAATTGACATTTTTAAAAATTTAACTTGAAATAAAAGTGTGTGGGAAGGGGAGAGGATGACTGACATAATTAATTTCTGCCCCACCACCCATGCTTTTATTTCAGGTTAAATCTAAAAAAATAATCCCAATTGTGGTCGAATAAACAATTATTTTTTTGCCTTTTAGTGCACAGTAAATAAAAGCAATTATTTAAAAAAAAAAATTTTTTTTTAATCTTTATTTATTTCTCCTTTTGTTTTGAAATGTACAAAAGACAGATAATTCATAATACCAATAAATAAAAAGTATCAATATATAAAGCAATATTTTAAAATTATGTCTTCTAAATCTTTAGTAAAGTCTTCACAGAAATTTAAAATGACTTATAATAAGGCTACATAGTTTTTTAATATCCAAGCAATCTGTGATTACTCATATGAATCATCTCTTAATTATCAAGTATTTAAAATATTATTAACAAATTTGATATTTCTTGTGGAAGATAGTATATATTCAATAAATATCATAATCCTGTAAATTTTCTGAAGACGGCTAATTTTCATTGTTAGTTTGAGAATAATTCACAATAAGCAAGCATGGAAGGCAATACACAGGATACCACTTTGGTTAAGACAGACAACCCAAAAGAGCTCTTTATAGGTTTCTATTTATTCAATCATGGCTTCTTTTCCATACAGGAGTTATTTTAACTGGCACTGAAGTTTTGCTGATGTTTTACAATTTTTTTTCCAAACTATTTCATAGACAAAACTCAAAGAAAAATGCATCTAACTATCATCTACATCTGGTAATAGACTGAAGAAAGTGAGTCATTTTTGGCTTTTATATAAATTCATGATGATTCTCCTATTTTTCTCACCTTGTATGGAATTTGATAAACACGTTACTACTTCCATATACTAATTAGTCTTAAATATAATTAACAAATTACATTTTTTTCCAAAACATAGCAAAATTTAATTAAAACTTTGATTTTGAACTTAATTACTTATAATGTGTTTTTCAAAAACACATTTTACCACAATAGATTTAATCAAAACTTCAATTTTAAATATTTTCCTGAAGATTTGTAAAGATGGTAGTTTAGTTGTATTTTTATATAGGACTATTTCCATCATCTAATATGAGTATTGAATGTCTTTAGAAAAAATTAACTTCATTTAAATATTCCAAATACAGTCAACTGTTAATAAAGGCACACAGGTTAGTTTATGCACAATGTTTCGAGAGGTATTATTCTCTCATCATCTTCAGGTGTTGCTGGCTTGATTAGTGATAGTACTAGCATGAGAAACAAATTTAGACCCTTAGATTCTTGAGCATTGAATTTTAAGGTAATGCTTTAACCAACTGAGCCATCCTGCCAATGGCAACAGTCAGTAGAAATTTCATATTCTTATCTATGAGGTATCTCTTGATTTCTCCACTTTTTCCTTAAGAGCAAAGTTGATTATTGGCTTCCATGCCATTATCATGTGAGGAGCTTCTTTAAATTATCTTCTTTGTACCATTTCTTCTCTATCCAATATTTTCGTATTTTCCCAATTGAACATATGTTCATTGGTACATACATAGTCTGCTACCTTCGACACATGTTTTCTTTCTTCTAATCATCAGTTTGTGTTTTTGCAAGTGCTTTTCAATGGGATGACTGGTCTCATCAATATACTTTCTGCCACATTCACATGGTATTACACAGATTCATCAGCATTTCAAGTTTATGCTTTGTAGATGTAGAAATCCTCACAGTGGGGTATGGCTCTAGAAAGTTGTTCTGATGTTATACTGATTGCAGATTTTTCTTGTAGCATATATGTGTAGAGATGGTAATCTGGACCAACTGATGATTGCTGGTTTAGCATGAAATACGCATTGGTGATTATTTATCTTTTCAACATATGTGTGTTCAGGTGTATCAGTGTTATGAGATAGTGTGGAGAGTGGTGGGTCATGTGAAAGTCTGTGCTCGTACCCTGTCTATTAATTTGTCTGCTATTTTTGGTATGTATGGGCACACTATGATGAATTCTAACATCTACAAAGCCTAAACTTGAAATGCTGAAAAGAAAAAACTGCATCTATAAAATACCATGTGAATGTGGAAAAATATATACTGGAGAAACTAGTCATCCCATTGAAAAGCACTTGCAAGAACCTAATGATTAAAAGAGAGAAAACAGATGTGTTTAAGATAGCAGACCATTTATGTACCAATGAACATATGTTCAATTGGGAAAATACAAAATATTGGATAGAGAAGAAAAAGTACAAAGGAAATTTAAAGAAACTTCTCACATGACAATGGCAAACAATCCCATAAGTCAGCCTAGTGTGACGCTACATAATGTATGGAAACCACTAATCAAATTTGATCTTAGGAAAAAGTAGAGAAATCAGGAGGAACCTCATAAATATAGAAAATTCTACTGACTATTGCCTTTGGCAGGTGGCTCAGTTAGTTAAAGTGTTACCTTAAAATTCAATACTCATGAATGTAAAGGTCCAGGTTTGATTCCCATGCTAGTACTATCACTGTTCAGGTCAGCAACACTTGAAAAGGGGAAAATAATACTTTTCAAAACAGCATACTAAGATATGTACTATTACTAACAATTGAATGTATTTTGAATATTTAAATAAAAGTTAAATTTTTCTAAAGACATTCAATACTCATATTAGATAATGGAAATAGTCCAATATATAAATACAACATCAATTTTGAATCTTTGATAATGAATCTTAATTAACTATGTTTAACATAAAAAAAAAAGTCTTCATTACAAGAAAAACAACCTATTTAAAATTTAGAATTGAACTTAAACTTATATGAATAACTTGTCTCTGTGAGTAGTTGTGTACAAAAATAATTTCATTCTTAAATTATTATCAAATCTAATTAAATAATACTTATGATTAAAAAAAAAAGAATATCTGTAGTGCAATTTTCACTACTCCACTTTCATGCAAGGTAGGGAATAGTTTCTCTCCACTTTTAATAGCTTGTAAAGAGATGTTTTCATAAACATATGACCAAGACACATGAAAAAGATCTAATCCCCAAGATGCACCTTTCATGCTGAACCAGCATTCATAAGTTGGTTCAAACCACCAATATCTTACACATATCTTTATCATTGTTCAGCAAACTATTAAACTATTACAGTTTAATTGATGTGTCAAATATGCTGCCCTCATAACTTTAAACACAAATCACTTAATGAACATATATTAATAATTTTTATTAACCATTGATTAGATTAGAGATTATCCAATAATGAATATTTGTATCAGAGTTAGTCTAACCAATGACTAATACAAATTATTAATATGTTATTGATCTCTCTCTCTCTGTCTGACTAACTTTATACTGCCTTTTACTTTTTCCTGTGGCAACTTATTATTGTCAATGAATTATCAATTCCATTATGAATGCTTTAACTATGTTTTTTATGTTACTCTAACAGTTAGTAATGTTCAATAACATAGTATATTTTAAATTAACAATATAAAGAAAGGAGCTAAGTATACTATTATTTCTTGCAAATAATTTCTGTAGATTAAATATATATATATATATATTTTTGAAATACAAGCATTATTCATATACTTGGAGTTTGGATGTAATATAGGGATTTGAACACAGACCTTCAAGCTCTCTTCAGCTATCCACTTTATCTCATAACCAGGACACATGATCACATACCTGTGAAAAAGATAAATGATCTACAATATACATATTTCATGCTGAACCAGTGTTAAGGATTTGAACACAGACCTTCAAGCTCTCTTCAGCTATCCACTTTATCTCATAACCAGGACACATGATCACATACCTGTGAAAAAGATAAATGATCTACAATATACATATTTCATGCTGAACCAGCACTTATCAGTGGGTTCAGATCACTATCTCTCACATATATTGTAACAGTCAGAATCGTCTATCATGCTAACACACTGCAGAATTCAAACCCCAGACATGAAACTGAACATTCTAGGAGGGGTTGCCTTCGAGATATACTAAGTTTGAATCTAAAGTCCAAATTTCACAGCGCCATCTACGGGATAATGCATCTGATGCCACTACTAGTATAACCTTTGACCGGTGTCTGGTGGTCAGGGAGAAACAAAAGACTCCATACTAAAAGAAGTTTGGGTGGCTAATTAACGTCTATGGATTTACAAAAGAAATGCAGAAAATATATATATAGACCAAGACAGTGATAGGAATCAATAAAATAAGAGATCAAATTTAGTTTTAAATAATTTCACAAAATTTATTTAAATAAAATATATATATAACGCCACTGTCTGCTTATATGAGACAGGGACGCGTATTAAATAATTGTGGGCATTATATTTCAATAAATGATGAAAAGGTTTTAAAACAAAGTGATATATTCTATTCCTCGGGCTAATAGCATTACGAAAATGTGCTTGACGAGATAGGAACATGTGCGAGGTGCTTTGAGCAATTATACAAGTTTAAGAAAATATTTGAAAATTAAGTGTTCTAAAATAGTTATTGATTACGAGAATAAAACGGACTAAAGCTTACTAAGCAACAAAGTGGGAATGTGATCAAAGCATTTATTTGATAATAATATTAATAGAGTTGCATTGGGAGGTCAGTATTGCTGATAATGAATTTATTAAAGTTGGAGGGTGTGACACGTTTAAGTCACGGATGCTTTGTAAAATAAATATAAAATAAAACAATAATGGAATATTTGGAATGATTACGGAGGGCATATCGCCGCTAACCCGTAGGAAAGTATTTTATGAACAGCCGAAACTTAGCGACTGTGTGACGATTGCGTTTAATTCCCAGGTGTGTCATTTGGAAACACACTCTGCCTGGAAATCGCAAAAAGGGCGAAGAGAACGGCTTTAGCCATGTAAAGAATCCTTGGAAAAATAAAACAAAGCGGTCTCAACAAACAATTCATTTACCAGCAATACGAGACGAGTGTATACAAAACATACTGAATGGGTTTTACTTGGATTAAGAGAAATGCCCAATCAAATTCCCAGAAATTCATTTAAAAGGGTCCGCACATTCTCGACGTCAATGATGAACTTTGTAATTAAAGTAGAACACGGTAATTAAAATAGGAAAATGCATGCTTGCGGGTTTGAAAAGTAAGTATAGATTTATATACGCAATCATGCATTAGGGGACACATTTAATCATTGACCTCGCACATACTCTCATATTAGATTAAAATCAATAACATGTAGATTTTAAACTATGTGATTATATTATATATTAAAGAATAGAATCGCCCTCGAACGAGTGATTTGCAAGATAATAAAATTGGAAAATTATTTAGAAATTTAAAATATGCCTTCATAGCGGCATCTTATTTTCAACAAAGGGAATAATTCACTCGGTCAAAGACGATTCTGACACATTATCATAATAAAATAACAGAAAGCTTAATCAATAGAAAATATTAACCCAAGGATAGAGAGCAAAATGTTGAGTAAACACGTTAAAGAAATACATAATGAAGTTATGTGAAATATAAGAAAAACAATTTTAGAATAGCTATAGCATGTTAGTTAGGATTCACAAGAGCTCTTGGGTTAATTTAGGGTTACCTCTGGAGAAGCATTTTTAGGCAGATTGATGGTCGGCAGGTTTTTATATAATTTAACAGCAAAATCTGGAAATGTTCATATTTTTGGCAGCAGCAGCAGTTCCGGGGTTCCCTGTGTGATAACTTCCGATGGTCTACGGCAGCAGATGACCATTCCGGAGAGAAATAGCCTTCTCGCGCTCTACTCTGTCATGTCAAGATTTACAAATTACTAGAATAGAACTCAGAATGATTTCTCTTAGAAACATTAGAAGAAAAACTCGAGAACAAAAGAAAACCCTTCTTTTTATAGTAGACTTTAACAATAGAACTGCCCTGGAGCATTACAAAAATATATCGGACTTATCAGCTGTAATTAAATCTATCCGAATGTCTAAAGGAATTCAACATTAATTAATTTCTTTTGTTAATTTCCCTGTCGACATTCGAATTACAAACTAGATTTAATTAAAAATTACTTTTATTAATTAAAGAAAACCTTAAGTGGACATCTGCTGTTTTTAGATAAAACTTATATAATATTAACTAATTAAACTATTGTCCCTCATTTATTTTAAAGAAATATTTGGAATGACTTTTATTAAATTAAACGAAAATGATTTTACTTTTTAACTTGCAATATTTGAATCTATTTACTAAACGAATATTTACTAAATGAATTTTATTTTAAATCAAAATATATTACGACGGTAATATATTTGTAAATAGATTCAAACAAAATAACTTTAACAATTTATAATTTTGATATGTTTTAAAATGCATATCATAGTGTGTGCGCAATTACGACTTATATAACCTACTTTTTAATAAATCAAAATTATGTGAACATATACATAATCTATAATCTTTTATTTATTTGGGAATGACTTATATATATAATATGAGCATTGTACTCGTGGTTTAAAATTAGGCGGGATTTTCGGTATATAAGCGTATTGCAGACACACTACGATAGATTGGGGTTCAAACTAAGGTATGAGGGTAGGAAATAGGTAAGAAAAGGTGAAACGAAGATTTGCAAAGCAGACCTTACTGTTTCAATATATACAATCAGTGCTTGGTTCATATTAAGATAGCAAATCTTCAAACTTTTATGGGCAGGCTTCAATCTACTCTACACTCCAACTCTTCAACTGACTATACTATTGAAAATCTGATGATGTATATACAAATCCCTTGTTGATGCCAATATATTTGTCACGACCATGTTGACCGTAAGTCACTGTGACCCCTCATATATAGGACCTTGTCCATTCAAATATACAGAAGAGGAAATAACAGGATACAAACTGAATCTAATATTTTGAAATACAAGCATAATTTATATATTTGGAGTTTGAATCTAATATAAGGGATTTGAACACAGACTTTCAAGCTCCCTTCCACTATCCACTCTATCCCATATAACTGACACACATGACCACAGATATGTGAAAAAGATAAATGAACTCCAACAAACATATTTTGTGCTAAACCAGCACATTTGGTCCAGATATGGCTATTAATGAAGGAGAGCTAGTTATATTTTATTAATCTTTTTTTTTGCCAAACATTTAATACAGTTCATAAATTATTAAAATTAGAATAACAGATCATGAAATTATTTAAGCTTATTCACTTTGCTCTTAAATTTATACATAATATATTTAAAATTGAATATGCAAGCTAGCCATTAGATGTATCTGCTATTTGTTGACAATTGCTAATTGTCTTTTCATTTTTTAATGAATTCTTCTGATTAGGATTGCTGATATATAACTAATGAATTTAACAAATAAAAATTTAATGGTTTTTTTTTTTTTTTAAGAATCTATAAAGACAAACAAAATAAAAAAAGAGTCCAAACAATTTTTGATTTGACAGAGAATAAGTCAATATTGTTAAAGATTGATTTATCTCATTATCTGATTCAATAATATTATTACATTGATGATTATGCAATAAAGTGAATACAGGATAAAATTACAAAGCATTAGATATCAAACAATAATTCTTGACAATTGCTATAATGGCTTGCTAATTTATTGATAATGCAGATAATAGATATTTTGTTGAGATTAAATAATATTTCTTTAATTCAACATTTAATTTGCAAGAGGATTCAATTATAAAAATACATCATGCAGCTAATATAGTAAGTCATGATTTAAAGGCATTTTAATTACTATGTAACTGATTGAATTATGAATATTTATTAACCAGATTGGGCCTGTCTCTTAAAGTTTAAGAAATTGCTATCTTAATATAAGCCGAGCAAATTGTATATATCTTTTTCACATGCATGGTCAAGTGTATCGGTTGTTTCAGGTGGAGTGGAGGGTGAATATAGATTAAAAATCCTAAGTTCAAATCTCTCTAATACTGAACTAATAGGTTAATTACTTATCGCCTTACGAATAGGTTACATCATAGTATAAGTTTAGCTTATCCCTCTTCTATTAAAATAAATGGATATGTAATGGTCCAATAATATGAGAAGTTAAACTGATTTAATGTTCACATGGGTATTACTACATAATATCAAATGCACTAAGAGCTTTGAGCATTTCATCATTGGTTTTTCAATGAAATGGATGGATGAACTGTTGGAAGAGTGAGAAGACTGAAGTCTGTCTATTAAAGTTTAAGGAATTGCTATCTTAATATAAGTTAAGCAATGATTGTATATATATGTGGGAGATTATGATCTGACTAACTGATGACTGTTGGTTCTGCACAAAATACATATATTGGGGATCATTTATCTTTTTTCACATGTGTGTAGTCATGCGTATCAATTGTTTGAGAGGTAATAGAGGATAAATATAGACTGAAAAGCCTAAGTTCATATCTCTCTATTTAATACAGTAAACATTCAAGACACTGAATGAATAGGTTGTATATAAGATGTATTTATTTACCCCAAGAGAGAAAATACTCCAGAAAAAACAAAAATAATTATATAAACCACCACAGAGAGAATTGTTGTTATTCTCTACATCTTCGAGATCTTATGACACCTTCTATTTGAGGCAATGGAAAATTTTACTTAGAAGCTTAATTTCATGGGGACTCAGCCACTGCAGATGAGAAAAGATACTAGGGAACTGAACAGATCACCTTGGTCTTTATTATTGTGATTTTAAAATACAAAGGGCTAATGGATTAAAAGAAAACAAATGATAAAAATAATATGAAGGTATAATACTAGCCTATATACATACTATAGAGAAAAGATAAATTTAGTAAAAAATAACACTCGATTATAGTTTAAATATAGATAATAGAATTATTGAATTCTATGATGACAAAAAGATATATATATATTGTATATTGAACATATTAAATTAGTGTTTATATAGTTTATTTGCATTCTGTGTTAAATTAGTGAATTATTAATTTCTTAATCTGATTTCTAGAATATTTTCCTTAATAGGGAATTTGGAGATCAGTCAGAAAGATTTTATATATTTCTTTGTAATAGAAATAACACAGAAATAAACTAAGTTGCACATAATCAAAGCTAGTTCAAAGAATGAGTGTGAAATCAGTTCAATTACAACTGATAAATAAAAGAGAAGGTGTTAAATAAGAGATGTTTTCTCATGTTTGCAGGAGTATTATCAATTTTAAATTCTTTTATAAAAATTGAACTAGTGTGAAGACATTTAACTTTAAAAGACAAGAACATCTCATGCCTAATAATAATCTTTAAAAAACTTTTTTTTCTTTTAATAAAAGTCATATTTGTTTATTTATTGAACTGTTGATACCAAGAAATGACTGGAAGAATAATTCATTAAAATGGCCAGATGTTTTATTTTTTTCCAACCATTTTCTTCAATCAAGAATTGATCTACAAATCTTCAGTTCTTTAATCAGTTAACTCTTAGGAATCGCTAAAACATGAAAACTGTTCACACACACAAAGTGAAAATTTCATTTCTTGAAAAAAATAAAAACACAACAAGCATTGTCTGTAATCATCAAATCAATCAACTACCCAATTTTGGTGGATCTAGTTTTTATTTATAAAAAAATAAATTAAACTAAATTAAAATAGGTGTACAAAATGTGATTACAAATAAGCTTTTCTTTTAAAAATCTAAAAATTTTTAGAGAATAATTATATTCTTCCTCTATTTTTTTATAATTTTGTATTTTCTCATTTTATCAATGCCATTTTGCTTATAAGCTATTTCTATTTCTTCTATTATTTTGAGAGAAAATGAAAAGTGACTATTGTATTACCTTTTAAATATATCATACATGATTCTCTTTTGAATATCTATTTACATGTACATGTTTATAGAAAAATGACAAAATATTTTGCAATTCAAATACATTCTAGTATTTCTTAAGTCTAGGGGATTTTAACTCAGATTTTCAAGCATCCTTCAAGTATCCACACTATTCCATACAACTGATACACATGACCACACACATGTAGAAAAGATAAATAATCACCAATTATCTTTTCTACATGTGTGTGGTCATATGTATCAGTTGTATGAGATAATGTGGATACTTGAAAATCTGAGTTCAAATCCCATATACTTACAATTAAGCTCCCAGGTTTGTGAAGAGTGCCTGGTTTTCAAATATCTAGTATCTCTTAGTAACTTGTGATTTAAAATACAAATTAAATCTAATTGAAAGTAGCTTTTGTTGATTTGTTTATTGTTATGATTTTAACATGTTATATACATGTCCCCGTAAAACAGAAAAAGTCTTTTAAATTCATGATAGTAGTTTAAAACACTCAGTAAAAATAATAACCTAGTGCCAACATGCCTATTTTAAAGAAGACCAACTATTAATCACAATGTGAAAATTTTGGAATCTCTGATTGAATGTTGCAATTGTCAAGTTTCATTAAGCTTGTCATAGACTATGTAAGTAATACTTCATAATTTAAAAATTAAAATTTATACCAAAGTTGGATTACTTTTAGGTTAATTTTAAAAATAAGTGTAGTCCTAATAAATTAAAAAGCAATGAATGCAGTGAATGAAGCCATAAGTGATTACATCATTCTGCAAGATATTTCTAAATAACAGTAGTCATTTAAAGTTGAACAACATCAATCAAATCTTTGCAGCTAAAAATGCTTTATAAAAACTCGAACAAAGTGAATAATGTCATGCTGGATAATCAAAATATATCCAAAAACAATTTCTAAAAATTCTTGATTTTTTTAAAAAAAAAAAATCAAAACTAAATTTTTAATTTAAGGAAGCATTCAGATTATTAAGTGTTTAAATAACTGAAAATTTTTGGCTTTAATACTTTAGAAGTACAAGATAAAATTATTTTAGCTCTCTTCAGTTTAACTATTTCATTAGTAGCATTTTTTTTTTATTAATAAAAACAGTTTACTCTTCAGATTCAAATTTTCTTGCTGTTAAATTGTTAGTTGAGAGTTTCAGTTAATGTCAGAACATTTTTGCTTTTCATAGCCATTTGTCTCCATCTCAAACTTTTTCATAAAATGAGTTCTCTTCTAAAAATACTTTATTCAGTAATTTTTCTTCTTTGCATACATTATCTTCCAGATGTTTTTATATGATTCCAGATAAATCTTTTCAGTTTTCATGATTTAACAAATCATATACTTACCTATTTTTAAAAAAAGTCCTTTAAGAAAATAGATTTTACAGAATTGCATTAGATGTTTCTCAAACAATCATCAAATTGCAAATGTGCTGATTAATAAATAATAAAAAACTAGATATGCACTGAATATATCTAGACTTGATTCATTTTGGATAGGGAAAATCATTTCTCTTTGGATATTTAATTCATAATATGCATGGTATATCAAAAATATAAATACAATAAAAAAAAGAACAAACAGGCTAAATACATTTTTACAATTTTAAAGCATCATAAGATGTTAAAACTAAAATATTAAATAGCAGCAATAACATAATTTTAAAATCTATTTTATATACATTTACAATATGTTCTATATAACTTACAGAAAGTTAATATATCAGTACTTATATTTGTAATAATTAAAAACAACTAAGTGATTAAAAAAGGGGGATTCACTTCTCTGTAATAACACTCATTCTAGCTCTTAGTGGTTAGTTTTATTTTTTCTATTAGCTTTTAAAATATTAATGTAAACAAGACAATAAAAACAAAAAAAATGTACTTATAAAAATTAGTAATTAGAGATTGTATACAGTTTTTTTTTTTTACTTATTTATGAAAATTCCTAATTACTAGACTAATTTATCCATGCTCCCACTAACATTAGTTTTTAACAAATATTTACTAATATATTTTCTTGGCTATTAAGAATATAATTTGTCTTTAATTTTAATATTATTATGCTCCAAATCCTATGTATCAATTGCTTGGTTCTCATGAAATCTCATATTCTTTCATTAATCACCTTTTTTTTTTAAAAAAGGCAAAAACAAAACACAAACAAAAAAAAACAACAACAACAAAACATTCAGCTAATGCTCAAACATAATTTGATTTCAAGTTAGAAACAATATCAACATTCACATTGTGTATCTTTTTCTGGCTTCTGATTTATAAACTTTACAATCATATTTATCAAAATTATATTCATGTAAGTATGTAATGCATTATTTTCTTTTATTTCAGCATTACAATACAATAATTATTAATAAACCCAACCTGTCTTTCCATTATGTAACATTTTTCAATGATAACTATGTATATCTTCATTTTATTAATTGTGACAATACTCATTATTAATTGTAGTTTTAAGTTTTCATTCACTTGGATAACTAATTATAGTTCTAATATCCATCCAGCTTGAAAGATCCCATCAGTGCAATGGCAACTATGATCATTCATAACAGAATTTTTATTAAACATTTTCATTCACATAATGAACCAGAATTTCATTTTCTCAGGAAATATAGATATAAATTTTGATCAACAATTAGCTACTCTATTAGTGAAATGATTGCTCCCTTCTGCTAAAGTTCAATGGTTTCTGACCATCATCTAAATAAGTTGGTTTAAAACCTTAATTTTTTATATGAATATTGATACTAATTAGAATAAAAAAACATTCTGAGTAAAATAATTTACTAAATATTTATAACTTTCTATGAACATTTAGTATTAAAAAATAAATTACAAATTCCTATTTACAATAGTTACTCAATGATATTCTATTACAATCATCTTTGTCTTGTGCACACAATTAAGAAGACATTTCTTCAATAGTTTATAATAAAAATTCTTGTTAATTATATTCATTGTATATCTGACTACTGTCTGGACATTAATAATAAGAAATTTTAAAAATGTCATTTTCTTTTATACATTTATTCTCTTGACCAATACACTTTAAACTATTCTGCTTTGGAGTAATGATGGCTTAATATATTTTATTAAATCCAAGACATATCAAAAAAAGTATTCAATCATATTGGTTTCAATTCTTTCTATTTTCCCCTAACATTTCCCCCAAGATATCCAACAATATTTATTCTTTCTTCAATTTATTATTCAAATTGAATATCTGTTATTTTTCAGGCTCAAAATATTAAGCATTGGTGGTCAAGAGATCAGCACAACTGCCTTATAAGCAGTTGTCCTGGGTTAGCGGGTTCACATCCCGGCCGATGCTATGTCACATGAAAAAAAAAATCTTCTGTTTAAGATTTTTACGAAAAAATTGTGTATCTTCACTTCTATAAATAAAATTTCATACTATGAATATGCCAATAGTATACCATGGGATACGATATGAATCACTATTATTTATACTATTAACATACTATTCATTAATATAATTATCTTTACATGTCTTATTTAAAAAAAAAAAAAAAGTATTCATCTTTCTTGGCTGCTTCACCAGAATTAAGAGTTAAGCACTTCTTGTCCATTATTTTATTATATAATAAACACAACATAGGGTCTTTATGAGCATGAACCATACTTTCAAGTGTTAGTATTTAATCATAATGTGATTCAATATGTTCCAACATTAGATGCACATACAAGTGTTTAAATCTATGTATGTTTTTATACAAGTAAAATATTGATAATTAGATTCACTAAGGTTTAGCAATTTGTACCATTTAGACAAAGTTATGAGAGGGCACTGGAAATTTACACAATCACCAGAGTTGATTATTTTAGAATGAGTTAGATTTTATCAAGTAATAATTTTTATTTAAAAACAAACAAATTAATATACTGTATAAAATCATTTGAAAATAAAACTGAAAAAACAAAACATTTAAGTAAAATATCTGTAATTTAATAAGCTTATTTATCTAGAGATTGCAGAAAGGAATTTGCGGTTAAGTGAAAAGAGAACCTTTGATTCCTCCTGGAGACATTAAAGGAAATGAACAGGGCATATTCCTATTGTCCACTCCAAACATTCTTGTCTTTGCAGTTATTATTACCATGTAATTAGTCATATAGTATACAAAGCACATGGGTGGGCTGCTCACCAACACGCATTAGCCTGCATGGTGAGTTTATTAGCTTTTTACCTCTTAAGTTTAAGATCAAGAAACACCATGGTCTTTCTCCTCAGATGCCTGATAGTTCTTAACTGATATCAATTGAGTTTTCTTGAAAGCAGATTGAATGTTTGTGTAAACGAAATTTTTTTTTCCTAATAAATTTTACAATCATGACAGACAAAAATAAATCATGGCCCTTATTTCCAGGAGGCTGTAAAGTTTCTAACCAAGGCAGCATTTGATGGCTGAAGGTGCTAAGAATATCCTGGTTGCAGACCAGGCTACCATTTGAAAATGACACTTTATTTAGATACTTACAACTGTAAATCACTTTCAAGTGAAAGAAGATTGTTAGAACTGGAAGAAACTGTCTCATATTTATTAAATGGGCCATTATTGAATTTTGTGAAGTTAGAAGAAAATATGAAGAAATAATTTAAAAAGTGGACATGCACTGTACTATGAAAGCAGAAACATTAGAAGTGAAGTAGAATTCATTATAAATAAAAAGTGGAAGAACAACATCGTGGAGATTGATGGTGTAGCAGACAATAGCAAGATTAGTTAGGTTTATGCCTCAACAAGTTCTCATTGTGATGAAGAAGTAGAGGATTTTTATATGGATGTACAAAAGGCTTTTGATCAGATAACAACATTTTAAAATTGTCATGGGAGACTTTAATGCTAGAATTGGTAAACAATTGAAAGATGAAAGTGCTGTAGATAAATTTGGTTATGGTGATAGAAATGAGAGAGATCACAGACTTTAGAAGTTTGCAGAAAAAGAAAAACTTTATTCTATGAATTCTTTTTTTGAAAAAAAATGTTAAACTGAAATGGAAATGAAGATACAGCAGAATTGGATTATATTTTTTGACTAACTGAAAATATGTATTTCAAGATTGTAAAGCTCTTAATAAACACAGGGAATGACCATCGATTAATGAGATGTAAGATACATGTTAATACAAAACTAGAGACAGAAATTATTAAGAAAAATAATATTCACAGTTGATATTCCTAATCTTCAGAAACATTCCAATAAATTTAAATTAGAACTTGCAAACTGTTTTCAAATATTAACAGATTTTGAACATGATTCAGATTTGAACAAAATCAATAGAAAGATAACTGATACACTTTTAAAAACTGCAACAAAGATAGCTGATACAAAAAGCAGCAATTGACCAGTAAAATTTCTACTGAGACAATTTAGGAAGAAAAGAAGGAATATGAAAATATATAAAAATGATGCATTAAGGAAAGATTGAATATCTTGAATTTTGTACAATGGTGTGAAAAAGTTGATAATGATATAAGAAAGAATAATTGTGAACTTGCAAAGAAAGCTATAGAAAACAATAAAAGTCTCAAGAATGTAAAACAATATCTTGGTGTTGGTAGGAAACATTTCTTTAATAAGAAAAAAAGATGGAACTATTACTAAAAAAAAGAGATGACATCAAAATGTGCAGAAGAGTTCTATCAAGAATTATATAGCAATAAAAAAAGGGGGGGGGGAAAAATATCTCCTACAACTACTATATCTTCTGAATTGCCCAGGATTTTAAATAAAGAAGTGAGACATGCAACTAAATTTATGAAGAAGGGAAAAACTCCAGATAATGATGAAATTATAATCGTTATTTTAAAAGAAGCAGATAAAGACATAGGAAAAATTTTGGCAAAAGTATATACCAAATGTTTAAATAATAAAGATGTACCAGATGATTGGAAGAATGCAGTATTAATATTAATGTTTAAAAATGATAATAAAGAAGATATTAGAAATTACAGATCTATCAGTCTTGTATCAGGTTTATATTAAATTTTTACCAAAATAATTACAACTTATTTACAGTGAACTTTGTTGGATTTTAACCAACTAAAAGAACAAATTGAATTTGAAAATGGTTTTAATACAATGAATCATATCCAAGTATTGGGAGAAGTTATAGAAAGGACCAATGAATATGAGTTGCCATTATGCTTTGGATTTGTAGATTATGAAAAGGCATTTGATTCTATAAGCATTTCAGTGATTAAAGCATTGGATCATCAAGGTATAGATCCAGGATATTGTCATATTCTGAAGAATATTTATAAAAATGCACTAGCAATAATTAGATTACATAATGATACTAGGAAAATCAACATTGAGAAGGGTGAATGACAGGGTGACTCCATATCTTCAAAACTTTTTACAGCAATGCTATAAGAAGTATTTTGTGGATTAAAATGGGAAATTAAGGGAATAAAAGTAAATGGAGATTATTTAAGTCATTTAGATTTTGCAAATAATGTAGTTGTTTTTGCAAATAATGCTTTAGAGCTTAGCAAAATATTACAAAAATTATCAGATGAAAGTAAGAAAGTAGGATTAAAGGTAAATGTAAAGATTAGAAGTTAACAACTACAAATATCTTAGTCAGATTATTACTACAGATGGAAACATAATGGATGAAAATAATCATAAAATTAAACTTGGTTAGAGTACTTTACTGAATATTAAAAGGAAATATGTCTATGTGTTTGAAAAGAAAGATTTTTAATAAATATGTGTAACCAGTTCTTATTTATGGATCTGAGACTTAGACACTTAACAGAAGAGCAATACAGAGACTTAGACTACTCAATGAACTATGGAGAGATGTATGTTAGGAGTAACAAAAAGAGATCAAAAACGAAATACATGGATAAGAGAACAAACACGTGTTAATGGTATTGAAAGACTTAAATGGAATTAGATAGGATAAATTGCTAAAAGAGATGATAACAAATGACAGTTGAATTATTAAACCGGATTCAAGAGATTGTAAAAGATCTAGAAAAAGACCACATATAAGATGGATAGATGTATAAGGATATGTGCTGGAGTGAAGAAGAGAGACGAGATCGGAGATGGATTGAACTCGGAGAGACCTTCACCCTGTAGTGGGTTGATAATGACTAAAAATAATGATGACTTATCATGAATGTCATGTTTCTATTTTTTTTTGTAAATCAGTTTTTGTATACAGTAATCTGGTGAAAAAAATTGAAAAAACAAAAACTTATATTTGTAAATTAATAAACTTAATTGGTATGAAACTTAATTGGTATGACTACCACGTTGCTATTTTTTATAAGAGTATATATTCTTTTCTAGCAAAAAGTTGGAGAAAACAAACTTATCTCTAAATCAGCTTACATAAATAGTTTTTAAAAATAGATTTTTAAAAAAAAAAGGAGGATAGAGGGACTAATTAGTATATTTTTATTTTTTATTTTAATAAAAAAGTAACCATGGTTACATTTTGATCATTTGTTTTTAGAGGATCTTAAGAAAATAAACAATAGATACAGGAAAAAGATAATACATAGAACTTGAAATTTAAAGATAAGAACAATTTAATAATTATTCATTGAAATACATATAAAATATAATAAGGATTGTAATAGAAAATATTTCACACTAATTATTTAAAAAATGTGTATATATAATATTATTTTAATATCCAATTAGATTCTTGCAGATCTTTTAAATTTGCAATCTAACAATCTTGATTCAACATTTTATATATCTTAAGATGATTTTAGTTTCATCACTTAATGAAAAAAATCTTTGATTCACATTTGTTTTATGCAAACTTTGTCTAAAGTCAAATGGTGAGTGTGCATATGATATAGTTCCTTGGAAGCTTTTATTTTTATCAATACTTTGAGAATCTAGGTAAAGTTCTACACAATTTCACATTTATCATCATCTCATCTCTTTTTATTTTTAAGAAGTAAATATTATATACCTTAAATAGAAATAAAATATGATATATCAGAATAAAAGATGAAAATGGCACATGTAAGTACATGCATATTCTTTGCAATAAATTAAAATTTAAAGTGAGTGTTCACAATCTTGATGAAGCATTATTCTTAATATTAGTATTTCCAAATCTTCATTATATGCCACTTCAACTTAAAAATAAAAAAATTACAGTATCTATGGAAAAAAAAAAATTGCATTAGCACTATGATTTGTCAACAAATGATGTAATAAAATGATGGCTCAAGATATAATGGAACCAGAAAAAAATAACATTATTTCTATGACGTTTCTATGATTAAAAAAAAAAGCTGACAAAAGATAGAAAATAATAGAAATAACATGATGCAACAAAGTTTTAATATACACAGATAATATACACAATTGTAATAAATAATAATAATAAAAACCATTTACAATAGCTATATAAATATATCAATAATAATTACACATAACCTTTTTTTCAGCATATGGTTTTGTGCATTTTCAAATGTTAAGCATCTATTTTAATATTAACCAATTCTTCCAGATAGAATACCATCTAATGTTCTTTAATGGAGTAAAATAACAAAATAAAACATCAATAAAATAAAATTATGATATAGATTCAATATAAGTTCAAAGAATTGACTATATAACAACATTTGTTTAATATTTGAAAAAGGCTTCTTAAGGATAATTATTATTAATAAATATATTTATGCAGCTGTTGTATATGATTTTTTTTAAAATTATTTATTATGATTTATATGAAAGAACAACATAATGAATTTCATTAATTCCCATTTTTGATGATTTTAATATACACAATATAACATGTAGCTTTAGAAGCATATGGTACTCTGAGGAAAAGAAAGATTTATGATGAGATGGGATATGAAGTATACTATTGAATTATAATCTATATAAGCAGGAATCAAGAATATCTGTTTAATAATTACAGATGGTTGCAAGATATGTTGCAAAATAAAAATTGAACAGTTGTTTTAAATATATATACAATATGAAAACTGCAATAAAAGTCTGTTTGTTGAAAAAAAGCAACTGTAATGAATATTCTCTGATCATAAGGAAATAGCTCAATTAGGCAGAAAAATACCAGACAATATTTAAAATTGCATTTAATAGTACGAACTTCACTACTCTATTTGCCAATTCATTTGTGTAAATATGATTAATCAATGAATACCAAGTTTTAATTTTGTTTAATATTTATTATTACGCTATCAAATTCAAAGAGCTCTCTCCATAATAAAGATATTAAAAGAAAATAAAATGGAAAAAGAAATCCAATAAATGATATTTTAGTAGTTTCGACATTACTGTATTTCAATAGTATATATTCTTTCATACAATTATGCAATTCTAACCAACTTATAATGTTCAAGTTAATCTGAAAAGATAAATCAAATCATAATGCTGAATAAGAAGAATGCACAGTTAAAAATATGCCTTTATTTTAGTGTGGTCCAATATGTAAATTAGGCACAGTATGCAAATGAAGCAAACAAATTTCCATTTTTTTGATAATGGAACACAGGAATATTTTTTGATGGATATGGATCCCTTGCCATTGCCCAAGCCTCTTTATATTTTCTTTTCCTATCATCCCTCTACATATATTGTTCTTATATTGGAGGGTGAAAAGATTGTTGTTGAACATATCATAAATTAGTGCATGCCAAGATAGTTACATTAAAAAATAGTTTTTATTCCAATCATATTCTTAATTAAATTAATGTTCATTCTTTAGCAGTATCTATTATGCATGATAAATTTCAATAGCAATTAAATACTAACATTTTTAATTTGAGCCTTCAGGATTGTCATATTATTGCCTATGGATTCTCTTAATAAGTGTGTGATAAAGTAAATCTATTTTTGAATTTACTAAAAGGGAGAATCATATCCTAGTGATTTGATTAAAAGGAAACATGACATTTTCTGCTTGGAAGAATAATAAATGGAAATGGAGCTTCATAATAAATATAGACATTTAAAGACAGAAATTCAATAACTGACAAGAAGGCTTTAAAATAATTGGTAAATTGCTACAAGGAAAATACAGACATTTGCTGATTATAGTCACTTTAGATCTTTTTATGACACACTGAAAGTAGTATTTTGACCTGAGGAATAATATCACCAATCCTGTTAATTCCAGCAATGATACTATCTTATAAGATGACTAATATTTTGCGCAGATGGCTTTTAATAATATATCCCTTTATCTACTCATTTAGATTTGGACCAAGTACCATCTTAATGAAGTCAAAATAGGTTTTTGTAATCTTAAAAATGGAAAGGCTACAGGTTGTGAAGAAATACTTTTAAGTTATAAAATATTGTGACATGTTAGCTTTAAAAATGTTAGTCCAAGAACTCATGAACTTATATCGCCTGATCTTAAGGATACTTCTATTGTTTCAACTTTTAAAAATAAAAGTAATAGAGAAGATTATAGTAATTATAATGAAATATCATCATTATTTACTATAGCAAAGATAGTTTTAAATATTTTATTGAATAAATTGCTTTTATTGGTTAATGGCTACCAAAGACTCAGTGTGAAGTTACAGAATCAACAAGAATGATAAGCATAGTTTTTCTTTCCTGGAAAATTCAAGAAAAGTATTAGGAAAAAAAGAGTATGTGGGGTTTTTTTCTTTCTAATTTTGTTAAGACATTTGATTCAGTTAATTGAAGTTTTATGGTAGTGTTTGAAACTAATTGATTGTACACCCAAGTTTATTTATATTATACAGTTTCTACATGATAGAATGAGAGGAAGAATTTTTACTACTAGTACAAAATCTGAAGCATTTGAAATGAAACTGCTATAAAAACAAGGATGAATTCTTGCTCCAACATTGTTTTTGATATTTTTATTATATTTGGAACTGTTTTAGGTGACTTAATGAAGTGGGAATCAAGATGAAATACCATATTGTAAGGGTAGCTTACAATCCTATCGAAACCAGCCTTTATTTACCAACACCACAAAATCAAACCTATTTAAAACATATCACTTACTTTCTATTCTGCACCATTTATCACTACGACTACGAATATGAGGCAACACACATTAAAAGCGCTAAGCTGTTTAACATTTGTATAGACTTATAAGAATAATTATTATAGCTTCTCTTTCCAGCGCCTCACACGATTCTAATTTTATTACATCATAAGCTTGACTAATAGATGGTTGAATATGGACAATCATTTTTTTTTAATAAATATATTGTAATGGGCACACATGCTGTTACATTCTAATAAATAAAATTAAAAATAAAAGTTCACAGATAAAAACTTTTTTAAGAATTAAAAATTGAAAATTAAAAATCATCTAAACTCATATAGATAAAATCGCACAGATGAAAAAAAAATATTAAAAAACTATTAAAAAAGAAAAGGTATTTTAAAACTAAATTTTAAGAAAAAACTTAAAAGATTTAAAGATAAAAAGAATGTACAATAATTTAATTAATGCTATTGTGTAAAATGGAAATGATTATTTTCAATTAGTTAAAGTAAACTAGCCCTTGGGCATCTCAAACAGTATAATTAAAGGTCAGGAGAGAAAAAACAATAGGAACAGAATAGCCAATAAAAGAAATCCCTCAGGAAATGGAGCTCAACCGCAGGATGATCATCATCATGACATAATGTCCACTCGATCCAAAAGTTTAATATAAAAAGAAAAGTTTGGAAATAAATTAGGAGAGATGTGGGAAAGAAGAGGTGTTATATGTGTTAGTGCGGGGAGAGTTGGAGAAGGGATTGGAAAGACGCACTTTCAATCCCTTCAGTTGTTCTAAAAAAGAGAAATGAAATATCGTCTTCCCATATTGCAGACCCCAGGACATCAGGGCCCAGCAATAAAATACCAGCTACAATAAAGGACCAACAGCTAACTGCATACCAATCTCCTCAGGACGTCGTGGGAACTAACACCTTCCAAATTACAAGCAACTAGAAAAAACGATTCTTTTAAAACCGTAAGAACTATATATATAACTAATGAACATTAATTCTAAAACTTTCCAGTATTTAAAATAGTAAGAACTTTAATTCCAAAACCTTTTCAGTATTTAATAGAAATAGAATTTTCTATCTGACCAACATAAATTATTTATTAATAATTAATTTTATTGAATGTATTTTTTTTTTTTCTTAAATCATTTCCATTAAGTTATTTTTTCCGTTCTTTTAAGTTTTTGTTATGATTTTTTTTTTGTTAAATAAACTTAATAAATGTTAAATTTAAGTCGGGCATGAATGGCTGCATAGATTTGTAAAATTATATTAGTTTAATTAAAGGATGATAATCTTAGGTTATTTGTTTCGTAGCTAAATTGGGTTAATCGGTTGGATATATTGGTATAATTAGAAAATGTAATATGAATATCCGCTACATGCAGGATCACATTATACACTGCACTTGGGCAAAATAAGCATATTTCTTATTGACCATCGGAGACAGATAGTATTCCCTGCTCCTTGGATCACCCCTTTAGCCTATGAAATGGGATATAAGTCGGCAAAAAGGACCGCAATCCCTTCCTATGTAGTTCTTTTTTTTATTGTTCTTCTCACCAGACAGATGTAACATTCCTGTACTGAACAAGAGACAATTTCTTCTCTATAACCATGCTGTTCAGATGTGCATTCCTGACAGTATGGTATTATGCTGTCATATTCATGCTGCATTAAATACATCGATATATCAGATGGATTGGTGTTGGTATGACTGCGAACTTTTGGCCTAAGGTTAAATAAGGGATAGAATATTTTCTTTGAGTGCAATCTATGTAGACTATTCATACTCGACACTCTAATAAAATAATAATAATTCATCTGTGCGAACTTCTAAAATAAAAGTTAAAATGTAAATTAAATTCTAAAGTTATACTAAAATAATTCTAAATTTTATATGTTTAATAAATGTTTGTGTGTGTTATTACTGGCAGTGGCTTCTATTATTTATTTTTTAATATTAAAAATTCTCTCTGCTGCTCCGCGAGCTAGTGACTGGGGCTGACGGTCGTAATAAAATATATATGTAAAAGTTGGATCTTAGCAGCGCATATCTGCCTACTATATAAATTTTCCAGGTTCCAATAGCCTGGTGGCGCCCTGTATGGCAGATACGTAAGACTTCTCCTCTACCCCCGACCATTATAATATATATATACATGACAAATGTTTACTTAATTATGTAACAAGTTCAACAAATGTCACAATGAACTAATTTCTCTTATTTAATGAAAAATAAAAATCTAGTTAAAGAAATCCTTCACATATATACCAACAATGAGTTAATTATCAATGTGTCGTACGTTATGAATTAAGACTTAGACTTAGTAAACATAGTGATGAGCTAAAGTCAAGCCAATCTCTAGGTAACCAAGGGTGGAAAATAAAAGTAGAACTCTGTTACATAACTTTATTTTCTAACTACAACCAATATAATATGTGCAATAATAGACAGCCATAGCAATGGAAAAGCTAGTATACTAAACACCAGAAACTAAGCGTGGTATAAAAGCAAGCCCAGTTCATTTTCATCATATTTTGTTATTTTTCAAATGATGCTATAATTGTATAAAGCCAACATCTTAAGATCGAATGTTCAAATACAAGAAAAGATGGATGACTTGTTTGAATATTCCATATTATCTATATAATTTTCACAGCGTAAAACTATAAGAAATTACATACGACGTTTAAAAAGAGAAAAGTTTGATAAATTTGTGTGGTTTAACGAAAGAATTGAACTGATTTTAAATTGATATTTAGAAATAAAAACTAAACTATTATTTGAACACAGAGAAAAAAGAAATAGAACATCATCAGCTTTTATATAAATGATGAAATAATTTTTTCTTATATAAGCCATTAACCTTCCATAATTTTAGTAAGGAATTTTACGTTTTTTGGCCAATTCGCCTCCTGGTGAATTTTCCAGCAAGTATTATATGAAATTTTTCAAAAAATTACGATAGATGGCGGGAAATTATAAAAAAAAAAACCTTACAAAAGACAAGCATTGCCCTGACATGTTCAACCATTGTTTCAAGGCCAGGTGTTAAAATTTTTGGTGAATTAATACAGTTTAAAGAAAATAGTTCCAATGAGCAAAAATGTGTTTATTTGCAAATTTAATATGGTATTAGATAATTTTTTTACAATAATTTACAATATATTAATTACATATCGAGAAATATAGATTATTAATAACTTATTTTAACTGGAAATACTTTATTTTCAAAAAATATGTTATATAGCAGCTAACGTGAATATAACCTTAAGCTATTAAGAAGTTTAGCTACCATGTAAGCAATCTAGTAATACTTACGAGTATGAAAATATCGCTAATAAATATTAAAAAATTTAAAATTTTTAAAGCATAATTTATGAGATGTAAGAGAAATAAATAAATATTCATTTAAATTTTTAAAAATAATCAGAAATAATGAAAATTTCATTGATTTTATAAACTGAAAATAATCTTTCTAAAGTGATGACAAGTAATTTTTTTGTTTTGATTACGATCTCATTTTTTTAATATTTATAGAAACAAAATGTGAACTTTTAAAATTTATTTCAGTAGTAAACAAAAACATCTATCAAATGAAGTCAAATTTATTATTTTCTGTTAAGTAATAATTATTTAATCATATATTTTACGTTGATGTGTGAGACAAAAAAAAAACCACAAAATGCTGAAATGTTTGAGTCTAGGCTGCACTAAGAAAGAGTTAACAGCTTGGATCTTAGTAGCTTCTCATTCACGTGTCGCATCTGATTGGTTAAAATTTTGTTTTCTTTTTTAAATTGTGAGAAAATTATAAGCATGATGTCAACAGAAATAGAAGCATTTGATGTGTCTTAGAAATAAATATCTTTGTAATGGCATCTTTCGTAAAAGTCAGAAGAAATTTGAATTTTATTAATTTTTTTGTCAAAAGCATTTAATTTTTTTCTATTTTGGTCAATTTTCTAGTTTACATGAAGTGATAAAGGCAAAAAATTTTTAATGGCCTCATTATATAGTGAAAATGGATTAAAAATACACTGATCATTCACATTCAAGGCCTAGAATGAAATGTGAATGCAATCACAGAATATATGTAATAAGTATACTTTTTAAATTTTTTTAATAATTTAAATTTTAATTATTTGATAAATAGAATAATTCATTAGTTTGTGTTTATATTGGTATGTGTGTAGTATATAAATTATATAATATTAAATCATTTATGCTCTTTATTATACAGTATATAAATTATTATTCATATGTACAGTAATTTTGTGTCTTTGATCCAAGTTTGTTAATAATTTATTATTGTTTATATGGTGTGTTTACTCTTGCATGTTGTATAATAAGTAATGATTTACATAAATAGAGCAGTGCAATGTAAATTTTAAAAACTGATAATCAAATGTACAGAAAGGTTGCAGGTTGTAGTTGACAAAGCATTCACAAAATTTACTGGGCATGATACCATATGAAAATATAAACATTTAAAACCAATAAAGAGAGATTTCAAATGATTTTAGTGTAGAAGTAGCCACAATAGTTATGCATATATCATATGAAATTGTTTTTGCAGGCAAAGAATCAAATTCTGATTCCTCCCTATGCCTTGGTAATCATGCTGTGAAGTCAATAGTTTTGCCACATCTTGCATCACATTATTTTCAAATTTATAGTTAGCAAGTGAACTATATGCAAATAAATTATATCTATGTGGGACAATAAATATAACAAGATAGCGTCACTGGTGGGCATAAAGAATAACATCACTGATGTATACAAAAATATAAAACAAAAAGATGAAACTCATTTTATCAGTGATACAGGCAGTATCCTACAATAACTATTTTTAGATAAACAAGAAGCCAATTGCTATGATGACAAATGCATATCTATCTTCTGGAAATGATTTGTTTTGTATCTTTTATTAGAATGAATCTTTTTCTTATAGACACCTTTGAGATTTATCAACTTTTGGGGTACAAGATAAAAATGAAAAATTCTTATGTGAATAATTTTAGAGATTCTGAAGCTATGGATTATCTCAGGTAAGAAGTATTATATATGGTTTGAAAGATAATTTTGTGAGAATATAAAAAAATTATGAACAAACAATAAAATAATAATTATGTCGGATGTTGAAATTTCTTTTTTTCCTTTATTTTTTAAATGGTAATCACTATTTGTCTTAGCCTTATTGTTTTCCTTAGTTTTTCTAGTTTCTATCAATGTAAAGTTTTTTGCTCTAACATTATTAAAACTGAAGTTATTGTGAAAATTGTTTATCAGGTCAGTTTTAAAAAAAATTCAATATGGCGCCTCTAGATTTAACCAGTTAAATGCCAAATAACAAATGAAGAAAAATTAAATCTGTTATAAACTGTCGTGCAATGTATTTTGGCTAAATTAACACTGCCATAGGACTGGAATGCTATTGTCATAGAAGCACGATAACTTAATCTACTTACCTGTATAATGCCTAAAAAAACATCAAATGTCCTATACTAAATGTCCAAATGGATCAAGAAGGAAGGCAACTGCAGAAAATGGAAACATCATTTCAAGTGCATTGCTGAGGAATTCTAGCAAGTGATGAATGACTTACCAAAGAGTGATCCGAAGAGAGATAGACTGTGTCCATAAAATACATTATTGCCAAACTCATGGACATTAGCCAAGATGAACTAATAAAAGTTTTGATTTTATTATATATATTTTTTATATATGTTTGTAAAATTCTACTTTTATTTTACTTCCATACTTGGAAACATGCCCATAACTTGGATGAGCCCATTATGAGTGAAAGCAACAAAACGAAGGGGTAAAAATTATTAAGTTAGATAAAAAAAAATTTTTTATGTTAAATAAAGTTTAGGTCAGCTTTCCCTCTATAGTGACTTGATATTTATCATCACCACTATGATATGGAATAAGGTAAGATTTTTGACATTCCATATTAAGCACAGACACTTACTACAGGACAGAGTTCTGTTATTTGTTTTTATTGTTAACTAATAATCATTTATATTTATTTTTTTGGTATAATTGACTAACCGGTTTTGTACAGATGTTCTTTTCTATCATAGGCAAGAGGGTCTCTAAAGAAGATGGAACATCAATAACTGGAATTGGATGATGGGGCTATTATACATACACTTGTATAATATTGTAAATTAGCCAGTTAACTTCATGGTCAATTTAATAATGACTTTTTTATACTTTATCTGCTTTGTAAATAATTAGTACCTTATTATGTATCTCTACTATGGGTAAGGGTTGGAATAGTGAACACATTTAATTATTGATATGGTAGAAATATATCCTTGACACACACAATTATATTGTTTTATCACGTTAAAGAATTAAATTTTTTTTTATTATTTTGTTACTTAATAAATGTTGTTAACTTGATTTACATTAAAATGGTCTCTAGTTTATCAAAATCATTTATACATTCATTCATCAACTTATAACTGGATATATATATATACACACACTTCATTCTCATATAATAATACAGTAATATGTTCAGATAGATCTTTAAATCAATTGAACCCTGTATAGAGGTAGGGTAATTGCTATATAGTGTAAATTCACCCCTGAAGAGAGCTGAAGGCAGATTTCTCCCCGAGTTCGAATACTAAGGCATAACAGAACCCGAAAGAGTGAGGGATGGATAAACTAGTCCAAATTGTATCCAAATTTAATTTGTAAATTTAGAGCTAGCCCATTGGAAGTAGACACGATCATAGGTTAGGTACTTCATCACATCATTCATAGCACCCTACCAGAAGACCCTAGTGCGATGCATTCCCCCTCTTATGGTGGAAAACCCAGGCCATTTCATTCTCGCACCCAAACTTTAGAGACACAAAACAGAAATTTCTATGGAGGTCCAGCCATCAGACTGGTAAATTTAAAAAAAAAAAATTTTTTTTAGAACTTATTCTTTTGCCAATTTTCCACAGTAATAACCCTGATGAATTTACCCAAGTAGCAACCAATTAATACACCCAACCATAAAAGGGTGAGACCCATGAATTTAAACCATTTCCAAAAAGCCATTCAAAAAAAAAGAAAAACCTCATGTGAAACATTGAATATTTGACTGATGAGAATGAAATGATAAACTAAGACCATAAATAAATAATTAACTAATAAACCAAATGAAAATAGGTGAGTTAGGCAAATAAAAGAACAGGCTAAAAAAGTAGACATTAAAAACAACATATACACAAACTAAAAAAATACAGAGAAGTTAAATATAAGTGCTGAATGGCAAAGAGTAGCAGAAGGTCCTATGACATGTACCTATTTGTATCTATAAAGGAAGAAATAACTTTATACTTAACTATTAAAAAAAAGTTTGATGATAACCAGAAGCGAAAAACATTTATTAAGCATAAATATGAAATGTTCTGAGAAACCACGAAGTAGTAGTGATAGCAAAGTTGAAGATGCTGCTATTAGCAATGGGGAAGGGTCTTCACAGATCCAAATACCTGGGGGGTCTATTGACTAAAGTAGATCACCCTCCACAGGTACACGTCACAGATCGAGCGACACCTTAAACACAAAAAGCTCTCAACAATGAGATGACTCAAAATACCTGGTCGAAGTAGCATAGGTTACAAGAAATAAGATGTCCCTAGAACAAATGTTCCAAATGATCATGAGTGGTATTGAAAACAAAATTGAGCAGTGTGAAAGAAAAAATGAATAATAACATGAACAGTAACCTAAGCAATATGAGAGAAGTGAACAGTAAAATGAACAGCCTGAATAACAATATGAGTACCATGAAGGAAGAATTGTAAGAGGAAATGAGTAATAAACTGATCAATATGGAGGAGAATTTAAAGGCATTAGGGCAGATTTAAAAATAAAAATAAAGGATATAGAAACTAAGCTATTCACTGACATGGAACAGTTGTCAATAAACCTAGGCATGTTCAAAAAGACAACTCGGAAATGAAACAAGCATTGGGCGAGATGAGAAATGAGATAGATGAAAAAGATGTGAAATGCCAACAGTGATTTGAGGAGTTTAGTTCTAGCATTATTAGTGTAAGGGTTACTTACAATCTTATAAACATAATTTATTCAAATACAAGATCAAAACATAAAATAAAAAAATATATATATTTATAATAAGTAAACTTATATTTTTTATACAAACATATATATTTAAACTTTCCAAATACAAACAACTTGTTAGTAATAACACACAAATAGACAATACCGGTCAGTAATTACACAACGTTTCAAGTAGTATTATTCTCCACTCTTCTTCAGGTGTTGCTGGCCTATATGCACAGTGACAATATTCGCTTAGAAGTTGAACTCGCACCTTTAGATTCTTGAATATTAAATTTTAAGGCAAACGCTCTACCAACTGAGCTATTCTGTTAACTCAAACAAAACCTTAAGTTAAATAAATAGCTACTTAAATAGTTGCTAATTAAATTAAAATATTAACATAATTCTTTTTCATATATATATGAATTATTTGACTAATATTATTAATCAAGACGTAGACATGGAGATAACCCAGGTCAAAATCACATCTCAGCAACCAAAACAAAGGAAATAGAATTTAGAATTCAATTATAAATTATAATTATTTCAACAATAGAAAAATATTAAATTACGACAAGCAAATATTATACATGCTACCGGAAGTCAATTCCAGTATAAAAACTAAATCAAATGATCTAAAATTTAATCCTATTTTTTGCTAAGGAACTAACCACTACACTCGTTTGTTCAGCTGTGTTCGAATTCCGAACATATCAAAAGTAGATCAATAACTTTAAAGAATTTCTTCATGATAAAAAAATTTAATTATAAAAGAAGTCCAATTTCATTCAATAAAAGGAATAAATAAATTACTCTTTAATATTATTACTTATATTTTCAAAACAAACTTATCTATATACTTTCGTTTATTAATTACATAAATTTAGAATATCATTGTAAACTGAAATTCTAATGAAGAGAAATTTATTCAAATATTTTAAGAAGAGAAATTTATTCAAATATTTTAAGAAGACAAGAATTATTAAAAATGCATCATGGCTAAATACTTGTCATGGGATGAAATGGTAATGTTTTAACCAAAGTTAATGTAATTATTCAATCCTACAAAGTGCTTAAAATATATATGTATTTCATAAACATAATTTTTGGTGAGGATTCAATTGGTAGTGAAGTAACCTGGAAAAGATAGAAATTATAAAAGATAGAAATTATAAGTAACAGAATATTTTGATTGCCTCTGCAATGAATGATAAACAAAGAACTTAGGACTATCATTGATGAACATACTTAATCTCATCTCGGAAGGGAATAGGACAATATTATTCGACTCAACATCTCAGATCATGTTCATGTGCTATACTTTTGATATCTAAATTTTATTTCATTTACTTTCAAAAATTGTTTATGCTGCAAATACTACATTCAAAAAATTATATATATGAAGAGAAATAGAAGATCATTATGTTAAACATTTTTAAAAAATAAAATTTAGATAGTCCATTTAAGAAAAGCAACTCTGACCGGGTAAACTTAATTTAAACTCAATATAAAGGTCAGATTTTACTTTCTTCATATTGGACTCATTTATGACAAATGTAATTTCGTTTATTGCTAATTTAAATAATATAACATTTGTTTACTATTCTTTGTGTGTATTACTAACATCCTTGAATGAAAAGCTTTTATTTCACAATATGACCACAAGTAGAGGGAGTTATTTATAAAATTGGAATTGTTTCACAAATCTTACAATTTAAACCATCATTGATACATATAATTTTTATTAAGACTTAGTTAGTTAGTAATATTATAATTTAGAAATTTTAAATTTTGATTACTGTTTTATAAATTATTGAAATGTGTTCATGTTATGATGTGTATTACTATTATGGGAATATGGGAAGGAACTATTTAATTTAATGTTATAAATAGTAGAAATATACACAAACACGTGTTATAATAATTTTTTTTCTCTTTATGTTCCATGAAATCCAGTTATATTGTTATCTTTTAATAAATATGTTAAAGTTTGTTTTAAATTCAAGGAGGTTTCTTATTTTTCTGATTTATTTAATTATTTTATGAAACAAAATATTGGTGAATGCACATACTCATATATATATATATTATATCAATTTCACATCTTAATATTGTAATTAAATTATTTATAAAATAATTTGTTGAATTAATAATTACTATGGTATATTGATAGTAATGCCTGAAGTAAGCTAAATACAACATCTGCCCTGAGTTTGAATTCTAAGCATAACAGAACCATCAATGAAGATGTAAACCAAATGAATCAGTCTAAATTGCATTGGTATTGAATTTGATTTTAAATTATATTGTTTAATATAGATTCAAACTTAGATCACATTATATCATTTCATCCATAGCATCCTATAGGAAGATCCTAAGTCTGACTATAGTTTGATGCAACCACCTTGATCACCTGAAAAGAACTGTACCGTTACATATGGTTCCAAGCTTTAGGGACACGAAACAATAGTTTACCATCTTAGATCACAATTACAGTTTCATCCATATCATAACACTGACTATAGTTAGATGCAATCACCTTGATCACCTGAAAAGGACTATACCATTACATTAGTCAGTTAAATATTAAGTACAATGAGGTATACAGAAGCCAGGAGACTTTTAGCGATGAGTGCACACAGATTAGGCAAAGCTCCAAGCCAAGGTCCAAAGAGAGTTTCAGGATATACTCGAAGATGGAGCAACCCTGTTCATGACAGAACATCGAGACAGATGCATGACAAAACACTAGATACCTTGGCTCACAATATCAAACATCTCGAGGACAAAATAGCCCGTGAAAAGCAACACAGTTTTGGACAAAACAATTCTGGTGAAACTGGAGGAAAATGTGAGACACGTTTTGTCCAGATGGATCAAGCCATCAACCAGAGATTTACTGAGATCAAATCCCAGCTCTGCCAAAAGATGTGAGCCATTGAGATGCAACAGACTGATATGGACTAAAAGACCAAGAATAATGAGATGGAATGACATGGGAAACAACCCAGAGATCATCATCAAAGACCGAAATAGAATATGTGACCGATGCCAGGAACCTAAAATGTAATTCAAGCACAAGGTTTACAAATACAGTGTCAGCCTTTGGAGCAGGTAGATATCAGCTCAAAGGACCACCATGGAAGAAAACTGTCATGACCACATTAGTTTGGGAAAGTCAGATAAAGACAATATTTCTGACCATCTTAGATATCTGATACAGCAGCTAAAGTCCCTCTACCATGTAGAATATGGTCCAAATAGGGAAATCTATTGGATCATAATAGTGAATATCACATCACAAGCCACAAAACAGGAAAGTCCCCCATTTCCACAAGTTATGCAATACCTATGAAGCCCCTTCATATTCATTAAGCATATGAATGCTAGTGCTTAAGAAGCCAATGTTAAGACTGAACCTCAAGGATTGTGACCTGGAACACATAAACTGGACAATCTCAAAGGAACAAACCCAAATATAATTTTTTTAAAAAGGGGGGAATAAAACAACTGATCATGACACAGACACAAGGAAAAGATGTTTAAGTGCAAGTAGGGCATGGATAAATGCACTTACATGTTTCACTAAACCGCAGCTTATGGTCATCTAACCAAACATAGGGTGTAGGCCAGCCAAGCAATCCAAAAATATGATGAAAGCAACCAAGTACTAACCCATGGTTAACCATACTCAGGGCAACATGACAAAAAGCATATAGACAGTTTACGGATAAGGCTGAGCAAGATAAGAGATAAAGTTTTATCTGAAAATGCCTTATCTAAGGAAGCAGCAAAAAATAAATATCAAAAGTTTTACTACCCATATGAAGGACCATTCACTATTGTAAAACAATCAGGTCCAAACGCATTTTGGATAGATGTAGAAATTAGGGGTACATATAACACCCAGTTTGAAAGCATTTCTTGGTCAGACAGGGTGACCACATAATTAACATACTTAAGCATATATGCAAGTTAAAAGATAGGCATGAGCTTTAGTTGAAATGAAAAAAAAGATAACATAAAAAGGTCATTAATTTATAATGAGGGTATACCCAGGTAAGTGCAAAAGGAATTACAGATAGTTTAGAGCCAACTGAGACATAGGAGTTGATCCATACAGAATGATGCACACTCCAATATTTCATTTAGTCCTTAAAAATCCATTAAGTCTCAAAAAGGAGCAGAATCAATATGCCATCTATAATAGAATATTACTGGTTGAGTTCAGACTGTATAACCATTACAAGGAAAAAAGAGACCCATATATAAATTATAAAGAAACATGGATATAGTTGAGGAAATATCAGAAGATAAAATGAGTAGGCTTTATAACACTTCTTTAAAAAACAGACAATCTAATGCTAAACCAATACATACACTACTTAAGTGTTAAAATTTTGATTATATAAAATTTTAACCCCATAAAGATAGGGGAGTTGTAAGGGTAGCTTACAATCCTATCGAAACCAGCATTTATTTATCCACCCCATCAAATCAAACCCATTTAAAACATAAGCTTAAACCAACAGCTGGTTGAATATGCACTACCATTTTTTGTAAACATACAAATATATATGTACATGACAAATGCTTGCTTTATTAAGTACCAAGTTAAACAAATATCACAATGAACTAATTTTTCTTATTTAAAAAAAAAAAAAAAACCCAGTTAAAAAAATCATTCACATATATATATACCAACAATGAGTTAATTACCAATGTGTCGTAGGTCACAAATTAACTTATTAAGCATAATGATGACCAATCTCTAGACAACCAAATGTGGAAAATAAACGTAGAATTCTGTTATGTAATTTTATTTAACAATAGACAGCCATGGCAATGGAAAAGCTAGTATACTAAACACTGGAAACTAAACATGGTATAAAAGCAAGCCCAGTTCATTTCCATCGTCTTTGGTTATTTTTCAAATGATGCAATAACTGTATAAGGCCAACATCTTAAGATCGAATGTCCGAATACAAAAGAAGATGGATAACTTGTTCGAATATTCAATATTATCCGTATAATTTTCAAATGTCCGAATACAAAAGAAGATGGATAACTTGTTCGAATATTCAATATTATCCGTATAATTTTCACAGCGCAAAACTAGAAGAAATTACAACCGACATTTAAATAGAACAAAGGTTGATAATTTTGTGGTTTAATAAAAAAAACGAACTGATTTTAAATTGATATTTAGAAATAAAAACTGGACTATTATTCAAACACAGAGAAAAATGAAATAGAACATCACCAGCATTTACATAAATGGTGAAGTAATTTTTTTTAGATAAGCCGTTAAATGACAAATAACATCAAGAAAAATTAAATCTGTTATAAACTTCTGTGCAATGTATTCTGGCTAAATTAACATTGCCATAGGACTGGAGTGCTACTATCATGACCATAGAAGTGCAATGACTTAATCTGCTTACTTGTATAATGCCTAAGAAAACACCAATGTCGTACACTAAATGTCCAAATGAATCGAGAAGGAAAGCAACTGCAAAAAATGGAAACATCATTTCAAGCACGTTGCACAGGAATTCTGGTGAGTGATGAATGACTTATCAAAGAAGAATGATCCAAAGAGAGATAGACTGTATCCATAAAAGATATTATTGCAAACTCATATACATTAACCAAAATGAACTAATGAAAGTTTTGATTTTCATTATGCATTTTTTTTCCTTTTATATATGTTTGTAAAATTCTAATTTTACTTTACTTCCACATTTCCACTCCACACTTGGAAATGTGCCTACAACTTGGAAAAATCCATTATGGGTAAAAGCAACAAAATGAAGGTGGGGAAGGAATTAAACCCAAACATTAAATCTTGGTTTTTAAAAAAAACTTTTATTGGCACCAATGAAAAAACTTTTTAAAAATTTTTAAAATTAAATTAAAATTTTTTAAAAAATATATATTAATTTTTTGGTGTGAAAAAAAAAGGTTTTTAAAAAAAAAATTTTTTTTAAAAATAAAAAAAAAAAAAATTTAAAAAAATTTTTTTAATAGTTAAGTTAGATTAAAAAATTTTTTATGTTAAATAAAGTTTAGGTCAAAATTTTTTTTATGTTAAATAAAGTTTAGGTCAGCTTTTTCTCCATAGTGACTTGATATTAATCATCACCATTATGATATGGAATAAGGTAAGATTTTTGATATCCATATTAAGAACAGATACTTACAAGAGGACAGTGTTTGTGTTATTTGTTTTTGTTAACTAATGATCGATTATATTTATTTTTCGGTATAAATGATTAACCTTGTACAGATATTCTTTTCTATCAACCATAGGGAATCATACATATGTAGGGGTCCCCGAAGATGGAACATCAATAACTGGAATTGGACGATGGGGGTATTACACATACTTGTATAATATTGTAAATTAGCCAGTTAATTTCATGGCCAATATAATCATGATTTTTTATTATTATTATTTTATCCGCTTTGTAAATAATTAGTGCCTTGTTATGTATCTCTACCATGGATAAGGGTTGGAATAGTGAACACATTTAATTTTTGATATGGTAGTAATACATCCTTGACCCACACAATTATAGTTTTATCATGTTAAAAAAATTTTAAATTTTTTTTTTTGTTTTGTTACTTAATCTTGATTTACATTAAAATGGTCTCTAGTTATCCAAAAAAAATTTATACATTCATTCATCAACTTATAACCAGATATATATATATATACCCACACACATTTCATTCTTATATAATACAGTAACATGTTTGGATGGATCTTTAAATCAATTGGAACCTGTATAAAGGTGCGGGTAGTTGCTATATAGAGTAAAATTCACCCCTGAAGAGAGCCGAAGACAAATTTCTCCCTGAGTTCGAATACTGAGTTGTAACGGAACCTAAAAGAGGGGTGAGGTATGGATAAACTAGCCAAATTGTATCCAAATTTAATGTGTAAACTTAGAGCTAGCCCATTGGAGATATAAGATCATAGATTAGGTACTTCGTGTCATTCACAGCATCATACCAGAAGACCCTAGGTTTGCTGTAATGAATGTGTTCCCTCTCTCTTGTAGTGAAAAATCCAGACCATTACAATATATAGGTTTGATGATGGAATTTTTAATTTGAATCCAAGTGAAAGTAGAACTTCTTGGATTCAGGATTTAAAGCATGCTAATGGTTGTGCTATTTTTGCCAGTTCAAAAGATGATCTACAAAATATATATATATTCTAACCTATCAAAAGAGCGGCTTCTATTATTATGAAAGAGAATTCGGAAAGCCCAAACTTTTTTTTTTTTAGGACGGGTAGCAAATCCGTATATTTTTATCTAATATAGCTCGACGTTTGGTTAGTTATAATAATTCAGCTACAGTGATATGCAGTTCAGACAGAGATAGAATAAAAAAAAAATTATCATTAATAAAATAAATTTAAAAATAAAATTTAGAATAAACTAACATTCTTTCTCTATCCAAAACACATTCTCTGAGCTGTAAGTACTTGCACTGTTCGACAATGATGATGATGATTTCATGTCATTGTTAATATTACTGACTAAAACAAAACATTCATTAATTTGCCAATATGATTCTCAATATTTTATTATTATACAATCAGAAGTTTCAATTTCTTTAGCCATGCCACGCTTGTAATATTGATCATAATGAATCAATTCTTAATTTAAGAGTACCTATAATAATGACACTAATCTCAGGGTTCTCTGTTATATTTAATAAAATGCTCGGCAGTATTGTGTTGTCGCATATGACTGACATTCTGGTCGGCTATAGGAAACATTTATCTTATTTAAATTCCATGTGTCTTCATCCACATATCAACTATTATAATATTTAACAAGATGATAACTATATTCAATTACAACGCATAATTTTGAATAATACAGCCCTTTTAAATCCAGAATCTCAGTCGGAATGATGAAAAGACAAGGGTGCTTTTGTGTCCTTCCATTATCCATGACAACACAATAATTTCACTAAGATTTATTACTTAGACACTTCACTTAAAGGTGTACGAAACAATGTGCAACCAAAACCTACTAGTTTGGGAATAAAGTGATTTTACACACATATAAAATAAAATGTCTTGGTCTGAAGTTTTCAATTCCATAAATAATTCTTATTGAATTAAAATATAGTGAAATATTCTAATCTGCTTACAATTGTCTATCTGGTGTATTGAATTTAAGATTTCATAAATGATTTTGGACTCAAGAAAGTATTGCAAGTATTATGCCAATACACTTTTATTTAGCACACAAGAAAAATGACTCAAAACAACTTGTAACAAGACTATAATTTATTATTAAATTTTAACAAGATTATAATTTATTATTACAGTTTAACAAAACTATCCTTTATGATTAACATAATAAACAAACATATACAATTTATTCGATCCCATATGGATAAAACAAAATATAACTAACATTAATTCGTCTATACTTTTAGACCTGGATTCGAACTACTTCTTCATCTTCTTTTTACATTTATGCAAATTGAATATAACAAAATAAATATTATTATCGATACATCAACTCATCCATTTAGTGTATCTTATAGGAACGGCTGCTTAACTTTATTAACTAACTATTTGTTTTAAAATAAAAATAATCTGATTCTAGGCAATGCGTATAAACGATTTTTATTATCATATCTTTAATTAAATGATAGTTTTTTTTATTTAAATAACTTATTATAATTTATGGGTTATTTATCAGAAGTTACACTTATTATTTTAATATTTACCTTAATAACAACTGAAGTTGTTATACACAATGTATTCCTCAGTATAAGTTATATTGTGAGTGCTAATTAATTATTAACCCGAATTAAACCTAGTATTTGAACCCTCCATTGGCAAAACAAAAATTTCTAAATCACGCAATTTTAAACTTACTCTCTCCATTGACTTACGTGTGGATTACCAGCACTATTCCGCCGCACAATCCAGACATTGATCATATATACTAGCACGCTATTTATTCTAAATGGATCTTAAGGAATTAACCTCCAATATACCCGTTATCTTGCCATAACTTTCTAAACAAAACACAATATTCAACACCTTCCGTGGTGGAATTATCTCTATTTTCTCATGAGGAATATGGAATAACACTGAAGGTCTGTAGAATTAACTACTATATTAAAATAGTTTGGTGGGTCCTTGCCTCTTACTTGGGCATAATAGGAACACACACCAAATATAATCCTCTCCTGGGATTTTAACGAATGAAATACACTAAATACGATATAAATTACTGATCGTCCTATCTCTGAGAAGCGATCACTTGGGTTATAAACATACCCGAATACTAGATTTATCTATTCCCCTCATGGAAAATAAAGCTTTTGGGGAGATCATTTTCCATCCCACAAAATAAAGACATTACAATTATTACTTATGCGAATCTTAAGCATATACCAATGCTATATCGGGGCAAGACAAGCAAATACACTAATTACACTAAATTTATGTTCCAGGGTATACTTAGATCAACGTCTGAAATCAATGGATAACACAGAATAAACCATAATAATTTTCACCTTTGCCAAAGAAACATTCAACAAGTAATTGGTAGTCTAGTATCTTGAACTTAATTAAGTGAATGCGTTAATAAAGAATAATTGGGAATAAGTTCCGCAATTAACATAGTATAAATTTGTTTCAAACTTTAAATAAGTAATATCCTGTATAGCACTTCTCTTTAATTACTTCTGATAATTTTAACTAGATATTTTACCTATTAAGTATCTGAAATTTTCTTCTTTTACGCATCTAACATATAAATTTATACCCATAATGCATATCATAAGTAAATACATTTTATAAAAAAAAATTTTTTCATGTCGAATATAAATTTAACCTAGAATAAGTATATGAAAACATACCTTTATGATTACAAGGTCATTTAAATATTACTTGATTATACAGCCTTTAACCTGTTGATATTAAAAAAAAAATACACATAATTTTACAAATTAGTAAAAAAAAAAATCATTCCTTAACAAGTGCTTATTATCTCACTATAAAAATGTTTTTCCGTTGGGCAATTTATCTAGATGAAGAACTTGATCCATTCGTAGTTCACGAAGCAAATTTAAAATAAGAAACACATTTTATTATTTCATTCATATAAAAGTTGCCTCCATTCTGGTGCAATTAATAAATTAGGCAAAGAAAACATAGCAGCGTTGGATGTTAACTCTTCCTTGAATTAACTGATATAATTTTGGGATCCAAGAAAACAATACATATTTTAACATGACGAATATTGGACGATAAACGATCACATATACAATTCTTTTCTTTTTACTATTGGCGATACGTATCATTTTTAGCTAGCTGGCTTATGAATAAAATAATGAGCGAATTTTCCAAAATACTATTATTATAAGGACTGCAGCTGACTTACGTGGATATAAAGTTTTAACGACTCAAATTGATGTATAATATAACATATTATATTATGGTTATAATTAAGTCACTAATGTTTGTAGTTTTTATTCCTACTCTAGGAATTGTAATTTGTCTTTAATAATGAATTCTCCGTAAATTGCACACATACAAATTTTCTGATATTTGCCTTGAGAAAATTTATATTTTCTTTTTAAAAAATATACAGGTGCATAAGTAAATATCCTTGATCATTAATATTATTTTTAGATAATTTCAGTGAATAAAACATATTTTAACGTGGGGAACTTACATTATTTTCAAAGCAGACAATGTCCTTTAGAAAGAGCGCGAAATTTTCTAGTTAACTTTCCTTGGCTTTTATAATGTCTTTTAAATATAATTTTTCTTTTATACCACGAAAAGATAGTTAAATAAGGTAAAGTTAACAAATCATTGATTATTTCCTGGAAATTATTTATACTACTTATTTTAAATATAATGACATTTTCAGTGATTGCTGTAGTTAATACGGTCATTTTGAACTTTAGCATAAGATAGTACATTTTTGCGTATAAAAAGCTTTACAATAGGTAGATGGCCACAGAAAACAGAATATCTTATCAAATAGGATTAGCAATGCATGATATTATTAAAAATTTACGGGACTTATATTTATTTCTGCAATAAAAAATAATAAAAAATTTGTTTCCGAATTTCAGTACTGCTTCCTCCTTGTAAAACTAAAGTCAGACTAAACTTTCTTCAAATTTTGGCGGTCTTGTTTTAGCGACCTCTTACAGAAAAATAATCATTTAATTATAACATAAACAAAAGAAAAGGAAAAAAAAACTTATTACAGTTATATTTTTCCGTATGATTTAAATGGATTACAAAGTAAATTGACAAACAATGAAAAATAATAAGTATATTTAATTAATAACTAGTGATGTATATTTCTTTTAAATATGATTTTCTACAAAAATAAATTATCAGAAGTTATTGTGCTGTATGATAAGATACTCATCTACTCTCCCTCTACCCATCCAAAATCAATTACTGTTTATGATAGGTGCTTTTATACTATATTAAATTGCTCTTATTGTTAATATTTTAATTAAATTATTCATGCTCTTCTTCAAAATGACCTTGGATTACCAAATTTTTTAGTTATTTGCTTAAAACACGTTAAAGTGAGTAAACAGCATACTTTATTAATCACTTAATATTATTACTATTTTATTTTTTTATTTTCTAAAAAAGGATAGCATTGTTTTTCTGTGGAAACAATGCCAAATAAACCAAGTGTCAATAACACTAGGTTACAATATATATAATGTTTTGAATGTGGGATATAAAAACTTGTTTAATAATTAGTGTTCTTAAAACTAGAGTTCTTTATCAGCCAGATTGAAGAAAATCCTCAATAACTTTTATCTTGGATGATTATCAATTTGAGAATGTAAATGGATTTAAATACCTTGATAGTTTTATAAGTAGAAAGATGTATTTTGATGTTGAGAAGCACAGACTCCAATATGGTGTTGCTGCTTTTAAAAAATTATAAAATAGAATATTTCTTTACAAGGAAATAACTATTGTTAGTTGGTATAACAAAGCTCATATTTTACTTAAATTTATTGAATAAAAGCAGACTTGGACATTCTACTGATGCAATAGAAAGTCAGTAAAAAGTTTCATTTAGGAATCCTCTGCAAAATTTTAAAAATACAACGGCATGATCATAAAAGCAGCGAGTATACTCTTCAATTTGCTAGATATGATGCTATATAATTCATTATTGTAAAATCACACTTTGATTCACACATATGAATTAATAAAAAACCTCTAATAAAATATTTGATGGTGAACTTGAGTATGGTTTACATGAACAAGGTAGTCTCCATTTACATTTTAAGGATTATCTCAAAGATATTCAAAAGAAGAGCAGTATTGATTGTTTCCATTGAAAAAATGTGGCATTAAATTGAATGCATTGGACAATTTCAATTAGAAATGGCATCAAAGCATTTCATATAGAAAACTTTACTGGAAAAAAAATTAAAAGATAGCATTGCAAAATATCAAATAAAAGATAAATGAACCAGTATGTTTTATATGTGAATGTATTTGTAGTTCACAGATTGGTTTGTACAGTAATCACAAAATTCATCTCTAGGGTAGCTGAATTTAGATCCTGCACAAAAAGCCTGGATTGCATTGATTAACATTGTTCCTTATACAATTAACCATATTACTCAGGCTTCTCCCCCACCTATTAAATTGCTAGCATGATAAAAGATAAAATTGAACTATTCCAATAATTTGAAAATTAGAATTTGCAAAAAAAGGATCATCTACTGGGCAGGCATTCTATTCAAAACAATAGTTGATGATGTTAGAAGCAGAAAGAAACATAGTCCAATAACTGTACAATTAGACAAATAGTGGTTACCATTTAAAAAGTAAGGAAAAAAAAAGAAATTTCAACATTCAAAATAATTATTTCTTAATATTTCTTACCTAGATAATCCATAGGCTCAGAATCTCCAAAAATAGTCGCATAAGAATTCTTCGTTTTTATCTTGTACCTCAAACATTAACAAATCTCAGATTCATCCTAATAAAAGATACAAAATAAATCAATTCCTAAAGGTAAATATGCATTTGTATCATCAAAGCAATTGTCTTTCTCTTTCAAAATAATTTTATTTGACCTATAGGCGAATACAAAGAAAACAAGCTTTAACTAGATGAGATTACAAGATGATATATACAAAGGAATGATACAAATGTTAGTAGAATACAAAATGATAGTTAGTAAAGAACTTAATCAGTGGATGCAAGGTGAATGTTTCATTTATGTAGCCTATAACGAGATACCATTGTTAGTGAGCCCTGTTTTGGTGAGCTATGGTGGGAAGGTTTTATTAATCTTAATAGTTATTTTCATATAAATTATTTAGGGGTTGGTTGGTCAGGTGCTGTTTAGGCCAGTTGTGTATTCCCAGGTTATTATGGCCAGGTATGGATCTGCCTCTCTCTTGTCAGTTTCTTGGATATTTTTAATTATGTTGAGGAAGCAGTTATTAAGTTCATCAGATGGTAATTTTTGAAAAATCACCTTGCATCTGGTCAGCCAGATGGCAAAGTTTATGTATGTGGCAAGCCTGATTTCAGCAAAAATGCCTCTATTTAAAACTCCTTGAAGTGATGTTATATCTGGACCATTATGTTTAATGTGTTTCTGGAAGCTTTGTCTCAGTCCCTGCCAGACCGGGCAAGGGCAAAGGATATGGTCAATATCCTCCGGATTGGAAAGACAGAGACAGCAGTTAGGATCTATTTGGAAGCCTCTTTTATTAAGAAATGTAGCAGTGGAGAGGCTACCAAGGTTAATTTTGAATCTAGGGGCTAGTTTACACAGTTTGTTTATGTCAATGGGGAGGTAAGTGTGTGCCTTCTGGGTATTTGAGTTGGATAAGTTGAAGGCCTCCCAATAGGTTATTTTTGAGCTGAACATAGTCGCGGAAGATATGATGTGAGCAAAGATGTATGAGATCTGTGTTTGGAGCCAGACGGGAGTGTACCTCAGAGGAGGCGGTCTATCAGTGGGAAGAACTTGTTCCTTGGGAAGTGGGCATTGGAATGTCTTGCAGTCAGAGTAAAGTTTGAAGATTATATTGTAAGTTCTCTGTATTGCAAATACTTTTATTGAATGCAATCCCAGTCCATCCATGTCTCTTGGCTTTTGAAGGGTGCACAGACTGATAAATGATCTGTGCTCACCTCTACAGAGTCACAGGCAGTGGGATTCTACTTTTTTAATGAAAGCTTCTGTTGGTTTAAAGCCCGCAAGATAATATATGATCTTGGGAAGTATGAGGGAGTTGAGGAGTGATATCTTTCCAAATGTGGTTATGTATATTCTTGAGAGGCATGTTATAGTGATGTCTATTTTGTTTAGTAGTCTTCGTTGTATTTCTATCCTCATTGCCATGGGGTATAGGGACATATTGAATCCCAAGAAAGGCTGAGGCATAGCTTGTAATGAACCCATTATCCTGTTAGCTGTTTTAATATTCCAAATTGCCGATTTGCTCCTGTTAATGTTAAGCCTGTGCATCTGACCATAGTGATGTAATAGGCCTTCAAGAATGTTTATTTCTTCATGTGATTTGAGAAATACCACCACATCATCCATGTAGGAGATGTGGGTGATGTTTTCGTTAAGTAGAGAAATGGAAATCCCAGGAAGTGCACCCTCAATGCTCCTAAGCAAGGGATTTATATAGATCACGAAGAGGTCACTTAATGGGAAGACATGTGGGATGGAGATGCAAAGTTTGAAACCAGTGGCATTTCTTCCATTCAGAGAGAAAAAAATCTGATGATTTGCTAGGAGATTCTCCATGATCTGAAGGTAGGCCAGAGGAACCTAAAGGACCTCCAGTTCACCAAGTAGTATATCTATTCGAACAGAGTCAAAAGCTCCGGCAAAGTCTAGTTGGACTGCAACTGGCCAGGATTGTTTTGTTCTATGGATATGATCAATGAAGAGTCAAAATCGGCTGACAGCATCCCCGGTTGATGAACCCCTCTTGGCATAATGATGTCTGGAAAGCTTTGGTATGATTTTCTCTTGAATTTTATATTTTATAATGCTTTCAATAATTTTGATTAGAAAAAGAACCATGGATATTGGCCTAATGTTAGTTAGATCAATAGGTAGATCTTTCGTTTTTATAAAAGGGACCACTGATATAGGATAGATCCTGGGAAGATGTAGGCTATCAGTGGCTAAGAGATCAATCATTCCCCTTGTAACATGTAAGGTAAATTTTTCCAAGTGTATCAGAAGAAATCTGGGGATTCCGTGCATGCCGGGATGGGTGTGTTCAGGAAGGCTTTTAATTTTTGGAGATGATATCGGCTTCAGTAATGTTGTGAGAATTGTTTGAATCTTTCACAAACTTACATTGTCTGGTAACGGTTCCAATGGGCTGTAGTTTGGTGGAGTAAAAATCCTTAATTTTGTTAAGCATAATGATGCCAGAATAAGTGATACCATCAAGGTACAAAGAGAAGGGTGTGTGATTTCTTTTTCCTGACTCAGGGCCCATCTGATATAGCTTGGAGTCCAACAATATTGTTGTTCCAGATAATTGCGGGCTCGCTTTATACGAACATATTCCACAAAGTCATTCTAGTTTGTTTATATGCATGTTTTAGGTGTAGGATTTCTGAGATGTTGTGTTCTGTTACTTGGGTGTGTTTCAGCTCAGATGTAATCTGATCAAATTCTGAGAGTAGTCGTAATGGCCCTTTCTGGTATCTGTTGTATTGGTTAATAAACTTTTGTGTTGTTTTTATGAATGTATTCCATGCTTGTAATGGTGGTAGATTCCATATCTGCTGCTCTTGAAAGGTGATGTATATGTCTGAGATTAATTGGGGGGCACATTGTGCCTGTTGAGTAGTCTCAGCATCCGAGGGAGGTTCGTTGCCATGTAAGGTTGTGGTTGCAATATAGCTTGAGCTGTGAGATGCTCTGAAAAGGCAATAGGCCAGAGGTGCGTTTCTATGAATGGATTCATTTCAGGAGAGAAGAATATGAGGTCTATGAGTGAGCGAGCACTTCTGGTATAGAAAGAGAAGGCTCTATCATGAAAGAGTGCCTTCCCACTGTGAATGTTTCTATTATCCATCTTTAATATTTTTTCTCAAAGTGGTCAAAAGTATGGTTGAAATCACCAAGCCAGATAACTGGACAGGGGTTCGATCTAATTGCTATGTCTATATTATGTATAACTTTGTGTACTATTTGTTCATCTTTAACCAGATACACATTAACAAGAGTAAACAGAAAACCCCGAATTTGTATAGCAGCAATAATGCAGTTGGTATCTATGTGAAGAATTTTGAAGAAGTCAATGGTTGAGTTTCTATTGATGACAAGAGCAATGCCAGCGGTGGCTGAGATGGAGAAAGAGTATATAAAGTGACCAAAGTTCTCAATTGTTTTAATTATTGTGGAGTCGGTGTGAAGGTGGAGCTTGGTTTCTGATAAACAGAATATATCTGGTTTTTGGAGTTTGAGACAATGTGAAATAGCAAACGCCCTGTCTTTGGAGTTAAGCCCCCTAATGTTAAGTGATATTATTGTGAATGACATTTTGAAGTAGGTTGCTTGGCTTGTTGTTCCTTAGCTCGAAGAGTTGCAGCAAACTGGCTGTTATTTTGCATTAGGCAGGCTTCAGAATCAGTTGAGGAGATCCATAATGTTAAATCTTGGGGAGCTATTTCCCCAGGGATATTAACTTCAGGTTGTGTATGATATGAGTTTGAGATATCATCATTGTCTGATTTTAGAGATTCATCTTTTCATTTTTTATGGTTGGGGATGGCATTGCCATGGTAATCATCAGAGGTTGAGATGGATTCATTTGAGTCAGTTTCTGTTATTGTTATCGTTGTGAAACAAGGTTGTGGATTGTACGTTTCTGTCTCAGCGTTTTTTCCTTTTGCGCGGTTTGGTGAATTGTTTAGGGACATGGTCAGGCCCAGAGTCTATCAGGCTTGCGGTTTCTTCTTGCCTAGTTTCAGCATCCATTTCTTCTTGCTCAAAGTCAGAACATGTGTCTGTTGAAGAGAAATAGGTTTTGCCTGTCTTGTTTTCAAGTGTTTGGTGGCATCCGTGTGGGTCGGTTTCTTGGCTTTGGATTTGACCTTTTATGTTGTTTTGAAGAGAATCGTTTTTCAAATGACTATATGTTTTCAGCTTGATCAAAGTCTCATACTCTAGTTTTTTATTTTGTGTTGTACTTCAGGTTTTGATTGTTGCATGTTTTGACGTTCTTGTGTATGTTCTTCTTTTGAACCACACTGATGTGAATGACCCGCATAGGTACCGCAAGAGGTGCAGTGTCTGGAGGGGCAGTTGCAAAGCAGGTGTCCCGTCTTCTTGCATCCGAAACATTGCGATTCTACTCCCCAGAATGAGATAAAGAGAGGCACCCTTCCAATATGGATTGTGGGGGAATATCTAATGGCACTATTCCTTTTTTTAATGTAATTCGAAAGAGTGCTATATTTTGGGGAACTTCTTGTATTCCAGGGACCCTAAGATATTTAAAAGAAGTAACTTTCCCATAAGGCATAAGGTTTTGTGAGTCAGAAATGTTGAATTTCAGACCATAATTTTTTACCCTACCACTTATTGAGGTGCTACGGACTATGTTTGGATTGATGATAATTAGGTATCTGTTATCAAGTATCCTATATTTATTTTTAAAAGCTATATTTTGCACTGATGTTTGTAAATTGGAGGATTAGATAGCGAGGGTTGGGGTGATATGACACACTTTGAATAACTTTCCAGAGACCTTGGGCTTTTAGCAGGTCAAAGAGTTTATTGGTTGGAAATGGGAATAATCTTAGTAAGTGGTCTGTGGTGGATAGAATGAGTGAGGCTTCATCATTGAAGATAGCAAAAGATTTTAGTAATCCTTGTGGCATGGCTTTATTGAATTTAGTAACTGTTTCAGTATATAGATGATGATTATTAAGTTGGTCATGAGAACTGTTTGATGATTCATGTATGAACTGTCTTGTGTCTGATGCCTCATCCAATTCTCCCATTAATTCTATCAATTGTTGTGTGGCATCATTATTATCTTGCAGATTATTTGATTTGTGTTTTATGTTTCCTGTTATTGATTTATCTTTATTATTGGATTTTACAATATTTTCACAAGTGTTGGCTCTCATATTATCTTTTTGGGTATTGTCTGGTTTAGTTATATATCTTTCTGATTGCCTAGATTGTTCATTTATTGCATTATTAGAATCGTGATTGTTATCTTGAAGTTTGAACAATCCATTGTTTTTCTTTATTTCAGAGGGAGAGTTGATGTCTGTGGTGTCATCAATTAATAAGCTTGTGTGTGTAGTTTGTTGCAGGACATCAAATCCGCGGATATGACTTTTTTTATTATTTTGCTCAGTCTGATTAGGTTTTAATATAATCTCTTCACTTTTAGTGTGATCGGGGTTTTTTGCTTTTTTTACGGGCGCTAGCATTGATGTATAACGGGAATCATAATTTTTTCCCATGTTCTCAGAAAGACTATTATGCTTGATGGAACGCTTTATGGTATTGTATTCTATAGTATTCGTATGATTGTATTGTATTCTATAGTATTCGTATGATTGACATCAATGCGTTTTGCGTATTTTCGCCGCTGCAGGTTTTAGGTTTGGCTAAGATTTTTTTGTTTTTCATTTAGAGTTGATTTTGCTGTGTGATGAGGAGTTAATTCTCCATCAGAAGGGTCTTGCAAAGGGTTCCATTCTGTTCTGAGTGTTTTCTCTTTAGTAGGGGGAAAATTATCTTTTTAGTTTTCCCTTCGTGTTTGTTTGGCAAGTTTTAAAGTTTTATCATTCGATATGCTGGTGTTTATTTTAGAATCGCTGCATTTTGCTTTTGTTATCTGATTTGTTTTGTTTTGTTACTGGGAAACTTGTACGTCTATTTTTTTTTTCCTATCTATCATAGATTGTACTAATTCACCCTCTTTTTCCATGTCAGTCGTAAAAGGCTTAGAGCCTTTTAGACCTGCCATGAACGTTAGGTGATAACGTAGAGCAACTCAATTAAGGTGGAATTTAAATCAAGCTTTGTGTGATCGTGAGTTCTAATAAATCAAATGTAAATGTAAAATTAATACTTACAGTGTGTTTAAAAGCATTTTGAGGTGAAGTCCTGGGTTGAAAGTGATTATTTTATTGTCTCAAATGTAGTATGATATGACCAGCGACTGGTCAGTTGCGCCGCTAGAGATCGAGTTGGGCAATTGTCTTTTTGTCTATCCAAAACCAGAAATTGAAGGCTATTGACTGTATCAATGATAAAATGAATGTCATCTTATTTTAAATTTTTTGCGTACACCAGCAATGTTTATATTCTTTGTGCACACCAGTGATGCTATTATATTTATTGTCCCACAGAGATATAATTTATTTACATATAGCTCATTTGCTAGCTATAGATTTGAAAATAATGTAATGCAAGATGTGGCAAAACTACTGACTCCACAGCATGAATACCAAAACAGGAAAGAATCAGAATTTGATTCTTTGCCTGCATACAATTCCATGTAGTATATATAACCATTGTGACAATTACCATACACACCACTTGAAAACTCTCATTATTGATTCATAAGAGTTTATATTATCACATGGTACTATGCCCAGTAAATTTTGTGATTGCTTTATCAACTGCAACCTTTCTGTACTCCTGATAATCAGTCTCAAAATTTACATTGCACTGCTATATAATACCTTGATTTTATATATAAAAATCATTATTTGTTATACAAATACAGACATGCAAGCACAAACACTCTAATACAAATATAAACACACTAATAAATTATTAACCCTTTTGAGAATCATTATGTCTATAAAATAAAGTTGTCTCAAACTTGGATCACAGCCCCCAAATTACTAACATACACTTGTATTTGAATACAAGTATAATATATATACTAAACACATTAATACAAATGCAAACACATTAATAAACACATTAATAAATTATAATGTATTAAATAATAAGAAAATTTAAAATAATAGTATGCAAATAATAGAAAAATTTAAAATACTATAAAAAAAAATTAAAATTGAATACTTATGAGCCCCAAAATTGCATTGTACATAAACCACTACATTATATTTTGAATAAATTTATAAGCTACACACATTAATACAAATGCAAACACATTAATAAATTATAATTTATCAAATAATAGTATGCCAATAATAGAAAAATTTAAAATACTATGAAAATGAAAACAGTAATTAGATAATCAGAAATGCTGTGCATATAATCAAAAGATGGAAACACGATTCCATTATCACAATAGATGATGAATAGCATAAGATTCATTATGGCTGGACCTTACACTAATTTAAGTAATTGAAAAAGGAAAAGGAGATAGAAAAGAATGTTTATCAGAAACAATACTTAGACTTGTTTGTATTGCAAAAAGTACACCAAGATAGTAGGAGAAACTTTTACTTAGGCACTGTTTATTACTCATAGTTAATTCTCAAATGTGAAGGTCATTTAAATAATTGAAAAAATTAAGACAGAAAAGAATGTTTATCATACTTAGATATGTTTGTATTGCAAAAAGTACAACACCCAAATTATAAAGCAACAGGAGAAACTTTTACTCAGGCACTGTTTATTATTCACAGTTAATTCTCAAATATGAAGGTGATTCTATTACTACAGATCAGGAGTGGCCAATTTTTGTGTTCATAAGATCTACTTTTTATTTTAAAAATGTGTTGCGATCGACTTATCATAGGCGTAATCTAAATGGAGGGAGGTGTGAAATACATACTATTTTTATATATTTACCTAGTAAAAAATAATTATTTAACGGGACAAAAAACTCATGTTTTAGGAGGAATTAAAGCAACATGAGTAATTATTAACAATATTTATTAATTCAAATTAGCTACATTAAGTCAAGATTAAAAATATTATTTTCAATAATGATACGACTTAGTGGACTTCACCTATCTAGATTGAAAAAAATTTAGAACAAAAACAAAAAAACTTGAAAATATTGATTTAATTTGTTTCGCTCATTACCCGACAGCTCTTACCAGATTAGCCTTGTGATCAACCAAAATTGGCTTTATGAATGACCGGTGGATCACGATTGATTTGTTGGCCACCCCTGCTATAGATAGTCTATGGAACCCATCAGTAGTCTGACCCTACAACACCTTTCAATAAATACGTGATTCATAATTAATTTTGAATTCAGTACAGAGGTAGAATGATAGACTTCACAATCATTTCTCATTTTCATCAATAAAATGAAATTATTATGTTTAATCAATCACTTTATTAATGAAATTTAAATAATCTAGTTGGTTGAAATGCATCTTAGAAGTTATGATCATTGTAAAAACATTAGCATACCTATGATCTATATTTAGCATTTCTGTCTGGTTATTCAAAAAGTTCAAAATGCATGTTTGAGATATTAGGATTTGCATATAGTTCTCCAATGTAAATCATTATTCTAAATTATTTAAATGGCTTAAGATGAAACAGAAACTGATTATTTTAAATTATCTACATGACTAACATACAAAACAGTTGAACATAACGTGTGTTATATAGTAAAGAAGATTCATGAAGAAAATCTTCCATCTCAGCTCTAAATTAACAAAAGGAAGTCTTTTTCATAATTACAATATTCATTCAAAACATAATTTGGATGTAACAGGTTTTAAAAGTTGTATCCTTTATTAAAAGTTTACATAGAATGAATCAAGAGTGATTGATCTAAAGATAGTTTAACTTTCACAGGGGAAGTTACACATTTATTGATGGAGAATTAGCTTTAAAGAGAGGAGAAACATTTTTTTTTTGGTGTGTGTGTGTAATATATTGTAATTTTTGTTTTTTTTATTAATAATACTTTTTTTTTGTATATATAATTCTGGTGTATTTACATATTTTTTTTTTTTTGCTTTTTTATTTTTGCATATATTTTTATTTTTGGTTTGGTGTAAGGTCAGCTATTTGCTAAACCATGCCATTGCTGAATTACTGTATATTCAATTTTATACATGAGAGGAATATCAATTATATATTTTAGAAATATTTAAGGATATACTAGATAACAGTAAATTTACTAAAAAAAAATTAATATAACTTTGAAAAACTATACAAATATGAATGACAACACAAGTGAATAACATATTTAACATTATAAAAAAAATATATATTTTAATTGCTATTTTTTAAAAATAATATTAATCAAAATAATTTTTGACATATGATTTAATGACTTAAGTATATATGTATATTATGTTTTTTCAATAGCAGATCCAATAGCCAAGGGGATACTATTTTTACATTTATTTTAGCACACATATATACATGACTGATTATGACAGACTTATTCTGTGTTTTTATGATACAGCCAGACTAATATTATTACATATGTTCTCTGTAAGCAATTAAACTAAAAATTTGCTTACCAGAAAGTTTTGCAATTAGTAAATGTGCTTACCAACCATCAGTGATTTAATAATTTGTTTTAAATTATTTTAAATAGGTTAATGAGGCAGGTTTCATTAAAATTTATGATTTAGCTCTAAAAAGACTCTAGAATAAACAATATTAAGAGAGTAACTTCTGGTGATCAATCTATATGTTTAAGTAAAAATACAATGAGATAATAGGTTAATTTGTATATGGATCAATGCAAATGTTAATTCCAAATTAAGAATATTCTAATTTTGGTAGTTAAGTATTTTTCTTGCTATGACATATTACGCTTAACATGTTTTCTGCCGGTAAGATCTCATCGAAGATTAGATGAACGATGTCATGGCAACAAAAACGCTGGCATGACTAATCCATGAAAATGGTGATTTTTTGATCATGGTGACCCATGAGATTTAAAAGGTTGAGAGACCTATGTGAAATTTTATCATTTCTCTGTCTTTTGTGGTTTTGCTATCGGCATAAGCACAGTGACTTTTTTGATCATATTGAGAATATTTTAATATATTTCATATTTAATATTGACATTATATTACTATATTGAGTGAATTTTTAACTGTTGATTTGATGATATTATAGTAATTTTCCGGTTTAGTCCACCACCGCTATTTGTAAGTAATTTTCATTTTGTTTCTTAATAATTAAATATAGTACCTTTTAAGATGTTTTTTATGTTGCCATTACAGGTTATTTTTTATTTTGTAGTGATATAGCTTCTTTAGTATTTTTCTTGCTATGAGATGGCTTCTTTAGTATTTTTCTTGCTATCTCTACCAGATAGCTTCTTTAGTATTTTTCTTCCTATGTCTACCAGATGGCTTCTTTAGTATTTTTCTTGCTATGTCTACCGGATGGCTTCTATAGTATTTTTCTTGCTATGAGATGGCTTCTTTAGTATTTTTCTTGCTATGTCTACTGGATGACTTCTTTGGTATTTTTCTTGCTATGAGATAGCTTTAAAATTATAAATATTTTTTATAAATTACTATTAATTTATGTATTTTTTTGGCGCATGTAAGTCGTCGTCCCCCCCAGGAATGACAAACATAGCGCTGTCCGATGTGTCTACCAGATGGCTTCTTAGTATTTTTCTTGCTATGACATATTATCCTGAAGAGGTACTACGCTAATCTTGCGATCTTTAATGTAACGCCTCCATGTGATCTGCAGACAAATTTTAGCAATTAACTTTGTCCGCAAATCACTAGGAGACGTTATCTTAAAGATGGGAAGATTAGAGTAGTACGTCTTCGGGGTAATATGTCATAGCAAAAAAAATACTAAACTACCCTAATTTTATATATATGTCAGATTCATAATTTAATACTGACATTGAATTTGTTGTATCTTTATATCATGTTTAATTCTTATGAATTAAAAATAGAAAAATTTAAAGTATGAAATATTTGGTTGACAGTAAATTCCTAAAACTCACAGAGAATTTATAAATATATAATTGCATATTACCTTTTAAACATGATACATTTATTTATAACAATTTCATAATAATTATAGTTTATCTGATTTCTATTTCACAAAAGTAATTAAATAACAAAAATTAAGTGAAAGTTAATTAAAAAGATATTTAAGAAATATTTTAGAGTGAAAATAAAATTTATTAAAGAAATATGATAAATCTTATTCTATTTAATTATACAAGAATTTATTTTAGATGATAGAGATATTACATTTATTTATATATATAAATTGTCAAAGACTGCTTTACAAAAGATAAACAGATATTTACATGAAAGTTAAGCATATTCTTATGTAAAAATTAAGACATTGTTTGAATAAAAATAAAAAAATTAAGCAAGTCATCATAAGATCAAAATTAAATTAAATTTCACATGAAATAAAAAGATAGTAATATTATTGTTTAATGGCAGTGGCATGATATCCACTATTGGCAACTGAGTCATTGAAATTTTTTCTTTTTAAAATTGCAAAAAAAGTATAAGCATGACATTTACAAAAATCCCAGCATTCTCTTCTGTTTCAATTGCTTTTTAAAATGCCACAAATCGGATAAAATTTAAATTTTTTATTAATAGGTTTATTTAATTTTTTTTTCTTTTCTGCTCAATTTACTAGATTGCATGAATAAGACAAAGGCACAATTTTTTTTATCAGCAAGACTCTGTAGGAAAATGGATTAAAGATGTCTCGATGATTCAAGGCCTTTATCCCAATAAAAATGTAATATCATAAGTATTCAATTAAAATTTTTTTATTTTATTTTCATAGTATTTAAAATTTTTCTATTATTTGCATAGTATTACTTGATAAATTATAATTTATTATATGTGTTTGCATTTGCATTAGTATGTGTAGTATATAAATTGTATTTCTATTCTAATATAATGTAGTAGTTTATGTTGCAATTTTGGGGCTTATAAGTATTCAACTTTAATTTTTATTTTCATAGTATTTTAAATTTTTCTATTATTTGCAAAGTATTATTTTAATTTTTTTTATTATTTAATAAATTATAATTTAGTAATATGTTTGCATTTGTATTAGTGTGTTTAGTATATAAATTATACTTGTATTCAAATATAAGTAGTTTATATATGTAATTTTGGGGCTCTGCTCCAAGTTTGAGGCAACCTTATTTTATAAACATAATGATTCTCAAAAGGTTTAATAATTTATTAGGGTGTTTATATTTGTATTAGTGTGTTTGTGTTTGCATGTCTGTGTTTGTATAACAAATGATGATTTTTATACATAAAATTAAGGTATTATAAAGCAGTGCAATGTAAATTTTAAGACTGATTATCAGATGTGAAGAAAGGTTGCAATTGATAAAGCAATCACAAAATTTATTGTGCACAGTACCATGTGAAAATATAAACTCTTAAAACTAATAATGAGAGGTTTCAAGTGGTGTGTGGTGATAGTCACAATGGGTATGAATGCCATATGGAATTGTATGCAGGCAAAGAATCAAATCCTGTCTTTCCTATACCTTGATAATCATGCTGCGGAGTCAGTAGTTTTACCACATCTTGCATCACATTATTTTCAAGTCCATAGCTAGCAATATCTCTGTAGGACAATAAACATAACAAGATAGTGTCACCGGTGTGCACAAAGAATATAAACATCACTGGTATACACAAAATATAAAATAAAGAGACGAAACTCGTTTTATCATTGATACAGAAAATAGGCTTCAATTTCTAGCTTTAGATAGACAAGAAGCCAATTGCTATTATGACAAATGCATATTCACCTTCTGGAAATGATTTATTTTGTATCTTTTATTAGGATGAATCTTTTTCATATAGATGTCTTGAGATTTGTTAACTTTTATGATACAAGATAAAAATGAAAAATTCTTATGTGACTATTTTTGGAGATTCTGAAGCCATGGATTATCTCAGATAAGAAGTATTATATATAGTTTGAATGATAATTTTATGAGGAATACAAAGAAATTATCAATGAAGATGTTATTTAAACTTAATTAATGGTAAATTAGAAATTATGAACAAACAATAATGTAATAATTATTTGGGATGTTGAAATTTCTTTTTTTCCCATACCTTTTTAATGGTAATTACTATTTATCTTAGCGTTATTGTTTTCTTTAGTTTTTATATTTTTTGTCAATATGAGGCATTTTACTCTAACATTATTAAAACTGAAGTTAATGTGAAAATTGTGTCTCAAGTCAGCTTTTTAAAAATTCAATATGGCACCTAGGCCCTTGATATAGTTAAAAGATTAAATTATGATCAATGAGAATAGGTTATATTTTATAGATTTTCTAACATTTTTTACATTAAGCACACATTTTTAAAAAAGATTTCCTACCACAGCAATAGTACATGTGTAAGAATTTCATATTTTGATAAAAATAAAATTTGAAAGAAATTTTAAATTTATTTATTTATTTTCCAATTAGCATTCTAATTGCTGCAATGTGTTTATTAGCTTACTCTTTAGCCATTAATTTATTGAATATTCTACTCATTAAGAAGCAAAAAATGTTATAGTCCAAAAATACTGTAGTGATCAATAAAGTACTTGGTAGGGTATTAAATTCATTACATTTGGATAATTTGAATGAGAAGCTCAGTTAAGAGTTTAAGATTTATTTGAGCAATAATATGTTAGCTACTTAAAAAATCATTTTTTTAAGTATTAAATACAACTAAGGGGATGCATTTTATCCTCCTCAACTATAACTGATCATGTGAATAATATTCTGCAAGTGAATTTCAACCTGTATTCAGCTTTCAAGTTGTTAGCACATTTTATTTATTAGTTAATTATAAATTTAAAAATTAATATTTTTAAGTAGTTGTCATCATAATTGTTATATTATGGACATTATTGACTAAATTACAAATAAGTTGTTTCTTAATGATTTGTTAAAATATTTTTTTTTAAAAATAAACATTTAAAATTATGACGAAAAGTTCATTCATAAGCATAAAAACAAAACAAGTATCTTCGTTTTTTCACTATTTAGAAAACATATTTAGAAATTAAAATTATGAAATATTTTAACTTTACATTAACATTACTTAATTATATTTTTATTGGATAAATTTTTATTTTAAAAAAATGATTTAGAAGAAAAATGATAAGATAACAAATGACAAAAAAATGAATGTGGAAATAATATAAAATATTTGATATATAATTTTATTCTAGCATTGACCCAAAAACAATTATTAATGTGTCTTATAGGACAAAAGATATTTTCATATAAAAAGACTATGGAGTCTGCAAATAATGACATTTTTCAACATCTTAGCAACAAATTTGAAAAATAACAATTATTATTAAAAATATTTTCCTGCACATCATACAAAACAATGATGTCATAGGATTTATACAATATTTCATTGTTTGTTTAAAAGTGAAACATCATATTTAATTAATGAAGAATTAATTATTAAAATTTCTCAAGTTATTAGTACATTTTAACATAATATAATACATTTTTCAGCAATGAGAAGAAATAATTAAAAATTTGTAATCTTTATAATAGGATGAATATTAATTCTAACAATAAATCTAGTCTCTTTTCATGTTTCATCAAAGATAAAAAGTTAAATTAATATTTTTTGGGGGGAAGCAATTAAAAACTAATCTAAAAAGAGAATCTATATTTAGACTTACTGAATAATTTTTAAAAACAAAAAAAAAAATTTAACAAACTAGAATTTGCTTGGGCAACCAATGACGTTTTTCAGAGAAAGCTTGTTGGTAGATATTACAAACACTCTTTTATCTCTATTTCCAATAATTATTTCAATAATAAACTAATAAAACATAAAAACATTTCTATTTAACAATGGATGAACTTTTCTGTTATGCAGTTCAATATTCTATTTTCAGCTATAGAATTAATGCCTAATTGATGGAAAACATAAGAAGACGTTTTTTTTTTTTTATAAAATTATCATCTATGGTTTTTAAAATAGTTATATAAATTTTTTATACTAATAAAAATCATATATAAAAAAATGAAAATTAATAAAATTTATCCAATGAGATTCCTCTCCCTTCTTTACCATATGATAATAGGATGAATAAAAAAAAAATTCTTAAGCTTTCTCAAATTTTTGTATGGGATGAAGAATCATTTAAATATCCTTGCAAATAACACTTTCTTATATCAATGCCAATCTATTTATCAGAACTGACATTGTTACAAGAAAGAGGATATTATTTGTGAAAGCTGAAGAAAATTTATTTTTTTATCTTTTAGTGTACTTTCATTAATAAAAGCATTTCTTTAAAAAAAATTATTTATATTTTTTCATTTTCTACTTTTTAATTTTATGTAACACTGAATAAACAAAATCAGTTTTCAATAAATCATTCAATTTTAATCACAAGAAGTTTTGCTAAAACAGCGCTAGCATTTTCGTTAGATATAAAATTCAAAATTTAATTTTTTTTTTGCTAAAATTGTTTAAACTCTAAAAAAAAAAAGTATAACTGATTGGGAGTACATATGTATACTGTAAAAAAAAAAAAAAAAACTTTCATCATTCTTTAGTAATGAATTTTAAATCATACCAACTAGTTTACTAAAATATTTCAAATAATATATATTGAAAATATGAACCAATCAAAGATGTACTTTAGTCTGTCACTGCAGTAAACATTTGTAATTTTTTTAAATTTATACTTGAATTATTTAAAATCTTAAGAAATGTATGATTTCTATCTTTTAACACTTCAAATTAAAGACAAATTGTAAGTGAAAATTTATAGAGCTGCTGCTACTGATTTATCCCTATTAAGGTTTTGAATCAGTTTAAAAACATTGAACAAAATATTATTATTATTCATCACCAGCATTTGGTTGCAAAAAACTTTGGAGATCAAAATGATAATTATTATCATATACAAAATCATTATTATTTTTTTTTTAATAATGAAGTTACATTTTAGCAGCTTAGTAATGAAAATAACATTACTTCAAATGAAGTTTAATGGCCATCAAAGATTATCTGTTTGTGATGATTTTATAAATTTTTTGATCCCACTATATAATTTTTAGAAGACATATACATAATAAAATCAGTAATGACTTTAAAAAAAAGCATAATATTGTTCATTACTCAGAGTTAAGCAAATGCATGAAATTGATTATTTACAGTCATAAGAAACAAGGAAATGATGTGAATTATATCATTTTCCCAAACTGCTTGGCATAAAAAAAAAACAACTGATGGCTGGTGGTGATATTTTGAAGATCTTTCAGAATGTCTTGATATGGTAGATATCAGATTGGATAATAAATTTAATTTTTAAATAATGAAGACATTGAGTAACACTGACAAAATAAAATTTTATGGAATTATAATATTGGAAAAAAAATAATACTGAAAAATTTCTGGTTGCAAAAATAATAATAATTATCCAACTTTATAAATTTGTTAACAATTATTAATTTTATTTCCAGCATAGTATTTGATAGATTGAAGTTTTATGTAAAAATCTTTGAATGAAGAGATTTATGACTTCTGTTTATCAACAATGAAAGAAACAAACTAATAACTCCTTAAAGACTATTATATAAAAATATTATATTAATAAGCACTTTTAATAAATTTAATTACTTTTTCTTATTGAAAGCAAAATTTAGCTACCATTAAGATGCACAGATAGATAAATTAAAAAGATGGCTGTATTAAAAAAAAAAAAAGTTTGGGAAGCACTGACAAATTCTAAATTATGTGTTTAAGCATGGTGATCTATTAAGAATATTGGCTTTTGTGTAAAAGAAGAGGGTGATAGCTCATTATATAGGACAGAGCTATTAATGATAGATCAGCAGTTTTTTTTTACTAATATCTCAGCCATTATTACATTTTTTGTAGGACATTTTTGAGAATTTTGTACTTTAAAAAAACATAGGAGCATAAAAATAAACATTTCATTGAAAAAAAATCTATATATAAATTGGTTTGAATTCTGATTCTTTTTCTGTATATAAATTAAAATATCTTTTGTCTTTCTCTTATATGGTTGAATAGTGGTATTAGACTACTTTTTAAAGCACCTTTTGCCAAATTCCTTCAAGAATTTCAAATCCAAACAGAAGTATTCTTAAGCTCTTTAACAGTAAGACTACTGTTAATAGAAAGATACATTACAGTCAAATTTTTTTAACTGGCAGATTGCTCCATAATTTGCAAAATCAATTAATTATAACAATGATTTTTTATATAAATAATATTTTTCAATAAAGTAGCAGTGATCATTATTACAAAAATCATATCACTTATTTCTATATATAGTAGATCTGTTGTATCATGCTATTTATTTCCAAACTTTTGTGTATTAAAAATCATGAATTATAGTTATATTTTGAAGTAATATATAGTTTTTTTTAAAAACATGTAAACACATGATTATAATACAATTTAATTTAAAAATTATACATTAATTATATCAACGAAAATAATTGACAAAAAATTATGAAAAGGACAGCAGAGTAAAAAACTGAGAGCATATTTAAATATACACAGCTAGTATTGCATGCTAAATTAGATTAGATGTAAGTACTTATGCAAATGTGGGCATTCAATAATAAAATAAAAATAAAGGTTACTATCTTTTTTATTATTCTTATGATAAAAAATGATGATGAGATATATGATATAAAACATACTTGATATTTTAAATTCATAGTATTTTTTTTTTTAAATCTTTACAATCACCTTTAACTTGCAATAAATATTTTGATATCTTTCATTGGATTCTTTGTTAACATTTTTTTCACCCCACCCCTCCATAAATTTAATGCTTTTTCAGTTTTTACTAAATATTTATCGAATATTATATGTAATAATATTATATGTGATTACATTACGAACATTAATTTTTTTATTATTTTTGGGAATTAATGATTTACTCTTATTCAATATCCAATCAACTTCAGCAAACAACTCCCCCCCCAAAAAAAAAAAAAAACTAAATCAATTATTTTTATCTTATCACATAAGTGAAGTATGCCATGACTTTTTCTAAGTTGTTAGAATTGCTCTCATCATTAAATTTAAAGCATTACCATTTTAAATGAAACTTGAATTTCCAATTACAATAATAACATAATGAATGCAAATGGCTGCACTCTCAAATAATGGAATTAAATGCATCAGTCAAGAAAATAGTGATTGCTATATGGGAAATTTATAGATTTCTAATCCTTTTTGTTTTCTTAATATTTTTTTAAAGTCTATTTTATTGAATTTTTGGATTTTGAAAGAAAATTCTCTGATAAATGATCCAATATATTAATAATTTTGAACTGGATCATTTGGAATATTTTTCAAATTTGGCTCATCAAATTAACCATATAGTAAAAATTTGAAATTTTAAACATCCAGAAAATCACAGATATGTGCTAGAAAGTTAGAGAAAGCACTAAATTTATTTTTAGGTTTTTATATGATAATACCACTAGTTTTTTTTTTTTCAGTTTTTAATTTAAAGGCCATTTGATAAAAAAATTTTAATCTTGAATTTCTCATAAATTTAATTTTTTTTAAAAAAAAAAACACTCAAAAAATATATATCTTGGCATCATATGTGGACAGTTTCATTATGAGATGATAAAGGAATCTTTTTTTAAAATTAATATATATATATAGATCAAAGATAACAATAGAAATTATAGTTATTTTATGCCTGGAAAAAACTGTTATAGTAAAAACAAGTGGTAAGACTAGAATACAAGGACGACAAAAGCAAAAAAACTGATAAAAAAATTTTAAAATGCAAATACAATATAAAAATGCTGCTGAAAATAGTATTTTTAAAATTAAATGAACTACAATCCAAATAGGGTGCCTTATCTGGAGGAAGCAACACTCAATTTATAAACAATGAGCATTTGCCAATTGCTCAATAAGCAATTGGCAAATGCTCATTGTTTATATCTTACAAGCTTAAGAGAATTGAGTCATGTGATCTATGATTCTTATTTTTACTCAATTTATGTTTGCATATCAATCAAAATATGCCAAGTTAAAGAGCATTAGATTCAGTGATAGTACAGCAATGACTAATTGCAAATCTTGTTCAGCAAAGATAATGTGCAGCATGCTACCTCAATAAATATGCTTCATATACTAATATGGAGTATTTTTTAAACAAACTTAAATATGAAGCTCAAAGAAAAAAATGATAGACCATATTACCTACAAACTAAATGTTTCTGTAGATGCATATTTGAAATATTCATTAAATCAACAGAAAACATTGAGAAGTCTTGTATGAAACTGGTTCTAAAATCATTCTTTTATAGTTAAAAAATAGTTTGATGATTACTATTCATTGAAGGGGAATATCAAAATAGAAGAAAATTGTGGCACTTTTGATTTCATAAAAAATTGTGTTTTTGTTTTGTAAGATTTAACTTTTTCTTAGAACAAGGATAAGGATTCTGATAGTGAAACATTTAAAAGTATTGTTTGTATCTATAAATATCTTAAATATGGAATAGTTGCTATCCATTTCTTTCAGAAGAAATTTATCCCATTACTAAGATCAGGATTAATATCAGATTAAAAAAAAAATCTAATTTTCATAGGCTATATATATATAATATTTTAGAATCAAGACGGGGTAGCATTTCAAGCCACAGTCCATGGTAAAGGACTATATGATGAATACAGGTGAATCATGAAGAGATTCACTGCAATGATCAAATTGTGACTTTTCAACTGTTTAAAGGAATAAACACAATATTAACATCATAAAATTCAATAAAAAACAACTTATAGAAGAAAGACAAATTGCATGAACGCATTTTTCTAGATGCAAATTCAAAATTCCATTGTTTCTATATCAAAGAAAAATATTATTGATAAAAATAATGTAACATTTGAATACAATTATCATTAGAGACTTGAAGTAGTTTTGGCTAAGAACAAGACAATAAGATGTACAAGTGAAATTCTTTCAACTAAAGATACTGCTCTTTTATACATTCAAGAGATTCTGATTATAAACTTGAAATGCTTATGTTTCAAATTATTATGATAGTAAATCATGTGCTCCACTGATTACACTTACTGTCTCTAAAAAGAAAAAATAAATACAGCAGCTATGGTTTTTCAAAATTATTTTGCAAAAGATAATCAAGGTTATTTATAGGATATGAATGTGACAATGCTAGAATGCATAAAAGTACACAGTTAAGATTTTTTGAGTTAAAAATAAATAAAGATTATATATAAAAGAAAGTTATGTAAATGCTATATTGTAAAGATTTCAGTTGCCCCCCCCCATCCCCATTTATAAGTTACCTTATTTAATTTACTTTGCCAAAATAAATAACATTGTTTTTTGCTTTAAAATGGAAGTGGTTTTTCTTCCAAATTAATTGAAAAGTTACATTAAAATTTCAAATTGTTTTTCAAGTATCATTGATTTCTTTTGTATCCACTCTAATGTGTAAATAATGTTTTAATTTTTGAAAGTATTTCGTTTTTTCTGTTCATATTTTTCAAAAATAATAAAAAATATGATTCCATAATAAAACTTTCTACACATAATATGCCAGGATATATATATATTGAGTGTTTTTTTATATCAAAATGTTTAAAATTTAGATTTGTGAGAAATTCCAAATCAAAAACTTTAATAGGCTCTGAAATCAAAAACTGAAAAAAATTAATATTACATGTAATATGAAGGCCTAAAAAAAGCTCAAACTTATTTACTTTTTGTAGCCTTCCTCTTAATTCTAGCTAATATAACAATTCTTTATATAATTGCATATGTGCAAAAATCGTAATTTTCCACAGATTTCAAAAAGTTATAACTTCAAAACTATTTAGGTCAAAAATATAAAGTTTGAATTTTTAAAAATTATCTCATTTGATGAATAAATTTGAAAGAAAACTGAATGATCAAATTTTTGGATTGGATAAATTATTATGGAATGACCCATATAGATAAAGATAATATATTGAAAAAATTTTGCTTAGAAAAACTGAAATAAATAATAATGACAACAATAACTAATAAACTTAAAACAGGCAAATCTCACTATAAGTATTGCCACTCACTAGTATAGTGAGATTTGTCTGTTTTAATAAGTTATAAACAAGCATAAGAAATGGTGATCATGTGATGTTTATTGGCATAAACTTACATCAACAAAAAATTAGTACTACAATGACAGTTTATGGCAAACAAAATCAGATTTTTTATTAAATAAATAATCAAATGGCTTTATTACTCAGGAGTTAATAAGAAGTTTAAGCACTAAAAGTGCCAAAAATGCAATTGATTCGAGGATAATTCCAGGACTTATCTCTCCAGAATCTGACACTTTACCATCGCACTAAACCATATAGGACATTTCTTTTATTTATGTTACAAGGGCTAGACTATTTAATGCTATACCAATGGGTGTATTGAACTATTATGCCCCATGGATTGACTTCTATAACACAACAACAAAAAAGATCCATAGAATGGCAAAAAATATATATATGGGGAAGGGCAACAAGTCTAGTTTCGATCTCAACATTACAGTTACCTATTAATTAACTTAATTGACCTAAAAGAATATATTATGTTTATCAAAGCTAAGACATATATAAATGTCATTAAAGATAAATGCTTTGACCCTCCACTGATTGAAATTAATGTCTACCATGAAATAGGGAAAGAAAGATTCTTTTTTGCCGACCTGCAGAGCATACAGGGATTTACAGAACAATCTAGAACTTGATTAGTTTGGAAGGGGTTAAATATAGAGAGATAAAAAATCAGAGAAGTAATGCACGAAGTATAGAAGGATTTTTACCTGGATTAAATATAAATAATATATTGAAGAAATTACAACAGATATGTGCACTACTATCGTAACATTAGGTTTATTTTTAGGTTCCTAAATGGGCTTCTTCCCACTAGGCCCCTGCTGAATAGTAGGCTCCATATGAACTTGGAACCAATATGCGTGTTATGTAAAATAAAGGAAGATAGCTTGTTGCACTTATTTGAGGAATTTAAGGCCCTCTGGCACATTAGAAATAAAGTGTTTCATAAACCAGTAATAAACTTAAATAAAATAGTAAAAAGAAACTTTGTGAACTTTAATCCGCATAACACATTGGCTATAATACATACATTGAAAACAATATGGTCCATAAGATGTAATGCGATCTTTGATAATAAAAAGTATAACTGGTTAAAAAAACTAGATAAAGATTGGAGCAAATACTTTAATCAATGCCTAAGATACCTACCGAAAAAAATTATGGTCAAAATATGGTGTGGATGTACGCCGACACTATGTGAAGGGTAGGATTGATAATCTAAATCAAAATATTTATAGAAGACCTGGATATATAGTGATGTTCTCTGCATTTGCATAGGGTAGTGTTTTTTAAGTAGAGTGAAATAATTATTATGTATATCTGATAGTTAAACCATGTGGTTTATTTGTAAAAAGTGTATATAAAATTTGTGTTATTAATAAAGAATATACTTTAAAAAAAAAAAAAAAAATTATGTCCCTAGATAGAAAATACTATTTACATCTCTAAGCAAAAAAATAAATACTGATAAATGAAATATAAATATTAAATTAGTAGTACAGCTACAGGAAGAGATATATAAGGGAGCAATTACATTTTCTTCCATTATTAATATCCAACTTTTATTAGTTAAAATCTGTTTATATGTAAGAGTGAAAAAAGTCAATCACTATGTAAATATAAATTTAAACTCAGGATAGTTTTTGAATTTACAGTAATGTAATATTGCATATTCTCAAAAGACAAATAATTCAAACCATATCTGCAATGATGGCATCACTGCTAAAAAAAAAAAAAAGAGATATGCAGTACTGACAGCAGTTTTATTCAAGCAATATTAAATTTTTAATTTGCATTGTTAAATTTCTAGCTGCACTACTGATAATAGTAAACAGTTATTTAGAAGAAACATAAAATGATATATTTATATCATTGCAAATTATACATATTATGAAATTTTAAAAAATATTCATATCATGTACAAATTATAAAAAAGATTTAAATAGAAACAGCTCTTAGAATGCCAGAAAAAATTGTGTTTAATTATATCATTGATAAAAGGATTTTAATAAGTGCATAAATATATATTAAAAAATTGAATGCATATTTGCATAAATGATTAACACATTAACGATTCATAAATGCTTTCATGTGCATACTAACATTTTAAAATACATTAATTTTTCATTATCTTTCTTTGTCCTCACCTTCTTTCAATTATTAATACTGTCATTCTTCTTCTGTTTCATTACGGCTCTTTCTCTTTTTGACATTTCCATTATCATATTAATTCCTCTTATTGATATTTTTTTTTAATATACATAAACTTTTTATTTCTCTCCAACTCCTCAAAATTTCATTAATATTTGTATATTACCAATTCTTAATTGGAATGAGTTAGCACTGGTGTATTTCGTGCACATTATTTAACTAGTCTTTTGTTTTTTTAAGTAAATGTAATATTAAATCAATCACAATTCTAATTTTAGTTTCACTTTTTTATTTACTTTCTATAAACTTTTTTTTTAGTTTATACTATGAATTCATAAGATTACTTTTCTTAATACTATTAATTTGATTTAATATTTTATTCAATACTAAAAATCAAAATAGTTATTTTTCTTCTACTGATATTACTTTTAAAATCTATAAACAGTAACTATAAATTAACTCCTGTAATAAAAAAAATGCATCTCTTATAATTTATTCTATATTTCTATGTTAAAAAAAATTAACATAAGACTAAAATTATATTTTATACTTTTATCAATATCACTTTGTTGCATCTATTTCTATAGTTGTATCATTAAAAACATATATTAATTTACAAACAGATATATATAAAAAGAATTCTCTGGAGATCCAAACAAAGCTAAAAGTAAACAACATATTCAGCAATCTTTAACACTAATAAAAAGTTGCACCCCATTTCAATCATTATATTTTGATTATTTGTAGACATGCATTGACAATTATCCTATAACATTATTCTTTATCTAGAGATATTCATTGAGTGACCAATAGTAAATGGTTGGTTAGAAGAATAACTAAAAAAATTTTAACTATATGGATAAAAAAGCGCTTACACAAGTTTAGTGATAGTTCGTGAGTGGGGGCATATATATTTAAGAGCTGAATTATATGAGATTTAAATCACTTGGTAAGAACTATACAATATAAATAATAGAAGTGTGTCATATTTAATATTTATAATTTTTCAAATTATATACACATTTTTTGATTTTGTTGCTAATAAATTCTCTGTAAATTTCTTTTACATCTAGTACTTTACTTAAGAGTATAAAAAATATATTGTCAAAAAATAGTTAATTGACGTTTAAATCATCCACAATATCACTAATAGAATCAAATCAAAAACTGACTCCATATCCAACATTTTTTTTGTAGTAATAATTTTGTCTTAAATTAGTCTGTGAACATTTTCCAAATAAATCAACTACTGTTACATTTCAACCAGTGATCAGTTCTGATATCCTTTGATTGCAAATTTGAAATAAAATTTTACCACTAAACACAGGTATGATATAGTAATGAACTAATTATAACATCATGAGATTCTTCACAAAAACCAACCAAAATAATGACAAAATATAAATGTACAAACAATAAAGATCAAAGAAATATCATAATCAATAATTTAAGATCAATATTTCCTAATTTAGAAATATACTTAATATTTTAAATATCTACAATAAAAACTATTATAAATCATTCATTTTCTGACAGAAAATAATACAAATTATTTAATATGATGCAAAATAATGTTGTATTTCATTCCCTTTCATTGATGTATAATTTAAATGAAATCATCAATATGTTTAACAGAAATTACATTATAATTCTTTATAAATATTTTAAATATTTTTCTAATCTTAGATGATATTTTATCTTGTATCACTTACTTCTTAAGTTCATTGTACTATTCTTTACAATAGTTAAAAGTATATTTATATGTCATAAACTTTAATTGTTATGTCTGTTACTTATGATTTAGTTTATTACTGAATAAGTTACAAAAACTTTACAATAAATGTTATTTACAGTTAAAATCTGAATATTATTTATAAATGTAAATTTGTTTTATGTACTCTATAAATACAATATATAACAAATTATTAATAATGGAAAGAATACATATTTATACTCTTTTTTTTTCTTTCTATAATATCAATAGATACTATCCAATTTTAGATAAAATAATCTTTTTTGACATAAAGTGTAGACCTTGAAAATCATTTTACACCTGGATTTTCTGAGCCAGTTAATACACATTCGTAAATTTGAGAGGAGGGGCGTTTAGATATTTTGAAGACGCGACAATATTTTAAACTCTTTAAAAAAAAAGAGTAAATTAACCACTTTAATATTTTAACGAAGTTTTTTCTTTGCAATTTAATTAAAAATAAGACGACTTCCTTTCAAAATTCAGACTATCTTTATTACCTTAACATTATTGAAAAAACATTCTAAAAATTCAAACATATGTTAATATCTTTATTCATTGTCAATATTAAGAAGTGAATTTATATATTCTAATGGCAACGCCTAGTTAACTTTTTCTCTCTTTAAATTGGACATAAAAAAAAAAATCGAGTTTATTTCAGAATCTTTTACATACAGTAGTCTTAAAACAATAGTGCATATTCTAAATATCATTCAGAAAATAATTTTTTAAATAAATAAAAGTATGATTTTTCTCTTCCCAAATACAAATTGTTTTATTTAAATTACTTTAAAATATAAGCACCAATATGGTGTACTGCATTTAAATGAGAATAGCTGATTATTTAAATTTTATATATTTTCAAAACAATTTAAGTTAAAGAATTTAAATTAATTCTAAATACGCAGACACTATACCACCCCCTACCGCTCCCCCCTCCCAATCTCTCTCTTTTTTAATAAAAGATGAAAGAACTCCTTTAGACATACATATAGTACATTCTCATCGCTAGATTAAATTTAATTAAAGAAGTGTTAATTGAACAAAGGAACACTGTTAATTCTTTCTATTAAAAAAAAATCTAAACGAACATAATTTTAGAAACAATTTAAAAAAATAAAAGTAAATCAAAGTCCATAAGAATGGGGAATCTATAGGGTTATTTTTATATATACAATAAGCTGAGTACGCAAGCACAAATAATTAAAAGTAAATGGTTTCATTTTTGATACATAAACGAAACAATTATGCTAAAACTTCCCTAGACCATCATTGGAAAAACTTCACTTTCAGGTTTCTCCGAACAATGGCATGAAGCACGTGATTAAAACTCTTGGGTTAAAGTAAGCCTAAAGCAACACAATAAAATCAATTTATACTTAGAAATACTTTAACGTTAATAAATAATGACAAAAAATATGTAACAGTTCCACATTTATATAAAATAAATGAAACATATGTTAAATTATACGTTTATTATTATTATATAAATAATTTATTTCATCTATTACTGCTGACGTCAATAAAGCTGAACTATTTCTTTGCCAAGGCTACGAAATCATTACTTTACATACGTCGGCCATATTGACTACGACCTCCTTCTAATTTTCAAAAAAGTTCGTTTAAAGTTTATAAAGAACTTAATAATAGTAATTTTTCACTCTTACAATCTTATTATATTCTAATTATGTTATAAAACTAATCAAAACTTCTACATAGCATAAATATTTTCAATTTTAAAATGCTTCTATTGCGTACCACCTTATCCACAAGGCTAGATTCTGTCTGCATAGAACAGGCCTTATCATCGAGCTTTAACATGCGTCAAACTAAAACTTTTCTAAAAAGTTAGCAAAAAGTTACATTACCCGAATTCATGTACTTTTCTGGCCTTCTTCCATACAATAAGATTTCCTATAGATGAAGATTTCGTTTATTTTTAATTTAAAATAGTCATATACAACTAAATTAAACAATTCCAAGGTGCTCCAACAAAATTCGAAAATTCAGCCAATCGGAATCGCGGATACTTAAGTATCTAGAGAACAAAAATAATTGTTCATAGTTTGATTAGATTTGTATTTGCAGTTTCTTTTTAAATTTAGGCATTTATAATTTTTATATAATTGTTTTGAAAATGATTGGAAATTTCAAAATTATAAAATTTTTATGAGAAATACTTTTAAAAAAATATTTCAAAACTTCCATCACAAATTCGCCAAGCAAACAACGCTGCTTCCCCCATTAATAACTTTACATCCCTTTCCTGTTTTATTGAGCCAGTCCCGGATACTAATCAGATAATTTTTTTTTCTCTCTCTCTCAATATATGTTCATTGCATATCAATGATTAATTTAATTTTTATATAAATGAAAATAAAATTTATTAATGCTTTAAAATTTTTATATACACCGCGCGAAGATGAAAACTAGAAAGTTTTCAATTGGACTTTGAACTAATTTTCAGTGGAAAAGCCTAGCAGTTATCTTGTTCTGCGCATGCTTCAAATTATTGATCCTGGAGGTGCAGTCCTATTCGTAAACATTTAACTGCTCATACGTGAACATCTATTTAACTTTATCATTCAGATCGCAGTAATGTCATCGAAAATACGAACTTTGAACTTTTTATAAAGTTTAAACTCTGGTTAACAATTATCGTTTCTTTAAAATTTATAACACATTATTGTTAATAAGTGTGAATGCGTATTTTAAAAAATAAAATTTTAAAAATTATTTAATACAATATCAAACTATTAAAATATCCTTTGAAAAAAGCAAACTGCTCAATATGCCGACAAGGGAGATGAATACATTGAATTAATAGAAAAGACTGGCATTTAAATTCGATAATTTTTGAAAATTATTGTAATTAAACTCAAGTAAAGTTTATATTTCTTTTTAAAAAGTAAAAACTGTAAATTCAAAACATTTTGGCAACAATTCCGATACTGATTGAATACTTACGTTATTTACTAATGTTAGTCAGCATATATATAAAAATCGATTGGTGTATTTGAGGATTTGAATATATCATTTTTGTTTGAAATAAAATCACGAAATGTAATATATACGTATTATATTTCTAGGCAATTCAGTATTTAAAATTCGACATCAAGAATGGCCACCAGAACAATTAAAATAAATTGAAAATGGATTTTTAATTGATTATAAGATCTATATACATTTTTAAATATACCTATGTTCAACTATATGCTTAGTTTTTTTTTTTAAATTTCAAAGCTATTTCATCTTCGTATATTCCATATTCAAAGTTATATTCTTCAATAATGTTTTTTTTTTTTTTACTGAATCAATGTAACCAAATTTTTATTCAAAAATACCAGTAGATTATATATTAATACCACATCAATGAGCTAGAATTTAAATTTAATAAAATAGGGGGAAATTCTTCATGTAGTAGAAAAGTTCTAAGCCAAAGAAGGGATTTTTAAAAATATCTAAATCATAATATAACTAGCTATTTAACTAATTCCACAATGAATTGATTAAATATGATTTAAAAAAGTACAGTTGAAGTATAGTACAATCTTCACATTTACTGAGGGCAACATTTTGTATTCTTTTTTTTTTAGATTTTTTTTTTTTTTTTGCTTCATTTCTTTCATTTCTCGCATTTTCTTCCAAAATATTTCTTAAACCCTAAAGTTTAAAACACCATATGCAGGATTGAACCAATCATTTTCTTAGCAGAAGCAAACAAAAGTGCATCTTTTAAATTTCTTTAAAAGAATCTTGTGCAGAGATAGCAAATCTGCCTACCATGCTTGGGATGGGTTCAAATACAGACCCATTAAATACTTTTCAAGAGCTTTAGGAATTTTGTCTAGATAACTACCCCTTAGTAAATCTAGCTAACTACTCAACATTGGTCAGTAAATGGGTATCTAGTTATCCTTAACGAGAGGATAAAAAAGAATGGAGTGCCATTCAAATTCTTATCACCCTGCAATTGGAAAGCTGCAATGGGCAAACTGTTTTTCTATCTATTTAAAATGGTCTACTGAAGAAAGTAATGGATACTAATAGGAAAAAATATGTAATAAATAAAAAGAATTATTTTTATTAAAAAATTATAAAATTATAAAACTAAAAAAATGCAAACAAATGAAATAAAATATAAAAAAAACTTTATAGAATAAAAAAAATCATACCAATTCTTTGAGCTTTAATTATAGTTTCTCCATCTTTTATATATATAATTTGTTATTTTAGAAATAGCTTTTTTTTTTTTTTTAGAAATCACGTAATTGATTTGGGGATATTGTTGTTTATAATTATTATTATTATTATTTTAATTTTCACTTCAGGAAAAAAATCTTTAGCTGTTATCATATTTATAAGTAATGTTAATTAAAAAATTGAATCACAATAACAATTTTCAGCTGAGACAAGAGAGTGCATAAAAAAAAAGAAGGAATATGAAATAATTAAATATCTAGATTTCTACAAAATGGTATGAAAAAATTTTAAGACTGATATATAAAAAAATATAACTACAAATTGGAAAGGAAAGCTATAAAAGAATGTCATTGTAAAAAAAAAAAAATGGCATGGAAAGGAAAGTCATTTCAGCAATAAGGACAAAAGATGGTAACTATTACTAAAAAGAGAGATGACATCATTAAATATATGAAAGAATTTTACGAATAATTATATCAGGGGTATTAAATCTTTTGACATCTCTAGGCCACATTGGGAAAAGAAGAGTTAGTTGTCTTGAGCCACACATTAAATATAGAAACATTACTGAAAGCTGATAAGGAAAAAAAAGATTTAAAAAATCATCAGATGTAAAATGGGATCAACAAATAAAGAAGTTTATTGATATAATATGAAAAAGAGGAGAGTGGATTGGAAAAATTATATGAAATTTGGAGAAACCTTTTTGCTATGAAGGAATAATGACTGAGAATGAAGTTGATAACCATAATCATACTCTGGAATCATTCATAACAATTATTAAGTTTTCCTTTTATTTATTTTACTTAAATTATCATGAAAATCAATTACTCATTCAAAATATCTTCAATATAGAAAATACATATTTAATTTAAAATGTTTAAATATTAGAGAAACTATTTTCTCTTTAAATCATTAAATTTTATTTTATCTGCAAATGATATTCTATCATTATGTATGTTTATACTTCTGCATATTTATCAAAAATATTTCAGAAATATAAAATAGTAAAAAAACAAAAAGTGATTAAGATCAATGCAGTATGAAGACACTCCTTTGATGGATTATCAAATACAAAAATTTTGCAACAGAAAAATAAAAATTACCGGAGAATTTTCTAATTTGCTTAATTTTTTTTTTTGTAAATAGTATAGATTGCCATTGAACATTATTGCTTTTTGTTATTATTGCATTTCTAGCATCCCAGATGATTTTATTTTTCTCCAAGCTTTACAAACCCATTTAAATTGGTTTAAATGTGCAATAACATTTTTTAATTTATTTTTTTTAATCAACCATCGTTGAACTTCATTTATATTATTACTTGTGAATTTCAGCATATTGAGACTATCTGAGAAATCATTTATTTCATAGCTAAGATCTAAAAAAAAAAATACAGATTTTCAGAACACTTGTTACACTTCTGTTAACATATAATTATTTAATTAAAACATTGCTCAAAAAATTATTAAAAATGATCCGAAAATTCACTTAAAGAATTGAACGATTTTTGATTAAAGAGAGGGAGAGGGGGCTTTTTATTAATTAAAACACCCCAAAAAAATTTTTTTTTTATTTTATTTTATTTAGATATTTTCCTGCTACCATTTTAATAATAAAAAAAATTTAAACATTAATTGTGTCTAGTTTTGGTACTTGTCCCATATCAGTACCTAAAGTAGTTAGTTGTCTTTTTGCCTCACCAAATGAGCTGGCCATGGTTTCCTGCTTTGTTTGAAATTCATTAAGTTTAAATTAATTCTAAATACTGGAAGGCTAGAATAAAAAATGTTAAACATGTTAAGGAGTGCAAGCAACATCAAATTATCACTATCAATGCTTGATGGATTGCTAATTATAATACCTTGATCTGATTTCTTGCAGACAACAAACATTCATACATATATATTTTTCCATATTATTTTTTTTATTATTTTCCTAACCATATTTCAAAAGTTTATAAATATTTTTGCATGTGAGTGTGTAATAGATACTATTTTTTTTTCATAAATGCCATATTTCAAATTATGTACTTTTAAACCTCTCGAATCTAATTTCTTGGATTATCTTATTCAGATTTCTATCAACACTGCAATTCAGACCACTTTTTTTATAAATTTTTATTTATTGCATTTCTCTTTAAAAATTTATAAATATTTCTTTTATAAGATCATCTAAAAAAATTTTTTCTATTTCTAACTACATGCCTAATCTAATTTATTTTTTGAATATATAATATTAATTTTTTCCATCATAAGTTCTGTTTAACTATTACAGTTTTATTTTGTTTTCATTTTTTTTATTCTTTAATCTAATGCAATATTCTATTCTCCATTTTTACTTCAAATTATAAATTATATCCATTTATTCCATTTCTTAATTACTAATCACTTTCTTGATATTGTTGACTATTTTTTCAAACATTGGCCATCTTCAACATATTATCATGAATGTTTTTATTAATGTTTATGACAATGTTTTTCAGAAAGTTGATAATTCCTGACTCACTTCCCCACCATAATTAATCTCATGAGTAAACCTGTATCATTTTCAAATATTTTTTCTTTTTCCATTGAATATTTTTTTTTGCAAATTGAAAGGAATGATATTTGATTTAAACCTATTAAATGTTTTTCTAAAATCTATAAAATTTTGTCTTCACTTTTTTAAAAAGTGTCCTAAATATTCCAGTTCTGTTTTTTGGATATAAACAAAATATACAGAATACCATATAGAGTTAAAGAAACACTTTTGTTAATTTCAAATTAAGTTGATTGTCCTTTAATCTTTTTTTCAATATTATTTCCCCTTTATATTGAAATCATAATTATTGTAAAATCAAAATTTTGAATCAAAAATACTACTATCATATATTTAATTATTATATATTATATAATTTTTAATGATTATTGGTTCATTGCAGAATAAAGATCTTTAAGAGTTTAATCCTCCCCTTTTTTTTAAATCTGCATCACATCAATAAATTCTCTGATTATTCTATATCACCTTGATTTTTTTCAAAGTCTATTATAATGTTTCAGGACATAGATTAAACATGTGTTGTCTATTTATTGTTATCTTTTCTAGTAATGTATCCAATCTAGTTTTATTTCAGCTTCTACATTTTTTGATGATGTCAATAATATTTCTTTGTTTTCTCATCCATATACTTAGCATTCAATTTATTTTTATTAATCCCATCAAAAATAACTATTACTTCACCAGTCTAAATCTCAGACATATGGGCAAGCATTGTTATGGAAATTCAGCGCTCATAGAAGTATGTCACCTTCGACCCAAGATCAATGACTTCATCAAAATGCTTTTTTTGCAACCAAATTTTCTTTTACAATCAACTCATCAACATTTATCTGATTAATCCATATTAATCTGGAATCTTTATTCATTTACAAGTAGCTAGATTGTCTGTAGGCTATCTATGAAAGAAATATCTTTGTGATCTGAAAAAAAAATTCAAGGTTTACCTGGCACAGACCTTAGTCTCAGATTATGATTATTACAAGAGGATATTCCAATCATTTCAAGAAATAAATAAAATAAATAATCAAATAATTTATTACTCAAGAATTCATAAGTTTAAGCAATGGAAATGACAGAGCTTGAGCTACAGAATCATATATTGTACTACTATAGTAAACCATGCAGAGCATGCCATGAATTATTTTTAAACACTCAGTAGAACACATTTTAAAATAATCTTTCCAGTTATTTATTCTGAAGAGTTTCCATTCCAGTTTAAAAGTATGCTTAATTTAATCTATGGTGTTTTTACCTATGTTAATAATTTTACTAAAATATTTATTTATTAAATAATATCAAATTTTATTTTATTTTTTGAAAAGGGATGAATATTATTTCACATTTTTTAGAATTTATTTTAATCTTATTTTCTGATAGTTCTTATAATCTTTTCTGCAATTCCAGTAAATTTTATTTATTTTTAAAATAAATAATTATTAATATTGTCATTTGATATGAATTACATAAATGATGGGGGGGGGGCATTTTGACAGTATTTGTAGCATTTGATTCATTCAATACAAAGTTAGATATGACAGAACTTCTTGATTATACTTTCTGTAAAACTGCTGAAGAAATGGAATAATCCTTATATGCACTTTTAACCTTCTTAGACTATACAATTAAATCATTGTTGCTGCATTTTTGATATATATATAGTTTTCAATATATTAATTTTAATTTGATAATCTCAGTGAAGAAATATTTTTGTGTCCATTATGCCTAGAAATATTTATTCTATACAAGCACAATCAAAGAATTAAATAATAAATCTCCAGTAATATTATTTTGAATGCAATAAACAAAATTTAGAGCTAATAAACATCACATGATCACCATTTCTTATGTTTGCTTATGACTGTTATTAGAACAGACAAAACTCTCCATACACTATTGCCACTCAGTGCAAGACAGAGTAATCAATGGATACCAGAAGGCTCATGCATAAAATCCCGATCTAATGCGTACTCATCCAATATCCCCAGACTAGTTTCTGGCTTGTGGCCTTCATCAGTAAGAAGCTTGGATCTGAGAGCACTGTATCTAAATCTTAGGATCTAATACAACTCTCCAGCAGCCACTTTTTACCTCTACTTAACTACAAAACTATGAGTCTTAAATTGAAAACAGTAATATTTTCAATCTAAACTCATTAGCTTATACAGTCATATAAGTCTGAACTCAGTTCAGTACCTATACATTTTGGTGTCTTTGTTTCTTTAATAACTGTAACCACCACTATCCTATTAGGCAAGATCACATGATCACCATTTCTTATGCTTACTTATAACTGTTATTAAAACAGGCAAAACTCTCCATACAGTATTGCCACTCAGTGCAAGTCAGAGTAATTAATGGATATGACAGTATAAGCTAATGAGCTTGGATTGAAAATATTATTGTGTTCTCGATTTACGACTCATAGTTTTGTAGTTAAGTTGAGATAAAAGGTGGCTGCTGAAGGTGCAGTGCTCTCAGATCCAAGGCTTCTCACTGATGAAGGCCACAAACCAGAAACTAGTCTGGGGATATTGGATGAGAAGGCACTAGATGGGAATTTTATGCACAAGCCTTCTGGCATCCACTGATTACTATGGCTTGCACTGAGTGCCAGAGTGGCAATACTGTATGGAGAGTTTTGCCTGTTTAAAATTTAGAGCTGTCTATCCAACTTTTACATTTTCTCTAATAATTAAATTTGAAATAAATTTACTTTTGCTATTGTTAAAGAGAATCATATATGTATATTTTATTACTAACCACTTGAATGTTATTGTACAAAAAGGTTTAAACAATTTTTTCTAGCAATTAAAGAAATACATAAATTACAATTACTTATATGCATTATGATTGTAAACAAATAATAACTGAATTGTATTTTCTCTTTATCTCTTCGTTTTTTTATATCTTATTATCTTTAACATTTAGATTACAATGGGCCTTGATTGATATGTGTTTCTTACTTCACTAGTTAACTCTTTGAACCAATTATAACAATGGGATTGTTGTGTGAATGTGAATCCACACACCAATTCTTTTCTTTTTTTGTTTCCTCTAACTTTAGTTTTTTTACACAGTCCCCTCCCCCCCCGAAAATTAGAATAACCACATTAGTTTACTAGGGAGCTATTAAAGATGAAATTAATAAGATAATTGTTTAATATCTTTTTCCTTATAGAAATGTTTTTTAATAAAATAAACAGACCCTAAATATTTTTCTAGTTATGATATTAATAGACAAACAGTTGTCTAGGAGTGGAATTACTTACTGGAGAGCAAAAATTCATCTTTTAATATTTGATAATAATAATAAAAAAAGTCTAATCTGACTATTTAGGATGGATATAAGGTAGAAATAAATTAGCTACTAGCAGATTATTCTGATTAGAATTGATTTCACAATCATAACTAACTACCTCCACCCCAAATAAAACTTTTAATATTACTAAAACCAAAGAAATGGTTTGCGCTCTCTATAGCTTCTCTTTCAAGCGCTTCACATGCTTTTAATTTTATTTATTTATAAAATATTTATATTAGGCTAGTAATCCAGCTACTACTCAGATGTTGAAAGTAAGCTGAAAGAATAATATGAAGCTTTGTTTGATTTTTAAAAAGTTCTAGAATTACATCATGCTATTGTTAAATTATTAAAAAGCAAATTAACTTTACATCAGCCAGGACTAAGTTGATTTTTTTCATAGTTTTAGAATTTATTGTACATTTTCACAATTATAATCTTTAACTGTATATTCAGTTTGCATTACATTTCTTACTATTATTTATATTGTCTGCATATTATATTGAACTTCCAAATTGATTTTGATATATGTAATTATTTACATTTACCTGACATAAAATTGAAATAATGGAACTGTCCAATTTTCATTATTTGCATTCTAAGTGTTAAATGCTTAGTTTCTCAAAAGGTCATGTGATATTAAAATATTTAAATGGTAGTTTTCAGAACAATAATTCCATTAAATTAACCAAATTAAATATTTTCTGGGAGTTTTTATTCTTGATCTACCACTATACTCTTATATTAAACCAACAGGATAGAAAAATAGTTAGATTTGATAATAATAAGAGTTCCTAACATATTTTTTTAAATGTCTGACATTAAAATATTAATAGCAAACAAACTCATCTATATAATTTTGTAAATCATCTGCATCTGGTGGCTAAAAAAATCAACTCCTTATACTTTCAAAGCAAAACAAACATTGTATGGTATAAATATTAAAGAATCTGTTCAAAAATTAACATGATAATCCAATATAAAAAAAACTTTAACAAAAGTGACTATAATTATATATTAAAGTTATAATCTCTGGTGTGTGCTTTCAAAAATCATCATTAAATAAATATATGAATACAATGTATTCTTGAGTTTATTTCAACATGCATTTCAAAAGATTTTCAGACTACTGTAGAGAAATAACAAGATTAGTATAATTAAAGATATTATTATTAACCATCATTCAATATCTTTCATTTAAAAATGATCATAATTTCATTTGTAAATATGAAATAATATAAATAAAAATAATCTCTAATATAACATTCTCTATTTCATGTCAAGTTTGTATTTATATATTCTTCTTAAAATTTGTAAACATTGTCTTGGCCTAAGCATCAGGAAATTTTTTCAACTAACAATAATCATGTCTTGTTGTATCTCAATAGCTTCAATAGTCCTTCATCACAACACTTCTATACATTAGCTAGATTATTTTCCTGTGCAGAATTATTCATTAATCAATGATAAAAAAATTTAAAAATAAATTATTTGGATAGCACAAAAGTAATCTCTTTAATAATATTCATGTATGGAGTGTTTATCATTTAATTTTTCTAATGGATGTGAAAAGTAATCTCCCATTATTATGCATTATAATACATGAAGCAGTAAAAATCGAACTTTGATTAATGAATTTTAAATGCTTACTAATAACCAATTTTTAAGCATAATAAAAATAATTCTGAGAGAATAGACTCAAATAAAATAGTCATAAAATATATACTTAGTATAGTGTTGTGTTTCTATAGTGCTCAATTAACTCGGGAACTAAATGATTTTAAATTAATTCTCAAATAAAAATAAATAAAAATCTCACTTTGATCCAGTGAGAGCACACATGGTTTGATGCAGTAGTAATGAACAAATTCTTAAGTTCAAGATTCCTCGATCATGGCACAATTCTGTCACTTCTGCTGCTTGAACTTTTTGTAAACTCCCAAGCAAATAATTTGTTTGTTATTATTAGTAGTATTGTTGTGCTCACAATGTCACCTTAGTGTGACAACATTACCTGTCTTTCAAAACAGCTGACTATAATTGCTAGTAGTTTTAATATTTTCAAAATTTAAAAACATTATAAAATAATTTTAGTTATGTACTGAAGTTATAATTACATATATAAATTCTTAGTTTATTTAATATTTAACATAATAAATTGCTTCCCTCATTATATATTTTATTTTGTTCTTCATGTTGTCTAATAATGAAATTTTGGATATAAAATATAATTTTGAATTTTCATATTATTTTATATAATTATATCTTTCTTTTAGACTGTGATGATAACTTTATTTCAGATTCAAAGTATGAATATCAGGTTTTGTTTCAGTAGGAAACAACGATCTGCATTATGCCATCCAAAATCTAACTTTTAGTCTTATTCTGTTATTCAACAATCATATTTTAGTGTTCTCAGTTATAAGCTAAATATAAAAAATAAAAGGATGATAAATACTAATACTAAAATCACAACTTTTTATTTAATTAGATAGTCAAAATCTTTCTATATAAAATTAATTAACAACAAATAACAGTGCAGACACTAATTTCTTTTTAAACATTGAATTGGTGCTAATCAAAATGTTGCTAAAATATTAAAGATAATAACAGAGATAATAAAACATATGTATAATTTCTAAATTAATGTTACACCTATATATTTATAGCTTGAATAGTAGGATACGTAAACCGTATGATTAAATGAACACAGTACTAATTATCAAAACGTTAAACATCAAGATATTTTTAGACATATTTATGGTGGAGAAAGATAGCTACACTATCTAATAAACTGTTATCTAAGAAAATGTGATGTTTTATTCGGAAAGATATATATATTTGTCAAGTCATTTTTTTAATGAAATAGATACAAATTTTTAAAAAAACATTCTTTTATTAAAAAATAAATAAAATAAAATGATAATATGAAAAAATGTTTACTTCTTATACAAAAAATACTGAGTTACAAGAATGGTGTTTAAAATTTTGATGAATTAGAAATAGATAATTAAGATTATCAATAGTAAAAATAATAAGTAAACCAGCATCTCCAGGAATCCTCTGAAGTGGGATAGGGAAGATGAGATCATTCTTAATTATGCTGGCTAATGACTGGTTATTTTTTTGATTTTTGTTTTATTTAAGAAAAGTTAAATACTCGTTTAGCAATAGGTAAATGGATGACTAATTAGATATGTTTTAGGCTGACTATCTTAAAGCAAACTATTAAGCCTGCTTAAAATTTCCAATTTTCATCTAGTCTGAATTTGAATTCCACGTCATTTACATCACAGGAAAATGCACAACTTACTATTCCATCAGGCCCATGTAATTCAACAATTTAAAAAGCTTAATTAGATTTCTCCAACATTTCTTTTTTTAAGCATTGAGAAATTCAGAAAAAGTAGACACTACTTATTAAGAGAGTCAACTTTTAGTTTTTGAGGTGTTTTATTTTTATTTTACCATTCAATAGCAACATTTATCAAACAAGACTGGATCCTTAATTGTATTTGCTAGATATCTGGAAAAAAAATATCTGGCTTACTTGAGAATATTAAGTTATTTCATGTTTTTTCAATTCTCTTTCAATATTTAGCATACCAGATCAAGATCATGACAATCTAAAGTGATATTATAATACAAACTCAATGTCTACTATGCCATTTTAAAAGGATGCTAAAAATTGCAAAATAAATAAACATAATAAGAACATCATAGCATACCATGAATTTTATAATTCTTTACATTTTTTCCCTACTATTTGTATCTTTTTTTAAAAATATGTAATATTCTTTTTTCAAGAGCAGTTTTTTCATTTTATTTCAGAACTATCTATTGAAATTTGAGTATCAATAAATAGTAAATTATAGTATTATTTACATCCGCAGAGTAATTTGAAAAAAAATCATGGGATGTTTCATTGGTATTATAGTTTTGTGTTATAAAAGTTAATATCATTTCATGAATCTTAATTTGTCTTAAAGATATTTTTATCCTTTGGTGCTTAAGAATGAACTTTTTGCTTTTAGTTAAATATATATTGTATACTTTATTTTAAAATTTATACTCACTTTTATGACTGAAATTGTAAATTAAATCGTTACAATTTTATATATGAATATGATAGCAGGTTAGCTGGTATTGTTATATGTATAATAATTTGTTTTATTGGTTAATTGGTGAAGTAATATCTTGACATATAAAGTCATAGGCACTGAAATAGAATATATGTAAGAAATATCTTTCTTGCTGAAGTAAATTATATTTTCAATAAATACCCTTTTGAAAAACCTTTTGTCTAAGGCATAAAATAGTATAATCTGGCTTCAGACTAAATTATAATAGTATAAAAAATAAAATTTAATACAAAAAAAAAATACTTGTAATAATTATACTAGAGCTAATTTTCATCTTCATATGTAGCTATAATCAATAGATAAACAGAGACTGATGATAACTGAATATGAAGAAGTTGAAAGCTTTAGCATATAATAACTATTTTTAAATTTATACATTAATCATTTGATTTTATAACTATATATATATATGTGTGTGTGTGTGTGTGTGTGATGTGTTGGATTATTTTCATCATCTATCATTAAATTTTGAATGTCTAGAAATTTTTGAACTCTGTTTAAACTTTTCAAGTACAAACAATTGTTAGTAATAACACACAAATTGCCAACCCAGGCTAGTAGATTACACAATGTTTCGAATAGTATTATTTTCTGCTCTTCTTCAGGTGTTGCTGGCCTGACCGGTGACAATATTAGCATAGGAGTTGAAATCACACGTTTAGATTCTTGAGTATCTAATTTAATGATAAATAGATGGAAATAGTCCAACATACTATCACATCTAAAATATTATCATCACAAACTTTCAGGCAAATAATATGTGTATATATATAAAAAGAGAGTTACAATATATATTTAAAATAAATTATAAAATGGAAATAAATGTTGTTTTATAACTTTTTTGGTTTATTTATTTTTTAAAAATAAAGTTTATTAATTTAAAAATAATAATAATATAAAAATAATTAACAGACTAATTAGTTAAAGGTATATCAATCTTAAAAAGTTTATTGCAAGGCAAAGATCTCTCTGTTTCTTAAAAAATGTACAGAATTACTAACCAGTTTTATTAGGTGCTAATTTATAATGATTTAAACAATTTTTCTTTATAGTTTTACATTCTAAGAATAACTAGATTTACACTTATTAAGAAATAATTGAATGATTAGATAGGTTTTTTTAATGCATTGTCTAGTTAAAATAATTACGAGTTCTATGTCACCATTGCTGGATGTCCTACACTTTACACAATAAGACCTTTCACAACAATGTAGAGAAATTGATTAAAATCCAACATCATTTTTACTAAATAATCTTTATATTCATAGATATTAATGTAGAAAATCTGGAAATTAGTTGTTGTAAATTCATTCTCATTCTGCAGAAGCTTATCCTCAAATAATAGACTTGACCTTAATACAATATGATTGAGAACAAATTCAACTTACAATAAGACTGATCAATGAAATAGCAATAAAAGAAAAAAAATAGCAATGGCATAAATAACACTCTGTATATAAAATACAGTACAGTATATATTGTTAAAAAAGAGGCTGGCTGCCTTGACAGCAGTTTGAAATCGTTGATTGTTATAAGATCTTGGGATTGTCAAGTATTGACTGGCTTTTAATGAGTATATGTTTGTATTGTAAACATGCATAATAAATATCTTTAAATTTATTTACAGAGTTATATATGACCAGATATATTACTCTCAATCACACTACATTATAAACACAATTCTAAATTAAATGTTTAATTGGGTTAAAGAATAAATATGTACTGTATTAGTATTTATTTGTTAGAATGCTAAAAAAACAAACAAAAAAAAAAAACAGATATGTAGTAATTAAACAAAGTTCTATCAAAACACCATTATATGATTGTTTGAAACAATATCTAAATAAGGTTTTGTAAAATCAACATTTTTTTTTTGTTTTAAATAAAATTTCAGTATTGATCAATAGATTACGAAAACCAAATTAATTCACAACTTTTTTTTAATTTGCTCTATTTCTTTATCATGAGACTCTTTTCATCCGATTGAAAGCACTGGATTTCAAGTTAAATAAGAATTAAAGAGTTTTAGCATGTATTACAGGTTATACTATATATTGTTAAAATGTTATCTTTATTTAAATTTGGCAATTACAGAATCATTTAAAATCAGAAATGCTTTTGAGGAATGAGATATTTATAAAAACAAAGTGCTCTAGATAAGAATTTTAATGTTTCCAAAGTGAAAATTTTAACAATGTTAAGTTTTTTTTTGTATGTGATTCTATATACATATTATAATGGAAATATTGATTAAGTGGTAATTAATAGTGATGATAATTGAGATGAAGATGAAAAAAATATTAATAATAATAATGAAAACTAAACACACACCATAAAGAAATAAATCAGTCAGTTCTAAAAAAAGAATGAGCTAGTTGGGTATGAAAATTCACTCGACTGAATGATACATGTATGTGTGTGTGTGTGCTTACTTTGCATAAAATATCTACAATACTTTAAATACAAAAAATGGGGATACTTTTCATAAATTTCCTATAATTTTCTACATTGAGACTTCTAATAATGTACTTTAAACTATCAGTTCTGGGTATTAAACACTGCTCATATCACTAGAAGAATATTCATTTTTCTTATATTTTTTATATTAATCGAAGAATGCAACATATCCAGACTCCTAACTATTTCTCTTGTATAGCTCCATCAGAACAAAAGACTGATATTTAATAAAAATTAATAAAAAGCATTTGTGGTACATAAAAATATAATGAATATATTGATAGTAATTGTCAATAAAATTGATTCATGAAATCGGATTAATTAAAAGATATAAATAAAAATTTAAAATGTATATACTGTATATAAAACAATTTTAATTAAATCTTAGCAATATAAAACTGATCTATTAAATTTATTTTAGTTTTAAATGTTTTCCCATTCAACTTATATTTTAAATAATTTAAAAACTATTTCTTATAATTTATTCCAATTAAATAAATATATGTGTGAAAATAAAGTGTCTAAAGATAAAAATAACAAATCAAACTGTTGAATTATAATTTATTATTAATTTTTGTCTGGGCACATATTTCTGATGAAGTAGATTTTTAAAGCTTTTATTTCAAGTCATTTCTTTTCTGGTATTAATTTTAATAATAAAAATAAGCATTGAATAATTTATTGCTCAGAAGTTCGAGTACTAAAAGTGACAGAGTTGGTATTGCTATCCATGAACCATGAATTCCAGAGTTTGACACTGTACGACTGCACCAAACCACGCACGACATAAAGTTAAATATCCCCCCCCCCCCGGAGTATATAACAGATGATTAATAATTTTGATCAATGGAGTGTCAGCTGATTCTTCTTTATTGCAAATAGGTTACATTTAAGCAAGACTGATGATTAGCTATTATCCAGAAATCATGATGACCAATTCTTAGATGTTTTCTATTTTCTATGGTTAAATTATTTGCTCTGATTCTGATTATAATTGCAACCATATTTTGACTGTAACTGAATTAACATAGTTTTTTTTTATATATAACTTTCATTATCAATGTTATTCTTTTGATGGAGAAACAGTTAAATAGAATGATCATTAAGTCTGGCATTTTGTAATAGATGTTGACAAAGTTTACGCAGGTTATTCCCCCCCACCCCACCAATAATTAACTGATTTATAGCAATCTGTTTATATTTTTAAATATTTTTTATCAAAACATATTTTTACATAATTTTAATCCTTTAATTACATTTTATTTCATTACTCTCTTTTTCATTTCCAAATACACACAAATTTATTCAAATTATCTTGTTTTATATTATCTTTCCTATTTCCATTTAGAATTTTGCTTATTTTTTTATTATTATTGATCTTGCAAAACAAATAATCAGAATATTTTTTTACTAATTTTTAAAGAATTTAATTCAAATACATACACTATATGCACATTAGTTTAATATATATATATGCACACCCAATGAGAAAAGTTGTACATATTATTCTGACCATGATTCAAGTTTCAAATCCAGGTAGAACTTAAAAAAATTTTTTTTTCAAGTTACCGAAAATTTCCAAATAAGTTTACAGCCAAGCCAGCTAATCATCATTATTAGTCAGCAGATGAAATATATAAAATAATTGTTAAAATCTTCATTAATTAGCAGTTGGCTATTCTAATGAGCAGTATCTTCCTTCTAATTCTTATTTCTCTTTGAAGAGCTATTTAATTTTATCTTTATAATTTATATAAAAAATTAAAAAAATTAAGTGTAAATTAATTTTTGAAAAACAATACTAATTATATTCTTGAGATGAATTAAAAATTTATTATATAAAGCATTATTACAATTATTGCCAAGGAAACTGTATTTTATTTATTTTATTGCTAAGTGATTTCGAAGACTTCTGAAAAGTTTTTTAAAGTCAGAACTCTCATTCTTGTACTTCAACATATAATTCCTGTCACAGGAATATATGTAATCAAAAGTAAAAATTGGTAATATCGAGGTTATGGCAATCATCATCATTTTCCTGAATAGTTATCAATAAATATAAAAGGAGCATGAGAGAATCAGCATTTAATAAAAATAAGTAAACAAGTTATACACCAGATAATATTACATTAAATCTTACTAATCAACAATCATCTTTTGAGACTGAATTTAAAAAAGTTCAATATCAAAATGTAGTCTAATTATCTAACCAATGCCAAACTTAGAGCATAACATAAAAACAATAATTTGTATGCACTTAAGTACTAAAGTATCTATCATAATAAAATGGTGAAATTCAGATGCCTGATGATCATCATCAATTCTCTGGACACATGCTACCATGGATATCCAAACATAAACATATACACCAACATATATATATCTATATATATATATTACGCAATATTGCTTGTGAATTAGCTCAGAATCACAATGACCCTAGGGACTATGACTGTGAATAAGAGAAAATACATTTATGTAAGCTTAATCTATTTTCCTTTAAATAGTGTTACTGGGATAATCTACAAAATCCCTTAAAACACAGTGCTATGATGAAATCAGTCACACATACTTTCAATTCACAGAACAGACAGCTGGAGAAATAAAAACCTCAACACAAAAAATAAATTCAGAAACTTATTTTTTTAAACAATTATTTAATAAAATTAACTAATAAATAAAAAATAAAAAATTCAGAATTTAACACATTTTCATACAAAAAATAAAATTTTATATACCAAACAAGATTATTTTTTGATGATTCTTACTAATTAATTAATACTTACTTTAAGTGAGTTATTCCTCTTTTTCAATAGTTAAAGCTGAAAACAACATTTCACAATAAAGATAAAAAATGTAAGATTATCTAAAACCTTTCCTATTTCTTTTAAAAATAGAAAGGTTCTTTACATTTTAACATTTTAAGAGAAAAATGTCTAGAATAAAACAATTTTAAAAAATCATTCAATCAGTCATTATCTTTAATATTTACATGAAAAATTATGATTCCATAACTGAAGATATATAAATGAAAATGAAGATGTGCACATCAACTATACCTTATTTTACCATGGATACCATTATTTTAGCCTTTGTTTTGTAGGTATAGTGTTTAGTTTCTTTTCAGATTAATTATCCTTCTAGTGTAGTTTCAAGTGTTCAGTTTAAATTATAATAATTTTTAGAGTAGGTTAACATGAGTTGAATCATATTCATTATGATAATAATTTCAGGATTAACACATATTTACAGTTAAGTTTAGCACAGGCTGAGACTATCATGATTTTGGATGGACACACAAGAATTTTGCAAATTTCTTCTGGGGTATTTTCCTTTTTCATTTTTTTTTTTAGTAAAACAGGTTACATGCTGGATCAGTAATACTCAACTTTTAGCTAAAGCTTAGCATATTCCATTTCAAAAACAATTTTTGAAAAATAGAAGTGATGTCAGTCTAACTTTATATTACAAGCTTAACTTCTCACTGTTCTCTTCTCAATTAATGAACTGATACTACTGTTTTTTTTTAAGAGCTGGTCTGAGATTGCTATACCTGTTCTCTTTTCAACAGCTGGATTATTGATTAGACATTGAAGGGTAATGCCTTTCCACCTATCTTATTTTTACATAGTCCCTATATCCATTTACTTACTGATTATCTTATATTGATAGCATTATGTCTTGCCCAATGGATTCTTTTCATCTTTTTAAATTAATTAAAAATTCTAATTATACCCTAATTATTGGAAATTTTCTGTTTTTTTTAATTATTAGAAACCAGATAATCATTTAATTTTATACATTATGTTTCCTTTCTTCAGAGTGGTAGAGTGAACAAATATTTCTTCATTAATTAAAAACAGCAATTTAAAATAAAATTGTTAATACCATGATTTTTCATCCTTTAAAAATTGATAAACATTATTTAAAGATTTTATTTATTATCTCTCTCTCTCTCTCTCTCTCTCTCTCTCTCTCTCTCTCTCTCTCTCTCTCTCTCTCTCTCTCTCTCTCTCTCTCTCTCTCTCTCTCTCTCTATTCTTAAAGTCATAAGCTAATAGATAAATAAAATTACTGAAGAAACAATGAGAAAAAAAATCATTATTTATTTTATTATTTTTTTATATTTTCTCACTTTTATAACTACCCTTATTCGTATTCTTATTATTTTAAATGTTTGGAATTTGTCACATGATCAATTAAGAAATGTAACTCTTTTAGTAAATTAAAAATTATTATTCTAAAAAAGCATCATAAGAAATAATTCTTCTCATTATATATATATAACTCCTAATATGTATTTCAAGTAAAGTATGCTCTTCAGTTAGTCCATGCTATCACATAAGTCTCCAAATATTAATTAGTATTGTTTAGAAATATTACCAAATTCACCACTTCCTTTATTTTGCTGTAATATCTTATATAAATGCAATTTATTCACTCTACTTTGAACACTTTTTAGAAAAAACATTTTATTGTACATATATGCATATATAATCTTACATTTTTATTGTCCTACAGTTTTATTCAGAGCTATGATATAATGAACAAAATAAAATAAAATACATAATTATATAAATAGTATCATAAAAAATGTAAACAATAAAAATAAATAAATAAATAAACAACATAAAATAAAACAAAACATAATAAAACTGAAATAAATATAATTAAATCCATATTATATATTTTATTTTATATTAACTGGATTATTTTATTTGGGTTTGATTATATTTATTTCAGCTTTATGTTTTGTTATATTGTTTTTTTATTATTTTATATTTTCATTTTTTATGGTATTATTTTTATAATTATGTATTTTATTTTATTTTGTTTATTATATCATACCTCTGAAGAAGACTGCAGGACAGTTGAAACATAAGATTGCATATGCATATATGTACAATAAAAGGTTTTTGTAAAAAAATATTCAAAGTAGAGTGAAGAAATTGCATTTATATAATTAGTATTGTTCTGATATTTAGTTAATCATTATTTACTAAGGCAATAAACCTAAAGCATGTGCAGTTGAAAATGCGAAGGTAGGAATATCTACAGGTCTTGACCACAACTTATGCATTGGAAGAAAAGAGGGGAACCCAAAAGGGGAACCCTTCTTTACTTCAATCTACTTTCTATATAAATAGGTGAAGCTGAAGCAGTTAGATCTGAGAGCATGAAGCTATTCAATACTTCACTGATTAAGTTCACAATTCCTATTATACATTATTACTCACAAAATTTTTCAATTTACAATGAGTTAATGGAAAGATCTTATAGTTAGAAATCTATTATGATAATTAAAAGTTGTAATTATAAATTTATTTAATGCACATCGATTACCTAAGTAATATTTACTAAGGCAATAAACCTTATTATATAATAATCCTTATTATATAAGTTCATGCTGATTGTGCCATATTTCACATAAATAGTGCTTGACAACAGTAGCCTTTCATTAAGTACATAAATGATTACTAATATTTTTTTTATTATTAAATTAGAAATTATTTATTTCTGTTAATCCTGGTTATAGATTTTAATTTTTTTTAAAGATCAAATATATTTTTTATTATTTTTATACATATGATTATTTTCTTTTATATAACAGGTTAACTTCCTCATTTATGCCCACCTATAATTCTCTTACACTTTAGACATTGTGGAAACAATTATACTTTAAACACTATAGATTTTAGAAAATATATAAATGATTTCTAATTTGCATTTCGACTGAACTAGGAAAGTACTTAAATAGTCAAAAAAATTATATGAAATTAAGGGATATAAAAATTTATAGCAGTATCATATACCGATGTTAATTACTGTTGTTAAATATAATAATTTTTAATACTTTATTATTATTGTTGTTGTTATTGTTATTATTGTTGTTATTATTGTGTTTATCTATACATGATTGTATAATAATTTGATTATTTTATATTATTGTATTAAAATATATATAAAGTTCACATGTGAATATATCTTAATTTTGAATTTAATTTCAAATATTGAAATTGCATATTTATACAAACTCCCAAGTCCAAGTTTAAAACACAAATGGGTTTTGTTTTATATTTAGACTAATTTTTCCATCACTGATCTTACATGCACTCTATAACTTTTGCATTACTATTCACTTTTTGAATAAAATATACCTTGCTATAGATAATTTAACATTTAACTTTTTTTTCCTATTATAATAATGTATCATTAAAAAATTTTATAGTTTACTATTATATTATGAAAAAATATGTTAAAATTAAAATTTAAATATTGCTTACTTTAGTGAGACTTCAAAGTCTGTTTTGATTTTGCCAGACTTTTAATATATAAAGTTAAACAGAATATTTTTCAATTTTTAATCAATCAAATGTGAACTTGTCTTGTTTTTTATCAGCTTCATTGATAAAAATAATTTTCATAATGAGCAAAATGGCAAGGCTTACAAAGGTCAAACAATTTCAAAATGAAAAAGAAAAACAATTAAGGATTAGCTATGAGTGAAACAATTTATTATTCCTATGCATTTTTTATTATAAATAAAAAATAATTTTTATTATAATTTTATTTTACAAGATACAGCTTTATTTCTTATTTTTATGATTAGGAATTTAATATGCTAAGTTTGATGCATTTCCCATAGGTTGGCCATATCTGCTTTAAAAGATTTGTTATTATAAGTTTAAAGAATGTTATTGTTTAAAATCTGCTCACATTATTTTGAATGCCTGAAAATCTAGTTATAATAAGTAAACATTTTACTATTTGCTTAAAAGTATTATATATATGCCAGCAGAAAATTATCAGTAAGTATTTATTTTACTATTTCTAAAGACATTTAAAATTTCAAGCAAACTACTTTGCTTAAACTGTAAATTTATATTAATTCAATTATTTGATTCAAAATTAAATATGAGTATATTTTAAAATAATATTAAGTTAGATTTAAACCAACATACAAAAATTTTATATGTGACTATATGTATAAAATAATAGCATCCTTTGTATAAAGTAAATGAATTGAATAGTAATTGGTGTTCATCATTCCTAGTAACAAATCTAAAAGACATCAAAAATTAAATGGAATTAACAAATTAATATTATTTTTTATAATTGAAATAAAAATTGGAAATTGTTTTGAGAATTTTAAAATGAATTGAATTTTCATATAGTGTGCATAAATACTTGTGTGATGTGGATCTATTGTATTTGGTTAAATGTCTTAAGTAAACACTATACTGAAACAGTTATAATTTAAAGGATTATTCTTTTTTAAAAAATATTTGATGCTTTAAGAGAGAATAGTTTGTAAACAAGGACAATGGCACATTAAGAATTAATATTTTATATAGTGTTGTATTGTAAAATATTTTATGAAATAATATATTATTACAGTGGTATAGTTGAGATATTAATGTTTTTATTCTTAACTTTTTCTCTGTGTGATTTAGTACAATGATAAAATAGCAGATTCTGGAATTAAAGACTTATAAACCACAGCTCCAGTCATCTCATTTCTTCAAATTGATTATGAACTCCTGAAAAATTAAATTAACCATTTGATTATTTATTTATTCACTGAAAAGACTAGCCTTTCAAATGTTTATTGCACCAGAGAACTGTCCACGCATCATCTTTCATCCAATTTTGACCACAGAATCATCATTTTATGCTTATTTTGTAGAAAATCACATATTTAAAATTTTAGTTCCAAAAATATCTGCATATGGCACTCATTTCTTGAAAAAAAAAATCGTTTTTTTATTGCTCTCTATTGTTACATAGTCCAGCCTTTGAGCTTTGGCTATTGTCTGCTAGGCATGGCATACTGTTAAATTCAGAAACCAAACCAAAATCTTTTGTGAATGTTTTATGCTTTCTCAATAGATTTTGAATGTACATACATATATTTCACATAATTTTTTACTATGATAATCAAGTTTTTACATTAATCAGCTTAAATATAAACTTTGATTTGAAAATGTTTAAATTTTAGAAGAAAAATAATCAAGGGAAAGATAACAGCTTTTGAGTGCTATACAAGTAACAGCTATTTTGTATATGAATGAAATTCGATGTTCTAAATAGATGAAATTATTTTTTTTATTATTACTTTATATATTTTTTTATCTAATACAGTTTCTATAATTACTAATAATGTGTGTAGATATAGATTTTTATTTAAAATATTGAATTTTAGACAAGAAAAAAATGACAAAAATGAATTGTCAGACATTATAATTTCTAAGTAAAAAAAAAAAATTATCAGCATTGTCACGTAATGATTGGTTGAAACATAATTCTTTTGTTTTATCGCTGGCTGTTTTTCAAATATTTCTTTTGTATTTTTCTTTAGTTATTAATATTATTTTTAATTTTTTGTTACATTTTGCCAATCTGAATGTGAAATAAATCAATTTTTAGAAGCGAAATTAAAACAGTTCTGTTTATTGAGGGTTTATAAAATTTGAATAGAAGCACACTCCAAATGTAATTGACAAATAGCATTACTTTAGATTCTTATGTACATGATCAATAAAATTAATTCCAAGGTTTTTAACAAAATGTACCAGCAAAAGAATTTCCTAATTATATTTTTATTTTGTAAAAATATAATTAGTTTGAATTTAGCTTGCATAGTATATATTTTATTCTCCTTTTTCAGGCTTAGCAGTATCTCATACCATTTGTAGTCTAACCAAAAGTCTTTTTTTTTTTACTTTTGCAAATTATCATTATTTTTTTCTACTTTTTTAAAGACAAATATTATAATAGTTATTGTAATTAATACTTACAATAATAAAAAAGCAAATTAATTTTATTATAATGATTGATTATAAGAAAGCAATCAACTGATTTTAGTTAGAAAGCTATTCTAAACAAAAGTAATTTTATTTCTCTATTTTTGTGATTTTATGGTTATATTTTTTATTTTTTTTTATACAAATATTTTAATATCTATTGTAAATAATGCTTATAATTAAAAAAAAAATCAAATTTAGAATGATAATTATATAAAACAAATACTTTTCTTAGAAGCATTATGATATTGCATGTTGCATTTACATTACAAAACTGCTTTGTAATCAATGTGGGTTAAGTACATAAAGTTTCAAGAAATTACTTACATTTTATTTTATTCTATTTTCTTTTCTTTTTGTATTTCTTGATAAATAAAATTTTATTATGAACAACAAATTTTTATCACACTTTATTTGGAATAAGCATTGAATAAATTTTGTTTCTTATAAGGAATAAATATTATAAACTATTTACTTATCAGAAGCAACAAATACTAACTATAATTTTATTATATTTGTATAGGAATATGAATTTTTTTTCTTTATAGAAACATCAACAGTGAATATATTTTAATATTAAAGATTATTATGAATAACATTGCTTATTTCTTGAATTGGAATAAAAATAATCAAATGAATTAATTACTTGAGGGTTCATAAGAAGTTGAAGCACTAGAGACGATAGATCTGGCCATGAACTACAGACTTAAGTTTCAGAGTCGGACATTTTACCATTGCTCCAAATTATGCAGGACTTCATAGGATTGAAATTCAAGTAGTTCTAATGACAATATTTATAATAAATATTTTTTGGAATTTTTTTAGTTTCCATATATATATAGTGGTAAAAGACTATTTTCTATTGAATGAAACTGTTCAGATGAGAATGGCATCTGTGAAATTATAAATGGATGCATGTTTTTTTTTTTTTTAAAAAAGGAATTATAAATATTTTATTGTAAAAATGATCTCCTAATTTTTTTCTCTTTTTATTTTAAAGAGAAGCAGATCTTAAAGCATAATAATAAATATAAACATTATTTGTAATAGAACGTTTTCAAATTAAATTTATTTTTGAAAGAGCTAAAATTTGTTTATTTTCCTTAAAATTATATTTATGTAAAAATAAAATTTTCTTTATAAAAATAATTACTGTTCAACTATGCTTGAAAAAAAAAATTATTGAGTGAACATTTTCTATTTATGCTGAATTATATATTATTTAAAGTACAGGTAGCAAAATACATTTTCCAGCGTCAATTTATTTCCAATTTTAATAAATTTTAATAGGAATTATATGCAATTTAAACCAAACAACATCAAACTCTCTAATTTTTGTTAGTTATTCATTTTATAATGGTTATATAGCAGTAAGGTGGTTAATATATTGTTGGTTTGTGGATAGTAAATTTAATATTTTTTATAATACTTTTTCTCTATTTTATGTATTTTATTTACTAGGTTTTAAATTTTTCAATAATATTAAAAGATGTAATCCATAAAAGTATGGTCTCCATCAGAAAATGAAGATTGCTTTATATTAGCACTCAAATTTTTTGTTTTATAATCAATATATTGACAACCATTTAAAATTCCAAAAATGCAAACATTCAATTTTTTCCCCAAAGGCAATCCTGTTTTTTAAAATGTATAATATTGATTGATGAATACTTTTAAATGCTTCAATGAAAATAAAACAAACATTGAGAAGAAAAATATGGATTAAGTATTATTATAAAGTGACAATCATTAGATCAACCCAGATTTATGTAGGACTTATACACTAGTTAAGAATATCACATGATCACCATTTCTTATGTTTGCTCTTCACTGTTATTTAAACAGGCAAAACTCTCTATACTTATTGCCACTCAGTGCAAACCAGAGTAATCAATGGATGCCAGAAGGCTTGTGCATAAAATCCCCACCTAGTACCTACTCATCCAATATCCCCAGACTAGTTTCTAGCTTGTGGCCCTCATCAGTGAGGTGCCTCAGATCTGAGGGCATTGCACCTAAATCTTAGGATCTAATGCAACTCTCCAGCAGCCATTTTTTATCTCTACTTAATTACAAAACTATGAGACTTAAATTGAAAACACTACATTTTCAAACCAAGCTCATCAGCTTATATAGTCATATAGGTCTGAACTCAGTTCAGTACCTATACATTTTGGTGTCTTTGGTTCTTTAATATCCATAGCCACCATTATCCTATTAGGCAGGATTGGTTTTAAGCCAATAAACATCACATGATCACCATTTCTTATGCTTGCTTTTAACTGTTATTAAAACAGGCAAAACTTTCTATACATACTGCCACTCAGTGCAAGCCAAAGTAATCAAAGCTTGTGCATAAAATCCCCATCTAGTACCTACTCATTCAACATCCCCATGACTAGTTCTGGCTTGTGGCCATTGTCAGTAAGGAGCCTTGAATCTGAGAGCACTGCACCTAGATCTTAGGATCTAATGCAACCCTCTGGAAGCCACCTTTTATCTCTACTTAACTACAAAACTATAAGTCTCAAATTGAAAACACTATAATATTTTCAATCCAAGCTCATTTGGGAGAGTTGCATTACATCCTAAGATCTAGGTGCAGTGCTTTCAGAATCAAGGCTCCTCACTGATGAAGGCCACAAGCCATAAACTAGTCTGGAGATGTTGGATGAGTTGGCACTAGATGGGGATTTTATGCACAAGCCCTTCTGGCATCCATTGATTACTCTGGCTTGCACTGAGTGGCAATATGTATAGAAAATTTTGCCTGATTTAATAAAAGTTATGAGCAAGCATAGGAAATGGTGATCATGTGATGAGTATAAATTACCATGATGATAGAAACAATGATTGCTTGTAAAAAAAAAGCTTTCTTTCTCCCCTTCATACTTTTCACTGTTATTCAAAGCATAAATGGAAGCATGAATAAAAAAATCTAAATAAAAGTTATTTATCAATAATAACAGTAAGTTCTTACATCAAAAGTTTATTCTACCTCATATTATTGATACAATTCCTTCACATTTAGTAAATATATAGTTCCCTATTTAATAAAGACATATTTTAAAAAAGTTTCATTTCTTTTCTCCAAATTCAAAAATATTTGCTTGTAGAAATATAAAGTTCTCAAATTTCACTTTTGAATAATTCTTATTTAACATATTATTATCTTACCAATAATTAAATGTTATTACAGTTAATATAAATTTTTAATAAAATTAGTCTGCATTATAGCTTTCTTCTTTAAGGCCTTATCATCCTAATAAAGTTATTAATAAATTCATATCTGGAAATCTCAATAGTCTTAATAAATAGAAGTAATTATTTCCATCAATACCAAAGATAATATTTAGTAGAAAATGTTTTCTATCTTTATGCATATGAAAATTAATAAAAAAGAAATTTTTTACATCTCCTTTGCATTTTCTATAGGCAAAATGGTTTACTAATCTGCAAGGTTTTTTATTAAAGTACATTCTTATCAACTGGAATGAAATTTTGTTTTCTTCCATTATCACAAGTTTTTAGTCAGCTCTTGTAGCATACAAATGAGGATAGTTTTGTTTTGTATTTCATAATAAAATTAATGAATAAACTTCTTAAAATATAACCCATGCTTTTTAAAAATTATTATTATTACTTTTAATATTAAAATAATAATATTTCAATAAATTTATACTTAAATTTTTTTTAAGATAAAAAATGCAGTTTATTCCTTGAATTTTTTCTTGATTTATCCCCTCTATTACCTGCTTATCTTTTATTTATAGAAAAAATTTCACAATACCTGATTGGTTAATTACATTTAGATGTCTGGAAAAAATGAATGTTAATTATTTTATCTACATTTTTAAAATGATTTATAATTAATACTATAAAATCAAAATTTTCCCAATTTTAATCATGTAAAATTTAAATTTATCTTTTAATAATAAAACCACTCTTTATTTAAACTTAAATTTTAATACTTACATTTTATAATTCACATTATTATTTAAATTATTGATTTTAAGAACTTTTTAATGAACAACTTTTTAAAATGTACCAGGAAGTGAATTTAATTTATTTGATTAATGTGTGTGTGTGCATACCTATTAACACACATCTCACTTCTCAGTTATTTTATCATTAATTAAATGATTTCAAAATAAATAAATAGCAAATTTCAAAATGATTATTAATAATAATAAAAATATTAACTTTAATAATTATAACTACTGATTTGAAATACCTTATATGATTTTAACTATTATTTACTTTTCATTTTAAATAAACAGCACAATTTATATTTCAAATTCACAACTTATAGTTTATATTTATTTAAAGAAAATTAACTCAAGTTCAACACTAAAGAAACAATATATTTTAAATTCTCTTACCACTCAAATAACAGTTTTTTTGCTAATCATTATGTAAAATTTATATATATATTACCAAAATTCACCATTAACTACAACCATATAATGATGTACTAAATAGAAATGCCACAATATATATATATCAAATTTATAGCAGGTTACTTTGGAGGTTATATAATGTTCAAGCAACAAAATGTAGATTGAGTACAACAATTTCATTTAATTGAATGAACTTAATTTTTTACTTTATCTAAAAACGAATCCAGAAATCTTTAGTTCTTGACAACACTATTCTACAACTAGACTGAAGTGTAGAGGGAATAATACTATATCAAAATACAATTATATGTGTTGTTTATAATTAAAAATGAAAGTAATATTAGTTTTCATGAACTAAATAAGTTTTATCTTCACACATTTAGTGCTATTTATAAAAATAATATCTCAAAATTAATACAGAATTAGGATTTTTATTAGCAGAAAATATAAAATAATTTAAAAGCCACCAAAAAGTTTTTTTGAGAATAGTAAAAAAAAGAAGACATCATCCTCTTGGCTAACCAATATTTGTTACTGGGAATTTAAATATTTTTCAATTCATAGTTTACTCTCTAGTTAAGGATTGTTAAATACCCATTTTCTAATATTGAATGATTATATGGATTGGTATGTATCAGCTATGTAAAAAATATTCACCAAGCCTTATTAGAATCTGATTTTTTTCCAAGTTTAACTTAGCACAGATTTAAACCAAGATAATGGGTGAAGAAGGAGAATGCAATGCCACCACACCATAAGGTTCTTGATGAATATATTAAAATAAATTGTACATTTTCATCTTTATTATTTTTTTAAAAATGTTATATTAGATAAAATATATTAAAATGATTGTGTATTTAGAAGAGATATTTTTTTTGGCAAAGGCTTTTCAGAATTTCACTGTTTGCAAAAAAAAAAAAAATTGGACAAATAGATATTTGGCCTATCAGATCTGAATTCTTGCTTAAATCACAAATGGCTAGTTTAAAAATTTTCTACTTCATTCTTTTGATGAAACAATCAAATTCAATAGAAAAGTATAGAATGCTCAGAAGAATTTAGGGATAAAAAAAAAGCTATTCAATAATGAGGCAAAGAATCTAGTCCTCACAATAATAAATGGTATCTTTCAAACAGCCCCCCCCCCCAAAGTAAATGGATGATAGATTATTCTGATGAAATTCTAATACTATGATCGTTTGAAGACAAATTTGTCTTAATAGTATCTAATAATAATAACAATAATTTGAATTCTTAACGATAATATAGTGTCAATTCTTACACTTATTTAAAAATATTTGATTGCAATTGCTACCTTAAATTTGTTATTGAATTCGCAGCATAAATTTAATTTCTTTTAATTCAAATGTTTCATTTCCTACTGATGCTTATTTTGAAATTATCTTTTAACATATCATAAAAAATAATTAACATATTCTCTGAGATAATCATCATATGAATTGCTACACTATTTGGAAAAGTACTCAATTAATTTTTCTGCACGTTTTTTTTAATATTGTATAAACATAAATGGACAATTTTATGGAAATAAATATTAGCACATAGCATAAAGTTGAAAATTCATTTTAATTTAATTTTTTTTTTTTTTGCAGATAAAATTTAAGAAACCACTTAAGATGTATTAAAGAAAGTTTTATAAGTTTGTGAATAAAAGTGTCGGTGTTATCAGATGGTTAAAAAAAATCAATTTATTGTTCCCTGGCTGATTGAGCATTATTTATCCAAAATTGATGATCTGCTTTGTAATTTAAAATTGATACATGCTGAATTTCATGAGTTCCTTTATTAAGAATGGAAGAGTAAAATATACTAAAAACAAATGTAATCTGAATCAATGCTTAATTTGAGATAACAATGGAAATATTTAAAGATTTAGTTAGCCCTCTGCGCACACACACATATATATATTTCACAAAAGCAATTCATTGTAAAGGTCAAAACATTTCAATACTTCAATGATCTCAAAACAATTCATCAGAAGCTTCATAGCAAAACATTAATTTGCCAAGCTAGTGATGGGAATGTTAAAACTCAGAAGCAATGATGTCAGAATATGGTTTGGGGTAATCATTGATTATATTTTTCCCGACCATAGAAAATATTTATGTTTGATGATTGTCAAAATAAACACACAAACAAAATGATCTTCTAAAACACAGCAATAAAATTATCATAATTTGAGCAGATATATCGCAATATATTCAAAATAATCAAAATATTAATCTGTATAGGCTCATTACAGCTAAGTTTATTTAAACTTTTTGTGGAATCAGATTTATCTTATTGTAAAAGTTGTTCAGTCAACATTTTCATTTTCCAAAATGATCGTATCCCAATTCCTATAGCTCATTATGTCAAATATTGTTTAGAAAAATTTAAATATGATTTCATATATTTCACAATGTTTTTTTCCCATTACCTGTTTAAAATATTATTAATGGAAATAATTATCCAATACCATCTCTCTGATATTTTAACCCTGTTCTGTAGACTTGAATATAAAAATAATTGTTGTTGATGCAATAATAGAATAGTTGAGTCTGGAAATCGAGGTTCATGGCTCAACTTTGTCATTTCCATCACTTGAATTTCTTATGAACTCTCTAACAATTAAAAATCATTCATTTATTTATTTTATTTTTTAAAAAAGAGAATCATTCTTTGAACTTTGAGATGTGAATAGGTATAAAAATGACCGACAATATTGGAAGGAAGAAATATATATTAATTTATTAACTAAAGACTGATTACATAATTGTATAAATAAGAAAAAAGAAATTTGGATTGAAAATCTATAATATTTTAAGAATGAGAAAATAATCATTGTCTGCTTTTAGATAAAATAAATATTGTGCAGTTTTAATTTTAGTATTTGAATGAAAAACAAAATAAATAGTGAGAAAACTATAGTTATATATATTAGATTAACAATGATAATATTGTAACATATATTTGAGTGAATTGTGTCATAATGTTATATTTGTTGTTGTTGTTGTTTTAAAAAACAAACCTATAAGATAGTAAATTTAAAATAATATTAGTTTTTGTTGTTGTTGTATTGTAATTTTTGTTATCAAAAATAAAATAACATAAATTACATGGTTTTTAAGACATCAATCAGTCTCAGATCATATTAGGTTACGATAATGCCAAGGCTAGTTGGCAGTGAAATTTAACTTGATGGGCTTCTTATAATTGTAAAATTTGAAGAAAAAGATTTAATAAACATTATATTTATATACACATATTAATATATGTTGGTTAAACAATTGAATTTTGCAATAATAAAAATTGTATAGATAAGCTTTATTGAATAGATTAGATATTTTTAATTTTTGACTTACTCAGAAAAATATGAGAATGAAATAAACAGTCTGTTACATCTGCCCAGCTAATTATTCCATATAATATATAATACAGAGAGCACACCAATAGCTCAACCAAGCTCTTAATTGATGAGTGTGGTAAGAGAAAATATTTAAAATCTCTATCTGGAACATTCTTATCCCCAGACCAAGTTGAAAACAATTGGTCTGGGAATAAAAATGTTCCGGATAGAGATTTTAAATATTTTCTCTTATTGCACTTATCAATTAAGAGCTTGTTTGAGCTATTATTCTTATCCCCAGACCAATTGCTTTCAGCTTGAATGGTCTGGGAATAAGAATGTTCTGGATAGAGATTTTAAATATTTTCTCTTACTGCACTTATCAATTAAGAGCTTGTTTGAGCTATTGGTACACTCTCTATATTACATTTTTATAAATGCAAGCTTATAAAATTAATGTCACATTATATATAACTTGCTTTATTGATTATCATATAAATATAAACAATGAAAAGAATTTTGCAGAACCACAAATTTTATATATATAATGAACTATTTTCTTTCTTAATAAGTCATATCTACATACTGGTTTTACAATATAATCTATTTATAAATTTATATATATATATAAATTAATGATTCAAAACTCTAATCCACTTAAACTTACTGACTAATAATTCAGATCAGCATAACCTGTATAACTGTTATTAAGACTACTTTATGATATATAGAGGCATGATTTTTATGTTTTTTATGATTTTAGTGATTTTTCCTATATCCAGATTTTGATGAGTTCATTTCCAGATTTTTTTCGTAATTCCTTTATTGAATTCTGCTACGATTTTCATAAGTTTTTCCTACATTCAGTTTGCTAAGTTTTTTTTTTTTTAGTTTCTCTATTAATTTTCTCTCTAGCTCTGATAATTAAGGTCTGATGAATTAAGTTCTCTGTCAAAACAATATTATTTATGCAGTTCACACATTCATTATTTCTGGAGTAATTAACTATATAAGAAAACAGTTTATATAACAAGTTAATCTTTTTTATTTGTTTTTATTTTATTCTGTTATCTGTTGTTTTTCATTTTCTCCCTGAGTTGAAAAACTGAATTTTTTGAAACAACATTAAATTTAATTAAAACTATGTTATCATCGCAAATATATATATATATGAAACAGCACACACATACATAGGCATTACTATTATAATATAAATTTACAGAAGATATATAATGTAATCTTTTTATCATATTCAGTTATTTTACTCTGCCTTATTTATTTTTTAAATTATATTCAGTGATATTCTTAATTCTACATAATTTCAGTTATTTAGAACATTTTGTATTAATTAAGTCATCTACCGTGTTTCTTAAACAAATATACGAAGGCTTGTGACAATACAAATATAAGATATATTAATGTGTCCTGCGTTGTTAGCCAAGAGGTATTGCAGCCGCCATGCAAGCAAGTAGTTGGTTGCAGACGGTTGTGGGTTCGTGTCCCGGCCGATGCTATGACATATGAAAAGAAGGAAGATATATTAATGTTCTTGATACATTACAACTGCAAAAATACATAATATTTTTTTAAGTTAACTTGAAATTTAATGATTATACACATATGTACATCAATAATATTGATATATCTTATATAAATTTATACTCACAAATCTTTATATATATTATATTAAAAAACTGTGGTTGGAATTATACAAAATTAAGAATTTCAGTGAATCTAAATAAAATATTAAAAAGTGCATTTGTTGAAAAAAATGATGTCATTTAACACTAGAAGTGAAAGAAAAACAAACAAACAAAAAAGATTTGCAGAAAATAAAAGAGAAATAAAAAGTTAGTGATTTGTATATATGTTATGTTCTCTACTCAAAGAGTATGTAATTATGCTTTAGGTATAATAATATCATATTTAATAGCATTTTAACATTGGCTATCATCTGCAGTAAACACTTTAGTGATTGCTTTATATTATTAAAATATTATACTATTATAAAATTGTACAAATTAAATTATTAAACAGTTTCTTGTTTAAGTGAGATATTATAAATGAATGCATGAAATAACCAGTGAGAATCAGGCAAGAAATATAGGTAATGCATTATTTTTAAAACTTTAAAATGGTCTTTTAAATTCAAATTTATCAATTATTTCTTTTAACTTTTTATAAAAAATACTATTAAGTTTGTTTTAAGAATTAATTTAGATTATCATCTGCCAAATCTCATCTTTTGTAAAACAAACCATTAATTTGTGTTATTTTAATTAATAGTAATAAAAAAAAAGAGCTGCAAACTGCTGACATAAATAAGCTATAAAGAAAATCTGTAATGAGATATTTTCTAAGCAAATAATCTATCCTGTAAATACGGGTTGCATTATTTCACTTTTATTATTAAACATTTTCTTATTTGAGATTCAGTTTTAAAAAACCCATTGTATTCATTCATTCAACATTTTCACTCAGCTAGCAATTAATAACAGAGAAAAAAAAATTCAGTCTTGCCAAATGCTTGATGCTTAATCTTCATATATCTTTGATTGCTGAGCAAAAAAATCATGAATGTATGTATATTCTAGTACTTAAAACCAAGTTGAATATCTAGGCTATAAAATGCAATACTTAATCTATATATGCAATTATTTAATTTATTGTTTCAGTCACATGTGATTAAAAACAATCAATAATTTAAAAAAATATATAAGAAAGTTAGAAATTAATAAAAAATAAGTTTTAATGTAACAAATTTTAGTATTTGGGTTGTCATATGAAAAGTATACTCACTTATATACATAATGTATAAGTTAAAAGACGTATTACAATTCAGTTTGCTATTATTTGCAAAATTTCAATAACTGTGACTTGGAACCAACCACCTTTGTGGATATTATGACCAAACGATATCGTTTGATCATCACCAGTAGTATTTTCTCAGGCTTATCATCCTCTTAGTATGATTTATTGTAATGACTTCATTTTACAACTGCATCATATGATATTTATTTATTCAAACAAATTTAAACGTTGATCTGAAAGTATATTGTTTTATATTTTTCCTCTTTTCTATAGTGTATGGAATACAAAAAATGATAACAAAATCACAAAAATTTTAATTATATATAAAGAAAATATTTATATTTTTGCCTGTATTAAAAAAAAAGGATAATTTATGATTTAAAAACTTTTTTTACTTCCTGGCAATTTTGTTTGAATAAAACTTAGTTTTTATTATTATTATTATCATCATCATCATCATTATTATTATCATTATCATTATTATTATTATTATTATTATTATTATTATTATTATTATTATTATTATTATTATTATTATTATTATTATTATTATTATTATTATTATTATTATTATTATTATTATTATTATTATTATTATTATTATTATTATTATTATTATTATTATTATTATTATTATTATTATTATTATTATCATCATCATCATCAGCATCATCATCATTATTATTATTATTATTTTATATTAATAATTAAGTTACACCATTGTGGCATAAGGAGTACTATGCTTGAATGGTTTAAATCTTATTTAAGTAATAGAAGCCAATTTGTAAAAATTAATAATTTTTTGAGTGATTCTGAAATAATTAGATATGGAGTTCCTCAAGGTTCAGTCCTGGGTCCATTGTTATTTACTGTTTATATTAATGATCTGCTTGATCTTTCTCTTCATTCTAACATTTTTTGTTTTGCAGATGATACTGCATTGGTTACTTCAGCAGTTTCATATAGTTTACTTGAGAAACTTGTGAATGAAGATTTATTTAAAATTACACAATGGATGAACAATAATAGATTACTGCTAAATATTAATAAGTGTAATTACATAATGTATTCTCTTAAAAATATTCCAGAAAAAGACTTGTTAATTCAATTGCCTTATGTTAATAAAACATCTTGTCAGAAAATTACCAGGACTTCAACAATTTCTTACCTTGGCTTGGTTTTGGATGAGTATTTATACTGGGATAAACATATTTTTTGGCTTCAAGTAAAATTAAGTAAACTTAATTTTCTTTTTTATAGATTAAGAGATTGTTTGAATAAATCTGTCCTATTAAGTATATATAAACAAATTTTCTTAAGCAGACTTTCTTATGGTATAACATTATGGGTGGCACTGCAGCATATTTTTTGAAGTCATTGCAAACACTACAAAATTTTACATTAAGAATTATTTTGTTTAAACCTTTGGATTTGCCAAGACTTGAATTATTTAAGTGTGCTGGAGTTTTAACTATTCATCAATTATTTTTAGTGAATATTTTGTGCTATTATATTAAATACAAAAAAATGAATAAAAATAATTCATCAATATCAAGTGATTTTGATTTATTATTTGAACCAGTGTACTTTAAAACTCATTGTAGATATCAGAAATGTTATCTTGGTCCAAGATTTTATAATATTTTTATAAGAAACATTGGATTTAATGTTAATGACCTATCAAGGAAAACTTTGAGAAATTTCATTATGAACTGGATTATAATTGAGGATAATCAAAAACTTTTTATTTCTATTTAATTATTTTATTGTATATTAATGTTTTTTATTTTATTTGCACATGTATTTTTGTTAAGCTCCATGCGTGATTTATTTATCACAAGGAGATTATATGTTTAATAAATTAAATTAAATTAAATTAAAAATTAAATTAAATTATTATTATTATTATTAATTATTATTATTATTATTATTATTATAATAATAATAATAATAATAATAATAATAATAATAATAATAATAATAATAATAATAATAATAATAATAATAATAATAATAATAATAATAATAATAATAATAATAATAATAATAATAATAATAATAATAAAAGACCCACTGCATTTACAAGTGTTTGGATATGTGTGCAGATGAAAGATTAGAATTAGTTTTCAATAAATATTAAAAAGAAACAAATTATGTTCAAATCAAATTACAGATAACATAATACTTAATTAAATTAATAAGTACCTGTTGACAATAATTACACACAATAATGTTAAATAAATGAAATAATTTTTTCATCAAGCTGATATATATCATAAGTCTTTAGTTTAAGGAATGTTTTTTAGAAACTGCATTAAACAAAAATTTTAAATGTTAAAAGAATGAGACTCAGGCATATAATTAATTATCAGTAAGATTAAAAATGATTTAAAACTGTGAAAAGATGTCTTTTTGATATTGATATGTTTAATATGACATCGATATTAATTAAATTCTTGACTTTAAATAATGAGATAAAACTTTTTTTTTAATAAACATTACAAATAAATATAAACATATCAAATCCTTTCTTTTATTATTTACTGGTTGATCATTATATATAAACTTAAACATGATATACTAATAATATTTTTTTATTAGTATACGACAGATTCAAGAGACATTATAGTTTAATATACTTAATGAAAGGTTTTAATTCCAATAAATCTGATATAAGCAATCAAATTCTTAGAAAGTCTGATAAATTGTTAGTAGCAGAACAACTTCTAGTAGATTGTTTTAATTAAGTGTTTCCCTGATGGAACAAAAATCTTGAGATATTTTAATATAGTTAGTCTTTAGAAAAATTTTGTGAAATAGTTAGATATTGTTTGCACCAAATAAGAATAATGTGATAGCATATAATGTAATGATTTGATTAGACTTAATAGCTAACAAAATCAAATACTGATTTAAAATCATTTGAAAATCATTGTAATTGACTAGATATAATTTATATAGAAAACCATCTTTTGTGCATTCTAGTCTTATATTAAGGTTTTATTCTTTCTTCGATCACACTGTGGAAAAAAAACAAAATAGTTATTATTTTAAGTTGTAGTAGATCTATAAAAAAATTAATGGTCTCTATCTTTTCTAAAATCAATAGACGTACATCACAATTAGAATTTTATTTAATAATAATATTTTTTTCTGAATAAATGATCACCAGTAACATGTATAACAAAATAATAAATAAATTAATAATTATACAGTCAGTTGCTTAACTCATGATATTGTTTGAGTACTAATATGGTAGGATGAATATATATTCTATTAATTTTGATTAAGATTTTTTTTCTTTATTTCCCTGTACTGGAGATCAATTCAGAAAATTGAATTCATGTCTACTATTATGCTAGACAATGCAAGGTTATATACAAAAAAAGCTTATATGTAGATAATAGTATGAATCATAAACAACAGTGATCTGTTGAGTTCAGGACAATGGTAAAATAATAAACTTGAGAACTAAAGATTCCATGATCCAAACTCAAATGATAACTTTTAATTCTGAATCACCAGAAGATTTCTTAAATAATTAACCATTCAATTTATTTATTAAAAGCGGTAATTCACTTTATATTACCATATTCTAGTGTCATCTGTGAAAGCATAAATCATCAGAGAACATTAGATGGCAGTGTCACTCAAGTGATTATAGTAGTTTCTGTCTGTTGACTATCATCTGCAGAACACTGGATTACATATATGCAATCGCATTTACTTCTATTATATTTTTAACTAATAATCTGAATTTTTCAATATTCTAAGGTTTCAAATTTCATTCCAGCTAGCTCATCTAGCGATGTAAGTCTTACAGTAATTTAGCAACTATATTTTAATAAACTCATTAATATTCTTATTCTAGTTACTTTTGTTTTAATTAAGAATTATGTGATGCTGTGTTTTTGAAGTATTTAATGATGAATACTTTTTATGGTATCATCAGTATTTAGATTTAAAATTCTTTTATCTTTGAATATATGTATTTTCATTCACAAGGGAAAAAAATATTTTTTTTGCTTATTTGAACACTATTGGTTCTCTGACTCATTCATTACATGATCATTTTATGCAATAATCCAAACCTCATTAATCTTCCACTTTTTATCATTTCTTTCTTCACTTCAATAATACCAGGATCAAAATCATGTTCATATTCCTTTCCATGTGTTTAAAATATAGATGCATTTATTCCATCAGTTTCAGTTTTTTTTGTATATAAGTAAATGTTATGTCATTTTTGTCCTCACATTTGCTTTTTTTTTTTTTTATCATGAACATATGCATGTATGATATTAGACCAGTCTAATTTATTTATTTTGTCATTTATATTATTAATCAATCTACTCAAATTTATAAGACAAGAATAACATATTCACTTACATACAAAAAAGCTAAAGCTGATTTATATATTTTATGCTCATAAAAGGAAATATAAACATGATTTTGATACTGTTATTGTTGAGATTATTTGTAAAGAAAGAAATGATAAGAAAATGAAAGATTAAAGTGTCTTAGTTTATTGCACAAAAAGCATGTGATGAATCAAGGAGTCAATAGCATTCAAGTAAGAAATTTTTTTATATTTTATTTTTTGTTTTGTTTGGTAACCATATTTATAATGTTAAAGCATGGAAAGTATTCTTGATTTATTTAATTTAATTTTTTAGTCTTCATTGTAGTGTTTTTATATTATTTATAATTATAATAGAAGTTCAATATATTGTATAAATATTGGTCTTCTTAAGACTCTTTTTTATATAATTAGGTTTTATTTATTTCAATAAACATATGAAAGTAGAAAAAAGAATTTGTATAAAAATTTTCCAGTTAATATTTTTGAGATCTGATCACAGAATTAATATATCTTATATATCTTTTTCTTAAATGCACATATAAAAAGTATGTAAATCAATGACATAGATCTCTATATTTTATTGAGCATTTAGATGACTGGAAAAATATTTTAAAATTTATGAAAATTTTTGGTTATCAAAAAAACCCCAACATAATAATAACTTTAATATATGATTTTTTCTATAGTACAGGCATTTTCATACCTGCATTCCAATATGTAATATATAGGTGTTTTGAACTCAGACTTTTACATAACCCTCAATTATCCATGCTATCTCATATTGCTGACACAATTGATCACACACATGTTAGAAAGATAAATAATTACCAATATACCAGCACTCATCAGTTGGCCCAGATTATTATCATCACATATGTATACAATCAATGCTCATCTTATATTAAGATAGCCAATCTTCATACTTTAATGGACATGCTTCAATTAACTCCACCCCGCAACTCTTCAGCTGTCCATATCATTGAAAATCTGATGATGGAATACTCAAAAACCAAATTGGTGCCAACCTTCTCATCCTATCCATGTTGATCATAAGTCACTCTGACCTCTAATGTACAGGACATAATCCATTTACATACATATATGAGGGATGGGCAGACTTTATTAGAGTTGAAAAAAATTAACACACCAGTGGAATAATTTGTTTTCTGTAAAATTGTTTGAGATTTTCTTGTAGTTCTTTCTTAAAACTGGAGGTATGCCAAATTTCTGCAAATCTTTGTTAATACAGTACTGTACTTTTTTTGCAGTGAAATATATCATGGTTGTGCAGTGAATGGAAAATTATTAAAAGTTATAATTGTAAAGCTGACCTTTAAAGTTAAAATTTTAGTAATGATTAATTTAGGTATATTATTTTGTTGAATATATATTAGGATATATTTATTTTGCAAAACAATTGTAATCAGAAATAAAACACAGATGATTTAATTTTAATTACAGTATACATATTAGTGGGATTTTTATTCAGAATATCAAATGTTTAATTTTTCCATTTACATAACCTTCTGTCTTGTTTAGAGCTGAAATTGTAAAGTGAGGTTTTAGCGCATACAAAAATTTGCTTTATTTTGATAAATACAAATACTTCAGTCAATATTTAAAAATTTATTAATTATAAGTCTTTTACATTTTATAAATAATCTAAATTATTTATGATGTTAGTGAAGATTCTGCATCATTAATAATTTTTTTTTTTTTTTGTTAATTTATTTATTTAACCTATTAATCTCATTTGGATAGTCTGCAGAACGATCAAGGTCATTCGTTGAATGTCTAAATTTATTTCTTTTTTGTTTTGACCTACTATATGAATTTTAGATTGTAGGCATTTTAAATTCAATTAGAAAAGTTGCATCTATGAGAATTTCAAAATTTTGAGTATTTATTTTAATTTTATCAAACATATTTAGCTCCTCCAGTTTGTAAATATTCTGGAGTAGAGAAAATATCTGCACTTTGAATACTATCTATAAGTCATAAGTTTCCAAAACTAAAAATCTTATCACATTTTATTGTAATACAATTAAATTCATTGTGATCCAATTCTGCTTCATCAGAAACAATGGTGCTCTCCTTCCAGGTTAAGATAATGAATATTAAGACTACATATAAAGTCTACTAATTTCCTTTTCCAGTTTTAAAAATATCTATCATGTGAAGGCTGCAGTTATATTATTTTAGCATATTCATATTTTTTAAAGATGAATATCAAATATAAGTGGATTGTGTAGGATCCTATCATCATAAATTAATGGACTGATCTCTTTTAAAATAAGGTTACTTTTCTCTCATTTGTTGGCTTAATAATTTTCTGCTATATCTTTTAAAAAATATCTAATAGAGATAAATGGCCATGCAAAAAAAAGAGCATGTATATTGGATAGCACCTAAAAAATATAGATATTTTATACTTGCTAGATATACTGTATTGTTAAACTTGATTTTGGTAAGATGTACTGTCCGTTACAGCATTACAAATTTCATTTATATATACTGAAACATAGTATGTGTGTTTTTTTTTTTTGAGATTATGCATCTTAAACATTATTGAAATATTAGGTTTATATAAGTCACTTATATTTTGCATCCAGTGTCAAATTGTAAATATTTGAAATCAAAAACATTTCTTCAAAATGTACTTTAATTACATAACTTTTATAAAATAGCATTTTTAAAAATGACAATAAAAGAATGTTAGGACTTTTTCATGTTTAGATTTTAAAGAAGAGTCTACAATTGAGTTGTATAATACTATTGACAAATTACACATACAAAATCATCACATGATTTTCTTTACTTCCTTTCAACATTTATATTAATAAAAGATAAATGAATTATTCTTTCTAGTATATATATATATTGAGACATTTTGTTTTGTCATGAACAATACGCAATATATATGTATGAATGTGCATGTGTGAAATATTGTGAAAGGAAACTACTGTTCATCTATGCGTTATAAAATAGACACACTATCATCAATAAAGGTTTTTAAAGCATAAGTGGTCCAAGAGTAGTTTCCTTTCACAATATTTCATATGTATAAATCACTTATTACTAATCCTATATTTACGAGTTTTAATTAAATAGATATTTTTATATGTTTAAAGAAATATTTGATTTCTCTCAAGTATTGTGTATTTTTTAAATTTATAATATAGAGACATATATTAAAAAAACAATAACACATTTTTTATTTGAAACAAAATAATCAAAACATTCAAGTGTTTATTGTAAAAAAAAAAATCCCTGTAAGCTTGTAAAAACAATAATCATAATATTTCTTGTGAAACAAAAGATTAGTAAACAGAAACTCATTCTATATAAGTTAAGATAACCTCTTTTAGTTAGTTAGTACATGAGTTTTGAGTTATCAGCTATCTATCACTTTCCAGTAAGATAGCAAGCTACCCAAACCAATACATCAATTGGTATACCCATCAATCAAACTTAGGAGAAATATAATACAGTTAAGGAGTATATTAAGTTATAAGTAGACAACTATGCATTGGAGTCAATCATGTAGATTTTAATCCTACACAAAGTTATTTTGAAAATTATTTAATATTTTAGTTGAAAAATCAATATTATATTTACCTATAAACAAACTAATATTATTAAAAAAGCAAGTGTCAAATTTTAATAATGTATGTTTTATTATATTTCTAATAAGCCATGATTTATTTTTTAAAGTTAGTTATAGTAAATAGTGAGATATGAACTTAGGATTTTCAGTCTATATTCATTCTCTACTCTATTTAAAAAAACTGATATGCATGACCACACACATGTGAAAAAGATAAATGACCCTCTATATATGATTTATTTTTTAAAGTTAGTTATAGTAAATAGTGAGATATGAACTTAGGATTTTCAGTCTATATTCATTTTCCACTCTATTTAAAAAAACTGATATGCATGACCACACACATGTGAAAAAGATAAATGACCCTCTATATATGTATTTTGTGCACAACCAGTGCTCATCAGTTGGCCAGATCATAATCTCCCACACAAATATACAATCAGTGCTCAGCTTATATTAAAATAGCAATAACTTAAACTTTAATGGACAGGCTTTAATCTTCTCACTCTTCCAACAATTCAACTGTTCACTTCATTGAAAGACCAATGATGGAATGCTCAAAGTCCTTGGTAAAATTGATATTGTACATATCCATGTAGAGATATATTCTTGCAACATATATAGTGTAAACACACACATACACACAATATATAACTACATTACATATGTTAATAATTTAAACAAATAAATTATTAAAAAAAGAGAAAACAAAAATAGTTTAAAGTAGATTTTTAAAAATGAAATTAATAAAAATGAAAAATTGCATCATCTTTTTGAGAATAAATTGCTTTTATTAAAATAAGGGTGAGGAAAGAGAATCATGACAGATAAAGATTTAAAACCAGCTCCCTTCTTTTTATAATTTAAAAAAAAATGAATGTAAAAGATTTTTAAATTAAAATTTTCAATAGAATTAATTAGTAAAAGAAAATCTTGCAAGCTATCTATCTCATCATCAGGAATGCACTTAAATTTTGAAAGATTGCTGGTCGATAAGATAGGACATGAATCTAAAAAAAGATTAGATAAATAAAATATAAAATGTAATTAAAAAAACAAATTAAATTATGATAAAAATTACACAATGGGAGAGTTAAGTATAAAAGTAGTAGCTTGTCCATTGTTATCCAGTTCTAGCAGTTTTTCTTTAGTAGTTCAATTGTTTTGCTAAAGTTGTTGCTCAGTTTTTCCAATACTTCATCAATTCATTGATTCATTCATTATTGAGCTATTACTGAGATAGTCAATGAGATCTGCAGAGATCCAGTTATTACTTGCTTCAAAAAATCTAAATGTAAAAGCCATAGAAGTAGCAACATGCATTGCTAAAGAGCTTTAGGAATGTTTGTCTGGGCTTTATGCCCCACATTTTCAATAATATAGACACTGCCTCTCTCACGCACATACACTCTCAGACTGTTCACCAGAAACATGGAAAGACATCTATGAAGCCATCACTGGAAAGCAAAAGGTCAACCATTTGGAAAATCAAAACCAAAGAAAATGTGTCAACTGCAGAAAGATGATGCCATATCAAATAATGAAAAACCTAGGCAATTATAACATTTCAATCATAAATTAAATGTCTAAACATTTTTAAAAGAAATGAGATATAATGAAGGACAATTAGTGATATTGAGTTACTAATAATTATCATACACTTATTTTTTTATTGTTTAATTGTACTATTATATTTATTTGATTATGTGTGCCTATGAATAAAAAGTATTTGAATGTTGCTTGGTCTATTGTCTCTCTCTTTTAACTGTGTCACCAGGAGTTTAAAATTATAAATATTCCATGTATTTGTTAGTGTGGCACTAGATCCCATGGTCAAGATGCTTGAGTTAGCCTGGGTATATTTCAAGCACTGTGTTCATGTTTCTGTCATCAAGATATTCCAGCTATATATAACAAATGTGGTCAAATGCTGCCTGAGACTTGTTCTCAAAATATATAAAATGCTTTGGATGGTGGGTGCTGTCCTAGTAGTATGGAGAAGTGCTATTTCAGGAAAGATGGTCAGCATTGTGTGTTTATGTAGCCTTGATCTGGCCATAGATATTATTCATGGTTATCTATCAATGATATTCTACCCCTCAGCTTGAATGTGTGATCCAGTTTCAAAGGTGTTGCAAAAGTATGAAATGAAATAATCATAAAGCCAATAATATAAGCAAAATAATAAAATGTAATAATTAATAATGTATAATAAATATAAAAATATTATTAGAAATATCCATTTACATAATGGATGGTTAAAAATGCCATGTTTCTTACCAGACTGTTAATAAGCTTCACCTATTCATATAGAAAGTAGGTTGAAGTAAAGAAGGGTTTCCCCCTTTTCTTCCAAAGCATAAGCTTGTGGTTAAGACCTGTAGAGGTCCCTACCTTCACATTCTGACACACACATTCTTGAGGTTACAGCCTTAGTAAATATTACTTCCGTAATCAATGTGCATTTAAATAAATTTATAATGGATCATTGTAAAAGTGTTTCTCACCATATCATTACAAATGCCATCCAATGTGAGTGCCCATGTCCACAATTGGCCCAGCATAATTAAAAAAGCTAAATTTCAAATAAATGCCTAAGTGGTGTATAATGAGAAGTTAAGTTGGTGAGCAGTGTGAGGGGAGAAATAGACCAAAGTAAACATAATATAATATTAAGATTATAAAATAAAATAAAAATAAAAAGTATAAAATGTAAATAATAAGGAGAGAGAATGAAAATGTTGTCAGAGAGATAGAGAAATTTGTTATTAGGTATTTTTGATAGTCAGGTGGGAATGTAAAGAGAACTGAGGGTTTTTTAAGGTTAGTCAAACACTCTGTTTGAATAAAAAAAAGTTGCATAGTATTATTAAAGAAATAATAAAGTTATAAAAATTAAACTAATGCATATGAGAGCCAAAAAAGGAAGCTCAAAAGAAAAAAACTACCTAACAAAAATTATGTAGGTCTATAATAATTGGACAAATCCTTAGGTGATGAAAAAAAATTGTATACTTCGATTATGAGATCAGAAAGTCAATATATGGTAATGGCAATAAAAGTAAATAAATAAAAATAAAAAATTAAAATATAATAAGAATAAATAATCTCTCATGAAATCTAAAAAAACAAAAAGTGATCTTATGTAAATGATGTTTGCATTGTAGCTGATCGAGTTATGTGGGGTGTGTGTGTGTACATAAGACGAATGTTGATTGTAGCTGTTACATTGTGAACTCATGATCAGTAAAGGGAATCAGGGGGATAAAGTCCCATATTTCTAGGATGAGGACTCAGTAGAGAAAGTTCTGAATCTATCCAATGCACTGGTAGAGAGATTCCCAGCTCATTATCTAAATTAGTTCACTGGAAGAAAAAGTCTCAGCCTAGCCATAATAAATCTTGTTTTATCATAAGTCAAATGGTTAGTAGATATATCCTGGCATTCATAGCAGCCACTTATTTTGAAGGATGAGGACCCACTAGAGAAAGTCCTGGGCCCATTCAATTTGCTGGTAGAAAAGTCCCAGTAAGACAATAATAATTAAAGTTTGTTTTTTCAGTATAAGTCAAATATTCAGTAGATGTGTCCTGCCATTTGCAGTATCTGAGTTCCTTTACACATCAATAAGGATGTATGTTTGTCTCTGGTGGTCCTCACAATAGATGTATAATCATTGTATTCAATGTAAAATTGGCATGATAGGTCAGAATAAGAAAGGCCACCTCTGTAGCTTGTCTGCTTTCAGCAATACCAAAACTGATTTTTAAAATAAATAAATAAACAAATAAATAAATAAATAAAAATAATAAAATCAAATATCAGAGTAAAATGGGTCAAATTGACACATTTTACCTCCCAAATAGGTGTGTGTGATGTAATTCTCACAAAATATGTTGTAAAAAACACACACACACACACATATATATATATCTGTGCTACATATGTTAATAATTTAAAAAAAATATTAAGAAAAAAAGAAAACAAAAATAGTTGAAAGTAGATTTCTAAAATGAAATTAATAAAAAGGAAAGATTGCACCATCTTTTTGAGAATAATTTTTTTTATTAAGAATAAGGGTGGGGAAGGACAATTATGACAGATAAAGATTTAAAACTTGCTCTCTTCTTTTTATAATTAAAAAAAGTAAATGTTAAAAAAATAAATGAATGTAAAAGATTTTTTAAATAAAATTTTCAATAAAATTAATTAGTAAAAGAAATCTTGTAAACTATCTCATCAGTAGAAATACATTTAAGTTTTGAAAGATTCCTGGCCAATAAGATAGGAAATAAATCTAAAAAAAGATTAGATAAATAAAATGTAATTAAAAAAAAACAAATTAAATTATGATAAAAATTACACAATGGGAGAATTAAATATAAAAATAGCAGCTTGTCTATTGTTATTCAGTTCCAGAAGTTTTTATTTAGCAGTTAAGTTGCTTTGTGCAAGAGTTTTTCAGCAGTTGTTGCTCAGTTTTTTCAGTACTTTGTCAGTTCATTGATTCATTCATTATTGAGTTATTACTGAGAGCATAGTCAACAAGATTTACAGAAAGCCAGTTATTACTTGCTGTGGAAAATCTAAACATAGAAGCCATAGAAATAGCAACATGCATTGCTAAAGAACTTTAGGAGTATTTGTCTGGGTTCCATGCCCCAGGTCCTCAGTTTCATCAAGTTCTCTCACCTGGGATAAATGCATCAACCATAATATAAATGCTGCGGCATACTCTCTTTCACATTGTTCATCAGTAGCATGGAAAGACAACCATGAAGCTATCACTGGAAAACAAAAGGCCAGCCATTTGAAAAATCAAAACCAAAGAAAATGTATCAGCTGCAGAAAAATGATGTCATCTTGTAATAATGAAAAACCTAGGTAAATATAACTTATCAATTGTAAATTAGGTGTCTAGACATTCTTAAAAGAAATAAACTATAATGAAGAACAATTAGTGATATTGGGTTACTAATAATTATTATATACTTGTTTATATTTGTTGTTTAATTATACTATTATATTTATTTAATTATGTGTGTGTATGAATAAAGTGTTTATTTGAATGTTGCTTGAATTATGCACTCTCTCTTCTAACTGCATCATCAGGGGTTGAATATTATAAATATTCCATGTATTAATGAGTATTGTGCTGCATACTCTGACCAAGATGTTTGAGTTAGCCTGGGTATATTTCAAGTGCTGTTTCACATGCCTGTTATCTGTGCATGCCATCCATCCATACATAACATATATAGTCAAATGGCATCTGAGACTTGTTCTCAAAACAAATAAAATGCTTTGGATGGCAGGTGTTGTCCCAGTAGTATGGAGGGCTGCTATGGTCAGGCAAGATGGTCAGGGGTGCACATTTGTGTAGCCTCAATTTGACCATAGGTATCATTGATGGTCAATCTATCAATGATATTCTACCTCTCTACTTAAATGTATGATCTGGTTTTGGACACATTAAATAAGTATGAAAAGAAATAATCATAAAGCCAATCATATAAGTAAAATAATAAAATGTAATAAATAATACTGTGTAATAAATATAAAAATATTATTAGAAATGTCCATTTACATAATAGATAGTTATAAATGCCAGTGCTTCTTATGGGATTGTTACATAATGGATTACTGCAGTGTTTACAATATGTTTGTACAAACATAGTTGTAGGATCATTATTAGAATGTTTAGTGATCATCTACAAAATACCTGTGAGCTCCTCTGCACATTACACATTTTAGGGTAACATGAATAACATATTAGAATAAACAAATATGAAATTTTAATTGTAATATGTTTATTCACAAAATTTTTATATATTTTGATATTGTATTTACATCTTACTCCAAATTATCTCAAAATGATTATATCATTGTTTCCATTTTAACTTTTAGTTAGCTTGAATTTTGAATTAGCAATTAGTTTCTCATGTTCTTAAAATGTCATTGTAATATTTTTGTTTAATTTGGCTGATAAATGGAAGCCTATTTAGCTCTGATGTGTTAAAATGGACTTAGCTTAAATAGGAAATATTGTTAAATTTTATAACAAAATGAGTGCCATCAAATTTTACAGCCTTATATTTATGGTTTTGGATTCTAAATAATTTCTACCTTTATTCTACTTTTCAATTAAATTTTTAGGCTGAAATTTAATGATAAAAATGAATTGGTAATAATTTTTAAATTACTTATTATGTTTTTTAGTGTTTTAAAATACTCATTGTTTTCAAAGATGTGTTAAATGGATTTCTTTTAATATATATATATAAACTACAATGAACCATTGAGATAACAATCGACATTCTGGAATTAGTTTATTTATTGTAGCAGATTTCAATGCATCTGAAAAATTTCCAGATTCATTTTAAGCATTGTGGGCATAGCAAGCTATTATAATTTATATCTTTACTGTGAGACTTTCAAAAGTTAATAAATAGATATTATATATACACACACATGTATGCAGAAATTAATTTTTAGAATTTAAATATCTAAGATCTTATAAAAATAAAATTTAATGCCGTATATTGCATGCGTAATGTAGTAATAAAATCACTTTACATTTTTATACAGTATATATAAAAGCTTTAAAAAGATATATAAAATATCTCAATATAGAATTATCATAAAATATGAACTAATGTTTCCTACACAATCAAAAGATTTATTGTGGGTGTGTTTTTTCTTTTTTAATTTTGTCTTAAAAATACTTTTAAAATTTATGAATTTTTCAAGCAAACACAAACAAACTTTCATGACAAAGATCCCAGATTTTGCCATCTATATTTGTGTTAGAGACAGAATTACTTTTTTAATTATAATCAAATGTTCCACTATGGTGGAGAACTCAATTGCCATGTAATGAAAATCTTAAATGAAATATTGGCAGATTATAGTATCAAAATACCATTTTGACAGACATTATTGGTGGAGAAGTTTATTGTCTTTCTGAATAATGTAGGAAGACTATATATATTTTTAGTGGAAATCTTTTATATTTTATTGATATATTTAATTGTTTAGACTTTTTAAACATTGTTACAAATAAATTAAATATTACTCAATGTCTGCTATCAAATACTGGTATATAATTCATTGCCACAGGAGAATTTAATGAAGTATAAAAAAATTAATGTCAAACTTTATTTGCAACACTTTCCCCATGTAAAAAATTTTGTAATTTGACACACTGAAGAAGCATTTATTTTTAGATAAAAATTTTGATGACAGTGTTGAAGCGGTTGATGATATATGCAATAGTACATGTAAAATAAAAGATAATGTTTAAGTGAAAGCAATTATTATCAAAATATAGTTAGAAAAGGATCAGATCTAAAACTGACATTGGAATCCTTAGCAATCGGTCACATATTGGTGGTAGTTTTGAAAATGATGTTCCTACTCTCAAGCTATCAGAAAGACACAGTTTTGATTTTTCAAGATTGGATAGATTTTCTCCTAAAGTGATTTCCCTGAATCCACGATTCAACATCCCCTGGGGACATGAGCATTATTGCTGTTGTTTGTAGTCTTTCCTTTGGTATATTTTGGCTCAAAAATAAGTTACCAAAAACTGAAGCTCCAGCAGCAATGTGTGCTTTGTTGATCTTTTCAACAGAACAAACCAGACATTTTGGTTTGATGGGTAAACATTTGTTATATTGCCAGTCTCATATGAACATACACCCTGTTATTATGAGAAAGAAGTACTACTGCACCAATTATAATTAAAAATAAATCATGGACTCAGTAACAATGGAATAACATTTTCCCCAACAGTAATAGTAGCTTCATTTGACCAATACAAATTAACCTGTACCTACTACACCTTCCATTAAATAATAGCTAAATACCCATTTAACAATAATTAATGGATGGAAGCTAGATAAGCTACAGGCTACTTACCTGGAAAAAAATGTTAAAGCTGCTTGTAATGTAAAAAAAATCCCAAAGTTCATTTGATATAGACTTAAACTTCAGTTGTGTGCATAATAGACAGATAACGATCCATTACACTACAATATCTTCACAAAACCTTTAATAGTTTAGAATATTTTAATAAATAAATAGAAAACCATCCATTATGTACAAGAAAGATTGCAATAAAAATCAATTTCATTATTAAAAGACATTTTAATATGTTATTAAACAATTCACATCAGATCAATATGTCATTATAAAACTATGACATTCTACAAATGATTCTAATTATGCAAACAAAAGATTTAATTAAATCATGAATTCTAAAGATACATAAGGGCTGTATTCCTACAGTGACAAAGAAGAAAAAAATATTGATGTTTTTGAAGACTTTTGCAAATTTTATGAACAAGAAAATAAATTGTCATTTTAAGCAAGTACAGCTGATCCCATTTTGTTTATATAATGGAAAAATCTGATTTACTAAAATGTGTATAATGCTTGGAAAGATTGGTGGTAAATAAATAGATGACAGTGATGAGGTGGATGGACTTCATCACTGCAATAAATAATGTGCTTTCAAGAAGTCTAAAAAATAGGTAATAATAATAATAGTAGTAGTAGCAGTAGCAGCAATAATAATAATAATAGTAGTAGTAGTAATAGTAATAATAATAATAATAATAATAATAACAACAATACTACTACTAGTACTACCACTACTACCACTGCTACTACTACTACCACTGCAACTAATACCACTATTACCATCACCACTACTACTACTACTACTACTACTACTACTACTACTACTACTACTACTACTACTACTACCACCTACTTCTTCTCAGGAACATGCATGGAAAATTAGCTCATTCAGATGCAACTTGACACAATCTCTAAATACATAGCATATATACACATCCTCTCATTTAATATCAATCATGTTACTCAAAAATCAACCCCCCTCTAAACTAATAGCATTAGCAGATGAGCTACACAAAAGAATTTGTCATGTCAAAAACAGTCACTCTCAAACACACATAATAAATATGACACAGCTATATAATCAAAGATGCAATAAACTAAAGCAATATCTAGCAATTAAAAATAATAATTTATCTAACACAGCAAAACACATGGACCCGCAGATGCATTCGATGGTCATTGGACTATCCATCCACAAATAGAGTTCACATAGCACTAGAAAATCACAGTTGGACATTATATGATACATCCTATATTTCAGCACTACAAAGAAAAGTTAACAAAGCATAACTAATTTAAACCCCCAGAAATTTTTTTTGGAAAACCAGAAACAGAGACACCTTTTGAAATTGCAGATTTTGCACTCATTCTAGCATCAATCCCAGGTACATCTCACACAGGGCCACCAGGAATCCCACAATTTGTATTGTCACATTTCAGCTGATTTATAAACACACACCTGTGCCACCTTGAAAATCAGCTATCACAAAACTATATTAATATACAAGGGCTATATCCGGTTTCAATGGTTCCCTTCATTAGAAAAACAAGCATCAATTGCCACAGTCTCCAATCTGCTGCCAATATCAATGGAGCCTTTGGGAATAAAAATTCTGGTAAAAGTTTTAAAAAAAAAAAAGAACTCTATATAATACCAATAATATCATAACATTAGTATGCAAAAAAGAGCTCATCAACAGGTCAAGCAGCATTAATATACAAAACAATCATTAACTCAGTAAGTAAAAGGAAAAAAATATGCCCCAAATGGCCTTTCAGTTAGATTTTGAAAGCCATTTGATAAAGTGCCAATCAAAACACTGTTAATTCAACTTAAAAACAAACAAACAGAAATACCTCACATAATCTTATATACTAAAGAGAGAAATTCACATCACACTCAATGAAAGATCTTCATCATCTTATTATCCCAGCCAATCAATCCCATAAGGATCTCCAATCAGCACACTATTATTTGCATTATATTTAAGCCCCCCCCCCCCGTTAGAGAAAATAAAATAAAAATCCAAGGAATCCCCAATTCCAAACACCAACACATACATATCATGTATAGCTTACATGATGTCATAGTATTTTTAAAATCAAAGAAGCAATTAACTATACTGCAGGAAATCATAAAAGATTATACAGCAAAGTTCAGGCTAAAAATCAACACCAATAAATCATCTGCATGGGCAATATTTAAGGTAAATTAAACACCCAGATATATATAAAAAAACTAATATGTTTCTGGGTTTCACTTTCCACTTGGTCATGAATCAAATAAGAAAGAAAACACAAAATAAACTTAAGCACTCTCCAAATCCTATCTCTCAAATCTACTCAAAAGTAGTATCATTATTATTATACAATTAGCTTATTGTGACAAAAATCACCTACTTTCTGCCAATAATAAATTTCACAAAATCATTTATTTCAGCAATGAAATCACTATGCAACAATATACTATGGAATAGAAAAGTAGTTGCCATCTCAATAAAACAATTAAACAGACCTACAAAATGAAATGGTCTTGGTCTACATGCAATACCAATGTTTCACACCCAAAAACAGTAAATCTGCTTATAGTCATATTTAAACATTTTCTAGAGATACAAATAATATTAAAAATCACACCCACTGATTGGCCTGCCCTCACATATAACCATATCTCTACCCTTCTTGTGAGTTGTGGACCCACAAGAAATAATATAGCACTAAAAAAACACAAATAAAAACACATATTGGCAAATACAAAATCGACTGTTTCCAGACCAACCAGCACACAGTACTGTAAATAAATAATGAGCAACTGTTAAGAAAGTTCAAAAGATGGTGCCTGCAACCAAAATTTTATGATTTTACTATCAAACTTAACCTGAATGCATTACCTATAACACATTTTATTTGGTACAAGAGATTTTACACAAATGTTGATTCTCTGTGTATGCTATGTCACAAAAATGAAAAAATACAAACCCATTTCCTATATGATTGTTTAGCCCTAGAAAAAGTGCAACTAATGATGCTGAATAAAACAGACAAAATGGGACCACAATTAGTAAAATGGTAGACCTGCAATACCAATAAAATGTACAGCCACATTCAGCTGACATGCATATTGGTGCACCCATTGTACATTCACATTTTGAAACAATCCAAAAAGACACCCCAACACCTACCACAACAAACTTAAAAAACTTAAGGATAGAGACAGTATTCTTGCATCACAGGACATTTTTGTGGCAACATGGTCTCTCTTTAAAATACACTCAGCATTATGATAAGGACTAGAATTAGTACTTTAAAAATGAAATTAAAAAAATGAGATAAGCTAACACAACCCCATTGATGGCCCATCATCATAATAATGATTTTTTTTAACTAGTTGAACATGATAATGTTAAAAGGCCAGGACTAAATAAAAATTAAAAAGAATTTTTTCATAAAAGTATGCATAATCTATTTTGATGTAACCAATTGATAATAAAGTAGTAGTAGTAGTGGTAGTAGTAGTGGTAGTGTAGTGGTGGCAGTGGCAGTAGCAGCAGCAGCAAATAATAATAATAATAATAATAATAATAATAATAATAATAATAATCATCATCATCATCATCATCATCATCAAACAGTTTGTTATTCAATAGGTTATATGATGTTCAAGCATGATAAAAGTTGATGTGTGATCATGAATCTTAAGCTTTTAAATCCACTATACTACTGTTTAAATTGCAGAAGGTTATTTGGAGAGGCACCTAGTATATTTTAAATTGTTTTATTTTTATCTTAGTGACATTGCCATGTTTATTGTGATTGCTACACTTATTGTTTAAAATTATAATTTCTTTGTTTTCATTTTAAAATTGTGGGAAAACTGAATGGACTAAGCATGTGCCAGCACCATAATTCTCTGTGGTTTAATTTCCTTTTTCAAATGGTGTTATAATTGGATAAAAATTAGATTTTTTATTAATTTTTTATTAATAAGTCCATTTATTTATTTATTTATTTATTTTTACTCAATTTATAAGATTGTATTGGAGAAAACAAGATGTACATTTTTGATGATAAAATTTAATTTGTAAATGGATTCAACATGCATTGAAGATTTTGCAATTTCAATACCTTCATCCTTAAAACAAATATAACATAAGTTTTCAATTATATATATTTTTATTATTTGATTATTATTTTAAAATAAGGTATTATTTGATGAAAGAAATTGTCAATATAAGTGTAAATATTGTCAATATAAGGGTAATTTATTAATGTGTTTGAACTAGTGTATCTATGTTTGTATAATAAGTAATAGTTTTGACATCTTTAAAATTAGACAATTATGTGTAATCTAATTTTAGGCTCTGATTCAAGTTTGACACAACTTTATTTTATAGACATAATGATTCTCAAAAGGTTTAATAATTTATTAGTGTTTCTATATTTGTATTAGTATGTTTGTACAGTGTGACTGTATAACAAGTAATGATTTTTGACTACATCTATAAAATTAGGCTATTATAGAGCAGTGCAATATACATTTTAAGGTTGATTATTAGATGCACAGAAAGATTGCAGCTGATGAGGCAATCACAAAATTTTCTAGGCATACTACCATGTGACAATATAAACTCTTAAAACCAATAAAGAGAGGTTTAGCCACAATAGTTATGTATATCACATGGAATTGTATGCAGGCAATGAATCAAATGCAGATTCTTACCTATGCCTTGATGTTTATGCTGTGGAATCAGTAGTTTTGGCATATCTTGTATCACTTTATTTTCAAGTCTACAGCTAACAAAATAGCTATATGTGAATAAATTATCCATGGGAGAATAAATATAACCAAGATGACATCACTGCTGTGCACAAAAAATATAAAATGAAAAGAGAAGACTCATTTTATCATTGATAAAAACAGTGACCTTCAAGTTCTAGTTTAGAGGACAAGAAGCCAATTACTATGATTAAAAGTGCATATCCACCTTCTGGATTAGATTTATTTTGCATCTTGAGATATTTTAACTTCTGGGGTACAAGAAAAATGATGAATTCTTATGGTTCTCTTTTTGTAAGTTCTGAAGCTATGGATTAGCTCAGGGAAGAACTATTATATGTGTTTTGAATCAGAATTTTGTGAGGAATACAAAGAAATTATCAATGGAATTTTAAAATTTAGTTATGATAAATTAGAAATTATGAACAAAGAGTATAGTTATAATTTTTTAGGATATTGAAATTCTTTTTTTCTCTAGTTTTTTAATGGTAATCACTATTTTATTTAGCCATATATTTTTCCTTAGTTTTTCTAATTTCTATCAATGTATAGCTTTTTTTGCTCTAACATTATTAAAACTGAAGTTATTGTGAAAATTGTATCTCAAATCAATTCTTTAAAAATGCAATATGGCAACAATCCATATCAAAAAGTTATTAAATTACATCAAATCAACTTCCAATTCCTGATAAGTCATATAGGACATAGAATAAGGGCATAGTTTATGATTGCTTTTACTCATTTATTGTTTTTTTTTTTTTAAAGTGTCATCGCATCGGCCGGGACGCGAACCCGCAACCCGGGCAACTGCTTGCAAGTGCAAGGCAGTCGCGCTGACATCTCGACCACCAATGCAAGACTACTCATTTATTGTTACTCTTGAATTATTTTAAAATATCAACAATGTTTTTATTTAAGGATTATTTCTGGTTTTTTTTTTTTTATCACGCACAATTTAAACATGATGTTCTAAATCTCTTATAATTTAAAAATAATGTTCTCTTTTCATGAATTGTAAAGATCAAACAACCCCAACCTCTTTCCTTTAATACAACAAGAACAGATATTTACTCTAATGCCATTTATAGAAAGGTTGAATAATCAGTGATAATCAGATGGTAGTGCATTTAAATTCCTATTCCCAGAAGATTTCCAATGAAGTTTGGGATTTAAAATTGAAAATAATGCAGTTAAGTATCTAGCAATCTTCTTTTTTTTTTTTTTTTACTTCATTTTGATATTCGAAATAAAAACTTGAAAGTCAAAAGGCTTTAAGGTTTTGAATTCAAGGCAAATTGCTTGAACAATTATAGAAATCTGATTCATAGTCTGTATCTACTGTATTTAGGATCTCCATTCTTTATTATCTACAGTCACCTAATGTAGAAAATTGCTCTCATTACATATTGTGTAAAGAATTAAATGACCCTTTTTATTGTCTCTTTTCTTTGTTCTTAATTTAATTCTTCATTTTGTTTTATAAATGCCATTTTCAAAATAAAAGGCTTTTTTTATTTTTTTTATTTGGATAATGTGCTATTTTTTTTTTTAAACATATTCATAGGAGTAAATAAAAAAAAGATGAATAAATAAATGTTACCTTTCTAACTATTATTACTATTCTTAACATGAGATTCTTGAAGCAGCTAATCAATAGCAGAATCAACTGATTAATTTATTTATTCATTTTATTTAGTATATGAGTTATTAATTAATAAACATCATTTAAAAATTCCTATAGATTCCAATCAGTAGATAAATTCACTAGTAACTTTATTAATGCCTTTATTTCAGCTATTGTACTAATATATTTGAAAGTCATTACCGAGGTCTTTCTAAGATTGCTTGATCATACTTGTATTAATCAGAGACTGTTCAAATCCATTTGTGAGCAGAATTGTCAAAGCTGAGTTTGAATCTCCAGTAATGTCTAGAAAAATAAAATTCAGTTGTCTTTACTGTAGAATCTGTAAAAAAGAAATTTATTTGAAATCTCACAAGAAATCCACATTTTGCATTATAAATCCTTGGCTATTTGAAAGAAATTATTGGTTGAACATACAGATAAGATCTGGATTGGAAACTAGTTTTAAATAGTGAAACTACGTTTTTAAGTAATCTGCTAACATATTTTTAAACATTTGCTGTAATGCAGCTTTTTTTTTTTTTTTGATATCTTGTAGATGAATATATAAACAAAATAGAAAGCTACTAAACTAAAGTGTACAGTACCATGTTAATATTTAATCCAGAAGTATAGCAGAAAGATTTTTCCATACAAAGCTCACTATTTAGCAGTAGAAATGCTAACGTTAAGAAAGATGGTTATAAAGTATTTACATCATAACCCAAATAGTGACAATAAGTTTTCTGAAATTATTTCTAGAAATTATTTTAGATCTAGTTTTGATAGATTAGAAAAATAAATTTGGATATGATCCACGATATTTCTAAGCAGCATGGAATAATAATTTGTTTCAGTCTATTTTTTCAGGTTACGTTCACATTATAAAATGTTTATTGTTTAGATAAAGAAAAAAGAAGGGCATACTGTCTTTGGTGAATTAGAAATAAAATCCCAATCTTTGAAAAAAATATACAAACTTTTCTTTCACATTCTTATTAAGAAGAATTTTCTATTTCTGGGAAGTAGCTCTTTTATGAAGTCAGCTTAGATGAATTTTCTATTTTCTGTTTCTGGAAGATCACCAATGAATATATTAAATAAAGTGGGTAAAAAAACTAAATCCTATGGGAGATAAGTTTGTCTAATATAATTATTATTTAACGTCACTTGAATTTTTGTAATGAAAAAGTAGTTTGCTAAATAACAATAATTTTCCTGCATTTGAGGAATTTAAGACTTTTAGGAAAAACAAAACATTTCTTCAAGCAGCACCAGTTTTTAATTTATTTTAAAAATCCTTTTCATTTCTATCTTGCAGCCAAAATTCATCAGTTCATACTATCAGAATTTTATGAGCTACAATAAAAATGTCAGTTTCCAATAGAAGTCCATGAGCTCTGGAAAATATTTGTACTTTTTTAAGGACAAACTCAAGAAGGAAATTCCAGGTTCTAGGAAAAAAGATTAGCTGTCTAAAAATTCCCAGATTTTGAAGCCATTCATGTTTGATTGATTTGAAGAAATCATTCAATCTAAATTTGAAGCTTCATAAATACTGTTGTGTTTGGTCTGGATTACAGACCCAAACTACAGAAATAATACTAAGACAAATATTACAATTAATATATTTATTATATGTACAAATATATACAATACAATATACAGTATATATACAAAAGAATATTTACAATGATGAATATTGGAGTTTAACGTAAACTCTTGATTCTGCCTACCGCTTCTAGCTACACCTGATGGCTTGCCTCATGGGTAGGTGTATGGCTCTTCCAGCTGTACAAGACAGCTTGCCTCGAGCCAGGTGTGATCTTAGCAGTGCTCGGTCTCCGTGGGACTTGCCTAACTGCATAGACTAAATAGTGTATTGCTATCAATGGGAATACTTGCTGCTGTTCAGGTTAGCAGAGCTTCCCTGGGAGAATGCAAAGAGTCTTTTCAGGTTAGACAGACATTCTTCCCTGATTCTCACAAAAGGCTGACTATTTATACCCAGATCCCTGACATTATTGAAAACCTTCGGATTCAGCAAGCATTATTGCTTATTGGCCTGTAATAATCATTGGCTATGTTTTTATCTATACATCATCCGATTGGCCTGTGGCAAACATTGTTTAATCCAATCAGATAAGGAGGCATCTGGAATAGTCCACTTCTGAGACAAGGGAGGGCTATGACAAATACTATCAGGGCTAATGACATATTGAAGCCACAAATTTACTCCACTCCCTAGCCATTCCAAATATTTTTATCGCATTTAGACAGAGTAATATTATTTTAATTAAGGTTTATTTATATATAAAATTATTTTTTTTGAGTGACATTTCTCCCAGATAAAATATACATTCCATTGCCTCTTACTTTATTATTTTGTAGCAGCTATCTCTACATATACATCAAGCTCATTATATGTAACTTAACTTAGCTGTCAAAGGTGATTTGTAATGATAGAAATAAATTATCTAGAAGTCGCATGCAATAGTGAATTTTTATAATCAATGACCATAAATATCACTTAATCATTTAATAACAGAGTGGTTTTATAATTAGGTGATATCTGGAGAATATGTTTGGAGAAATTTAATACTAAAAAAACGGGGAACAAAAGCAAATTATTAAAATAAAATTCTAAAACATTTGATAGAATAAATTGTGGATAAAATCTTACAACTTTGATGAAATTTGAAAGTATGAACAGAGTTAATAATAATAAAAATAATTCAAATGTGGGGGCAAATTATTAAACATCAAATAAGTATGAACTTCTAATAACTTTCCTCACTTTCATTTTGAAATTATTATGTGAGACATAATAAGATATAAAATTGTTGTGAATTCCGCTATGAAGCTGACTACCAACAATTATCACAAAACTATTAATTACCCAAAACGTTATTAAATAAGAATAAATACATTTATTTACATATTATATACATAAACACATCAGTTAAGATTTTACTAAGTAACGATCCATAGTTACTTTATATATACATTAACAATTAGTCCTTGATTTAAAGTTCTAAATCTTCAATGCTATAATCGCCACCAAAACTACAATAGTGGTGGACTTTAAGTGAATACTAAAGTTTATACTCACAGTACTTAAAACACAATCCTAATTGGACCTTCTCAGGCATACACAAATCATAAAAAGACCCATAAGGTCTGTAAACAATTTCCCTAGTCATCTTTCTTTCACCTTAGAGGCACAGGCTCTGGGACACATTCATCATTGCAGAAAAGTTTTAAGGCACTTTTCCCATCAGCTTTTCTCAAAAGTCCACACAATAGCACACAATGAGTGGAGGAAGCTGATGACAGCACTCTTCATACTGTTTTCTCTTTGCTTGAATTCATTGATAAATTCCTATCATTCCAATGTAAAAGTAAATCCATTTGACTAATGCATTTTTACAATGATGATAAGGATCTGGCTTCTAATTATGACCGTTCGCATTCCACAGTAATTAGCTTCAAATATTTATTCCATTTATTTTCTCTTAAAGTAGTTTAATGATTTGATTTTGACAATACACAGTTTTCTTGGTATTTTAAATACACAAGTTATATCTGGCCTTGAAAATAATCATTTGCATTATCTTTTAGCAATCTTTTATAGAATGTTTAATGTTACAATCTTTATCTGTTTAAGTCTAATTTATCTGCAAACCAATCTTTCTTCATTGAATTAGACTTAAACTCAAATTATCAAAATAAAGTTTCCTTTATTTTTACAGAATTTATTTTTCATTAACTTTTAAACATATCTATTTACATTTACATTAATTATTAGTGATCTTTTTATTGCTTTTTAAACTAGATATGTGTTTACATTTTATTACTATTTTTTCTCTGAAGTAAAAACATAGTTTTACTAACTTATAGCTCTTGAGTTACTAAAGCCTAATATATTTTCTACAAAATATAGCACCTCCCCCCACTTCAGAGAAAAACCCTATTAACTTGCTACACATAATCACAAAGTCTATCCAGTTTATGTTTTTCAACAAAGGGCCTGGATTGTTTTTTTCTACTACTGCCTCTTTTTCTTATTGTGCTGTAAGTTTTTCTGAGTTTACATTTTCATATGGTCATTCTTCTCTTATGTCATTATCATTTAGGTCTTTGTAGCTCTATTCCTTGGTATTGTACCCTTTTTGTTCATTTTCTGCATTTCTCATGTCAAAGTTGACTGTCTCTATTTATTCACACTCTCTAATGTGATTTTCATAGTATTTATATATATCCCAATTTTCACTCCTAATCATTACTATATGATTTGACAGGTTTTTTTCAACTGCTACTTTGCATCAAGTTTTATTTAAAATGTCTTGAAACCATACTGCTGCTCCAATTCTGAACTTCATTCTGTAGTAATCGCCTATTTCCTCAGAATGGATTAACAATAGTTTTGTTCTCAATCGCCTTCCCAATAACAGTTCTGCAGGTGTGATACTGGTTACTGTGCAGGTGTTGAATGTTGTGCCAGCATTATTTCCTGTAGCCTATTTTGTAATTGTCCATAATTGCTTTTTTTAGATTCTTTTTTTATTTGTTGCATCATTTTTCCAGCCATGCTATTTGATTCAGGATGGTATGGGGGGGGGGTACATATGTGAAGAATTCTGTTTTCTTTCCAGTATTTTTCCATAATGTTACTCATGAAACCTGCCACATTATCTGATACAATGGTTTCTGGTAATCCATGTATTGTGAACACTTTATCCAAAAACTTTCTTCTTTCTTCTGTGCTTGTATTTTTAACTTTGTGGGACTCAATCCATTTTGAGAATGTGTCTATTATTATTAAAATCATTTCCACTGTAATCAGCCCTGCATGATTGATGTGAAATCTTTTTCATGGTCTAGTTGTCTTGTGCCACTCAGTGTACTTTTTTTCTGGAAGTGCCGTTTCTATCTGCAGGTGTTGCACATCTTTATGTATTTTTCAATATACACATTTATTTTTTTGCCACTAGATGTAACAATATGGCAAAGCTTTAGCTCTCACTACTCCTGAGTGCCATCTATGTAATAGTTCTAATACATGATTATGGCCTGCAGGTGGTATTACTGTTTCATCCCCCATTATTAGACATCTCTTGCCTACTGCCAATCTTTCTCTGTTTATTCAAAACTCTTGATTTATATAGCTCGGTTTTGTTTTAGGCCATCCTTCTCTAATCCACTTGCTTAATATCTGATATCCCTTATTTTCTTTTGTTCACTTCACTACTGTTTCACTGTTTAATATGTTTGATCTTATGCTATCAATGTAGTTTACTTCTGTTTCTGAACTTATAAGTGCCTGCCTATCCCGGCATCTAGATAGAGTGTCCACATATATCTTTTCCTTTTTTGTAGTAAATATTTGTAATTGTATGCATCCAAAATATTCTGCGAGCATAACATTCTCAGAATTACTGTGTCTGGATTCTATTTTGTCATGGTCAGAAATACCTATTAATGGCTTATGGTCAGTGAAAATTTCAAAGGTTCTACCCCATATGTACTGGTGAAATTTTTTAAGTGCAAATACTATGCCCAATGCTTCTTTATCAATTTGGCTGTTTTTTTCTGTGTTTACAGGGTGCATGAAGCATAAGATACTGGCCATTCTCTCTTGTCATTAGAGTGAGCTAATACGGCACCTATCCTATATTCAGATGCATCAGTAGTTATTTGAAATTTTTTCTCACTATCATATTGCACTAATAATCTATCTGACATTAATAGTGACTTTGGTTTTTCAAAGGCTATTTCTTGTGTTTGGGTCCACTGCCATTTGTAATTTTTTCTAAACAGATCATATAATGGTTTAGCTACTATTGCTTTGTTTTTCAAAAATGATTCATAAATATTTACCAATCCCAGAAACGCTTGCAATTGTTTTATGTTCCAAATTTTATTTGCATTTTTTACTGCTATGACTTTATCAGAGCACAGTCTTTTCCCTTTGTCCAAAATGATGTGGCCTAAAAAAACTAATTCTTGAGTTTGCCACACACATTTTTCCTCATTCAACTTAACATCTGCCCTACTTAGTCTTTCACACACATTCTATCCTTTAATTCTTTTACTGTCACTGCAGTGATTGGGATGTCATCCAAATATGGTATGACTCATATTAAACCATTCAGAATGTGGTAAATTTTCACTTGGAAAATATTGGGAGCCATGGAGATTCTAAATGCCAGTCTATTATAGATGAATAATCCAAAAGGTGTTGTTAAGGTTCAAATTTGAGCTGTTTTTTCAGTAACCTTGATCTAGTAAAATGTGAATTTAATATCTAACTTTGCAAAAAGCTTTGTGTCAGTTAACCAGCTAACACTTCTCTAACATTTGGTACAGAGTATATTCCTTTATTTAGGTATTTATTCACAGTAACTCTATAATCTCCACAAATTCTAATTTGCTCATTTGGCTTAGTGATTATTACTATTGGTGTTGCCCAATCTGTTGACTTAACTTGCTTTAACATGGCCTTAGTAACTAACAATTTGATTTTTTCCTCTACTCTTTTCTTTTGTGCAGCAGTATCTTCCTGGCTTTACAAATGATAGGGTTTGATTTTTCCACCAACTTGATGTGTACAGAATTACCTGCTATTTGGCCTAATTTATTTTCAAATAATTCCAGGAATCTCTGCTTTATTTTGAGACCACTTTCCACATTGTTCACAGCATTAATGTTAATGGTTATTTCTAACTTTTGGAACCAGCACCATCCTATTAATGGACTGATTTTTCCTCTTACTATGTATAAAGTTAAGTTTACATTCCTATTTTTGTGCTTTATAGGCATTATAGCATAACCTAACATAACCAATTCATTACCACTGAAATCTACAGCTCTTATATTTGTCTGTCTAATTGGAGTAACAGTGCATTTTCCTTTAATCTGTTTCCATAATTTTTCCGAGCACAATGAAATGCCTGAACCGCTATCAATTTCCATTTTGACGTTTTTGTTACAGATTTCTAATTTTAATATAAATTTATTTCTCAGGCTTGCTCTCATATTATTTATGCTCACAATATCATCTGTTACAATTTCATTTGACTCTATTATATTATTCTGCCACTGACAATTGGCTTTTGCCTTACACGCCTTTAAGTGTCTCTTTACATTGCAGTTATGGCACTTTTCACCTAGAAACTTACACTGGCTTTTTATTTGCCCCTTTTTTACCACAGCAGAAACAAATAATCAATTTCTTTGATAAATTTACTGAAAATGTTTCTTTACGATCCATTTTGAATACAACTATATCTTTGTTTTCAATGTTATTTTTGAAACAAGCCATTTGAAATAATATTAACTTGTGAGCTACTCTCTTTTTGGTAGCTGATGCAAAATTCAAATCTGTATCACCAAGCAGATTTTTTCTCAGATTATCATCAAGCAGACGCCATAATACCATAATAACTGATTGAGCTATCCATATAGTTGCTAAACACTTATTTATTATCGCAATTATCCCTCTGTCTGATAGACATAACAATGCAGCTATTTTTTCCTTCTCATCCATAATACCATTTAGCAAGAAAAAATTTTCTAACTGGGTAGCATAAAACGGCCATTCCACAGCATCCCCTACATCAAATTTGGCTATTGCTGTCTGTCCCAGTGACATTTTTTTACTAAATTATATATATATGAGAACAAAATTCTAGTTTATACTAAACTATTCTAAAACAAAACTATTTACATGAGACACTAATATATAAAAACTATTATAACCATTTCTACTTGCACACCTGGTTCGAATGTGACTGTCAGACTGCACTAGATTTGTTGTATATCCAGCTATGAAGCTGAATACCAACAATTATCACAAAACTATTAATTACCCAAAATATTATTAAATAAAAAAAAATACATTTATTTACATATTGTATATATACACATCAGTTAAGATTTTACTAAATAATGATCCATAATTACTTTATGTACACATTAACAATTAGTCCTTGGTTTAAAGTTCCAAATCTTTAATGCTATAATCACCACCAAAACTACAATAGTGTTGGACCTAAGTGAATACTAAAGTTTAACTCACAGTACTTAAAACACAATCCCAATTGAACCTTCTCAGGCGTACACAAATCATAAAAAGATTGGTAAGGTCTGTAAACATTTTCAGTAGCCAGATTTCTTTCACCTTCAGAGGCACAGGTTCTGGGACACTTCCATCAGTGCAGAAAAGTTTTAAGGCACTTTTCTCATTAGCTTTTCTCAAAAGTCCTTATGACAGCAACACCCAACAGCATGCGATGAGTGGATGAAGCTAACGACAGCACTCTTTTGTTGCACACACAATTTATACTGTTTTCTCCTTGCTTGAATTCATTGATAAATTCCTATCATTCCAATGTAAAAGTAAATCATTACATTTTTACAATGATGATAAGGATCCGGCTTCTAATTATGAATGTTTGCATTCCACAGTAATTAGCTTCAAATATTTATTCCATTTGTTTTCTACTAAAATAGTTTAATAGTTGGATTTTAACAATACAGTTTTCTTGGTATTTTAAATCCACGAGTTATATGCGACCTTGAAAATAATCATTTGCATTATCTTTCGGCAATCTTTTATAGAATGCTTTTAAGTTACAATCTTTATCTGTTTAAGTCTAATTTATCTGCAAACCAATCTTTTTTTGTTAAATTAGACTTAAACTCAAATTATCTAAATAAAGTTTCCTTTATTTTTACAGAATTTATTTTTCATTACTTACATATCTATTTGCATTTACATTTCCATTAATTATTAGCAATATTTTTATTGCTTTTTAAACTAGATATGTATTTACATTGGCAGCTTAGTTAATACTCAAGTACCCCATTTCATTACTGTTTTTTTCTCTGAAGTAAAACTTAATTTTATAACTTATAGTTCTTGAGTTACTAAAGCTTAATATATTTTCTACAAAATATAGCAAAAATATAGTTTTGATTTAGAAATAATATCTATGCAAAATCACTGAAAGATATGAAATACTATACAATACATCAATTTCTGATTAACTTGTTATTATTATATTGGAGCAATATATATATATTACAATTACATTGCCGCTGTTTGTACAGTACTGCATTTCGTTTACATTTTGTAAATATTAATAGAAGTTTATATAGAGTAGGGAAAAAAATCTTTGCTTAGTTATTCACTTAATGATAGCTAAAAAAAAGTATTATCTGTCATTAAATATAAATAAAAATATTGATGTAAAGGGCTTATTAAAGCTTACATGAAGTTCTAACAGTAAAATTTGTAGAATAAACTGCACAAAGATAGTAACAACTAACTTTAGAAGACCACCATCAATGATTATCAAATATTATTTGCTTAATCCTATTGTCTAATTAACACAACTGGTTATTAACAGAAAAATTTAAAAAAAAAAATAGATATATGTATATTAAATAAAAACGTGGTTCAGTGTACTGTATACTTTTTTTTATACTCTCAGTGTTAGGGGCTACTGAATTAACTCGTGCTTAGATACTCTCATTAGTTATATAGCCAAGTGTTAATATTTCAAATGCTTCTGGAAGAGAACTTAATGTACATTTAACAGTAGGAAAAATATAATTTTTCCTGTATTTAAATTATCAGCACAAAAGCAGATATAATTAGTTTTTAAAGCTGTCTTTTCATTATTATAATTGTATGTGCTTATTGAAACGTAAAATCTGTTACACACATTTTTGCTTCACTGTCTGGTGATTCAAAACCTTAAATCAGAGGTTTAAACCTAGGTATATATTTGTAAATCACTAGGGAGTGAAAGGACCCACATACAATTGTTTTACCCCCCCCCCCCGTACTATCATAAATTAAACATTTTATTTTAAGATGAGTTATTAATTCTGAAATATTTAAATTTCCTTTTCCTTAAATAATCATGTATGTGTGTTCGAGATTGCTAAAAAAATATTAATCATAACTAAATATTAAATATTTTCTATATTTATTTTATATGTTATAGTTCGTGTATTTTATTTTAGATGATGCAATACCAAAGAAAGTTCTAGAGAGTAATTAAAATAACTCAGAAACTTATAATTAAAAGAATATTCTTGATTTAATTTAAAAAGGGTAATTAATAAATTTAAATCCCTCAAACATAATGTAAATGAAAATTATATCTTTTGATACTATTTCCATTCTAGAAATAAATTAAAGCAATACTCTCCAGAACTTGTTGCATTATCATTGAAAATAAAGAATAAGTGCATTCAGGCCACTTAATGGATATCCGGGCCTCATCAGCAGGAAGAGAATAATCGAGGTCTTGCTAGCATATAAATAGAGCCAAAATTTTAGGCTAAGGGTCTTTGTGTGCCATTTTAATAAGTGTTTCAGAATGGATCCACATCAATCAAAATCTTAAAATATGAATTCGGAGTAGAAGAACTAAATTTGCTTCCCCATTCTTCTTCAAAAGTCATTTCTATACTGCTATGCTAGTATGCCATCTCCACTTATAGACTGCCTAAATTCAATGCTGAACCAACTATATCAAGATGCCAGCTATTATTTTTCCAAACTTTGCATTTCCAACCATGTTTTCCACATTTTATAATCTTATACGTATCAATTCGTACAGACATCAAGTAATGGAAGGTAAATCCTAATCATGCCGCTAATATGAACTCTTTTAAAATTTTCATTTTAAAATCTAAATTATTTGTAATGTAATTCTCTTCTTATTTAATCATGGTGTTGTAGTGCTAGTTATAATATTTCTATAAAGTAATGACTTTCTCTTTCTTTTGTAAAATGTAATGCACAAATCTATCACTTTATTTTTTATGCATTTCTTTAATGGGTTTCACAATTTCTATTTTTAATAATTTAGATGTGGCAAACTTTTAATTTCAATATTATAAATTTTTGTATGATTTAATTTAATATGCTAATAGTTCAATCTAGCGAACTGATCATAAATGTTTTTTTGTTATATATATCCTTGCCATTATGGGATGTTAAATCGTAAATGTAAGCTTTCTTATCTAACTAAAAGTTTACTCTATTGAATAAGATTTTAAATTGTTCTATTTTGCTTAGTGGCAGATTATTCACTGCTACATTTAAGCTATCAATTTAAGATATTAATTTATTGCCATTTTCACGCTATTGATTTTATTTTTATACTATATTTTAAAGTAAACTTAATGACCTTACCCTGGTTTTTTTAATTATATGGTCAATCATTTGCCCATCATGCTATCTAGCATGATAAATGTTTTATGGAATTAATTACTAGTTAGTGTATTAATATTTGTTTAATGAAGGGAACAATATTCCCACATTTTATTATTTTGACATCCTAACTAATATTAAAGGTCATTTGCGTACCTTTTATAGATGGATCAAATTATGTCATATCATTACGCTAGATTCTATTAAATTACGAGGGCTTTAGTTCACATATCAGTGTCATTAAAAACCTGATTTTTTATTATTATTAGTGTTGCTTGACCTAGATAAGGTTATGAAAATTTCATACAGTCAAACTTAAAACCAGGAGGTCCGGGATGATTACTTACTTATGGCATATCCTTGAATGGGGTTTGGAAGCACCAACTCCAGGATACTGTCAGGTTGTAGATAGGTTCTGCATGGGTTAACACTGGAATATTGGACCATGGAATTCCTATGCAATCACCTTTTTCAAATGCAGACCTGTCACGTGTACAGGCACATTTCATATCCTTATATAATTGATGAAGCATCCATCCTAAAATGGACTCAACCTTTTCAGCATTATCATTTAGTCTGCACAGTAATTCTTGTTTAATATTCTTATACTTGCCCATTTTAAATCTGTAAGATGTAATGCCATGATTTCTAAAATTTGTCTTATATTTTTGTTTATATTATAGGTTAGGAAATGTCATTTTAAAGCTTATTTTAGCTACCCACCCTCTTATTGAAACAATGTTTGAGTGTGCTAACAAACAATGCTAAATATCAAGTCAACTAGGATAAAATACAAATAACTTTTCTGTCTAAACATTTTGAGGTCTAATGACTGTTGAATTAAATAATGTAAATTATAAAGTATTTTTATATGTGGTTCAAATGAACCATAGTAAATGAAATTGATGTAACTTATATCCCATTTCTCTGTTCTTTAAGGCCATTTATTTTTCATAAAATAACCATAGCATTCAAATTATAAATTGGTAAAATTGATATCTACTGTTAGCTATTAAGCCGCATCTTTTAACTATCTGTACATTTTTTTGAACCATCATATTCAATTGAGTATTTGCATATTATTTAATCATTAACGTATGTGCTACTATTATGTAATTTCTTAAATGTGCAAATCAGCGCTCATAATCAGGCGAAACCCAAAATTCTATTAGTTTTATATGTAAATAGATTTGTGACTGTTTGTTAAATTAAATGCATATTTGTTTATTCATTTTCTCATAATATTAATAAATTATTAACCATATAATTAGTACTTAATTCTGCTTTGCCTCATGATTTATGCATACACATCGTTAATTAGATTGCATTATATATAATCCATTTCCATTGACCTTAGACCAACTTCTAAATTTATTAATGAATTTTGCTGAAAAGTGTCGGTTATAATCTTAAGTTGTTTCATCCTGTTAGGGGGCAGAGTTCGAAGCCTAGAAGTATCATCTTTTTCTGTAGATCTCTTGTTTCTCTGCTGTTGCTCCGGGACAGGAATGAATAAGATTTCATTTGTTATCATCAGAAATATTGTTCGTAATGTTATAGATCTGGAAAATAGGCAATAGGGCAGTGTTCATGATTGTTCCTGACTTATGTATCTTGCACATGATTGGACTCGAGATACTTTTGCCTAGATGCTAGTTAGATGAACATACAATTCTGACTGGTACATGGTATCCACACATCATATGTAAATATATGTAAAGTTTGACATAGTAACTTCTTTTTTCAATGGAAATTTAGAAGAAATATATTATTTCAACTGTGTTTTAAATTAGTGATCTAATTAAAAAAATGATATCAAAAATCAACAAAAGTTATTTCAACTCTCTATGGTGATTTGGGGGGGGGGGGTGCTTTGATTATATATATACTGTAACCTCTAAAATTAGGTTTTACTGGAAGAGACTCGATAAGTAAGAAGTTAGCTGTGTTAAAATGAAAATTGGAGTGAGAGAAGCTAAAAAGCTATTCTTACCAAATAAAAATAAACAATAAATGTAAACATATAATTTCTCAACGATTTGAAATTTTACCATTATACTTTCAAAATATAATATAAACTTTATTATATTCTAAAATGAATTTATATGAATATCAACAAGTTAAATGAAAGAAAAAATAAGTCAAGAGAAATTAACGATAGTAATAATTAATTAACATTTATTAAAGACAGTTAATATTTTAAGTATTTACAAATAAGCACAATAAAATCTCTTACGCTGATTAGTATTTTCAATTCTCCCTAATGTTCATCGTTAACTATATTCTAATTCAGTCAATATTATTCTTAAATCTAGTTCACAAAATTCATAAGTTGATTGATACAGTTCTCTTCTGATCAATCCTATAGAGCCCATCATGTGTATGAAAATAAAATAAAATCTGTGCAATCTGTTTGTTGACCTAACCAGCTATTGATACCTACAGAGGTTCGATCTCTGGAATCCAATCCCTCATTACAGAAAAGGTTCTCCACAATTTTCCAGTCTGCTTTTCTCCTGGATCTTTTTTGCTCCAGTCAAATATACTACGACAGCACAAACCAAGCAAGACCAGAAATATCGCAGAAAACAAAAAAAGCTCTCACTCCTCTATGCACTCGCTATTTATACATACACATCTTTTCATAACTGATAATCCTGATCTTATTACTGATTGGAATCTTCTTTTCTTCTTCTTATCAGTTCACTGTTTCTGTCAGAAACTTCCTATGATAAAGTTAAGTCTATTTCCAACACATTTTTATTTGCGCAGCTATCTTTCCCTTTACCACAATTAGTTCTTTTGCTCTCCACAGTATTAAATAATTTTTTTTCATTATTTCATTTAATCAGTTTTACATATTTACTCTCTGCTTTATATATATATAATGTTACCTTTTTCACAAATATTTTAATGTAAAATACATTTCCTAGTTTAATTATCATTTCACATTTACTTTATCTTTAAGCAATCTACTTTCGTTGCTCCCTATTTAAAATAACATTTCTATAATTAAACTTTCTTTGTGTTTTCTTCTCTTTTGTTTTTCTGGAGTCATTAAATATGGCTTCCTATCTTACACATTATTAAACTTAATAAATCCATATTTTTAACCAAATACAACACCTTCCCATAGTCCAGAAAAAAATTTCCTTTAACATTATCATACATAATTTTTAAAATGTATTCAGTCTACCCTTTTCCTAAATAGATCTGGATGTTTTTTTTTTTCTATCTTTGGTAAAAATTCATCTTCTGCATGTTCTTCTTAAATCTATTTTTCACTCAATTTTTTTTCTATTACGGGTTTGTCTGTTTGGTTTTCCTGAACATCTATCTGCCTTTGGATTGCATATTTTCTTTTCTGTTCCTGATTTCATCACTTCAAAATTATCTGTATTTAATATTTCAGAACCTCTGACATGGTTTTTGTGGCACCTATATTTTAAATCATTCTCCCCTGATTATTATAATGTGGTTAGACGATATTTTTTCTATTGTCTCTTTAATCCATGTTTTACATAAAACATCTCGAATCCACATTCCCGCTCCCATTTAAACTTCATTTTATCATAATTATTTTGGCAAGCTCCATTTTCTTTTGGGTATATTAATGATAATTTAATTCTTAATCTCCTTCCCAGTAACAGTTCAGTAGGTGTAACTTTAGTTACTGTGAAAGGCATTGAGTGTTGCTATAACATTATCTCTTGTAAAGTATTTTGTAAATTTACACAATTACTTTTCTTCAATCCCTTTTTAATTTGTTGTACTGCCTTCTCAGTCATGCCATTCAATTCAGGATAGTATGGTGGGGTATTAATATGTTGAATCCCACTATCAGTAAAATAATATTGCAGAATATGACTAGTGAAACTTGTTGCATTATCTGACACTATGGTTTCCAGTAGTCCATGTATTGAAAAAACTTGCTCAAAACCCTATTGTTTCCTCTGCACTGGTATTTTTTACTTCATAATATTCTGTCCACTTTGAATATGCAGCTACTATTATTAAAATTACTTTTTCTGTGATTGGTCCCATGTAGTCTATATAAAGTCCCTCTCATGGCCTGTTTATCTTTGGACATACTGTATAATTCTTTGCTGGAAGTGCAACCTCTGCTTCACATACAGCAAATATTTTTATGTATTTTTAGATCATTTATTTTTGGCCTACAGACTTAGATGTGTGCCAAAAATTTTTGCTCTCATCACACCTGTGTGACCACTATGCAGCAATTCTAAAACTAGATTTCTCCCTGAAGGTGGTATTACCTTTACACACTGTTAATTTCTCCCTGTTAACCCAAAATTCTTGAGCTAAATAACTCAGTTTTGATTTTGGCCAACCTTCTCTTATCCATTTCATTAATATTTGGTATCTATGATTATCCTTTGTCCATTTTTCAATTGTTTCACTGTTTACAATATTAGATTTTATATTATCTATATAATTTACCTCTGCCTTTTCTCTCTGAGCCAATGGTATTTTCCTGGCTTTACAAATAATTGGATTCACTTTTTCCACTAAATCAGTATAAACTAGGTTTGATATTATTAGCCCTAATTATTAATTTGGGAAATCTTTGCCCTATCTCTTGCTCCATTGACAAATTATTCAGTGTATTAACATCAATGCTAATTTCTATTTCTTTAAACCATTCATGCGCTATTAATGAACTGATATTTCCCTTTATTGTGTATATTGGCTTATTCATGTATTTTATAGGCACTATCATGTAACCTATAATTCCTAATTCATTGTCACTTACATCTACAGCCTTGATAGATGTCTTTTGAATTGCTATATCTGTGCTTATCTCTCTAAGTTGTTACATGTCAAAGATTAATGATATTGCAGACCCACTCTCAATTCCCATTTCTATTTTTTTATTACAGATCTCTAGCTGTAATATAAACTTGATTTTTCCACTGATTCTTGTGTTATTGATACTATAAATGTTATGTTATGATTTCCTTAGTTTTTAACTTTAGCTGCTTGTCCTGACAAGATTTTTTATCAGTTTCCCCACACATTCTTGCAAAATGCCCTTTCTTATACAGTTGTGGCACATTTCATTTTAAAGTTTGCAACTTCTTCTTATGTGCCCCGCTTTGCCACAGCAAAACAACTAATTCTCTTGTTTGCACTCTGATTAAAATATTGTTTTTACTCCACGACTCTTGAGTAGTTTTGCAAACTGTCATTTTATTCGCATTTTCATTTCTATTTCTAAAAAGTATAATTTGCTCAAAATTTAAATCCATTTCTATGAGTAAGTTTTCCTGATAAATATATCAGTGCCATTACTTTTCTTTTATTGTCTTCAATCCCATTGAGCTAAAGAAAATTATTTAGCTACATAGTATATAATGACCATTCCACAGTATTATTAACATCAAATTCAGATATTACTGATTGTCCTAATGGCATTTTAACTACTACTTGTTCTTTACTTCTCTAACTTTTTCTAGGATACAAAACAATGATTGACTGTGCCATGTTTTGCTATGACTTGGCTACATTCCAACTGACTGCAAAGTTTTCTCACTATGCCAGGTTTAAATAAGTAACTGTGCCATGTTTTGTTGTGTATTCTAAAATGAATTTATATGAATACCAACAAGTTAAGTGAAAAAAAAAAAAGTCGGGAGAAATTAACAATAGTAATAATTAATTAACATTTATTATACCTTTAAACAACACAAAGACAGTTAACAATTTAAGAATTTGCAAACAAGCTCAATAAAATCTTCTCTTCCACTGATTAGTATTTTCAATTCCTGCTAATATTCATTGTTAACTATATTCTAAGTCAGTCAATATTATTCTTAAATCTAGTTTACAATATTCACAAGTTGATTGATACTTACAGTTTTCTTCTGATCAATTCTATAGTGCCCGTCTGGCATATGAAATTAAAACCAAGATCTGAACGATTTGCTTGTTGTGCTAACCAGCTATTGTCATCTACAGAGACTCAGTCTCTGGAATCCAATCCCTCATTGCAGAAAAGATTCTCCATCACTTTCTGGACTGCTTTTCCCATTGGATATTTTTCACTCCTATCAAATATATTACAACAGCACAAAATGTGACAGCACCAAACAGCACCAGGAACATCACAGGGAACAAAAAAGCTCTTGCTCCTCTCTGCACTTGCTATTTATACATACGCATCTTTTCATATCTGGTTAGTGGTCATAATCTTCTTTTATCCTTTTTATCATTTCCTATTCCTGCCATAAATTTCCTATGATAAAGATCACATCTATATTCCCTTTACATCAATTTCATTTAATCATTTTTACAATGTTGTCTTTTTCACAAATATTTTAATGTAACATAGGTTTACTAGTTTAATTATCATTTCACATTTAATTATTTTTAAGCAATCTACTTTTGTTGCTCTCTACTTAAAGTAACATTTTTATAATTAAACTTTCTTTGTGTTTTCTTCTCTTTTGTTTTTCTGCAGTCATTAAATATGGCATCTTATCTTAAAAATTATTAAACATAATAAATTCATATTTTTAACTAAATACAACATTATTATATAATTTCAGGCTTATATAATTTTGCTTTATCTAATCATAAATTTCATAATCTCAGTGTTTATATTTATAATCATTTATTAGAATTAATTGGATTAATTCTCTCAGAGTCATTACAGAAAAGGTAAATATCCATGTAAGGGATTTTATTTATGCTTTCTATCTATAACTTCCTAGATTCAAATAGCAAATATAATAAAATATTTAAATGTAACATTAGATGAACCAACATGATGATAGCATGACATGCATTTAAATTGCATTAAGATGATGATTAAAGAATAATATATAATTTTAAAATAATCATAATGTTTATTTCTTGCAAATATCAATAAAAAATAAAAAACAACAACAAAATATAACATTAACATAATAATTGTTATCATTGTATAATAGTAAATATTAAAACTGAATGTATATTGCTTCATTGATGTGTGTGTGATGAATCAAGTATAGGTACTCTAGATGGATAGAATCACATGTGTGTGGCAATACAAAAAATATGTTGAAGGAGATTGATTACAATGTATTATCACACTTTTACTTTGAATAATAATCAGACAAAAAGTTTTAAAATCATCTATTTAATGCTAAAACTTTAGTCAATTTAAAGCACATAATAAAATATACATTAATATTCATATTTAAAAATTTTAAATAATGGTTAAGAACACAATCTCTCTCTAACACCAAATATTTACTGTGTATTCACTCTCACTTATCTGTCATAACTTATGTTTAAATATTGAATATAAACTATACTACCTGGTTTTCTATTGAAATTATACTGTCATATTTGCCACATTTATTATTCTAATAATTTATTAATATATTAATTTAAAACATAAATAAATAACACATTGTTTATATAAAGTTTATAAGACACTCAAATATCAAACATTCCCAAATTTATCAATAATAGGATTCATGAACAACAGTAAATTTAACTATTTGTAGCACTATTATTCAAGTTTACTGAAGATCAAAATAATCCCAATTGCATCAATTCATCAAGGCAAAATTTTATCTTTAATACTAAATATATATTTTGGAATATCTGTAATATCTTTCAATTCTTTTGATAGTCACACATATATAAAAAAATAAAATCTTCAAGTGAAACCTTAATCAGACAAGTACACAGATCACTTTGCTGCATTTGTTCCTATGATGACATAAAGAAATTATTTCAGTTGTTTCTTTTGACTGGCAATATATTATTTATTCTCTGATATGAGGTATTTCCTACTCATTTACCAAGGGCTTTATTTACTGGATAAAAATCCCAATGTAACAACTATAATTTTTAATGACAAATGTTAAAAGCATATTCTTTTACAATAGAAGAGACACAATTTAACAATATAATCCTTTAGGCAAATTTAATCATGTTCTAGAATATCAATAGTACAAACAGCAGGTTTTTTTGACTGAGAATTAAAATAAAACAATGCATTGTTTTCCTTTTTTCCATCTTATATTTCAATTTAACATATATCCATTGATATTATTGGAATGGAGTAGAGATCTGACCTTTCTTGGATAGATCTCTGGTAATGTTCTCTACTCAGCCATCCTCATGTAGATCAGTATGATGTGGCAATTTTTAATAAAAACACGATTAAGTACTGAGTGCACTGTTAAGCATTGGTAGTTGAATGTTCAGCACAGCTGCCTTACAAGCAGTTGTCCCGGGTTCGCAAATTCACTTCCCGGCCGATGTTTGACACATGAAAAAAAACGTACTGGCTGCATTCAAAATTTTAAAGAAAATTTTTTCATTTTGAATTTTCCAGTATTTATAAGTTTTTTAAGATGATGTCAAATTTTCTCACAATGGATCTTGTTTTATAGTAGATTTCCAAGGCGTTTCCATAGCACTGCACATAATCAGGTTATGAGAGTTTATATTTTCGCTCAATTGGTGCACCCACGTAATCATTTTGAAATACAAAATAATGGGAAATTTTTTTTTATAGCAATTTATTAAAAAGTAAAATGCATATTCTTTTTATAATCTCAATTATCCCCCTCTTAAGCTTATTAGAGTAATAAATTATTAACTCAATAAAGTTTCATGAATATTTTAATGTCAATAATTTTATTAGGTTTTATAATCTGTTGTTTTAAAAATATTGACTAAATCTAAACCCTTAATTATCTGATTTTTCAGTTAATTGTTTTGTTAACTTTCTAACACATTTTTCTAATCTTGTGAATATTATTTATACATGCACATGCACATTTATACATAAATGTAATAAAAAATTTATATATTAGTAACTAGTAGCATTTTTGCTGATTTACTAGACAGTTTATTTGTTGTGAATTTCTTATAAATATTATAATTTAATAAGGTTTGGACTACCTATGGCATCACTTACAGTTTATTCAACAAACAATATTCTGTGCATACATGCTTTATAGCCATTGCTAAACAATTCACTAATTGTTTTTTAAATTGTTATTAAAAAAATGTTGCATTTGTTTACCAGTACTGTCCAATTTAAAGTCTTAAAAAAAAGATTATCCCATTGCATATTGATTTTATGATAGTTTATCTTTGGTTTCAAACCTATCATGATCTACCTATCTACTATATATATAATGCTACTCTCTCTCTCTATATATATATATTAATTCTAATATTCTCAATGATAAATAAAAAGAAGTTCTGAAGAAAATACTTGTTATTGTAATGAAACATCTATTTTTATTACACTGAAGCTCCCAGAAATAATACTATGGATATATAAATAGTAATCTCCATAAAAGAAATGATGAAATAAGTGAAATTATAACTAATGAACCACAAGCATAATATAATGAGACTGTTTCTAATCTAACACAAGTAACATAAGATAGACTTTTTTTATAGGGACAGTCACAAATATAGGGATTTTAACGTTGAGAAGCATATGAAATACACTTCACAATGGCATTGCTATTGTAGAAACTCTCCAGGTATCATCCTATTATAATCATTAAGAAAATCCCCACAATATACAATGACTAACATAATACTTCATGTAAAATAATTATTAAGCACTCTCCACACTAAAAAAAACTATAGAGATAATCATTTTTAAAGTACAGATTAAATTGATCTAAATAATTACTGCTATCCTATGGATATCCCAGCGATCATGACTATTCTTTTTTAATAAATATAATAACAATCATTAACAATCAGATAATGGAATAACAAGAGGAATTTTGTTGAGATCCAATTATCTAAAAAATAATTACACTCTCAATTACAAACATTAACTAGAAACACTATTTGAGAATTAATATAACTATTGAAACTAATAATAATAAACTACCAACTTACTTTACATTAAATAATTTATTAAAATTGTTATTAACTGAAACACAGGCTTATTATAGACCAGTGTCTATATATGTAATATATAGGGTATATGAGCACAGACTTTCACATGACCCACCACTCTCCACTCTATCTCACAACACTGATACACTTGAACCCACATATGTTGAAAAGATAAATAATCACCAATATATGTATTTCATGCTAAACCAGCATTCATCATCCTTTTATTTCTATAAATAAGCATCATTAAATAGAATAATCATTTATTAATAATCAAAAGCTTTGTAATTAACCAAAATCTAATATTATATGACTCAATTAAATATATTAATTATTTTAGCGTTTACCCATTCTATTCGCTTTCAAAACAAAAATCAAAATTGATTTTATTAATTCATTAAATCTTGAATGATATAACATGTTGGATTTATTCCATGTAATAGACTTTATAAAATTTTTATTCTTTAATACTTGTATTAAACTTAATAAATTTTAAAATATAAATGTGACTTTTGAAAATAATATCATTCTTTAATGCTCTAAACATATAATAACGTTAAATTTCAATTTCAGATAGTTATTTAAATAGTGCGATACTTAATAAAATAAATATTAATAATATTTACTTTAATCCATTTTTAATTCCAAATTAATAACTAATTAATTTGTTACATTTTCATTTATCATTGATTTAAAGTTTATATCTGTGTTAGAGATAATCTCTAGTTTCGAAAATGATTAGTAATAATCATTACTGTATTTATCTGAAATGGATGACGTCAAAGTTGTGAGTGGAGGTCATTTGTCTTTTACTGTATCTATTTATAGGAATTTAAAAAGAATGGGGAAATATGGAAGTGTTTGTTATATCTATAAAGATATTACACATGGAAAAGAGAAAGGTGAATAACTCCATGTGTGTGTAAATTTTCAAAAAAAAATCAGATATATTAATCTTTAACTGGGGTTTAAAGTTTATATCTGTGCTAGAGATAATCTCTAGTTTCAAAAATGATTAGTAATGATCATTATTGTATTTATCTGAAATGGATGGCGTCGAAGTTGTGAGTGGAGGGAGTTTGACAATGGTCAATGAAAAAGTAACAATTTACCTTAGATAAATATTCTTTATATAATAGAGATATATATGAGAGATAGTGACCTGGGCCAACTGATGAGTGTTGGTTCAGCCTGAAATGCATCTTGGGGGTCATTTGTCTTTTATTGTATCCTTATCTATATGAATTTAAAAAGAATGGGGAAATATGGAGATGTTTATTATATCTGATTAATTTGTTAAGTTCAAATTCTTTATTATAATTCGATAATTAAAATCTTCAATAAATACATTTTATATAATGATTTTACTTGGTTATGTGCTTTAATGTATGACTTTGTGATATTAATGATCCATACAGAAACAAAGCTATATGTCCAGTTTAAATTAAAATACTTATTTATTTTAACAACAAAATATTCAGATCAATAATTATAATTACAAGTTATAACATAAATAATTTATAACATTTATATTTGAACAATTACGGATTTACAACATTCTTTACATTACAGTAACTAAAAATAAATACCATTCTTCATTCATGTATTAACATTGAATTCATATCATTTAGTTTAATCCAATGATAAGTTTTGAAAAATTTGTATGCTTCTATTCATATTATAAATTAATTTATCATCCATGGGTTCATGCATCTGGGTAATTTCTTTAATATTTTTATCATATTTAATTGGTCCATAATTCACTTGTTTTAATAAAGTCATACCACTTTAATATAATTCATATTTAAAATTATTATACAAATACATTAATATTATTTACTAAAGAACTTTTATGCTTTTGTATTGTTGATATAATAGAAATAATACATCTTGAATAAATAACTGAATCAAGGATACTGTATGTTAAAATATTATCATTCATTTTATACACTTACCACATCTCTTTCACTCACATTTTTCATTCTTATTGATCTCATTTACCCTTCCAACAATAAGTTATTCTTATTTCATATCACATTTAATGATATTTGTTTTTCATGGGGTCTGTTTCTTTTCTTATACTACCATTACAAATCATAGGAAGAAAAACTATAAGTTTCAAAAATAACTTACTAGCTTGCAATGCTTACTCTATATTCCAATATCACAGAGAAAACTTTAGGATAAGAAACTAATGTATCAAACCAGTGTACAAAAATATATATAAATATTTATTTTATATAGTGTGATGTTTTTTTAAACTGTAATAATAATCAGTCATTAAATTCATGCACATGCGCTTTGTGGATTTTAACTATAAATGAATACTCTCACTTTCCAAACACAAGATAAAGTTTTTGTGAAAAGATAGAATGAATCCATCTATCCTTTCAATCCAAACATTTAAGTATGGGAAAATCTTAAGCATTTGAAAAAGAGAGCATGAAGATATTAAACAATCACTTTAAATTACCTTTACTATGCCTGAATGAATGATGCTTGCAAAATTTACTAGAATTTATGATACATTATTCTTAGTTGAAATTTAGATAAGATATTTATTTTATATAGTGCAATGCTTTTTTAATCAGCCATTAAGCTAATGCACATGCACTTTGTGGATTTTAACTATAAATGAATATATAGAAAATGGAGGCACTCACACTTATTATGAACTATTATACTTTTTAGGTAGTCATTTTTATCTTAATAACTCTACCTCAACAAATTCTGGATGATTTCTCAAGCTCTTATGGAATATAATACTCATTGATCATATGAAAATCCTCTCGATTCCCTACAATAATAATATGGTTATCCCTTAGATCAAACCCACTATAATCTCATATTAGTTCTTCGAGATGATATATTATTTTATCCTGGCATTCTAACTTATCCATTCAATACTTATCTATATTTTTCAGCATCCGCATATATTAACTTTCTCTTTCTAATAATATAATCTTCCCATTGTTTATGCATCTATAATTATTATAGATTATATTACAAAACAAATAACTCTATTATGACAAATGTCATATTATTCTTTATTCATTACAAGGTTAGAGATCATAAATCATTTCCTTGATTATTGCATTCACTCTATTTCATACTTTCCTTTATATTATTATACTTATATGATATATTCATATTTATTTTAACAGAATATTTTTTCTTGATCCATCAGTATTATTCAAAATGATTATGAAATATAAATCAATACAATTAACTGGTAAGCTCATTACTATCAGTTTTACTATAATTAACTATTACTCTTCACATATACTGAATAGTATAAAATTATATTATCACATTACCCCATGCTATCTTTTGTTCTTTAGTTTATTCATAACAAATTTTATCAATAAACATATAATACTTTCATTTTAAATTAAAATATAATAACATTTTAAAATTATTTTAATTTTAAAATATAGAAATTATTTAACTTATTTCCATCTTACTATAAAATACCTTACATCTGTACAAAACTTTAACAATAAAAGTCATAAATTGAAATGTTTTTCAACTCCTTTTTTTTTTAAAAAAAAAAACTTCTTACAATTTTTTATTCAAATCACTATGACAATGCACAGGAACTAAAACCTCCTCACTTGTCATTGCTTTCTTTCTTCTCCTGTTAGAAAATACACATAATTTAAATCAAAACATTTTTTAAAAAAAAAAACATTCATAAATAATAAAATCTTTTAAAATTCTTGAGCTCTTGATAATATAATCCTAGGATCCTTACATGTTAAACTGAAGTGCACATTAATTCTGGAATAATTCAATAATATCAATATAGGTCTTTGAAGATTAAATATTATTTTATCATTTTTATTCTCCATTATCAAAATATAGCATATATTTAGTTAATCATACTTAGTTCTAACTTTTACTTCTCCTTATTTATTTTAGCTGAGTTGTTTTATATCTTTGACACAAACATATATATATCAATTAGCTCTAGTCTATTACAATGTTATATAAGTCTTTCATTTATTCACTAATTCATTATTAAAATTAAAAGGATTCTCTTTTGAACTCCTGATCCTTTTAACATTTTCCTCATCAAAATATAATTATTTTTACTAGTATCAAGAAGTACTTTATTATTATATGTAGTCAACCTCATATAAAAATAATAAATATTCATTACTTTAGTAAAATGCTTTCATAAATAATTAAATACATAGCAGTTATTCTTCTTGCTAAGTTGCAATTTAATTATAACATTTAAGTCATTTAGTTTAATGAATAATTCTTTTAAAAAATAGATTTATAATTACTACAAACTAAGTATTTAAAAGTTTTATTAAATATCTTTATGGTCTGATAATAACTGCATCTTTGCATTAAATAAAAGTTCTTCTGAATAAATAATTTAGTAATTAAATTCATTAAATTTGAAGCGATAACAAAATATTTTCTTATCCAACAATAACTGCAATTTCCTGGTATTTGTAGTTTATAATCTGGTATTAATCCTTTAGTCATGCTCCCATTTGATGGTGTTGTTTATGTGCAAAAGCACATAAAAATGCCATTTACCTGCTAGAGTTATGGCTAATACAGCAATTCCATTGTATTAGATGGCTAATATGATAGTTCTGTTAGTATTAGCCATTGCAGGCCACTTATATGGTGTTGCACAGAAATATTATGGCCTAGTTTTGTGCGTCACTACAGTTTATGTGAATTTGCACTATTCATAGTTGGCTACCATATCATCTGAGGGTGTTTGGATTTGAAGTGACCACAACTTTGGAAATATCCATAACAGAGTAATTTTATTTCTATTTAAATCACACAGTCTGACTTACTAAGAATTGTCATACTGTTCCCACCCTTTCTTTCACAACTGCAAAGGGTAGGGCCATACATGATGTGGCTGAGTTCATGCAAAAACTCATATTTTCACAATAAAATATGTGAGACAAATAAAATGGTGGACTGCAACAAGCAGATTTTCAACTTGTGCCAATTTCCGACCACAGAAGCTGACACAATCAATAACAAAAAATAAATAAAAGAAAACCAAAGTTCAAAAAGGTCCAAAGTTTTGGTCTTATTTTTTGGGGAGGCAGTGGGTGTTTTTTTAAAAAAGTTTGTCATCACTGAGACAAAATTTAGCGAACAAAATTATTTGTGTTGGTTTTTATTTAGTAATAAGAAGAACAAAGGTGATTTAGTCCAAACAAAAACAAGCCCAAGCAAATAAAAGGTAGAACAAGATTTGATGAAATGTGTCTGCAGTGAGTCCATGAAAGTCTACATTTGAAAAAGAACCTCACAATTCCAAGATATGTGAAGCCACACTCCTGTAAGCAAAAGTCTTTTCCAAACCAAAAAGAGCTTGTGATTCTATGACATCAATCAATCATTCAAAAAAAAAAAAAGAGAAGAAAACAAAATTTCAAAAAGGTCAAAAGTTTTTGTTATTTGTTTAATTTTTTCAGGATGGGTGGGTGTTAAAAAAAAGTTTGTCATCACTGAGACAGAAGTTATTTTCATTTATGTTTTTATTTAATAATAAGAAGAAAAAGGGTAATTTAAAAGTCCAAACAAAATCAATTCCAAAAAAAAAAGGTAGAACAAGATTTGAGGAAATGCGAGTTAAGTGAGTCCATGAAAGTCTACATTAGCATTTTGCAATTCTGATATGAGTGAAGCTCCTGTAATCAAAGGTCTTTTCCAAACAAAAAAGAGTAGTTTGGATTGTATGACATGAATCAGTCCAAGAAAAAAAGAAAACAAAAGTTCAAAAAGGTCTACAGTTTTGGTGTTAGGGGAGGGAGTGGGTTAAAAAAAGGTTGTTGTGACTGAGACAAAAGTTATTTTCGGTTTGTTTTTATTAATAACAAGAACAATAATTTAGTCCAAAGCAAAAAAAAAAAAAAAAAGTAAAAAGATAGAACAAGATTTTAAGTAAAAAAAAAAAAAAGGGTAATACAAATAAAATGTAATTAAAAATTGGTTTTCAAAAGAAATCAAATTGTATTAGCCAAAAAAAAAAAAACGAAAATAATTTAAAGATGTAGTAGAAAAATAAAAGTCAGGGTGGTGCTTTATTTAAAAAAAAAAGGTAATACAAATCAAATGTAATTAAAAATTGCTTTTGAAAATAAATCAAGTCATATTAAAAAAAAAAAAATTAAAGACGTAGTAGAAAAATAAAAGTCATGGCCCAGTAATGTTACATTTTATTGTTTTTGCCTAGAAACAATGCCATCAAGTGGCACACATGGCTTAAGGATTAATACCTATAATCCTTTTGCATTATTTACAAAAATGATAACAAAATTAACTTTTCCTTTTTCCTTTTACTAGTAATCATTTTAATTATAAGTTAATATCCAAGACTAAAATTAGATCATTGATAAAGAAATTTTTGGTTTGTTTATTCCATAATGTTTTTATATCATATAATTAACCAGCTTATTCACTAATTACTTTTACTCACTTTAAAAATAAAATATAAAATTTTATACTTTTTTAGAGAATGAATGGAATCAGGTATCAGCTCTCAAATTTTTAACCAATTCCCCCAAATTTTCATCTGCTATTATTTTTTATACTGTAAACAGTATGAAGTCAGACCAGTAATTAAATCAATTTCATTGGTCAGTGACTAAAATTAATGAGCCATTTCCTGCATAAATTATCTTTTGTCTACATTTAAACTAATTAATATCACTAAATATTTAAAAATTAACTTATTACATTTAATTATTTTTAAGTTTAAATTGAAAATACAATTATAATTTTCATTTATTATAATCATAACCTATTTTAATTAAGATATTTAATTAACATTATATCAAAATATAATATTGTTATTATTATTTTTAAAAAATCATATTATAAACATTTAATAATTGTATTTACAACAAAATATTTTTTTACAATAAATAGATAAAATATTTTTATTCTTATATAATAGAACTCTGCAAATAGATTCATACATACATCTTTTAAAGGATCACTGTAATTTAATTCAATTAAGATTTGATTTATCACTATTGAAAATTTTGATATTATAAATTTAAATATGAGTAATGTAAACCTGCTTATAGCTATTAAAGACTATTATAATGAAACTAAATATGATTATTTAAAATATAAATGACTATAAATAAAAGGTGTTTATTAACTACATCAACAGAATCCCATATTTAAACTCTATACATTAAATTATTTATATCTATCATACATTAGAAATTGACACTAATGTAATTGTATGTTTTCTAAATTTAAAATTTTGATTATTATATATGTTTCACATCCTTCTTGGACACAGTGAACAAATCAAAAGGTCACAATATACATATATATTTTAAATACAGGTATATTTTATATCTCTGGTGTTTAGATGTAATTATAGGGAATTTGAACTTAGACTTTCAAGCTTCTTTCAGCTATTCAACCTATCTCATACAACTGATACCCATGACCACACATATATGTGAGAACATTTATCTTTTTCATATGTGTGTGGTCATGTGTATCAGTTGTATGAGGATAGGTTGTATAGCTGAAAGAAGCTTGAAAGTCTGGGTTCAAATATATATATATAAAGTAAATGAAAATATTTTAAAGCTATTGTTAAATTATTTTTCTATTAATTTATCAAACTCATATTGTATTTTCAAAAAATCATTATACATCTATATAAGCCTTGATCATGTAGTCAAGATGTACATATTCTTCTGATCATTGATAATGGTCTAGGCTTTCGTTTATCCCTGATTTAAATAAACAGATATTATTTATCAACAACTTGTAATTGGCCAATTATAAAAATGCTTAAAATATTTGGATAATTCTCAACTACTAAAAATTTATCCAAATCTTACATAGGTATAAAATCTAAATCAAATGCACTCATCTTTATTTCATGAATTGTAAATGATTATCTTATCACATTTTTTTCAGCAGCCAATCTTCATCCAGAAAAATATTTTACAATTTCTCTAAAATTTTATCAATATATGATAGCCATTTTAACTCCCGAATAAAAAAAAAAAAGAAAGAGAGAAAAAAAATTATGCATGTATTTTTATGAAAAAAAATATTTGAGCCATAATTGTTGTGAATGTAATTAAAGAGTAAAATGTGACTGTAAATTTATCTAATCTATTTGTCACAGTTAATACATGGAAATAATGGGGTCTTAAAATAATCTAAGTGGATGAAGATAGTAAGATAACCTGAATCAATATAATATATATTTTAAAAAGAAATATTAATAGAATTCCAGCTCCAAAATAGTATCAGTAGATATGATCATTTTAGATTTTTACTGGGGTTTCAGCAACAAATTTGGTACTACCAATAATTGTTCCATTTATCTACTTCGGAAATGAAATTTAATAATCTATAATTTAAATACATAATTCTTATTACTGTGTCACATAGATAATGACTATCAAATCTAGGCATACAGTGACAGAAGGGCTTACTAAACCTCTACATATTTTTTATAATGTTTATTAACTGTTAGACGGGTTTGTAAAATAAATAAATAATTCTTTATTTTTATTTTTAAAAAACATTTGCTACGTTGACTGGATATTTTTTATATGTTCATGAATTTATCTATACTCTTTATAGTGAAAGTTCTAAATTTTTATTAACAAAACACTGAAGTATTTTTTGTATTCACATAAGTTTGATATAGATATGATCTGTTGTTAGTAATGGAAATTAGCAAAAATTCAGCTCAGAAATTGGTTTAACAAGGATGTTCACTCTTTAAAATAGCAGATAGAAAATAATGCACCAATATTACCATTATTATAATAAGTCAATATAGTTCAGCATCTAAAAGATTTTAAACTTTTTTATATTGTATTTTGCACACAGAATTATTAATTAAATTTTTACTTTTTTCTCTCTCTGGCATGAATTATTATTTATTTTAAGCATTCTTAATTCAGATTTTTTTTTAAAAAAAGGATCTAAATTAATACTTTCATTTGCAAAACAATTGTATTTCTTCTTATTTTATTTCTGCCTGAAAATTAATTGCTCAGCATTAAAGATATTTTTTGATCTAACTTTTCTATCTTTTGGAGAAATTTTTTCAATTTTTTTTTAATGATTCATTCTTTAATTTTTTAATTTCTAATTAAAAACTATTAGTTTTTAGATAGATTTTATTTAGTTACTTGATCCGATTTTTTTTTATTTAAATTTTTTGATCACTAGAAGCTTTTTTTTTTTTGGTCAACCTTCATTTCTAAAGTCGAATAATAGATTGGATCGTATTAATCACATTTGCTTAAAACTTATCTTGAGGATGATTTTAATACTATCCTTCCATTTAAACTAATTGTAAGAATTTATTTTTAGCACAAATAACCATTTTAATCTTACTTTTATTTTTGCTGTATATTATTATTATTATTTTTTTATGGTCTTCTTGTTTTTTCAGTGCTAAAATACATTTTTAACATTTTAATTTAATGTTTTATTTTTTTGGTAGAGATCAGAAGACCAAATAATTCTCTTATTAGTATTACCAAGACCACTATTTCTTCTAAGTATATACATATTATATTTAAATACAAATATAATATATATACTTAAGTCAGATGTAATTCAAGGGAATTTGAACCCAGACTTTCAAGCTCCCTTCAATCATTCACTTCATCTTATACAAGACAATATATATGCCCACATGTATGTGAAAAAGATAAATGATCTCCAATATACGTATTTCATCCTGACCAACTGATGAGTGCTGGTTCAGCACAAATTACGTATATTGGAAATCATTTATCTTTTTCATATGTATGTGGTTATGTGTATTGGTTGTACAAGATGGAGTGGATGACTAAAGAAAGCTTGAAAGTCTGGGTTCAAATACATCTTATTAAATAAAAATTAGCAGAATCTATTTAACTTTAATTTTTTTATCCTTCAAAATTTCAACAGATATTTTTATCATCATCATCATCATCATCATCATTATTATTATTATTATTATTATTATTATTGTTATTATTATTATTATTATTATTATTTATTTATTTATTTTTGTTTATTTATTCGTTTAATACATACATTGAAAAATATGACAAATCATATCATGTTTCTTGCCAACAGTGTTGGTGAATGAAACTAGTATACATTATCTTAAATTACATATATGTAGAATATTAAATAACAAGAACAAAACTATATATATATTAATGTATACAAATACAATTTGAAATATGGAAATTTGCAAATAATAACATATAAAAAATATAAAACAAACAGATATAAATAAATAGAGAGGGAAAAAACTTCATATATTTATAGATATTAATTTATTTATTTTTAAAACTACAATATTACTTATTAAACTTTTTACTCATCCAATTATTTAAAAAAAATTTTAAAAGAAAAATTTCCAATTTTGTCAACAGATATTTGGGTTATCAGAAACATATTTATTACATACTAAACTGCTACATCATCTTTGTCTTCTACATTCAATTTTGCAATAATTTTCTAATTCCAATATACATAAAGAGGAAATGAATTTAATCTGATTAAATATGCCTTTATCAATAAAAACTTAATAAATTATTTGTTATCCAAAATATTGTTGAACAGTAAGCAAACAATGCTTAGTAAAAATATCCCTAGCAGATTGATTTTTTTTTATATCCAAAAATGATGCATAGAACATAAATTTTCCAATATTTGTAGTTTGGAAATTACATAATTAGGTATCTTTCACCAAATAAACATGCAATAAATCATACAATCAATAAAATATGTTTATATATATTTATAATAATATTCCTTGTTAAAAATGAATACATATTTTAAAAAAATAATTCTGCTGATGCAAGCAAGTTTATAAAGAAGCCACATTATTAGATCATGATGAATTTTGATCCATCCAATTCCTAAATATTGAGCATTATTTACATTTTCTATTTTGTCACAAGAAAAATCAATACCATGTGTATATCTGTTACAATGCAATACAATGAAAAATAGTCATTTGGCATTCTCAATGTAAACACTGTAATTTTAGTTTTATCCTTATTAATACAAAAATGATTATCATTAAGTCACATATTTAAAAAATCTAATTCTCTATTGATTGGAAACTCTAGTCAAACCCGAGTGCATAAGAACTTACAATAGCTAAATCAATAAAAGTCAAAAATACCATAGGATAAGAGCAAAGAGAAGGTATTATTTATATAAATAATAAATAATAGAAGATCTAAAAACAGAACACTGATAAATATTCCAGCATTCCTCTAAATCCATAAGAATATGCTCTTTTAAACAATAACTTATGATTTATCAAAATCCTTAAAAATATCGATGTATAATAATAAAATTTTTAAGTCTATCTCCAATGATTCATTAATTTTACTAACATGATTATGAAGAGCTCTTACAATACCACCATTTGGTACAAACTCATACTGACATTTTGATAAAATATTTTTTATAAAAAATGATATCATTTTGGATTTCATTATTGATTCAAACACTTGTAAAAGTGATGACAATAAAGATACTGATCTGGAATTTTTAATATTACTAGATTCTCTCTTTTTGAAAACAGGAATAACAATACTTCTTTTTAAATATTATGAAAAAATTCCTTAATGTAATGAATAGTTAAACAAAAATACTAATACAGAAACTATTCTGTTATAACATTTGATTGTCTATCCCAGGGGTGGCCAACAAGTTGATCGTGATCCACTGGTCGATCACAGAGCTATTTTTGGTTGATCGCAAGGCCAATCTGGCAAGAGCTGTTAGATAATGAATGAAACAAATTAATCAAATTTTTCTAGTTTTTTAGTTGTTTTGGTTCTAATTTTTTTTTTCAATTCTAGATAGATGAAGTTCACTAAGTCATATCATTATTGAAAATAATATTTTTAATCTTGATTTAATGTAGCTAATTTGAATTAATAAATATTGATAATAATTACTCATGCTGCTTTAATTCCCCAGATACGAATTTTTTGGCCCATTAAATAATTGTTATTTTTTTATAGGTAGATATATAAAAATAGTATATATTTTACACATCCCTCCACTTAGATTACGCCTATGACAACACGTCGATTGCAACACATTTTAAAAATAAAAAGTAGATCTTATGAACACAAAAGTTGACTACCCCTGGTCTATTCTATCATTGTCAACTGATTTAATAGTTTTTAAATTACATATAGCCAAATTCACTCCTAAATCTATAATATTTAAGCATAAAGATGATGAGATATTATTACAGTATTTTCTGCATTAACATGGGATGAAATTTTAAAAATGAAAATCAAAAATAGTAAAATATTTTTAAAATGCATTAGCAACTTTAAATTCATTTTCAGTTATATGTTTTTCATGACTTTTCATTTTGTAATAATATAGTTATTTAATAAAATTCCACAACAACAACAATAATAATAATGATGATGTTACATTCAAATATCAGCCTTTCAAGCTAATTGAGCATGCACCTTTGAGAGTGTTAAATAAATCAATACTTTCCTCTTCAGATTTGCTCATATAAAAGAATTTGAGTTGTAGGAATAAGAGGATCCTTTTTATTCCTGCATAAATACCATATCTTGGATTGAAGAAGAAAGTATTCATTTATTTAATACTCTCAAAAGGCGCGTGCTCAATTAGCTTGAAAGGCTGATATTTGAATGTAATATAATTGTAAACATGGCGCTAGATAAAATAATTGCTTATTTACTAATAATGATGATGATGATGATGATAATAATAATAATAATAAAACCATCAAAACATCACATGACTACTATTTCATAAGCTTACACAGACTGTTAATAATAGTCACAAACTCTTCACACAGTAGTACTACCAAGTACCAGCCTTCATAATCAATGGATACAAGAAGGTTTGTGCATAAAATCCCTATCTAGTGCCTACTCATCCAATACCCCAGACTAGTTTTTAGCTTATGACTTTCATCAATAAGGAGCCTTGGTTTTAAGAGCATTGTACAAAGATCTTAGGATCTAATGCAATTCACCAGCAGCCACCTTTTACCTATTTGGTTAACTATAAAGCTAGGAGCTCAAGATGAAAACACAATAATATTTCAATCCAAGCTGTTGGAGGACTGCATTATATCCTAAAATCTTGATGCAGGATTCTAAAATTCAAGGCTTCTCATTGTTGAAAGCCACAAGCTAAAAACTAATTTGGGGATATTGGATGAGTAGGCACTAGATAGTGATTTTATGCACACACTTTCTTGCATCCATTGATTACAAAGGCTTGTACTTGGTAGCACTATTGTATGGAGAGTTTTATACTGTTAATAATAATTATACTTTGCACTTACTATTGGAATTTTTATTTCCCTGCTAAGCAATTCAATAAAAATACTTTTAAACCACAACTGTTTTTTTCCTAAATGCTCTTTCATTTATATTTTTTAACAATGCTATTTGTTGTCTATTGTGAACTATATTGATTTTTTCCATTTGAACTCACAGTATAAGAAGCATTATGTATTAATGATTTCAAAACATTTTAAAACATATTGACTTTGTTTATTATAGATTGCAAATATACTATATAGAAAGACTGATTAACAAAAAAATTATTATAATTTCATACAAAAAATATTGCTATTGCTATTATTCTTAGTATACTTTAATTCCCTAAAGAAACACTAATGGTTAAATAATCAGTTATAAAAGTGTTTACAATAGATATCTTGATCTTCTAAATGACATGAAGATATGTTTCATGTAAAGAACTACTTAGAGCTGTTATACATGTATCAATAGATAACTGACACAAACTAAAAGTATATAACATATTTAAATAATTTTCTATAGAATAATGTACATAGTTTTAATAATATTAATAGTAATATCACCCATTAATATAACACATTTAGAATTAATACTCTTTAAAACATTTTCAACTCTTATCTATAAGCACATATGAAATGATTACATACATAATAAAATGCTAATAGTAAAAGTTCATAAGTATTAGTCCTAATTTTAATAATTAGAACTTAAGCTGTGGAAATTCATGGCCTGGAGATCTCAACAAACAAATCAAATTTAATGAAAATCTTAATACTTCCAGAATGTTGCCATTCTTAGAAAATAAATGTTCTACACAGCACTCATCTTAAATATTTTAGTTTTATCCAATTATATCCAAGTTTCTGTCAAACTAATGATATTGTAATTAATACAGTTTTTACTTAAAACACAATTAATTTATCAAAAGGTTTCTGTAAACTTCTAATATTAATTACAAAATATTTAAATCATTTTAGTTTCTGATTTTCTGTCATATAGTTTCTATATCTATTTTATGGTTTATTAACTGATGATAATTTTTGATACATATTAAATTAGCTAATCTGCAAGTTTTAAATCTTGCAATAATTAAAGTCTTTCCATTATGTTTTAACTGAACACAATATATTATATCCAAATCTTTTATAACTTCCTCCTCCACTCGAAGAACTTGTGATATTTTATATAACAGGTTTCTCAGGAAAATTTTGTATCTCAATTTCATAATTATAATTTTGCCTCTGCAAAGATTCCAACCTCTTTGCAAGATCATTGATGATATTTGCTTATGTATTATATAAAGATCTTAAATGTAATGATTCTCTTCCATTATCCTCCACTGTTTATTTCTTAGAGACTAATCACGACTGCAATTTACTAATTATCCCAGAATTATTATTAAGGGTATTATAAATTTTAGGAATAAGGTCTATTTTTTTTTTTTAGAAATATTATCCATTGTAGATATACTAAGTGTACCTATAGCTTTAGATAAACATCAATCCTTGCATTTCTATTCTTGTCATTTATTAGTTGATATCTTTTTGTATAGAGTTTCTCCAATAGAAGACTACATAAAATGAACTACCATATTCAAAACAAGACAAATAATTATTTCTAACAAATAAATCTTTTTTAAAAGATGAATAAATTATACAGTAAATAACAAAATTTACATTACTTGGATATCTTAAACAATAATAACAGAATAAACATAAGATCATACAGCATCCAACTATGGAAACACTGGAATGCATTAAGCTGAACAGAAAATCAGAAATATCACAGATAAAAAAAAATGATGCATCTTATAAAGTAAGTCAATATATGTATGCAAATTTTAATCCATATAAATAATAATGTTTAAATGAAATAAACTTCTTTTTTTCTTTCAAAAAATTGAGTTTCACATTTTTCAAAAGGTGGCAATCATTAATAAAATAGATAAGATTATATAAAAAAAAGTCCCTCAGTTAACATTCCAAAAGTAATTTTTATATTTCAAATTTCCTTGATAATAATTTACAATAGTTGATACTTGTTCAATTTGTAAAGCAGAAATATTTGCAATCAGTTATATTATCTTATATATTTGAAAAACAGTCTGTAAATTAGAATATTTTCATAACTAATCTTAAAAGATATGAGCAGTTTATAAATTCCCCTTGTGATGATGATGATAGTAACAATAATGATAATGTCATCATACATTTCAAAAAATATATTTTACTTTTTAATAGAGTTTGGATTACTGTTATTAATCTTACAAGTTATTTTTACTTTTTTTTACTATTCTTGATTGCAAGATTTGCATCTTAAATTAACTAAACTCATATTCTCTTATTTTTAAATTTGTTATTTAGTTTACAAAGTTTTAGTCAAACTTTTCAGTATACATATTTTTCTTTCCTGTTATTTGTATCATACATAGTATATTTCAGTTTCATTATTTACATTATCTGCTGGTATAATTGGAGAAAGGAATTATTGTACCAAATACAAAATAAGTTTTTATTCCAGTTTGTGTCTTTCATTTTTAAAGTTTTTTTTCCTCCCATATTTTATTTTAATGTAACCTATGATTTTTTTAGAAATAACCAAGCCCTCACATATACATCTTCACAGATATATTATTATTAAAGAAAAATAAATATATTGAGTCTTAATTATAAATCTATTGTATCTGCTTTTTATTCACGATCCAATAATTTATCTTGTTATAGTGATTTACTTTCATTTATTTAACAGTATTAACTTTTAAATGAAGGGTTATTCATAAAATGTTATACCTTGTTTAATATATAAATTTAGATCTGAGTTTGCCATGAAAATATTTATTGAATAATAAAGTTTGTTTTGTAAGCAATTTTACTTATTCAGCATATATATATATATATATATATATCGGTCTGGTGATGGAGACCATCATAGATAATAGCTTCAGATATTTTCTCTTGCAGCATTTATCATAAAAAAATAAAAAAAATAAGCTTGTTTAGAGCTATTAGCAGGCTCTTTATATATAGAATCTATCATTATCATTTAAAAATATAGAGATTTCATCCAATTAATTCATTTAAGACTTCATTAAGATTTTCAGTATTAACATCATATACATAAATAAAGCAGCCATTGACAATGTAGTCCATAGTCAGTCCTGGCTACAGCTACATAAATCACAGGTATTTCAATTTCTATGACAGAAAATCACAGCAATTATGAGTGATTCTGAAACTTTAAATAATTTTTTCATTAAATCCTTATTTTGTTATTTGAAAAGTTTTCTAAATTAATGTCCAGATAAAAAGACTAATTGAGATATATTTTATATTAAATGACAATGTATATGAATCAGTAGTCAGAACTAATAGCTTTTTATATATTAATGTGAAGCAATTTATTTGTGATATGGTTGGAAGAATGTGTGATAGAATGGGTATTCACTGCAAAACAAAAGATTTGAGCTTCCAATCCATAAGAATATGTACCCTGAAGCATGTTATGAACATTTTTATATAACAAGATGTAATATTAATCAGTTGAATATGCATATCCTAAAAAACTGTTCTTAGAGGATTGTGACATAGTCTAAGCAATAGCAGATAGTTTTTATAAAAAGTTTGAGGAAAATAAGTTAATCTGCAATCTAAAGTGACTTTCAACAATATAAGTTAGGGTTGTATTGTAGAACACTCTCTGTTGTTTAAATCAAAGATTTAACATACTGGTATTTATTTATAAATAATCAATTACATATTGAATAAATAATGTAATAGCTAATATAAAGATAACGAGAGGATAAAGTTTTATAATATCATAACAGCCATTTAATTCTTAAGCCACCTTATTAACTTACAACTATACAATTTTAGACTCAAACATAATTTGTTGGTCTAACTACATTAATTTAAAACTATAAGCTAATAGACATTTTTAATTATTTAGCAGATGGTAGATATTTTCTAAATTATAATAATACATGACGATAAATTTATCTCTGTTTTTGCTTACAGTCAATTATATAAATATTGTCATAATATCAATGAACTCAAGGGAGTAAGTTGTCTTGAAGAATATTTACAATTATTAATATGATTTCACAATGATTATTAGCACAATTATTAGTAATACATTAGGTGCCATAAAACTAATGTTAATTTTTGGGTCATATATGTAGATGTATTGGATGCTGTGCTAAGACTACCAATGGATAGCGAAATATCTTATTTATTAAGACCAATTATAAATAACAAATAAACAGTACATGACCAAAGAACTTTGCTGCCTTATCAGATAGGGTATTAGTTCATCAAAGGCTAGATACTGCTTCTGATGCCATCCTTTCTATTTTCCTCTTTCCTTCTTCAGTAGATGGCAACATCATTATGAGTTTCTCATGGCATTAGACACCTTACACTGACTGTGACAATGTGATTATGGTTTGTGCAATATTTCCATCCTTTAACTACACACAACATTTCTGATTCTAATTCTCTTTTTCTTTATGAATAATCCAAGACTTTCTAAAAGTATGTTATATAATGAGTTTGAGCTAGTTTTGTGAGACAGATAACTTCTATCTAATATTATAAGGATTATCTCAAAAACATTATAAAGAAATACAATGTCAATTGTTTTCATTGGAGAATAAAATAATTGCAGAGCTACAAGTAGATATAGTGATGAAGTATTTCAGAAAGAAAGATTTTCTGCTGAATAAATTAAAAGACATCAAAAAAATTATCAAATAAACAAAAAAATGCACTAGCAGATTCTATATGTGAATATATTTGTGTTTCACAGATAGGTTTGTACAATCATTGCAAAACTCATTTCAAGGGTAGTTTTTTTTCTTTCTCTTTCTTCTTTTTTGGAGTAAGAGTTGCCATACTTGTTTACAAATGGCTGTTATTATTAAAATATAGATACTATACTTGTATTTAAATATTATTACTATTATTTTATTGTTGTTATTATTATTATATTATGTATAGTATTTTTTCAGAATAATCCATTACCTGTTTTTTTTTTTTTTAGGATAATCAAAGACATTTATTATTGTGTTTCTATCCATTTATTTCTGTTATTTTCTTCTTGCATCAATATTTTTTTTTCAAGTTTTATATATTTTATTTAAAAAATTTGTCATGATAATTTTAACCCGTGTATTTGTACTCTAAGCAAAAAGTTCTCGTTTATTCTGATAAAACATGCATTTGTTCAATTTCTTTCCTGACTATGAAATTCTCAAAAATCATTGCCAGATCTCAGTTCAAAAACATTAATCGAATAGCAGTTCAGTCAATAACAAGGATCATCATAATTTGAATAATTATAATCCTCATTTTAAAAGATATAGCAACACAATTGATTCTTTTTATCTTTCTACAGTATTAAAAATAATAGTATAATGCTTTTCTTTATGCAAGTGTAATTTAATTTTTGAATTTCAAACTATTAGTTTGATAATAAAAAGTAACTAATGTGACTAACACATAATTGTTTTCATTCCAATATTGAAATCCAAGCTCTCTTGATAAAGATAAAAATGAAAAGTTAACATGGGAATTTAATTGCGCTTCCATTTGGTAAACACTGAATAATTTATATTAGTGATGCAAGAATAGTGAAGGAATTGCTCTTATTTTCAAAGATATGCCCCTCTTCTAATAACCTTTTTCAGATTTTTTCACTGAAACTCTGCCACATTTGAATGACAATATATAAAAGGATAATATCTGTAGCACTGCAGATCTCAACTTTTTAGTATTAAGGACCCAACTTTCCATATCAGCTTTGATCACCCCCCCCTTCCTGCAATGATTTTTTTGAAGTCTAAATAAAGCCATTAATTTGTGAAATTTCAAATAATTAATTTCAAAATGCTTTTTGTGATATTTAGATGTATTTACCTATTTGTAAGAATGACATTTTATTTTTATATTTACAAAATGTATCTTTTCTTATTTTGGTTTCAATAATTAGTTTCTTTTTCAAAATTTTTGTCTATTTTTCATGATTTAGTGCCTGCCCCCACAAATTGAGAATCATTACTGTATCATTTTGTGATTTTTAACAAATTTTGATTGTTAAATAATATGGCAACTCTTCCCAGAATTTATGCCATGGCTTTATGGGTCTGCTGGATCTTCAATCTTCTTTTAATTTTGTTAGTGATTTTGTTCACTATTTATTCAAACAGAATAAACTTTTGTATAAAAAAAGTGATTATATCAAAAAAAAATTTGATTATGGCTGAATAGCCAACAGTAGAATTTTATTTTGAAATGTTTGACTGCGATCATATAATTGTCATCATTATTTGAAACATGACTAGAATTAAATTTTTAAGAAAAGAACTTCATGTTTTTATTCAATTTATTCATATGTACACTGGAAATTTTTTGTTCAAATCCATCATCATCATTATCATTTTCATACATTATTAGTTTACTGCAGGATAAATGTATCTTCAAATTTAATTCAATTTCTTCTATTCATAGCTTCTCTTCTCTATACCATCTCAGAAAACATCCTTATTGCATTTATTCATTTAACATGCAGTCTCTGTGTCTTACAAAAAGATTTTAACTGATTATATTATCATCTCTATCATCCATCTGCCCAACCCAACTATAGTTTTGTTAATGATATCGGTTTGTACTTTTCTTTATATATTTTGTTTGCAATTCCTTCTTGTTAATTACAAATTGTCTTTTCATATTTCATTGATTTAGCTGAAGTCTCAGTATTGTTCTTTTAAGAATCCAATTGCTAGATACATAAGAAAGAACATATAAATATATCTATTAAAAATCTTTTCAAAGACATAGACATATTTCTATTTTGAATTACTTCTATCAAAAGTATTCCATTCAAATTTAATTCTATCATTAATTTCATCCATTATATTTTCATCTGTATTAATAATCTGATCAAAGTACTTAATTTTCTAGGTTATTTCCAACCTTTTAGAATTAAGTTTAAGACTTTCAATTGAGCATATATTATCATTTCTTCTGGCATTATTTTCAATCCAGGTCTATTTCAGTTAATGATATCTGTTTGTTTTTTAATGCATATGTTTTGCTTTCAGTTCCTTTTTGTTACCCCCAACATATATCTCTGTATACTTCATTGTGTTATATTAAATATCAGCATTGCTCTTCTATTAAGTGATCCAAGTCTTAGATTCATGAGAAAAAATGAGTAAAATACATTATGTTATATGTTATTCTATGTGTTACTGTTAATAGTTGAATACATTTAAAAAGTTTAAATAAAGTTTTAACTTTTCTAAAAACATTTAACAAGTAATAAGTAGTCCAGTATATAATTATGATTAGATTACCGCAGAAAGATAAAATTAGAAATGAGGCCATATAATAGCAGTATGTGGTGAGAAAATAATTTGATATGACCATATATGAGGGATGAATGACTGTAGACCACTAGTTTATCTAACTGCCAAGGTTAAGCAATATTAGATTATTGTTAACTAAAACAATGTCTAACTGGCTCTGAACTAGATAATGTTCACTCTACCTTAACAATTAATTTAAAATACTAGCCAATAGTTCTTGGCATGAGCCTTCAAGTTCGTAATCCAGTATGCCTAATTCATTTACATGCAAATATGTAAGACTTATCATTATGAATCAATTTATGTTAGCAACAACAAATACTTCAATGATTATTATTGTTGTAAGTACTAATAATTTTAATACCAATTTCTAGCAAATAATTATTTTAATAGTGAATAACGATACTGAAAAATTCATCAGCTGATGTATGTACTGGGAGTAATATGTTCCATCCAATCTGCACACTTTCGTTGTTCTGGGTAATATCTCATGTCAGGTTGTAATTAGCCAATAGTCTTCTAGTATATTACACCTCTCCCCTCCCCCCACTACACAGAACTAGGAGCAAACATGAAGACGAATATTTTATTTTTCTCTATATAGTCCGGCATAGCATTTTCTTTTTTCTTCTCTCTCTTCTAACAGACATAGTCCTTTAAGAATTTGGGTGACTGTTTTTTTCTCTGAAATCTTGGTGATCTTCCTTTAATGTTCTTTTGCTTGCTACTTCCATTGGCATCTCTTCCAATTGTAGTGTATCATCATCTACCACCTATTCCTCTTGAGTATCTGGTTGTCCAGTTTGTGGTTTATCTATCTTTGATTTTGTATCTGTTGGTTCGAAGATTTTTATTTCCACTGGGATTATTGTTCTCCCAGCTTGGAGAACTGCAGAGGCATATGTGCTTTATGTGTCACTTGTATACTACATTATCCTCTGTTCTCACCACTGCTATAAATTTGGATGTTAAGTTGACAATTTCTCCCTTTATCCATGTTTTGTGTAGACTATCTCTGATCCACACTTTTTCTCCCACTATGAAGGTTTTATGTTCTGTTTTCGGTCTGCATGTACGTTTTTTTGGCAGAAGCAGGGCCAGTTCTGTCCTTTACCTTCATTTCAACAATAGTTCAGCTGGGGATTTTCCACTCACTTCTGTTGGTATGGAGTGTTGATGTAATGATATGCAGTGCAGTGTTTTCTGCATGTTTGTTGACTTTTCTTTTTTCACTGCACGTTTAGGTTGGTTTACTGCATTTTCAGCCAATCCATTGCTCTTGGGAAGGTATGGGGGTGAGTACATGTTTAATGCCTCTGGTCTCTAAGTATTTTTCAAATTTTTCCAAAGTAATTCCAGAACCATTATTTGTAATGAGAGTTTCCAGGTAGCCTTGGGTTGCGAATATTTCATATGAATGACTTTTTCTGTTCCAGTGTTTCTTACAATTTGGTATTCTATACAATGGGAAATAGACATCTACCAATATCAAGAAGGTATAGCCCATAAATAAACCTGCATGGTCTATGTGGACACATTCCCATGCATTTTTAGCTGGTGGCCATGAACTACATTCTTTTATTATTGATCAGGCATCTGATTGACATGCTGTGCATATTTTTGTGAAGGACTTGGTATCCTCATTTATCTTAGGCCACCAGACATAGCTTCTGGCAAGTACTTTTGCATGAACAACTACTGGGTGTTCATTATACAGCATTTTGAGCACCTGATTTCGGTTCTGTGAGGGTATTATGATTCTATCTCCATTTAGTATGCACCTTTTGCAGACTGATAAGCCTGAACGAGCATTCCAGAAAGTCAGTGGCAAGTTCTTTGGTCATTTATTGGGCCAACCTTTACTAATCCATTTTTTAAGCAATTGATATCCTGGATCATTATCTGTCCACTCTGCTACTTTTTTACTATTTATCTGTGAATTCCAATTGTCTATGTAGTTAATCTCCATATTGCCTTTTTTATTTCAGTTGTCTCTGGCATCCATGAGAGTGCATCTGCATGTTGTATCAAACTGCCCCCTTTATAATTTAGATTGTAGTCATAAACTGAAAGTAGTGTTATCCAGTGCAGTCTGCATGGGCTGAGATGATCTGGGATTGGTTTTACCTTTGCCAATATTCCCAATAGTGGTTTGTGGTCAGTTATGACTGTAAATTGTTGGCCATACACCTATTGATGGAATTTTTTTAATTTCAAAAACTATGACCAGGGTTTCCTTGTTGAATTGACTATAGTTTTTTTCATGTTGGTTAAGATTCATGATGCATATGCTATTGGTCTCTCTTTCTCATATGTGGGATGAGTCAACACTACTCCAATTCCATATTCTGATGCATCTGTTAGTCAATACCCATTTCCAATTTATTGTCATAGTGAATCAGCAACTTTTCTGATGTTAATAGGGATTTTGTTTTCACAAATGCCTCCTCTTGGTCTGTTGACTATTCCCAGTTTTGATTTTTCTTCAAGTGTTTATATAGAGGTTGAGCCACACATGCTTTCCCTTTAAGGGAAGGGCTTGAAGTAGTTAATCAGTCCTAAAAATGCCTGAAGTTGTTTTGCATTTTTTGGTCTGGATACATTATTTACTGCTCTAATTTTGTTTGATGCAGAGGCTTTTCCATCTTGTGACACTATGTGTCCCAAAAATTTAAGTTTTCTGGCGTTCCATATGCATTTATCAGCATTTAATGTCACTCCAAAATTCTCAAGCCTCCTGCACACTTGTGTAATTCTCTGAGTGTTTCTTCGGTGTTAGCTGTAATGAGAATATCATCAAAATATGGAATTACCTCCCCTAATCCATTCAGTAATCTGTCAATTTATGCTTGAAAAATGTTTGGTGCCATGCTGATTCCAAATGGAAGATAGTTATATCTGAATAATTCTAAGTGAGTTGTAATTGTTAGTATTTCTGAAGTTTCTTTATATCCTAGTATCTGGTGAAAAGCTGTGTGGAGGTAGAGTTTAGTAAAATGTGATGATTTTTGCAATAATGCTAAAATTTCCCATGCATTTGGAACAGGGTATACACTTTTACAAAGATTTTTATTTATTCTATAGTCTCCACGAATTCGTATTTTCCTGTCTGGTTTATTAACTATAACAATTGATGTGGCCCACTCAGAATCTTCTGTTGAACTTATTATTCCCTTTTGAATGAGTTTATTTAATGCATCTTCTACTTTAGTTCTTTGCACAAATAACACCTTCCATGCTTTACATATGACTGGGGTTGAATGGTCCATAAGGTCTAATTGCATAAATATTATTTTTCACTTGCCCAATTTTGGCTTAAACAAGTTTGGACATTTATTTTGTATTTCATTCTCAATATTGATTTTTTTTTTATTACATTTATAGTAATCCTGACTGAGTGGTCTGAACCAATTTTGGCCTATTAGTGAATTTATTTGTTTATTTTGTATTTAATTCTCAATATTGATTTTTTTTATTACATTTATAGTAATCCTGACTGAGTGGTCTGAACCAATTCTGGCCTATTAGTGAATTTATTTGTTTATAGACTATGTATAGAGGTAGTTTTCTGATTTTTGAATTTAATTTTACTTGTACCCTTATCATTCCAATTATTTCCACTGTATTGCCTTTACATCTTTAGTGCTTACATTGTTTTTTTTCCTTTTTATGTGCAACATTTCTTTGCACAATGAGAACTTCACAATCTCAAAGGGACATTAGTGTAACTCCGGAGCTGCTATCAATCTCTATTTTAACACATTTCCCTTCGATGAGTATTAGCAGTTTGAATTCTGCTTCGTTACATTTTAGATTTTTAATACATGTATTAAAATTTCTCTTGTCTTTGTATTCTGGTTTTGGTTTGTGACAGACTTTCACTAGATGATCTTTTGATCCACAATTTGTACAGTAATCTCGATTTTGCCTACAATTCCAAGCAATATATCTCAGTTTGCCACAAGCAGTAACAGTTTGTTTTTTTATCATTTTATTCTTTGTTGTTTTGTCATTTCATTGCACAGTTCAATGGTTTTATGAATTTTTTGGTAATAGTTTGCTGATGGCATGGTATCAAGATATTATTTAGTCTGATTCATCACAAACTTGTGTGCAATTCCTCTTTTAATAGCATCTTTGTAATTTAACTCCGAATCGGCTAGTAGTTATTCTCGAAATTTAGTGTTGTATATTCATAATAACTGTTCCAACAGGGCTTCTTCTAGAAATTGTCCAGACAATTTTTTGCTCTCTGAATGCTGTATCAAATTGTTTGAAAGCTTCAGCCTTCATTTGCCATCAATTTCTAAAATGCAATCTCACGATGTGTTTAGACTGGAAAGGGCAGAAATGTGCTATTAATTTTTGGACTATTTTGTTATATTGAAAACTTTCAGGCTCTGGTGGTTCACATAGATGGTTTGTGATCTCCAGAACTTTCAATTCGGAAAATTCTAGCAATTTGGCCACCTTTATGTGATTTTTCTTAATATTCTTAACAAGAAAATTTTTTCTATGTGTTTGACGTATAGGGACTAGTTGGTAGGATTCTCGACATCAAATTCTTTATTGGCATTTGCAACATGGAGACCATTGCTGATTACATATAATGTGTCTTTTGTTTCCACAGGTTCTGTACTTGTCTGCATCAAATTAGTTTGTCTAACCGCTGAGGTTAATCAATGTTAGGTTATTGTTAACTAAAATGTCTAACTGGCTCTGAACTGAATAATGTTCATTCTACTTTAACAATTAATTTATAATACTAGCCAATAATTCTTGGTGTGAGCCTTCAAGTTAGTAATACAGTATACCTAATTCATTTACATGCAAGTACGTAAGACATCATTACAAATCAATTTATGTTAGCAACAACAAATACTCCAATGATTATTATTGTTGTAAGTACTAATAATTTTAATACCAATCTCTAGCAAATAATTATTTTAATAGTGAATAACGTTACCGAATACCTCATCAGCTGATGTACATACTGGGAATAATATGTCCCATCCAATCTGCACACTTCCGTTGTTCTGGATAGTATCTCATGTCAGGTTGTAATTAGCCAATAGTCTTCTATATATCACAATCACTACCAACACTAACAACAAAAAACTCAAAGAAAAATAAATACAAAAAATAACAATAATAATAAAAAACTAAATTCAAGAAACCTATGAAAAGTTTAATGGAACAACAAGAGAAAATGAAAATTTATGCATTGGATAAAATTGAAAGATGTTCTATATCAAAAAGATAATGACAATTTATGCTATATCTGTTAAGTAATTTGTGGAAAACAGGTTTATGATTCTAAAATATTTTTTTATAAATATTAATGTGATTAAAGAATAAAATACTTGATTATCATCAATGATAGCTTCTATATTAACTGAATTATCATAGAATTTCATGTTTAAGTAACAGCATAAGCAATAATCCAATATTAATAAATATATGTATGAAGATAAAATTTATTATTTTTTTCATAAGTCAGTGCGTTGTCTGGAAAGCGAACCCAGGCCAGCTGCTTGGAAGGCAGCTATGTTAACCTCTAGGCCACCAATGCTTGACAAAAATTTATTTTAATCATCGTATTGCAGAAAAAAATCATCCAGTAAATTATAAATGAAAAGCAGAATAGTAGAATTGTTTTTTTGCACATAGCATATATATATAATTGTAATTTCTTTTAGTTTTTGAAAAAAAGTGTAGTATATCCCATTTATTTATTATTTGCTAAAATAAGCTAATTTAAGTTTAATTGTTTGTATATAGAATATATTCTATACTAATAGTTTTTAAATTAGAGAAATTACAGAAAATAATCTGATAAAGCTTATAGAGTTTTTATATAATCCCTTTCCTTCTTTTTTTTAAAAGGCAACAATTATAGACTGTTATAATTTTATAATTGCAATAGAGACTGTAGATTAAAATTATCATAATAATCGAAATCTCACTTTTAAACAATAAAAAATAGATGATTAATAATAATCATTATTATGTACTTTTCTAAAGTGGATGATGTCAAAGAAGTAATTGCAAAATATTTTACACTTAAAATCAAATTACAGTAATTAAACCAAAAAAAAAAAAGTCTTCTTTTGGATAATATATAATAAGAGTGGTCCTATAATTTCTATCATTATAAAATAGGATTGGGAATAAAAATGAAGAGAAAAATGAGAAAAGCAAAAAAGAATTAATTGAAGACTTCTGAATGAAAAGTCGGGAGAAAAATGAATGCAATAAGGTAAAAAAAAAAAAAAAACAGAAGTGAAAAATATCTAATATCAAATATACAGTATTTTAAAAGTAACGAAAAGAAGAATTACAAATCTAAAACAAAACTTACAAAGTATCTAGAAAATAAGAAAAAAAGTATATATATTTTTTAAAAAGGCAAGCATACTTTAATTAGACAGAAAGTGGCTTGAAGCGACATATCTGTGTTTGAAAGATCTTTATTTTGGTAGATGACGAAAATGTTGTGTATATATATATGGTAAATTAGTAATCTTATAATTTTTAATAAAATTTGACAATAATAATAACTTTCTATCAAAAAAATAATTCATTATATTGTCAAACAAACTGTAATTTATAATTTTATCTGGGGATATTATCTGTAGCCTTAAGCACATTTATAAAGGTTTTTTTTGTTGTGGTTGTTTTACGTGGCATTTATAAATACTACATTATGCACACATTAACATACTTATTATTATTTTTAAATTGAATTATCACGTGTTTAATAAAATATTAAAAAAAAATTCTTTAAAAAAAAAAAAAGAATCAAAGTCAATAACTGTAGTAAAAAAATATATCGATCAATTACTCAGATTGCATAAACGAATTTACGTTCATTTTTTTTATTTTAAAAACTTTAAATCGGGTATTTCCTGTTCTACCTATTACGCATAATGAACTACTCTTTTTTCCTCCCCAAATTTACGCTTATATTGCAATAATTTTTAATACTATATCTAAATAAAATTAGTTTTTATATTTTAAAACATTAAGACTCATTAATAATTATATATTTTTTCAGAAAAATGATAAATAAAATTCATTCTTAATTTTTAAAGTATTACAGGTATTAAGTGGAAAAATATTATACCGATCGTATTTTCGGAATCTTGCATTTTATAAAGCTAAATGATGTGCATATTTTAGATGTCATCCCATGCTAACAATTCTTTTGATCATTCTATTCTCGAAATATTCTAATTACAAGTATTTATTGGGGTTTTCTAAAAGGACTCTAGAACATGGAATAAGTTTTTTTTTGTAGTGTAAACGCCTAATGTAAATGTAATGGAAGAAACAGACACGATAAATCACTTTTATTAAACATATCAATATGAAAAAGTAGGTAATTGTTTCAGAAATAAACTTCTTTTTTTTTTCATTTTAAAAAATGAAATAATGGTTTAGAATGCAACGAGACACAAATACTATTTTGTATGCAAGTCTGCGTATGCCAACTACTTTTAATTGCTGTTAATTTCTCAAATTTAAGCACTCTTCAGAATAGTTCTCTCTAATTATGATAGGCTAAACTTTAATATAAATTGGATATTTATAATTAGATAGTGGAGAAAATTTACAGCACAGGATTATAACACTGAGTTACTTTGCTGTTTGAAAATACTAGAGGAAAATCAGTGCTAGTTGCATATATGTCTATTGATGGAGATTCCATTCATATACTAAAGTAGATAAGAAGATGCTCATCAATAAGTTTCATAAAATAATATAATATGTTTGAAAACAAAAACAATATAATTTATTTAGAAAACAAATCTGAATTAATATCTTTAGTGAACAAAAAATGATTTAAAAACAAATATGTCCACTAAAATTTGCAGAAAGAAATTACTGACAAGGAAGAAATCAATTCCAGATTAAATTGAATTACAAAATAAAGGAGAGCAAGAATACACAAAGTAAAACATGTAATCTATAATAAAATAATTGACTTATGGACTTGCATTTACCATTGCAGCTAATTTATTTTGTGTTTTGCTGTCTCCTACGACCAGCAAGTAAAAAATTGACAAAGGCAAAATTGAGATGGTAAGCTTATAATTTAATTTAAATAATTACGATTATTTTTACATATATACATTGCCTATTATAAGATGTAATAGAATAATAAAAGGTCATGGTGACCTGCACATAATAATCCTAATCCTGATTTTTGATTTACAGAGGCAGAAGTCTCTGACTTACATTAAATACTCAGAACGAACAGATGAGGTTCTGGGGGTTTATACCCCTCAAGACTTCTGGAGTCTTTTATACACCTTGCCATATATGGTGTTTTTACATACATATAGTATTTATTTCATTCCTCACCATATACAGGGTTTTAGACAGTTTTCTGACCTTATAAGGTCAGCTGTACAACACTATGACCTAATAACATTGTTATTTAATGATTGTTACATTGCTATATTCTATGATTACAGATATTCATATAATATAATTGTTTACATATGATCATTATATATATTTTCATTATACATTTATTATTGTACAACTTATCATTTTTATTATACATTTATTATTATACAACTTATCATTTTTATTCTACATTTTCTTTATACATTTATTATTGTACAACTTACATATGTATACTTTGCTTGATCTTGAACACCGTATGTTTATACTTGTCAGTAATCAAATTTCTTCTGAATGTTTACAACACTTATTGGAAATTTTGTTTGTCAAACATTTTTTGTTTGCTAAAGTCATTAATTTCAGATTTGCTTTTTTTTTTTCAATTTATTATGGAATAGTATTTGCTCACACTGCTACTTTAATTTTTTTGGAATTGTGTTTGCTCTCATTGGTAATTTGAAATGCTTAAATTATAGCAAGTACCACATGATCAAGCACTGTGATGAGTTCCATTGTAGTATCATGCAATGATGCAGTGTGAAAATAGTGGAACTTACAGCATACTCACAATTTAAAATAAATATATATTTTTGCCTTAGTACTTTTTTTTATTTTATTAAAGTTATTTTCAGTTTTGTTTTCTAAATAAATTATATTATTTTCATGTGTTTTACTTTCTTCTTTTAAATATATATTACTTCCATTACAAAAAAAAAAAAGCAACTTATCAATTAGCATCTTATTGTCTACTTTGAAATATATGGATGGTAGCTCCACAATGGATAGTATATATATGTAACTAGCACTAAATAATTGATATTCATGTAACACTTATATAATATCTTAATAATACCTGCAAGCCTCTCATAAATTAATCTTAAGCAGCATTTCCCATAGACAATAAACCTAAAATTACAGATATATTATTTTGCATTAAGTGTACAAAAAATGTCAATATATTTTAAAATACAAATGTAGGTATATTTCTGATAGTTACAATATTTCTCTAATCATTTGGATTATTACTTCACTGGAATATCTCCTAAAGTTAAAGGCACATTAATTTACTATATTATTTCTTATATGATTATTTAAACAGTACTCTTTTTTCTTTTAACATTGCATTTCATTCAATATTAAACAAATCACCTTACTTTTATACTAGTTTTACTAATATTTAAATTTTATTATATTAAGTCAACATTTCAATTAATCAATAACGTTTTTCAAAAAATCTATATAGAAAAATACACATTGTATTATTAAAATATTTTTTATTATATTTATGCATAAGCAACTCTAATTATTAGATTTTAAATACAGCTCTGGGTGGAACCACCAAACATATACCAATCTATGAAGCAAAGAAAAGAAAGGGATTGATAAAGAAATTAACAGTGTTTTCATATAATAAATATGATGTAGCTAGAATTGTATTGAAGGAAATTGCACTAGCAGGGTTAACATATGGTAATGATGCGTTATGTATTAGTAAAGGGGTATTAGATTACTTAGAAAAAGTACAAAGGAAAATAGGAAGACATGCATTAGATGCAGATGTATGGACAGCAAAGGAGGCAATTCAAGGAGAAGTGAGATGGTCAAGTTTTTATATGAGAGATGCAAAAAGTAAAATGAAAATGTTTGGTATGTTGCAGTTTATGGATAAAAGAATAGCCAAAATAGTATTTAATTGGATTATAAGTAAAGGGCAGGCAACAAGATGGATAAAGAACTTATATCAATATATTTGAACAAAAGATGGGATGATTGTGTTAGGAGGATTGTTGAGTGTTATAGTGGTAAAGAATGGGATAAAAGAATAGATGCATTAATAAAGAATAGGGAGTTGAAGAGATGAAGAACTAGTATGGAGAGTAAAAGAGTTTAAATATATATAGAAGTAAATGGAACATTGGGTGTGAGTTAATTTATGATAATAGCAAGAAAAGTAGTTTATTGTTTAAGTCTCGAACAGGATCTTTAATAACAAGAGAATATACACATAAATGGGAAAATATGGGTGATTTAGTCTGCAAATTGTGTAAGGAAGGCATAGAAAATATTAGGCATCTGTTAATTGAATGTAAATGCTTGAAAGCAGAAAGGGTACAAATAATGAAGTTATGGAGGAATAAATATGAACAAAGTGATTATATAGAAAGTGGGTGGGATTATTGGTTTTTATGCTGGATATGGGAAAGGATAAGGGGGATTTAGATATAAAGGCCATAGAGTTGACAAAGATTATGTTGTAGAAATGGGATGGAGCAGATTATGGGGAAAAAGGGAAGATAAAGTGGCTAATAGGTTTCTCTGGACATAGATGCTGAGAGATTCTTGACTTCATTTAATGAGAAGTCACAGTGCATCACATCACATATACCAAAATAACCTGACTGATAATTTGCATTTTTTCCAGAAAAAAAAAAGTTTAAAAAATGGAAAATAAAATTTATTTTGAAAATTAACCTACAGTAAGTCCACCTGGAAATCATTGTGTTTCTTTATTTTTACTCTCAACGAATAGTGATAGTCAAAATCTATCTATAATTTCTTTAAATAAATATTTTTGCTAAATGTAATTAATTTTCTCCACTTAATGGATTTAACATTTTTTATGCATTTGCATTTATTATTATTAACTACTATGCAAGATCAACACCATTTTCGATCTAAATTTCTTAGGAATTTATTATAGGCAATTATATTGAATTATATTAACTATTCCTTACTAATTTAATTTCTTCCTGAAGGTGTACTTTCTAAATAAATTATATTATTTTGATGTTTTTAAATACATTACTTTTTCTGTTTTGATTTCGGACAAAAGCAAGTTATTGATTAGCGTATTCTGGTATAGTTTGGTGACTCCAACAATGTGTAAAGCATGCATACAATGAACATCTAAAATATATTATTTAAATCTTCAATATTAACTTAAATTTATTATATAATTTTGATATTATATATGTATAGTTATCTATATATATACAAATATAATCTTACATCTAATACACATAATGCATAAATAAATAAATATACTTTCTTTCACCTATTGTTTACCAAAAAGACTAGAAGATTCTGAAATTAATAAACTTAAATAAAAATATATTTTCAGTATAGCAGTTCTCTCTATTCATTTATTTATTTTTTTATATATTTTTTTTATATGTCAAAGCGTTGACTGGGCCGGCTGCTTGGAAGGCAGATATGCTATATGTAAATATATTAAAATATTAAATTAAAATATTTTATAATTCTTCTTATAAAATAATATTAATACTATTTTATTTTTTTGTTTTATTTATATTAATTATATTTTATTTTATTTAGAAGTTTTTAACTCATTTTCTATATTTAAAATTGATTTAATCTTTTTAATTATTGCTTTTTTAAATTTTTCTTTCCATTTTTACTAAAATGTATCACTCTAATGTTTCTTGTTTTTAAATATATGATCTTTCTTTTGATGAATATTAATTAACTTGATTTTGACAAAGCTAAATGATTTACAAATGTAAATCACATTATAACAGCCAAGTTTATCTACCCCATAATTTTTCAATCTGTTGTCAAGGTAATGTCTATGAACAAAAAGTGCATTCCCATTATTTACTCTTATCTAAGATCTTAATATAGACAAGAATGTTGATATTTGGACTGTAACAGATTGAGATTTTTAATTCCTAGAAGGTTATTAAACAAACCCCATTGAACAGGAAAATATAACCTATTTTTGAAAGTAGATTAATAATAATCATTTTTAAAATGCTCAAAATCAGTGCTGGTTTACAAATATAAATCACTTGATAACAACCAAGCATATTTACACCATATCTTCAATTATTATTATTAATTAGTGATTTTTCATTATATTAAGTTTTTTATGTAATAAAATTTAAGCATTGCTAAAAGTATAAAAGTGAAATTATTTGCTTGATATTTTCTATCTCATTAGTCTTTTGCTGCTTTTCTGATTTCTAGAATCAATTAATATTCATGCAAATATTCTGGACATTCTATATAAATGTCCAGAACATTTATGTGAACATTACAATTACCTGAAATGGGGGAGGGGGGAATATCTTAGTATAAGTTTTTAAGTAGAAATTAGCTGAGAATTTATGATAACATATGTTTTCTAGAATCTTTATGAACTTGAGAGAAACATCTTAATATTAGATATATAATTATAACAAAAAAAAGTTACACAGAATTTTACAAATGTCTATTTTTAAATCATTATAATAAAGTGCATTTTATAGTGAATTTGATTGATTTATAATCATTCTCCTTCAAAGTCTTTTTAAAAAAAGCTACATTAAGAATGTTTTTTCAGAAAATATATTACAAAGATAACATAACTAGACATTCAAAACTAATGAGTAAATATACATAACTATTCTTAACTATAGGGTAAAACAAAGATTAAAAAGCATTAAAATCTTCACCATTATTTAGCAAGTGGCAAGCCTGTTGAGTAATGATTTCTTTAATGTTTTTTTTTTTTTTTTTGAGTAGTTATTAGAGAGGTCTTTAGCTTGCAACAGAGTGTTTAATGATTGTTTTACAAAAGTATCTTTATAATACCATAATAAATTATTTGCTTTAAATAAACAAATAATTATATAATTATTCAGGAATCTTGATGTTTGAGCAATCAATTGAAAACTGATTTTTTTACTCGATCCAGAACAGTAACATTCAAGTGCAATCATTAGTTTGCAGCCAAGATCTGTAGAATTTTACATAAATAAAGTTTATTATAAACTTTAAATCTCTATGGTAGAATGTAAGGGAATCAAAATATGAGTCTAAACAGTGCATATGAGTTAATGGATCAAATGAATCTAAGCACATTTTTATATAAAGTTGCATATGTATAAAATGTTTAGATTTTTTTTTTTAAATAAATATTTACAAAATTTTTCATTTTAATGATTGTAAAATTTAATTTTTATTTATTAAAAAAAAAAAAAAATCAAAATATAAGTATAAAGCATTCATGGGAACAAATGTTTTTTTTTTTAATTTTTAAAAATAATTTAATATTAAAAAATAAGGTAATTACGTATCAGTCGGCTGTGAAATTTAGTCTTCATTACTTATGATTCTTTATTATTTATGATTGCTAAATATTTGATAATACGCTTTATTCAATTACGTAATTAAATTTAACTTTCAAAGATTTAAATAATCATTTTAAACAAAATTGTAAATAATAACTCCATTCTGTATTAATGTGATAAAAGATGGCTATCCTTACGTGGTAAAAGATGATTAACTTTAAAGTACAAGTAGGTCAGTGATAGCTAGAAGTTAATAAAGAATGTATAGTAAATATTAAAATACTTTAGAGATCTTCAATAACTTTGAAAATTAAATGTATTTACTTAATTAAATACTATCAAATATTTAACAATCATAGATAATCATAATAATTTTAATGAATAAAATTTCACTGTCAAACTATTAATGGCACAATTATTGGAATTGCCAAGAAATCCAAAAAATAATATAATAAATTTGAAATGTAATAAATTGTTCTTGCAAAGAATAAGGTTTTGAACTTCTATTGTCAGAATTGGTTTAACTGAGTATATTTTCTCATCAAACATAATATCAGCTAGTTTTGTGCCTTTAATTTGCTCTTCTTACTATGTCAGCTCGACATATGACAACACTACTTTCAAATCTACTGCATATTTTTCTCATGATATTTTTTGAAAGGTTATAAAAATTCAATAAACATTGATGCTTTTTTTGCTTATTTCAAAGCATGACAATAGTGTTAGTATTATTTTTGCTACCATTTGACCAAACTATCACACTTCATAAAAATGTTATTGATCTGACAACAGTTCATCTGCAGATTTGTAATCAAATATTTTTTTTCCATAAGTGTTTGCTTCAAAACTTGAGCAGAAACTCAACATTTAGGCTTTTGCAAGGTTAATGATATAAGTCGAGACTTTATCAAAATCTTTTTCTCTTCATGTCATTATCTAACTGCAAAGATTTTGAATGAAGAAAATCCTGTTGTAACATCTATTGTATTACTAAAAAGTTATGAAGTCACAAAATTTATTTGAAAGAATAATATGTATATATAAAACTATTAAGGTTAAAAATTTGTAACTTCTTATTTTACTGACTATGAAATCAATATTACATTTTGTTTGATTCTATCAGTGCTTTTTGGTAACTCAAGGCACTATTTGATTTTCATACTGGTTTATAAATTTAATTAAAATCTCAATAAATGCTGCTGATTTATAATTATTACCACAGTATCTGATTTCATGTTAAAAATATAAACTGGCAAAAAATATAAATTATGTATAAATTAATTTTCTTTACTAAATTACATATTTTATAAATCTAAAATCAAATTTTATCTTGTATCTGGATTACACAGAGAAAAATATTCTGTGATTATTATGAGCCCATTAAATTGACTATAAAATATATTATGGGAGAATTTATTAAAAAGTATATATTTATCAAGATGTCTATATCATTCATATAGAGTGTTGCTACTGAAATAGAGTAACAGTGTATAGAATATATTACAGATATTAATGCAGATGATAAATTTAATTTGCAGGAGTTAGATGATATTTTATTTTGACATTGACTAGTTTGTAAATACTTATATTGACTGTTTAAGTAAGTTAACTACTGAAATGCAGAAATTTTATTTATTATTGCTGGAGAAAAAATCATTGAAGTTGAATATTGTCTGTGTTGTGTATTTTGGAAAAAACATTGGGGTTGCACTTTAAGCAGCTATATTCATATTAATGCCTATGTATGCAATTGTTTCTTTTTTGATCCCCATATTATTTAAATATTTATTAATTATAATTGACTCAAAATAGATATATTTTTATTAATATAACTATGTATAACCCTATCTGTGATTGACTTTTAAAGAAGACAATTATTCTAAGCATAATCTAAATTGAAGATTCATGCTGCAAAAATCTTCATTTGATTTGCACATAGAAATTCACAAACTTCAGGACTGGATTTTGATTATATTAACATGTCAACTGATAACTGATATTGATATTTTCTCCTCCAAAAAGAGGAAAATATTATATTATTACTACATACAATGGTGTATCTAAATTTATATTTAGTAATAAATAATGTGGTACTATATTTTTACATAGATGGCAATTTAAAAAAAAAAATATTGTACTATTTTTGAAGATATTCAATATCTTTTTTATTCTTTTGCATAGCTTATAAATATCTATAAAAAATTCTTTCTTCTTTGCATGCTTCATAATAGTTTTTCTAAGTTAATTATCTAAGAATTTTGACTGTCTAACAGTATTTTTCAAAGCTATAAAATACAAGTGCATTACATTATATTTTGCACAAACATACAACAATCTTATTTTGATATATTCATATTGTAATGGGCACATACTCCATTACATTAATTTTTTTTCTAAAAATTAGTCATGAAAAATAAAAGTTCGCATATAAAAACTTCTTTTTTAAGAATTAAAAATTGAAAGTTAAAAATCATCTAAACTCTAATATAAAATCGCACAGATAAAAAATTATTAAAAGAAAACTTTATTAAAAAAAAAATGAAAAAGTTTTAAAACTAAATATTAAGAAAAAGACTTGAAAGATTTAGAGAAGATAGAGATGTGAAAGCAGAGGTGTGCTAGAGTTGAAGGAGATGGTTTTGGAAAGACGCACTCTCCAATCCCTTCAGTTTTGCTATAGAAAAAAAAAGAGAAAGAAAGAGAAATGACCAATCATTTTCCTATATTGCGGACCATCTACCACAAAGGACCAACCGCTAACTGGATACCAATCTCTTCCGTTCTTTTAAGTTTTTGTTAAACAACTTTTAAAAAAAAATGTTAAATTTAAGTCGGGCATGAATGGCTGCATAGATTCGTAAAGTTATGTTAGTTTAAGGGAGGGTAAATCTTAGGTTATTTGTTTTGTGGTTAAATTGGGTAAATGGATTGGTTATATTGGTGTAATTAGTAAATGTAGTATGAGGTCTGCTATGTGCAGGATCACCTTATATGCTGCACTTGGGTGAAATAAGCCTTTCTTATTGACCAACGAAGACAGACGGTATTCCCTGCTACTTGGATCATCCCTTTTTAGCCCATGGAATGGGATATGAAGATAGAAAATGCAGTCCCTTCCTGTGGAGTTTTTTTATTGTTCTTCTCGTCAGACAGATGTAGTATTCCTGTTCTGGATGAGAGTTAATGTCTTCTATAACAATGCTGTTCAGATGCACATTCCTGACAGTATGGTATTTGTGCTGTCATATTCATGCTGCATTGAATATATCGATGTATCAGATGGATTGACGTTGGTTTGACTGCGAACTTTTGGGCCTAAGGTTAAATAAGGGATAGAATATTTTCTTTTCAAATGCAATCTATGTAGTCTACTCATACTCGACACTCTAATAAATATTAAATTCATCTGTGTGAACTTTCAAAATAAAATAAAAACATTTAAATTGTGAATTAAAATATAAGATAAAGTTTTAATGTTTTATAAAGAAAAATTAAAGTAAACATACTAAAATAATTTTAAATTTATATATGTTTAATAAATGTTTGTGTGTGTTATTACTGGCAGTGGCTTACTTTATTATTTTTTTTAATTGAAATATTATTAGATAAGCATTTATATTTTATAAATCTCTGCGTCTCACTGAGCTAGTGGCAATGGGCTGATGGTCGGAATAAAATATATATAAAATTTTTTTTTCTTAACTTACGTATCTGCCTACTATATAAATTTTCCAGGTTCAAATGCCTGGTGGAACCTTGTATGGCAGATATGGTAAGACTGCTAACTTCAAATTATTATCTGACCATTATAATATTTACATAGATATATATTTACTATTATTTATATACTATTTTAATATATATATTGTAACCAGTTGGGTCACATAACACACACTAATATAGTGTATGTGCATATATATATATATATGTAAAATAAAGGAAAAGTAGAAATAAACAATAAATTTTTGTAAATATTTTTCTATATTTTCTAAAATAAAATAATAAGTAAAGGGTTAAATAACTCTGGGTTTAAAATAATATTTTATTATAAAATTAAATATTTTAAAAAGGTCTGATAAATATTATTTGTAATTCTAATTGTGAAATGTAAAAACACAATACTTGTTTTTTTAAATTTTTTAATTACTTAAAACAAGTATGTTTTCAAAGGGATTAGAGAGATAAAAATAAAATTCTGTTTTCAATCAAGGTGTTCTTATCACCTCAGATGATTTTATAAAAAGGGCTGATAACAAAATTAGCTCCAGTCTGGGTAATGATTTTTGAAGAGAACAGTCTGAATTGTAGTTTTTTGTAAGAGCTGAACAGAACAGCTTGGCTACTAAAACTTTTTGCATAAGTGGCAGAAATTAGCTGACCAAAATGGATAGCTGCAGTTTGTTGTTAGCTATGATAGAGAGTTGGCAGAATAGTGACCATAAACTGATGTAGTTGAAGGCAAGATAGTAGACTGTTTTCCTTAGCAGCAGTTTGAATTTACATGGAGAAAAATGACCCACTTCTTTGTGCTGAAATTCATAGCCTTAGAGAGGATGGTTGCTTGCCTGAAATCTGTCAAACCAAGACAGCTGCTTGCCTGGAATAATCCTAGATAGAAAGAGACCAACTACAAATCAAGATTTTACATGGATTGCATTCTTTTACCTGATGATGACAACAAACATGGATTATATTTTTCTAATGGACCAAAAGAACCAGCTTGCTAAATAAATAATTATATAGATGCTGACTATCTAAAGGCAGAGAAGTCCAGATAAACATATATACAGCTGTGGTGAGTAGAGTTATATATACTAATGAAATTTTAAATTCTTCAGTAAAATGACATTTTAAAAGTGATGCCTGAATTTGTACTTTTCATGTTTATGGTGGGTGTATAGTTGAGCAGGACTGCCTGAATGCAGTGGGTTCATGATGCTCCAAAGTATAGACTCGGCACTGTCTAGACCTAGATGCTGAGCTCCCAGGGTAGTCCAGCGGTGTATATGTAGGCCTCATGAATAGATCTTGGTCTCATGAATAGACCTCATCTAAAGCCCTAAGACTTACAAGAGATGAGCAGGGTTGGCTCAGTGCCTGATATTTTTCCTGGATACTATTCCTTGTGGGATCTGTCTAGGTACTTAGAAGGGGCAGTGCTTAAAAATGAGGTATTTTCTCACAATATCATGGGGCATTGTGTACTTAGTCCATGCTTGGCTATCTATTTATTATGGCATGAAGAGCTGCAGTTCATGTATTCACTTGTCCTCTCTCACCTTGCCTACTTCACCAGCATTAACTAATCAAGCAGAAAGACATTTTGAAATTTATATTTTCTTAATTCTATAAAACGATTTTATCTTTGTTTATTAAAAAAAAAAAAAAAGACATTTTAAATTAATCAACAAGTACCTGTCAAACAAAAGTTGACTTTATTTAGTTTGATAAAAAAAAAAGACCTTATAAACAAATTAAATTTTAAATTATATATTTTGTTTATACACACATATATGTGTGAAATTTATGTGTTTTCCAAATGAATTAATTATGAAAAAATATATTATTGTAACAGGTTAAAATAGATAAAAGTCAGTGTGTGTGTATACATGCACATTCATATATGTAAAATTTTAATATTTTTTTTTGATTAAATGTCAATTCATTTTTTTTATTAATTTTATATTATAAATTGCACGTCTGTGCACATATATATGTAAACCATAGTAATAACATGAATTGTAACTTGTAATTTTGTAAATTAATGTAACAATTTAAATTTTGAATAGTAATTATGTAAATCACAAATGTAATAATTATTTTATGTTTAATTGAAATGTCTTCATCATATATTATAAAACACACATCTGTATATGGATATATATGCATTTCTAGAAAATAATTAAGAAATAATGCAGTTGGTGTAATAATTTGAATTTTGTAGTAATCTTGTAAATTACAGAGTGGTGACTTTATTATTGTGTACCATTCAAAATCAGAACCCTTAATCTATAAGACCTTAAATATCTTTTTTTATTATTATTAATAAACTTATTTAATTGTTAAAAATTGTTTCCAACATCTCTCGGTCACATACAGTAATAGAGTTTATGTTCTCTGAGCTAGATTTGAGCACAGGATGAATATATAAATGGGGATGTGTATTTAGTGCTTATTTTTTTAATTATAGTGTTGGTGGATTTTGGTAGCTGGCTGTATCTCTCAATGATCACAGAGATTTTATGATCTCATGTTCCCCTTTATATTATACTTCTTGTAAATTTTATATTAAATCATTTTATTTGAAATATTGTATTGACTTGGGTTTGATGATGATTTTCCATCCCCCAGATTCACTCTATTCTATATCACCTACCCCATCCCAGTACAAATGGCTACCTAACTGAGGGCCAATGATGATCATGTACTGTGGGAATCATTATAGATGGCTACCCAATGTAAGGCTGATGATGATCACATACTAATGATCATCACTTCAAAATTTATCAACTTGATCTCAAGCCACAGTTGAGAAAGAAAAAAATGCATTTTATGCAAATTTAATTTAAAAATTATTGTGAAATATGTGACAAGAGTATTGATGATGATTATAAAATAGTAATTTTCATGAATGTTTAAAGAGATTCATGTTTAGAGTTAAATAGAAAATCAATGATTTGGAGATTGGATTTGGTGTTTGAGTGTTGAAGCTTGTTTAGCTGTATTTTCAGTTTTGATGATGGATGGAAAATTTTGTCATTGGCTTGAGGATGTAATGTTTTCATGCAACTCTGAGGGTGTTGTATCTCCACTATTTGCTTGAACCTATTTTTTATATTTTATATTGTTTGTGATAGGGCAGTTGACATAGTCCTGCCATGATTCCAGCCTCTAAGTCTCCAAAGAAAAGGAGCAAGGTATAGATTGTATTTCCCAGCCCATAAGACTCAAAAGAAGTAGGGCATAGTTTTATATTTTCCAGCCTATAAGACTCAATAGAAGCAGGGTATAGTTTTGTATTTTCCAGACCCTCCATGAAAGAGGGCTTTGCAATGATTTTGCATTGTCTTTATCATGGGTTGTAGTAGCTTATAGTGTCTCATTTGAGGTAGCACTCTTGGTGTTCATGGTGCATTGTGTACTTACAGTCCAATTATTGAATTCTTCATCTATCTCAAAATTGCAGATCACTATTCATTCTGTTAACTGTCAGATGTCTGTCAGATCTCTAAAAAAATTGATACATAGTTTTAGATATGAACTTTGTTTTGATTATGCATGTAAATTATGTAAAATATTGTTAGATTGGTGTTTCATTTCTATTTTCCTTTTCCCTCAGACTGGGGTAATGTAACTAGTTGGGTCACATAACACACACTAATATAATGTATGTGCATATATATATATGTGTGTGTAAAGTAAAGAAAAAGTAGAAATAAACACAGAATAAATTTTTATAAATATTTTTCTATATTTTCTAAAATAAAACAATAAGTAAAGGGTTAAATAACTCTGGGTTTAAAATAATATTTTATTATAAAAATAAATATTTTAAAAAGGTCTGATAAATATTATTTGTAATTCTAATTGTGAAATGTAAAAACACAATCCTTGTTTTTTAAATTTTTTTAATTAATTAAAACAAGTATGTTTTCAAAGGGATTAGAGAGATAAAAATAAAATTCTGTTTTCAATCAAGGTGTTATCACCTCAGTTGACTTTATAAAAAGGGCTGATGACAAAATTAGCTCCAGTCTGGGTAATGATTTTTGAAGAGAACAGTCTGAATTGTAGTTTTTTGTAAGAGCTGAACAGAACAGCTTGGCTACTAAACTTTTTGCATAAATGGCAGAAATTAGCTGACCAAAATGGATAGTTGCAGTTTGTTGTTAGCTGTAGTAGAATTGGCAGAATAGTTACCATAAACTAATATAGCTAAAGGCAAGATAGTAGACTGTTTTACTTAGCAGGAGTTTGAATTTACATTGAGAAAAATGACTCATTTCTTTGTGCCTAAATTCATAGCCTTAGAGAGGATGGTTGCTTGCCTAAAATCTATCAAACCAAGACAGCTGCTTGCTTGGAATAATCCTAGATAGAAAGAGACCAACTACAAATCAAGATTTTACATGGATTGCATACTTTTACCTGATGATGACAACAAACATGGATTATATTTTTCTAATGGACCAAAAGAACCAGCTTGCTAAATAAATAATTATATATATGCTGACTATCTAAAGGCAGAGAAGTCCAGATAAACATATATACAGCTGTGGTGAGTAGAGTTATATATAATAACGAAATTTTAAATAATTTCTTTAGTAAAATGACATTTTAAAAGTGATGCCTGAATTTGTACTTTTCATGTTTATGGTGGGTGTATAGTTGAGCAGGACTGCCTGGATACAGTGTGTTCATGATGCTCTGAAGTATAGGCTTGACACTGTCTAGACCTAGATGTTGAGCTCCCAGAGTAGTCCAGAAGTGTATATGTATGCCTCATGAATAGGCCTTGGTCTCATGAATAGACCTCATCTAAAGCCCTAAGACTTACAAGAGATGAGCAGGGCTGGCTCAGTGCCTGATATTTTTCCTGGATACTATTCCTTGTGGATGATCTGTCTAGGTACTTAGAAGGGGCAGTGCTTAAAAATGAGATATATTCTTGCGACATCATGGAGCATTGTGTACTTAGTCAATGCTTGGCTATCTATTTATCATGGCATGAAGAGCTGCAGTTCATGTATTCACTTTTTCCTCTCTCACCTTGCCTACCTCATCAGCATTAACTAATCAAGCAGAAAGACATTTTGAAATTTATATTTTCTTAATTCTATAAAACGATTTTATCTTTCGTTTATTAAAAAAGAAAAGAGAAAGAGATTTTAATTTAATCAACAAGTACCTGTCAAACAAAAGTTGACTTTATTTAGTTTGATAAAAAAAAAAGAACTTCTTAACTGAAATTAAATTTTAAATTATATATTTTGTTTATACACATGTATATGTGTGAAATTTATGTGTTTTCCAAATGAATTAATTATGAAAAAATATAATAACATTGTAACAAGTTGAAATAGATAAAAGTCAGTGTGCATGTATACACGCACACTCATAAATGTATTCACACACACTCATAAATGTAAAATTTTAATATTTTTTTTTGATTAAATGTCAATTCATTTTTTTTATTAATTATATATTATAAATCACGCGTCTGTGCACATCTACATGTAAACCATAGTAATAACATGAATTGTAACTTGTAATTTTGTAAATGAATGTAACAATTTAAATTTTGAATAGTAATTATGTAAATCACAAATGTAATAATTATTTTATGTTTAATTGAAATGTCTTCATCATATATTATAAAACGCACGTCTGTGTATGGATATATATATGCATTTCTAGAAAATAATTAAGAAATAATGCAGTTCATGTAATAATTTGAGTTTTGTAGTAATCTTGTAAATTACAGAGTGGTGACTTTATTATTGTGTACCATTCAAAATCAGAACACTTAACCTATAAGACCTTAAATATCTTTTTTTTATATTGTTATTAATAAACTTATTTAATTGTTAAAAATTGTTTCCATCATCTCTCGGTCACATACAGTAATAGAGTTTATGTTCTCTGAGTTAGATTCAAGCACGGGATGAATATATAAATGGAGATGTGTATTTAGTGCTTTGGGGTATCCAGAGTTGATCAATCATCATCATGGTTGGTGCAAAAGAGGATACTCTTTAAAGCCCATGCACTATATTTTATTTTAGTTCTGTCTTGTAAAAATTTAAGTTTATAGTTGGCCAGTACAAGTGGCCTGAGAATTGATGATGATCAGTATGTTTTAATGTCCAGCATTGTTGTTTAGATTTTCTTCTTGTGTATTTTAATGGATGGGCACTAAGCTGGTGCATCCAAGTTATGTTTAAATAATTGCCCAAGGTGGCAAAGGCTCAAAAGTTAACCTGGTCTACAGAAGACCCATTTCCAATCCAGTCACAATATTGACTGTTGATTTTATTCTGATTTATTGTACTGATTTATTTATTCCCACCACTCATCATGATGGATGGTTATTTCTCTCAAGTATTTACTTGTACTTATTTTTTAAAATGATAATGCTGGTTGATATATGGTTAATTATGCTTTTAGTAGTTGGCTGATCTTTCAATGATCTCTCAGAGATTTTGTATTTACTTGGAGTTGATGATGATTTTTCCATCACTCCAGATTCATTCTTTTCTTTTCGATCACCCATCCCATCCCGTTACAATATATATATATGTATACTACATGTTACCCATATATTCTTTTTTAACAAATCTTTAAAAACATATATAATTAAAAAATTAAAAATATTTAATATGTATGTGCATAAATGTATACACTATAATTATTTATACATATTACATCATCATTTTTTATCGATTTATTCATCATTTTAAAACATACTATTCCAATTTAAATTATTTTTAACTTTTTATAATATCAATTTTACTTTAAATTTTAAGAAATAATATTCTGTCAAATACTTGTTACTTCTTAATTTTTCCATTTACATAATAATGATTTTTTTTTGTTTTAATTTTTAAAAAATTTTCTGGGCTACTTTTGGAGACAAGATATTTTAAACAATATCTTTGAATATTAAATCTATTTTTATAATTTAAATTATACAAATTCAAATGAAAAACATATATGGTGTGTGTTATTTATATTTCTATAATTTATTTTGTCTCTGAAATATATAAATCTAGTTTGTACAGCTATATTTTTTATTTACTATATATATATGATATTTTTTTCTCTTTTTTTTTTTGCAAATATATCTATCTATACATCTTGTTACACTATATATATGTTATAATTAATTAACCATTACATAATTTCATTCCCCTGAATCATTATTGATTTTTAAATTTATTTTATATATAGTGTCTTTTATTTTATTTTTTCTGCTTTATTCTTAGTGAAATAATTTATTAACATTTTTTTTTAAATATGTGTGCTGTTTTTGTGTATATATTAAGTGTACTGAATAATAAATATTTAAATAAAAATAAATCAAGTATTATAAAGTGCTGAAAATCTGTAATTATTAATAAGGAAGTAAACCTCTGATAATGTGCTGTTTCTTAAATATTATAAATTTCCTTGCATTCACCTATCAGTAAGAGTTTTAAAAGCTTAAGTGAATCACTTAAACTTAAAGCTTATCTATGCACCAACTGTTACTGAACATGCTCATATCAGGGCTTGAGTCTATTGTGTGCCTGAAGATATAATCAAATATTGAGTTGTATACATTTTATTTAACCTATATGCAATTTAAAACTCTTATTGGCAGATAGGCGAGTACAAGAAAATTTGTAATATTTAAGAAGCAGCACATTACTGGAGGTTTACTTCCTCCTTAATAATTAAATAAAAATAATAACAACAAAGAGTATTTAAATGATACTCAAATAAAATACATAAAATGTAAACAAGAAAATATAATAAATGCATACATAGAAGGAACAAATAATTAAATTATAACAAAATTTAAGAAACATAAATATACTTTTTTAAAAGTTCATTTCTAAAAAGTTATATTTATGTTGCTTAAATTTTGTTATAATAGAATTATTTGTTTCTCCTATGTATGCATTTATTATATTTTCTTGTTTACATTTTGTGTTTTATTTTATGAGTATCATTTAAATCCTCTTTAAAGAGTCTCATGCTCTCCACTGAGTTAACCTTTTTGTTGTTATTATTTTTATTTAAATATTTATTACTTAGTACATTTTTCATATTATTCCTTTTCTTATTAACCATTTGTATTTGAATTGATTTTTATTATTTTATTTTTTTAATAAAAAAAATATTTTTAATATTATTTCATTAATTAATGTCAAAGAAGAATGATGGATACAATGTTAGATTGCATTTTAAAATAGAAATAGTAAAGAATTACATAATATCAATATTATATTTATATAAAACAAGTCAAAAATATTATATGTTTATACATATTTTCAAATTGTATATAAACTCATATTATTACATAATATAAATGTTATTTAGATTGGACACATATGGTTAAATGATCATTTAGTCTTTGATAACAAATTTGTATGTAATGAGAGAAGAATCCATATACAGTAATTGAATAAATATAAGAAGTAGCAAGAGTTTTAATGTTTGTAATTTTGTTAAAAATAGTGAAAGTAATTTGCTTGGATTAGAATTGAAAGTGAAATAGCACCTTAGTGATCAAAATGATAAATGTTGTGCTCTAATATTTGGAAAGAGCACACCCTCTCTCTAGACTAAAAATAACTTTATTTAGAGATAGCATATATGAGCAGGTTATATCCATTAGTATTGCTTCTATATGTTTGTAATTTAGAGCAATCAAAAAGGAAATTATCCATGGTTTGTTTAATCTCTGCCATATAATGAACATATGGCATCAATATTAGAGATTCTTATTCTAATTAAATGTAGGAGTAGATAAGAAGAGATTTGAGTTTGAATATAAAGTCAAAATATTTAATTTTCAGAAACCAGTATTTGAATTTTTTAGTAATCTGGTGAATATTAAATCAAAGTATTGATAGAGAAGCATTTTTCATGTTGATGAGTATGCTATTTTGTAAGTATCCCAATAATTTGATTTTGATTGCAAATAAGGAGATATCATTGAATTTGGATATATGGTAATTATGTGAAATATAAATGTATTATTATAGTGATGATAAACTGTCTTCAGATATTTTTTTATCTCATATATAACTGGAAATAGATTTTGAAATACTATTAGATATTAATAGATCATTGCAAATAAATATTGGAAAATTCAGTGCAAAAACATATCTTTGAATCTGGCATTTCAATAAATTTTTTATGTTAAATAATTAAATTCAAAGTGTATTACAGAATTTGAATGTGAACATGAGAATATATTAGTTTAGAAAATATTACTATATTGTAAGTGGCATCATGGCTTATGGAAAGATGTTGTATGCTCTTGCTAAAAAATTAATCATTTTTTGGATTAATGCTAGAAGCTAGTTTTGGATATTGATTCTAAAAGGATTGGTTGTTAAATAAATAGGGAATCTTAATAATTTTGTGAGACATCTTTATAAATAGAAATAATTATTTTTCCATGTATAATCATTCATATAGAGGATTTAACAGTATTGAATTGAAAATAGTATTTTTTACTATAATTGTCTAAAGTCTAGTATAATTTTTTTCAAGGAAAATAATGGAAATATCATCAAGCAATATAGTTTATTGTAGTGTTTATGAATGGAATTTGAATTTCTGAAAAATCATTTTTGATTTTTGTTAGTAGAAGATTTATGTAAATAATAAATAAAAGAGAACTCAAATGGAGTCCTTGAGTTCTGTAGTATACAAACTAGATGATGTTTTTCTAATTAATGTGATATGTGTTGCCCAGTTAAACCTAATATTGATAATTAAGTAAAGCAAAGGAATGCAAACACTTTGTCAAAATTTATGTCTAATTGTATGACAATTGATGAACTTTTGTTGCATTTCTTAATATAATCAATTGAGATTTACAAAGAATTATCATTGTGAAAACAGAAGAATTCTTTTTCACAAATTAGAATTTGGAAATTTGAGTAAGAATAATAGATTGTATTTTATTCTTGATGAGAGATTCCATAATTTTAATAAGGAGGAAGTCATGGATATTAGTCTGACATTGTTTAGTATTAGAGAGACATTTCTGGGATTTGAAGAATGAATTTTTGATATAAAATATAATTGATCACTTTATGGGAATAGTGAAATGTTTGAGAATAAAGATGGAATAGCATTTAGACCTGGATAGGTTGAATATTTTAACAACATATTTTCTTTTAATATCATTTCATTAAAGTCAAAGAATAATGGATACAATGGGAGATTATATTTTGGAACAGAGACAGCAAAGGATTATATGATATGAATGTTATATTTATTAAAAGCAAATCAAAAGTATTATATGTTTATACATATTTTCAAATTTTATATAAATTTATACAATTACATAATATGAATGTTATCTAGATAGAATATATATGATTAAATGATCATTTAATTTTTATTTAAAAATTTGCATGTAATGACAGAAGACTTCATGTAGTTGAATACATATTAGGCTTATAATGATGTTTTTTTACATTCAAATCAGATTTCAACTAACTCTTGCGGACCTTTTGACTTTTTGTGGGTAATAGCTTATGATGGAGATAATGGATATTAATAAAAAAAATCAAATCTGTATTGCAAAACAATATCAATTTTTCTGAATTAAATATAAATTTTAGAGAGAATTGCTTCATAGATTGTAATTTTAAGAAAACTCTGTTCTATTAAACTTGAACATCTAATGAGAGTTGAGTATTATGATGATCAGAGAAAGAAACAGGTATTAATGAGGCTTTAATTTAAAAGTGTAGTTTTGCACAAATAAAAAAACAGTAAGACAATGAGATTAGGTGTACAAAAAGATAGAATTGAGAGGAGGGGCCTGTAGCAGTCATGAATTTTTGTTGAGAAGATGTAAATATTTATTTATAAATATGGAATAAGACATATCAAAGTCTCTTATCAATATGGTTGGGTAAATGTTAGTGAATAGTATAGTGTTGATGTAGTTAATGATAAATTAATGATATTTTTTATATCAATAAAGAATTATGATATTGAATGAGAATATACGATGAAGTTATATGTGGATTTAAATAAGTTGTCTTAAACGGATGAAAATGTGTCTTAATATTTGTGAATATTCTCATTCCAGCTGCAGGAAAATTTGTAACAGAAAAATAGAAAGTATTTAAAATTAAATAAGAAAACATTTGAATTAATCATGGATTTAAAGGATGTATTGTTAATTTTAGTTTCTGTGAGAATAATGGTGTGAGGCTTAAACTAAATTATCCAGTTTTTGATAGCAAGCAGGGATTGTTTATAATTTAGTTTCTTATTATTTATTTCTGTAAAGTTTGTTTGCAAATGGGGCTGATGAGTTGGTTGTGCTAAGTGAAATGTAGAAAAAATTAATACAAATGAATGAACAAATGAACTTAGAATTATTTACAAAAAGTGATTAGCAAGAACATAGTATTTTGAAAACAACACTGTGAAAGCACTTCTTGAGAGATACCATTTGAAAAATTTTATTGATGTCAACATTTAAAATTTTAAACATATTGGATAGTAGCATGCATTATTTTGAGATCATCTTATTCAATGGAATGTTTGTATTTTAAGGACATTGATTTTTGATGACATTTGTTAGAATTATTTGTTTGCCTGTTGGCATTATCTTTTTTTTTTGCCTTTTTTTTTTTTTGGTTCCTTTTAATGCAATTTTAATAATAAATTTATTTATTCTGTTTACTATTTTTTATCATTTGTTTTTATACTTATATATTTAATATTTTAATTTTCAGTTTTGTTTTTATTATTTGCTATACCTTTTCCTTTTATTTTTTAAAAGTTATTTTTATTGTTTTTATTAGGTAGTTATTATTTTAAAATTCTTTTATTTTTTCAATATTTTCTTTATAAAATTTTTTATTGAATATTAATTAATTGCCTTTACACTTTTGTGTTTAAACTATTTAGTTTATATTTCATATGTGTATTTGAATACCAATTTGTAACCATATTTTTATAGGATTTTTTTTCTTTATACTGATGATTTTCTATTTTCCCATATTTTTTAATTAAAATATCCACAAAATTAATTTTATTTATTTATTTTTCAATTGCAAGTTTGTTTATTTTTATCAGTTTTCTTCATGTCATTTATAATTATTTTTGCCTTTCATTGGTACTGAAAATAAATAACTAGCCATCTATATTTTTTTTTTAAATGTTATTTAGTATATCATTTAATGTTCTTCAAATCAATCCATCATTCTGCTAGTGGAAGAGGAGCATTAATTAGTACATTAAATAATATTTATATGAATAAAATTGACAAAAAAAGTCATAAAGCATGGATACTAATCTTCCCCCCTCCTATAAAAATATGTAGCTGACTATATACTTATTTTTGATACAAATGAGGTAAAATTTATAAATGAAATAAAATTGATTAAAAAATTTACAATAGAAAAAGAAATGGATAAAATTAATTTTTTTATATCAAAAAAGAAATTATTAATGAGAAAACAATAAAAAAATGTTAGTATATCGAAAGGAATCCAATAAGAATAATATCACAAATTGTTTTTTAAATACAGATATGAAATATGAACTAAATAGTTTAAATACAAAAATATATAGGACAATTAATTACATTTTGAATAATTTTATAAAATAGAGAATGAAAAAAAAAAAAAAATTTAAACAATAATTACATAATAAAAACTACAGAAAACATTTTTTAAAAATAGAAGAGGCAAAAATCATAGTAATAACAAAATTTAAAATTAAAACAAATACATAAATGTAAAAATAAATGATTAAAAAAAGCAACAAAAAATAAAATTATTAATAAAAATAATAATAACAAATTAAATATACAAATAGTTAATAAAATAATAATAAAAAAGAAATATACTGAACAATAAATATTTAAATAAAAATAAAGGATTTAAATAATATTTATAAAATAAAATGGATAAGATGTAAATAAAAAAAATATAATAAATATATATAAAGTAAAAACAAAGAATTAATTATTTAAACAACATAAATATATCTAAAAAAACTATTATTACACATACAAAAACATGTCATATATATGCAATGAAAGTAATATGAAAATTATATGTTTTACAAAAAGTTAAACAAGCAGGAAAATAAAAAACTTTATATATATAATAAAAATAAATCTGAATAATGATTCCAGAATAAAATTATTAATAGTTAATTAATTATAAAATATAAATAGAGTGTATAAAAATGTGAATATAGAAACAGAAAGAAATATATATATATAATTACAAAAATAAAATAAAATGTAGCTATATATATTAAATTTATATACTTTGATACAAAATAATTTATAGAAACTGAAATAAAATATTAAACATATATATATTATTGAATTTGTATAATTTTAATTAGAATAACAAACTTAATATTCAAAGATATTATTAAAAAAGTTTTATAAAGGAAACAATAAAAAAATTTTTTAAATAGGATAAAAAAATCATTAGTATGTAAATTGGAAGAAGTAAAAAAAAGGTATTTGACATAATGGAATTTGTTTAAATTTAAAATAATATTGATATTATATAAATTAGAAAACAATTTAATTGGAATAATTTTAATTAATAAAAAATTGATAATAAAATGACAAAATATAATAAATATGAATATAGATGTTGTGTGTATATATATATTCATGCACATTATAATTTGTCATTTTATTATCAATTTATTCATTAACTAAAAATATGCCATTTCAATTTAAATTATTTCAATTTTTTTTTTTTTAATTTTTAAAAAAATGATATAAATGCATGTATATAGTGTATGTATTGAAATATTTTATAAATAATAATAATTATATATGTATGTGTGTATATATATATATATGGATATATCAAAGTTCAGTTATTGTAAGCTTGTATAAAAAATAATGTAATGCAATTGTATTTTATAGCTCTGAAGAGGACAGCTAGACAATCGAAATTTATAATTAAATTGAATAAAACATTGTGAAAAGTGCAAATGATAATATTCAATATATATATAGTGATCTTACCAATTTGTTACTTGAAATGTTTGCCTCATTTTCTTATCTATCAGCACAATGATTAATTATAGAATACATTGTTAATTTTATATATATATTAAAATAGAACATCCACTGATTGTCTGAGGATTTACAATATTTGTATTTTATAGTACTTACATATTGGACCTGCTGCCCATGTTTGCAATGGTGGGGTGTTTGCAAATGTTGTATTAAAAAGTCAAATTTTTAACAATATTAAAAGTATAAATTTGTGCACAAAAATAATCACACATTACAATACTAAATAAAAATAGGTAGTTGTGACTTTTTAATATGGCTTTCTGCCATTGCAAACACCCTCCTCTGCCCACTGAAGAAAGATGCAACATTCTGCCATTATAAACATGGTTAGCAGGCCTAATATATAATTACTCATTTTATTTGTAGTTATATGTTGGGCTATTTTCACCATATAGTTAATGTAGCTAAATATTTTTTTTAAAAATCAAATATTATTTGTATCTTTCTAATACATCTAATTATTAGCAAAACACATGGTTAGTATGGAACATAATATTTCAAATACTATAAAACTTCTCTTTTTCAGATGTTGCTGACCTGGTCATTGATAGCCAGCACAAGAATTAACTTGGTGATCTTCAGATTTGTGAATACTGAATTTAAGGTGATGCTATAACCATATAAATTATTTTTTCAAAGTCTAATTGGTTAGAGTGTCATCTTTAATTCAGTATTAATAAATCTAAAGGTCACCAGTCAATTCTTCTGCTACATATCAGTAGACAAGCCACAAACAACTGTAGAAGTATGTAAAATAATACTGCTTGAAGCATTACATTCTATTCTTATCTGCGCGCTATTTTTAACTGTTGAATGTATTTAGAAAAGTATAAATAAAGTTAGAATTTTTCTAAAAACATTTAATAATTTTAAATAGATGATAGAAATAATCCAGTATATAACTACAAGTAAAATGACATCATCGTAAATCTTCAGACAATTAGTGTATTGTGCTGATAGATGAGACAAAGATATAAAACATTTTAATTAAAACAAAAATTTATTAACTTTTTATACAAGTATCTTTTATTTATATTTCTAAAAAACAAAACTTATATTTAAATTGTTATGTTTAATTTGAAATAAAATGGTATTTTTTCAAAATATCATATTAATTAAAAATATCAATAAAACATTTTAACATATAGTAATTTAATTACTTGCAGTAAATTTCTATCTGAATACTTACATTTTTTTTACTCTTTTTTATTTCATATACTAAAATAGTTGCTTTATTGTTGTTGTTTTTTTAAATTGGAATCTTAATAATCACTTTTACATTTTGAATTTTTATATAGTTTATGACCAAAAAAATAATCACAATATTTTTTACATTTTAGAAGTCAACATTTGATAATAGTTGTAAATGTCTGTGATTTAAAATTATTTTAAATATTTAAAAGATTCTTGTATTTATTCATAAATTTTTGTTTTGCTATTAAATTTATTTTGTTGCTATAAAAAAGGTTTAACATTTTTCTTTATTGTTCTGATTAATTTCTGAGGTTTTAGTAATTACTGAGATTCATATATTTTCCTGAATTTGAATTATGGAAAATGTTTAACACACAGAGACCAGTGTATGATTAATTGCCATCTTAATTAAATCATCAATCTATATGCGATGTAATATGAAATGTTTTTTTTGCATAAACTATATGCTCAGAAATTTTGTTAGCCGAATTAAACATTCCATCCTTCAAAATTTCTTATATATTCCAGTAAGTCCATTTAATTTTAACTTCTTATTTCTCAATTATTTTTTTAGCAGTTGTTCTTTTTTTTTTATTTCCTTTAATAAAAACTGTTTCTATAATTTCACTATTCTTCCCATGTATTCTCCATTTCATTATAAAATTCTAAACAAAAATTCATAAAATCTTTATCTTTTTCATTTTCTTTGAATTAAATTTCTTCCACTCTACATACAATATTATTCTGATCCTTTTTCTAATAATCTACCAAAAAATGTTTATTTCAAATCTACATAACCTATCTTTTCAATCCAAATTTTTATTTTATTTTTGCATTGTTTTTCTAGTATGTAGAGCTTTTGCTAATGCACAAAATAACAGTAAGCACTTTTTAATGATAATATCTATCATTTCATATTTTATATAATTTTTGTTCTTATATAACTCCAAACTATTTTTTTATTCACATTTATTTTCACAGTTTTAATTCTTTTTCTCTAATCAACTTATATATTCAATTTCTTAAACTCATAGTTGTGTATCTATAATATATTCTCTTTGCATTTATACTATTTCTTATATAAATATATCAATTAACTTTGCATATTATAAAATCCTACTTGCTCAATATATTTGTTGTCATCTATTTTCACCTCACCCCCTATCTCAAACATTATTTTTACCAATTTATTTTACTTTTTGATCATTTTAAATTTACTTTTGATTGCCCTCATTAAAAACACCAATATTATTTTGATAATCTTTGTAAATAAATAGATAGTAATAGTTAAAAAAAAGAGCATTCATGTGATTTCACTTCATTGTATTATTATAATATATATATATATATATTGTACCATTTTTTATATATGGTACAAATATATTGGCATTCGGTAATATATTTAAAAGCTAAAAAAAAGAAAAGTCTTTAGAAAAAAGACACATTAAAATTTTTTTTGGTTAGCGTAATTTATTTTTTTAAAAACATACAATGTGAGTTGATTTTTGTTTCAAATTGTTACTTTGATTTAAAAAAATAAAAGTTGAAATTGAAAAAAACAAAAGAAATTCCACACAAAGATTACGATCAAGAAACATTAGGATATTAATTAAAGATGGCCAAAAAATTTGTTATAAAAAAGAACTTTGTAATGGGAAAAGGAAATAAATCTATAAGATTATTAACTTACGTGTCACGATAAGAATAACATGCGCAGAAGTCTGAAAACTGGATCTCGAGTATAAAAAGGGGAAACCAGTTTGATCAGCATCTTGTCTTGTCTGTTTTTTCTTTCGATTGGTCCTGGATAACAAAATATATCCAGGACCACTCTATGCTGAAATAATTCTGCATGTTGTAGTGGACTGAGGCTTTTGCTAACATAATTCCTGAAGACGGACATCAGAAAAACTTTTATGACTAGCCAGCCATTAGGACAGACCAAGATCACTTATAACCAATGATCATGATCTACCATGGAAAAAACATGCATGGTAACCCATAACCTATGTAAACTTACCAGTAAGCTAAAATTCTTCATATCCTGATTGTGACTTAAAGTTTGCAAAAAATTCTTTCTACAAGCTTATAATATAATCCTGATATAGACTTTTAATTTTCATATTAAAGAGAGATTAAATTTTATTATTCAAGAGAATTTTGTTTATCTAAGAACTTTAATTGTTTAGTTATTTTTTTTAAGTAATTGATTTAATACCTGGATTAGCATGGGTAACCTCCAATTTTATTTAATTATTTATCTTAAAAATATTTTAAGTTCGTTAGAATAAAATATTTTGCTTTCATCAACTTTTTCATTTGTACATTATTAATTTTAGTTATTTATTTTAGTTTATTAGAATTTGAATGTATAACTTATCCTTTGCCAATATTTATTAATTATGCCCTGGGAATAATATCTAGAAAATAATCTTAGTTACAGTAAACTATGACCCAGATTTTTAAAAATCATTTTCCATTTTAATTTTCGAGGCGCGATGTGACAGATTTCAGCGGATTCTTATATGAATCCTGGCACCCTTATAAAAAGAAATAAAAGGCTGATTCTATCAATAGCATAAGTCAAAATAATTAGTAGGCCAGTTAATCAGGAAATATAGCTATATTTTAGAAATAGTAATCAGATATATTTCATATCCATAGCTTGATTAGCTTTCACTAAATTTACGGTAAGTAAAAGAAGGCTTACCAGAATCAAGTAAAATGGGAAAACATTACAATATATATATATATATCATCCATGTATTGAACAGAATGAGTTCTTCCATAAAAAAAATCACTGAAACTTTCAAAAGCTTTAATTAAAATTCAATTTAAAAAATTCACTTTCAATTTTTTTACCAACCGTTGAATTGTTTTTATATGCACAAAGAATGAATTTGACTAATGCATTCTCAATTAATTATAAGAAGTTCAAACAATGCTAAGATCTAATTTACAGATAAAACTTTTAAGAATGTTAAAAGGATTTGGAAGATAAAAATATATTGATAATATATTATCTGATTTACAGATAAGAATTTCAGATTTTTCTAGATGTGTGTAATATATATATATATATATCACTATTATGTAAAAATTGTGTTCTGGCAAATAAAAGAAAAACATAAAAAAAGAATGTGCTTCTGTTCCTAAAAAAGTCATGCTTTGTCACTGATATATATATATATATTGAGAATTATTTCTTATGTTAGCTGCAGAATAACTTAACTATTAAATAGGAATATAGCTAGGTTAAACTTATTAAAAAATTTACATAGATGAAATGATCATGTAATAAAATTTGAAATATAGCTGTAAAAGAAAAAAAAATTTCTTGGGTAATTCATTTTTTATATATATTATTTTTGAAAATAAATAAATAAAACAAAAGGAATTAGGATTTGGAGTATAAGTAGAATATTTATTTATCAAAAAATAAAAAAAGTGATTAAGATATATATCACTGAAGAAATTAAAATAATTTTTTTCATAAAAAAAAACTTTTTTTGTAAAAAGTAAATAAATTGGTCAAGGCTTATTGTAGTAATTTCTAAGATAATCATGTGATTAAAAAAAGAATTGATGTTTGTTATGTTTTTGCTAAAAACTGATCATTAGTGATCCAGCTATGTAATCAATTTCACTAAAAGAAATAGAAGAGAAGGAAAATAGTTCTGAGAGAAACTTTCAACAAGCCTTTTAAGTATTGAAGCATTCAAAATCATGGCTGTCTCAACTTATATTAAACTGAAGTGAAAATAATTATTATACTGGAAACTTGAAGCTACAAAAAAAAAAAAAAGAAGAAAAGCTAAATGGAAAAAAATTAATTGAAAACTGGAAACCTGGAGGTACAAAAAAAAAAAAAAAAGAAAAAAAATTAAATGGATAAAATAATTATTGAAAAATCTATTACAAGAAATAAAAACATGAAGCCAAGAGATTGACTAAACTACCATCTTACAAGATCTATCAGAAGAGACACTGAACTAGACAACTATAAATAAGAAATGAAAAAAAAAAACTGTGATAAAATGAGGTATTGTTGGGTATACACCCAATACATTTATAAATGTTACTTTCTAAAGAAAGAATAATTGGAAATATTAAATAATTGTTTTATTATTAGTTTTTTGAAAATATTTTTTATCTTGATTATTGGAAGGAATAGTTCATTTAGGATGAATGTTAATTAATTAAAAATAATCAGGAAGAATATTTTTATGTGTTATAAGAAATTATATGTGTATTGCATGGATAAAATTGTTCAATATTTATTAACTTTGGGGTTATCTTTACTTTTCTAGCTAACTATTCTGTGAATTATCAATGTGTGTGATTGATTTTAACAGAGTTATACCAGAGAAATTATTTAATAATAGAATTGTTCACAGTCTTTAGAGCACTTGTAACCCCAAAACTAGTTTGGTTATAATAGTATTTGTCATATATATATGTGTATATGTGTGGACTTCCAAATGATTCTCTAGCCCTCTTGCCACCCTTTAAGTTCTGACTTTTTTACATTTTAATTTGCTGTAAACATTCAACATTAAGTTAAAGATTAGACCATTATTATTTATTAGAATATAGAATATACACATATGTATATTTATATGTCATATAGAAAAAAACAATAGTAATAATAAAATTTAGCTGTGTGTGTTTTCAATATTGTGAACTAGAATCATGGTGATCTAGACAAATTAATTTTCCAGTGAATGCTCAGTAGGTCATTAGGGTTTCAACAGACCTTTTTTATCTTCATCTTTCTATCATTAGGCACATTGCAGACAGTATTAATTATTTGAGGATAAAATTCATGTCCAGTATTTTTCTCATGATTGGAAAAAATGATTAACTTGAAAATCCTCTTTATTCTATTTATATTAATATATGTGTAGTTGAAAATGCATTGATACCCTAGTCTTCATCTCACCATAATAAGTGATGTTATAGACAGGTCTTTAGCAAATAATTGAATATACAATTTCATACTTTATCATCTTTTCTACTTTATCTTTTGAATTGCTGATCAGTCTGTTTAAATATAACCCAAATATTAGACATGAATTTTATCCTCAAATAATTAACGTTGTCTGCAATGAGCCTAATGATAAAAAGAGGATGATAAAAGAGGCCTGCTTTATTGCCAAGTCTAATAAAATTGTCAATCAAAGAAACACTAGTGTCCCATTGAGTATGCACTGAAATATTAACCAGTCAGTTTAGTTTGATCATCATGAATGATTCTGGTACACAGAACCAAAAGTGTGTTTGGCTAAATATTACTATTATCAAATTTTTCTTCTCTGTAAGACACAGATATACATGCATGTATAATTTATTTATTATCAAAATATAATAAATTTGACTTCATTTGATAAATATTTTTGTTTACAAATGAAGTAAATTCTAAATATTCACATTTGATTTCAGAAAATATGAAAAAAATTAGATTGTAATTAAAATAAAAAGCCTCGTACATCATTATTTCATTTTCAAAATTCAACAAAATCTTCATTATATGACTGCTTTTAAAATGTGAATGAATACATATTTATTTCTCTTAAATACATCAAATTAGGCTTTAAAAGTTTTAAATATTTTTTACAATATCGCAATATTTTCACATAAGCTATTACTAATTGCATGCTTGTAAATACCTTCAGGGCAAATTTTCATTATCCAAAAATATAATGTTCTTTTAGATAAATTCTGGCTTTGGGTTGGTATTTTTAGATCTAGTGTGTGAAACTATCCTAGTGGCTTTTTGAGGAGTGCCAAAAGCATGAAACCATGGGTCAGGGGATTGGGGGTGGTTTTTTCAGATAGAGATATTTTAAATGCTTTCTCTTGCTAAGCATTTATCACAAAGCTTGTTGAGCATTTAGCAAAGCTCTTTGTTTATATAATGTTCTCATTTTAAAAATAAAATATTTCCATTTAAAATAAATTATTAATAATTTATATTTTGATTTATAATAATTATTACACAATTATTGTACAAAAATAATTCTGAATTTTAATAAATTCTCAAATAATCACATTTTTTGTTATTCAAACAGTTTTCTTCAAATAATTTCATAAACATTAGTGACATCAGAAAAACAAAAGTGAAGCTAATGCCTTTCTTATCTTACCAAATTTTTGCTTTTCTGCCACCTACAGAATTGCTTCCAAACTAAAATTTACAATAATTATACATGATTTAATGCAAGTATTTAAAAATAAAGCTTGTGAAAACTCTCAATAGATGGCAAATACCTTTAAAATTGAATTAATTCATGTGAAATCCTCCTACAGCAAGAATTACTGGGATGGCACAAAGATAAAGACCACCTTTAAAGTCCACATACTTTACATAATAGATTTAATAATTAATTTATTGATGCCAGGACATTTTTGAAACCTAATGGCCCAAAGCATTTAAGCTGATCAACATTGATATAAAGGTTCCAGCATTTTTGATGTAGAATTATGTTTCTAGTTATTTTAGCACATAAATATTATTTATATTAGATTTAGATGCTGATTTTTGCTCATTTTCTATGCTTACTAAAATATGGTTGTTTTGTTAATGATTGGTATCATTCCTATATAATCTCTTTGTTGGTACCATTACAAATGGCAATCTAACTGTGGGCCTAATGACCATGTTCTATGACCAGTATTACAAAATGACCTTGTTGCCTCCAAACAATTCTCTTTCTTGTTTTTAAATTTTTAAAAAACTGTTGTTGATAAAGAACAATATTAATAGATTGATTGATTAAAATAGATAAGATAATTTTTGAAGATAGTCAGCATAAGGTGTTGAATAGTATAATTTTTGAAAACTATGTTTTGAAAATGTGATTATTAATATAAATTGACTAAGATAATTGATTTTTGGAGGTAAGCAGTGTGAGTTGTTGGGTAACATCTTTTTGAAAACTATTTTTTAAGAATGTAGTGATTATTAGTTATAAATTGATTGAAATAATTGAACTCAGAATGCATTTTGCTAGTAAAGTGAACCAGAGAATCATAGCATAAGCTTCAATCTTTCATAGTGAAATTAAATATCATACAAGTTGCACATTTGACAGTTGAAAAAGAATTCACTCAGGATCATTAAAAATAATTACAAAGTGATCAAACAAGCTAAGAGTTTGTGATGTTTAATGTTAATTGCTATTACCTCCTTATGTGCTTTCATCTTTGCTTTAGTATGTAGCTCTATATAAAAAGAAAGTCCTAGTGTAAAAAAAAGTGATGTCCATCATCATTTGAAAAACATTTTCTTTATCTAGAAATTGGAATGATAGTTGCTGAGTCCTCCAAAATTCGATTAATTGATAATGTTAACATGTAAATAGACTAAAATAAAGAAATATTGATGAAGATCATCATAACTTGAAGAATGATCTAATAGTAATGTTTACCAGCCTAAGGTTAAAATAAAAAGATTTAACCATTTGCTAAACATTCAGAAATAAGAAGATAAATAACTGACAATTGTATTTAAGGAATAAGTGAACTTAATAACCTGTCTAAAATAATAAGAGAGACTGAAAAAATGGATCATGCAATTGATGAACTACAGAATTGCTAAAACAGATATATTGAAATATGAAGTGTAGTATTAAAATAAAAAGTAAGCATTTATTTATTATGGAAACTTAATAAGACTGTTTGATATATATATTTAAGTGGTCAATCTGTGATTCAGATTGAGCTTCATGGTCCAACATATAAACCAAATGCCCAGCAGTGTTCAAACCTCTCATATATATATATATATATGCAAATTTATAAGTAAATATTTAAAAATACAGTATTTAAAAGCTTATAAAAATATATATATGTATAACAGTCACTTAGGAGCACTTTCAACTAACTTGTAGCTTTGTCAACTATCACGTTTAAAATGTCAGCTTTCCCATAATTCAATGATGTCAACTTTCCCATAATTCTGTGATCTTAATGTTTGCTGCTTGCCTATTAACCAAATGTTGCTTGTATTTACATATTAACATTGCCTCTTTAATTTTCCTTTTATTATTATTTCTTTCAGTTTCCAATATTTTTACATTGTTATAATTAAAATCGAAACCATATATACATGATTTATTATGGTCATAAAAGACAGAAGCTGATAAATTATCATTATTTTTAAAATTTTGTTTTGTATTTTGAACCCTTTTAAATAACAATAAGTGTTCCTTTGTTCTTTTTTCCAATGTGCACCTCGATTCACCTATATATCCATGGCCACACCCACATGTCCATTTGTAAATGATACAATTTTTATTTGTGCACAGTTTTATCCTTTGAATTGTTTATTAATTTATTTAATGTAGGTGGTGCATAAAATGCAATATCACATATTCCTTTATAAATTTTCTTAATGAAACTTGCCTGTTGATTTGAAATATATGGTATTGATATCCACAATTTTTTATCAGAAGAATTAACACTATTATTATTTTTATATTTATAAGTAAAATTTTTAATAGTATAATAAACAGAATCATAATTGTATCCAACGTTTAACAATTCATTATAATAAGTTTCAATATTTTTAGTTTTATCTGATGCATATTTACAAAGGTTATCATTTCTAAATAAAAAGGATTTCAAACCTGCCATTTTATGTGACATTGGTACTTTTGATTCATATGGAATATATCCTCTTTTTGCTATTGGTTTAAGAGTCATATAGTAATCCAGTTTATCCTTGTTTCTGGTTATCTTGAGATCTAAAAATTGTATACTCATTAAATTTTCATCTAATCTTTGAAAAAAGACGTTATTTAAAAAGTTTGAATCACTTGATTGATTTGAATAATCGAAATGATTGGTACAATTTTAAGAGTAGTTCTCAAGTGTTTTTTGATCGTTATTATAATAGACTATGTAATAAATTTAACAAGACAATTAACTTTTTGTGTAAGAAAGAATTTAAAAATAAGTTTCAAGATAATAACTTTGTTAATTTGTCTGGTGTGAATCTCGATTTTCAAGAAAAATATATTTTAAATCTAGGTGCAAAATATGTTGGTGGCCAATGGAAAGATCGTGATTTGGAATTGAAGTCTGCTGTTGAATGTTCATTGGGAGTAATTAAATGTGATTCAAAAGTTGGCAACGACTTAGTTAAAAAAGTAAAAGAAAAGAATTTTGGATTTGCAATAAATAATAATTGGAACGAACAAATTTCTAAATTTAGAAAATTTACATCTGAAAATAATCTTGTTTGTATAAAAGAGGATAAAGGCTTACGGCTGTGCTTGTTACTAAAATCGGATTATGAAAATAAAGTCATTACTCAAATGAGTATTCTTAATTTTATAAAGGTTAACAAGGTAAATATTGAAAGTTTACGTGTTCAATTTGTGAATAACATTTTAAAAAAAGCCAAAAATAATGTAATTGATAATAGTACTTATTATAGAATTTATCCCTCGGCTGCAGTATGTCCTAGAATATTTTCAAATATAAAATTGCATAAAGAAAAAGAACCATTACGTTTAATGATTGATTTTGGAGGTGCTTTCTATTATGAAACATGTAAATTAATTGAGAAAATGTTACAAGAAATTCTTGGTTTTGGTATGTATACAATACGTTCATCATTTGATTTTGTTGGTAAAATTAATAACGTTGTTATTGATAATTATGATGTAATTTGTACCTTTGATATCAGTGAAATGTACGGATCAATTGACAGAATGACTTCTATTGAAATAATTAAGAATGCATTGAAATTAAAAAATGTTAACGTTAAAATAATAAAATTTATTATTGAAACATTAAACTTTATTGATAGAAACATTTATGCAATTTTTAAGCACGAATTTTATAAAATGAATAATGGGTGGCCCATGGGACTTCCTACAGTTGCCCAGATATGTAATTTTGTTATATCTACATATGAAGAAAATATTTTAAAAAAGGATCATTATCAGAAAGATATTATTTTATACAATCGATATGTTGATGATGTTTTTGTTTGTGGAAAGCCAAATGCTATTAATGATTTGTTCAAGGAATTAAATAATATAAAGGGCTTAAAGTGGATTAAAACAGATGAAAATTTAATGAGTATACAATTTTTAGATCTCAAGATAACCAGAAACAAGGATAAACTGGATTACTATATGACTCTTAAACCAATAGCAAAAAGAGGATATATTCCATATGAATCAAAAGTACCAATGTCACATAAAATGGCAGGTTTGAAATCCTTTTTATTTAGAAATGATAACCTTTGTAAATATGCATCAGATAAAACTAAAAATATTGAAACTTATTATAATGAATTGTTAAACGTTGGATACAATTATGATTCTGTTTATTATACTATTAAAAATTTTACTTATAAATATAAAAATAATAATAGTGTTAATTCTTCTGATAAAAAATTGTGGATATCAATACCATATATTTCAAATCAACAGGCAAGTTTCATTAAGAAAATTTATAAAGGAATATGTGATATTGCATTTTATGCACCACCTACATTAAATAAATTAATAAACAATTCAAAGGATAAAACTTTATTTACAAATAAAAATTGTATCATTTACAAATGGACATGTGGGTGTGGCCATGGATATATAGGTGAATCGAGGTGCACATTGGAAAAAAGAACAAAGGAACACTTATTGTTATTTAAAAGGGTTCAAAATACAAAACAAAATTTTAAAAATAATGATAATTTATCAGCTTCTGTCTTTTATGACCATAATAAATCATGTATATATGGTTTCGATTTTAATTATAACAACGTAAAAATATTGGAAACTGAAAGAAATAATAATAAAAGGAAAATTAAAGAGGCGATGTTGATATGTAAATACAAGCAACATTTGGTTAATAGGCAAGCAGCAAACATTAAGATCACAGAATTATGGGAAAGTTGACATCATTGAATTATGGGAAAGCTGACATTTTAAACGTGATAGTTGACAAAGCTACAAGTTAGTTGAAAGCGCTCCTAAGTGACTGTTATACATATATATATTTTTATAAGCTTTTAAATACTGTATTTTTAAATATTTATTTATAAATTTGCGTATATTATTTTGAAGAAATACAGACATCGATTTATAATATTATATATATATTAGGTATATAGATATCAAATGCTAAGTTAATCAAATTAATTCTTGTTTAATATTTTTAAAAACAGAAATCATGTATGTACGTTGACATATATATACAACAGGTGCGGTTATATAGTATTGTATATTAATATCATTATAAATATTTTGCATAATATATTTCATTTTTATTTTTTTATTTTATGTATAAAAGGCAGGAAAGATGATGCAACATGTCGAGAAGGTTTGAGAAAGTACTTAGAAAATATAGTATAATTAGGCAGAAGCAATCCATTATTCGAATTTGATAATAATTGCTTTCTTCAATTAAAATTATTTAATTTTAGATTTAAAATCGCTAATGGAAACTTTATTTGTTCCAGTTATCTAGTCAGATCTATGTCAAAAATTAGAAATAGATTTGAATATATTATCAAACCTTATTGACTACTTGCATCTTTTTGTAATGAAGGGCAAAGGCATATTTTTGCTTAATTCAATTATTGAAATAAATTGAGATACTGCCAAATCTCTAGCACTCATTACAATACTTAACTGACAGCCAATCAGATGTCATGGATAGCTGTCCAAATGACATCCAAACCTAAACACACAACAAAGATTTTACTTTCTATATATCTAAGCATTTTGGTTTGAAAGCTTGAAGCTTTAAATATCTTCACAATTAACTCACTGAGTCTAAATCATAAATGTACAATGTGAAATCTTATGATTTACTACAAAGTAGTTTTTAGAATACATAACAAGCAGTAAAGTATGTAACTAATATTTTAATTTGTGAAGCACTGATAGTTGAAAATTGAAATAAATCGAGATACTGCCAAATCTCTAGTGCTTGTTACAGTACTTAACCGACAGTAATCAGATGTCACAGACAGCTGTCCAAATGACATCCAAACCTAAACACACAACAAAGATTTTATGAGAAGTATCTTGATTTATTTCAATTTTTAACTATCAACGCTTCACAAATTAAAATATTATTTACATACTTTACTGCTTGTTATGTATTCTAAAAACTACTTCATAATAAATCATAGGATTTCATGTTTACATTTATGATTTAGACTCAGTGAGTTAATTGTGAAGATATTTAAAGCTTCAAGCTTTCAAACCTCAATGCTTATGACTGGCTTAGATATATAGAAAGAAAAGTAGAGGAAAGGGTGGCTGCCCTTTTCTCGTAAAATCTTTGTTGTGTGTTTGGGTTTGGATGTCATTTGGACAGCTATCCATGGCATCTGATTGGCTGTCAGTTAAGTATTGTAACGAGTGCCAGATATTTGACAGTATCTTGATTTATTTCAATTTTCAACTATCGGTGCTTCACAAATTTAAAATATTATTTAATTCAATTATGTGAAGTAAGCCTCTATGGACATTGTCTCAGGTAAAACTCATAAAAGCATTCCTGGAATAATTTTGCAGAATGTAAATAGGGCCAAAATTAATATATAAAAAACAGTTTTCTTTTAAAGAGGGATAGCTAACTTACTCCACACCACCCAGAATTTTAATATGATGCTTGAGTAGAGAGAATCAAACCATCCTTTCCTGATCTTCCCAAAATGTTTCCCACACTGCCCTAAATTGTAGGAGAAATAGTGAGCCCTGAAGAAAAGCTACCTGCCACCAGATAAGTTGATTAATGCCCATCAATTCTAGAGATTACCATGTACAAACAAAGACCCATCAATTCATTGGATCCCCAAAGCATCAAAAGGTAATCAATAACTGCCTCCACCAAAAAATTTATGATTCATTAAACTAATTCATAAACTTAATATTCCAATTTATACTCTACCTTAACTTGTATATGTGTTCTGATCTAATCAGGCATGGTGTGAAGCCATTGACTTATCGTATAGTCTAACCAGTGTTAGGAACTCACTATAAACTAATTAAAACCATTCTGTATTTTTCTTTATGCTTTTATTTTATTCTCATACTTTGGTGCGATAAAATTATTAATTGTTGTTAGTATTTCATGTTTTATATTTTATTTCTAATTTGAATTAATATGCCAATCGAACTCTACCTGTGAGTCCATCCCTTAGTCTCCATAAAGTAAAAACCGCTTTTCTTTGTCAGGGTTGGTAACATCCAAGTTATTTTTATTGATTATAAATGCATATGCTTGCAAAGTTGAGTGACATTTAAAGAATATGTATATACTTATGAAATATCTAATTTGTTTATTGGTAGAGCACAATGAATATACCAGTTCACCCAATAGGGTGAATTTAATATTGTCTATTAATGCTATAAAATGATTTTTTTAATTATTGTTGTTTTTTCGATAATTGCATGACCACCATCCGAATAGTTTATAATTCTCCCGATGTAATAAACGAATGTGATTTGTTGTTTTATCAGATATTATGAGGAGGAGAGGATATTTAAAATCAGAATTGTTTTATGTTATTTAGTAATTAATATATCTGTAATCCCAGCTTAATGCTGGCTTAGAATCTAAATCATATCATTGCAATAAATATCAAATTATTACAGGCAGTAATTATATTAATGTCGTTAGTGGTGTCCTCTTTTTCTTTTGCATTACTGGCATAGGTTAGTCTTCCAAAAGTTTGGGTGTTTCTCAGATGGGATATTCAGAAGTCCAAACCCATTTTATATATGTTTCACTTCCATGAATGGATATTCACATTACCCTGGAATATTCAGTTAATGTATGGTATGCTCTGGGTTGGGATGATCCCAGAATGACTGGCCCTTCACAATGTCCTACCTTCTCTTTATTTAAAACCACTCTGAAATAAATAGAGGGTTTTGTTTCATGTTTTCTCTACAATGTAGAAGTGTTATCTTGGATAAAAGAAGAGAATCGAACTCCTAGCTGCCATCATGCCAGTACCACCATTTCTAAATTTTAAATGTATGCCTATGTGATATCTTTGCATAATGCTGGGATCAATCTAAACCTGTGCTCTGTTTGTGTACGTGAAAATCTCAAGATCATAAAGACTCTCATTCCCATTTTCGAGCCTCATTTTCTATTTATAAATAAATCCCACATTCATGAATAATTTGTAGTAATTGTCTTAAATAATCATTGTAACCAGGAGATCAAATTAGTTTCATTGGAGATCATATTAAATTAACTCAAATCTTTTATAAAATGTGTATCATCGTAGTACTCATAGTCATAAATGTAAATGCAATAAATGGCAATTATGGCTTCACGATTGTATAGGCATGAAAGCAATAATAATAAAATGTAATTAACTGAGGGATGTTATATCAATTTTCAGTATTGCTGGACACAGTTTAAACCCAGATTTCAAAAGAATGATAAATTTAATACTTCTTAGTTAGCCCTTTGTAGCCATAAATATACTAGTGGTTCTTATGACCATTTATTTAATTCATGCCATTATGTCATCAATCTTTTAGAGTTTTCACATTTCTCCACTGTGTCTTTGGACCAGGAATTGAATAATTCACCTGTACCACCAAGAATGTTGTTCATAATGTTACAGATCTGGGGAATGGGCAAATAGGTTAGAATTCATGATTTTTCCTGACCTGTGTATCTCAGGCATAATTGGATTCAAGGTACTTTTACTCAGATTCTAGGCCTTGTTGAATGGACATACAATTCTGATCGGTACAATATATATCACATGTGATAAAATCTTAATTCATACATTTATGAAGTAATTCATTTATTTAAATGTGAATTATTATGTATAATGTTAGTTTATTTTGCTTTAAAATCAATTATATACTTGTCTGTGTATTTATATTGAATTAAATATAATATTGTATACATGTTTCTGGCATTTTTTATTAGATTATTAATTTTTTAATTTTTTCCTTCATTATGATGCGATTAAAACATTGATCAGGCACAAGAAAAAGAAGAAAATATTTTAGTTTAAAGTAAAGAAAATAGAGTGTAATGAAAGTTATTAAAAACCATTATGTGGTATTAAATTATCTCGTATTAAATGCCTTGTTGACAATCTTTTATTTGTATTTACAGTACATTATTTGAAGTGAGAATATTGACACATTTATATTGTTGTTATAGCTTGGAAAAGCATGTTATTGAGTTCGAAACTTTAACCAATGTTTTAATTCTCACTCTTGCATTTCATCAACTCAACAAGTAATTAATTTGTGCAATATTACTGCTCAAGTTTCTTGTGTCCTAAGCTATTGCTTGGTGCTGAAGAGATTACAACATGATGAATGAAGGTTTGAACCTGGGTTCCTGGCCATTCTCCAAAGAAATAATATGGCACCGCAATGGATCTTAATTAATTGTACCAACCCAAAACAAATGAAAAATGCCCAGAAAACTCAGCAGTTCTTTAAACTTTTTTCACTTTATATGTAGTTAGAGGAATATAGTTAGTAGAGGCACATATATATGAATGAACAATGATGAACAGGAAATATTACTGTTGCATGACTAACATTACCAGAAATAGGCTTAGAAATTGGTAAAGCCCTTTGGTATGCTCAACATCAATTTTTAAATTGGTTCATATTAAAATTCCATTACTATATATATATTTAATATTAAACAATACTAAATATTGTAGTTTTCTTTTCAAAATAGAAAAAAAACCCAAATAAATAAAAGAATTAAACCAATGAAGAAAGATAATGTTGTAATTTATTACTATAATGAAATGAAAGAGAGGGAAATGGAATTGAACAAGAGACTTATCTTTTACCCTCCAAAGTGTATATTTTGAACAATATAAAAAGTAAAGTTAGAAAATATTGAAATCACATATATTTGGATTAAAATCAAAAGTGAGAAAGGAAATATGAACGAAATAGAAACTTAAAAATGATTTATGAGAAAAAAAGTAAAAAGTGAGGAGTTTAAATAAGATTAGAAATAGAATTTAAAATATGACAAAAGATAAAGATCTATTCCACAACAGTACACATTTTGACGAAAACGAAATGCATGTGTGAAGGTATGTATAAAGAGAGCAATGTTTAATGCAGGTCAAATGAAAACAATTTTATAAAAAAAAATAATAAAAAAATAAATAATAAATAAATGTAAAATATTGCTACGAAATTGTATGAAAAAAGTAAACTTGTGTAAGTTGTTGAGGACATCTTAAAGTGAAAGGTGTGAAAGGAAAACTACAAACAAAAAGATCAAGATAATGAAAAGGACATTAATGAATTAATTGTAAAAGGAGAGTTCATGTAGAGACTTCATTGAGGACACTGCTCTGATAAGAAGCAGATTAGAATCGAGTAGAAAGCAGACATGAAAATCCTTTAAAATTTTTAAAAAGAAAAAAACCCAGAAGCTGAGTGAAAGGACCTCAATATAGAAAACTGAACACTGTATGAACAGGAAAATAATTTACAACATAAGTGAAGCTTCAAGGATGTGTGGCTAAGGGCCATCATGATCGCTGGCCAATTCAGACCCACCATGCTCATACGGTCACCTTCACCATATAACAACTGCTGATGTAGTGCCTGCCTGATGATCCACCTGCCACGCCTTCATGTCCTAGCATGGAGAAGTCATTATGGATAAGAAGAAATTCTACAAACCAAATCCAATCTAAGAGTGGCTGTTTCTGCTAAAGAAGTGGAGGAATTCCACATGATGGTCAGCAGGACCTTAACTCATGTCGGAGACGAAGAAAAACATAGGTAAATTACATAACACACCTATGTAGAACACATGTGCACATACTCTTGATTTAAAGCAATTGCAAATTCCAGATATTAATGAGATAGACAATAATTAAACTCTTTCTAATACTTGGAATGACAACTGTAAATGGATAATTTATTTTCGTAGATTATAATCATTTATAGGATTTAACCCATACATTTAATCGTAGCATTATATCTTATGATTGTTTTTTGTATGTAAATATTTCAATTGATTTCTTTTTTGTTATTTATTTATTATATTAAATATCCCTTAATTATTTTGTCTGTTTTATCTCATTCTTCGCCATTCCAAACAGTTAATATACCCGGAGGGGTTTGGGTTATAATTATTACTCCATGTTGAGTACTAAGTAACATGTGATGCTAGTGGTACGGTATTTCTAATCCCCTTAAATTTTATAATTTATCCAAGCGCTGTAATTTTTTAATAATTACAGCAGTCAAGAGATGTTTGACCGGGAAAGATAACCTGGGGCCATATCCAAATGGTCACAGGTTCGGTCAAGTATGGATCTAGATTCGTTTATATCCATATGTTCTCTTTGCTTGTGGTAATGGAAGGTGGATGATTTGAATACTTATTATTATATATAAATAAGAATTAAGACAAACGCCATCGGTGTTCCTTACCTTCCATTACAATATATATATATATTAAAATGAATTGGTCTCATGGCATACAACATAGTGTGTGTGTATATATATGTTTGTTTAAAAAGGAAAAGTAGAATTGAATGCAGACAAAATTTACATAATACATGGATAGGATGACAACCTTGGCACTAATGAGGGTTTTGAACATTCCATCATCAGATTTTCAATGAAATGAATGGCTGAAGAGTTGTGGGTTGGAGTAGTTTGAAGCTTGTCCATTAAAGTATGAAGATTGGCTATCTTAATATAAAGCTGAGCACTGATTGTATATGTGTGGAGATAGTAATCTGGACCAACCGATGATTGCTGGTTTAGCATGAAATACGTTTATTGGTGATTATTTATCTTTTCAAAATGTGTATGATCAGGTGGGTCAGCAATATGAGATGGCATGGAGAGCTGAGGGTCATGTGAAAGTCTGAGTTCGAATCCCTTATATATTACATTATATATGTGCAGGTGTGTGTAAGCCTATACAATGTATTAATTTATATATAATTCTTTAAAATAAAATTTGAAATGACTTAAGTGTTAAATAATTAAATACTGTTTCTTGATACTGTATTTTGAAATATAAATTATTTTAAATCAAATATAAAAAAGGTTTCTCTTTTAATACAAATATTTTTTTAATATATTTCTGATTTTGACAAAAATCTAAATTTTAATGCAACCAAGAAAAAAAATAATTTTTTTGTTTAAAAGAAAATAATGCATCTTAATAATTCTATAATTTGCTTTTTCTAAAAGGTTAATGTAAATTGGAAAAACTGGATAATCATAATTTAATTATTATTCTGCTTTTATTAAACAAGATGGAAAATACTTTCTTTAGTTATGTTTTTAAATTCCATTGCAAATACTATAAGAAGTGGGTTTAATTTAAATTAAATTAGATTGGGGAGAGTTCTGAAAATCAGATTCAAAAAGAAAGGTAGTTGCTAGTCTCCATATTAGTTGGATTTTATTTCATGGAAAAGCAGGATGGCTTCATGTTTATAGCCCAATTTGAAATAATGAAATTGAGAAACTCAAATACTTATAAATGCACTAACCAGAACTTGACATATCACAGAAACCATTTTATTGATCTTGAAATTACAGTGCTATGTTATATAAATGCCACCTACATATGTCTGGAAGCATAAATGAAACAAATCTTTAACCCATATGTATATACTATGCATGTTTAGTTGAATAGAATAGTAAGAAATTTAAAAAAAAAATCTACTTCGTTGAAGTTATTTCATTCCAATTTTTTTACAATAACTGGACATGTATAATTTTTGAATGAAACTAGAGCAGATGACTAAGATATTGGTTAACGACCAGATATAAATTTGGAAATCACTCTTAATGTTTGCAAGATTAGAAAATAAAAGTTGAAAACAAAAGAATCTTCAGGAGGTCTTTCAAAGAAGAAATGTTTTTATTTTTTTTTATTTTAAAAACTTTTGTTACAATTTAAGAATATTAATAACTTTATTTATAAAGATATTAATTATTAGTAACTAAAATATTTTATTTTTATATTAGATACTCATGTGTATGTATTATATATTGCATTTTATTAAAATATAATATTTATTAGCCTTTTAATAATGAAACATTTTGTATTACTGTACATGCACTTCTGCATGCTTATATATATAATATAAATAAAATGTCCGTTAATTAAAACAAAATTGTAATTATAATAAAAATAATAAATTTAACGGTAACAAACTATTATAAACAATCCTTAAATCCGCAGAAGTACTTCTGCGGATTTAAGGATTGTTTATTATAGTTTGTTACCGTTAAATTTATTATTTTTATTATAATATATATATTTCATAAATTATTTATATATCTCTGCAAATTTTATTGCTTGATATTTTACTCTATCAAAGATATATTTTCAGACGTTCATAAATAGGCAAAATCAGAATGCTTTATTTGTAGTATTACTGAAATTATTTAATGATAGCATAGATTAAATGTGTGCGTGTTATTCACACTAACCAGAGCTTGTAATCCATAAACTTGTTTGTACCAATGATAGAATGAAATATATATGTCTATCTACATGGATGTTTATGTAATTTTTTTTAGAATTATTTAGAGAGTGCTAAGGTCATAAAAGTCATCTTTAGAATCCACTCACTTTACATTATAGCTTTTATGATGATGACTAGTCCATTAATAGATCAATAGATTCATAGTCACCAGATGTCCCAGAGCTTTGATGATAATTAGTATTGATATAATAATACCAATATTTTTTGACATGCTTATTATTATAGTTATTTAGTATTTATGTTTGTTCATGCAGCTGAAATATTTGTGATTGCATTTATAATATTTTGCTACCAGTTTGTCATTAGCTTGATGATAATTATGCCCCTTAAATCCAATCACAAAGAATGAATGTTGATTCTTGATAATTATTGCTAGTAATGTTATAGTTATCATTTATTATTACCTATATTAGATTTTGATACTAATTTTTGCTTATTTATTGTATTCATTTATTTATTCATATTTATTTTAGTATTTATTTGCATTACACTCAATATCTATATTTTACAAGGTTACAATTATTATTCTGAAACTCTTAAAGTAGTGCCATTTTTTTGAATTAGAAAATGTTTAAAATTTGAACTATATCATTCAAATAATTATTGTACAATGGTAAAAAAGGAACATGCTTCAAAAATATTTCCTGCATTTATTGCTTTAAAAATGTCATTAATTAAAAAATAATAATTTAAATAATGTAATGAATGACTGTTAATGTACACATAAGCAGAAAAAGTAGATTAAAAAATATTCAGCTATATTATTCTGTTTTCAATATATTATGTATATCATATTGATAGCTTATAGTCATATTATTATAAGAAAGGAATATGATATACATGATATATCAAAAGCATGCTAATGCAATAATAAAGATAAATATATTTTTTAAATCTACCTTTTCTGCATATGAGTTCATTAACAATCATTTGCTGTTTTCTCTCAGAAAAGAAGAAAATAATTTATAGTTGAATTACAAAATTTAAACAATATTAATTAAATTAAATTAAACTTAATTTAATTAAATATAATTTACTAACATATTTACTAATATAATTTATTAAATCTAATTTATTGAGAATATTGATTAGAAAAGTGTATTAATTTTAAAAAATTACTAATTTATATTATCTAATTACAAAGAAATTTTACATTGCATATATGGCTAAAAAAATGATAATGAAAATTGTGTCTTTTATCATTTCATTTGTAAAATGTTTTATAAAAAGTGGTCTTTAAGCATACATGTTGACATAAAAGTGGAAGAATAATGTATAGTTTATTATCATTATTTAGCAGAGAGTGAGAATCAATAACAAATGAACTGATTTCTTAATAGTTCAAGTTTTTCATAAGTAAGTTTTTTCTATAAATTATTGGTAATGCATATTTTGTTACATTGTTGATAGGGGATATAAAAGTCAATGGATATTTGAAAACAGCATTCTTATTGTTATGTTGATTTAGCTAAACATCTAGACCAGTGGTAGTCAACATGGTCCCAACTGCCCACTAGTGGGCGTTCCAGCCTTCATGGTGGGAGGTAGGGGTTTTGTCCGACACTGAAGCACTTTCTTTTTTTTTTAATTTAATTGACTTTTTTAAAAAATTTCATAGAGATTTATATGCTTTAGCTTGCTGTAACTCTGTTTTATAAATTTTATAAAGTAAAGTTACTTCCCTATTTTATAAATCACTATTACTGTGGAACCAGTGTCGGTTAAAATTTTTTACTACTAACAGAGATACAAAAGTGGGTGGTAGGTGTAAAAAATTGACTACCCCTGATCTAGACCCTTTCCATTACAATATTATGATATACACAATTGTCATTTATTATTTCTCTGTAGTCTATAAGTGAATAAATAAATAAATAATTAAAAATCTTATGTTTAATAAATATATTTATAAATTGAGTAAATACAAAGTGAGTGAACAATTTATTTATTAAAAATAAAATATTTTTTTAAAGTTGTATTCAATAATAACAATGACTTTATTAGAATTAAAAGAGGGAGAATCTCATGTTCATGAGCTAATAAAAAAAGGGATTGCATTATTGTTGTTATCAGGTAACACACACAAAAAAAAAGACAGCAAAAAGAACATATATTTTTTTTCTTCAAAGTTTGTGTTTTATTTTACATATTTTTATCAACAGATTCTGGATTTGAAACACATTTATAATGAAATATAAATAGAAATCACATAGATGGCGAAAAACACAAACTCTCCTCAGTTGATATCTTTATAAATAAATGGAATGGATAACAACAAATGTTACACTAAGTATTTGAAGTTTCAAACTGTTAGATTTGCTATGGATTGTAGTATTTCTAAAAGAATAGTGGAATATCATCTAATAATTCAAATGCCTATCGAATCATATGTTTGTCATCTTGGAAATATTACAGAAGATATTGCTGGAGAAGGAGAGAATTGTAATCCAAAGTTATATGATGAATTTGGTAATAAATACCAATAAACAAATCTTTTTTAAATTATTTATTCAGATAACTTTCACTCACTAATAATAATCAATGGACTAAAACTAACACATTGATAAATATCTATTAAGATTCTTCTTCCTTTTTATAATTTTACTTATTAATGCAGTCTATATTTATTATCACCTGATACACATTTAAATAGTAAAAATCAAGTAAGACTTAACTTTATTATTGATATATTATTTGTAGAAAACAAATCAAAAATTGAAACATAACTAATATTTCATATTTAAGATATGAGATAGATATTTTTTAAATAATAATAATAATAATAATATTTTTTATTTGCATGCAAGATTATGTATTTAACCCTTTTATGACTGTGCATGTTAATGATTTGTTAGTTATAGATCATATCTAACAATTGCAATCTGTCAGGGATAGGTTATAAATATGCAGTGAATGATTGAATGATCTTAGATCACAATTATTAGAATCAAAGTGATGTTATTTGCTTTAATCACCTCACTGAGTTAATATCTACTTTAATAAACTTGTATTTTACTATTATTAATCTAGGCATCATTTCATTTATCTATTACACAAACCATTCTATTATACAAAATTATTTTTATTACACAATTTATTTTATTACTAAGATATTTAATTGTACATCCCATACTATACCTCATTAGTAAGTAAATTATTACTTACCAAATTTTATCTTCTTTGACAGAGAAAAACACCTATCTTTGGACTCATTGGAACTTTACAAATTCATGAGTCCATTACAATGTAGATATAAATTATTATAAACCATTTGTGGATCAGTCTATTCATTTATCTATCTACTAAGTTACATTTTAGACCATCCAAGTGTAGCACTTACCCATTACATTTTTGGCTTGCCTAAATATATAGGGCATTTGAGACATTGTTTTTCATCTCCATAATTATCCATTACATTATTGTAATATATATTTTAATAACTTTTGTGTATTAATTAACATACGCAAATCTTTACACTTTACAAATACCTTTCCGTCAATAAACATTACAATTATTATATAATTACTCAAATATAACTTATATATATTCGAATGAATTTAGACATCAATTGCGAGATTTTTTTTTCTAAGTTACTTTTTTTATTATTACAAAACATTCTAAAACATTTTATTTAGCCCATAACTTAAGTTTGTTTGATTTAGAAGGCTTGTAAGATATAATAGCACTAGAGCTAACAAAGACTGTATCATTACAATATCATCTATTTCTTGTGATGTAGCAAAATTCTTGCAGCACATTCCTATGGTTTTCAATATTCCATCTCTCCACCTCATTATTAGAAGCATTTGTTTTCTTTGTTTTCAATATTATTAAGCATCAATATACTGTACTTTTATATGAATATTGAGATTCAAATTCTTTGGTAATTAATTAATTGGATTAGAGAGACCTCTATTATCATTACGGCTCAAAAGATCTATATATTTTTTTAAATCATTTTATATTAAATCAAACTTTTGCAAACATACATTAATACTTTCTTGAAACATCTCTATCTTAGACTATTGCAATTAAATTACAATCGTAATTTTTTTTTTTAATAATCTGAAGATTAAAATTTTCCTGACCAACTAGATTAACTGGGAACTTTGTTTCTTAGTAAGAATAAATAATTAAGGAAAGCTTATGCCATCATAATTCTATGCTGGATTTCTTCAATACTTCCTCCATTGATGCAAATTTTAGATCTCAGAAAGATAAAATAATTCACTACTTGTTAATCAAGATAAAGTAAAATCCCAATAAAAATATTTGAAAACTAAATAAATATATAAATTAATAGATTTTGATTTAATTTAAAAATTACTTTTGTATATATCTAAAATGATTTTTAATACAATAGCAGAAAATAATGTATAACTATAGGTAAAGATATATACATCAAAGTTGCTATCCAAAAATATATTCATTAAATTAATTAGGAAGGGCTTTTGCAATCCTATGGCTTATACTTAGATAGATATTGAAATTGTTTTTAGATTATTGATTCATAGGCATTAAATATTAGGAAGTGATTATTTAGAATAAAGATCCATGTTAATCTGGATGAGCACATGATTGACAATAAAGTGATAATATGATTGTAATATGAATTTGCAGCTTTGGTTTCAGGTGAGGGAAATGTCAATCATCTGAAGTCATCTATCAGAAATAATCTTTAGTCAACACTTAATACATTTCACATTATTCTAATCCCAAAAAACAATAGCCAAAAACTAGTTTGGATCTTATTGGCATTTTTGTCTATAATTCACTGATTTTCATGCTGCATTATTGGTATAATATAGTGTGGATTCTGACCCATGATTTATCTTTACATTTGAAATATTATCATAGCTAATCATTTGATTAATTAAGTTGAAAATGCAATAAAAATGAAAGCAAATTCTTACAAAGTTATAGCACAATCAATTTGGATTGTGCATATAAAATAAGTGAAAGTTATAAGAAACTAAACTTCTTATATTTTGAAATTAATCAGTAATAATAGTAGTAGAAACTGGGCAAATAAAAAATAAATAAATATAAAACAGCAACTTTTGTGAAAGCTTTTAACATAGAATTAAATATTCAAAGTTTTGATTAAGTAAGAATTATTGTTTTATATATTTTATAGTATACTAAAAATGAACTGTAATATTTGAAATATTTGATTGCTATAGGCAACTTTTGAAAATTATATTTACAAAAAAGAAATATTGATATTGTAAATATAAAATTATTTTATTAATTAAACATTCATTTTACATATATTTTTAATATGTTCCTTGGACAAGAAATGTGTGTATAATTTAATATAATTTGATTTATAGGAATCAAAATTTCTGCACTCACAACTTTGACACCATCCACTTCAGATAAATATATTTTTAATAATTATTGTTAATCATTTATTAGACTAGAGATTATCATCATATTATGCTTAATCTAATAACTAAATATTATACTATAATAAAAATATTTATCTTTTTTTTTAATTGTATAGAGATTGAAAGTGATTGTCTAGAACAAACTGAAATAACATTACTGTTATAAAGAAATGTTAAAAATAAAAAGCTTTCTGATAAAATCATTCCAATTAAGAATCATCTAATAGGAATTGTGAATTTAGAAATAATGAAAATCCATAGACAAATATATTTTTCACCTGTTAATTATTCATAATACTAAAGATCAGTCAGTCATTCTGATTGCAGAAGAAAAAAAAGATTATTATTGTTATTATTAAGGTTATTATTATTGCAGAAACAATAATACATAGCATTATATATTATTATCTACATTTCTATATAAATATGAAAGTTTGTTTTTACACTTTATAACTCAACAAATATTAAACCAGTCTTGAAAAATATTGTATGATTTTCTTTCTGTTTTTTTTTTGTATAGAATTTTACTAGCATATAAATTTTTGCTTTGTTTTAAAAAACATTGTAATTTGCAATATAAAATCTGTGGAAACTCTATAATTGTTTTCAGCTGGTGTCATAAAATTCCTCAAAAAGCAAAACAAGATTTTAGACTTGAATTTTTTTTAAAATGAAAGTATTGTTTTTGGTAAAACAAAATAAAATTTGATTTTGTAAATATATTTTTAATTAAAGTTGTAACCACATATTTAATTTTTCATTTAAATAATAACAATTTAGATCAGTTAGAATAATGAATTTGTAATATTTACTGAGGCTATAACCTCAACAATATTGAATATATATTTAATTTAACACATGTTAAAGTAAAATTTAAAATGGCACTGTGCAGCAAGTTAAATACTATTGATTCAGTAAACTTTTACTATGAAATTGATAAATTTTTAGAATGTCAGTTTAAATATATTTAACATGCAAAAAAAAATAAATTTTAAAATGTCATGGAAACATTAAGAGAAATACTGAGCTTTTACCATTTACCTTTAAGTATATTCTCATATGATAAAGTAAACTTTTTGCCTGTATATTGAAATACATACTAGAGAAATGAAGGGATATTAGTTTCTGGTAATCCAGATAAACTTTTATTGAATGAGTATATTTTAAATCGTTAAACTTCAGTTGGATTATGTATTTAATTTTTCACTTGCTTATATTATGACATTATCATTTGAGAAATATAAAATAATTTATTTTAAAATTATTGTTCATTGTATTTAATAAAAGTTATATTTTATGCAATAATGCTGATGATAATTATTTCATGTAAATATTATGTAAATATCTTTTAATTATCAAACTTTTTATTAATGCAAGAGGATAGTCAAAGAACTGGAAGAATTAGCAAATATATTTTAATAATCAACTACATTATATTATTTTATTTTTATTATTATTCTATTAGTGTGTGCAAAGCCCAGGATGAGTTTGCTCAGATTAATAAATTAAAACAAAGTAATGTAGTTAAGAATTAAAATATATTTAAAAATATTTACATGAAATAATAGTACATGAGTTATCAAGAGCAGTTTAAAATGTTCTATAAGATTGTTTATAAAAATGCATTACAATAATTATTTTTACTTGCTGTAAATATTATTTAAGTACATTTTAATTATCAATTACATTACATTCTTTTAATCTAATAACATGAGCAAAGTCATATATACTTATATGTTTACAGTATTGCACATTAATTATGATGTAGTTCTGTAATTGGCTTAATGCTATAGTTTTGTAAGATAAATAGATTAAATTATTATAATTACTGAAAGTTTGTTATCAATACCTAATTTTTAAAAAGGAAGTCATAATACTTTTTAAATGGTATTAAGAAGTATAGTGAAGTTTTACCTGAAGATTAAACTGTAGATTATAAAAATCTTTAAACTGCACATTTTAATATAATTAAGTTAAAGGAAATACTAATGTATAAAAAAAATTATTAATTCAGAATGATCTGAGTTAGTAATATATATATTTAAAAGTAAGTATAATATATATATACTTAAGCTAGATGTAATTATAGGGGATTTGAACCCAGACTTTTAAGCTCCTTTCAGTTATCCACTCTATCTTATACAAGCAATACACATAACCACATACATGTGATCTCCAATATACGTATTTCATATATAAAAAAATAAATCTATTTCTTTCAAAAATATGCTACTATAGAAAATCTTAATGACATACAACTAAAAGCTGTTCTTGTTAAAAAAAAGTATAAGTCCTTTTTTTTGGCAAGATTAGGTTCTGAAATGACGTCAAAAGATGTAATTTCTTATACAACAGACAAGCTAGATATAATTGTCTTATGTCACAAATTTTTACTTGCAATTAATTTTATTCCTCCTTCTGTATATTTGTAAAGAAAAATTATATGAGTAAAATAATTAAACCAAGCTTTTGGCCAACAGGTGTACATCTTCATCCATTTTATGAAAAATTAAATAAAGATTTGATTGTTAAAGAACAAACATAGGATAAGATAGTTGATGATAATATTATTGATATATAATGGATTATTATTTTTACAAAAGTCCTTTAAATAAAAATGATAACAAAATGTTTATTAATAATTACAATTTAAAAATAAGTATAATATTAACAATTATATTCAGCAAGTTAAGAACATTCTCTAGTTAAGAATTAAATGTCAGCAATTAAAACATATTATTCATGCAGAAGAGTTTTATTTGATAACTTTGATGGAAACATGGTTAAATGATCAATTTGTTAATGTTCAGATTGTAATAATATTTATGCTTGTTCTCACATTAGCACAAATGAACTGAATAATGATTTGGAGCATTTGGAAAAATATTTACTTAGTTATAAAAACACAATAATGTCAGTAGAAAAAAATTACTAAGTTGTGCAATAATAAAATTAATAAAAGATTAAGAATTATAAAATTTATAAATATTATTGATGTAATAAAAAAATCAATTAAGAAATGATAATGAATACATCTATTTTGATCTGTTTTCATAGTATAAACATAAAACATAGTCTCCATCCATTGATAAAGAATGATTTTTGTCACACAGCAATTGTTTTTTTTTTTTTGTTAACCTTGAATTCTTCTTAAATAATTAGGAAATGATAACTTCAAAGAGAAATTATAATCTGTATTATGATATCAAGTCTGGCAATTGATTTATCAATGAATATGAGGCAGTTGAATTTTTTCAGAAAATTATGTAAAATATTTTAAATGCTAGAATATTCTTCCATATAAAAAATACCTTTCTTGTTTTTCTAAAAAAAAGATTTATATCTATAAAAGTACACTGTAGTCATCATAGGTTGTTTAAGTAATGAGGATCGATAATTTGTTGTAATAACTTTATAAATTTAGAAGATAATTTAAAATCATTAAAAAAACTGACTTTAAATGATATATTGGAAAGACTACATGAGATATAATTTAATTATTTTTGGCAATTTATTAGAAATTATACTAATGTTAAAAATAAAATGTCAGTTGGATAAATAAATTTTATAGCTGAGACTTTGCTAATTATTTTTCATCATGCACGCACAAAAAAGTGCTAGCCAAACCTTGCACTGAAGCTTACAATTTGATGAGTATTGATATGATAAGGACTGATGACATTTTGTTGGCAATAAAAGAGCCCAAAAATAAAAATAAAAACATTTTTTGCATGATGTTATCTGTTTTCATCTGCATAAAATGTGCTGAATTGCTAGGTTCAATGCTTCATTATATCTTTAATATCTTTTTGCAGCAGAGTAGTTTTCCTGATTTGTGGAAAGTTGCAAAAGTAATACCAATACCAAAATCAAATGATGCTTATAATTAAAGATATATTTTTTTGTTATGTATTGCTGGGAAAATCTTTGAAAAATGTGTCTATAATAATAAATCAAACACCCAGATATTTACTTAAAACACAACATAGTTTTTCATATCAAGCACCATATTCAAAATGTTACTTTAAATGCAGTTGATAATAGGCCACAATTGGATGTTATTTATTTTGATCTAGCTAAAGTCTTTGACAGACTACTTATGCCAGCTTGGTTCCTAAATTACATACTATTGTTTTTACTTGTCAACTTCTGCAGTGGTTTTTATCTTTTATTTCAAATAGGCCTAATTTTATGTTTATGAGTTTACAAGATCATATACACATTTCAATACTGCTGGAGTACCTCAAGAAAGCATACTTGGACTATTATTTTTTCAGGCTATTGTTTGGATATAAAGCAATATGTGATTAGTACTAATATTCTTTTTTTGTGTGTATGGATGACATTCAGTTATATAAAACTATTATCAATTTTGATGATCATATAATTTTATAATTTTATATCAGAAGATTTCAAGATTGATATCTAAAAAACTACATGGAAATTAATGGTGAAAAATGTTCTTTTATCTCGTTCTCTAAAAAGTGATTTACTAACATGTTCTATTATACATTATCCTCAAAAAATATTCTGAAAAAATATATATAAAAATTTAGATATTTTTTATAATAATGGAGTGTTTAATAACAATATCCAGTACATTTCTGAGAAATTGTAAAGTGTTTATGAAAGATATGTGTATAATTGTTTCACACATTAGTTTTATCAATTTTAAATCATAATTCTGTGATTTGGAATTCCTATAAATTCAATAATAGATTAGCATTGGATTTTTTTTTTTTAAAAAAAAGATATATTAACACTGAAATAGTACATGACATTAAAGCATTGTACAAAAGTCAAATCTTTAATGATCTGATGTTCTTAAAGAAAATTACATCAAATGAGATAAACATGAAACATTGCCAAACAACAATACCTATTAAGTTAAAAGTAAAGGACACAAGATCAACAGACTTGTACAACATTTCAAATATTAAAAGTGACACCATAAAAAAAATCAGCACTAATGAGACTACTTAGACTATCTAATAAATACTTTAGTGCTGTTAATATTTTTGAATTAAATAATAAAAAATTAAGACTACTATACAAAAAATTCTGCAAATGTTTACTGAATAATGCTAACTGTTGATTTTTGTTTGGATATTAAATATACTAAATTAATTAATAACATATATATGTGCTTTGGGCACAGATAATGAAGTTAGTAAAAGCAAATAATACTCTGCAATTTAATGAGCTGAGCACTTTCAGGAGGCTTTATGCTGCTTGGCGAACAGATCAGGAGGTCTCCCGAAAGCGCTCAGCTCATTAAATTGCAGAATATTATTTGCTTTTACTAACTTCATTATCTGTGCGCCAAGCACAAATATATATATATATTATAGATTACATGCTAATGAAGTAAATATTTAAATAAATAAAATTATTATTATTATGCTCAAATAACAATATCACATTTTCTCTATTAATGCTATTATACCAAGTCTGAATGTTATGTAGATTTATATATGTATATAAATTGATAGATTATTAGCCAGTTTTACAATTCCTTATGCAATTTTTAGATTTACCTTATTTTAATGAATAAAAAAAATCACCAGAAATGTATTAAATTTTGATAAAATGTAAAAGTTTATTTTTTATTTTTTACTCTTCGTAAAAATCTACAATTACTATTTTCTAAAGAATGAAGATTGGCATCTTAATATATATCTGAGCACTTATGGCACATATGTGTGGAGATGGTAATATGGACCAACTGATGATTGTTGGTTTAGCATGAAATACGTATATTGGTGATTATTTATCTTTTCGACATATATGTGTTCAAATGTATCAGTGTTATGAGATGGAGTGGAAATGGTGGGTCATGTGAAAGTCTATGCTCATATATCCTATATATTATAATTTTAACAAAATAATTTTAGTAGTCTCCCCCTTCCACATTACATCATTTGTTTCTAAGCCTTGGTGTAGAATACAAAAATTTGTAAGTAGTAGTGAATATATATTATACATTTTACTACTACATATGTATAGTACAGACATTTTCGACACATACGTGTATATATATTTTGAGATTAACTTATTGAAATATAAATATCAACACTTGATAATATATTTTAAAGGTAAAGAGATACCTTTATCTTTTTCCTCCATATATCAGGAAGATTATTTACAATGCCTTTGCTAGAAAGGATGTTTTAATCAATCAGGAATTTCTAAATATTTTTAAACCTGATTGACATATATATCAGGAAGATATTAATTTTTTTTTCATTTAATTTAAATACTAATATTATAAGACTTTGCAGCACTAATTATTTTATATGTTTTGAGATTAAATTATTGCAAATATTAATAATTTTTATTAGCCATTGTAATTATTTTCAATACACTACTCTCACACAAGATAGGGATTGTTTTCTATCATTTTTACATCTAGTGAGGGGTGTAATAAACATGACAAAACACGTGAAAAAGTGACCTCCTGGTGTATAAAGAAGGAAAAAGATGACATATTTCTTTTGCCATTAAAATGTATTGTTAGATGTTAATGCTGGAGACCACTTTAATTATATATAAACAGTTGCAACGAATTAATCTCAAAATATTGCATAAAATATTTAGCATTGCAGATATATATATATATATATATATGTCATAGATTGAACTTGTACCATTATTATAAATAATATTAAAGCTTATATATATTTGGTATATTTAATTATATTTTATTTTTATTCTCTGTTGCAGTGTTTCAATAGTATACATATAGTATGCATATGCCTATGATGCAGATGATGGTATTTAAATCTGTGTATGTGTACATATGTGAATATATTTACTCAAAATCTCAAAAAATAAAACCTTCATCATTGTTGTAATGATAACTGATAATGATGAAATGCAAAAGATATAATGCTTAAATAATAGTAAAATTCATAAATTTTACATTATTATAATTGTATGTACAGTCGCAGCCATCTTCTTGTGATATTTTGTGATTGCTTTCCATTATAAATTAGAAAATTAAAATTTATTTAAAAAATAAAAGAAGTAATGAAACCTGTAATGAAATATCGATATCACTCTTTTCAGCAGATCTTTTGTTAAACTACTCACATAGATTTATGTTTTCTGACACAATAGATTATTAATATAATGGAATGTTCTTTTTGTTTATATCCTTTTACAAATTTAATTTTTTTTAAGACTTATTCTGTTATGTGAATGTAAATTTAGAAGTTTAAGGAGTCTCACTGATTTCTGCATTTTTTTTTTAAATAACTGATAAATTTTACATTATTTTTTTATTTCAGAATTATATCTATTACTTTCATTTTCTTACCTAAAGAAAGCATTTTAAGCTTTTCTGAATTCTTTATTATTTTGAATCTGTGTCAATGATATTGGTGAAATCTTCTAAAAAAAATAATTTACCATTATGGGGGTAATACTATTTTAATTAATATAAATTCAAATCTTGAAGTTGCTTTCAAAAATGTTCAAACTAACTATAATAATATTGTTAATCAATGTTCTGCTAAAAAAATTGTTAATAAAAGTAAGACAAACGTTATGCTAATAACATAACCTCATTTAAAAAACGAAAGTTTTGATATTTTCATCCACTCCAACACTTGTACTAAAACACGTACTAAAACACATAATTTTCAGTATAATGACTTGCATAAAAATTGAGATTGAAAAAAATAAATGCAATGGTATTATATTAATCAACTTTTACAAAGGTTTAGACATTTTTACTTTGTTTTATAGATTATCTTTTTCTCTTCCATACAATATATTATTAATAATTTATAAATAATTATGTGAGTCTTTATTATAATATGGAATTACACTACATGGTTTTTCAAGAGTAGAAAATTTCAAACAGTTAAAGACATTCCAGAATAAGATTATAAGTCTAATACAGAGTACATCAGTTATTGCAGATAAAAATAATGATTTATTTGATTTTCATAAACTTTTACAGATTATAATTATTAAGAGACATTATTTTAATAATTAATTTAAGAACTATAAAATATCTAATTATAGTAGTTACCTTAGAAATAAACATATCATTTCATTTGGATACAGAAACAAATATGAAACTAGATTAAAAAATGTATATATTCCAATAATATTTAATAAATTATCACATATTGAATATAAAAAATATGAGATTGTTAAAAAAAAGAGCTAAAAAATATCTTTTACACATTTAAAATTTATGGTATTGGTTTTTATTTTATATTCTCTATATTACTTTTAATATATTTACAATTTAGAATTTTGATTTGTTTTTGTTTTATATTCTGTTCATTATTTTTAATGTATATTTTTATTGATATTTCTTTATTATTGTGTACTCTTTTATTAGAAGATTATGTCACTACTTTTATGTAATAATATTTGTAAAAGTATATGAAAAGCATTTACTATGCTTATTAGGCTTCTTTCTTAGATGTAATCAAAATAAAGAAAGTAAGAAAGAAATGTTTTGAGGTGATTGTAAATTAACTTTTAAATTTCTAAAGCCTAGTAAATAAATATGTTGTAATCTGCAATAACACAAGTAAATGAAGGATATTGTATATGCAAAAAATATGTATGCAAGTATTTTATGATTTTTAAAATTAATTTATGAATTTTTATTTATTATTTAATATATTTTTAAAAATGCAGATTAAAATTGCAGATTTTAAAAACTTGATTATAAGAAGCAGACTGTAATTCCAAAACTATAGAAACAGTATTTCATTATATTTACTGTATTTTGGAACCAAAATAATCAATAGTCATTAGATAGCTATGCTATAACTATACCTCCAGAATAATTTCTAGCTACTATACTTTACCAGTGAGGGTCTGTTTGTTAATCAAGCTTACATGGAAAGCTCACAAGTAGAATGATATAGGATGAATAAATTACTCCTGATAAGTTGTAATTCACTACATCCACCAATAGATTTTTTTTAGCTTTTGAGGTCAATTTGTGGTGAAAATGACATTATCATAAAGAACTTAGCAGAACATCTAAAAAAGAGCAGGAAATTAGCACACAGTTCACAGAAAAAAATGAATGTAGTGCTTCTGCAAGAATCTTTATAATATCAAGTGCCTAAAATAAGTGGAAAAAGGGTCATAAAAAAAGACCCTAAAAATACACACACACACACACACACACACACTCCCTCCCAGTAATAATAAACTTCTCAAGAAATAAGCACAAACTTACTCTGGTCTTAAATCATTCCATCTGAGAAAAAAACTTTATTGGCAATTTTTATAGTAACAATAATTGAATAATCATTGTTTAGAGAAAGATTATCACATTCAGATAAAAACACCTTCAACATTAGTAACTTGAAAACATTCAGATGATTAGAAGACATGAATAATTGGATGCTCAATAAGGATTAGCCCACTAATGAATTTACAAATACAGATGCAAAGAAAATATTTTTTTAAATAATATATCCTGATAAATTTTTGATTTATTTCAAAGCTTTATTTTATCAGTTGCATAAATTATTATGATTACACTAATTTAAATTGTATAATAAAAGTATTGTAATATTATTATCATGACTAGGATTCTTAACTGCCAAGATTGGTTAATTACAATTTTCATTTAAGCTATGGATATAGTTGAATAATGATCAAATAGACAACTTCACAAATTTAATAATACAACAAAATAGCTAATATAAAAAATTATGAGTCATTTCTAAACCAGATAATATATTTACATTAACTAAACATCACATGATTCTGACAGTTTACAATGCTTTTCATTGAAACTGAAACTTACCAAGATTGGCAAGTTAGTTGACTCTATCATTTAATATCTATTGATTGTATAAGTTTACTACACATAGTTCTAAAGTAAAGAAATTCACTAGATAATTTTTAATATAGTTAAAAAAGATTAAATTGTATTAACAAAATATATACATATTGTAATGGTCAGGGGTTTGTTGTAAAGCAAACTACTGGGAGTATATAGTGTGAACAAATTATTGGAAATAGCTCTAAACCACATTGTGATGCCATTTTTGTAATTAGTGGGACAAAGTATTAGTGAAAGAGCTTTTGCTTTATCAAGTTTTGATTTGTCTTTTAAGACATTGGGGCAAGTAATTTCAACAATAAACAAAATTTATTAATACAGCAAAATAATAGCATATTAACAGTTAATATTAATTATCATGGGATATAAATCCCTCTTCCATAAATCATCAATTAATTATTATCATTTGATAAGCATATATAAAAAAGTAAATATAATTTTTAACTCATGCAATCAAGAAAAAAAAATTCATAAATTTAATTATATTATTATCAATTAATGATTTATCTGTTTTTAATTGTACATTAACTTTCTGATGCTTGAAAAAATAAATATTTTTGAATCTTATAATCTGAGGGATAAATTAAGATTTTTGGATTTTATTTAACACAGGATTAGATCAAGTTTAAATGTTAGTATAAGCAGATTAATAATTCTTACACTGTTGCTAGTTACTATAACATAGATCATCTAAATGATTCATTGTACTTTTAGGTTTACTTTGGGGAGAAATATTAGAATAATAAATAAATTTGAGGTAACTATCATTTGAATTATAAGTACTAAAGATGGCATATCACTTAAATGAAATCTCCTGAATAATAGTGGACATGCATTTAATTTAATTAATATCTAAGAAATTAAATAGAAAAAAAAATCTCATATGATCTAATAAATATTCTCTTATGGTTAATAAATATCAATGGTTTGTAATACAATTCATTTCTGGTAACTTAAGAAAGTAGAATTAACTTTTCTAATCTTCAGGATGCAAAGATTTGCATTCCTTTTTTATCATTATTCTATTATCACAACCAACTATATATTTAAAGCTTTGGACCTTAGGGGTACTCTGTTATTGATGGCTTTAATAACATTATTCCTGTTTACTTTTACAAATCGACTAGACAGATTCACCTCACTTTGACCATTATATCTAGAAAAAATCTAAGAAAAAATCCTAACTATTATTACCATGTACTATTTAATCCATGTTTATTCCGTGCGTACAAAGACTATAATAAATCTACACATTGAATCCCATTAATTTATCCACTATTTCTGCTGAATATGCGTATATATATATTAAATTAATCAAGCGCGTATTTATGGTAAAGAAAAAGAAAGACTGAAATAGTTAAGAATAAATTAAAGTATGTGCGTCTATCAACGCAAATAACACATATTAGATATTAAACTAATTAAACAAAATTTAAGTTAAAAGATCAGCCGCACTGATAACTTAAAATAGCTCCGTTGGTAAATCTAATTAAATGCCAGTCCAACTACTGATTAAATTCCAGACAAGAATTAATTTGAAAAAGACTTTAATTAAATAAATAAGAACTATTGTTATACTAAAAACTTAATGTGAATTGAGGCATTAGCACGGGACCACTTTGAGGTGAAGAGACACCAACTAATCAGTGTATAGAAATTGAGGGTGGGGGGTGGCGAAAAAGAGTGATAACTGTGCAAGAGAAAGGAGAGTTGAAAAAACTTCCTTGCTGAGTGGAGCCTTCCAAGAACGGATGTGTTTTTCCACTGGCAAACTGTTGCCAGCTTCTTGCTTCACTTGGCCTATGAAGAACTTATCTCCTGATGCACCACTAAATATTCCGGTGATCTCAGAGTCAGATCACTTGTGTGTATATCATTATATATATTTAGAATGTATATAATCATTTATTTATATAACCGTCGTTGGTCGTCATAACTAACTTACACATATTAAAGTGTTATATTAACTAAACTGCCAGTGCTGCCTATTGTTATTTATCAACTTAATTATTGCAATCCGGTGGTAAATTAGGTCACCACTGGACACAGCAATTTCATTAAATTATCTTAAACAACTTTTAAAATATCAATTCAAATATACTTTAAATTGAATGATTATTTCATTGAAAATAAAATAAATAGATTTTTGCATATTGTCCATGCCAAGAAGAGGATCTGAGATTACAATTTTCCACAATTGGGTAACCATTTGTAATGGTACAGGTAAACCATCATCATCCCCAAATAAACAAAATATAAAATTAAATATAAAAGGAATGAGAATGATAGATCAGTGCAGAAATAAATATAAGTTCACCAGCATTATACAAAAGTAATAATCATTCATCATCACGAATAATCAACAATAAAAATAAACAAAGTCAATCTTGTGAATGGATTTGAAAGTGATGCACTATGGACAGGCTAATTATTTGGCCACTACCAAATCTAGGTCAGGAATAGAAACAATAATTATCTGGATGCACATACTTAAGTGTTACTCCATCAAATTAACAATAAGTCAAATAATGCTGAGATATAAACACATCCTGACCATCATCAATGCTCTGGCCACTTAGTATCATTAATGTACTGGTCAACTATAAACTAAATTTCTAAAAAAATTAATAAATAATATGAGGTGTAGTGCGTGGACTTTAAAGGTTATCCTTTTTGCACCAATCAGGATCATTATCTGGATATCCATAACACTAAACATAAACCCCTACTCCATATAATTGTTATGCGCAAATCTAACTCAGGAATCAAGAACTCTATAAACTACTGTGAGCAAGAGATAAATAAATAAATAAATAAATAAATAAAGCAACTTATTATAAATTACTTTAAATAATTCCTTGGTGTACCCTACTAAAAGAAAATAGTTTTATTGTAACCATTAAAAAAATCCTAGAACACTAAGCTGTCATGAAATAAAGTCACACACATTACAATTTATAAAACAGGAATTGGATAGAATAAAGAAATTAAGATTAAAAATATTTATAAAACATTTATTTAATAATTAAATGATTAACAATAAACAAAAAAATATGACATGATGGCATGAAATTTTAAACATTCATCAAAAAATATATTTTCATAAAAATTATATTAACCAATCAGTTGATTTCTGTTTATAAATTAACTTTTAATTTATTACATTATTTCTTTAAAATAGTTGATCTGGAGATAGGAATGTTCTGGATAAAGATTTTAAATATTTTCTCATACCACACTTATCAATAGCTTGTTTGAGCTATTGGTACGTTCTCTGTATTACATTTTTGTAAATACAAGCTTATAAAAGTAATGTCACATTATATGTAACTTGCTTTTTTTGTTTATTAAAATAACTAAGAGTTGGAAAAACATTTTCAAAATCAAAGATAACAATCTTTGATTTACTTAATTAATCTTTTGTTAATTTTTTTAGAGGGGGGATGAGATGAAAAGAAAAAAACATTTTCAAAAAAAAAAAAAAATTAAAAAAATTTTAAATTTACACAAATTAAATTTTTTAAAAACTATTTCATAATTTTGAGGAAAAAATTGACTGGATTTTTTTAAAAAAATTTTTTTTTCACAATTTAAAAATATTAACTTAATGAAAATGTTTAAAATTATCAATTCTTATAAAAACAAAATAAAAATATCTTTTTTTTTACTGTGCATGAAAATTTAGTGTACACACACAAAAAATACCTTTAACCATGATTTGATTCTTCTGTAGAATCCTTCCCAATTATAATTTCCAGTTTTTCCAGTTGTTTTATTCCTAAAGTCTTCTACCTATGAACATGATTAATTTGTTCTTTTTCTAGTGAGCCATATTTCATTTTCAGGTTAACAGCAAAATTGTATCCATTTATTTTAATAAATTTCACAGGTGAGATTAATACAGTTAGAGACTCATGCTTTTGGTTGCAGACAAAGTTTCAGATTACTTTAGGTGGTAAATGACTTCCCCTCTACATTTTTACTCCAGTGAAAGCAGGTTATATGGGAGGGATGTCTAGCTTTTAGCTGAATTTAGCATATGGTTTTCATTGTACAAACAATTTTTATGACTAAGCTCATATTATTCTAAAAGCTTGATTAAAACTTCTGCTATTCTATAGAATAGCTTGGTAAGACTTCTGTTTCTTTCTTCTTTATTAGCTCAATTAAGACTTTACTGCACTCTCTTCAACTGTTAAATTAGGAATCTTTCTTCTTACCAGACATTTGGGTCTTCTGATCTATTCTCACTCCATTATTTTTTTTCTAGAACAATCTTGACTACAAGCCAATCACAATCTGTCTCTTACATGATATTTTTTTATAACAATCAAAATTTTCTTGCAAACAAGAAAGGCAAGATAATCAGTTAATTGCACTGATTTGATTTTTTTTTGCTTTGAAGAGAGATAAAGAAAAAAACTTCTCATTAATTAAAAATAAAATTTACCAAAATATTAAAATCCTATTTTTTTTTTTTTTAAAAAAATAAAAACAATTCTAAACATGCAACTTTATTTCTCATTTAAAGTTAAAATTAATATTTATTAAATAGTTGACAAAAAAGAAAATTATTTTCTCTTAGTATATTTTTATAGTTTAAATTAAAACTACTAATTAATTATAATTACTATACATTATTTGCACATAGAGAGCATACCAGTAGCTCAAACAAGCTCGTAATTAACAAGTGCAGTTATGAGAAATATTTAAAATCTCTATCCAGAACACTCTTATCTCCAGGCCATGGTTTCGAGATTATGGCCCACATCAGTGGAGAGCTAGAATATTCGGACACTAGACCTAAAATATCAACTCAAAAACCAGCACTTATTTCAAACGTATATTTAAGAAGAAACTCTGAATTTTTCGGACATGAAAATGTCTTTAAATCCAGCTATCTAACTTAAATAGCTATATGGGACTGAAGTAAATTCAGATCTACCATATTCTAATAGCCTCAGCATAGCCAAAGCCTTAAAGGTAAAATTATAATAATTTAAAAAAAGCAAGTCATAAATAACATGACATTACTTTTAATGAGCTTGTAGTTACAAAAATGCACATAGAGAACGTACCAATAGCTCAAAGAAGCTCATAATTAACAAGTGTGGTTATGAGAAATATTTAAAATCTCTATCCAGGTCACTCTTATCTCCAGACCATGGTTTCAAGCTTATGACCCACGTCAGTGGAGAGCTAGAATATTCGGACACCAGACCTAAAACATCAACTCAAAAACCAGCACTTATTTCAAACTTGCTTTTTTTAATTATTATAATTTTACCTTTAAGGCTTTGGCTATGCTGAGGCTATTAGAATATGGTAGATCTGAATTTACTTCAGTCCTATATAGCTATTTAAGTTAGATAGCTGGATTTAAAGACATTTTCATGTCCGAAAAATTCTGAGTTTCTTCTTAAATATACGTTTGAAATAAGTGCTGGTTTTTGAGTTGATATTTTAGGTCTAGTGTCCGAATATTCTAGCTCTCCACTGATGTGGGCCATAAGCTTGAAACCATGGTCTGGAGATAAGAGTGTTCTGGATAGAGATTTTAAATATTTCTCACAACCGCACTTGTTAATTACGAGCTTGTTTGAGCTATTGGTACACTCTCTATGTGCATTTTTATAACTACAAGCTCATTAAAAGTAATGTCACGTTATATATGACTTGCTTTTTTTTAATTATACATTATTTGATACATTTCTGTCTCCTCAACAATCATTTACAACTTATTGAAATATTCCCATATTAAAATTATATCATTATTCAACAAATTTAATGTTTGAGAATTTTCATACTATCATTTCTGGACTTAAAAATATTTAGTTAAATGAAGACCCATTATAAAAAAAATATGCATGGGAAATTAAATATTATTTTCCCTATTACTTAAATAACCCTAAATTAAACTTGAGGAACATGCTGTCAACTATCTAATTATTTTTAATGCAGCGATGTAGCCAACTGGTTACATTACTTTGGTCTTAATATGGGAAATGAAATTGAGTTGAACCCTTTTCTTGATATTTAGTTTGATTAAGCCAATTTCATTTTGGAATAATAAAAAAATTAAGATTAGTTACACTCAACAAGCTAAGTAGATTTTTTTCTAGTTGAATTGGGATGGTGGTAACCTGTTCAGATTTTTTTTTCTGGATTGTTATTAATCTTTCTTTTCTTCCAAGCTTTCTTCCTTGGATTATCTTTATCTTCCAACAGCTCTATTCTTTATACTTATTTTATCTCTCATTTTTGGAAATCCATTATATTGGATGTTGGGAGAACCAAAATTGTCTCTTTCTACACTCGCATGTGGTTGTTGCTTAAATATTTCTACTATTAGATCAATACATTTTTGTTATTATATGTATTAATGTGATTTACCTTATTTGCCATGTTACACTTAACAAATTTTATTCTTGCACCAATTAATATAGAACCAACAATCAATACTTTTAATTGAAATATCTGGCTTTGAAAAAACTGGGTGTAATTCTCTCAGGTTATGTATGTCTGTAATGAGAATGATCGTCTATTTTTTATTACTTGCTGTAATTTTTAAACTGTAATTTCTGTTCCTTCTTTGCATTCTTCAATCTTCTGATTTATCACGCCCACAGAATTTTGTTCATTTTCAATATTTTTATCATATCATTTCAGTGCATTTACCATTTGGTCTTCATTTATATCATTTTCACAATCTACATTTTCATTTATTTCACTGAAGAATCCATTAAATTCTTTTTCATCATGACATTTTACATCACTTCCCACTTTTTGTTCATCACACTTTTCTTCATTTATATATTTATCTAACTGATCATCAGTAACAATGACATCAATATCATTACTAGTGGCTTCAGCATCCATGTTACATTCATTTATAGCATTTTCATCAATATCTTTCATCTTTTCCTCATATATTTGGATTATATTATCACTATTTTCCTGAACACTGGCTCATTTTGTTATTCTTAATTTCTTTTATGACTTGATTAATTCAGTCTGTGATTTCATTAGCTATATTTTTACTCCTTTCATCAATTCCCATCTTTTATTTTTTGTAACAGCATTCAGATTTCTTCTGTTCTTTTTCTATTTATTATCCTCTTCTCTTGTTGATCTCTTCTTTTATTATCTTCTTTGTTGAGTCATTTGTTTAAACATTTCTATTTTTTTTTACTTTCTTTATGTGTTTTTTACTTTCTTCCCATCTTTTTTTACTATCCTTAAACATTTGTACTAACTGGGTGGACCTGGTCATATCCTCTACTTTTTGTATTTCTTCAGTGATTGCTGTCATCTTTTTCAATTTTCCTCCTGTCAGCACATATTTTTCTATTATTGAATTTTCACTCCAAGAAAAACTGTTAAATTATTGTTTTACACAGGAAATGCAAATATGAACTTTTAAAATATCTCATTAAATAAGCTTAACATCATTTCCTCTTCCATGCAACCATATTTCACCTTACATAACTAATATAATTATTATTACCACTAATATGCTTTTCTTTAAACCTTATTGTCTCAGTACCTGGCTTTATTTCATTAATTTATTTCTCCTATTTTATTTTCCAATTCTATATTGTTCATGTGTGTGTGACTGATTTCCATCACAAGTACATATGTATGTACAAAAACAAATTCATGTCATAAAACATTTATTAAAACCTTTTTAGTGATATCATGAGAATCTGATAGCAAAAGAATGCATAGTTACCTACAATCCTGGAATAGATATAGAATCTTGTCACTGGACTATAAGTATACAATGCAGCATGAATACTCAAAGGTCTATCTCAATTTAGACATTAAGCTACTACAAACCAAAATAATGCAAAAATCTTTGCAAGGCTCTGCTCCTTTTGAGTCTTAGGGACTGGAAAATATAGAACTATGCCTTGCTTCCTTTTTGGAGGCTTAGAGGTTGGGGATCATGGCAGGACTACGTTAGCTGGACCATGATAAACAAAAAAATATGAAAATCTGTCAGTTAAATGTCTGAAAAAGAACACTCCAAGGATTTTCATGAAACATTAGAACTTCAAGCCAACACCAAAATCATTCACCTATCACCAAAACTGAAAGTACATCTAAATAAATTTCAATAGTCAAAAATTCCATCCAATTTTCAACATCATGCTTTGATTTTGTTCAACTTTAAATGTGAACTCCTTAAATAAACATTTATACTTCTAATTTATAATCAAATTATAACAATCATCCTCTACACTTTTGTCATATTTCACAGTAATAAATTTTAAAATAATTCTGCATCAAATTATAGTTTTGTTTTTCAGGTGTATTTCTGAGATTCAAATTATGTGGTCACTGACCATCAGAACCTGTTCATCAATGGGCCCACAGTTGGGTTACCAATTGTAACAATTGCAGAAATAGTGAACCCACAAGTTGGGCAACAATTGTAACAGTATGGAAAATTAGTGTTTAATAAGAGAGAATCTGAGGTACAATCTCCTACAATTGGGTAGCCATTTGTAACAGTGCACCATGTTAGAACTGAATTATGAGATGGGAAACAATCACCCAAATAAACAAAAATATAAAAGAAATGAACACGAGAGATCAATACAGAACTAACTATAAAGTGATCAACATTACACAAAAGTAATAATCATTTATCATCATGAATGATCAATAAAAATAAATCAACAGTCAATCTTGTGACTAGATTTGAAAGTGGTCCACTTTAGACTAGTTTAATTATTTAGCTATTGCCAAACCTAGGGCAGGAATAAAAACAATAATTATCTAGATACACATATTTAGGTGCTACTCCATCAAAATATAACAATAAGTCAAATAATGCTGAGATACTAAAAACATACTGACCATCGTCAATGCTCTGGATACTTAGTTACCATTAATGTACTTCTAACTATAACTAATTAAAAAAAAGAGATGTAGTAAAGGATATCCCTTTTGCACCAATGAGGATTATCATCCGGATGTGTATAAAACTAAATATAACCCCTTACTCCATATAACTTATGCACAAATCTAACTCAGGAAACAAGAATTTTATAAACTATTACTGTGAGCAAAAGAGAAATAAATAAATAAAGCAAGTTATTATAAATCATTTTAAATAATCTTAGATTTATTCTACTTTAAGTAAATAATTTTATTGGTATCATTAAAAAAATCTTAGAACACTAAGCTGTCATGAAATACTGTCACACACATTACAGTTTATGAAACAGATATTAGATAGAATAAAGAAATTAAGACAAAATATTTTTAAACAATTATTTAATTAACTGATTAACAATAAACAAAAAAGGTACTTACTGTAAGAATATCTTTACAATCTAATCTTATCATTCACTATCAATCGCTCACTACCAAACCCAGCTATTTTTTTAAATTTAATAACCAGCTAAACTTATATTTTCAATTATAAAATAAATGAACCTATACTTATATATATATACATAGACGCAACAAATGTATGTATTTTTTTTTATTATATTAAAAAAAGTTCAAACCAAACAGATTTTGTTTATCTTTAGAAAGATGAAAACCCCAATTAAAATAAAATATTAATTAACCATCATACTAATATGTGTATGTATGTACTATAATAAATGAAATATCTATATATTTGACTTCATTTCAAAAAGAGTCGGATTAAGTAAAAATATGTAACAACCCAATGTCAAACCATTCACTATGTTTCCAAACACAAAAGTAAAAAGAGAACATAATTTTTATTTGTTTATAAACAATTTTTATTTGTTTATAAACAAAATAATATGTGTAACAATAGGCATATATATGCAAGCATATTAAATAATTAAAACTGAGGACAATAATAAAAATGAACTTAATTCTTTTCAGTCATATTTTTGCTTTTTTTCAAATAATACATAATCCATAAAATATAATATCAGAAGAATCAAATGCTTTAATATTAAGAAAATGATAATTTATTCAAACATTTCCAAAATATTTGCTGAATCGTAATATAATTTATTACAAGAAGCTATGATTCTTAATTAAATAAAAACATTATTAACAACATAAAACGATTAAGTAAGCTAAAAGAGCAGATTTAAATAAAGATTTGATATATATATAAAATAATACCATGCTGTTCTTCAAATTCAAATAAAAGAACAGATTACAATGTTATATTTATGTATATATTGTTGATAGAATAATTTGACTCACATAAAAATCATTCAATAACAAACTTCGAATCAAGAAACTTGAAATTATTACATTGTTGAAAAACTACGTTTTCTGGCTAACTTAATTATGTTGTAGGGCCTAAGTGTTCATCAGCCCTTACCAAAATAAGTGCAATGAATTAATGTATAAATGTGTAATCTAAGAATCTCAAATGCCACATGTGAAATTTACGAATGGATATGAAATGAATAACAACAATAATATAAATGTCACTGAGGAATCTTCATGAGGAATTAATGATCTATCATAGGAACTTGACTGAAATAATCATGGATTATCTATCAGAAATATCAATTGCCTAATTCATAAATCTCACATTGGTCATCATGAAGAAATATTAATTTGTTACGTGATATATTTTTTTTGTTAATAGAATTATGTTTTATTGTATATATATATATATATTTCTATTATTGGAAACCAAAATCTATATAGCTTGGGAGATTTCTTTGTAGTTAAATTCGAGAAAATATGTGAAGAAGGTCATTAGTTTAAATAATTTTTTTTTAATAAAAGAAGAAGAGCAATTGTTGGAATTATGTACTTTAACATCATTCTGGTTGCAAATACAACATGAGTATCCAGGTTTAATGCAAAAAGTCTTGAAATACATTTTACCTTTTCCAACTTTAGATCTATGTGAGGTTGCTTTTTCAGCATTTGTAGACATTGTCAAAAAAAAGGAACAGGCTTTTGGATGTAGAACCCCATCTTACATTAAAATTAACAACCAGGGAACCAAATTATGATAATCTGTCATTTCAACATAAACAATTTCATCCTTCTCATTGATCTTAATAAATTTTATTTATAGTATGACTTTTATTTATATTTTATTATGAATAATTTTTTTTTCATTTATTATTTTTTTATATACTAATATATATATATATAATTAAAGTATATGCAATTTTTTTGATGAGGGATATTCAGCATTACAAAAATTATTTTAAAAGGTACACGAGTGTTGTAAGTTTGAGAAAAACTGCCCTAGAAGATATGTGTATGTACATAGATGTATGGTAGCAATGGGCAGGCCTAAAATAAAATGATAAAGGGGGTATAAAATGATAATAGTAACTAGATGAGAGTTGTTTTTTTTTTAGTATTGATTTAGTAAAGGCAGAAATTAGGCAGAGCTATAAATAAATACAGATTAATTATGTAATAGTTACATTACAAAATGATTGACAAGATGGGATGTGTATATGCATTTTTTAAAAATTTTGTTTATTAATTATATATCACAAAGGACAAAATTATTTTCGCTAGGTGAAATGACATTTAAATATTATAATTAAAAGATGTGTGATGATATCCTTTTTTTTTCTTATTATTATTAATCATTAAACGTTTAATAATCTATAATTAATTTTATCTTAATTAATTGTTTTTGGAATACACCCAGTATTTGTAATGTTGGAATAAAACATGAATCAGATGTTGAAATTAAACTGCTTGCATGTGTTTATTTATCAATTATAAAACTCTTTATAAATGTTGCTCATAAGTCATCATCAGATAAAAATACACTATGAACCACAGTAAAAATATGATGAGGATAATTTGTTATGATATGTAAAATCTTGGTCATAGAGATATGTATATGGTATATATAACAATCCCCTAGTGGCTGAATTGGTATTTAGGGTCTGAGTGCCTTTGAAGGAGGATAGGAGTAATATTATCACCAAAAATATTTATATAGAAAGATGAATTTGTACAGAGTAACAGTGCATATCATTTATTTTGTTTTTTCTATGATCTAGGTTAGTGGTTGATCTCCCATTGATAGGTAAAGTGACTCTAAAACCCAGTAGCCAATCTTATAAAGGTGGAAACTAGGTGATGTTCCAAAGGATGGATATTAATCATCACATCCTGAATAATAAAACACAAACAGTTAGTTATAGCTACATAGTAATAGACTGAGTATTTGTGTATAGATGCTAAGGACCTCTATGTTCTAATGATGGAAATCTTGGTGTCTTCAAAAAATTACGATACAACACCAACTGCTTGATATTTATTGTGATATCATTACAATAACTTGGCTACCCAACTTGGGATGATGATGATCGGCTAACTCTCCTAGTTCACTGTGGATACCCTATACACCCATTCCATACCAATACCATTACAATATATATTATAACCTCAAAAGAAACACCAATAAACAGAATGCATTCATTTCGGGAGCCGACACCTTCAAGATTGATGATGATGGGACATAGTATAACAATAATAATAATTGCCAGGGTGCCAAATTATAACTTTAATAAAACTTTCTTATGCCAATTATTATCTATCAATAATTTATTCAATAATTTGCAATAATATCTCATGAATGGATTAATAAATAATTACTGAACGAATAAAAACACTGTGAGTGCTATTACAAATAATACTAATAATCTCATAAAATTTTATATTAATTGGAGAGAAGGAAAATTTAAGCTCAATTCCCCACTGCAATTTACATCTCTCAGCACACTCCCATCCATTTACCATTAAAGTCACAATTAAAAAATATATTTCTATGCCCATCATCATCTTCCTGATCCATTCCTCCATCACACTTGCATTCATAGATCATCTGTACTACTATTTCACTTCATTCTAAATTTTTCCATCTTTCTAGCTCTCTTTCCCCTCTGATAATCTTTCCTCAGGGCTTTAGAATAGTAAGGCATAAAAGTCTATACAATCTGTTACGAATTATTGGTGATAACTAAATACTATCCCAGTGATTACATCCATAGTTGACCTTGGCTGAATCTAACATAGCCAATATCCACTTACTCTAAATTTCCAATGATTAACTTAAGTTTTAAATATAAATTTTGAAAATAACATATTATAAACACTTTGATAATTAAAGAAAAAATTAACAAGTTTACCTGGGAAGGTATTTGAGTACAGGAGATGGATAAAGGTTTTTATATCCACCCACAGCACTCTATATCACACAATAATCCTACTGCATATTATAAACCTTTGATCTAAATGTGCTGAATTATTCTATTAACATTCTTCAATTGTGAATTGAATTCTGCAGTGTTCAAATAATTGTATAAAATAAACCTTTAAATAAATTTTACCATGTATGATTTAATAAGTAAATCATATTTCAAATTTAAGTTATAGTATATCAGTGCATGATTAGGATTTCTAAAATTTATTAGACCACAAACAGTAAGACATAGACAAAAGTTTATTTTAAATAATAATTTTATTAACAAAGATAAACTTAAAAAAAAACTACATTATTTCCAAAGTTCCTCATAGCTTTCCACTGTTCTTCAACCATATTATATATATAATAAATAAATGATCTTGCTACATTGTAAAATAATAAATATTATTAATTCTTACTGAACTGAGGTTTACAATTGCCATGGGATAGAGAAATGATTATAATATTTACTTTAACAATTCTTAATATTGAGATATAATAAATACCAAATTTCTCCATATATTTTATGGTTTTAAATAAATAATTTATTTTACAATTAATAATATGATTTATGAAGATAACTTTTCATATAAAAAGAAGCTAGTAATTTACACTAATTGGTTTAACTTAATATGCTTCAACTATATGCTTTAAATTGGAGATACTTTATGCATTGCTTACCCTCTCGTTAATTCAACTACTCTTCAAGTGCTTAAGAATCGGTACTCAGATTGATCATTCTCTTACATGCATACAATCATATATTAATGTCCCTACAATAATAATACTTCAGTTGGCTTACCATTCCAGTGAAGTTCTCAGCTGGTTGTGCATATAACTTTGAATATGCACTGCTTACCATAGGTACTTCCAATGTTTTTAATTCTTAAATTCAATATTTAACTTAATCATTATTCTTGGCTCTTATTAGTGAAATAAAGCATTTAAATAATGCAATGTCTCAGTACAATAAATTGCACATTTAATCCACACTCATCAAGAAACATCAAATTAATTTTACAACCCTGTAAACAACATTCATAACTTATACTTTTCTGTACTTTAAATAATGTACACCCATAAGGAAATGAAGTCAGCATTAACATGAGGGTTGGCAAAGACCCGAATAAGAGAAAATACCTTTTCAGTAAGGCTAAGGTATGCTAGGATTCATCGCTAGTCATACAGGAATACATGGGTATGCCTAACACATTCTTGGCTATCAATAAGGAAATCATCTTATGGTGTAGAAATAACAAAGTGGGAAACTCATCCATTAATTCTGAATACTTCATACAATTTGCTTAAATATCTTAGTTAGTGAGCTAAGCTATGACTTTACTAGCTAGGTGGTGATTCTTTACCCAATCATGTACATAAGAGTCTCACACTAAACTATCTCCACAAAATATTGCACTGACACATGAGCCAACAATTTTATAAGCATCAATCAGCTTACATCTAACTTGATTTAACTTTTATGATAATAATAAAATAAGAAATGTGTATCACTTGCAAAATCATCTTTCTGCACTTTTGGAACATAGTTAATGCATTTTATCACAACATGCATTCCATCTTAAAACATAATATCTATAAGCATAAATATTTAATACTAATACCTGATCTTTTAAAAACACTTTGTATAATAAATGTTCTGATTTATATCTCTCACTCTTTTAATTAAGGGTAAAGCATCAATTTAATATTTGAATAAGACATATTTCAAAATTTTATACGAACTCAATAAAAACTTTAATATAAGTTAAATTCAAACTTAGGCATACAATTAATTCTTTTGCTAATCTATTTAAATTTAGTATTAGAAAAATAATAAAAATGAGTAATAAAATTATACTTAATCAGTCCTCTTAAATCATCCTCCGGATCTTTCTTACATTACTGCCGCTGCGAATCTCATTTATTTTGTGTTTCATTCTGTTTTGTTCTGTGTGCACACATATTGAATTACATAATCTGTTGGAAAACTTGAATAAATTTTAGTGAATTAATCCTTGAGGTTTCATCTTTCTATTCAAAGTTTTAGCACATAATCCATTTTTCTTTTTAAATGCGTAAACTATTAATCCAAGATCCTTGTTTTTATGAAATCACTTTAGATATTGCTAATCCTTACAATTGAATGCAATAATTTTTCAGTTAATATTAAATTCTTTATTCAGTTTTGGGTTCTTTGCATTAAATTATATTTCATAGTGGAAGATAACCAACTTTCTGTTTAGATGTATACATCCATTTATCCACATATTTTGCCATAAATTCTCAAAATATTCCTTTAATTTTCTTATAGGTTGATAGCATCTTTAGTTAGTTACTAATTATATTTCTTTTCCTTTATTAGTCATTTATTTTCATTGGCAAATAGTTACTTTAATTCACACCGATACTGTAAATACTTCAAATGGGATTTAACATATAACATTAGCATTGGAATTCAGTTCCACACTTATTTTTAATAAAATTAAAAATCATCTTCTTTCAGAATTTTTGATAATACAAATAATTAGATCCATCTGTTTTAATAAATACAAGTTTAAAATACAGATTCATAAAATACAGTGTTTCCTCGATTTTCCTCAAGCAAAATTTTCTCTGCAGTTTAAGCTTCATTGTTTGCCGATTGCTAAAATTGCTTACAGTTGTATGGAAAGAAATCATGAAATCGATCAACTTCAGGAGAAACAAGTACATGCCTAATATAAAACTTTACTCACTGATCATTTCTTACAATATTAATAAATTTTTGACAAAGTTTTTCATTCAGGAAAAGAAACAGAAAAAAATATATGTCTTAAAATTTTGGTATTAAAAATTGATAATTTAACCTGATGAGGTTCCTCTAGATAGACTGATGATGAAGAGAGCCCTCCTTAAGAACAGGTTGACTTTTTATACTGTCCGGATTCACCCCTTCAATTCCTGAATGACTGACTTGCCAAACTAATTATATCTGAATTTTAACTGGTTGGTTACTATTGTTTTACAAATTATTTATTCACAATTTTATAAATATCACGTGATTTTGTTAAAAATTTTCCTACTCGTGGAAATTCCTCTGAAAGAATAAAAATGAATGTTTTTAATAAAAAATAAATAATGCATAGCAACCTGATTTTAAACCCAGAATTATGAATGGGAATTGGCTGCTATGAATGAAATATTGAAACAAAATAATAATTCTTTAAAAGAGCTTTCCATCGATATCATACATTATTTCTATTGATTATTAATTAATTCTATAATTAAAATTTCCAACAAATTTTACACATATACACTTCTATACACACATAAAATTCTATTTGAACTTATTGCTTAATACTTTGATTGATTCTTGACCTTTTCTTAGATAATTTGCTTTCAATAAATTATAGCATTATAATTCACTGTTATCAAATACGATTGTTTGCTGTTTGCTCGTCACTCTCACAAAGTTAACTTTCTAAATTCTAATCCCCTTCTCTCTTTTTAAAATTTTAAACTACTAATAATAAGTTGCAAAATATTTTTAACAAATAAATTTCTCAACTATTACAGTTTCCGATTTAATATTACTTTATTAAATTGACACTAAAATAAAATAATCTCTGTTTATAAAACTTTATGAATGAATTCTGTTTGTGTGCTAAGTAATTTATGTAAACCTGTTCGAGCTTTTATTTTGATTCTAACTTAGCACCATATAGAAAGCTTATATATTATCATAAAATATATCTTATAAGGAAAATTTTAATAAACACTGTCATAAATAACTCAGTTTAAAATTAATGGAGCTTTGGTCAAAACTAAAGGCTACAATAAATATATGTCCTGAAGAAAGTTTATTGGGTGAGGTTGTAGCAATAAATGTAACTAAAATCCAAGGATGATGGCATATTGATCCAATCATAAATTATGATAAGCATACTGATGAGTTTTATTAGTTTAAAGCCTATTGTTGTTAATGTTAACTTCACAACAGTAATATTTCTTGTTAATCAAATAGGTATAATTAATGATGCCTGTGGTGGCTAGAATATTTTGTAGTTTGGGCTGATTATATTAGTGAAGACCCCTAATGGCACCAGTAGCAACCTAAGCTTGAACTTATACCCTTTGGTAGATATCCCATTAGTACTGAATCTTAGTTTTGGGATTCATGAAACTTATTTGCAATGTTGCAGTATGTAGCTAATCTTGGTGAAATGTTGTAAATGAAAAGCGAACAAAGCAAATATATATATATAACAGTAGTTTTATCCCCAGTAATAGTAACATATACGGTATTTCTACATCCTCTCAAATAAAGGGTCATATAACTTTTAACTAGGTAATGATAAATTACATTATCCCTTTTTTTCTTAATGTAGATAAAATATACAAAAAATTATTTTATTATCTCAGATGCCAGATCATGGTTTGAACTACATATTTGAATAGCAATACATAATGTTAACAATATCGTTTGCCTTGGACCTACTTTAAGAAATGCAACTTTATTCTAAAATATTTTTGAGTTCAATATTATAAAATAACATTTATTATTTGTTGATATATAGTATATTGTTAAATTAGAAGGTTCTAAACAAATACTTTGTTTGCTTATGCGTAGATCAATTACTGAATTTCTATTCTTTCTGCCTTAATGTTATTTTAAGCATTTCAAATTTAGAATTATATTACAAAATAATGAAATCCCTTACATCACTAAGATGCGTATGACAATCATAATTGATATATAAATGTCTGCATTTTCAATATTTAGTATATATATATATTTGCCAGTCATTTCAATTTTTTTATATTCATTCAATTCTGCATGTGTTTGTATAAGCACGTGCAGAATTTAGTTTATTTTAAAATATTTTACTTTTTTACTAGAGATATTACTGACTTCCCCCTAACATACATTTTAGTTATACAGCATTTGTATAATTTTTTATTTTATTACTATAATTAATGAACAATGGATTTATTGCAATCAATTTTTGTGCATTTATCTATTTCCAGTATTAAAAATAAAAGTAATTAGCAACAAAAAATAAATAAAAGTGATAGAAAGTACTATATATAAAAACTTTTATAAAAGAATTTAAAAATAAATGTTTTCTAATATTGCATAATTTTTTTTTTAAGAGTAATAATTATATGTTTTTCTTAAAGTAGTAAATAATGCAAAAAATGTTCAATTAAGTTTTAACAAGTAAAGGAATTTCAATCTTTACTGAAAAACAACAAACAACATTACAGTTAGTTAATAATAAAATATAAATAATTTAATGGTAAAAAAAAAACATTACAGTTAGTACACATACTATAAGATTAGATATTATCGAGAAGACATGGATTTCTGGCGACTATGTAAAGATACTTTTTTTTTTGTTCCAGAAAGACAGACTGCCTTTCGGGTGTTTCCATGCACCTTATAATGATTATCTCATTTCATCTTATTGCTGATCATTCTATTTCTCTTTTACCTACATTTTTTTATTTTATCAATATAATTAATAAATTTTAATTGACCAATTAAATATATATGTGTTGTTGATTCAGTAATTAAGTAAAATTAATAACTGGTAGAGAGAAAAAATGTACGCACACCATTTTTGTTATTTTCCAAAAAGGCAATCCGATTATATTTAATCAATATATTTGATTATTTTCCTTAAGATTATTATCTATTTATAAAATAATCAGAGCGATTTTATATATTAAATTATCTATCAAAATCTTTTTTTTTAATTCTTCCTTTCAACCATTAAACCAATTGCCTTGATTTTCTAGCATTGTCCCTCTCTCTTGGAATAAACGTAAATATTTTCACTTTCCTGCTGAAATATAGCTTTCAAAATATTCTGCTTTTTAAAATAATCAACTATTTAATTTTTTTTTTAATATTGAACTTTTCACTTCTTATGTATTATTAATTTTTATCTATTTCAAGTGGATAGGTTTATAGATGGCAAATAGAGAAAGTAATAATAGACATAAAAGTTAATTGAAAAATAAATGAAATAATTCAATGAATATGTAATCCCATACTAATCAAGACCAGTATTATCAAAGTGTGTAGATTATTCTGTAGTGGAATCCACAAAAATTTCATATATGGTACTGATAGAAATGGCAACTTTATGTATTAGCATTTTAATCAAAATGCGCTTTGGCAGAGGTTGCACTAAGGTAAATGAATTATGATGGAAATCTTGGAAACCAATAGCAACTATAAAATCTTCAGATTTTTGAGTCTTGAAAAGTATAATGAAATCATGGAGAGACTGAAAGTTGAAAAATTATGGAATCTTGAATAATTCAGGTATTATTCCTGGCAGGAAAAGTGGCAGAGATTTTTAGGTCATTAGCAAATAAAAAAACATACTTCTACATAAAATCTATGGGTAATTATGAGGTTAAATAAATTAGATAATGTAAACAGTAAATATTCTTGGTCTGGACAAAATGAGATGGAGTGTAAAAGGAGAGTTCTGATAACAAATACTATATATTAAGTTTGGAATAATCAGGAATTAAGCTCTGAGTTGAACAATAAAGATACAAAATCACAGAATCATGATAGTTAGTAAATCAAAAAATATGACTGTCACTGTCTGAGCAGATCAAATATATATTAAGAACAATAAGAATGCCTAATAATACCATCTTAATAAGTGAATGCCAAAGATAAGAGATGGAAATGTTCTCAGAGAATAAAGATTAGGCATCAGGAATGAGAGAGAACATAGATTGATGAAAAAATATGTTCTCACTATCTGGTTTCTTACTAAGATATAATATATTTGATGTCAATATACCACAGTAGGAAATGGAAATTGACATCAAATATATCTTAGTAAGAAACCAGATGAAAATTTATACTTTTTGCCCTGATGTAAATGTAGATATAGACCATAAATGCCAATTAAAACTTGAAGAAAATTAATAAGACAGAGACAAGATTGGATAAAATATAGAAGTGATGAGAGAAGACTAAGTAAGAAATGACTTTTAACAGAAAATTAAAAGTCCTATTAAAGAATAGGGTCCTGCAACTGGGAATCCTGAATAAAACGAACAGAAATATAGAGAGTTGTACAAATGAAATAGGTCAGAGAAAATTAAGGCTACAAAAACTCTGGATCAAATTGAAAATGTATGAAAGAAAGGCACAGATTTAATAGAAAATAACTAGAACATGTATAAAAAGAGCTCTTAATAACAAAATAAGGAATAACTTTTAATGGGAGATTGTAAAAAGAGTCTAGCAGCTACACATCCTGAAAAATATTGGTAGAATATAAAGAATCCTTTTATAAGAGCTGCTATAAAAAATATAACAAATGGATTTGGTGCCACAAAAGTCTTGCATAACATCACAGATACAGATGAAAAGATGTCAAATTAAAACATGTCTAGAATATGTATAAACCTTTTAGAAAGAATTGATTGGAGAATTCTAGAGAGCTAAAGAAAGCTGGTGGACAAATACAATGAAAAAAGTGCATTATTAAAAAAAACTAAGAGGGAATTGATATTTGTATATAAAATAATAAACAATTTTGTTAAAAATGAGAGCATTAAAGCACATATTGTACAGGAGAGAAATAGCAAGCTACTTATAAATCTTGAGGAAGAAAAAAATATTAAAGACAGTAGATAGAGAAATTATATAAAGAAACCAGATTTGTTTATGGACCTCTTAGGAATATGAATATAAATGAAAATTTAATGATAATCAGAAACAAATTTGATACTATGTTAAAGTTGACAGCTGTTGATAAGATGCCGGTAACTCATAGCATATCTATTAATTACTCAAAATGAAGGTGTGTTTATCCAAAAGTTGTTTTGTTATTTGCTTACTAAAATTTATAAAAGTAGAGTATGGCTCTTTGATTTTACTACATCCCTATTTAAGCCAATATCATAAAGATCAGTTACAACAGATTGTGATTGATATTGAATATAAGTTTAGTGTTATTTGTTTCAAATAATTGTAAGTTGGTCATAGTAAACATAGGTGGGAATCGATTTAGGTTCTTCTATATAAAGTAAAACCCACTAGAGATACAATTGGCATATTATGATTTTTGGCAGAATGATGAATCAGCAAAAACATTTTATGCTTATTACATTTATTATAAACAATCATTTGACTTAGTTCCATGAAGCTAATTTTTCCTGATGCTTGAGTAGTTGGGCTTAAATGTTATTACTGTCAATTTGACCAAAGACTGATATGATAGATAAATTTCAGTGTGTTATTAAATGAAGAACTGTCTACTTTCACTCCAACTCTTTTCAGTGTTTACTCAGAGAAAATGTTGGAATAGATTATTGGAAAATGCAAGAGAGGAATATATATTTACATTCCTCTCTTGCATTTTCTTTGTCTCTTTATAGAGACAAAGAATCAATGATATATCATTTGCACATAAACAGACGATCATCATAAGTTTAATAAAATCCATACAGGAAATGGAATCCAATATAAACTATACCTTAAACAAAGTGGAATCAAAATAAATATCAAAAAACAAAACAAAAATATTGCTAATGACAAACTATATTCATGCAATAATATTTAGCATAGAGAGCTTTTGATGCTTGGTTCAATTCATAATGAAAAAATCTCATTGCATAAAAGGAATCAGGGTTAGGATTGCTATAGCTGAAGGAACATTAAAAAAACTATAATTTACTGGCAACCAGAGAGAGAGACATTGAAGATATATTATCATTCAGTAATTAAGCTTTACAATTCAGAAATCTGAATATTAAATGAAAAGAAAATAACTCACTTGGGTGCATTTAAAATATAATATTACCATAAGATGGGATGGATAAAAAGTTATATGCACAAATTTGGCAAGAGAACTAACTAATTTTATAATAGTTGAGCAAGAAAAAGTCCAAGACATTTCACATGGTAAATAATGTAGAGATGCATCATTGGATATTTATGTGGAAATCAGAAAGAAGGCAGAAAATCATCCACAATGCAATTTCAAAATTAGTCAACTGAATTACTTATGATGAATCTTATTTACCTCCCCTCCCCCCTCCATTTTTTTAAATATCAAGTTGTTTTTTTTAATTTACATATGAATAACATCACATTTTATTTAATAATTATTACTAATATAATGTATTTTCTTTTACCTAATTAACAGTAGAATAATACATTTAAAGTCTTAAATCAGTAAGCAGTAATTACATTTAAAGGTACATTAAAAAAACTATTAATGTATTTTTGTTATAGATGTAGACATGAAAATACAGATGAGGTGTTTGGAGAAAGAAAATGAGCAGAGTACAGACTCCCTGGGATTGAGAATATTAGTCAAATTCTGATTATCTATATAAACCATCAGAATTTTAAAATATTGTAAGAATAAGCACATAGAATGATAGAACTATGAATAAGTTAAAAATAAATCTAGAAATTTTTGATAGAGATGGAAGAAATAATACTGTATAAAAGAAGATGAATGGGTTGTGGCAAAATAATAATAATAATAATAATAATAATAATAATAATAATAATAATAATAATGATGATGATGATGATGATGATGATGATGATGAAGAAGAAGAAAAAGAAGAAAAAAAAGAGTTTTGTATTAAGAAATGGAAAAAAAACAATGTAGGCATTATTTTAGGTCTAAAAAATGAGTACAAAGTAATACTTCAACAATGGTAAATTATTCATGATAAAATTTCATAGTGATTCAGATATATATGTCTACCAGTTATCACTATGATAAAGGAAAAATATGTATAAACATTGGAAAAATAATTGAAATGAAATATAAAATTCTCATAAAATGATAATGAGGATTGAAAATAATGATAGATATAGTAAAAATTCATAAAATTATGGATTGAGATAAGAAATGAGAAAGATGTAAAAATTGTGCAATTTTTGTAAAGAGATGATAGAGTAATTTAAAAAGAAAATATCACATGACAAGAATAAAGTTACATTTTGATTTCAAATCAGTTTATAACATAGTACTGAGGGTGCATGTGCTATCTTGGAATTGATATAGGTTTGAATCATGATATAAAAGTAAAATTTAGATTATTTTAAAAAAAAAAAAATAGAAACTGAGATAAGAAAGAAATGTCAAATTAATAAATTAAAGAAGGAAATTTTTAAAAAAATCAGTTATTGGATAAAAAAATAAATGTAAATAGTAACAAGCTAATTGATAAAGTAAATTTAATAAAAGATAGGAAGTATTAATTAAAAATTTTAAGAATTATTGAAGATTATAAGAGTCAGAAAGAGAAACTTTGGAGTTAATAATTTAATAGTTAGTAAAATGGTAGAGAGAAAAATAATTGATTTCATAAAAAAAAAAAAAATGCTTAGAAGACTTAATTTAAGCTAATGAAAAATAACTCAACTATGGGTTGGACATACATTTATATGTCAAATATAACAGAAAATAGCATGTAGTAGTGTTCAAAGACAAAAATCAACAAATGTAAATAAATAATGTCTGATGATACTCAAAAAAAAGTATAACAGAAAACTGACTATGTGAAATGATAACTTGCAGTTTATAATATTATAGTTACTAACTTTCAAGTCACTGATAATAATCAAAACAAACTCTACAATATTTTAGAATTATGCCATCACAACATTTCCAGATGCATCATTCTAAACTCAGATGGTTAGTAAAAAGTATAGTCTGCTAAAGGTAGTTTTATTTATACTTGATGCTGATTAAAGTCATGATATTAGATACCATCTTCAGAATTGTTATCGTGTGGACTTGATCTTAAACTTTTTGTATTTTTTGTTAACTCTTTCTTGATATTGCTTTCAGATTTTGGTTAGCATATGGTGTAAACATGGAGAATAATAATAGAGCATACTAATTATTTCATTACTTTTAACTAATTAATCAAGAATGAAAAACAAAAAAGAAAATAGATTGGTTAACAAATTTAACAACATATTTATTAATGTAAATACATATATTGGGGATCATGTATCTTTTTAATATGTATGTCGTCATGTGTATCAGTTGTTTTAGATGGAGTGAAGGATGAACTGATTGAAAAATCCAGAGTTCAAGTCCTTCTAATTACATATATAAAAAATATTCAGTATAAGCAAATTTCATACTGCTTTTAAATTAATGTAAATAATATAATTGTTATAACCTGCACAATGTTTATATATGTGTACATTCTTTCAAATGTATATGTTCACCAGATATATTGTAACTGGATGGACATCCAACACCACTCTTGGTTGGTTTATATTTCCTGATGAGCATATTGTAGGAAGGAACTATTGATTTGCATTCCCCAATGCAAACATCACCCCACTTACAACAACATTTCCTGCTCAGCAGAGGATGTAATGCCACAGACACTGTAAGCATTTAGAAATTTATCTGTTTGGTTTCCCAAACAGCACCACTAGAGTTCCATCTCACTACAACCTTACTTACCATCATCTAGTTATGCTAAACATAGCTCAGGAGGCATGAGATTCTTGTGAGCAAGCTGCAATGAATAACTAGTGATGCAAAAATAGGAACTAAACAACTAAAATTAATTTTAATAACAATAATATTATTTAACAACAATTCCTTTTAATATAGTTCATTTGTTTCCTTGTGAGAATTCATTTTTAGTTCAATGAGAAGAAGTCTAGAAGCATTTTATTTAACAATAATTCATTTGCAAGTCCTTCTAATATAGTTCATTCATATCCATGTGAAGATTCATTTTCAGTTCAATTGTGAGAAGAATTCTAGAAGCATGCTCAAGTAAGTATATGTATACCATTAATGCATGAATATTTTTAATTATTTGTTCCAGGTCTAGATATCCCTTTTAGATAGGTAAACAGATAATATCAGCAATACTACATTTGAAGAGCATTCATAATTCAATCAAGTATAGATGTATGTTTATACACTTAAGTTTCATTATTTTATTCAGATATAAATAATATGCATGTAAGCATTTATGATCCATATAGCATTTTATTATTTTAAGAGTTATTACAGATAGGTAAACAGGTAATATCAGCAATTCTAGGTTTGTAGAACATTTATAATTTTGAACTTATAACGCAATTAATGTTTGCTTTTTATCTCATTAATTTTCTATTGTAAATTATTATAAAATGAATAATTGATAGCTAAAACATTTTACTATTATAGAATTAATAATTGAATTATTTTCCAATGCTTACCTTTTAACTAGGATCTTCGTTTACTGCTGTTTTCTCTAAATAGGGTCGGTCTTGAACGAATAGCACTGAAGACTTGGAGTTTACAAGGTGAGCCAATGGAGAAAGGACAAGCAGTCTAGCCGGTCATTTTAGAATTTTTTATTAGGCTGTTTGATGACTTTATTTAGTCACTTTTTAATACTCTTGTAGCTAAATATTGTGTCTCTGAACCAATTAACTATAATAATCCCTTTTCTACTGATTTTTCAGACTATTTATATTTTTTCCTCCCTGACAAATGGATTCAGCTTATGTGTTCCTTTTTTTCCATTGGTAGCAGCTTTTTCCTCCTTGTCCATGTTTTTTTAATCCCCCAGATCATTGGACATTAGACTTTTAATTAGTGACTGTTTTTGAATATTTGCCTTTATGGGTCTTTGAATCAACTTTTTATTGCCTGCAGCAATGATTTGACACCTTAAAATTTTTCTTCAATCTGAGTCCCAATGTTTAAAGATTTTTTATTTAATTGATATTTAATTAACTTAAATTTATTAGTTTTAATAATGAAAGATTTATACTTTTTTTTAAATCGCAAATATAAACGTATTTGCTTTTTCTTTTTTTATTTTATTCGGGATTCGAACTCAGACTTTCACACGAGCCACTACTCTCAGTACCATCTCATATTGCTGACCCACCTGATCACACACATGTTGAAATGATAAATAATCACCAATATATGTATTTCATGCTAAACCAGCAATCATTAGTTGGTCTAGATTACTATCCTCACACATATATGCAATCAGTGCTCAGCTTTATATTAAGATAGCCAATCTTCATACTTTAATGGACAGGCTTTAAACTACTCCAACTCACAACTATTCAGCCTTCCATTTCATTGAAAATCTGATGAAGAGTTGTGAATTGGAATAGTTTGAAACCTGTCCATTAAAGTATGAAGATTGGCTGTCTTAATATAAAACTGAGCACTGATTGTATATATGTGTGAGGATAGTAATCTAGACCAAATGATGATTGCTGGTTTAGCATGAAATACATATATTGGTGATTATTTATCATTTTAACATGTGTGTGATCTGATGGGTCAGCAACATAAGATGGCACTGAGAGCAGTGACTAGTGTGAAAGTCTGAGTTCAAACCCCGCATATATTACATATATAAATGCAGGTTTAAGCCTGTACAATGTATTTTTCATTTTAAAAGTTTGAAACACTTAATTTGACTGAACCATTACAAAATAACAAGTTGTTTTAATCGCAGTCAAATTTCATTACTTTTTTCTTTTTCTTTTTTTTTAAAAAAAAAATGTTAGTCTTTTTAATTTGGGGGGGGGGGAGATCTTCTAAGTATATACATGAAACAGTATATCTGTTTCAATATATTCATTGTCTAGTTAAATATTAGTTTTTATTTATTATTATCTACTAATATTCACAGACTTGTCTGACTAATTCTTTAGATTCATCCATCTAAAATGTTAATATATAAAAAAAGAAGGGGAGGGAGGTATTTGCACAAAGAAAAATAAAGAATATTAAATTTCATTTTCATGTACAAATCTTTATTTACTTGTATAAGAAGTGAGAATATTCTCTACAAATTTTCAAAGTAAAATATATATATATAAAATAATAATTTCCCTATAAATTTACAAATAGTCTGTATTTTGAAGTAGAGTTTTTCATATTGAAATAATTAAATCTCTTACTACATTTTTTTTTTTTACTGAGACAGTCTGTGCACTTATAATTTTTATTAGATACCTTATATATATATCATATCTTAAAAATTTTCCAAATAATTTTTCCGATCATTATTTTCTTAAACTGGAAAGTCCTCTGTTCCTAGTATGGTTTCCTTTAAACCTTTGTGTGAATTATCTATCAGTATCTTTGCATTTCTATTTTATTAACTCCTGGTATTCTTCAGTTTTGGTTAGTAAACAGAAAACAGAACACCTAAGCAGTTTAACTCTGGATATGATTAACATATCCTGTGGTGCAGCAGGACAACATGCTACAATTTAGGGCTCCATGTTAGAAATTGGCAAGATTGAGAGTAATGAGCTAATGCATATCTGGTAATCCTTAATCAGTCAGTCATTTTGAAAAAGCTGTAAGCATAAATTCTATTTATCATCATTGCAAATAAAAATATACTGAAAAATATTCTACTATACCGACAATTTGCTTCCTTACTTTTTCATATTGAAGGGTAATTTTTATTTACACAGTCAGAGTTTATTTAAATCAGTTAACAAACATTGCTAATCTTTTTACGTGACCAATTTCATTTTCTGCAGCAAATACTAATTGAAGAATTCTCTTTAAAAAACTCTTCTTTGAAATGCGTTTTATAAACTTTCTATGTCACCCTCTATCTTCCTATTAAAAACATATTTTCATAACTAAAAAACTAATCTGTCCAACTGCATAGGTGTTTTTCAAAAATATCCCTGATCCTTTCATCTTGTTTTCTAATTCTTAATTATTTGTAGCTCCATGGAAAATAGATTGTTTACCAAATAGTAATATATTTAAATAATAATAATAATTCATTAAGAAAATGTATAATTTAAAACTATTAATTTTATATTATGTTATGACAAAACTAAATTTTCTATAATAAATTCGGACTGCAAATTATTTATTTCACCATCAGTTAATAAAATCTTACATCTTTGGCAATTACCTTTTTTAATTTATTAAACTTACCATTACAAAATAAGGCAGTGTGTAATTTGTCAAAATTTTCCTCCCCTCTTATCCACTATAATAAAAAATAATAATTAAAAAAGCAAGTCATATATAATGTGACATTACTTTTATAAGCTTGTATTTACAAAAATGTAATATAGAGAGGATACCAATAGCTCAAACAAGCTTGATAAGTGTAGTAAGAAAAAATATTCAAAATCTCTATCCGGAACATTTCTATCTCCAGACCAATTAGTTCCGAGCTTATGGCCCACATCAGTGAAGAGCTAAAATATTCAGACACTAGATCCAAAATATTAACTCAAAACCCAGCACTATATGTAATATTTAAGTAGAAATTCTGAAATTTTCGGATATGAAAATGTCTTTTACTCCAGCTATCTAACTTAAATAGCTATGTGGGACTGAACCAAATTCAATCTACATATATTAATAGCCTCAGCATAGCCAAAGCTTTAAAGATAAAATTATAATAATCAAAAAAAGCATGTCATATATAATGTGACATTACTTTTATAAGCTTGTATTTACAAAAATGTAATACAGAGAGTGTACCAATAACTCAAACAAGCTTGATAAATGCGGTAAGAGAAAATATTCAAAATCTCTGTCCGAAACATTCCTATCTCCAGACCAATTGTTTTCGAGCTTATGGCTCACCTCAGTGAAAAGCTAGAATATTCAGACACTAGGTCCAAAATGTCAACTCAAAACCCAGCACTTATTTCATATGTAATATTTAAGTAGAAACTCTGAAGTTTTCAGACATATGGTAGATCTGAATTTGGTTCAGTCCCATATAGCTATTTAGGTTAGATAGCTGGAGTAAAAGACATTTTCATGTCCGACAACTTCAGAGTTTTTACTTAAATATTATGTATGAAATAAGTGCTGGGTTTTGAGTTGATATTTTGGATCTAATGTCTGAATATTCTAGCTCTTCACTAAGGTGAGCCATAAGCTTGAAACCAATTGGTCTGGAGATAGGAATGTTCCAAATAGAGATTTTGAATATTTTCTCTTATCATCTTTATCAAGCCTTGTTTGAGCCATTGGTACCCTCTTTGTATTTTAATAAAAGATGGAAGTGTTCTCTGCAAACACACATTATATATATATTGTAATGCTTGTACAGATATTAATTTCTAGCCATGTACAATTCTAAAATCATTTTTAAAACTTTCCAATTTTTTTACAGAAGCAAAATGAGCAGCAGAAACCGTTCAGTGCTTTAAATTTATTTCTTACACATAAATATTTGAAAACATAACTTTCCATGTAAATTAAATATTTATTTATTTTATCCATATTTTATTTAACCTTTTGTGACCAAAGTGCCATATACTGAAAGTTTTTATGGAAATGATAAGAAATATATTATCTAATTAAAGGAAATATATAAATAAAAAACAAAACTATAATTATAAGAAAAATAGTTTAATAATCTTGAAAAGAAAATAAATTGTATTATTTTGTTGAATATATGAGGAAAAAAGGAGCAAAAAGAAATTGATTATTAATTGAAAGAGTCACTTTGATTCATCACTAAGATCTTAACCTATCAGAATACATTTTTAATGTTCATTCTGTATCTTCTTAAAGCTGCTATTACCATATAATTATTCACATAGTGATTGAACATGTTCACCAATATGTATCAGCCTGCACAGCTGATTTATGGACTATTACTTCTGAATTAAAGACTTCCCCATCCTCTCAAGTATCACTGTTTTTTCTCAGATATCTAAACTGAAATATTGTTTAAGTTTTTTTTGAAGACAGGACATGTAAATGCTAATTTTCTTTATATTTATAAACATGAGAGACAATAATACCATGGAGATAGATTAGTGGAAGAAATTGCTAACAGTTTTTGATTACAAATCTAAGCTGCCTTTTGATAAGTTTTTATTTAGCTATTCTGAATAAAAATCATCAAAAATTAAAAAAGTTTCTTGTCAAGGTTTTGTGAAATTAAAAGAAAAGATGAACAAGCAATTATTTAAAAAATGGGCAAATACTTTTTACTTTACCCGCAAGCCTTCTAAATTTCCACAGCTTCACATTTTTTGCATTTTTGTCTCTTTGGCATTTTATTCATCATCAAATTACTATCAAAATGTTTTTTTGTTCTCTTCTTTTATAATCTATTATCTTTATTGTACTAACTTTCACATTTTTCTTGAACAACTCCCATCTTTTACATGAATTTACTTTATCAATCAGCCTAATATTATTTATATTTATTTTCCTATTCAACAAAAAATGGCAAGATTAGCATTTAATTAAATACAAGGTGTTAAATTCTGATGATTCACATTACATTATTATGATGAAGAAATAGTATTTTTATATAGATATAAGGAATATTTTTGTTTTAGTCAAACAATATTTTAAAATTATAATGAAAATTGATAATTGAAAGATTAAAAAACTGTGGGTAAATTTGCTTATGGAAACAGAAATGAAAAAAGATATAGACTAGATGAATTTATTTTAAAAAAATGTATATTATGAATTCCTTTGCTCAGTAAAATTTGAAGTGCAAATGATGAAAGCACAGCAGAGTTGGATTAATTTTTTACCAATAAAAATATGTATTTCAAGACTATAATGAGCTTATAATAAACTAAAAAAATTATGTCACTGAAATAATAAACTATATATAAGGATAACAATGTTTTCCTTTTACATGAAAAAATATTAAAAACATTAAATATAATCTTAATGCATTTTTATTACCAAGCATCCTTTTCAAAGGCAAACATATTTTTTTAAAATGTGCTTAACAAATTAACACAAGATGTGAATATCAATTAGTGAGATATAACAAATGTATTAATAAAATTCTAGAATGACAAAAAAATTAAGAAAGACTAATGATATCCTTAATTCTTCTGAAATACTTCAGTGAATTTAAACTAGAATGTGCAAATGATTAAAAATGTTAACAAACTTCAAAAATAGCTTAGGCTTGAATAAGATAAACAAGAAAACAACTCATAATTTACTAAAAACAACTTAGCAATAACTTTTCAACTGAGATAAGATAATGTATGGAAAAAAAAAGAAATATGAAAATATGTAAAAATTACCCATTTATAACAATTGAGTATTTGGCATTCTATAAAATAGTACAAAAAACATAAAGAAATATATCTGTAAAATAATAAGAATAAGTCTTAAAAATATGAGACATCTTGGTTATTGAAAAGAAAGTTGTTTGGCAACGAGAAGAAAAGATGACATTATTACTAAAACGAGGAAACACATCATTAAATATGTAAATAGATCTACAAATACCTATATAATAGTGAAAATAACATTTTTCAAAAATTCTACTACTCTAAATAAAGGAGTAAAACTTATAATTAAATTAAACCTATGAAAAAAAAATCCAGAAATATATAAAAGTATATCTTTTAAAAAAAGCAGATGAAAAAATGAGAAACTGTTGGTAAAACTATATTTGAAATATCTAAATGTTAAAGGTAAATTAGATAATTGGAAGAATGTAATAGTGATATTAATAATTAAGATTAAAAAAAAATATTAGCAATTATTTGAGCTTTTAATTTTCTGTCAAATTAATGCAAAATCTCTTATTGGAACTTATCCATAGAGAATTTTAGACTCAGACTAATAAAATAATAAGTTAGATTCAAAAGTTATTACAACCCAATGAATTACATTTAAGTATTAAAAAAGGTTATAAAAAAACCTAATGAATATGAGTCACCACCATTTTGTTTTGAATTTTTAGATTATAAAAAAGTATAATGAAAAGTTTTTGAATAATGATGTTCTCACAGGATATTGTCAAGTCCTGGAAAATATTTATCAAAATAGAATATTATATGTTGTTATTAAAATAACTAACATTGATAAGATTGTACAAAATAGAAATTTCAGATCTCTTAAACTTTTTTAGTAATTTTATAGCAAGGATTTTGTGGAATAAGAAGTTAAAGAAATAAAAATGATAGATTTATTAACTAGATAATGCAGATGATGTGCTGGTTTTTGCAAATAATGACTTAGAGTTTTAGGAAATGTTATAATAGTTATAAGATGAAACCAGAAAATAGAACTTTATGATAAATTTGGAAAAGTCTAAATTTATGATTATTGATCATTCAAAAATAAAAACTGATAATGATAATTTAGAAAAAAATGAAACATAAATATAGATAGAAACATAATGGATAATATTAATCATTAAAATATATTTAGATGAAATGCTTTTGTAGAAATAACTTCATTTTAAAAGAAAATATGACTAGTTTTTAATAAATATGTTTTACTTCTTTTTGTTAAAAAAAAGATGTTATACTATATTTTCTTTAGATTACTGGAATGATTCATCATAATTATCATTAAAATGTCAGTGTAGTTAGTACAGTATAGGTGATGAAACTTCTAAGTTATTATTGAATCATAAAAGTATCTATAGGTTGCTATTATTTGATGCTATTCAATGCTCAATTTCTAAGCATTATTGTCTCTTCAATATAAGTAGTCAGTAGGATGATTTCCCAGAGCTTTATTGCTTTTCTCCTGGTCCCAACCTCATAATAATAATAACAATAGTTTTTTAATTTAATATATTTTTTATAGATATATACTGTTACCAAGTAATTTTTGGATATTTTCAATCAAAACTTATTTAAAGATAACTGTAATTATTTAATTAGCATTAAATATCTTGGTCAATTACATTAATTAGCATTTGTAATTATTTAATCTTGTAAATATAGCAAACATTTCTAATTACAGATTATTATCAGATAATCTATTCATTTTTATAAATCTAGTTAATCAATTTGAATTTTTAAAAATAAATATATTCAATGTACAGAATTTTTATACAAACAGCTAAATATTAACATATATTATAAAAAAATCTCTAGAGACTTCAATTAGGAGATAGACTGATATATAAGTTTATTAACTCTTTTAATTCTGCCAATCTATTCTTAATTACGTAACAGCATAAGTCAGAGAAAGTTAAATCCCAATTCTGAAGTAGATAAGAACATCAACCTTCTGTAGTCCTAAACTTGTTTATGAGACTTCAATTACATTCAGAAAAGATAATTTATCAGGAGGCATCATAAAAAGTACAATTACTTAACAATAATTCTCAATCAAGTGAAGGTATTCTTGGTGGGCATACAAAAAAGTGATCTTTTTTTAAATGAATTTTAAGTGAGGAAATTATTTTTTGAGTTAGTGATAAGGTTAATCTATTTAACAGCTTTTAACAGGTGGTAAAATATGAGAGAAACAAAAATTCTCTGCAAGAGGATGAATTAAGATGAATAGGTAATATTCCTCATGTTAATATTTAATTGTATTAAGACAATTAATTTTAGCACTTTTTCTGCAAACAAGGGTGCAGTATTAAATATTACTCATAGAGTATTTACATCATAACCATAAAATATATCAGATAAATTTCCAAAGATTGTTTCTAGAAATTATTTAAGATCTAATATTTGATAAAAATTACTCCTAAGTAATATGTGTTTCAGTCTTTTGTTGCTTATTGAAAATTTGACCATACTGTCTTTATTGAATCAGGAATAGGAGATCATTTTTAGAAAAAGATTTGTATATCTTTTCATATCTTTATTAAGTGACTTTTATATGTTTTAGGAAGTCTCTTTTATAATGTTAAGCAATATCATTAATATAGATGAACTTCTAACATTCTTTTTTTTTTTTTGAGCTCCCTAATGAATACATTATAGATGATAGAATTAAATTCTGAGAGATACCAAGTTGTACCTAATTTAATGCAGAAGTATAGTGATAGATTTAAAAGCTAAAGATTTGTAGATCACAGCTCAATTTATTATTTTCAGTATTAAAACATTAATATATGGTCTCTTGAGTAACAATTCATTTGATTGTCATTTTTATTCTTAGTGTGAGTTGCTAAAAATAATGCTACTATACAAAAGCCTCATTCCAGTTTAAATTTAATCTGTTCTAAAAGTAGATATTACTTAACTATTGGCCTATTCATTGTTAAAATTATAAAACAACTTGTAAAAATCACAAGATATTGCAAAATAATTTCTTGTGATTATTACTAGGTTTATTAGATTTTAAGATTGTTATAGTTTTGCTCTTATGCCAAATTTTTGGAATAGTTTCTGTATTAATAATATTGCTGAATAGTTTTGCCAAGGTCTAATTTTCCCCCCAAATTCTACAGATTCCTTTAGATATTCCTAGATTAAAACAAGAAAGATAAAATCCAATTAGATATTTATGGATTTTATTAGAATGAGCTTAAAGCAATATCTGCTGTAATAATTATTTTTCTGGTGACACCAATTTTAGGTTTAGAAATCAAAATATATGCAGTTAGCTTAAAGATAATTTTATAACAATCAAGCATGCATAAAAGATATCATACATTTTGATTTGATCTCATAAAGTTTTGTTTTTCAGGTCTATCTTTACCTTTTTCTCATAGCATTAACATTTTATAAATTGTTAGTAATTTTCTAATCTTGATAAATACATTTCGACTATAAATAGTTTATTATGGGGTTTATTTCAATCTGGAATTAATTATATCTGATAACTTCAAGCAATAGTCTCATTAAAAACTGTAGTAATAATGTGATAAATTTTTGTACCAAGAAAGGATGGGAATGGGAGATTCTATTGTTTCTTTCAAGATGGACCAGCTAGCTTTAGTTAATTTACATTTAGTATTAGATAAACCATAAGAATATAAATTCCAAGTATAATAAGAATTGATTTATGTAGATCATTTGGAATTCCATATTAATATATTGGTGACAAAGGTAAACTATTTTTGCTGAGACAAACATATAATCCAATTTTGTCTCTATGAGCCAATTGCTTGAGTAGATTTTCCCTTTTACTTATTATTGTAAATAATAAGCACATTATTTAAAGCAATCCATTCTAAAATTTGAGAATCCTTTATATTCTAGTTACTCAAAGATTTCCATGAAAACTGAACATATCCAATATTTTTCTTTGTGCCATTGTATTGCACAATGAACATATTCTAGATGATGAATTTGTAATCAATGTATGCACAGTCATGCATTTTGAACATTGACATGTATTTTTTAATATATAACTATCGATTCTAGCATAATATAGCATTGTTATTATACTGGCTATCACCATTTTTTTTTAAAATTTAAGTGGTCACTTCAAAATGTCTTGGTAGTCCATCACTGGAGTGTGAACAGTGTCCTCCTCCACACACACTTTGGGTGATCTATTATCTCATGTCCTCTTATTAATTTTTTATTCCTCAGTGTGGCCTTGTTACACAATTTGTTTCTAAATCCTCTTAATTAAACTTTAAAACTAAAAACTAGCATAGAAGAACTTCTTCATTTAATCACTTTTCCTGCATATTACAAAATTAACTTTAATTAAAACAAATCTGAAGTTAACTCAAGATAAACAACTTTAATCTATAAACAATTTGTTTTTAATCTTTTTTCTTTGAAGCAATGAGTGAATAAAATTAAATATATGTATAATTATTTATCTTATTTTCTTTTTAAAAGTCAATGTGCCTGAATAATTTCATTTACACACACAACACATACCCACATATAAATATTATATTGAATCTATGTTCTTAATTATATTTTTATATTGGACTATTTCCATTATCTAATATGAGTATTGAATTTCTTTAGAAAAATTTAACTTTTCAAAGTTCTAAGTCTTTTGGCATACAAGATCCAGTCCTTTGTGAGAGATTCTAGACATTTTGTAGAATTAATCAATAACATGAAAAATGAAAGAACTGTCTTATTGCTAAGATTTGATGTGAAAAGTTTCTTCACAAATGTACTGCATGAAGAAGCATTATCTATTATAAGGAAAAGATTAAATGGTGATAATAGTTTACAAACCAGAACAGTTCTTCCTATTGATAATATAATAGAACTATTAACATTCTGCATAAAACAACCTACTTTCAATATAATGCAGAATTCTTCTAACAAAATCAAGGAATGGCTATGGGTTCATCATTGTCATCCCTGATTAGCAATGTTTACATTGAAGAATTTGAAACCACAGCCATAAAAACTACTTTATATCCACCTAAAGTTTGCTTTCAATATGTAGATGATACATTTGTTGTATGGCCACATGATGAAGCACTGCTGCAAACTTTCTGGAAACACATCAACAATATATCCTCTTTCAATTAAATTCATAGTAGAAACAAAACAAAAAAAAAATTGGCATTCTTAGATGTTCTTGTGACAAGACTCCCTCATGGCAAAATTAAAACTACAGTTTACCAAAAACCCATACATACAGGAAAATATCTATCCTATACATCCAATCACATCAGAAACACAGTTTTACTATCACTATGGAACAGAGCAAAAGAAGTTTGTTTAGAAACCAGTGATTTGGAAAGATCTATGTAGAACAAACTCTTATGAAAAATGGTTAACCATCAGCTGTTATTAAGAAAAGCTTAAATAGACAACAAAAAGAACCATCAAAAGAAAAGCAATTATTGGTACTGTAGTGTACCCATACATTCCAAAAATAGCAGACAAGTTAAGAAATTCTGTAATCAGTATAACATCAGAATAGTTTTCCAGAATGGCACCACATTATGAGGAATTCTAACATCTACAAAGCCTAAACTTGAAATACTGAAAAGAAAAAAATGCATGTATAAAATACCATGTGAAAGTGGAAGAACATATATTAATGAGATCATTCAAAAGAGAAAACAGATGTGTCTAAGATAGCAGACCATATATGTGCCACAGAACATATGTTCAACTGGGAAAATACAAAAATATTGGATAGAGAAGAAAAGGTACAAAGAAAAACATTTAGAGAAGCTGCTCACATGACAATGGCAAACAATCCCATAAGTCAATCTAGTGTGACTATACATAATGTATGAACACCACTAATCAACTTTGCTCTTTAGAAAGAATGGGGAAATCAGGAGGAACCTCATAGATAAATATATGAAATTTATATGACTATTGCCTTTGGCAGGCTCACTCAGATGGTTAGATCATCACCTTAAAATTCAATACTCAAGAATCTAAGGGTCCAGGTTTGAATTCCATTCTAGTACTGTCACTGGTCAGTCCAGCATCACCTGAAGAAGAGTGGATAATAATTTCTCTCAAAACATTGTGCCTGTACTAACTTGTTTGATGTGCTTATTACTAACAGCTGAAGGTATTTGGAATATTTAAAAAAAGTTAAATTTGGAAATAGTCCAACGTAAAACACCATCACCACAAACATTTAGAAAAACACTATGTTCTTAATGTTTCACTTTTATGAACTATTAATTAATCCATATGTATGTCTGACTCTAAATTTACAAAATAACTTTCATTCTATTTTAAATTCATCACTCTTAATTTTATAACTTTCATTCCTCTATTTTTTATTTTTTTTTTGTAAACAAATACACTACGACTTACACATCTACCACTACTACTGCTTATTCTAAGCATCCGACAATGAAGCTATCATTTCAAGATATATATAGGTACCCTCACATACACATAAAAAGTCTATATCAATATCTATCTTGCTAGATTTAGTCTGTTTTATATTCTTAAAAAATATAAAAAATTTGAGTAAATTCATCTTTAAATAGCCCACTGCAAGACAGATACCTCTCCACACTCTCTCAAAGATTAATATTGAAGAAAATTCATCATTTATCATATTTACCAATTATCAAATGGTAAGGGGTTTTGTTTTAAAAAAATATTAAGAATGGTGTGATATCTAACACTGATCTGTATTTGAATAACTAGCTAAAGGGTAACTGGTTATATAAAAAGCCTATTTAGAACTTGGAAAAAAAAAGTTTTACCTAGTCCATATTCAAATCCCATGGCAGACAAAAATATGCTATGCAATGAAGTCTTTTCTTTTTAAAAAATATGATCTTTAATTAATGTTTAAATTAGGACTTTTTTTTTGTTAAAAAAAAAAAGAAAAAATATTTTTGCTTTTTCTTAATAAATGCTTTAATTATAAAATTATTTAATTTTTATAAAAAACAAAACAAAAACAATTGAGATCTATTTTTGTAATAAAGATGTTTATTATATATATTCATGTTTCTTTTATAATCATAATTATTTCATTTAGATAACTACTTTTTTAAATCCCCATCTCCTACCCTTTTTTCGAGTAATTTAAATTAAATATAGTAGGTAAATCAGCAACTTTTTTTTAACATATACAATGCGCTTTCATTTTTTTTCTTGTCTATTATTATTTCTAAACTATATTTTAATATCAATAATTAAAAAGATTCTTTTAAAATAATAATAATAAACGTGGTATTATGAAAATAGATCTATTTTTTATGAAACAAGTTTATTATTTTTTTTTTTTAAATTTTGTTTTATTAATAGTAATTGATTAAGTAACTACTTTTTTTTGACTCTAAAAAAAAAACACGTCTTTTTTCTCTTTTTCAAATATCTTCCCCTGTATTTGTTTAGGTAATTTTATTTAATCAAATTGATTAAATCTGCTGCTTTAATATATTGCAGCTTAATTGTACTTCTATCTTTTTTCTCTTGTTCATTAATTGTTTATTTATACTGAAATAATAATAAAACAAGCGCAAAAAGAAATGAGTCAGTCTGTCGGTAAAAAAAAAAAGGACGTAGTTGATTTAATTAAAATTACATATAAGAAGTGAAAAGCTTAAAATAAAATAAATAAAGATAACAATAAAAAGTTATCTGATTAAAACAGTTAATAAAAAAAGTGGATAAAATATATATAAAAAAAACAATAAACATATTTTTCACAGAGAGAGAGGAGGGGAGGGAGAGGAAGGGGGAGAGGAAAGGGGAGGGAATGGGAAAGAAGAGAGAGGGAGATGAGGGAAGGGAGAGAGAGAGAAAGGAGAGAGTGAGGGAGAGAGTTGAAGAGGAAGAGAGGGAGAAAGTGAGGAGAGGAGGAGAGAGAAGAGGGAGGGGAAGGATGGAGAGAGAGGGAGGGGAGAATGAGGGAAGGAGAGAAAGAGGGAAGCCAGGGAGATGAGAAAGAGAGGAGGAAGAGGGAAAGAGGTTAGAGGAAGAAAAAGAGAGAGAATGGGAAGGGGAGAGAGGGGGAGAAGGAGGGGAAGGGGATCAAAAGGGGAGGGAAAAGGCAGGTAGTGGGAGGGGAGGGGAGAGGAAAGAAGGAGGAGGAGAATGAGAGGGAGAGAAAGGGGGAGAAAGAGGAAAAGGAAGGGGAGAGTGAGAGAGGGAGAAAGATCGCAGATTTGGAGAGTTTTGAAGAAAAAAACAAGGCCAAAATGTTTAAAAATTGAATCAGTTTTAACAAAAATATATGTATTTAAAGACTATTGTATAAACTGATAAAGTAGGAAATAATCTAGATACAGACAAATACATCTTTAACAGTCCTCAAAGAGAATAAAATAAAAAATAAAACTATTCTCACTAGACTTACTAATTGTTGGATGGTTTTCCATCCCTGTTTTATTCTCTACAATGCCAATGGTATTTGTTTACTAGATTAGCAATGTACCAGCTGAGTGGAAATAAAAAATTAAGCCTGTTAAAAAAATTTTCAACTTTAGACAACCTGGAATGAAACAGAGTCATAAGTGTAGCATATAGAAGATACATTGTTACATCACAAGATTTTTTTTTAAAGAATATAAAACAGGTTAAATATATTAAGTCAAGTATAATTAAAAAGGTAAAACAAGTATAATTAAAAAGGATTGGTTCACTAAACAATCATACTTATTATTAAATATATAAATGTTTTAAATATTGCAATATTCCTTTTTCTTGGCATATATGTAAAGGAAGGGAGAGAAAAAAATGATTACACAAAAACTAAATTATAAGTAATAATTAAAAATAAATAAAATTCTTTCTAATGTTATTAAATATTGAAGAGATGAGAATATAATAGAATCGATGATTACTTATTTGGAAGATAATAATTAAAGATGTTAGAGTGATAGAAAAGACTGATTGATCATGAACTTTTACTCATGATCTTATAATTCTATCATTACGTTAAATCAAAGGCATATGCAGATATTTGTACACAAAATCAGTGTCAATACTTAGACAATCCCAATATTAATAATAATCAACATAACCTATTCTCAAAGCAACTTTCTTTTAACAATAAAAGCGGATATACATATATATGTAAAATTATATACATGGAAACCTATGTATCTACAGGTAATGTATTATATAAACGAATATATATGTAAATATATTTTGGTTATTAATGTTATAATAATTAGTACAATTATTAAAATATTATCACATAATAATTCATTAATTTTTTATTTATAAATTCAGTATAAATAAAAATAATAAAATATGCATATATATTTATAATTTAAATATTATATACTTGTAAAGAAATATAAATAAAAATTAAATATTTTTATAGACTTAAAATGTAAACAATAAAATTACAATAGAAATTTTCCACATTCAAAACTAGAATAAAGCTTCAGCTTTGATATAATCTGGAAACTACCAATTAATATTGATAATCTAAATTGATTCACAGATAAATACTATTTTCAATGACTGGATGTATCAGGTTGAAAGATCAATTTTAAGTGATTGTTGCTGGTTACATTACAGCTAAATGCTTATTCTAGTTAATATACAGAAAATTCTCATTACAATTTCAATGATTATTATACAAATAAATATTATATAAGTAAAATAATTTTTGGGTTAAACTGTCTGTTAGTTTTGATTCATTCTCAATGTTTCTATGAAATAGCATCTGCCATTGTCATGGTTATCTTTAAAAAAAAAAACCTGTTAGATCTCAAATAATAACAAGATTTAATGTGAAATAAAGAATGAGAGTGAAGGTGAAGTAGTTGAGCATTCCCATAAATGCTCAACTACTTCACACTCAATCTCATTCTTTACCTCACACTCAATCTTGTTACTATTTGAGATCTAATATTTTTTTTTGAAAAGTTAACCTTAACAATGGCAGATGCTATTTCATGAAACATTTGGAATTAATCAAAATAACACATGGTTTAACTCAAAACCTATTTTATTTACATCATATAACCATGAATACATTAAATATAATAAATAAATATTAGACAGACTAAATAAGACAGAAAATTTCAAGAGGAAATTAAATAAAAATTATCAATTTAAAGAAGCACTATAAAAATTAAAGCAGATTTATTTTATATATTATATTGAATAAATTTAAATTATTTGTGTTAAAGTCAAATATATTAATTAAATAACAACAAAAAAAATACATATATTACACAAAAGCCCAACATACATGTGTTTACAATAAAATTTATATTTAATTCAAATTAACATTTCTATTTATGAGTTAATTAAGAAAGATTAAGTAAACTTGTGTTCAGTTTTAATAAAACATTTCTTAATGTACAAATTTAATAAAATTACTTAATAAGGTATTTATTTATATAGTGCTATGTTGATAAATTGTAATTGTAAATTAGTGATCAGGCTAATGCACATGAGTTTTACAGATTTTAAACTATACATAAATAAATACATTTTCAAATACAAGATAAAGTCTTTATGAAAATATAGAATGAATCTGCTCATACTTAAACTTCTGGTTTGAAAAGATAGATGGATTCATTCTATCTTTTCATAAAGACTTTATATTGTGTTTGAGAATGTGAGTATTTATTACGTATAGTTTAAAATCGGTAAAGCACATGTGCATTAGCCTGATCACTAATTTACAATTAAAATTAATTAAGAAAAACATTTTTACCAAAAATTATGTCTAAAATTTATCAAATTAGAAAATCAATTAATTTATGTAAATAAATCTGAAAAAGTTATCTCTACAGGCTTGCAAGTAAAATCTACAATTCATTCCCAGAGAGCTGAGAAAATTACCCAGAGAACAAGTAAAGCTCTGATAAAAGAAAAAATAAATATTTAAAAGTTTTATAAGTATCAAATGTTGTATTGCTCTACTAATATACTATGTTTAATATATAAAAAAAGTACTCATGAAAATTTTGCATTTTTCTATCAAAGAAAAACATATTTTAAATTATATGAAAAAATTAAAAAAAATTACTAATGAAATAACTTGCAAACTTACCAAACATCCTAGCTGCTTCAACAATTAAAAATCTTAGTCCTAAACATCAAACAAATGCTGAAATTTATGTTCTAAAAGGATTAAACTTTGCTATTCACTAATATTCTTTTATGAAATGTATTGAAAACTTCTGAGGATGGTATTTAAAAATTCCTTCTAGAAAAACAGTGGACTTGAAAATAAAAGAACACTTGAGATACACAAGCAATCAAAATCGAATACTTCCTACATTGAGAGGGAGACTATAAAATCTCCCAAACATAGATTGTGTTTTCTTTGCTGACAAAAGCAATTCTACAAATGTAATGGAGATTACTGATTATGATAATAAAATAAGAGAATGCCTCATAGCAGTCCAATACAGAAGGATGACAAAAATCCCTATCTTCAGAAAGCATTATACGTATTTCACTTATTCTCAAAAAAGTAAATTAACATCATATTTCAGCAAAATCTCCAATCTTTATGGTCTACTTCAAATTCATAAAGACCATGTCAAAATTTGTTGTTCTTAATTTTTTGATATACAAGATCACAGACCTTTTATTAGGATTCCAAACATTATGGAAAATTTACTCATGAATATACCTTGTGATAAATCCATTGTCTATTATTAAAAAAAGATTAAATGAGAATAATAGCTTACAAATCAGAACATCTTTTCCTATTGTGAGTATAATTGAACTCTTAATATTTTGAAAAACAACAACATACTTTTAATACAATACAGAATTCTAACAAAATCAAAATTGTCATCTCCAATTAATAACATTTACATGGAAGAGCATGAAACCATAACCATAAATACTGTTCCATCTTTATCTAAAATATGTTTTCACTAATTATGGAGTTATACTAATGCTACAGAACAAAGGAAAATAAATCTGTTCAAAAACCTGTCAGGTCAAAGCAGACTTAAATAGACCAAATTATCATGAAGAATGGTTAACCATTATTTGTTATTAAAAAAAACTTAAATCAACAATATCTCAAAAAATTATAGGTATTATAATATATCCATATTAGTCACATAAAAGAAAATCTGCAACCAATATAATATGAGAATAGCTTTCCCAAGCCATAGCACACTACAAGGAACTCTAACCTTTCCATAACCTAAACTTGAAATGCTGAAAAAAAAAACTGCATCTATAAAATGCCATATGAATGTTGAAAACACATATTGTAGAAATTAGGCATATATTGATTATATTAGCTGACTCATTGAAAAATGATTAAAAGAACACAGACATTTAGAGAGATCATGCACACACCAATAAACATATGATCAATTGGGAAAAGATGAAAATATTTGATAGAGAAAAACTTTTTTAAAAAGCCACTCATGTGATAATGATAAATAATTCTATAAGTCAACCTAGTATTATAATTCATAACGTTTGAAAACTATTCATTAATCTTGCCTTTAAGAAAATGTGATAAAATCAGGAGGACCATCATAGATAAATATATAAAATTTCTATTGTATATTGTCTTTGATGGAATCATCTAATTCATCAAAGGATCACCTTAAATTCAGTATTCATAAATTTAAAGATTCTTGGTTTGATTCCCATGCTAGTACAGGGTTATTACTAATATTTGAGTGTATTTGAAAAGATTAAATGAAGTTTGAATTTTTTAAAAAAGCATTTGACAATCATTATTAGACAATGGAAATAACACAATATCCAATTATATATAAATTTATTAGATTTCCATGCAGTTTCACATTTATCATAAATAAAAAAAAAAAAGCTTGTTTAGAGTTATTAGCATGCTCTTAATTTTACATATTTGTAAGTGCAAGCTATATAAGTCATGTGACATCTGACTTGTTATTATTACTCATTTCAATAGAAAATTACTGAAATTTTTAAAATAATTAAGCAATATAAAGCAAATTCATTCCCCCCCCCCCCAGAAAGAAAATCATGTAAGATTTATCAAAATTAGTCTAATATCTTGAGTACAAATCAATTTTAATTTTATATATATAATAGATAGGTTTAATAGATCAAGGATAAATGATAAAGTTTATTATTCCTTAAGTCATTTTAGAGCTCTAATGTAGTTGATAATTCAAATATATTTAAATAATATTTATATTAAATAATATTATATGAGTTAATAATGTTGTATGTCAAATAAAATGCTTTTAATTTGAAATGTTTAAATTTTAAACATTTTTTATGAAATAGATAAATTAATTAAATTTCATTTGTACCATATCTGGATGTTAACATTTCCAAGCCATTTTAAAATGGTATTTTAGTATTAGAGCTGCAACATAGGGGAAATAAGAGATCTTTTCACATCCATAATAAATGTGTAATGTTATGATGACATCAAATGGAAAGGAATTAAACCCTGCAAGTATATGTGTGGAAATGTGTTTTTATCTTTATCAACGTGATTTTTTTTTGACATTTTCAGTTATTGTCCAGATTTCTTTCTGTCATACTTAATGATATAAAAGAAATGGTTCCACCAAGTTAAAACCTAATAAAAGTCTCATAATTAATATATATATTTTTGTGGTTTTTGTTCTCTTTTTTTGGCTTAAGTTGTTTATAAATAAAATATGTTTATTAGCATTTCTGTTGAAAATCCCAGCATATTCTGCAATCACGTGCTACATAGAGATCTCCATTTTCTATGGTAATATTGAATGTTTTATTTTAAGGTGACAATTCCTGTTATATATTATATGGTAAATATTATATGAGTATACTTAATGTGTTTATATAAATATTATTTAAAAACCCAAATCATTTACTGTTTGTTTAGTAACAATTTTTTTGTGTATTGGCATCATTTCATTAAGATTGCAAATCACTGGTTTTTTTTTGCTTTCAAATGTTGTTCTAAAAAGTTGTTAGTGTCCAACTTGTACATATTTAAATGTCTCATTATTTAAAAACCAAAATCTTCTACTGTTTGTTTAGTGTGTATTTAAACGAACATATTTTTTTGTGTAATGGTGTCATTTCATTAAGATCACAAATTGCATTTTTTTGCTTTCAAATGGCATTCTAAAAGGTTGTTAGTGTTCAACTTGTTCATATTTGAATGTCTTGTTATTTAAAAATCATTCATTGTTTGTTTAGTGTGTATTTAAACTACCAATTTTTTTGTGTAATGTCATCATTTCGTTACATTCACAAATCATTTTTTTTTACTTGATTTCAAATGTCATTCTTAAAAGTTGTTAGTGTCCAAGTCATACATATGTGAATGTCATGTTCAAAATCATACATTTCTTATTGAAAATGATAAATATGTTTATTATGTTTTTACTTTTAGTTATTTTTAGTCCTGCAACACAGATCATGTATTAGACTTACTGTGCCTGTTTCACATTTGCATTACCCCCCCCCCCATAACTTGGTAAATCTTGCCAAAATATCATGTACAAGATCTGTGTACACATTTTTTTTGCCAAAAAAATTGTGTACAAGATCTGTGTATACGTTATTTTGGTCAGATCCCAAGATTACAAAGTTATGAGTGGATTGATATGAATGTAAACAGGTGCAATAGGTCTAATACATGCTCCATGTTAGTCTAACTAATCATAAATGACAATGTTGTTCCTGTAGCTTATATATTTACATAATATGTCTTTGGAAATGATTATGGTTTTATATTGCAAATAATCACAAATTTTTTTTAACATGGTAGTATTTTTTTCACACTCACTTGCAAGTGAGAAATTAAATATGTGACTGCAGGCAGCAACGTTAATCAGTACTGTTATCTTTTTGTATTTTTATAATATCATTACAAATTCTGATGCTGCAAATTACCAAAAATTTTAAAACAAGTAAGGATAAAGCAAAAATTCATAACTTATAAAATTCTGCACACACACAAAACCCCAAGAAAAAAAAATTGTGCAAGATTAATCAAGACTGATATATTTGTTGAATGACCACTCACTTTCAGCATATTTTAACAATATATACATATTCAGATTAAAATATAAACATATTAGTAATGTTTTAAATAAACAGCTAGTGTTAATGTTGAATTATTCAACTATAATTTTCTTTTTTTTTCAAATCTCAATTAATTAATCCATTTTGATAATTCTTTTACTTTTGATGGTAAGTAACATAGTCATAGCAGGCGTTATTATTATTGTCGTGTTAAATTCTTCACAATTAAATGCACAATGAATATTTATCACAGCAAGTCATAGGGAAGACAATGGCTGCAGAGCCCATAAATTCGAAAATTTATTTTCACATGTCGCTGATGTTGTTTTGAAACTTTTAATATATTAAAATTTAATTTCATTTTTTTTTTCTTCAAAACAATTTAGTGAGCAATTATTTCAAGTGATTTAATTGTTGAAAGTTCTTGTCAATAGAATCCCAATTAAAACAATTATCAGAATTATTAATTACTTAATTGCGTGGACGTAAATTTAATAGAATATGTTTTCGTTTTCCTGTTATATTAAACACTTCTAGTACTGACAAGCGTTGAAAAATCTTTTAGAAAATTAAAAAGGCCAAGGAATTAAAAAAAAATTCAATTGATCTAACCAAGCTTAAGATCTTATAATGTTATCTACTGAGTATGAAGTGGCATTTAAAATGGATCTGAAAAAAATAATTAGTGATTTTGCAAATACAAAATATGAGGATTTTTTTTTAAAATAAAAAGAAAGGGTGTGAGTTAATTAATTTGCTATATATGATAAATAAATAAAATTACATGAATGAAACAAAAATTTAACATTTTAAATTGGGAAAAAAGAAATTTGAGACTTAACTTTGGGCCTAATATTTGAAGCTACACAAAAGCTGTCTTTTGTCTAGTGTTTGAAAAAAAAAAAAAGAAAGACCACAAAGATGAATTATGTTTGATTTTAAATACTACCATTAATACGTCCAATTTTCTAAAAGAAAAAAAAGTATTGAAATTTAATCTGTTGTTTTTTAAAAAAAAAATTATTCTAAATCAAATGACTATTATTTCATAGCTTAATCTACAATTAAATATATCTCACAGAGTTTTCATAGTTGCCGGCTCTTTTTATGATTATGCCTTATTACTTCTTGGATATTTTGAACTTTTACTAATCAGCTTTATTGGTAAATCATATAACATTAAAAACACCAATCTGAGATTAAGGCTTTTTTGAAAGTAGTGGTTCCTGAGATAAGCATAGGCAGAAAAAACGATCCGTTGTGATTCACATATATACTTATCTTTCAAAGTAAGTTTTTAATTTAATGCATTTATGAATAAATATGACTTGTTTTTTTTCTTCTGAAGTTTATATTATATATTCTATCATATTAAATATTTGATACCAATAAGAGAAAAAACAGGTATCACTAACATCTTTGACAGAATTACTAGGATTAGACATTTTGCTAAAATAATAACTATAAATAGGCAACTGATCCCAAAATATTGTTAAAGTTCTAATAATAAAAGATGATTTGCTGTTGTGAATTCATCTTTAACTTACCTTCAAATAATAAATTTGCCCAACTATAATTGTTATCAAGATCAGATTAAACATGCAATATATCTGACTAATAAAATAACAATGAAAATAAATAAATAGTCACTTGTATAAAACAGACCAATTGTATAGCTAGGGCAGTGATGTTTCCAATAAGGAATGTGATCTGGCTACATAATGAAAATCCATTTGAGAAGGCAATGAGACAATGTCAGACAAAAATATCAAATAATAATAAGTTCATTGTCCATTATTTGATATTATGCAGGGAGGTATTGCTCAAGATTGGAGAAGAAAACTGCTAACTATGACATTATCATACCTACATATGAGACAAGTCCAAGAGTTGGAATTGTCAGAATTTAAAGGGGAATTTCAGCATTCCTTTTCAAGCATTAGTTTTTTTTTCGTAAGTCAAATGCATTGACCGGGAAGCGAACCCGGGCCAGCTGCTTGGAAGGCAGCTATGCTAACCGCTAGGCCATCAATGCTTGACCCTTTAACAACTAAACTTTCACAGTTCACCAACAATAACAGAAGTGAACCTTTGTATATAAATTATTGTATATATATATATGTGTGTGTGTGTGTTTTATTATTGTAAATCTATAATAAATACTTCTAACATTTATTTATTGAGCTTGTGTTATTATTGAATGACTGAAAATTATTCTGGAAGTATTACCAATATAAATACAATGCTTATGAGATAGATGAATGAGAATACAAAAGATTACAGGAGTGATGTAGAAAGAAAAAAGCTATGGAATGGGAAAATTAGATTACACTTAAAATAATCTTCATTCTGCAATGGTTTAATAATTATTGAGAATGATGATGACTGATGATAAAATGACTAGTGTTCTTTTTAGGCTATTTCATAATATTTTATTAATTTTTGCTCTTGTATTACTTAAATATTTTTCTTATGGAGCTTCTTAATTATTTTGTAAATCGAATGAAATCTACTTAAAGTCTTTCTAATTTTTATATCTACAGTTTCATGTAGCATTATATATTTTTACTTTTTAATAATTATTATGTGTAGTATAGATTAATTTGATATCTTCCTTTTTTTTCTTAATTCTTTTTAATAATTGAGTAATAATTAATAAAATTTGACTATACATTTTTTCAAATTATAAATGGAGAGTAGAAGATATGCTTTCTATATGATGACTAAAAGGGGAAACTGATGATGAGTCTCTAATCAATATTTTTAAGTATGTATTAAACATCTTAAGTCACTCACATAAGGGTATTATTTGATTTGAGTATGACTGATTAAGAAAACTATTGGAAATCAGCACTGTAGCATATTTTAGGATATTCATAAAGCCAGATTAATAAATAAGATCAATTATTAAGATGAAATTAACAAATAATTTTCTGTTTAGTTTAAGATTTGCAACTGATAATAAACTATTGTGCATAAAAGTTTAATATGTAGAGACAAAAATCATGGTGATGTAAAAGGATCTGTGGTATATGAAACATAAATTTTGTTATTGATTAAGATTTTAGAATTTTTATCAGAATGGACATCAGTTTGTAATGCTTAGCAGTCATGATTAACAAGATGAAATATTTTATCAGTCACATCATATAGTTATATATTTTAGAGTACTGCAAAATTTATTTCACTAAGATAATTATTAATTTTATAAACAAGCTCTTATCAGTCTATCTCAAGTTTACACCTAATTTTCAGCAACTGGAATTAAAATATGGTCACATTGAATGTAAAGCTGAGCATTGATAGAGGTAAGTATTGGAAATGAGATTTGAAATATAGTCTTTAGGCAAGAAAAAAAAGTAGAAGTGGTAAAATTGTATCATTTAGTCAATTCAGAATTAGTCTGGTAGTTAAAAAACATAATCATGATTGAAAAGAAATCCAACATATAAAATAACTTTTTAAAAGATGATTCAGTAGTGTTATTAACAGTAACTATATTAATTAAACTCAAGTGCTCCAATAATTAAATTACAACTATTGGAACAACTGCATTGTATGAACTTTGGTTCAACAAAAGATAGTATGACCTGATAAAATTGATGTCATCACCTGGAGTTTGTAAGGTCTTATTCTATACCATGTAGAGATTCTGTGTATTTGTAGTCTGACAGGCTCAAAAACTAAATGTTTTCAGTTTGATGCTTAATCAATCAATTATTCATTTTTAATTTTTTTTTTTTTTTTGCATAAAGAGTAAACATATACCAGATAGTATATTGCTAACAATAATATAAATAAAATAATAAGATTTATAACTATATAAATAATATGGTCATTTTAAAATCTAAAGAAGTAATCCTTGCATAGTGTAAGTATAGGATTCAAAAAGGAACATAAGATTTTGAGATAAATCTGCTAATAATTGTGAAAGTGCAGTTTGATGACTTTGTTTTACCAACTACACTGATGTTGGTTTAATCTGCAATAATAAAATACTTTGCTATCTATTTAAGATTCATACATTTAAAATGTATAGAGTAATTATAGTTATTTATTATGCTTTCTTAGTATGCTGCCTCTTAGTAATATGCTCTTCACTATTATAAATGAGCATCACTGATTGTTCAAAAGAAATTTCTGGATTGAAAAGTCAGATTCAGCAATATACAATAAAGTTTGTGGCAGTAAAATAAAAAGGGAAGATTGATCAGTGTTTCAAGAGCATCCATCAAGAATGTATCAGAATGAGCCCATGTAGGAGCAACCATTAATAGGTTTTTTCAATCAAAATGTGAGAAACATCAGAAGAAATATTGATAAAATATGACTCATGATAAAGGAAAAGTTATAAAAATAGCTAATTCATAGAGAAACATTTTGATGGTAGAGCTGATGTTCACTTCATTGCACTTTACACTAGTGACTATATGCTGTCACTGGTAATAAGAACCAGATGACACACTAAAGCAGTAGATATCTTAACTTATGATGGTTACATTTTCATGCAGTAATTTTAAAATATATTCAACAGAATCTTCTCATTTTAATTCTATTTTTTTATTAACTGATCAGAAATATATGACACATAAAACAGCATCGAATAATATTCTTTTGAACAAACATTTATTGAAGTATTGAAGGATATAAAATAAGTAAATTTGTCTCTACTGACACTTTTAGAATTTGATAGTTTTACTATTATTTATTGCTTTTTGGAAGAATTTTCAAGTAAAAGCTGCTATAATTTTAAATGATTTCTGCAATTTACATTTATCCATTACAATAACAATCAATCATAAATAAGATAAACTAATTAGCACTTCTATCAGTGACTTTTCTAATGTGAAATAGGTTTTCTAATGTTAAAATATTGGAGAAGATTTTGTACAGAAAGTCGTTTATGTTGCTAAAGATATGATAATAGGTTTGCTTTTGAAATTCAGTTTTAATTTTATATTGCTAAACTTTCTGATTACACAAGTAAAACCTAATTATTCTCTGACTTCTATTGTTCAATTATATTTCCTCTGATTTATATTTTATTATTTATATATAAATACATCAAAATAATTATTTCCTTAATATTAATAAAACTTAATAATTAATATACTAATCTGCTTTACTTGCAACCTGAAATTATGTGAAAATTGAAATTTTTCAAATAGCTAAAATATTATCTTTAATTTTTCAAATAAGAATTTTTAACCACTCACTTAAATCTTCCATCTATATTCAACTGTAAAAATATAAAATTGGTTTTATATTTACCGTTAAAATTTTATTTTTTACTTCATTACTATAATTATTATAATACTATTAAATCGTGCTTTATTATATTGGACAAACGTAAAGTATAAATACACTGGTTATTACTATAATTATTATACATTCTATCTATCCATGTATAGCAGTATTAATGATTTTTTCTCAAACACTAATCAGATTTTAAATGTTTATATCAAGGTTTACGTATACGTTAATGATATAAATTATTCATTACATTGAATATATACTAAGAGGTGTACAAACAATATTAAACTAGTGTCTCAGAGAATCTTATTCTCTATCATATGGTCATATTCTCTAACAAAGTCAATACAGCAATCTTCAGACAAAAACTTAACACATGCACATGTTTGGTTTTTCCATTGTACCACACTCTCTTGAAATATATTTTCCAAGAATTTATGGAAATGGCTGTTTTAATTATATCTAAAAAACAATATACATAGAAAAAAAGAGAGATGAAATGAATTAATAATATTATGTGGTATGTGTAATAATTTTTAACTGAGTTTAAAATTTATATTTGGATAGAAATAATATAATGAAATTTAACCTGACAAATGATTACTAATTATTATTAATGTATTTATGTAAAATGGATGGTAACACAAATTGGAGTATAGGAAGTTTCGATATTTGGGAATAGAAATTGTTAGATAAATAGATATATCTCAATAATGTAAAGTGCTCAGTATTGGGTCAAGAAGATAGCAAGCAAAGTAAGTTACATCAACAGCCTTCATGTATTATGCTTTGGGTGTAATCTATTGCCTAGTAGAGTGAATCTGCCTTCATACAGAAAAAAAAAATGTTTGTATATGAATAGGTGGTTGGAAAGTAAGTAAATATGCATTTATATAATAAGATAAATAAGTAAGCAAAATAGAGACAGGAAAAAAAGATTAAGAGAGAAAGATAGATAGTAAATAAATAGATAAATAAATTAGCAGAGAATATGCAGATAGGTAGATAAGTGGATCAATTGATTGATAAATAAACATTTTAATAATATGAAGCACTTATGCATCTATAAATATAAAATAAATTGTGAAAAGAAGTTAGTAAGCAATGGGAAAATATATCAATGATAATTCAAGTGTTATTTCATGATTATAATGTCCTATTAGAAATTATAATGTCCTAATAGAAATTATAATGACCTTCAAATTCAAATTATTTAAATACATGTTGCACATAATTTGTTTATACTAATTTTTGCATATAATTTACTAAAGTAGTTATCCTTATTTAAGTTATTTTATCAAACTGGGCAACATTGTAAACTTTTATTTGACATTCTTCCAACTTTCTTTTTCAAAGAAAAGATTATTATTCTAATACTTTTACATTTTCTCTGACAGACATAAGTTCTTTGAACCTGAAATCAATTCAGACAGGCATTTATATTTTACATATCACAATGTAATCTTTAACTTTAATACATTTTAATGTTAAAATCATATATTGTGAAGCTCCAAATAAAAAAAAAGTATAAGATGAGCAGTTGGCTGGTAAACAGAAATTTTTGTATTTATCTATCGGAAAATTTAAAAAATCAGATTGGATATTAGAATAAAAGCTTCTGTTCTTTTATAATAATGAGCACTACATATAGAGTCTCTGGAGTTAGAGAAATGTAACATCCGAGAGAATAAATTTTTTAAAAAACATAATAGCATGTTATTAATGGACTCAAATTATTTATGAATGATATCAGTTAGTTTCAGATGAGGGGCAAAATCTCTTTAATGACTATTATTTTAACACAGGGACAAAACAAAAATAATACCATAAAATATGGTTTACTATTTTCACTTTACATCACATGATCATTATCTCATACCAGCACATAATTGTTATTAAACAATTCAAAACAAAGCAAAACTCTCCATATAGTAGTGCCATCTTGTGCTAACAAGAGCAATCAATTGTGCATAAAATCCCTATCTAGTGCCTACTCATCCAATATCACCAGACTAGTTTCTGGATTGTGGCCATCATCAGTGATCTGATGATGGCCACAAGCCAGAAACTATCTGATGATGGCCACAAGCCAGAAACTAGTCTGAGGATATTGGATGAGTAGGCACTAGATAGGGATTTTATGCACAAGCCTTCTGGCATCCATTGATTTTTCTTGTTAGCACAAGATGACACTACTATATGGAGAGTTTTAGATTGTTTTGAATTATTTTCACTTTAAGAAAAACAAAATTATCCTATGTTTTTGCATCATTTCCATATTATTTTCTATTATTACATTATGCAGTTTATAAGCCCATCAAGATCTGGTCAAAATTATGATATTCAAGCAATTGGAAACTTCATTACACCATAATAGAAACTTGAAGAATATAAATAATAAGATAGGTTGCAGTTCTTTTTGAAAAGACTTGCATTACTACCATCACTTCAGCAATAAATACAGATGAATATATATATAAAAATCATCCATTATTATTAGGATTAGTTTGGAAATGATCCCGAGAACTGATAATTTTTCTATTGGCTGTGACAACTTCTGGAATTATAGATGTGACAAAAGATTTGGTCCATAATCTTTTAAAAGTATCACTGTATTTGTTGGGAATTATTGAAGCCTTAAAAATACCTTCTCTGAGTTTCCATATTCTCAAGTCTGTTTTGGATTAATGTAAAATTTGGTTGACATTCAAAGTTATCAAACTATTAGGAAGAGGGGGATTTCTAAAAACTTTTTTTTTTAAACATTTCTTCATAAATGCTTTCAAGAAATAATTATAAAAGTAATTTATAAAAATATAAAGAAATTTAATGTAGTAATAGAAGGCTGGAATGCTGTAGTACATTAGGAAAAAGAAAATTAAAATTGTTGAAGATAGTGAATTATATATAAGAAATAGTAACAAATTAATACATGGTAAAGAAGAAAGCTTGGTAATTTTTTAAAAAAGAGTTTACTAATCATACATGGACGAAAATTTCAGATGATAACAATAAATCATTACGATATGTTTTAATTCAAATTATGTTTAGAAATTTATCAAAAATGTATACAAAGGTAATATATTGTAACGATACATAAATATGTCGTTACATTAATTTAAAATAAAAACTTAAAAGTTCGCAAATAAAAGGAAAAAACTAAACGCTAAAATTAAAATGTTTGTTAAACATATATATATTCGCACGGATGCTAAACTTTAAAAATATTTTTTTCATAAACAAGAAAAAAAAGTATTTGAACGTATTTTTTTAAATAAAAAAATACAAGATTGGAATATAAAAATATTTTAATAAAAAAATAACGTAAGTTAAAATAAAAACAGGTATTAATTAATTCCTGTAATCTGTAAATGGAAATGATTGTTTATTAATTATCTAAAAGCTGTTTAATTAAAAAGTCAGATGAAAAGTTAGATAAGAGAAGAAAGAGAAATTAGCTTGACCAATGGAAGCACTAGGCCTTGGCTCGGACCCTAATGAAAGTGATGGATTAGTGACGTTTTGTTGATTGAATCCATGTGGATAATATAAAAAGGGAAATACAGTTTTTTCGGACAGTTCCAGCGTTGTGTGTTTGAGAGATGTGGTATGACGCACATACCACACTCTCTATAAAAAAAAAAATGAAAAGACTGTGATACCTTGAACCAGCTATTGCCATCTCCAGAACATTACCTTCCAACGGAGGCATCGCGGGAATTGAAAGCAGAGGCCTGGACTCTTCTACCATAAGCTATATGAAATGAACAATTGTTAAAATCAATTAAGAACTTTCGTCAAGTTTTACAAATTGATAAACAAGCCAACTGAAATGTTAAAACGGACTCTTATCTGACTTTTGTAAGTTTTTAAATCAAATTAATAATGTTTAATTTTATATGTTTTCCGATTGATAAACATCATTTCCATTTTTTTTTTCTTATTGTAAAGATTATTTAAATGTATGAAATTTAAGTTGTTTATAGACGCTTGCATGGATTCGTTTGCGGTTAATTATATTTTGGTTTTCATATTTGATCAAAATATATAGACATTCGATAAATAATGATACCTTATGGTGAGTATCTAAAATGTATTTATTCGGATGTCTTTTAAGTTATTGGTGACAACGCAAGTATCTTATGGTGAATACTATTGGGTTACTTATAAGTTTCCCTCTGCGATTGTCGGTATCAATAATTTTGTATTTTGATCGTTTATGTTTATTTTGAAATGTTTTTGACCGTGGAATCTATGTAATCGATCTATACCCAACATTTTTAAACAAATCTGTGCGAACGTATTTAAATGTTAAAATTAAGTCGGGCGTGAATGGCTATATAGTTTTGTAAAGTTGTATTAAGGGAGGGTAATCTTAGGTTATTCATTTCGTAGTTGAATTGGTTCAATGGATTGGATATATTTGTGTAATTAGTAGATGTAGTATGAGGTCCGCTATGGGCAGGATTATAGATATACGCCACACACCCTCTGTTTGCCTATGGATGGGTTTGTAAGTCGGCAGAAGACCGCAGTCCATTCCTATGGAGTTTTTTGTTTATTGTTCTACTTGCCAACCGATGTCACATTCCTGTTGGTGGAGAGTCAATGTCTTCTCTATTTCTACTTATTGTTCAGATGTACATTCCTGACAATATAGTATTTTGTGTTGTCGTATCATGCTACATTGAATACATGAATGTATCAGATGGATTGGCGCCAATTTGGTTGCGAAATTTGTTGCCTAAGGTTAAATCAGGGAAGAATATTTTCTTTTCAAATGCAGATCTATGTAGTCTATTCATACTTGACTATCTAAATAATAATTAAACTCATTGAAACTTAGTTAAATGTAAAATTAAAAGTTAATATAAAAATCTAAAATGTTAAACTTATTCCTCAAAATTTAAATATTATTTTATATGTGCGTAAATAAATATTTTTATATGTTAATTTCTGGCAGTGGCTTTTACTCTCTGATATTTAAGATATAAATTAAGATATAGATTTTTATCTCTGCGTGGCTAACGATCGGAATATTTAAATAAAGTGGAATCTTAACAGCGCGTATCTGCCTACTTTATAAATTTTTCTAGGCTCAAATGCCTAGATGGCGCCCTTGTAGTGCAGATATTGTTTTTGCGGTTAGATTCGATCTTCACTTTCATTCCGATTGGTACAATATGTTCAAATCATACATCGTAGCAGCTCTATCTGATTTTTTAAAAAAAATCTTAATTATTTAAATAACTGAAATACAGGCTTATTATATACCTGTATCAATATATTTAATATATAGGATATATGAGCACAGACTTTCACACCATCCACCACTTACCACTCTATGTCATATCACTGTTTCACTTAAGTAGTGGATGGTGTAAAAGTCTGTGCTCATATACCCTATATATTAATTACTTAACACATAATTTCAATTAACTACTTAAGAAAATAAAAAATTGAGTTAAGAGCGAAATTAAAAAAGAATATGAAGAAAAAAAAATAGCTGAATAAAATAATAGAAAAATTTATCAAAATTATATTTTACTTTATAAAAAATATTAAAAGATAAAACGATAACAATGAGATCATTAACATAATGATAGAGAAGATTTGATATTAATTTTTCTTTTATACATAATGATTCTAAATTATCTTAAGCATTTGAAAATTAATGAAAGTTATCTCCAAAATGCAGTACAATAATTTTAAATATTCCAGCTCTAAAACTTGCAGGTAATTGCCCGGGTTACAGTTTTGTGTCCCGGCCGATGCTATGACAATTAAAAAAAAAACTCTATTAAGATATTACCATTAAATTACTCTTCCTTCCAAATCTATACTAATATATAAGCATTCACTATCCAAAGACATTTGAAGTCACAAGTTATTTTTATTTTGTTATTTTCATTACCATTATCATATTGGTAATAAGATTACATAATCGCTTACTGATTTTACTCAAACTAGCAATAACATTTTTGTGATAATTACTTTCATAAAGTGATTCCTGTTGCTCCTAAGGATATAAAAATTTGAGTAATTGTCAAACTTTCCTGGAATGCTTTTTTAAAAATATATTTATTATAAAAAATAAAATTTAGTCTCCATTCCTTGGTGTATTAAAATCTTTCTAATAATGGTTAAATGTTTTTTATTCATTTTGTTTTACATAAAAATGTTACCCATGAAATTTCTTTATTTACATGCAATTCAAAACAGAAGGCAAATACTTTTGATCTTCTCATTCAAAGAGATATAATATTATCCTAAATTTGAAGCAATAACTTAGAAACCACTTCTGTTTATTTAAACTCCATAACACCTTTTTACTGAGGGTGTTGAATAATTTAAATAATCGAATTTTTCTAAAGTCATATATAACTTATACATAATTCTAGATTTTGGAAACATAATATAAGATGCTGCTATATAATGACTTGTTTGATTCTATGGTATTAACTTTTATCAAGATAAACTCTTAACAAGTTCAACATTACATAAATTTATTTTTGTCTCTGATAATATACTTATATTTTCTTTGGCTAGATATCTATCTTGCTTTTTTTTTAATCTTTGTCAGAGTTCTCATTTAAATTTTCCAAGGAAAATATGCTAAAGCATTCATGACTGTTGATTCCAATTGATTCCCAACTAAACATTCCAAATAATTTTCATGACAGTGTTACTGTTCTATAGACAACTACATGTAATATTACATTATATGTATATTATGTATCTAAAATATGATTTTTATTATATGCTCCTATATTTGAAAGATTATATCTATATTTCATTCCTATTTTTCTATTAATAATCTCAATTATCTTGAAATTAATGATTTTAGCATATTTATTTGTAGCTTTCATTTCTCTATTTATTACAGATAAATTATATTTTTCTAAGATTTTTAAAAAATATTTTTATCACTATTTTAAAAGTTAACTGTCATTTCTGCACCAGAAAGCATCTTTAGTACATTTATATATAAATTAACAATATAATATATACTTAGTGCTAAAAATGTATATAGTATACATAGTATATCTTTCCTAATGTGAGTAAATTATGAATAACATTACAGTGCTTTGAGAGCTGTATATCTACTTTTCTTCTTTTAATTAAAGAGGGGGACCCCTCCATTCCCAACAAAATGTATTTTTAAAATAAAATTCTTTTAGCTATATGTTAGTTAATTAAGATTCTTACAATATTTATTTTTATTTAAAATATAGTTATTTTTTTTAGCTAAACAAAATAAATAATTTTGAATAAATTTTTTCTTCTTTAAATGTTCTTATTTTTTATTAAAAGTGTACACATTCATGACATAATATTATATTTCTTTTCTATGTATATATTGTAACAGAATGAAGAAAAACCCATTTCTAACAGTAATAAAAATATATCAAGATTATTATTTGTAACAGACAATAAAAAAAGATGAAATGATGAAAAAAAGGCTGCTATTTTGTAACCGATTATAAATATATAGATGAGTGATAAAATGATAGTTGCTATAATTCAATAACTAAACACTAAATAGGATATATGATAAGCTCCAGCGGTTCATCATTTGTAACCTAGTAAATTAAATGAGAAATGAATTTACTGTGTTAGCTTGAATACAATTTATAATTAAATAAAAGATGGCGCTAATATATAAATCAGAACATATGCATATATGCTCTATCTGGATGTCTGTTTATAATTAATTAAATATAACATTAGAGCCCGATTGCAACTATCCCAAACATTAATTCTGTCACGCTAATAATGAAATAAATAAATTATCTCATTTTCCATATAAAATAACCAAATGAAAAATAAAACTGTCATCATTAAAGATTTAAAACATTTAGATATTGGGGAAGTCATTTGAACAATAAAACATACTGGCCATTGTCATCAAATAAAATAATATTAAATATAGCAACTGAATAAAATTACCCACTGTGAGATCCCTGGAGTGCCTTATGCTTAACTCCAATAATAGGTTTTTTAACCGAGAATCCTTCTCATTCCTCTTTCCCTGTATATACGACCAATTCATGGTCACACGCACACACTGGTGCTATTTATAACAATGTATAAAATTATCATATAAACTTAATATCATTAAGTTGGAAAGGGATTAAATCACTCTTTATTCAGTTTAGCTAAGTACATGTGTTTTCCCATGAGCGCCACTAGATTGTTTTAAATCTAGATAAATATCTGTTTAGAGTGTACTGAGTTCAAACTCATTCGGTACATTTTTATTACACATGACTTGGATGACTAATGAAAAAAAATGACATTCTTATATGTTACTCATGTCAATAAAATTATAAGATCCCCACATCACAAAATTTATATATATCAAAGACTCTTATAAATATTACTAGCTCATTTTACGTATATTGATGAACAGACAAGTATAATCTTATTAATGGCTTCCAAACAAGCATCGTGAAGACCATTACTGATATGGATAGCCATGAAACTAGTTATTTAACTTAATTATTTATCACAATATAGAGATGATAATGATGATGATAATAATGATGATGATGATGATGAAGCCATAGCTTTATAATGGACTCACAACAATAAATTTATCTTTATAAACTCATAAGCACTTCCTTTTTAAAATCACCCCTTTGTCAAAATGGGATTTAAATATTACATTCACTAGCATTTATATAAGTTTATGATTATTTACTAAAATACTTTTATAGTTAAAACTAGGATTTAATAATACTAGTGATGATGACTGATCATCATGAATCTCTCCACATGATATTCAACTTTCTATACACCCCTATTTACTAATTATATTAATTATGTTAAACATTAGATTTAATGATTATAATTTATTTAATCAATAATGGTGATCATAACTCATGTACAGTACTATTTTTAAACGGTGTTTTAATCAATAATATGATATCCATCTTTGATGAGGATGATCAAAACTCAGGGACATAACATAATTTTAGCTTTCTATTATTATCCTTTAATTATTAAAACTTGGTTATTATCAAGCATAATCCTTAAATACATAAATGTAAATTAACATTCTAGCTTACTTAACATTTTGCGAGCACTTACTTAATATTTGCTAGTGCTGATGATTCTTAATATCTGCGAGTGATGATGATGATGATCATTTAAAACAATAGAATTAAGACAAGAAAAACACAACAACATTTTTAATAAGAACTCGGAAACCAATTAAGATATATAATTATATTTTATTAATACTATTCTTTCCTTCTTTAAAATCAAATTTATTAATTAGATAAATGGCTTATTATTACATTAATTAAATATAGAACTAATACAAAATTTATATATGCATAACCAAATAAATTTAATATACAAGTTTGTCATTGGGGATATTTTAAAATAAGCTGGCTTAAAATGCCATTTAAAAAAAAATATTTCATTGAATGCTTACTTAACACTTTCCTAACTTATTATATCATAAAAATAAATTTCATATGTAACTTGTGTGTTTTATTTCACTTCCATTCGAATGTGAATCCCTGCTTTATAATTTACCATATTTAAACTAATTATGCCTAACCTATTCTTTTGACGTGTTTGTATAAGCAGTTACACATGCACACACACCCTGTGATATGTCAACATATATTTTTAAAATGTGTTCCCTTTATATTAGGGATTAATACATAAATCACATATATAAAAAAACATTCTTGCAACCTTGAGCAAAATAAAATAAAATACATTATATCATTTTTAATATGCAACAAGATAAATTTAAAAAAAATTATAAATGCATATATTTATAGGTTGTTCATTATCATAACAAATGAAGAACAATAAAAAAACATTTCAATATTACAATATATAATAAAAAAAATAATAATGAAAATTTAAGTTTAAAGATTTAAACTGTGTTTGTGTTATGTTATGTGATATTGAGAATAACTATCAATAAACAAGTCTTTAATGTTTCTGTATCAAAAGAGAAAAAATGCCTTGACCAATAAATTAAGGTTTACTTTTAATAAGTAAGAATAAAAGATCTGTTAATGAAAGTTCATAGTTACCCGATTATTTTCACTTCTTATAAATGTCTCAAGTTTGAATTTTCAGACTGCTTGTCTCACGTATAGCTTCAATAAGTTGATTTGCTCCATTAAAAAAAAGTTCTTGCAGATACTTTTAAGATAAACATGAATTAATTGACTTGCTTATTTCCACAATTTTAAAATTATTTATTGTTGATACTTTTGATAACGCTGAATTAGTTGACTGGCTTGCTTCTACCATTTCAAAAAGAGTTATTATAAATACTTTTAGATAAGTATGAACTGTTGGATTTGCTTGTCTCTACCATTTAAAAAAATCATTGTAGACACTTTAGATGACTGAGGAAAACTTTAACAAAAATTTGATTCATAGCTTCATCAAATTTGGCTATATATATGGCTTTTATTCATCTTTCCTTTCTTCTTCTCTTGTCCAAGATGATGATTAGATTATGTTTGTGGCTGGCCTTAAATTTGTCCATTCTTTTGGTTACTATGGACTGGTATATGAGTCCATAGTAGATCAGTGATTTAACCCATTCTGTTAGATTCCAGGAAGCAGAAGAAGTGGCTTTAGCAATGCAAATTCATTGTATGATACACAGAAAAATATAATAATATCATTTTATAGAACTGTAAATAACTTCTTCCAAGAAATTCAATTTTGTTCCATTTCTTTTTTTAGCTTAATCTTGCTGGGAATTACTTATATATATGCACATCTTCATCTATAATGACTTTAAAACAAGAGTCATTTTTCTTCTTCCTCAATTTTTAAAGAGTGAAAAAAAATCAATCGCTCACTCTCTTTTAAAAAAATATGCAAACTGTCCATTTCCCTTGGTTTCCATGAACTCAATCACTACATCTCTGTCTAATAATAATGAATAAACTGAGAGTTTACATCTCTTCCTAATAACATTAAAAAAACTGACAGCCCATATCTCTTCTCTAATAATATTGAAAAAACTGACAGCCACATCTCTTCTCTAATAACATTAAAAAAAAACTGATCTTAGTAATATTAATGATTGACTTTCTTTTAAAACTACATATTGTTAGATCATTCTCCTCCAAACAAAAATTGAACTGATCTCTAAATATTGTTTCATTCCTTTATATTGCGAATCTTTTATCAAAGAAAAGGACCACCTGGAAATCTTATCTTGAGATAAAAGATCAAAGCTTCACAAGTTTGACGGTCTGTCACAATTAATAAAAACTTAGGATTAATTGTTACTTTTACTCCATCCAAGAATCACTTCCTTCTCTAGTTGTCTACAATCTAGATAATACAAAAACAACAAAGCCTGCAATCTTAGTCATTAAAAGATTTGTATAAAAATGTTTTATGTTTAAACATTCATACTCACACGTGTACATTTTCATATTCTAATCTACTAATTTTGATCGCTTTATTTTACACTTTCTTTCTGATCTGCTTTATTTTAACAAAAATTAATGTTAAATAATTTAACACATTATTTAATAAGAAAATATAATAAATCAATATTAAATATTATTACCTTCTCTCTTTACAACTGCTTATTTATTAACTATTTATAAACTATATAATAATAAATACACATATAAATCTATATATACATTTTCTTAATTAAATAATATATATGTGGGTGAAATGAGTCATATATCTACAATATATATATATATAAAACAAAATAATTACTAAGTGAAAATATATAATGTTAAATAGATCTATTTATTTGAAGTGAATTATTTAATAACAGATGTGATTTTTATATAACTAGCAAAGAAATTTTTATTTTTTAAACTTTGTAATAAACTTTTAAAAGATAAATATGTAATGAAAACAATAATTAAATGAAAGATATAATGTTATATAGATCATTTAAGGGAATGTGTCTCATCTAATATGTCAGCATTTATAGTTTAAATAATCTATTTAACATTATACATTTTTACTTAGTGATTGTTTTCATTACATATTTATTATTACAAATTTTAAAAAATAAAAAAATATTTTTTTTTGCTTTGTTATATAAATACCAGCCGTTAATAAATAATTCAAAATAAATAATTAGATTGATTTATCCTCACACCTCCTTCTGTAGTCCTTCAGGACAATCTTCTTAATGTATAAAGAGAACCAGTTTAAAAGTGGCTAAATTTCTTATTACCATATTGTTGGATGACCAGAAGGAGTACTGTTTAGACAATTTATTTAACACTATATATGTTCATTTAGTGACTGTTTCCTTTGCATATTTATCATTTAAAAATTTATTACAAAGTTTAAAAAATATGAATTAATTTCTTTGCTTTGTTATATAAAAAAATCAATCTGTTAATAAATAATTCACAATAAATAATTAGATTGATTTATCATCATACCTTCTTCCATAGTTGTTCAGGACAATCTGTTTAATATATAAAGAAAACCAATTTGAAAATGTCTGCCACTTTCTTATTATTGAGTTGTTAGATGCCTAGAAAGAGTGGGTCTCATTTTCTATAATAACATTTATTGTTTAGATGATTTATTTAATGTTTTAATTGGCAACAATAATCATAATTTTTTAAAAAAATATTGACTTATCAATATTGCAATTACTATTTATTAATAATATCATTATTATCATTGCTGCAAATAACGATATTAAAATTATATTAATATTATTGACAATGTTACCTTATATGGCAAATTATTAAACTGATCCAAGATATCTTCTCATATATATTTTATAAATAGAGCATTTTCGAATATGTGTATCAATTTTTTTTATTGTGGTTTATAAATAGTTATAAAAACATACATATATAATGAATTTTAAAAGAACAATATATAGAATAAAAAGGTATAATACTAACAAAAATAAGATTAAATTATTTATAAATAGTATTAGTATAGGAATAATTATGTTAGTGTATGTATAAGATTAAAGTTATACTTAATATGGATAGAAAGCTTTAACATAATATTTAAATATATGTTGGTGCATGCACAGATGTTTATAATTCTTGAATATATTTTCAATATAAAAAGGTATAATCATAAATTTTAGGTAAATTTTTTATTATTGGTAATAAAATATTAATTATAATGATAATTTAAAAATAAATAAAGTAAAATCATTTATTATAATATTTAAAATATAAATATTTGTTTATAAAATAATATATATTTTATTTTTATTAATTAACGTAATAGTATATTTAAAATATTTTAGAATATTATTTTGTCATTTTTAAATAACTTCATTATAAATTTGGCACTACAAATTTTTAAAACTTTCAAAGATTGCTTTCTTCACATTGAATCCTGGCAACAGTGGTAAAAGTTTACCATAAAGTCAAAAGAGTAAAAAAAAATAAGAAAAAATAGTCTCATTTGCAATCCTATAAACACACCTACATATTCAGAATTGTTTAAACTTCTTTATTAGCTGATTGCAAGAGAACTTTATTGGAATTAAACTTAAAAGTTAGCCATATTGGCATCTTGCAGTACAATGATCATGGAATAGAGAACCAAATGTACCTCAAAACTGTCCTTAATGGAGAACTAAATATCTAGCCATGTTCATCATCTTGTAATACACTTTAAATGGAATGAAATTTTAAACTTGGATTTAAATATGAATTTTAAAAACTAATTTGGGAATGCTGCTTTTGTTTAAATTATATTACTCATCTATTTATTCTCCAAATATTTTCTTGATGTTATAATTACTATAGCAGCTTAAGCTTTCCAGATAAATACCTATGTATTGGACAATTATCATTAAAAAATGAATTTTAACAAATGAATTTTATATTCATCTGAAAAAAACATTTTTAGCTTAGATAATTATTAAAATGAATTTTTAACTAATGGATTTTATCTTCATAAATATTTTGAGAAAAGATATAATTTATGAATGTCATTCCTTAACTGATTAATAACTATGTTCCACTTTAGGAAATATAACAACTTATTGTAATTCTCTGAAATAATTTTAGCTCACTATTAGTGGATACAAAGGATTATTTATTTTATCTCATACCTAAGAAATAAAACAACTTAGTATGATTTTGCAATATTTAAAAACCTATCATTATTGGACTGTATTTTAAAACTTGAACTTTGTTACTAATTATTCTAGTATAAAGATTTAAATTTGTTTTATTTATCAATTAGGATTTTATAACTTAAAACATTGCATGATTTAATCGCTTTCAAATATTGTGAAAAGCTTGCACGATAGTAAATATTTTGAACTTTTTAAAAGACTTCGAATTAATTTTAAACTGTAAGGATATATTATATTTTTCATATTTTTTAAATGGTTATAATATCTAATTATCTTGTTTAGTGAAAGTTCTCACAGAAAGCAAATTATAATATATACAGGTAGTATAGGAAATTTATCATTACAATTTAGTATAAGTGTGTTATTTGATTCTTAGTAAAATGAAGACCAGGTGTTAATATTTAAGGTTGAATAATTATTTATAGTTAAGATATAATATTTAATATTGTATATATTCTATTGATTTATTAATTTAAATCTATATTTCTATAATTAAAGGTATATAAAGCATATAGTTTAAATATTATAAATATTACTCTTCTTATTTATCCACATAAGTACTCTTAAAATTTTATAAAGATTATATTGTATATTCAATTATTCTTGTGGCACTGATATTTGTATAAATATTATTCAGTTGAATTAAACTCCTGACATTATTGTATTATCATTTTATTAGTAATGTGATAGAAATGCCATCAGTCACTTTTAAAATCAGGTTAATTAAAACCATACTTTAGAAAGACTATTATATTACGTTAATGTTTTGCTCTTATATGAAATAATTAAGTTTTTAGTCAGATACTTAAAATAAATGGATATTATTAGTTAATTAAAGATACAATAAAACATTCTTATGTTTTGTTTATTATTGAATAGATTTTAACAACTCTCTCCAAGAAAGTGATTTGTTTTACATCAAACCAAGATATATCACAAATTTAGTTATTAATAAAGTAAGAATTATTTTTTTAATTAAAGTCATTGCAAAAATATTTATAATTATTGTAGAGAACGTATTGTTGTTTCATTTATTTAAAATATTTTCCTTTTCTTTATTGTTAATAAGTTAATTATCTATTTTGTTAATTGTCTGGTCTTTGTCATTAATTAGATAATACTCATCATTTACTAATTTTATAAATAAATATGGTCATATGATTTTATAATTATTGTATGTTATTTAAAAGGCATACTTCTTTATAAGAAATGTTGTTCATTATTTGTATACACTTACATGATCTTCATTTTAATATTTAGTTGTTTAAGATATGAATTAAGTACAATGAAATATTCTTTGCTATTTAATCATATCAATAATTTATAATTTTAAAGATTTAACATTTTAAGAATAGTACTTACTATACTTTAATCTTATAACCCTGAGATAAGTTATGCAAAAAGAAATCTTAGAACAAACTTGCTAACCCAAATATATATGATTTATTTATTTTTGTAAATCTACTGTTATATTTTAAGTTATAATAAAACCCCGAGATATTCTTGTGATCAGTTATAAATACACATCTTTATAGTGCTTTCTTAAAATAAATAATTGTTTATGGTAAAGAGTCTCATAAAGTGACCAGCCATGTGTTTTAAAAAGTTAGGCTTGACCTTATTCGATCAGTAAATGGTCAGAGTCATCATTATTGTATGTTTGGTCAGTTACAATATATATATAGTGTGTGTGTATGCAGAAATGTTTCTTTCAAATAGTTTTTTGTTATCTAGATGCGATATATTTAAATAAAAAAATAAATCACACAATTTCTTCAAATTCTTGTAGAATTACAATTACTACTCTTGTGAACAAGCATAATCAAATAGTTGAAACAATGGAATAATTTTATATTTTTTAAGATGATTGAGAAATAAAATCAAGTTTTACAAGAATTTGGAAAAATTGTATAATTTATTTTTTTATTTACAATTTTTATATTGGAAAATTATAAGGGGATGGATGACTTCAGCAATGTTAAATTTCTACATTAAAATTTTCTCAATTAATTCGCATCATGGATTCAGTGTTGACAAAAAATTTTATTATTATTCAGTTTTTCTACATTTTCATTTTAGTAAACTTTTCTTGTCATTTTTTACACTTTGTAATTCATTATTATTATCACACTTTTTTGTATAGCATTGAAAGTATCATATAACTCCTTCAGTTTTCTTTCATCTTATGTATAATGAATAGTATAATATTTTGTATTTATACTATCATGGAGCCATCTATTATAAGTTAAAGTAATTAATGAATGGCAATGCTATACCTAAACTCCAATAAATAGTTCCTTACTTTTGGCACTTAGCAGTGAGGAGCATTTGATTGCACGAATAGCATATATGAATGCATAGTTAAGGATATACAGATTTTTAAAGAAAAAGAGAAGAGAATAATGGTTATAGGAGATATGAATGGGCATATTGAAGAAATTGATGATATAGGTAATAAGAATGAACAGCTTTTGAAGAAATTTTGTCAGGGAGTGAATTTGAGCATTGGAAACTTATCAAATATTTATGAGGGACAATACACATGGTCTAGAAATAATATATCCCACACAATAGATTATGTATTGGTAGAAAAAAAGGGAATGAATAAAGTACAGAAAATTAAGATGTTTGATAATGAAGAGAGAGTATGTAATAATGATCATAATTTTTTTGTAACTGAAATGGTTAGTAATGTGATGGAGAATAGAAATAAAAGTGGAAACAATATTGAAAGATGTGGATGAAGAATGAATGATAAGAATAAGTTGGAAGAGTATAAAATACAAGTTGAAGAAACCATGGAAGAGTTGGTTGGAAATGAATATGAGGACTGGTGTGATGAAATAGAAAGAGTGGCAAATAGGGTTTTAGGTGAGAATATTCAGAAGAATAAAAGTAATAAAAAATGAGAGTTAGTAAAAGTGTAAACGAGAGGAAAAAAGCATGCAGAGAATATAAGTGTACTATTAAGAACAAAAAAGGTGAAAAAGGTATAAATGCTAAATGGGAAAAGTACTTAGAAAAGAAGAAGTTAGCTAAAATAGATAAATTATATAGAGAGAATGAAACTGAATAGTAAATTATTGGACATTAATAAAAGTGAAAGAGATGGGAGTAAAAAATTTTGGAGTTACATTAAAAGGAGAAAAGTAGGGGAGAGATAGTATTACTGGATGAGGAGGGAATAGAGTGTAGCTCTAGAGAAGAATTAGAGAGAATCTTGAATAAGTATGTAATGGATATAGAAAAGATGTTAGATGTGAAGGACAGAGGGATAGAAAATATAAAAGCATATAGTAATGGAAATATTAGGTTTACAGAAAATGAACTGAATAAGGCAGGGAAGAAATTGAGAAGTGGTAAGGCAAGAGGATGGATGGGCAGCAGAGATGATAGTGAATTTAGGGCTTAGGGCAAAAGTAAAGCTATTATCATGTTTTAATAAGATGGCACAGAAGAGAGTTTTTCTGGGTTGGTTGGAATAATATGAGAGTAAGATTATTATTTAAAGGAAAGGGTAAGGATCATAGAAAGTTAAACAATTATAGACTGATAGTGGTAACATCAGTTTTATATAAAGTTTTTCATATATGGTGGCTGGAAGAGTTGCAAAATGAATGGAAGAAAATAATGTGGTGGGGAAATGCAAGGCGATTTTACATCAGAAAGGTGTATAGGAGATAAGTTTATTTGTAGTTACACAATTTATGGATATGAATAGGAATTCAGGTAGACAGTTATATATGAGTTTTATAGATATAGAGAAGGCATATGATAGAGTAAATAGAAATAGATTATGGATAAGTTTAGAAAATTTGGGAATAGATGAAGCTTTAGTGGATGTTATTAAAAAATTATATAAAAATAATTACTATACATATCAGTTAGGGGATATAGAATAAGTTAAAGTTAAAAATGAGGTGGGACTAAGGCAAGGATGCTCTATGTCACCTATTTTGTTTTTGTTGTATTTGAGTGAAATGGAGAGAGCAATAGAAAGACTAGGAAGAGGGATAGAGATACCGTTAATAGGTGGCAAGGGAGTATAAACATTGTTGGGTCTTTTTTTTTTTTGCAGATGATGTCTTTTTGTTTGCAGAAAGAAGAGAAGATGTGGAAGTTATGCTGAGGACATGCACAAGGGTGGGTAAAGATATAGGAATTAAATTTAGTGAAGAAAAATCAAATATAATGATGGTGAATACTGGGGAAAGAGAAGACAAAGATTTCTTATTGGGGGATATAAAGTTAAGTGCAATGAATAGATATAGTTATTTGGGAATCATCTTGAGTAATCAGAAAAATTGGTTGGATGAATGAGAGAAAAAATTGATAAATGAAGAAGAAATTAACAGGGTTTTCATATAATAAATATGATGTAGTTAGAATTGTATGGAAGGGAGTGGCAGTAGAAGGATTAACATATGGCAATGATGAATTGAGTATCAGTAAAGGAGTATTAGATTACTTAGAAAAAGTACTAAGGGAAGAAAGAAGACATGAATTAGATGCAGAGGTGTGGATAGCAAAGGAGGCAATTCAAGGAGAAATGGGATGGTCAAGTATTTATATAAGAGATGCAAAAACAAAATGAAAATGTTCGGTAGATTGCAGTTTATGGATAATAAAAGAATAGCCAAAATATTATTTAATTGGGTTACAAGTGAAGGGCAGGCAACAAGATGGGTGAGAAAGGTAATGCAGTATGCAGAAGATTTGGATAAATAATTTATGTCAGTATAATTGTACAAAAGGTGGAATGATTGTGTTAGGATTGTTGAGGGTTATAGAAGTGAGGAGTGGGATAGAAGAATAGATGTATTAATAAAGAATAGGAAGTTGGAAAGATGGAGAACTAGTATGGAGAGTAAAATGAGTTTAAATATATATAGAAGTAAATGGAACATTGGGTGCAAGTTAATTTATGATAATAGTAAGGAAAGTATTTTATTGTTTAAGGCTCAAATGGGTTCTTTAACAACAAGGGAATATACATGTAAATGGAAAAATATTGGTGATTTAGTCTGCAAGTTGTGTAAGGAAGGCATAGAAAATATTAGGCATATGTTACTTTAATATAAATGCTTGGAAGCAGAAAGGGTACAAATAATGAAGTTATTGAAGAATAAATATGAATTAAGTGATTATACAGAAAGTGAGTTATTGGTTTTTATGCTGGGTTTGGGAAAAGATAAGAAGAATTTAGATATGAAGGCCATGGAGTTGACAAAGATTATGTTGTGGAAATGGGATGGATCAGATTATGGGAAAACTTAGGGTGAATGGAAAGGGAAGGTAAAGTGGCTAACAGATTTCTCTGGGCATAGTTGCTGAGAGATTCCTGACTCCATATAAGGAGAAGTCACAGTGCATCGCATCACATCATATCTCTATGTATCCAGCCAAGTTTATTTGTTTTACATTAATTTGCATCCTTCTTTCTCCTTAAGACCAAAATGTTGAAAGGTTATTTTATTATATCTTTACTTTTCACCTTGATCCTTAAATTATTCTTCTCAGATGTCTATATTGACAAAGACATTATTATCACGTGAAAATGTTATGATTATACTTTTTTTTCTGTTTAACATTAATCATGATATTTAATGAGTTTTAATGATATATATTTAATATTGATAATTATCAATAAAAGTACTTACTTGTTATTTATGAAAATAAATATGTCTATTTGCTTTGCTTAATGGACATTTTATTTATTTATCATGAAGAAAAATAGCTAGCATCTCTAGGTTCAGTTCTATGATTAGAACTGGGTAGCTATTAAGATCACAGTTTTATACAAAGTAATTATGTTTATAAAATATAATCAATTTTATGTTAAACAACCGTTCTTAAAAACTGAGTTAGCAATTATTTTGGTTGTGAGGGATGGAGTTCAAATATCTGCTTTTGCCTAAGATGTAAAAGTCTAATATCAACCCTGGATACATCAGATATATTAACTAGCACAGACAAATAGGAAACATTTATTACTTTATAAGACATTAATTTAAAATTTTACAACTAATTAATATAATTATAGTTACATAAACAATTACTCAGTAAATATAAAATGATAATTTCCAAACAATAATCTAGATGAAATTTGCAGCCAAGAGGCAATCAAGCCAACCAACAAAACTAGTAAAATCTGTTGAAATCTTCAAAATTTATTTATATTAAAAAGAGATACATACGTATATTATAAATTTAATTTTTTTATTATTGCCATTGTTTACTTATATTATTTTACATTAAAAAAGTATAAAATATAAGGGTAATAATTTTTTAACAATATTTAAAAAAACCTTATTTAAAAATATTATTAATAAAAATATAACATTATTTTATTTAACATGACTTTTTATAATTTAGAATGCTTTGTTTAATTAATACAATTTTTTTTTAAAAGATTAAGCAAAAAAAAAAAAAAAGAAATAAAAACGGGACAGATTTATCTTGAAAAGTTAAATCAATTATTTTAATTGCTTAAAAGATGAAGGAAACAAAAGAACCAAATAAAAATGTTAATTATTTATGTTATTGATTCAAACTAAAATTAACGTTTGTTAAAAATAATTTTCTAGAACACTCTACTAACATAAGCAGAGATTTAAAAAATGGAAAGAAAAATAGTTTCATCCATACTATTTTTTCCCTCTACAGACTATAATGCAATAATCCCAAATTTTGATACCATCAAAATAAAATTGCCGTTTTATAAATCAAATCAATAACATTCTGTCTCATGGATAGATCCAGAAAACAGTTTCTTCACCAGTGCATCCATTTCTCCATTCCACTTTCTTCATTTCTCAACTCTTTAATTCCACATAATTTTTCTCATCTTTTATATCATCCAGCGATGCCAATCTTTTCTGACTTTTGTTCTTGTTTCCATTCATCATTTCCTTCAAAACATTTTCATTCAACTATATCTTCTTCTTAATATATGTCCAATCCAGTTTCTCTATCCTCTATCAATATTCTTTTTTCATTTACTCTTTTCAAAACTTCAATTTCATGAAGTGTGTGTATACAACTTTGAAGTGGTTAAAAGAAAGTCTGAGTAAAGTTTTAAATCCAGTTGTAGATATATGCAAATAGGCACAATATGTTGGAATAATGTATAAAAAAATGTAGTCTATTTGGTATATAATAACATATGTTTTGAATATACTTTGGTTTTCTTTGTTATTATCATAATTTATTAATTCATTAAATTATTTTAAAATTAAAGAATAATAATATATAAGAAAATGTTGGTATCCCTAGGTTTGTAAAGATTTCATACATTTTTTTAAAGATGTAATAAAAACTTGATTTGAAAAATAAAGAATAGGAGGAGATTAGACTCCAGTTAATGATGGAATTAATATATTAAAAAAAGTAGGTGAAGAAATAGAAATTCTTTTAGCAAAGTTATATACCAAATGTCTAAATGATAAAGATGTACCAATGATTGGAAGATTGCAGTATTAATATTAATATTTAAAAAAGGTGATAAAGAAGATATTAAAAATTACAGACCTATCAGCCTTTTATCAGTTTTATACAAAAAAAATTCAACTCATCTACAGAGAACATTGGATTTCCACCAACCAAGAGAACAAGCTGGATTTAAAAGTAGTTGTAGTACAATTGATCATATCCAGGTATTGAGAGAAGTTATAGAAAGGACAAATAAATATGAGTTGCGTTTATGCTTTAGATTTGTAGATTATGAAAAGGCATTTGATTCTATAAACATTTCTTCAGTGATTAAAGCATTGGATCATCAAGGTATAGACCCAGGATATTGTCATATTTTAAAGAATATTTATAAAAATGCAACAGCAACAATTAGATTGCATAATAATACTGGGAAAGTCAACATTGTAAAGGGTGTAAGACAGGGTGACTCCATTTCTCCAAAACTTTTTACAGCAGTGCTGCAAGAAGTATTTTGTGGATTAAAATGGGAAGCTAAAGGAGTGAAAGTAAATGGAGATTATTTAAGTCATTTAGATTTTGCATATGATGTAGTTGTTTTTGCGAATAATGCTTTAGAGCTGCAGGAAATGTTGCAGGAATTATTAGATGAAAATAGGAAAGTAGGACTAAAGATAAATGTTAGAAGTTAACAGTTACAAATATCTTGGTCAGATTATTAATACAGATGGAAACATAATGGATAATGGATAAAATTAATCATAGAATTAAACTTGGTTGGAGTGCTTTTGGTAGAAATAACTTGATACTAAAAGGAAATAAGCCTGTGTTTGAAAAACCAGTTCTTACTTATGGATCTGACACTGAGCAATACAGAGACTTCAGATCAATCAAAGAAGTATGGAGAGATGCATATTGTGAATAACAAGAAGAGATTGAAAATGCAATATATGGGTAAGAGAACAAACAAGTGTTACTGACCTCATTAAAAAAATTAAAAGACTGAAGAGGAGTTGGGCTGGACATATTGCTAGAAGAGATGATAGTAGATAGACAATTGAAATCTTAAACTGGATTCCAAGAGATTGTAAAAGACCCAGAAAGAGACCACATGTGAGATGGATGGATGAAATAAGGTGTGCAGAGGTGATGTGGAGAAGAGAAGCTAAAGATAGAGATGAATTGAACTTGGAGAGACCTTCATCCTGCAGTGGATTGATAATGGTTGATGATGATGTTATTATAATAGTAAAATTTTTATAATGAAAAGGAATATATATTAGATGCTAGAAAAATGTTATTATATTATGAGTTAAAAATTATATACTTACAACACTAATATATATATATATGTAGATTTTTGATAATGACTACAAGGAAGTAATTGAAACAGTAGAAACATGTGTATAATGCATTGAAATATATATGGGTTCATATAAATAAAAAGCTTTTAAAAAGAAAGAAAACAATTTTATTGAATTTTTTGTATATGAAAGATTATTTGGAATTATATTTTTAAAGAGAAAATGAGTTTATTGTTGTTAATAATAATGATGATGGTTTTAACATTTTTTTTTTTTTACATTAATAAAGTGTAATCGAGATAAAGTGTTGAGTCATCAACAAAGAATAGATGACTAACATTATTGTCATGATTAATCCTTTACATATATACTTTAAACTTAGTAATAACTGAAACACACAGGTTTATTATATACCTGTGTCTATATGTAATATATAGGGTATATGAGCACAGACTTTCACACAACCCTCCACACTATCTCATAACACTGATACACCTGAACACATATATGTTGAAAAGATAAATAATCATCAATATACATATTTCATACTAAACCAGCAATAGTCAGTTGGTCCAGATTACCATCTCTACATATATATGCTACAAGTGCTCAGATATATATTAAGACAGCATTCCATCATCAGATTTTCAATTGGATGGATGGTTGAAGAGTTGGAGTAGATTAAAACCTGTCCATTAAAGTATGAGGATTGGCTATATTAATATATATCTGAGCACTTATAACATATATGTGTAGAGATGGTAATCTGGACCAACTGATGATTTCTGGTTTAGCATGAAATACATATATTGGTGATTATTTATCTTTTCAACATATATGTGTTCAAGTGTATCAGTGTTATGAGATAGTGTGGAGAATGGTGGGTTGTGTGAAAGTCTGTGTTCATATACCCTATTTAAACTTAGTAGTAAAAGTACTTTCTGTAAATCTAAGATTTTGCTTATATATTACATTAAACATATCCAGACAGTTCAATATGTAAATAGAAATAAGTTAACTATCCATAATTATATTCTGACTATAAACACTACATCATTCTGTATATGGTCAGTATAAAAGAAGTCTTCTATTGGAAATATTTTATTTTTTGAAATATGATTAACTTTATAACATTCTACAAATACAATCTACATATAGACACCGCCTTTGTGACTGCTATAATTTAATTAATATATTTGTATATGACTAGTTTATTATAATAAAAATGAAATATATTTCCTACTATAAAGGAAATAAATTCTTACAATCTTAGCACATAATTACTTGCTATTAAAAATAAAAGAGATTATTATTATGCTACCCACTTGACAATAATATTGGGCAACAGTATCTGAAAACATTTATGTTATACAAGCATCTTAGAAGCTTTCAAACTAGTTTTTTTGTAGCAGCACCCTACATAAACCATTTAAAATATTAAGTTGCATATGTATATCAATGATTATTAGGTACAAACTGCTTTGAGTGATCATATGAATGATATTCTAGCTAAAATCATAACAATTTCAACAGTGTATATGATAAAAGTTTAATATTACTTTTGCAATTTGTAATGATTTTTCCTATTGACAGAACTGTGATCAACTATCTCACTAGCATACTACAGTTTTACTTTTTGATAGTGATATTAATAAGACATGAAGAGCTGCAGAAAGAATTTTGCTGCAAATTGAAAGAAAACTCGTTGATTTATCTTTGAAGCCTTAAATTTTCATTCCATATGTTCTTGTCATTGCAACTGATATGGCTATTGTACCGGTCAAAACATGTTTATCCATCTAACATGAGCTGGAACTCACAAAATGTACTTCAAACCCAGTCAAGCCTGAGATTTAGATCAAGGACAGCCTGAATTCGAACCCACTCTCTAAGCCCTAGATCAAACACCTAATGAATAACATATTAGTGATGGCACATGAGAATTCATTTTAATCCGGCCAACTAGCAAAGTTGAGCAAAACAATGAGACATCTATTACTATGACTAAACTAAAATATATAAGCAGGCTTTACTTTTGGAAGTGGAGAAAAGAAGAATTTGAACTATTCAAATAAGTTAGACAATAAAATATTGTTTAATATAATGACAAATTGTTTACATACATTATGACTTAATTGTATACATTAGTGTGTGCATGAATGAGCAAGCGGTAGATGATTACATAGTGTCATTCACGCTATTATTTCTCATATGCTCTTTATTAGCTAAATAATATATTATAAATAAGCACACATCTTTGGTGGGTCCAATATTAAGATGCCAATCGAATATTAGAAAGAATTACATAATACTCCCATTAATGCTTTGATTTACGGTTCAGAAACGTGGTGACTAACATATATTTTTCTAGGAGTGTTCCGAAATTCATTATACATATGATATAAACTATTTTCACACCATTGAGGTTGTGAAAATAAACAAAATACATTTGAAAGATTATATTTGAATCTATGACAAAATATTTAATGATAAATTATTCTAACAATAGTAAGATGAACGCTTTATTTTCCCCAAGGCATATATACTCTTAAATACAGAAATAAGTTACAATGGTGAGATTGTATAAGACTGAAATAAATTTAATTAATAAAAATAGAAGTAGTTGGCATTTTATATATATATTTTAAGCAGAGTGCACTTTTAATATTAGAGCATTAAGACTGGGTCATAAAGCAAAAGAAATAATAAATACGAAGAAGTTTGCAGTGCTAACATAATAGCCTAAAAATAACTAAGAGAAAAAGGTCATGCTTCTGGATGAGAACAAAGTGGATGGGCATAGTGTGTGCCAGACTTAGGGAATCACTGCCAGAGGCCTTTTTATACGAAGAAAGTGGATGGGCATAGCATGTGCCAAACTTAGGGATCACCGCCAGAGACCTTTTTATACGAAGAAAGTAGATATGCATAGCATATGCCAAACTTATGGGATCACCACCAGAGGGATTTTATACAGAATAAATGTGGTTCCAGATAGCTCAACTATCTATGGAACGAGGTACGAGAAGAAATCTATGGGTTCGAACTTGTCGCAATCCCCAGATTAAAACTAGAAGCATTTAATATATCTATATATGAAGATAGGCTAAATGTCAGTAACGCAGCAATGATACATGTCACTAACGACATTGAATAAATTTTACTGCTTTAAAATAAATGACCCTTGCCTGAGTACTATAATTTAGACAAATAATGTGCTATGCAGTTATAATATATATAAAGAGAGATTTACATTTCATTTACTTAAAATATACTTGAAGATTTTATTTAGCAAAAGTAACATTAAGATTTACTTAATAACTATACGTTAAGATTTGACCCCCTCCTTTTCTGCTATTTAAAATAAATCAATCCCACCTTCATTGATTTTATAATAACTGGAATATTTAAAGACTGTATTTGATATTTTAAGAGTATGGAACAATAAAATAAAAACTAGAAGTTATATATATAGAAAACAATTAAGTCACTCTTTCAGAATTAAATAAATAATATTTCAGAGCGTTAATTAGATTGAGTTCTGGATTCACACCGGGTAGAAAATCCAGAATTAAACAAATATATTTTTATCATAAATAAAATGTTGACTCGAAAAACAATCTGGCGAGTATGTTAATTAATAATGCATTATATTTTTAGGGGACATTAATAACCTTGATGCATGAAGGTTTACTTAAAAGAAAGAAAAGATTTTAGGAATTCAACTCATCAGATTGTTTGAGATTGGCAAATTAATAACTAAAATAGACATATAAATTCAAATAATAAATAAATGACCACACCAAAAATAAAGAAAATTAGAGCATATGATATAGGATTAAATTTATGAAAATCATTTAAGAGCAAATTACATTTACATATTTAAATATCAAAAAAAAGGTAAAGTTAAATAACACATTAGAAGAAATCTTCATAGATGAGTTAGGCTAAATTTAGTTTGAGGTGACTGCTTGAAAAGTTACCTTGCAATTTTAAGAGTCCGATTTAGTAGTGCACGTGCATGGCAATTGAAATGAAAGTTCTTCGGTGGCAACAAGCTTCTATTAGCATTCTAAAGTTCCTTCTTTAGACTTTTACTTTCTTTCAAGGCAGCAGTTAGATGATACATTAGCGGGAAAAATGACCTACCCAGGTCAGCAGGAGGGTGGATTTATGATTACATCATTTTAAGTTTCAGGCGATGTGTAATATCTTAACAATCAGTTCTCTTAATAGTAGCTCATCTAATCTGTGATTCAAAATTCAGCCATTTTATACTTTTTCTTTATCGATTGTTTTTGAAGATGCAACAGTAAGATAACATCCAAAAATAAATTCAAATCTATTTCCAGATTAGAAATAGATTTGACAACATGTTTTTAACAAAAGTATCTCTAATCTTAATCCCATTTTAAGTAAACACTTTAATTAAAAATACCTTCCCCAGATTAAAACAATAGTGTTTCCAACCCTTAATTATTTTTAGACAATCAACTGTAGCATCTTCCATATCGGATTTTATAAAAATATACAGTTTAATAGAAAAAGTACTTTAAAAAGAAAAAGTTTAAAAAAATGACGTATAATAAAATATTTACAAAAAAAATCAATATTTTGTTAGTATTTTGCTCCTATATATATATATATTTGAGCCGCACCTATGTATTTTAATAAAAGAATTAATAATCATAAAATTAATAATAATAAAAATGTTAATTTAAAAGTTAAAATTTTATAATGTAGGTGAGCATCTCAAATGTATACATAAAATATACATATACGACAAAAGGAGCGGGATGGGATATAGAGGTTTGAATACAGGTTAGTAGGTGGAAACATGAAGCTCAATCTTAAGATAAGATTGACTGCTTCACTATATTCTTGTTAATATAATAAATGAATATGGATGGTCTGTTCAACAATATTCTCAGCCAGCAAGATGAGTTTATTAGCTTTTTATCTCTGAATTTAAATTTAAAATAGCATTTTTTTTTTTTTCAGTTGCCCGATAGTTCTTAACAGAACATTTGTTGAGTTTTATTGAAGGTATGATGAATGCCTATGATCTTTTTTAGATGTTAAAAATCTTGACCCACAAAACTAAATTATGGCTTTTATTCCCAGGAAGCTATAAAGTTGTATGTAAGCAGTGAGATGGTAAAAGTGAGAAGGTTGTCTTTCAATAAGAATCTTTTATTAAGTTATCTATAAGTTTAAATCACTTTTAAATGAAGATTCCATGAATTGGAAGAACTAATATCAAGTGAAACTATTGTTGGACTTAAAATTGAAAAGGGGAATATAATTTATTATAAAGGCATAAATATAGGAAAAATAAATGGAGCGATATTCACTATAAATAATAAATGGAAGAACAATATTGTGGAGATAGAGTTGAAAAAATAATTATTTAATTTAATAAAAAATATCAAAAGCAGATAATTCAAGTTAACACCCTAACATTTCATTCAAATGAGTAAATAGAAGATTTTTATATAAATGTACAAAATGCTTTTGAACACATTAAATAATATTTTAAAATTAACAAAGAAAACTTCAATGCTAGAATTCAAAACCAATTGAAAATGAAAGAGACATGGTAATTGAAATGAGAAAAGACATATTCTTGTAGTATTTACAATAAATATTTATATGATTTCATATTATTATTTTGGGAAGATTCCATGTAGTAAATGAAATAGCTAAATAGCTGATGTTTTAGTATAATAACATGTCTTTTTCTCAGAAGCCTTTTCTTTCTCAAATCATAAAAATGTGAGATTTAAAATCATTTTTATTATTATTATTTCCTCCTCATAATCAAATTCTATTGGTTGAAAATTTCTTAAAAAATATTTTGTCTAATAGTTTTTTTAAAATATTGTTTATTATTTTCCAATTCACACTTCTCATTTATGCTTGTGGGCCTTTTAAAAATTTATATAGATTCTCTTAGCAATCTGGTCATATTGTTCAATTTTTGCCAGAATATGTGTTTTATTAAAATTGACATCATCATTAATTAATTTTATGTGTGAATAATGACTGACAAATTAGACTTTTCTCTAACTGCCAAAATGTGCTTTTCCTTATATTTATTCTGCAATTATTCTGGCCAATGTATGAATGTGAAAAAACATATACTGGGAGATATCTACATTTTTCTTCTCATCACTGTCCAGCCCAATTATTTTCAGTGGCAAAGACATTGTTAGTTAGAACTAAGAGATTTGTGATGACAGCCATTTTTACCAGGATATCTCTTGATAATGGTTTTGATCACAGGATTATTAACAGGACTTTTTCATATAATAAGAAAAACAGATTTTAATATTTCAGAAATTAAGATAGTTCTGTTGTATATAAAGGGAGTGACTATCAAAATTAACATTTTAAAGAAAAATAATATCCATAAAGTTTACACTAGTTTAAAAAAAGGAAAGAAGAAATATTTCATGCCCTAAAGATAAAATTCCTTTGAAGTATCATAGTTTATATAAAATTTCATGTAGAGTTTGCTCACATTCATACATTGGACAGACCAATGGAAGGTAAAAACATTTTAATAAATACAGAAAATCCAATTCACTGGCTATTTATTCATACATAAAATTAACTAACCATAAGATCAATTTTAATAAAACATATTTTGCCAAAAATTGAACAATATGACCAAAGACTGCTAAGGGATGCTATAGAGATTTTTAAAAGGTCGAAGAGCATAAATAAAAACTGTGAATTGAAAAAAAAGTAAACAATATTTGGAAAAAACTATTGTGTAAAATATTTCTTAAAATTTCTCAGTGAATAGAATTTGGATATGAGGATGAAATGATAAAAGAAAAAATAATGATTTTAAATCTCATACACATTGTTATGATTTGACAAAGAAAAAGCTCTGAGAAAAATACTTGTTATTGTACTGAAACATCAACTATTTAGCTATTTTATTAACTACATGGAATCTACAAAAATAAAAGATGGAAATCATCATTTATCCATGAGAATATTAGAATGTGTTGTAATGGATTAAATAAATAAAAGATAATGTAAATATAATAGCTGTGGCATGGAAATGAGGCATCACATCAATACTGTATATATTCAAACCTGAAAACATTTATAATTTGATAATGATGATGATAATGAACACCATGCAAGCTATATATTTTGTGTGCAACCAGGTAGATGCCACTTACTAATCCAGTTACAGTGATCTTATGGCCTATAGTCAATGTGCTTATACAAGATATAAATGATTAAAGCTCTATATTGGAATATGAAAATAAGAGTAACACAGTGAATAGATGTAGCAAATTTAAATGCAATATCCATCACTGACAGATTTTGCACTGATTCCAAAATAAAATATAAAACTAAATAAAATTTAAAGATCATGGACACTACAGTAAATGATAACAATAATAATTTTATTATACAAAATATGCATTATAATTATTATAATTAAAACACTAAAAAAATAAAAACAAATTAATAATTATTCTCCTTATCGATTTTCAAAAGTAATTTTACAATCCTAAAAGTATACATCACTTCTGTTAAAATTAAATTGATGCAATATTATAAAACATCATTTCAAGCATTTTTATTAGAATTTATTATTATATGATAATTGAAATAATCAAATATATTTTTCATTTACATTTTAGATCAGTGGTCTTCAACTTTTTCACACCTGCAGACCGGCAAAAATAAGGATAAGATTTTGCAGACTGGCAGAAGTTCAGATAAATTTTCTTAAAGATGTAATTTGCTTAGCCTTACATAAGCATAATTGTTATAACTGACATAAACAGCATACTAGTTAGTGTATTTGTAATGGTGTTGCTTACTTTCACTTGCTGAACACTTTCTCGAGTAGTGCAGTTATACTGCTACAGAAAACAGTACAATAACAATCATTCTCATTAATGTGCTTGCATTTTATGTTTATTTCATTATTAAAACATGCAAGAATAAAATGTTATTCACCTGAATGTTGAAAAAGTCAAAAGTTTTGATCTTATTTTAATTTTTTTTTTTTGGGGGGGGGGAGTGGGTTGAAAAATACTTTGTCATCACTGAGACAAAAGATAGAGACCAAAGTTATTTTTTGCTTGTTTTTATTTTTAAAAAAAGGTAACAGAAATTGGTTTTAAAAATAAAAGTTTTAGTATTTTAGCAGTATACAAATAAAGCCAAAAAAAATATCGCCTTATAGGCCAAAAAAAAGTGGGTGTATTTTTAAACAACAACAAAAAAAAAAAACGAAACTTGAAAAAGTCAAAAGTTTTGATCTTATTTTAATTGGGGGGGGGGGGGTGGATTGAGAAATACTTTGTAAAAGTTAGAGACAGAAATTTTTTGGTTGTTTTTCTTTTTAAAAAAGGTGATAAAAATTGATTTCAAAAATAAAAGTTAAAGCCAAAAAAGATCTTATTTTAATTTTTTGGAGGGGAATGGGTTGAGAAATACTTTGTCTTCACTGAGACAAAAGATAGAAACAAAAGTTATTTTTAAAAAAAGGTAATAAAAATTGGTTTTAAAGATAAAAGTTTTAGTATATCAGTTGTATACAAATAAAGGCAAAAAAAATATCACCTTATAGGCTAAAAAAAAAAGTGGCCATATTTTTAAACAAAAAAAAACACTGAAACTTGAAACAAGTCAAAAGTTTTGATCTTACTTTATTTTGGGGTGGTGAGGGTGTATTGAGAAATACTTTGTAAAAGTTAGAGACAGAACTTATTTTTTGGTTTTTATTTTAAAAAAAAGGTAATAAAAATTGATTTCAAAAATAAAAGTTAAAGCAAAAAAAAAAATCGCCGTATAGCCAAAAAAAATCCACTAAAAATGAAATATTAAAAGAGAGAGTAGAAAAAATTTAAGAGATCAAAAAAAGTCACGTTACATTTTATTGTTTTAACAACACTGACAAGCGGCTGTGATTGGCTATCAAAAGACAACCGGAGTTTTATAATAAAAGTTTTTTCTACCCCTCCCCCCCATAAACATCTGTGATAAATAGAAAAACAAATTAATTTATGTATGATTGATTAGATTTTGTTTTTGTTCTGTTTCATTTTTTTTAATTGGGTAAAAATGTGATGAAAAAATAAATAAAAATTGTTTATATTAATTAAAAGTTTAAAATCTTATTATTTTGTTATTACAAACTTTCTTTCCAGTCTAGCGCGGACCGGCAGAAAACTTCTGCAGCCTGGCACTGGTCTGTGGACCAGTGGTTGAAGACCACTGATTGTGTTTTTGAGTTGGATGTTATATTTCTGAAACACAGCAGAAATATATCTCATTAAGAGTTGACAATACTTAACTCTCTCCATATGATAAAGATTAAATATATATATATTATGCTTCAAGTTATATATCTTTAAAGTATAGCAAAAGTTAATACATATAATCATATTTATTGATTAAATATTTTTATATGTTTTTCATATTAAAAAACAAACTAAAATAATCACTTTTATAATTAATTCATATATGCATATTAATTATTAATTAATATTTTTCTACTATTAATATTTGCTAAACATAGGTGTTATTAAGACTATACTTTACATAGAACACATCGGGAAATTAGTTTTTTATAGAATAAAAAATTATATATATTCCCAATTTTTTATTTTTGCCCTGGATAGCATAATTCTGAATAAAACTACTAATTATTCTCATGTACTTGTTGCTTAGGTCTACTAGTAATCCCTCAAAACTGTTGAAATAATAATGAATATTATTGTTAATAAATATTAACTATCAATATCCAACTTCGTTTTTGAAAAATATTTTTTTTATCTTTTTGCTTCCTTGTTGTTCAAAAATATTCTAAGTTATGATATGTCAATTAACTTTGAAGAAAGATTTGTATTATACACTACTTAATTCATGTTAGATTTTTAATGCTATACTTTTCATGACTTTCGAAGAGACTTGCATTATACAATTACTATTTCATATGAAGCTGCTCCATTAATTTTAAAGAGAGAGATTTGTGTTGTATAATTTAATTATTTCATGTTAATTCCTTCATCTAATTTCTGAAAAATATTATAGCAAATGAGGGGACAAACCCCTTTCTCTAACTTATAAATTTAGCAATTTATATTTTTGATCATTTAAAACTTATGATTCTTACACAGTTTAATTTTTAAAACAGAGAAACAAAAGTGTTATTCAGTTCAATTTTTCTTCATAATCTATTTTTATCCAAAATCACACTCTTTTACAAAGCAGGCAATCATTCCAATAATTTTTATTACTTTTTTCATCTTATGTCTAGCGTTTTTATAAATTAGCTTATTTACATAAATAAAAATAATATAAAGAAAATATTTTTATAAATTGTAATAATTATTATTTAATAATCTAGAACAACAAACATATTTTTTTTTATTTATTCTAGATACCAAGTAACAACAATATTAATTTTATTAAATATTTTAATATTGATGTGTATATTTTAAAAATATAATTCCCCCTTTATTATAACATGCACACATCATGTATTAACCATGTTATTTATCCATAGCCAATACGAATTACAATTCTTTTATACCTTTTTTAAAACAATAATAATATAGCTTTTGTTATCATTTTTTTATTGTAAAAACTTTCTAGCCTTCATTTGAACCTCATAATTTCAATATATATATTATGAATTCTTTCTTTAAGAAAAATGTTAAATAAAAATAGACATAGAAACATTCAAATGAATATTTGACTAATAGAAAATATATATTTCAATAGTGCAGTGTTTTTAATACATTCAACACTAGGAAGTGATTATTGATTAATGAGATATGATACATTTTTAAGCTAAACTAGATATGATGACTATTAACCAAAGTCAGTATTAACAATTGATATTGCTAAATTTCAGAAAAATTCCAATGAATTTAAATTTGCTAACAATTTTAAAATACTGACAGATTTTGAAAGTGATTCAAACATAACAGAGATCATTAAGATTATAGCTGATGCTTTATTAATAACTGCATCAAAGATAGTTGGTCCATAACTGAGAAGAAAGTGCATGAAAAAAAAAAACACAAAAGTATTTTTAAATGATCCAATAAGAAGAAATGAATATTTGAAGTTCTGTAAAATGGTAAAAAAACAAAACAAAAACAAATAATGATATAAGAAAATATAACCATGAGGTAAACTAGAGGAGAAAATAAAAGTTTCAAAGATATATGAGAAAAAAAATTATTTCAGCAATAAAAAGAGAAAATTACCAAAATGGGGATATTATGAACTGCATGGAAGAGTTCTACAGAGAAGTTTAGTAATAAAGAAGAAGAAAATAAAATGACTTGAACAACTTTTATATCTTTTACATGAAAAGATGAAAATGCAATTAAATCTATGAACAAAGGAAAAGATTAAAGAAATAGGAAGGAAAATGAAAAATTGTTGCCAAAACTATATCCAAATGTTTGCCTGCTAAGGATATACCAGTTGATAGGAAGAATGCCTTAATAATATTGATATTAAAATGTTAGCAACTCTTACCAAACAGTAGTGCCACTTAGTGCAAACCATAGAATCAATGTGATGTTTTAGTAGTTTAATACTGATATTGAAGAAAGGTGATAAAGATATTAGAAATTATAGATATATCAATATTCTACTAATTCTATATCAAACTTTTACCAAAATAATCACAACTTATCTTCAGTGAATATTGAATTCAAATCAATCAAAAAAACAAAAACAAGCTGGATTTAAAAGTGGTTCTTATACAGTGGATCATGTCCAAATATTGAGAGAAGTGTAAATTATGAAAAGGCATTTGATTCTATTGCTACAGTGATTAAAGCTTTTAATCATTAAGATATAGATCCAAGATATATTCTGAAGATTATTTATCAAAATGCAACAACAGTGATTAGATTACATAGTGATACTAAGAACATTAGATTGATAAAAGTATATAGTTGGGCTATTCTACATTTCCAAAACTTTATACAACAATTTTACACAAAATATTTTATGGATTAAAATGAAACGCTAAGAAAATAGAAATATATGGATCTTATTTAAATCAACAAGATTTTGCAGATGATATAATTGTTTTATTGTTTTTGCAGATAATGTTCAGGAAATGTTGCAAAAGTTTTCAGATGAAACTAAAAAGATAAAACTAAAAATAAATGTTCAGCAGAAAATAAAGATTGACAATCATGGATAAGAACAAATTAATAATTTTAACAGAATTAAACTAGAATGGAATGTTTTTGATAAAAATAACTTAATATTAAAAAGTAATAAGCTATTATGTAGGAAAATAAGATTTTTAATAGATGTATTTTATCAATTCTCATTTATGAATGTGAGACTTTAACATTTAATAAAAGAGTAATACAAAAATTTCTGATAGGCTGGAAGTAACAAGAAGATATTGAAAGTGAAATACTTGAATAAAAAACAATCATCTATTATTGATTATCTTTGAAAGAATTAAGAGACTGAAATGAAGCTGGGTTGGTCATATTTTTAAAAATGATGATAATAGATGGACAAAGGAAATTTTAAACTGAATTCTAAAAGATTATAAAAAATCTAAAAAGTACTCACATAAAAGATGTATGGATGAAATAAGAATGTTTGTTAAACCACTAAACATCACATGATCGCCATTTCTTATGCTTGCTCGTAACTGTTATTAAAACAGGTAAAACTCTCCACACAGTAGTGCCACTCAGTGCAAGCCAGAGTAATCAATGGATTCCAGAAGGCTTGTGCATAAAATCCCTACCTAGTGCTTAATCATCCAATATCCCCAGACTAGTTTCTAGCTTATGGCTTTCATCAGTGAGAAGCCACAAGCTAGAAACTAATCTGGGGATATTGGATGAATAGGCACTACATAGCGATTTTATGCACAAACCTTCTGGCATCCATTGATTACTTTTGCTTATACTGAGTAGCACTACTATATGGAGAGTTTTGCCTGTTTTAAAAATATTTGTTCATGTGATGTGAAAAAAAGAGGCTATGAATTGAAAAATTGGATTATATTTGAAGGGATCTTCTCTCTACAGTGAATTGATAATGGTTGAAAATGATTGTAATGATGATGAAGATATTAAGGAAAAGGGCATGACAAAATAATAAGAAAGTAACTATAAAAAAATATTGAAAAATGATAGTCACTAAATGAAAAAAGTTTTAAAATGGCTTACATTTTAAGATATATGACAATTCCTTTATCAGTATCAAAGGTTGTAAAATATTACAGTCGTATCATTGGTTTTTTTTTTTTTTTACATCAATGCATTAAGACTCATCTAACTAATCCAAATTTATCCTGGAATCTTTTTCAGCTAAAAATTAATATCTATTTATATACTGTTATTAAATGGCTAAAGGCCAACTATCTTACAAAAGTAATAAACTTGCTGAAAAATTATTAGCAATCTATTAAAATATCCTAATTTAAGCCCCCAGAATTGGGCTTAGTAAATTTTAGTAAATATTTAATTGGTAGGTTCCAGAAAATCTCTTGGACTAATTGAAGTCGAAACTAGTTTTTTGCTTTAATAAACAATCATTTACTCGCTCTTTACTTATCCATAATCTCTGATTTCACTAAAGATTTAAACAGTTATTTTTTTTAAAGGAAACGAAGATAAATTTATTTAAACCAATTATCAAACTTCCTTTTTAAAACATCATCTACTTAATAAATTTTGGCCACCTGAGGGCGTAATATAGAATTTTGTAAAAATTCACTTTTATGGTAATAAGTTACTGAAACACACTATATTGGTTTTAAAAGATAGAATATATATAAAAGAAAATAAGAATATTTCATACAATTGTTTGTAATATGATAAATTAAAATACTAGCTAATATTTTTTTTTTTACATTTCAAAAAGAAATGATAACTGTAGACAAATAGTAGGTTAAATAACTGTTGAAAAAAAAAAAAAATAAGCGCAGATAAATGTAGAATATAAGCAGAAACCAATAGTATAAGTTTAAAAAAATAGTTAATATATTTCAAAAACTTCCTCCTTATTTTTGTTTTTAAATATGTTAATTCTAAAATATAATTTAAAATTTCCGTTAAACGTCAATACTCACGTGATTGTCTAATATTTATTTTAATTTTCACATTATAGTGTTGTAGCTTATTAAATAGAGTATATAATATAAAATGGTAAGATATTTAAGCCCACAAGACATGCAGGAGACAAGAAATAGATATTACCTACTGCTATGTTATGAATATGACAGAGAAAGATGGGAACAAATTATTCATCAAAAAATTTAACTTTTAGTTAATAATACATGATAGGGTTAAATCTGGGGGGGGGGGGATGCGATTGAAGATGGGAGATTTAATCCTACTCCATATCGTTTCTTTTTAATACAAATTTTTAATAATAATTTTATGCTATTGCTATATTTATGCTAATTTAATTATAAAGGAAGGCTCCAAAATCGAAAAAATGTTTATGTAAACAAAAATTTTAATTTGCATGATTAAAACTACATTCTTAATTGGAACAATAATATTTATAAAATAATAGACATTGAAAAATAATTGTGATTTAATTAAAAAGAGAATTTATTAAATAATAAGTGTTTAGATTCAGTTTGTTTTCTAAAAATATTTGGATTAATACTCTAATTATAGAATCGAGTTTTTATATTCCAGAGAACAATCACAAGATACTGCTCTCCATAATTTCTAAAAGTAGCACAAGGCATAATAATGCCATATAGTTTCAATGTCTTTAGGCTAATTAGATATTATAGTTAATAAATGAGAATAGCCAGTAATTTGTGTATGTTTATTATAACACCCAATTAGTTTGCAATTAAATACAACTTTTATTCAGCAAAGAGTATGACATCTGCTAAGTCAATTATCTATTATCTGAAGAAAAAAAAGTAAACACAAAAATTTGTTAACAATTTAATTTTCTAGTTTACATTGAAAATATTTGGTACCCTGTATAATAATCAACTTAAAATCATTTAGATATTATATCTTTTGCATTTTGTTATCAATTTTCATCAAATTATTATTTGTTAAGTGTGTACAAAAGATACAATATCTAAATGATATTAAGTAGTACAATAGAGCCACAATATCTTCTATATTTTGTTCCAAGTCCTCCTCATGTACAACACAAATAATAGCTCATATTGATAAATTTTGATTAGAATAGAATACATATTGTTTATTAAACTGCATTTGTACAGTACTTTCAATAAGCACATATATTTATTTTATATGTATAGTATACATATATAAAATAAATTATAGTATAAACAAAATTTTTAAAAATAGTAATAGATATTAATAATAAACTGAGGGGATGCATTTACTTATAATTTACTGAGTGTGTGTTTATTCATACATTCACTGAAACAGTAAAAAGAAAAAAAATACTGTACCTTGGTTTTATTTTTTTTTTAAAAATGAATAATGGAATGTCTAGATTTTATTCCAATTAAATTCTCTCAAGTAGGAGTTTATTACTTTTTTTTCAATAACTTTTTGTAAAACTTTTAGCATTACACTTAGAAAACATTTTATTACATGGAATTTAGCACATCAAATTCAAAAATAATAATAAACAAAGAATAAAATTGTCTTCTTTTAACATAAATTGAAGAAATTTTATTTAAAAAAATATGATTGCTTATGGTGCTCTGAGCCAGAAAAGCAGATGCTGGTGAATTGTAAATTTATTTATAAATTTTTTTTTTTTTAAATATGATAGTATACAACACTTAGAGAAAGAAAAATGACTATTCACATATTGTAAAATATATTAAATTTTTATGAATTTTAAGTTTCTATGTATATTTTTGTTTGCTTGTTTATATATTTTATTGGATAGTGTATAATTGTCATGCATACTGATACAACATAATTTTTAGCTTTAGGGTACACACACATATATATATATATTGTGCCGTTTATTTATATACGGTACAAATATATTGGCATTTGGTAAAAGTAAATTTAGATTTTTTTTTTAGTATGAGTTATTTTTGTAAAAAAAAAAACGTACAATGAAAGTTAAAATTGTCTTTTATATTTTTTTATGTAATTAGAAATAAAAGTTAGAATTGGAGAGAACAAAAGACACAAATAACCAATCTAGATAAGAGAAAGTAAAAATATTTCAACTAATTAAAGATGGCAGAACTATGCTGAAAAAAATAAAGACTTTGTAACATAAATTTTATAAAGAATATATAAGATTATCAACGTATATTTTGACAAACAAAAGATATGCGCAGAAGTCTGAAAACTGGACCTCTAGTATAAAAAGGAGGGGTTCGGTTGGAGGAACGTCTTGGTTTGCCTGATATTCTTTTGGTTGGTTTTGGATTAAAGAATCCAGACCACTCTACGATGAAAAAGTTCTTCATACGAGAGTAGACCGGAGCTTTAGCTGACATCGTTACCGATGGACACCAGAGAAGCTTATGCGACTAGCCTATGGAACCAGCACCAAGATCAACTAATAATCAAAGGCCGTGAGCTCATTTTAACTCCGAAAAACTATGCATAGTTATCAACAACCATTGTGAATTCACTAAAACTTACCGGTAAGACTACTTATTCCTGATTGTGACAAAATTAAGCATTTGCAAACAAGTCTTAAAATAATCCCGATATAGACATTAATTTTCTTATTAAAGAGACTTTCGTTTAAATAATTTTTTACAAGATCTTGGAAATAAATTGTAATAAATGAACATTATTAAATTACTTTATCCAACTGTTTTTTATAAATTGATTCATGTTCTCTCCAGTTTAGTTAATTCGTAATTTAACTTACAAATATTTTTAGTTTGTTGGAATAAAAGAGATTTTACTTTTATCAACCTTTTTCATTGTGCGTTATTAATAATAGTTATTATTTTTTATTATTAAATTTATTATTATTTTAATAAGATTTAAAATGTAATTTACCTTTGCCAATATGTTTCAATAAGCCCAGGAATAATAATCTTAAAAAAATAATTCTCATTATGGTATAATGTAATACCGATTAGTTTAAAAGTATTTTTCTTTTTTTATTCGTGAGACATTATTTGACTATTTCAGTGGTCTCTTTAGAATAAAAGGACCTGGTGCCCATATTAAATAAATTAAAAGCTGATTTTGTCAATAGCATAATTCTCAACAGTTAATAGGCCGAGTTTGATCAGGAAATATAGCTATGTTTTTAGAATAGAAATATAACTTTCTTCTTTTTGACATAGCTTGATCAACGCGCGTGCAGTTTATATTAGCGTGTAGAGGCCTAACAAAATGGAAAATGTTATAATATATATATTAAACATTTGCACATACTTTTAACAAATAATAACTTAATGAAAATTAATGACAAAATGCAAAAGATACAATATCTAAATATTAAATTGATTATTATATAGGCTACCAAAATATATAGAACAATTATGTGACATAGTAGCTAATGTATCTTGATTGCCATACTATAATCTGGTGTTTGAATCCAAATAGAATTTAAAGTTTTTGTTCTAAGAAGTTTAATGCAATAAGATTCATTCATTAATTCCAATTGTTGCCATATTCACTGCTCAAAGTCATTTTGAATTTTTTAAAAATAAAACCATTTAATTACTTTTGCCCTGCATGACTCTGGAACATAAAAACCTTAGAACAACTCCAGTTCTGGCACTTCTAGTGCTTGAAATTCTTATGAACTACTAAGCAATAAAATCATTCAATATTTTTTTTATTAAAGTGCTTCACTACAGTCTTCATTTTTAAGTTATAGTAATAAAACAAGTTTAATTGATATTCCTTTCATTTAGAATTTCTATTGTTTAATTTTTCTACAGATTTTAGTTAATTTAAAAAAAAGATTACTTCTGGAAATTCTTAAAGCAAATATTGGTTTGTATTTATATTTTTTAAAACTTACCACTGATAAAGTTGGAAGTGGAGGTAGGGAGTAAAGGAAAACAATATAAACATACATTTACCATCACTACTGACTACTGCTGCAATTATACTCTTCAGAATAATCATTGATCAAGTGAGGCAATCTTTAAAAGCCAGTCCTGTTACAATATAGCTGGACATCAAGTCAGCTTTTCATTCAATTCCAATAAGTAAGTTCCTGGAACTATTCTAACAACACACCGATTGTATATATTCTAAATAATCTTCTCTCTAATGAAAAAAATTATATAACTCTAAATGATAAAATAACACTTGGTTTCACTCCTTTATAATTCCAATACCTCAAGAATCCCCTTTAAGTGCTTTGCTTTTTATTATGTATATTAACCTCTTCTTATTCAAATTGTAAACTATCTTCCTGGTATCATGTACCATCCATCAAACAATCTATCAAACATATCTCTTTCCTGGATGATCTTGTAATTATTACTTCTTTTAAACAATACATATCACAACTAATTGCTCTTCTTGAACAATATACTAAAAACTATTGCATCTCTTCATAAATTCCTTGACTACCCTATACACCGCTCAGTCATTGAAATGAGTAATTTTATTCAGAACAAGCTCCTAACCTTCATAGAGACTACATTTATTTCTCTTTCTCATGCCTACCTCTCAATTCATGCCAAAATTCTTCTTATTAACATGCTTATCTTCAAAAAACTACTTACTATTTCCTATTATTAAAATTCACTAATGTATTTGCTAGAAAAATTTACTCCTTATACATTAAACTGATCTGGGGTAGAAAAACAATTGTTATTGGTGTAAGATCTACACAAAAACTTTAAAAGATTAAAGGACTATTTGCACTGCATTCCTATCTTCTCATCCTTCCTACAATTCAATCGTCCATTTTATTGAAAAATCAGTGATGGAATGCTGAAAGTCCTAGGTGGATTTGATATTGTAGTCATACTCAGATATATATTACATCAATCTAATCACTCATATTCCCTAACATAATGTCTACAAGGGTATGACTACAATATCAAATCCAACAACGGCTTTGAGCATTCCATCATTGGTTTTTCAATGAAATAGACAGCTGAATCATTGGGTGAGAAGATTGAAGCTTGTCCATTATAGTTTAAGGAATGTGTGGAAGACTGGTCCAACTGATGAATGCTGGTTCTTCATGAAATATGCATATTGGGAGTCATTTATCTTTTTCACATTGAGATAGAGTGGTGGATGAATATAGACTGAAAATCCTAAAGGTCAAATTCCTCTATTTACTACAGTAAACTGGATGAATAGGTTAATAAAAATGTTTATTCAATAGAAAAAGCACAAAGCAATTTTTTTTTTTGAAATTGATTAATCCAAAAATTTACTGCATAATTTCTGTGAAGATGCTTATAGTAAACATTCTCATTTTTCAAGGTTAAAAAATAAATTAGCAGACGTTCAAATGATTTAAAAATCAAACATTAAATAACTTCTTGAATATATAAATTCTGCAAATTTAAATTTATTTTGCACCTTAATCTTGACTGCATCTTCTACCAATGTATTTGTAAAAAATATTTTTTGCGCTGAAGAGAACTAGAAATTATGCCAGATTGAACAAGATCACCTATCATAATTAGCTTTAATAATAGTCTTTATTAATGCATTTGATAAAACATTTATAAACGGAATAATCAAAGATTTTATAAAACAAAAAAGAGAAATTGATTTAATTTGTGAATAAAATAATTTAAAACTGCTATTTTATAAACAAACATTTATTTAAAAACATCAACCATGAATTGCTTTCCTTCTCTAACCTCTCAGCAAGTCACAGATCTATTTCTACCCAGACTAATTCAAACTTACCTTTTAAACAAAAAACACGTCAATCATAAAGTTATAAGCGTATAGATACATCGATGCTTCTTCAATTTTCATTTACATAAATCTTGATTGAACAATGGAAAAAGAAAAACACACAATTTGCTTAATACGGTACATTTTATTTCTTAAACATTTTACATGTAACAAAATAGTTTTTATCATTTATAAAATTGTACATAATTTTTTTAATTAAAACTTAATTAAGATAAGAAAGATGGAGGAACACGATAATCATGAAATTAACTTAATAAAAGTTCTTGTATAGTTAAGTATTAGGAACGTAATAAATGTTTTGATAAATATATATAATGTTTTAGAACATCAATATATCCGTATATAAAAATAAAACTTGTACAACAATGATTTAATGACAAAATTTTCCTTTACTATGTTGTATAGTGGTTCCCTCTAGAACTTATTAACGTAAATATTAATTCGATATTAGAATATATAAAAAAAAGTATGAAAATAATTGTTTAAATCACATTTTTGTAACAAATAAAAAATGAAACAAGGACAAACTCAATAAACAGCAACTAATGTGAGGTTATTATTATCTTTCCAGAGTTATAATAAAGTTTATTCTGATTTTATGCAAGTTATTCTAACTTTGACTCTGAACATTTTTTTTTTTGGAAGATGATATTTATTGCTCCACATGATCATCAATTTTTATATTTAGCAAATTCTGAAGCGACTCTTGGAAAAGAATTTTATCAATTGTTTTGAATTTCTTTCTTTGAAATGCATTAGGTGAATTACAATAATGACTCAGATTTAGTATTAATTTTTTTAAAAATAAATGGCAAAATTTGAATAATGAAATTCTACTGTTGATGCTCATAAACTTCCCTTCTTTTAAAAATAGATTCAATGTATCTAAATGAAAAAAATGCAAATTAAAACAAGTTTTTTTTTTACTTATATCGAATTATAATTTTCAAATATGGAAGTTTTGTCATACTTCAAGCAGTTATGTAAGGAAGGCAATCAATAACCAACTCAGGTAAACAAATACAAGATGTATTAAAGAATTTACAAAAAAAAAAAAAAAAATTAAAAATAGAATATAAAATAATGTATATGTAATTTTAATTTCAAATAGGAATTTGTACAAATTTTATGAATAAAAGATGAGCAAATTCAGTTTACCTCTTGCCCAGAATAATACTATCTTATATTTATTTATAATCATATAATTCTTCTTTATGTTTGTAATTCTAGCTTTCCTTTTCAATTTACCATGTATACATAATTGTCACTGTAAACATTGTACTTGTTTAATAAATATTTGGGAAAAAAAGATGAGCAAATTTACTGCAACAAATTTAAATATTTGTAAATAAATCAAAGATTAAATTTCACCATATTTAAAGAATATATTAACATTATGATATTATTAATAATGAATATTTTAAATCAGTAAGAAATCTACTACATTTCCCTTTTGTTATATCACCTCAGCACAAATTGTAAACCCATGTCAATGGTTAATCATAAATTTTGAATTAGCATCTACCACTTCTTAGATCATTCCATACTTCAAGTCATGCTTACTTCACCATGTTATAGTGGCTCTGGTCAAGAGTCATTTTGACATAATTTTGAAAGAAGAGGCTTTTAAAAATCTAATTGTCCTGCATGGTTTGGAGAAATAGGAGGTCTATGAATTATGGCTAACTCTGGTATTTCTGGTGCTCAAATTACACCATTTGGTTATTTAAAAATTTGATTTAATATTTATAATTTATTTTTTGCCTAGGTTAAACACTGGAAATCTATATAATATAAAGATGTCTAGTAGTAATCTTTATTCAAATCATATGCATAAAAAAAAAAAAAAGAATGAATTTTTCACTATTGGCTTTAATCAGAAAGATTTCAAAAATAAAATTATTTTCTAATAATTATAAAATGTTATCATTCTAGAAAATTTTTCTTATTTAAATAACTAATGACAAGTGAAACTTCACTTTTGAAAAGCTGCTGATAGAAAGAAAAAATAATTATATGCAAGATAATATAATAGATAAATTAGAAGTTAAATACAAAATAAAAATTGTGCATATATTATGGCTTAATCTAGATTTTATATATTAAATAAAATGTCTCAAACTGAATTTCAAAAATTTATGGAACAAATTTTAAAATTATTTTTATACTTTGCAACTTAAAAAAAAAAGATGAAAAACAACATTCATTTAAGCTGTATTACTGATAAAGATAATATCATGGATTAGGAAAAGATCTAATATATAAACACTTGATTAGGTTAGAAATGAATTTTCATTTGAAGTGAAAATGATCATGTAAAAATTGTCTTATTTTGGTTATATTATATCAATGAATTCATTAAAAAAGAGTTAAGGCCTGTAAAAGTTTACAATCAAAGAATAATGGGATATCCAATAATGGAATGGTCAGATTCCAATACCACAATTAAAGTGTCATTGAAAATCGATTACTCTGGAAAAATGCAAAATCATTGTTGACTTGAGGGCACCTAAAAGTAATAATTTAAAGAGATGATAACTTTTTTATATATATATTAAAAAAAAACCCATTAGATTTCAATCTTCTTCATTGCATTTGAAACATTAAAGATAGCTATTCGAACTGACCTCTATAAAGTATTATTATTTATACAAAGTATGTTTCATTTTAAAGAAATATTTAACTTTCCTAATGATAGTACTAAAAAATAGTTTTGTTATTTAAATTTTTATTTATAGATTATCTTATTCACATGAATTTCAGTAATGAATTATTGTTATAAAGCTTAAAGAAATTTATCATACATTTAAAATTATTTACTAATTGGTCATTTACATTATAAGATTTTTAAAAAATCATATCAAATCAATAAAATAAGACTTAACATTTGCATATTTTCTTCAAATAGAGCTTACCTTTATTTTACACACAGTAAATTTTGTAAACATTGGTTTAATCATATGAATACTAGATGCAGTTAGATAGCTTAGTTTAATATTTTGTTGCATTTTATTATAAGTGATACATGAATCAAGATATCTCTACATTAATTAGAACAAACACAAATCTGAATATTTTCCATTGTCTAAATAAACATTAAGTTCTGGTTATAGCAATACTTATCTAAGTCCACACCAAAAGTTCTCAGACTACCTTGCAAAATTTGAGGCTGGAAATTCTGATTTATTGAGAATAAATTCCAATTTAACAGATCACTTAGTATATATAGGTGTTTGTGCACTAACCTTCAATACATTTTTAGTTCATGTTTGCACACATATATGTCAGTAAAATATTTTAAAAGTATAGATTTTAATATTAATATTATTTTAATTTGCAAATTTTTTATAATTTAAAAATAGAATTAAAAAATATACTTCAAATTAGTATATATTTTTATTTTGTACTTTCTTTTGTATTTGCATTTCTGTTATAAAAAAGGAGTTTGGCTTGCTTTTTAGGTGCACTGATGGCATTTACATCGGCTTCGATTTCCTCTTTGTTAGGACACACAATTTGAAAATTTTTTACAACCTTTAAAAAAAATAAAATACATATTTAAAAAATAAATACTCTCAATATATAATTCTACTTTTACACATACATGTTAGTCAACAATACAGATTCATGCACTTTTCAAAAAGCTTTTAAATAATTAAATTTTATAATTAAGAGTGCTGAAATGCATATTTATAAAAGTGAATTTAATTATTTGATTATCTTATGCAGGAGGCCAGGATCTTTAGTATACAATGTAGTGCTGGAAATAGAAGCTTAAAAAAGTGATCAATTGGGGGTACATAGTGAAATAGTAACTTGTAATGTTATTCAAAATTGCTTCAAAATTACTAATAATAATTAGTTAAAGGGAAATGCAATGAATTCATATTAAGTTTTTTGAACATGCATGTGTGTGTGTGCATAAGAGAGATATATAAAGGTTTGTTTTTAATTGGATTAAATAAATAAATAGACATAACTAAAATTTATAAAACTTTATTAAAATAAGTATCAATAAAAAAATTTGATCCAGGGAATGATATTTTAATAGAAGAAAAGAAAATGAAATATATATGTATAACTATTTTATTTTATTTTTAAAATAGTTAACTTGATTACATTTGTAGAGAGAAAAAAGAATCTACAACTCTGGTATGTAATAGTAATTAAGATAAGAAAAAAAGAAAATCAGTAATTTGTTATGTATTTTTCATTAAAAGCAGAAATATTAAAGAAAATTGGAAAAATTCTTAAAAAGAGTAAAAGTAAAAAGGGGTCACATTATTCAGTGCTGAACTGGAGGATTAAAAAAAAATCAATCTAGCTGTAATTATTAAAAGAGCAGGAGAAAAAACTGTCCTTGGAGACTATTAAATTCAGAAAAAACTTTTTGCTTTGTGAATTATAACTGTGATTGAGGTATACATCACTGTATTGGAAAGAAATGATTTATTAAATATAAATCATCATTACCAGAAATAGAAACTCTTGATTTATGATTATTATTTGTTGATACAGCCATAGAAATTGCATTGCTGATTAACTAAATATGTACCAAGTCTTCCACAATTATGCAGTCATTTTCTGAGGACTATCTGATATCACTCTTACATGCCATAACACTAGGATAAATTACAACTAATCTATGCATATGAAAATGCTGTGTCCTTATCTTTGTTGGAAATGGAAGTTAAATTTTAACAATTTAGAAGGTTGGGACATCACAAGTTTTATCTTATACTGATCAATAATAGCAATTATAAATATATATATATAAATAAGACATTTATTTTATATAGCACTATGCTTTATAAACTGTAATATTAATAAGCCAATAAGCTAATGCACGTGCACTTTGGGGATTTTAACTATAAATGAATACTCTCACTTTCCAAACACAAGATAAAGTCTTTGTGAAAAGATAGAATGAATCCATATATTTTTTTGATCCAAACATTTATGTATGGACAAATCTTAAGCATTTGGAAATGAGAGCATGAAGATGTTAATCGATCATTTTAAATTATTTTTTACTATGCCTGAATGAATGACATGAAATTTCTAGAATTTACAATACATTATTCTTATTTAAAATTAAACATATGTAAATAAGACATTTATTTTATATAGTGCTATGTTTTATAAACTGTAATATTAATAAGCCAGTGCACATGCGCTTTGTGGATTTTTAACTGATAAGACAATTCCTTTTAAAACTTTAACAAAAGAAAATAGGAAAGACCTCAATCAATCAGTATAATTGATTTACTGTATTTTAATTTATTTATTTTATATTAGTAATTAAGCTACTTTTAATGTTATTTTTTATATGCTTATTCATTGGGTGAATTTATTCTAAAATTATTATTTTTTTACTTTGTGTTTGTGAGTTAAATGTATCTTATAAATTATTAGTTTATAAAATTCTAATTGTTAATGGCATCTTATATGATAGCTTTTATTTCAAATGTACACACTAGTACTATCAGTTCCATGTTTATATAAAAAAGGGTAAATTAGAGAATATGCTTAATCTTTGAGCAAACGCTAAATGTTATTGGGAATTGCGAAAGTATAGGAGTTGAATTCATTCAACATTTTTTTTCTTTTCACAAATGAAAATATGGTGTACTAATAAAGATGGCAAAAGTATATCTTTTCATTTAAAACAAATTATTTCTGTATGATAAAGCTTATTTTGAATCCCTAATGTGATTTTGTGAAGATGATTGGAAATTAGAACACATTTTTAGATTCCATCATCTTCATCCCTATCTACTTTATATATAACTCTATGAAAATTATACCAATTAAAGGTAGTCCCTTCAGGTTACTAGTATGACAATTTACACCAGATAGAGGTGTAGGAGGTCGTGCTTTGGTATTCACATCTATGTTATTTTTTGTTATAATAAAAATATTTATATATATACATATAAATCAAGTATTAAAATTTCATTTGTGTTTAATGACTTTATCAAAGTAAATGTTGTCCACTTAATAACCAAAGATTCAGAATAAAGGTAAAGATCCTCTAACATTTATTTATTAATGATATCAACTTTATTCACAGGACTGTAATAATTGTAAAATTAAGTTTCGTAAGCTATACAGAATAAATTCTAGAATTTTTTAATGAGAGTTTTAAATTATAGTCATTATGTGTTATATCCATCCTAACAATTTAATTATGTATATACTGATTAATAATTGTCAGAAGAGCATGACTTAGAGTGAGACTGATGTAAATTAGTGAATAATGTAATTAAAGAAGATGCTTAAGTAGCATTATTAAATCTTGTCAAAATGTAATTAGTTAAAATATGATCTATATAGATGGCAAAATCCAAGAGATAAACTATTGTACTCCAGAGAACTTTGATGATAGAGAGTAAAATCTTGAAGAAGATTCATAATGAATTTTATTTAATTGAAGAATACTTTGAAAAATAAAACAATATTTAATGCATTTTTAGACATAACAGGTTTATAATTGGATAAAAATAGATTGTGGATAAATATTCAAATTATGGAAATTGACTTAGGATTGATAATAAAGATTAAGTCTTTACAAAGATAAATTTAAATAAATATCAATTGGAGACATAGAATTCATCATCATCATCAACAACCATTATCAAACCACTGCAGTATGGTCTCTCCAAGTTCAACCCATCTTCTCTGATCTTTAGCTTCTCTTCTCCACATCATCCCTGCACACTTTCTTATTTCATACATTCATCTCACATGTGGTCTCTTTCTGGGTCTTTTACAATCTCTTAGAATCCAGTTTAAGATTTCAATTGTTCATCTATTGTCATCTCTTCTAGCAATATGTCCAACCCAACTCCACTTCTGTCTTTTAATTTTTTCAGTGAGATCAGTAACACTTGTTTCTTCTCTTACCCATTAATTGTCTTTTCGATCTCTTTTTGTTACTCCCAACATGCATCTCTCCATACTTCTTTGAGTGGTCTGAAGTCTCTGCATTGCTCTTCTATTAAGTGTCCAAGTCTCAGACCCATAAATAAGAACTGGTAAAACACATTTATTAAAAATCTTTTTTTCCAAACATATAGGCATATTTCCTTTTAGTATCTATTTATTTCTATCAAAAGCACTTCAACCAAGTTTAATTCTATAATTAATTTCATCCATTATGTTTCCATCTGTATTAATAATCTGACCAAGGTATTTATAACTGTTAACTTCTTCTAACTCATCATAATCAATCATTATTTTCATATTTTGAGAAAATCCATTAAACATTACTTTAGTCTTTTTAACATTCATCTTTAGTCCTACTATCCTACTTTCATCTGATAACTCCTGCAACATTTCCTGCAGCTCTAAAGCATTATTTGCAAATAATAGAATTAGTGAAAGATAAATTTAAAATTGAATTGTAGCAGGAATGTTCATTATCATCTTTATTATTTTTATTTCTAAGAGAATTGGAGGCTGAAATAGAAAGATTAGGAATAAGACTGGGAATTCTTATATCTGTAATCAGAGAATATATAATAAAATAGCCTCTTTTTTGTGTGTATTATATGGATTAGTTTTTATAAACAACATACACAACATGGAATTGTTATTAGAAAAGTGAAAAAAGTATCAAAATTAAATTCATTGAAAAAAAAACAACTAAGGGATGGATAATAGAAAAAAATTGTCTTGAAGAAGTAGAGAAATAATTGATATTTAGGCGGTTGGGAATTAAAGTTAAGGAGAAAAACAATAAAATGGGATTGATTAAAAATCCAAAAATTTTCTCATTTAATAAACATAAGGAATATATAAAAATTTAGATACACTTTGCATTGGCCTGGAAACGCATAAAATTTTAGATAGAATTTTAAAAAAAAATAGGTAGATACACATTGGGTACGAATTATAAATAAAAAATAAGCCAATTGACTTTTTTTTAGTTAAAAAAAATGTAAAAAAATTAAAAATTTTTGAAACATTATAATTATCATCATCCCATTTCAACCATTATCCATCAATGTCAGGATTAAAGTCTATCTAATTTTTATTCAGTTGCTCCGATTCACAGCTTCTTTTCTCCACACCACATCAGAAAACTTCTTTACTTGATCAATGTCTTTCTGTGCTGTGATATCCAGTTAAGATGTCTATTATATATCTATTATCAATTCTTCTAGCTATATATCCAGCCCAGATCCATTTCAGCCCTTTAATTCTTTAAATGGTATCAGTGTTATCTGTTCTCTCACTCATATATTTCAATTTTGATCCCTTTGTATTATTCCCAACTTATAATCCTTCTATTTTGTTGAATGATCTAAAGTCTGTATTTTTTTTGTTAAGTATCCAAGTCTCAGATTTATAGTGTAAGAACTGGTAAAACATCTGTTAAAATTTATTTTCAAACATATAGGCATATTTTGTTTTAGTACTGTTATTTCTATCAAAAGCATTTCACCCAAGTTTAATTCTATTATTAATCTAACTCACTGATGAAAGTGACAAACTAGAAACTAGTTTGGGGATGTTGGATGAGTAGGCACTAGATAGGATTTTATGTACAAACCTTCCTGCATCCATTGATTACAAAGGCTTGCACTTGGTGGCACTACTGTATGGAGAGTTTGGTAATATGTACAGCATATAAAATGGTGATCATGAGATATTTCTACTCTCTTAATTTCTTATAATGCAAAAAAAAAATATTTCTTGTATAATTACAGTGAAAAGTTTTAGAAATATAGAATAATCCCATTTTATCAATATTAATCTTCCTAGTGTTACTATGTAACTGACATTGCATTTTGATAAATAATCTTCAGAATATGACAGTATCTTGGGTCTATATTTTGATGATCCAAAGCTTTAATCACTGAAGAAATGTTTATAGAATTAAATACCTCTTTATAATCTACAAATCCAAAGCATAGTGACATCTTGTATTTATTATGTATAACTTTTTTTAATATTAGAATATGGTCCTCAGTACTAAACCCTTATTTTTGGTTGATTTTAATCTAAATTCACTGTAGATAAATTATAATTACCTTGGCAAAATCTATAATTTCTACTACATTTTTTATCATTTTTCTTACATATCAATTTTAATATGTACTACTACATTCTTTTAATAATCTTTTTGTTATTTGCTATATGATTCTCTTGGCAATTTTTCTATTTCTTCACCTATCTATTTTAAGACATCAATTGTAATTCCATTATTTCCTGTTTTTTATTCTTCAGGGAATTAGTCACATCTCCTATTAAATGCTTGGCAATTAACAAGATTTTGTAATTGCAGTAATTAGTTTATTTTTTTATATTGTTTATTATTATATAATTCTTCATAGATCTCTTCCACACATTTCATGACATCAGCTCTTTTTTTTTTTTTTTTGTAATAATTCCATCTTTTTATTATTGAGACATTTTTTTTTTATTACCAAGTTATTGTTTTATATTATTGAGACTTTTATTCTCTAGATTTTCTTTTTATCATCTACTCTTTTCTACTATTTTACAAAACTCTAGATATTCAATTCTTCTTAATAGATCAATTTAACTAATTTTCACATTCTTTACATTGTCTTGTTTAAATAAAAAAATATATATTAATAAATTGCTATTTTTTTCATATCTTTTACTTTTCTTGCAGTTCTTATTGGAATATCAATTATATTCTTATTGATTTCAATGAGTTTAAACCATATTTAAAGTCTGTAAATATTTTTAAATGATTTGGGAGTTCTAATTTAAATTTAATAAAGTGGGTTTTTTTTTTTGAAAGAATATTATATAAAATACATTTGTATTCCACTTTATCATGCAGAATCAAACATCCTGGCCAAAAAGACTGTCCAATCTTTAAAATAGACTTTAAATAAAAACCATATAATGTTGAAGATGCACTATACACTATATTATTACACCAGCATACAATTCCCTCAACAATTTTATGGAAATCTCCCACAAAAATGTTGTCAGAACAAAAGTTATAGTCTTTTCTTTTGGTACAAATGCAAAACTATGGTACTGTCAGAAGGAAAAAATGAATATATGAGAGATAAAAAAACTTGTTAAAAGATAAGCTTAAAAAATGTGGATAGAAGAAACTATTCTAAAATATCTATTAAAGCACTATATATAAAAGACATAAATAATACCTACCATCAGATCACAGACAATATGAAAGTTGAAACTCTTGAACCCAAGCCTGATGAATGATGAAAGAAAACCAAATAATACTTCCAAAATTAAAACATTGAAAACAATAGTTGAAGTTAAAGAAAGTTAGCAACAATCTTTAATAAGAAGTCAATAGAAAAATAAAAATTACTAGCATACTTTAAATATTACGATATCCATGGGAATTCAGGATTCTCTGGAGTAAGATATAAGTGCATATATTATGCATATGCATCACATATAAATTGCATAAAACTGCAATGGGTTATTGTAATTAGGAAAAACTATTTAGTAGAAAACCAATTAATAAAAATTTATTAATTGGCACTAATTCCATATTTATAAGCAGTTTAAAGTAATACCACTCTTATATTGATTAATAAGATAAGAAGCTAGTCAGTTCAATTTCATGGCATAAACCTCCAAAATTAAATATATTGATATCTTTTTGAAAATGGTAAGGAGATTTAATAGAAAATGAAGAGGTGTTATCTGTTCAACTAAGCAATGATAAAGGAACATCATTCTAATTCATTCCACTATTGAAGTTAATAAAGCAGACATAGGGACTAAGATAAGTTATCCTGATCATTATTTTATTATATATTGTAAATTTTGTTGAAATAATTATTAAATTAAATATAAAATTTTATAACATATATATTCATAGAGTTAGTGGTTTTGTTACACATTTGGACATCATAACAATAAAGGTTATAATATTTTTTCTATAAATGAAATTATGCAAAAAGTTGTATAAATATTTGCAGTTACTTCATCCTAATACTATTATTTTTAATTTTTTAAATTTAAATACTTATTTGATTAACTGGGTTATAATTAATAAAATATGGAAAAAGAATTAAAAAAATATAATTGTGAAACAAAATAATATTATGGTAAGATAACTTTTGGCTCATTTTGTATAATGGTAATTGAATGGGAAAGGCCTAATTCATTTAATAATGCACTTAACGGTAGAAGTCCAATTCTCACTCATTCTGTCAATGTTTTAGTGTAATACTATATCGATTTTGACTATAAAAATTCACTGTTTGTATAAATTTTTAGTCTCCAAAATACCTTTATCAGGCTTGTGCTGTCACCAGAGGGCATAACAACTTTATTAAGACATAAACTTACTTTTACAATATTGATGGCATTTGTGATCTATTCTTCCCAAAACTTTATTACTACCGAGATACAAAGATTCTATTTTAAGCAGAAAATCCGCTAAAAAAATGTTGCAAACTAGCAAAATAATTGAAAATAATTTTAAATATATATATTAATTAATAATCATTTAATCATATTTACTAAATAATAATTTCTATTTCAATATAATTATCCATTTCTAAATTTCCCTAAATAAATTTCTTAATGTTCTTGAAATTTATATAATATTTGTTATATTGAATATAGTTTGTTTTACCTGAGCTACTAGGAGAGGCATGCTCACTTCAGCTATTCTGCGACCTAAAATATTTTGATAGTTCAATTAAATAATCATTTTTCAGTATTTGATAGTAAAAATATGCTTTAAAAAATTAATTAAATTTTTCTTACCAATGCACATTCGTTCTCCAAACCCAAATGGTAACCTCGCATAGAAAGGAATTTTAATATCTTCTCGTGGAAGAAGCCATCGCTCAGGTTTAAGTTCATTTGGGTTATCATAAAATTCAGGATCTCGGAACATAACAAAGTTTACTATTCTAATATCTGTCTAATATTAAAAAAACATATTGTTAATAATTGCTTTTAACACATTTACATTTTATTTTAAATTACTTACAATCTATCTAATTTAGTTGATTGATCAAAGATTTAAGTAGAGACTATTTAAAAGTGCAACTAAAAATAATACTTTTTATTATTGATGGCAGAAAAATCTCAGAATAGATTTTAACTACATATAAAAAGCAGTATGATTACAGACTTGTGTCTCAGGTAAAAAAAAAAAAAAGTGAATGACAACTGAGATTATTGAGGAAGAGATAAGTTATTTGAAATTTTTATAGGAAGTAAAATGAAAATTAAGTTAAAAGCTTTTCATACCTTCACACTTATGAATGATGATAGAATTATCAATAATTTGTATAGAAAGAAAAATAAAGATAAATTAAAATAATGGTACAGTTTGGCAGAATGTTCAATGGTGTCCTTTTTTTAAAACTTTTTTAGAGAATGAGTAAAAGATAAAAAAAAAATTCTGGAGAAAGATAATTATGAATATCGAGTATAAAATAATAATTATCAATAAGAACATTATGTAAAATTCCAATAACTGAAATTATGCAAAATCATACAGAAAAGAATTAATTGATACATGAGAAAAGTATCAAGCTTAAAAATACATCATAGTTGTATGAAAGAAAATATATATGTATATATTAGGTGCGAAGATATGACAAGAAATAAAGATAAAAGCTGTAAGAGGCAAAAAAAAAAAGAAATTTCAATATAGTATATATTTTAACCAAGAAATTATCAAATAAATAATAAATTTTATAACTACATGCTTCACATTTTCAACTCTATTCTTGCAAAATTTTCATTTTTCATCCATTGATTAAACTTTCCTTAGTTTTTAACATTCTGTCATTGTCCTAATTTCTTATCCATTATTGTATCTTCAGTCCTAATATTTTTTTGTCTTTTCCCATACAATTGTAATATACTTGACATTTTATTATGCAATAATTAACTCCATTCTATATTATTTAACTTCAATCTTTTAAAAAACTTTCCTCGGAAAAATAGTATTCAAAATTAATAAAATACAAAATATGTGTATAAAAAACCTGATTTTAATACTTTAATGTCATGTTTTTGACTAACTGGTAGTCAATTTTCTTTATATACATTTTGTATGTATTTATTTTGAATTATATAACTTTAAATAATTCCAAATTCTGATACCATATCAATGCCTCAGAGATTTTTAATGTAAATATATTTTAAGGATAAGTGCACAAATATTGTGTGTGTGTATATATATATATAAGGAATAGACAAAAATACACAATTCTATTCTGCAACCTATAAAGAGATGTGAGTGTAGGAAATGTGACTATGTACAATCTAAAATCATAAACACAATATCTATAAAGCTAGACTAACAAGTTATCAAGCTACACTCAGTAGGTACAAATAATAACCTATGTCACAATACCAAGGTATACAGGGGGAGCATTATAATAAAATACAAAGTAACACTAGGAAGAGGAGAAACCTTAACTCACTCTATCATACATACAAAAATCTTAGTATTATAAATATATGCTATTAAAGTTACATTAAAATTTTCCTTCTTTAAGATCTAATGCAACTATTCATTTTTTTTTATTATTTATTCACCTTGTAAAGATATACTCTTTTTACAAACATCACATCTTCTAAGCATCTTATTGCTTTGATCAATGAAATAATATTTAATTCTTAAAATATTTGAAATGTTCTTTCAAAATTTATGCCATTTAAAAATTTATCTTTTGAATATAAAATTTCAATATTAAAATGTTTTATAATATGGTTTATATAAAGGATCTCAGCATAATATGTTTTTATAAATTATTTTGACTTTCTAGATTTATTCAATATCAAATGAAACCCTAGTTAAAATACAATAAATAAAACATACACTTCCCCTAAGCTAAGGTCTTATCATAATTATAATAATAATAACAATATTACTACCTTAATAAAATGCAACATGATCTCTTAAACTTAGAATAAAATAAAGAATAAGCTAGGATTACACTCGGATATTAAGAATGGATATGGGATTTAGTAGCTATCCTAAACATCTTAGAATAAATCTACTTAACACCTCCTAAATATAAATTAGGTTTTGAACAAATTGAATCTTATAAAATAATAAGTATAATCTTCTAATATGAAAATGATGTAAAATGAACATGTACAGTCATTTGACATAAGCAAATTAAATTAGTTCAAGTGATCCAAATTGACAAAACAAATTACAATACTTTATTAAATCAGCATTTATTTTTTATAGCGTCTGTATACAATTGTAATCACATTCTATCGGCTTTTTAACAAAGTGAAACCTTTTGCGAGTGTAAAAATAAATGATACCTCTGACCCATACAAGATATGATTTAGCAGAATAAAAGGGGAATCCTTTTATTGCTGCATAAATTCTATATCTTGTATGGGTCAGAGGGTATTCATTTATTATTTAACACTCGCAAAAAGCGTTTGCACAATTTGGTTTGAAAAAGCCGATATGAATGTGAATACTTTATTAAGTAAATATATCTTTCTTAGACATTCTATTAATGCTTAAATAATTTAATGAATAGTGACTCTTATAAATTCAATTGTCATGTATTCTTATAATAAATACACTAAAATAATTATATAATATTTTCTAAGCATTTAAAATTTTAATTAATGTTTTAAAATGATTTATGTTTGATAATTGGGATGATTTCTGATTAACAAGTGGATGATGTAAATAAAACTATCAAAAATTACTTAAATAACAATAACAAAGATTTATTTACAGTAAAATAACAACAACATTTACAATTAGTTCATCTTTAAGTTCACATAGATCAAAAAATTTGACAAAGTTGCTTCTGCAAAATTTATCTGAAGGATCAAAATTAAAAACTGACATATTGATTTATTAAAATACTCCAATAGATTAGCAAAAATAATCCATCATGTTAGCAAAATAACTATTACATTAAAGTAACTTTTTGTATTATTTTATTATCAAAAATTATCATTTATTATTGCATTTGCACTATAATAATAACCATCATATGACAATGTCTTATATATTTTTCAAACTCAATAATATTAATAATAATAATAGCTTATCAATCCATCGATGAAAGAGTTATAAGGGAGATGTATATTATCTATTCATGCCCAAAAAAATTTTTAAACCTTAAAACCAATTGTTTATCATATTTAGTCCTTACAACTAGCAAAGGTCAAATATAGGGCTGACATGTTTACAATGTATTTCCACATTTTAAGCTGACCAAGAATGCTCTTAGTGGTAAGCCTAGAATTTCTCAATATCTTGATAACACCACTAAAAATACCAGATAAAGCCATGGTAAAATCTTACACATGTTTTATTAACATACTACAAAAAAGCTCAATCTTCAATAATCATAAAGTAAGGCAAAGTATAAGTATAATGGCATTGCTCATAGGATACATCTACTTTTGAGAGCTAGTAAAAATCTAGGACTTTGTCACTAATCCAAGAAAATAATGAGAATGCACATTAGGGACAAAATACAAATAGGAATTTCCTTAGAATAGAAAGAGCCTTAAATACAATTTCTAAAGTATATGCTATAAACCTACAAAAGCTAGAAAAACAACAGATAATAAGAGAGAGCCTAAATGCTTCTATCCCTTCTGAAAAATATGCTAGAAAAATTGATGATGAAGACTAACTACCATCCATAAAATATACTGGCATGTAAAAGTACTTCTAAATATAGAGAAAATAATTCTGCTGTCTATAAAAAAATACTATAACAACTAATCAATGTAAAATATAATAAACAAAAATTAATTAATATCAAATATGTTCTACTAACATTAGGCAATAAATCATAATATAGAAATATATATCAGCTTACAGAAAACATAATATACCTTCATAAATAAATTATTTATACTTTTAAAGAGATGCACATACTATTTCAAAATATGTTCTATATGATAAAATACTATTCTGAGAAACATTTAATATTTTAAAATATATAGTATATAACATGATTAATAATATATACAGGTATGTTATAACATAGTATAAAATCATAATATAAATAATTTAATCTTTTTTTAACCATAAATAAATTATATTAAATAATAATGTTCTTCTGTTTCATTCTTAAACAATTCTCCATTACTTGAACATAAAGAAGACTGTTGGCAGTAGAATCTTGTAGACAACAAATACAACCATTATATAAGATATCATTAAAATACTATAATCTATAATATAATTAGAAAATGTATAATGCATTTCTTTAGATCATTTATTATCAAGTATATGATAAGTTAATGGCAATTCATTCAATGTATTCATAGATTTAAAGTCTAATACATATTCAAAGTACTGCAATAAATATATCACAAATCTTAATTTAGGTTCATCCATTGCACAAATTATTATAAATTAATATTAGTAATATCATATAGGACAATAAAGCACTTCAATTATTATTCTTCATTAACATTGTTGAACATTTGCAGGGAGAATGTTTGACTTAACTATTATTTATCTTGAAGACCTCGGTGATTTCCAAAACAACACATAGAGGGAAGAAATCATTTATGAGTTTTAAACATTTGTGCAGGGTTTATAAAGATATTAAAATATATAAAAAGTTATTTTAACTGGGATGTCATTATCATGGAAAAAGTTTGGTATTTTCAGTTATAAAGTTAATATTTTTAAATTCACATATTTTATCATATAAATAGTTTGTAGTAAGTTAAATTGGATCACCTCACCTGAAGAAAAATTATTTCTTTCCTCTTTCAGAGAAAGACAAATGAAATTTGTTATAATACTAAAAAAAAAAAAAATTCATGCTGGTTTTTTTTTTAAACAATAATCCTTTTTAGTAATTTTTTTTTTTTTTTGTAGAATTAATTATTATTGAACATTTAAAAATATTTACAATGTCAATTTATAGTTCTTACTTAAATTAGTTTTCATTCCATATAAATTAATTCCAAATAATATTGACTTACAAATATTATGGAGAAGCTACTTCTGAAATTATTAGCAATTTGGGTAATGTTCTTGCCAATATTAGAATTAGATATTCCTTGCAATTTTAATTATAATATAGAATTTATTTTTAAAATTGATAATTGTTTTCCAGTCATAACAATAGCAATAACAATAATTTTTTAAGTTTTCCATTGTAGAAAATTTTAAAATAATATTTTAAATATTGTAATAACAAATTATATTACCAGTTGCGAAGACTTCAGTTCCTTTGGTGTTTCTGTTCAGATAATTGTATCCAAATATAAGTTTAGCTTAATATACTATTACAATAAAAAGTTTTAAAGAAATTTAAAAAAAAAAAAAATTAGTAGAGTTTAAAATTCAACTGTTACAAAATTAAATTGATTGACAACCTTGGGAAAATGAATAGAGACCGATATAGACAACTGATGTTAGGTGTCTGCTTCACTTTATTTATATCCTTATTCAAATGACCATTTTACCATACTGTTTACTTACCTTTGAATTTACAATCTCTCCCTTGATTAGTTTGAATCCTTGACCTATCTCTCATCAAGGAAGGTTGTCAATCAAAAATTATTTAATTAAAATTTCAATCTGCAATAAATTAATTTTTTTTCTACACACTTGAATTAATTAAAACATTTCCTGGTTGAATAAAAATAATTAATAAAAATTACAGAATAACCAGGATAAAAATAAACATTACATAATTAAAAATTTATTACACTTTTAACCAATCAAATATTAATATAATATTTATTTTTTACAATTGTAAATCTGAATAAATCTCAAAATAAGTTCTGAAATTAGCATTATTCAACTATTAAAAATCCTAATTTAATTACTAACTTTATTAAATTCTTTCGTAATTAAATTAGTTTAAAAATATTTAACTAGAATATTCTGATTTACATTCAAATTTAAGTAAATATTATAGCTTTATTTTAAAATCAGCAAACTCAAATAAGGGGTTTGATCTTAATTTCTCAACTTTAAAAATTAATATAAGCTTTTTAACAGTTTTATAGTTACTATAAAATTAAATGAGCATTTAAAAATCTAAAATTTCATTTTTTATCATTGACTTACTAGCTTTTAAAAATTTAAAGATGTTTAACATCTGAAACATATATTTAAATTAAAACTCATTATTACTTAAACTGTGCCAAAATTAGTATACAGCTAGATAATAAATAAATACTGATATAACAACTCTAACATGTAACAATTGTAGCATTATAAAATATTCACAATAGTTTACTTAGAGCAAAATTAATATATATATATTGGTACTTATGTAATGTTCTGCAATGTAGGAGAGATGGTAAATCTTTTCACATTCATGATAAATGTCTAACCTTGTGATCCTGTCACATAAACCTTGTGATCTCATCTGATCTCTTTCAATAATATAATAAATTTACACTTTCATTTATTGTACATGTTACTGAAATCAATGTGGTTAAGTACATCCATACTTTGGCAAGTAATGGCATTATAACATTTGAGGATGTAATAATAAAATAGGCCATCATAAGGGAATGTGGTTGGAGGGTTCCAGAATTCCATTTTTTGACAGTGATCTGATTTATTTACAGCTGGTCTCACAAATTAACATTCATAGAATAAGGGAAAACAGAGCTTGGTTTAGTAGAGAAAAACATAAAATTGTAGGTCATAATAAAATCGTTGAAATTGATGAAAATCTTTTGCATAAAAAGAAAAAAAACAAGCCGGACAAATTTTTCCAGAACAGGGAGACTGATGAGTGTTTCACCATGAAATTCATGGTAGAATAGTGGAAACTCTGATGGAAGCTATCAAACAAAATGTGGAAGAGAAATTGACTATTTATTCAGACTGTTGGAAAGCCTATAAAACTGCTGAATTATGAACTGCCGATTACTGATCATTTTCGTGTGAATCATACTGGATAACATCAAAAAAATTAGTCCACCACATTGAAGAAATAATAAAAGTGTAGTAATTTAATTTTTTTTTGGGTTTTGAAAAAAATATATTTACTACTTATTATCATTTCTGATTAAGATACTGCACAGACATTATATTGTAAAATCACATGTTAAGTAAGTCTCCATTTTGGGAAAAATAAAAATTTTTACTTTTAGCCTCCATTTTGAAACAAAATTTTATCCACTTAAAATAAAGTAAACAACATATAAATTGATTGTTTCATCATGACAATTCCTGTTATATATTACATGGTAAGTACTGTATGTGTATATTTTAAGCATTTTGTAATTTAGTTATTGTTTTGTTCATACTTAAAGTAATATTTGGGAATTGCATAAAACTTTTCAGATTTATTTTTGTGTGAAATTCATATTTTTAGTATTGTTAGGTTTAGTCTGGTGCAATTACTTTCATATATTAGAACTGCTACTCCTTTTCACATACATATTCAGACTGCCAATAACTTTGTAAATCTTGTGAAAATATCATCTATATGTGTTTCATTTTGATGAATTTATCATTTTAAGTTTGTACAAGATCCAAATGTACATGTTATTTAATGAGATGACAAGATTAAAAAGTTATTAATGGATTGATACAAATGTGAAAAGGAGTAGCAGGTCTAATACATAAGTACTCTTTTTTTTGGTGTCATGACACAAAGTTTTAACTGAACATTTAGCTTCTGCCAAAGCTAAAGATTATAATATATAAATATAATTAAAGTGTTTAACATTTGTGCTAATCCCATAGATGAGGCAGTGAGATAATTACCAGAGGCACTAAATTGAAAGATACATAAAATAATGCATTGGTCATAGCTTTGACTCACAAACAGGAAATCTAGTGTGTATGGAGCACAATGACAGAGGCATGGTTTATTGATAACCATAGAATTTAAGAAACAAATGACAATCTAACAAATAAAATATTTAAATGAATTAATTTAAATAAAAATGCATGTATAATTACATTACAGTATAAATAAAACAGCAACAACTAATTTAAAAAAGATATAACTATGGTGAACTTTACCAAAAGTGCATTTATGATTAGATTATAAGGAAAAAAAATCACTTTTTTACATAGATGAACAATGATATGCAAATTTGTATTTGAATATATACATATATGTATTAATAAATATATATTCATTTTTATTTAATATTGTAACGGTATATGCCGTTACATTAATCTAAAATTTAAATAAATTTTTTCTTAAGTTCGTAAATAGAAGCTAAAAAAAATTAAAGAGTTGTTAAACATGTACACATATATATATATTCGCACAGATGCAAAACTTTAAAAATTATTTTCTTTTAGAAAAAATATATATTTGAATGTACTTTTTTAGAAAAAAGTACAAGATCTAAAGATAAAATATTTTTGTAAATTGAAATGATTATTTTATAAATTAATTGAAAAGCAAACTAGCCCTTGGGGCTCTTATATATTAAAAAGTCAGTTGAAAGATATAGATAAGAGAATAAAAAGAATTAGCTTGACCAATGAAAGCACCAAACAACAAACGCTTGGACCCTAATGAAAATGAGTGACGTTTTGTTCATTGAATCCAGAGGAGTACTATAAAAGGAAAAACATTGAAATTAAGAACAGTTCCAGCTTGATTTTTGTGAGAAGAGCGATAAGATGCACTTGTCGCTCTCTCTATCACTTATTTCAAATAAAATGACTGTAATACCAGGATTGAACCAGCTTAGGCCTCCTCCAGAACAACAGACCGGATTTCAAATAGAGACGTCATGGGAATTGGCACCAGGAACTGTGATTCTCCTTCTGTAAGACATGAACTATAAAATTTAAAAATAATTAAGAAATTTCATTCAAACTTTTAAGATTCAGCTAACCTAAATTTAAAAATGAACTCTTATCTGACTTTCAAATTTTCAAATTGATAATTAATGTTTAAATTATATATATTTGAGCTTTCTAAAAAAAAAAAAAATCATTTCCATTTTTATTTTTATTAATATTGTATAAATTATTTAAATGCATTAAATTTAAGTTGAGTATTGATGCTTGCATAGATTCGTTCACGTTTAATTATGTTTTTGTTTTCATATTTGATTAGAATATATAGACATTCGGTAAATAATATCTTACGTTGAATATCTAAAATGTATTTATTCGGATGCCTTTTTAGTTATTGGTGTCAATGCGGCATCTTATGATGAATGCCATTGGGTTTCTTGTGAACTCCCTCTGCAATTACATCAATGATTTTATATTTTGATCATTTACGTTGATTTGAAATGTTTTGAGCATGTAATCTATGTAGTCGATCTATGCTCAACATTAAAAACATACTATTATAAATCCATCTGGGCGAAATTATATAAATGTTAAACTTAAGTCGGGCATGAATGGCTATATAGATTTGTAAAGTTATATTAATTAATTAGGGGAGGGAAATCTTAGGTTATTTGTTTCGTAGTTAAATTAGGTCAATGGATTGGATATATTGGTGTAATAGTAGATGTAGTATGAGGTTCGTTATGGGCAGAATCGATTTATATGCCGCACACCCCCTTTTTGCCTATTGGAATGGGATCGTAAGTCGGCAAAAGGACCGCAATCCCTTCCTATGGAGTTTTCTTTTTTTATATTGTTCTTCTTGCCAGACAGATGTGACATTCCTGTACTGGACAAGAAACAATGTCTTCTTAACCATGCTGTTCAGATGTGCATTCCTGACGGTGTGGAATTTAGTGCTGTTTTCATGCTACATTGAATACATCAATGTATCAGATGTATTGATGCCAATTTGACTGCGAACTTTAAATAAGGGATAGAATATTTTCTTTTCAAATGCAATCTATGTAGTTTATTCATACTCGACAATCTTAAAATAAATATAAAATTCATCTGTGTGGATGATTTAAAATCTTAAAATAATAATTTAAATTAAAAGAATATTAAAATCTAAAATAATAAATGTTATTCCTGAAATTTTAAAATGATTATATATGTGCGTAAATAAATGTTGTTTGTGTGTTAATTACTGGCAGTAGCTGTTATTTTTTTTATATTTAAAATACAAATTAAACAAAGTTATATTTTAAAGTTATATATTATTATCTCTGTGTCTCCACTGAGCTAATGACTTGGGCTAACGGTCTAAATATAAAATAAAGTGGGATCTTAACAGCATGTATCTGCCTATTCTATAAATTTTCTAGGTTCAAATGCCTAGATGGCGCCCTTGTAGTGCAGATACGGTAAGACTCTAAGCTTCGATCATCCTTTCGGACCATTATAATATATATTTTTTTCTTTTACATTCATTGCTTTGTTCATAAATTATTTTAAATAAGTTTTTTCAATAATTTTAAAATGCACAATTGAAGAAATTACCTCAGGTGCCAAAATTGTTTGGCCAGGCTCTAAGAGCATCAAAGGATAAATTCCTCAGGGAATACACAAATATACATGAGAAATTATTCATATGATATGGAATGGCAAACATAAGAAATCAAAACATCATCCTTATTATATTTTTATTTCAATTTTATCATTATATCCACTTATTACTTTATAATACGGATATGCATATTTATTCTTTTTAGTTTATATTTTTTATTTACATTTGATACTGACACCATTTTAATGCTATATATTCTTTTATATTTTAAATTTATAAAATATAAGAATGTACAGATAGTTGTTATTCTGGGCGTTATTAGATAATTTTGACTAGACTTACCTAAGGCATTTTTATATTATGTGCTAAACATATACAATATCTTCATTTTATGAATTTTTATAAGTTGCGATATTATTTAATCTATAAAATAAAAGTGAATATATATGTATTATGTATGTTTATGCTTTACTATGTAGTTCTTGTCAACAATATGTTACTTATTTCATCTATGATATTAATTAATCGAAGAAACACGAATAAATTATTAATGAATTGCTACTTTTTTTGTTCTGTTAAAAAGTTTGAAAATATTTTAAAATCATTTTTAAGTTGACATTTATTTTCAATAAAGACTTAACAGAAGATAAAAATATCAGTTGCTGATACTGCCTTTCTTAATATCTATATCTTTGTAACTAATCGATGATCATTTTCTGTGTTTAATCTACCAACAATACAATCCTGAAATATCTATTTTCTATTAGTAAAAAATTTATTCAACTCTGCAGTTTATTTCATTTCTGAATTTTTCTAAAAAGAATGTCACAAGTTACACAAAGAATCTACATTTATTATTTCTGACTACATATTCAAAGTTACTCATATCTTTTTTATTGTTCAATCATTTCCCAAAATATATACATACACTGCAAAATGAAAGTATCTCTGAGTATATTTTCTCAGTCTATATATTTTTTCTTCACCATTTTAGTAAATATTCAAAGCACCTCACAATAAGTGATTCTATTCTAAAAAAAAATCAGTCTTTTGGCAAACAGTTTAGAATTTAAATGATTCTCTTGTCATCTCTTTAGAAGCATATGCAATTCAGAAACATTGCAGTCATAAATTCTTTCAATGATATCAATAATATCGATTAATATTACACTTTTGACCCTTTTTTGATAACCCCAATGTAGATTTTTCTGTACTTTGTTATGTAATCTACAGCATCTGTATTAATATTTTATCAAATTCTCAAATATCAGATCCAGAAGTACACTAAAACTAAAATCTTTTCTCCCAAATCATAGGTGTGAATTATTTTATTCACATTTAATTTTATAATTAATATTAATGATAATTTCCATCTTGATTAAGATATATATATATATATTGTAATTTTTTTTATTTTTAGCAGTGGATGCTAAAAATGTGTAGATTACAAATTTAATCTGTAATTTCATGATGATCTTCCATTTGTCTACTTACCTGTAGGTCACATTCAAATAAAGATAAATTTTTTGAAATTGTGCTACCTGATCTTAAAGAAACTTTTATTGTTTCAAGTTTAAAAATAAAAATGATAGAAAAAGTCTGTGTAATTATTACAAAACATCTTTATTATTCATTACAGCAGAACAACTTTCAAATCTTTTATTAGATTGTTTCCAGTCATAGATGAATATTTACCTGAAATTCATTATATTTTCAGAAAATCAAAAAAATTGTAGACATGTTTTTTTGTTGTTAAGCAAATATAAGTAAGTATCAACAATAAAAGCATGATTGATGTATTATTATTACTGACTTGATAAAATGTTTAACTCAATTAATTGAAAAAGTTTATGCAATGTTTAAAATTACCGAATTGATCACCAAAATTTACTCATATTAAGAAAAGGTCACTCACTACTTATGGTTGCAATTCTAAACTGAAATGAAAAGCAGAGTTAAATTTTCATGTGTATTGACCCCAACTTTATATATTATTTTTATGACAATGCTGTTTGGAATAATTTATATAAGTAACTTCATGATGTACATTTTAAAATTGAACAGACTTTGGTATTGTTTTGACTTGTAAATTTGCAATTTGCTAATAATTGTATTATTCTTGCCAATTCAAAGGACAATCTATATATTTCAAAACATTAATAATGCAATTTATAAAGACTTTGGATTATTAACTAATGTTAAAAGAAATTTAAAAGTGTTTTATTAATAAGTTATGAAAAAAACTTCAGTAGACTAGATGGATATTATTTGAGAATGTAAATATCTGGATACATTTTTAAGCAATGATAGATGTGTGTACTGTTTTATATGTAAACAGCATAATTCTTCCATCAACTCTATGTTATTAACTGTAAACTTTACTAAGTAATAATAGATGCCAGATGATAGTGCAAACTAAATCTCTACCCTGAACTAAAGTTATGTGATGGAATCAATAGACATTTTATAATTTATACCAAATCCTAGCCCCAAGATAAAGATATCCATAATTATTAAAAAACTAAGAGCACCATAATATATAAAAACTGAACTGGTTTCAGATCTAAATAACAATGCAAGCAAGTTGTCTTAGATTAAAAATATTTATATAATTTTTAGTTTGGGCTGATATCTTGATAGTATAAGAGAGAGGGAAATTATAGATGCTGGATGGAAGGTGCATTAGATTCTAAATGTCCAGATGTACTAGTCCAAAATCCAGGGCTCCTATTTTATGAAAGTCATAAGCTTGAAACTAATCTGGGAATATTAATCAGGATAACATAGGATAGAGATTTAACAAGCACCATCATCTTATATCTATAATTACTTACTAAAGTTTATAGTTATTGGCACATAGTTGGTAAAAAATTATTCTACTATAACAGCAATATGTCAGGTGATGAAGTCAGGCTACATATTATTGGTTTTCACATTTAGTTAAAAGATAAGGTAGTCTGTCACAGTGATATAATTACTGCAATCAAATTAGTTGATATACATATGTTATTTTGCCCATTCTACTGTATGGAAATTAAACACTAACTCTCTATTGATGTGACATAAAGGCATTAGAAAAATTGAATTTCTTCAAGTTCCTGAAAATATGATTACAAGAATATAAGAATAATAATCGCTGGATATAATATTGAATTTACTATTGTAAAGACATGCTTCTATTAAATATGTAATGTGAAATAAATGAATAGTAATAATGTTTCTAAAATATACTTTATGGTGAATTTGAGCATAGTTTTTATAGAAAAAACAGGTTCTTTTTTAAAATAATAATGTTTCAAAATCACTTTAAAGATATGCAATAATGATTGACTTCATTGGGAGAAGAATATGATAGAAAGCAGAATATCCAATGTAGAAATAAAATTAAGCAAAATATTGAAGACTTGACTGAAGAAGTTAAAAGACATCATCGAACATGCCAAATAAGCAGACTAAAAGGTTCAGTTTTAGTTTTTATAACATCACAAAAATCAATTTTAACCTGTTATTCTTTGTCTTTCTCTTTTTCTTTTATAGTTAAAAATGATCATATTTCTTTCAAAATAGCTGTTTAAAATGTCAATGAGTATAAATTATGTTAATAATGAAGTTGTATTAATATTTTTAAATTATAAATGCCTACACAATATATTTATAATTTACTTTTAAGTGTGTGTGTGTGAGTAGGGCGCTATTATATAGAATATATTTTGATCTAAAAGTATGACTTAGGATTATTTAAGTCAAAATGATTACCTTAGCTGGAATATGGTAACCTCCTATTACACAGTCACGATTTAGTTTACGAGCAGTAAATGGACCAATTGGATAAAGTCTGGAAAAAAGTGCAACAAAATATTACCTTTTTACATTCACACATATACACAAACCAAATCTGCATAATGTAGTAGATTATTAATTAATATTAATTTCTGTTTAATCTGTTACAATAAATAATTTTTTCAAATCTGCCTTAGATTCATCTGTCATAATGTTAAGATGATTAATACTCTAATTAAAGAGTATAGCTATGATTATTTCATGCTTAAAAATCTAATCAGTCTTTAGTTTTGTATTTAAGTAAAAATAGTTTTGAACTGTGTATTGGAAGACTCACAGTAAGATCTTAGGCAACTGATAAGCACTGTTTATTTTGTGAAACAATGGTACTACAAAAGTTGATTGTTTTTTAGCATGATGTCATAATTAATAAGTATATGTTATTAGTAAATTGATTGGATGGTATTTAAAGTTGATTAGGAATAGTTAGTATATATATATTAAACAATAAAGCATTAACATTAATAATAAATCTTATAAATAACTATTATAAACATAGGAGTATTTTCACTTATTTTCATAACCATTTTCAACTAAGCATTTAGTCCATATAATTTTTTTATATTGCTTCCACCATTTATTAACTAACCAATACTTCTTAACATCATTGAAATCCATTAAATCAAGAGTATGTATGAATCAAATATGCATATTCATTATATATTAATTATTGAAATAACAATAAAATAAGAGTATTAATGATGATAATAAACCTTATAAATAATTGTTATAAAATGCAATAGTACTTGCAGTTATTTTCATCATCATTTTCAATTGAAAATAGTTATGAAAATAATTGAAAATACTTTTGCATTTTATAATAATTGTTTATAAGATTGATTATAACCATTAATACTTTATTGTTATTGATAGCAAATCTATTCGTGGTGTAGTTTATAAAATTCCTTGCAGTTATTGTAAAATTTATATAAGTCAAAGTATATTAAGTCTTAATAAAAGAGTTAAAAGTTCATAAGAATAGAATTACAAATAAATATCACAACTCAATTTTGTTTATTCATGAGCTGAATTCGAGTCATAAAATATTATTTTACAATGCAGATGTTATCTTTTATAAAAGAAATGAATTAAAAAGAAAATTAAAAGAAACTCCGATGACAAATTTTCTTGAATCTGAGGCCATTACTGTCATGAAAATATCCTTTAATGGCAAAGGAAGTTGGTTTTTGAAGTGAATGACAAAAAAAGTTATTTTCTTTTGTATATATGTGTTATTTGTATTTTGTTCAATTTCATTTGAAAAAATCGATTTGTTAATAGATGAAACTATAACTGTGAAAGAATTTTAGTTTTTTTGGCTAATATTGTAATGATATAGGATTTTCTATTTATATATATGTATAGAAAGAGAAAGGAGGAGTAGAGAAATTAAAAGTATATATAATTTGATGCTTAACTCATTTCTTCTTCGGAATCACTCTTCAACAAAATGAAATAGGAAGATTAGTTTTTTTTTGCAATATAATTTTCATTTCTATTATTTTATTTCTTTGTGCATCTTTTATTATTGTAAACTCCAGTGCATAATGCAATAATTTACTGTCCTTCTAAATCTGTTTTTCTGCTACTATATTGCTTAAACTGAAATATTTGTAGATATGTATTTCCTTGAATGAAGTTCCTTCTAAAACTAAATACGGTACTAGTATTTAAAAAAAGAATGGAAAGAAAAAAAAGGAAATAAATAAAAAGTTAATTTATATGTATTTAACTGGATTGCTGCATTTTTTTTTCAATTGATTAATCATTTTGCAAATTTATCAAAAAAAAAAAAGGACATTATCTTACCTCCCAGTTCTGATTTTGACGTTTAAGGTACAATTTCAAACTCCTATCACATTAATTTCTAATAATCACTTTTGCATACATTTAAATAAAACTACTATTAAACATGTTTCAAATCGTTCTAGTTTAAAATAAATTATTTTATGATGTTCTTAAACATTGCTTATATAAAAATAATATTATTTTAAACGATCTGAAATAATTCTTGCTGTTTTTTTTTTTTTAAAAAAAAAAAACTTTTCTTTGTTGGTTCATTACATTATTATTTTTTTACTATTAAAATATTTCACTAAAATAAAGTTTAGTTAAATGACTTGATCTTTACTTTAGATAAAAAAAGAAGAGGGAGGGGGAGGGACTTATTAAAACTAAAAAAAGGCAAAAAATAAAAATACTACATACTTATAAACAGTGAGGATTGCCAATTCCTCTACAAGCTTTATGATAAATGCTTAGCCAGAGCCAGCACTTAAAATATTAAATAAAAGCAAAAATAGCATTTTTCTATATCACAATTAATGAATTATTTAAAAATAATGCGATGTTAAACTTTGCATTATAAATGTTTTATGTACTAACAAAACAAAATAAGGACAAGCTCAAAAAAAAAAAAAATGTATAAAGTGTTGATACATGCTGTGTATATAATACCATAACATAAATATCACCTATTCATTTATACACTTGAAGAATGTATATGTGTAAAATCGCCACAATCAAAACATAAAAATATTATTTCTATAAAACAGCAATCAAAGCTTTTTAATGTATCCGATTTCATTTTTAAAATATCTTAATTTAAAGGAGATGGTATGTATGAAAGATAGTCTAAAATTATTTTATTCATTATAAGTGTAGCTTGCAAACAAACACCTATATTTAACATTTTTTTAAAAAATAATACTAATTTTTGCATATAAATATACTGTATATAAAATTAAATAAGTCAATAAAATTTCTTTTAAAATCAGTAGTTTGAATTTTTGACAAAATGAATTGCATATCATTTAGTCATCATCATTTTCCAATTACTAATTAAATAGACAAGTTACTGTAATGATTTTTTACACTAATATTTTTATTTATTTTAGTACTATAGTTTTAATAATTTATGATATAACTTATAGGAAAAAAATTTACATGGTTTTTCTCTAAAATGTTAGGTATACTAACTTTTAATGCAATTTCTTGTTTTGTATTCACAACTCTCTGACTAAACCTTTCATTAACTTTTATAGTTTGAACATTCAAAAATCCAAAACCTTTCATTAAAATATTCCTCAGAATTGATTTTTTTTTTTTTTAGATTTAAAACGGTTATGTAATTAATATACTATTAATACTTTATTATATATATTCTGTAACTTTAAGAAACCACAACTATTAGTAATTAGTTTTGATATTTATTGGATATATATTTATGGCATGTTTTATAATTATATTAAACATTGCCTTATGTAGTTTAGTGAAATGGTAAAGTGTTGGACACTGAAATTTAAATCATGGATCAAAGCTATATTAAACATTTATCTTTGCATCAGTAATTACTGATTTTATTATTGTATTACTGGCTTTCATTAATGTTCATGATAATTTTTATTAACCTAATTAAAGGTTATCTTTTTTTTTTCTTTTACACATTTCTGTAGTAAAATTTATTCAAGATTTTAATTACTTGAGAAACAATAAATAAACAAGGGAATTTCATTTAAAAAAGTTTGGTAATGAAAGCATTTCAATTTTTTTAATTACCAGTTCTAAAAAAATTGAAAATCAGGGGATAAAAAAAAAATTAAAAAAAAAAAAATAAAATGACAAACTAAGAAAAACTTAGTGGTCTCTACTATTATTAATTTATTTACTGAAGTGTGTTTATTTTTTTTTTTTAAAAATTAAAATGTATGTGTATTAATTTGTAATTTATCAATTAAATACAAAATGATACTTGAATAAATTTTAACTCACTAAAATAATAAACTTTATTAATCATAGAACTTCTAAATAACTTTTTGTAACTTTTATTTGGATTACAGAATAATAAAAGATTATTTGGATTACAGAATAATAAAAGATTATAGATTATAAGTTCTTAAATTATTAAAACAGGCAAAACTCTCTATACGTATTGCCACTCAGTGCAAGCCAGAGTAATCAATGGATGCCAGAAGGCTTGTGCATAAAATCCCCATTTAGTGCCTACTCATCCAATATCCCCAGACTAGATTCTGGCTTGTGGCCTTTGTCAGTGAGGAGCCTTGGATCTGAGAGCACTGCACCTCGTTTTATTAACAGTTAAGAGCAAGCATAAGAAATAGTGATCATGTGATGTTTATTCTTAAATTATTGATGTATATCTGTAAATACTAATTTAGTTTTATTAACTTCTCACTTTTTCTCCTAAAGAGTTGTAATTCTTTAATTCACTTCTAGTTTTTATTTATCCCTTGATCTTCTCTACAAGCTCTTATTATTGTAAAACTTTATTTTAAACCTTTAAAATATTCTTAAAATATATTGAGTGGAGAATAGTCTGTTATTTAAAGCAAGAACAGTATCTTTAAAATCTTGAGAAATGGCATTTAAGTGGGGGAATATAAAAAATGGAGAATGGAAATTGTGTAAAAATCAAGTGGGAAATATAAGGCATATAATTAATAAATGTGTATTTTTAGAGAAAGAAACAGTTGATATTAGATTACTGAAAGGGGTTTTTAAAGGAAATATATACCTACAAAATGCAAAACCATAAAACAATACAATATTAGATAAAATCCAAAATTTTTACCAAACTCCTTACACGACCATGGTTTCATCTATTACAAATAGACCTTCTCAAGTGAAAATCAAACTAAAGGAACAAACATATATTGTATATACAAACAAACAAAACTTCCCATAATTAATTTCAAACACCATCTTCTCTTAATATCAAAAGATGTCTTTGCAAGATTGATAGCCTCAGATCCAAGAAGTTTCATCATCAAAGTCTCCTTATTTTAGTTTAAGAGAAATTTTTTTTATATATAAAACTAATTACTTCAAATGTATAAGAAATATTTGCTATGAGAGTTAATTATTCTTACAATTTTTATATGATCAATATTTTTTGTTGAAAAAAATGTACACAAAATGCATGCAAATTTGGAAAATAAATCAATCATTTATTTTTAGTTAAAAATTTATTATAATAATAGATTTTTCTTATTGTTAACAAACATGCAATGGAACTACAATAATCCATATGTAGCCAATTATATAATGTTTCTATTATTTTAAAACATAAATCCAATAAAATCATAAAAGTAAATGAAATTCAATACTATATAGATTATACACTTGTTTTATTTAAAATTAATATTTTTCTATAAAATAGCAAAATCAGTATAAAAAATTTCAATGCATGGAACAAAAAAGATATCACACTGATCGTACCTTAAAATTTCTTTTAGGAGACCTTTTATGTAAACCAGCTGGTGTGCATGATCATATGAAGGTATTGTATTATCTGGGAGTACTTTCAATATTTCTTGATAAACATTTTCTTGGATTTCAGGATAATATCCTAATTTATATAATGTCCACTGAAGAATATTTGCAGTCTAAAAAATAAAATCAGTATTGTTAATATAAAGAATAAAATACTTTAAAATATATATGAAGTTTTTTTTTACACAAATGCATATTAAGTATACACATTAATTACAAAATGACTAATTATGACATGTTCAATCAGCTTTGTAGTTCTTTATTTTTATATATTTTATGAAGAACAAATTGTTGTAAAATAATATTTAAAAAAATTAGAAGCACAAGTAATAACTAAAACTGCCCTTCTACATTATCATATTTAATAATAATTTGTCTTACATATATATATATACAACAGTCCATCCATCTGTCTAACAATCCATCTATCCACTAATCCATTCATGTATCCATCTATTTAATAATATTTCTGAAGTTATGATCTTCATGTATGCATGTTATAAGAATCTTTCACAAGTCAGATTTTCTAAAATGCATTTTAATAAACTTGCAAATAACATTTGTCTAAATTGCATGTTGTTATTAAATTAGTAATAATTGAAAGGTGGCTAGTCTTTCACATGTGCCTACAGTTGTTTCTCAGACAGCCAATCAGATTTTTAAACAGCTGTCTTAATAATGCTCTCTTATAATAAATGACTAATCAGATGAAAAATGAACCCACTTTCATTGGATCCTCAACATATTGTATGAGTAACCAATTATTAGCAGCAATCTTAGCAAAATCTCAATATGATCAGCTCAGTTTTAAAACACAATGCAGATATATATCTATTAATTTTAACAATGAAAAAAACCGCTTTCCTTGGATCCACAACATCTTGTATGAGTAACCGATTATTAAATTAGCAGCAATCTCAACAAAATCTCAATATGAGCAGCTCAGTTTAAACCACAATGCAGATATATATCTATTAATTTTAACACAGACTTAAATACTGTTTTCGGTTGTATTTTTATATTGGACTATTTCCATCACCTAATATGAGTATTGAATGTCTTTAGAAAAATTTAACTTTATTTAAATATTCCAAATACATTCAACTGTTAGTAATAGCAAATCAAACAGATTAGTATATGCACAATGTTTCAAGAGGTATTATTCTCCTCTCTCCTTCAGGCATTGCTGGCCTGACCAGTGATAGTACTAGCATGGAATTTGAATCTGAACCCTTAAATTCTTGAGTATTGAATTTTAAGGTAACACTCTAACTAACTGAGCCATCCTGCCAAAGGCAACCGCTAGTAGAAAATTTTATATACTTATCTATGAGGTTCCTCCTGATTTCTCCACTTTTTCCTAAGAGCAAAGTTGATAAGTGGTTTCTCTACATTATGTATAGTCACACTAGGTTGGTTTGTAGGATTTTTTGCCATTGCCATGTGAGCAGAGTCTTTAAATTTTCTTCTTTGTACCTTTTCTTCTCTATCCAATATGTTTTCATTTTCCCAATTAAACATATGTTTATTGGCACATACATGGTCTACTACCTTAGACATATCTGTTTTCTCTCTTCTAATTATCAGTTTGGATTCTTGCAAATGCTTTTCAATGGGACAACTAGTCTCACCAATATATGTTCTTCCACATTCACATGGTATTTCATAGATGCAGTTTTTTTTTCAGCATTTCAAGTATAGGCTTTGTAAATGTTAGAATTCCTTATAGTGTGGTATGGCTCTAGAAAGCTGTTCTGATGTTATACTGATTGCAAATTTTCCTTAATTTGTTTATTTTTGGAATGTATGGGAACATACTACCAATAATTGTTTTTTCTCTTGATGATTCTTTTTGCTGTCGATTTAATGTTTTCTTAATAACAGCTGATGGATAACCATTTTTCATAAGAATCTGTTCTATATAGATCTTTTTTTTCCAAATCATTGGTTTCTGAACAAACTTCTTTTGCTCTGTTTCATAGTGATAGTGTAATGTTTTGTATTTCTGATGTGATTGGATGTATAGACTAGGTATTTTCCTGTATGTGTAGGTTTTTGGTAAACTAGTTTTGATTTTGTCATGAGGGAGCCTTGTCACAAAAACATCTAAGAATGCCAATTTTTGTTCTTGTTCTGATTCTATTGTGAATTTATTTGAAGGGGATATGTCATAGGCGTGTTTCCAGAAAGTTTATAGCAGTGCTTCACTATGTGGCCATAAAACAAATGTATCATCTAGATAGCGAAGCCAAACTTTAGGTGTATATGAAGTAGTTTTTATAGCTAAGGTTTCAAGTTCTTCCATGTAAATATTGCTAATCAGGGGAGACAATAGTGAGCCCATAGCCATTCCCTGATTTTGTTGGAAGAATTCTGTGTTGTATTGAAATTAGTTTGTTTTATGCAGAATGTTAATAGTGCCATTATACTATCAATAGGAAGAGCTGTTCTGGTTTGTAAGCTATTATCACCATTTAATCTTTTTTTTTTACAGTAGATACTTTCCACATCAAAGCTTACCAGTAAGTCAGTTCTTTCAATTTTTATGTTATTGATTAATTCTACAAAGTGTCTAGAATCCCTGAAAAAGGATCTGGTCTTGTATGCCAAAGGACTTTAAAACTTTGAGAAGAATTCTTGCCAAATTTTGGCAAGGTGAATCTCTAGAACTAACAATACATCTTAATGGAACATGATCCTTATGGATTTTAGGTAGACCATAAAGATGAGGAATTTTGCTGCAATATGATTGACTGGTAAATTGATCAATAATAGCTATAGAGAATGACAAATGCAATACTCTTGTGTTGATGATATTGCATTTAAATTTAATTCTGTAAAAGCTCAGAAAGTAAATTTATAAATTATATAATAGTAATTTTTTTCATTGTTATCTTTAATAAAGCATTACAAAGTATATAAAATCATGTAGAATTTGTTTTATTTTTTTTTTTTTCTGGGGGAGAGGGGAGGTGCCAATTATTGTTTTGCATAAAAGTTTGTTGATCATTCTTCCTCTGGCTCTGATGGATTTTTTTTTTAACACTGAATTATTTTCTTAGCGTTCAATGATAGATGAACATTTAACATTATGTTAAAAAGAATAATGTGTAGCAAAATTTTAAAAAAAGATATAACTTAGATTTCAAGACAACACACATATAAAAATCTTACTGTAAACAGCTTACTGTATCCACCCCTCCACCCATAAGATCAATCAAATCTTTTTCAACTTCATCATGCTCTAAATTACTTTGGAGAACTCTGGTCATCACACCTCCTAATATTTCACCTTTTTTAGCATTCACAGCGATTTCTTCCATTTTTTCATGAACATATTTTCTACCTAAAATGAACAGTTATACTTATATATATAATTTAATTTTTGACTTTAATTACTCATTAAAAAATAATTATTTTCAATATTTTTTATATTGTTATGAAAACCATTCAAATAGTGTAGTTATATTCAACTGGCAACTTTTAAATTCTGTACTGGAATGTCTATAAACTCATTTTTGTATATAGCAACAACGTGACACAGGCAACTTGAATTATAGAATGTGTAGTCTGCCATTTTGTGTAGCTCACTATTTATTTAATTTTTATTAATATGTGCTTTGTTATATTTTATTTAGAATCCTATTTCTTAATATGTGCTTTGTTTTATTTAGAATCCTACTTCATCAAAGAAAATGGAAAAATGATTGCTTGTAAAGTAACAAGCACACATGTTTATATATATTATAATTTTCCGTATTTACAACTATGATACCATAATAATTATTACTAATAATTTATTAGCTAGAAATTATTATATCATTTATTGGGGAAGTTGATAAAATAGTTTTGAGTGCAAGAAATTTGACATCTTTAGATTAAATTGTAATCCTATATTTTAATAAATACTGAGCAAGATAATAAAAATATGTAATAATAATCTAGGTTAACTGGAGAGTGCTGATTTATCATAAAATATGCCTTGCATTTTTCAAATACTTTTTAATGATGTAAATGACATAGATATAGTAAGATGAAAAGTTATAAAAATATATATAATTAATCCCCACAAGCCATTTGAGTGAAATTCGCAAGATTTCCAGATTTCAAGCAAATTATGATTTTTTTTTTTTTTAAAGCAGCAAAATCAATTAGAGATTCAGTTGTTGGTTAGAATTGGGGAAGTATCTAGCTATTTTTAGGTAGAAAATAAAATGTGGAAGAAAAACTGTAAAGCTGACTATTCAGCTAAGTTCTTTTTTTTTCTAAAAAAGCTGTAAAAGGGATCTATGACATAAAGGGGTAGTTTAAAATCCTGTTGTATCTTTTGCCATAAATGATGAAATAGAAGGGGAGGGATTACAAATATAATTTATAATAGGCTGCAAAATGATAAAAAACTTGAAAACTTATGCAACTGCCGAAGATAAACTTTATTAAAAGAAATAGCACAAGTAACATTACTATATTAAATTCAGAAAACGTTTCTCAGTATGGTCATTTTTGTTTTTTCTAAAAAGTTAAACATAATTAAGATACACTAGATTAGGTAATATTTAAATAAAGGAATGTTTGGAAGAATGACATTTTGAGTGAGTTAATTGCCTTATCGTTAAGTAAATGGTGAGAATTTATAGAGAGATGGCTTTAAAGTCATATCAAATACATAAATGAAGAATGTAATGGCATATAGATATAAAGCAATTAGAATTAAAATATTATGGATCAGAGTGTACTTATGTATTGATGATTAATTAATAATTTTTTCATTATTACAATTCCATATTCAATGTATTTTTCTATTAGAAAAAAGTAACAAACTAATGTTCATTGACTTTTATTTACAAGAAGAAACTAAAATCATTGTTAAATATAAATAAACTCATTGGATGCCCGAAAAACAATGATCTTACCCAAAACAAGCTCATTAGATGAAGATGATTTGATTATTGAAAACAACTAAATCTAAATTAATACAACACAAATTGATTTATCTAATTGCTGCATAAATCAGAGTAATCTCATTACCTTTAATACTCTAATGCCATCTAATGTAAGCTTAAGCTTTAAGAAATCACTGTTTCTGATAGGAGTGAAATTTAATCTTCATCCCCAAATTGGTTTCTGACTTAATTACTTAAACTTAAAATAGATAGTACTAGAGTAAGAGAGAAAGAAGACTTAAAAACTAAACCTAAGGACTATCAATAATGGTCAAGTGATCCATTGCCTTGTTTATCTAAATGAATAGAAAACTTCAGCAACCTAAATTGGAATTGATTTGTGGAAATTTGGGTATTACAAAATTCTTCAGCATTTTAGATTTAAGGTCGGTATCTATTTGTGTTAGGATAAAAAAAAGTTTTTGTATTCCAATATTTTCAAAGCAAAGTACAAGTAACCCAATTGCCGTAGGAAAATAAAAATACTTCATTTTACTTCTAAAGACATGGAAAGTGTTTAGCAACTTATAATGGGTGAGGGATGCTGTACTATATAAATATCTTATATACATATAAAATATTCAAATGGATGATCGAAAGTCTTAATGTAACTTTCAAATGTCTTCTTAGCTAAGTTTAAGGTTATTCTGAAGTAGAATTAGTTTCCATGGTTACATAATCAAATGGCAAAGTTGCAAACTTACGTTAATTAATTTAGATATGAAGAAATTCTATGCCCAAAATGTCTAATTTAATTATTTCATGATATGTTTAACTGGTATAAAGATTTATTCTTAAATTTAGCAAATTGTACTAAAATGTAATTAAAAACTGTACAAATATGTCTGAATTTCAAAGTGTGAAGATATTTTAAGATGATTAAATTGGTTTTAATCCCAAATTAAAAATGTTTGTTTACCACATAATGCACGTTAGAGAAATTAAAATAAAAAGTTATTGCTAGTATGAAATACAAAGATGTCTCCAAATGATTTTATATGGAAGGCAAATCAAAACAAAATCCTCCTATGAGTTTTTGACCTATGTAAATATAGAGAGAAAGATAAAAATACAAAATTCATAATAATAAAGTTATAAGAATATGAGTTTGAAATATTATGATTTTTTTTATAAGACAGCATTGCACTAATAATATGTAATATATAGGGTAAATGAGCACAGACTTTAACATGACCCATCACTCTCCATTCTATCTCATAACACTGATACACTTGAACACATATATGTCAAAAAAATAAATAATTATCAATAAACGCATTTCATGCTAAATTAGCAATCATCAGTTGGTCCAGATTATCATTTCTACACATATATGCAATAAGCGCTCAGATATATATTAAGATAGCCAATCTTCATACTTTAATGGACAGACAGGCATGAAATATATATATATACTGGTGATTATTTATCTTTTCAATATATATGTGTTCAAGTGTATCAGTATTAGGAGATAGAGTGGAGAGTTGTGGGTCGTGTGAAAGTCTGTGCTCATATATCCTATATATTGCATATATTGATACAGGTATACTAATGATATGTATATTTAGCAATTTAACATTTTTGAAAAAAAGTCAATGATACATCTATACATATACACACTCATTGCCGAAAGTTGGATATCTTATAAACTTTAATGTGTTAGTGAATTTGATATCTTATTTATCACGTTTAGATAATTATTTATATTATCAATATTTTTTTTTTTCTTTTAGAAAAAATGTGTCACTGCATAGTAACTGGGGAAATGTGTCTATTCTCTATATATTAAATCAATATGAGAGTAAACTTTATATGTATAACAATAATCATAAAAAACTTTAAAAGATTTTTCTTTTTGTTTATTGATAGGCTTTTGTTTTTTACACATATGTATTAAATCTCATTATTATTAAAAAAATATTTGCATGAAAAACATCTAAATGTTTTTAAAATAATTTATATGTTTGTTTATAAAACATTTTAATTTCTCACATATTTAATATTTGTTCGTTTTTTTTATGATTATTACAAAATGTAGTTTCATAGGAGGTAATTATACAGATTTGAATGTATATGATTTAGGAATTATTTTTGCATTAACTGGAATTTTAATAATTTAGGCAGATATGCTAAAATCTCAGGTGACACTAAATTGTTTTTTGCTGTGCTCTCTCTCAAAGAAGTGACATTAAGCTTTGATGTCATAATATTGTGATCTTAGACATAACTACAGCCTGATGGTTGATATCTATTATATAGGTTTTCCAAGGTTGAAGTTTGCATCATTAATTTCTAGGAGAGAAGTGGAAGGAAGGTCTGAAGTTAATTGGACTTTTCATTTGAATTAAATTGAACTCCAATTGCTTATATAAAGATATTCTCCAACCTTCTTGCAATGCAATTGTAACTAGTTAACCAAATAATGTTTAACATAAGAAACATTTAAATAATCAAGATTAATAATTGAGATGAATGAAAAATATTTGCTTTGTTTGCAAATTTATAAAATTCTAAACTGAAAGATATTACTAAACATGGAATTGATATTATTCTACTATCTAAATAAGGAATAGCCCAGAGACATATGGAAAAAAAAACCAATATATTGTAGTGCTGCAGATTTTTTCAGATATAATCAATAATATTTTAAGCATTTAAGTAAAGCATTTAGAGCAAAAAATGGCCCTTGTTCAAAAGAATTATTAAGCATCTCCTTCACATGAATGTATTTTGTTATTGTTCATTAAAAAAATATTGTTTTGTTTCTGAAAGATAATTTATAAATTTATGTGTATAAAGGATTCTTTGTTAATTCATTAAATTTTGTTAAATCTTTCATCAGAATAAATTATACTGTTTATTGTCCTACTATTGGAGTGCAAACTTATGGTAAAACAAAATAGTTTTGATTTTATATCAGTAAATATAAGTATTTATACTTATAAGATATTCATAATTGCATGTAGAAGTAAAGAGGTTGATAAATTGTAAATTTTTATCAAGAATAAATACCAAAGTCTTATATGCAGTATAAGTTTGATTTAATTGATATGCAGCTAGATAGTAATAAATGAATAAGTTGGTTATAATTAAAAAAAAAAACATCATGTGATTTCCATTTCTTTATGCTGATGTTTGGTTATAGTTCAGTAATGATGTTGTTACTGGGTGTAATAATATTGTGTCTATGTCTAATGGAGAATAGATTACTATGCTTGTAACTTCTGTCAGCAGAATTTTTTATTAAGATCCAAACATTTTTTAATTGTTTGTTGATCATCATATAACCAAATTGCAATAGCTTTGATTAACCAGTTGTAATCAACTTCATAATATCTGGAAATTACCCATATCAATATTACCCATGAAAGAACTGGTTACCTGCATTGATCATGAATCATTCTGAATTTGTTATTTAAATATATGTTTTAAACAACAGTAAGAAATGTGTTCTATAATAATTTTTTGAGATTATAATTGGTTACTGTGATTTTAGCTGTTAGGTGAATGTTTAAAAGAATGATTGGGTGGTCTCAATAGTTTTAATCTTTAATTAAAGTTTTATGATTAGCTAAAAATATTATATTCAAGACAATTTACAACATTCTTCCTCCTTGAGAAAATTATTTAAGTTGTAAGGCAGTTTTATATAATATTATTGTCTTCTTTTGACTCTGTCATCCAGTAATTTTTATAGATATTTTGATAATTCTTCAGTGATAAGTGGACTGATATATTCTGGATCAGTTTCTTTTTCCATTTTTATGACTGATTCTCGGTGTCTTTTTTTGTTTGCTAATATGAAATACCTTCATTAATTTTGGATGATGAAAGTTTCATTTATCAATAATAATAGCAGCAATCCATTTAATGTCAGAATTTGCAGCATAAAAATTTAATGCACCTTTAAAATTTGTTGTTTAGAGATTGATCTTAGATGTTGTCCCTTTTTTCGATTTGGTTTGAGAACGATAAAATTTATTTTCAATCAGTAGTCCAAAATTATTATAGCTGGAATTTGTTAACATCAAAGTTCAGCCTCATGTGCTAAACTAGCTGCATTTTAGGCAAATGGGTGTTGTACTGTCAAACATATTTTTGTATAGTGTTTTATGCATCACTTTTCTACTTGCCTATTACTTTCTAGATAGATAGAGTTACAAAAATTAGTTCGGTATTGTTACTTGAACAGAAGTCTATATATAACTGCTGCAAATGTTGCTCTAATGTTAAATCAGAATTTTCTGGAAATACCATGATTGGGAAACAATTTTCTTAAAGCTTTACTATACTAGGATATATAGAGAGTAGGATTTCAATATCATCAAGATTTTTTAAAAAAATATTAATTACTAATAAAAAGTCTCTGTCATGCTAAGAACCAGCTACTCAATGTGAAGTCTAGACCAAATTTATTAATATCCTGATTCAGAACAATGACTGACTTCACTTTTAAGTGGCATATTTTGTGTTATTGTGTATCTTACATTCAATATTGCTGTTGTTATGAGGGTTATTTTTTAAACTTATATATTTATAGATCTATGAGTCACAGATTTGAATTTTTATAAGTTGTGGAGGTTTTTGATAGATACTATTGTATATGTGAAGCAATTATAACTTACTAAATTACCACATTCCTTGTCTCATATAATAAGAGATAGAAGAAAGATCATTTTTTGTAATTGTTTGCCATGGTTTTGTGAAAAAAATAATAATTGTCTGTGAATTCTTGATTATTATGTTGTTTTTGATGTGATTTACACAATTTTTTGTTAATTCAATTATTGACTACTATTTTTGAGTTAATGAAAACTGTCAAGCAAGAATCAAGGTCCATTATCAACAGAAAATTGCTTATTATAATTTGGATGTTAAAGATCACATTCAGATCTTTACCTTTAAGATGATTTAACAACTATTCATACTCTGATGTGAGTTTTTCTATATCTAAAGTAAACTTTTCTAAAATTTATAGGTTTAAATTTGGTTATACTGATATAGTGGTTTGAATCATGAGCAGGTTTATTTTTCAATCTAGACACTTTAATTTCAATAAACTGCAGAATTATAAGTTGTCATAGATTTCATTTATAGTTTGACTTCTAAATTGAGCCTTATACAGTGGTAGAACAACTAATTCAAAAGGTAAAGACCTTTGGAGTGAAACAATTATGTCATTTCTAGAACATGAGCATCATAGGACTTTCCAAGTCATAAATTATTTAATTTTTATATATGTTAACTCGATCTTATAACCTCTCAAACCATTTTCTAAGATCTTTAAAATTACAGATCAATTTCTAATTTTTTGAATTATAAGACATAATTCATTGTCTTTTCATTATTTTTCTGTGTTGGTAAAATTAACATCTTTTACAATATTTGTAAGTCTGGGACAAAAGCAGATCATTAATAAACAGCTGATTATCATACATCTGTTCTAATAGATGTATAGAAACTGCTTGATATGAGAAAAATCCAAAAATTGCAATCCACAATCATTTATAAGAGTTGCAATCTTTAAATCAAATTAGTTTATCTCATTTTCTTTTATTAAAACAAGCAAAACTCTCCATACAGTAGTGCCACTCAATTCAAGCCAGAAGGCTTGTGCATAAAATCCCTATCTAGTGCCTACTCATTCAATATACCCAGACTAGTTTCTAGCTTGTGGCTTGCACTGAGTGGCACTACTGTATAGAAAGTTTTGCCTGTTTTAATATCAGTTATGAGAAAGCATAAGAAATGGTGATCATGTAATGTTTAATGGTTCATTTTTTAAAAGAAGAATTTAAGCTTGAACATAAATGTAAAACAGTTTTTTTGGGAATACAATTCAAATTTTTTTAATGATCCTATTTTAGCTATTATATATAATTTTTTCTTTAATTTCTTTTTCAATCATTTGTAATACTAGTTAAAATCTTTACTGGACAAGACTTTCATATTAATTTTATTTTCTATTTTATATTTAGTTAGTTTATATCCAATTATAACTCTAACAGTTCTGATAGAAAATTTGATCCTGTTATGACTTTGGAAATGTTTTTAAAATCAAATGCCTTTTCACAAACTACAAATCTAGAACATTATAGCAACTCATACTCATTAGTCCTTTTTTATAACTTCTCTCAAAACTTAAAAGTTATCCATTGAGTTAAAACCACCTTTAAAACCAGCTTGTTCTTTTGGTTGCTTTAATTCCATGGTTAATTGCAGATGAATTGTAATTATCTTGATAAAGATCCTGTAAGAAATTGGTAGAAGGCTGAAAAGTCACTAATTTCTACATTTTCTTTTATCATCTTTCTTAAATATCAATATCATTATTTCATTTTTTCAATCATTCTTATAGATTTGTACTTTTTAGACATTTAACATAATTTTGGCAATAATTTTTTCGATTGTCACTGATTTCCTCTTCTTCTTAGTTTTAATTGCAAATATTATCTCTTCTTGAAAATGCTTGGCAAACCAAAAGATGTCATAGAGGATATTGTATTTTCTTGTTCTTTATTACTACATAGCTCTTTGAAACTCTTCAACACACTTTATAATGACATCTTTATTTTTAGTAATGCTAAAATGACTTTTCTTCCAATAACAAGATATTGTTTTATACTTTTGAAACATTTATTTTCTTCTATAACTTTTCTTGAGAATTCACAGTAATATTTTATTATATCATTATCAATACTTTTTGTACTATTTTATAGAATTCAAATAATCATTTTTTAAATGGATCAGTTAAAAATATTTTCATATTTCTTCTTTTCTTTATATATTGCTTGTTCCAGTTACCTGCTGCTTTTTGTACCAGTTACCTTTGTCCAGATCTTAGTAAAGGATCAGTTGTCTTTTTATTGATTTCAATCATGTCAAAAATATCTTTAAAATCTGATAAAAAATTTAAAATGCTTGCAATTGCTAATTTAAATTCATTGGATTGTTTTACAAATATCATTTGGTAACCAGGCTTTCTTTATAATTCTTACCTCACTAAATTTTACATTAACACATATTTTATGCTTAATTAATAATCACTTTCTATGTTAAATCCATTAAAAATATTATAATCTTAATATATATATTTTCTGTTAATAAAATTCTCTTAAAGAAAGAATTCATAATATACATTTTTTTCAAAGTCCAAAAATCTAGATCTTCTCTCATTTCTATCATTTTTATTGTTTAATTATTTTCCAATTCTAGCATTAAAGTCTTTCAAGATAATTTTTAAAATATTTTTTATTATGACCAAAAGCATTTTTTAAAATCTATATAAAAAATCCTTTATTTCTTTGTTAACTTGTTGGGCATGAACTAAATTATCTACAGTTGGTATTTTCCCTTAAGTTGAAAAACTGATTTTAATCTTTCTAGCTTATATTCACCAACCTCCACAATGTTGTTTTTCAATTTTTTATTTCCCATTCCATGTGTGCTTCCAATATTTGTGAATTTTTAGTCAAGTACATTTCCATATTTCAAGTTAACTGTTTCATCATCTTTTCTTCTAATTTCACTTGAAGTCCTATTTAATATTAAACAGTTCCTTTTTACTTTTTATGCACTAGTCCATCACTTGAGAGTGGTCTATAATTATAAATAAATAAGTAAAAGATTATCATTGGGTGACAGTTTGCCAATCAAGAGATTCTTAGCAGCCTCTGTCTTCAGTCACTAGCTGTTGTCTTGACTGATAGCTTTACAGCTTTCTGGAAATAAGAGCATAATTAGTTTTGTTGTAATGATTGTAAATATCTAAAAAAAAAATTCACATACACATTCATTCTGTCTTAAAGGATAATCAGCAGATGTTTCAATCCTAGGAAATATTAAGCAACTGAGAAGAAAGACCATCATCCTTTTGAGTTTTAATCTCAGACATAAAACACCAGTAAATACACTATGCTGCCTGATGTGTGTTCAAAAAACACCAAATGAATAATCACATGGTAATAATAATTGCAATAACAAGAACATGGAAAAAAATATCAAGAATTTTTTCATTATTGGTTTCTTTAAGACTGCAAACAGGAATTAAAAAGTATCCTTTCAGTTAACAGAAAAATTTGTAATTTAAACCCAGAATAAGCTTAAACTCTTTCTATATCAATAAAATAATCCCATCTATAATAAAGTAAAATGTAACAGTACTTTCAGTTTAGTTTGTGAAAAACTTATGTAATAAAATGAGAAATTGTACTAAATAAATAAATTTAGGCGTGAGTTTCTCAGATCAGTCATTACAATCTGTCAGATTTTTAAAAAAAATTTGTTTGTAATAAATGTTATTTTTAGTTTTATTAAATGCAGATCATTTTATTTCAAAGTTAATATGATCTTAATTCAAATGAAAGTTCATAGCAAAGATTATACCTGTTATTATTACTAATAAGCTTACTGAACTAATATCCAAGAATAAGTAATGATAATGTCACTAATATTGATGTGAAAAATCCTGAATATTAATCCTGAGTATTAATGCAAAAATATCTAATCACATTAATTCTGTTTCTCAACAACAATTCTGCTAATGAAAGCACAAAAAGTAATAATTATATTTGTTTTATACACCTAAAAATGTGTATCTGATTACTTTTGAGTTCTTATTTAAAATGACAATCATGTCACTTTTTTTTAATTAATTTGCTGTGTATTTCATATGACTTATGCCATCATTGTATTTTTTAATATTTTTTTCTTGAGAAATATGATTTACTATAAAAGATCAAATCTATATTATAGCTATATTCTTTGTTATATATGTCTGTTATAGCCACAATAGTTAAAGCATCATCTAAGTTGTAGGAGAAAAAAAAATGTATTAAAAGATAAAGTCATTATTATTTTTAATTATTAGTAATCCATCATAAATTGAATATCTTTCTGATTTCAGAGTAGTTTTTTCAGTTCAAAGCTCTTCTCAGCATCACTCTAGCCAATTATTTTTATCTTGTATATGCAATAATTTTTTTATTATTATTTTTATGATATTATTCCTTTTTTAAATGTTTAAATAATTTGTCATTTTTTTACAAAAATAAATTTCTTTACAGTACTTAGATGATATGTTTTATGAGATTTTTATTTTATTTTTTACAACTTTTCATTGCTTTGGTTTCCTTTTATCACCATTAACTTTTTCACACACCATTTACAGAATTTCTATAAATCATTTTTTCTACATTTTAGTGTTTATTTTAATATTCTATAGAAAAATTATTGGTGAATTTATGCTTTTTTTATATTTTTGTTATCTGTATAACTGTTTTAATGGAGTGGCTGTGATTTTAATCTCACTCAAGTCATAAACAATTTTCAATATATATTAATATTTGAAAATAATTTTAAATTTCTAATGTAAATTTGTTGAAGTACATTTGAAAGTTAAAGATGTCAGTTGTTAATAAATACTATCTTTTATAATGATCTTTGATCTTCTCTCTTTGCAATAACATATATCATATAGTCAAAATAAGAGTCATAGATCACATGACCCTATCTCTTAAGCTTGTAACAATGAGGATTGCCAATTCCTCTACAAACTTTGTGATAAATGCTTAGCCAGCCTCTAAAAATACCAACCCCGAACTAAGCACTTATCTAAAAGTTATCTATTTCTAAGACTACTAATGGTATGGCTGAAGATCTATCAGCCCCATATAGCTATTTGAGTTGGATAGCTGGGTTTGAAGACATGTAGATGTCTGAAAATTTCAGATTTTCCTCTCAATAGATAACTTTTAGATAAGTGCTTGTTTTTGGGTTGGTATTTTTACATCTAGTGTCTGAACCTACCCTGACACCTGTATGAGGAGTGCCAAAGTACGAAATCATGGTCAGGGGTTTGGGGAAGGGTTCCTGACAGAGATATTTTAAGTGCTGGCTCTGGTTAAGCATTTATCACAAAGTTTATATATCATATGTCTTGTTAATCAATAACTTCTCATGATGAACCTAGAAAAACATTACAATCTTGAAATACATAGTTTCTGTTAGTCAAAATTTACTCTAATTACACTATACTTTTTTTGGATGCTTTCATAATCAATCCATTCTTTTTTTATTTTTCCCCTCCACAAATCTATTTGCTTTCATTTCTATCTCCATATCAAATTTACCATTCTATAAACAATGAGTATTGCCAATTCCTCAACAAGCTTTGTGATAAACGCTTAGCTAGAGAAAGCATTTAAAATATCTCTGTCAGGACCCCCCCCCAAACCTCTGACCATGGTTTTGTGCTTTGGCACTCCTCAGAGAGGTGCTAGGGTAGGTTCAGACACTAGATCTAAAAATATCAACACAAAGCCAGCATTTAACTAAAAGTTATCTATTGAGTGGAAAATCTGAAAATTTCAGACTTCTATGTGTCTTCAAATCCAGCTATCCAACACAAATAGTTATATGGGGCTGAGAAATCTTCAGCCATTGGCTTTGGGTTGGTATTTTTAGATCTAGTGTTTGAACCTAACAGAGTGCCAAAGCATGAAACCATGGTCAGAGGTTTGGGGGGTCCTGACAGAGATATTTTAAATGCTTTCTCTAGCTAAGCATTTATTACAAAGCTTGCTGAGGAATTGGCAATCCTCATTGTTTATAACTTACAAGCTTAATAGAATAGGGTCATGTGATCTATGACTCTTATTTTGACTATTTATAGTCTTTACCATTCTATACTTTCATTTTCCAAGTAATATTCAATTTTAGCAAAATAAAAACTTTATTAGTTTATAAATCTTAATTATATGCATTTAATATTTTCCAATCAGTTGAATAAATAATTTTGCTATTCTGTCTGATATACCATCAAACTCAACAACAATGGTCAAGCGTTGGTGGCCTAGCAGTCAGCATAGGCCTGAGTTCACTTCCTGGTCAATGCTTTGACATATATATATAAAACTCAACAACAATGTTAATCTCTCATTTTATATTTATAATAAATTTTATCCTATTTATTCATTTTTGTGCCTTTATCATAAAGTATATGCTTATTTACAAATCAAAGTCTCTTCAAATTTTATTATAAATTCACAAATTTTCATTTTGATTCATTTAATATTAAACAATTTATTTCCTAATTCACACAATCTTCTTTCACTTAAAAGTGATAATATAATTGTAGATGGCTAAATGAAACCATCAGTGAATGCTGGCTTATGATCATATCTCAATAATTCTTATCACTCTAGATCATAAATCATTATCTTGGCTGATAAATTTTCAATTCAAAAAATTAAGACAACATTTTATTCTATATTATCCTATTAAAAATGCAAATATAAAAAAAGAAAATGAACATTCTGATATAAACACACATACATCTTACAAAAAAAAAATCCAACCAATATCTCAGAAAGAATTATAAAATTTCTGAGAAAAATGTGCATGGTGTATTTTGATTTTAAAGTCAGAGATGAAAGCCAATAAAACTACCATATACATCATAGATGTCACTGAATAGCCACCAAAGTATATTTATCATGTAAATGCCGGAATTATAAAAAAAAAATAGCTGCAATGAGAAATATAAATGAAATATATATTAAGAATTTGTCTTATTTGATTCCTTTATATCCTCAGAAAAAAATCTGAGTTTTCTCTCAGATAGCAAATACCTTTTTTTTAAAATAAAAAAATAAACATTTTTTTTTATATTCCATGATAACTAGATCTCATTCTGCATTTAACAACATCTAACAATAATAATTTATTGGCATATTTAATAAACAGAATATAATAAATTTAAGAACTCACCTATATCATAAAGTTCCTCCCAAGCATGACACATCCTTTGCCAATCTTTAACTAAAACATATCGAGCCAATCTAGGTGGTACAAGATAGACCCTAAGTGGTATTTTAGTGAGATCATGAACTGATTGTATGAATCGGGTGACATCTGTGGATACAGTCTTTGACAAGCAACCAAAGTGACGCTCAAATAGTATACCTCCCATTGCTAACAAAATACACAGATTGTAAACTTTAAAAAAAAATTCTAATTAAAAAGACATGAAAACAATCAATTAGATATTTTGTGAAAATATAATTATGTATGGAAAATAAATTGATTAATATATATATATTAAATTAAAATAGAGATAAATGTATATACATTTTAAAATAAGTTTATTACTGTGTACAAATAAAAAAAGGTCAACACAAATTATGTCAAATAAATAATAATAGTACAATTTTTTTTTAAAAAATTACAATAAGTACTTTTTGAATATAACAAAATATACTATCGTCTCATACTTGGATTTAATATTAGTAAGTCACTGGGTAACTACAAAAAGTTTTTCACATAATGAATTAATATAATTTCACCATTAGAAATAAAATGGACTCATGGAATAACATCTTTTACATGTATATTAGTTTAGTAAAAAATAATTTTTTAATAATTTTAATATAAATAATAAACAAATGATTAATTATTTAAGAGATCTGGTATTTGAGCATCAAAATGAAAGGGAAACTTCAGTTCCAAAATATTTAACTGATAAATTCATCATTTTATCTCTGCATTTAACTACATAGTGATATTCTTAATATAATAATACTACTTCACAGTTAGGCACAGTAATGGAATACTAGTTTTGAGAGTTAAAGGTTCCTGGATCAATACTCAATATAATGGAATATCATGTAACTTCCTAAGCAACTATCATTTAATTATAATGTAAAATTAAAGAGGATAATGGCAAAGATTCCTGTATGAGTAAAATGCTCTTCTTAGTAGTATTGAATGATTTATCATGTTACAATCATTTTTTTTACAATTTTACAATCAGCATATTAACATTTATCAGACTAACTCAGATTAATGTTTTCTATCTAGCTAAGCATATCTACAATATTTAATTTATTGATCACTATTGAATGATTAATAGAATTGACTATGGGTATCTAAGTAAAGAAAATTTTTAAGTCAATTCATGATATAAAAAACTTTTAAGGTTCATTTAAATATATTTAAATCCCAGAATATTAGATAAAAACAGATATGTCATAACTAAAATCACAAGACATTGTTAATTTTAAAAGAAAGAATTATATAATAAAATTGTTCATATTTTTTATTAGAGATACAGTAATATTATGATATACATATACTATAAAGGAATGAAATTAAGATCTATATAGAAAGATAAACATTATTATCATCTCCAAAAGCATATAAAACCTGTCAATGATCATGAAAAAAGATCCAAAAGAATACACATAAATAATTAAAACTAATAATAAACATAAGCCTAACATAATAATATATCGTCATCAACAATATTCATGAATATCAACAGTCAGTCTTTATAACTGGATTTAAAAGAGATATATTAATAAAATCAGGATAATTATCATCTATTCAATGCAAAACTTAGGGCATATTATAAAAAAATTACAAAAATTTCATTTACATTTACACATATATAAGTTCTAAAGTATCTATCATAATAAACATAAAGATGCTAGGATTTAGATATCATACTGGTCATCAACAATGCTCTTGGGCAACTTATATCTTGAGTACAATGACTACCAATAAACTAATTTTAATTATATTAATGAAGTGAAGTATATCCACATCTGTGTATTGTAAACACAATTATGTTCAAAACTAACTTGGGTTCACAAGGATTTTAGGAATTGTGATTGTGAAGAAGAGACAATACACATGTATAACTGAAATCTATTTTATATTAAATAATTTCACTGGAATAATCTCCAAATCCTAAAAGCAAAACTCTATGATGAAATCTGCCTCTCTCTCTCACACACACAATATAGCTAGTAGAACAAAGACATCAACACACAAAAAATAATTCCATAAACTATTATTTTTTAAAGAAATATTTAATAAAGTTAATTATCAAATAAAAATATGAAAATTCAGAAAAATGATAATATATCAAATCCAAAGTTAACATATAATTTCATACAATATATATGATTTACTATAGCAAATGTAATATTATTCCCTGTTGACTCAATAATTAACTAGTATTTAAATGAAATAAGTTATTCTCCTTTTCAATAATCAAACCTGAAATAAAAATTTCACAATAAAAAAAAAACAAAATTTAAGATTAACTTAAATCAAAAAGGTTCTCACACTTAACATTATAAAAAAAAAAAAAAACATATTTAGAAAATAACAATTAAAAATATTATTTTTCACATTAAAAAATATTTATAAGTGTAGTTATGCAAACTACAATACCTTATTATCATGAATTTTTTTCTTTTGTAAAAAATTCTTCTTTTGTAGTTATCTGGTTGAGAGTTTCTTCCTATAACTTTTGCAATTAACAGTCTTAACGATCCAAAAGAAAGTGAAGATCGAATCTCACCATAATCTGCATTACAAGGTCGCCATCTAGGCATTTGAACCTAGAAAAATTTATAAAGTAGGCAGATATGCGCTGTTAAGATCCCACTTTATTTTATATTTAGACCATTAGCCCATTGTCACTAGCTCAGTGGAGATGCAGAGATAATAATATATATCTTTAATTTATATCTTAAATATAAAAAAATAAAAGCCACTGCCAGTAATTAATACACAAACAATATTTATTTACGCACATATATAATCATTTTAAATTTGAGGAATAACATTTATTATTTAGATTTTAATATTAATTTTTAATTTAAATTATTATTTTAAGATTGTCGAGTATGAATGAATTTAATATTTTTTTGTTAAAATCGTCGAGTATGAATAAATTTAATATTTTTTTGTTAAGATCGTCGAGTATGAATAGACTACATAGATTGTATTTGAAAAAAAAAAATTCTATCCCTTATTTAACCTTAGGCCAAAAGTTCGCAGTCAAACTGGTAGCCAATCCATCTGATACATTGATGTATTCAATGTAGCATGAAAATACAACAGCACAAATATACTATACTGTCAGGAATGTACATCTGAACAGTATAATTAGAAAACACATTGACTCTTGTCCAATACAGGAATGTTACATCTGTATGGCAAGAAGAACAATAAAATAAAAACTCCATGGGAAGGGACCGCGGTCCTTTTTGCCGACTTACCATCCCAACTATAGGCAAAAGGAGTTGTGTGGCATATACAGCGATTCTGCATGTAGCAAACCTCATACTACATCTACTAATTATATCGATATATCTATCCATTGACCCAATATAACTACGAAACAAATAACCTAAGATTACCCTCCCCTAATTAATTAACCCTTTTCCCACCTCTTATGAGACCTCTCGTCAACAGCTGATGTCACTCTAATTCCATTATTTTTAATGCTAGGAAATTCGTTTGACAGTTATTGATTAGGTTTTTAAAAGTTCTGTAAGATGGTGCCCTCTTCTGAATTATTTTACAAGTAAAAAATCAATAAAACCGCATTTAAAACTAAACGAAGAAAGAAGCTTGTCAGTGATTGGCTGTCATCCAGCTCTCAGCTGAAAAAGACATTCTGATTGGCTGGAAAGAACAAAGAAACCGCCTGATCAAAGAAAATAAAGAAAAACGCTGAGATTTTCATTTCGAATGTAATTTAAGTATTAAAAAAATATAATTTGAGAAATTAAAATAATTTTTTAATAAAATATAGTAAAAAAACAAAATTCTTTTCGAAAAATATTGAAGATTTTAGTAAAAATATTTAAGATTTAGCAAAAAGAAATCTTTACTTTTCCATAACGTAAAATTGAAAAAAAGCATTTACGTCAGCATTTTTTTGTTTATACGTTCGCTTTTAAATTTGCCGAAATTGAATATTTTATAATAAATAAATAGCAATTTATTTTTGAAAGAACTTTCATTCACTTTCATAACCTGAAAAATTAGTAATATACTTTTTATAAACGTATCTGAGTTGAATTTAATATTATAGGCGAATATGTTTTAACAATAGGCTTTGTCTTCAGTTTGTGAGTTGGCCAGTTAAAAGATTTGATTTTTACCTCATACAACCAATAATATAATTAGCGGTTTAAGGGTTAATATAACTTTACAAATCTATATAGCCATTCATGCCCAACTTAAATTTAACATTTATTTAAATTCGCACAGAAGAATTTTATAAAATTTGTTTTATAATGTTGAGTATAGATCGGCTGCATAGATTCCATGGTCAAAAACGTTTCAAAATAAACATAACTGATCAAAATACAAAGTCATTGATAATGTCAATTGCAGAGAGAATACAAAAAACCCAATGGCATTCATCATAAGATGCCGCATTGACATCGATGACTTAGATATTCTAATTGAATATGAAAACCACAACATAATTAATCACTAATGAATCCATGCAACATCCATACCCAACTTAAATTTATGCATTTAAATAATTTATACAAATAAATATTAATAGAAATAAAAAAAAATGGAAATGATTTTTTTAGCAAACTCAAATATATATAATTTAAACATTAATTATCAACTTGAAAATCAAATAAGAGTTCATTTTAAAATTTAGATTAGCTGAATCTTTAAAAAAAAATTGATGAAAGTTCTTAATTACTTTTTTTTTGTTAATTTGTAAAGTTCATAGCTCATGGTAGAAGAGTCCATGTTCCTGTTTTTAATTCCCATGGTGTCTCCATTGGAAGACCAATCTGATGTTCTGGAGGTGACCTTAGCTGGTTTCATTTCAGAATTACAGTCATTTCATTTTTTTAAAAAAAGAGAGTGTGATATGTGCGTCCTATCACACGTCTCAAACACAAAAAAGCTGGAACTGTCTGGAACTCAATATTTCTCTTTTTATAGTATCCACACAGATTCAACCAACAAAATGTCACTAATCCATCATTTTCATTTGGGTCCAGGCTGAGGCTTGGTGCTTCCATTGGTCAAGCTAATTTTTTTTATTCTCTTATCTATCGTATCCTCTGACTTTTTAATTACAGTATATAAGAACCCTGAGGGCTAGTTTGCTTTTCAATTACTTTATAAAACAATCATTTCCATTTACAAAAATATTTTCTCTTTAAATCTTGTACTTTTTTATAACAAAGTACATTCAAATACTTTTATTTATTAAAAAAAAATATATTTTTAAAGTTTTGCATCTGTGCGAATATATATATGTATACACGTTTAGCTTTTAGATTTTTAATAAATTTATTTTTATTTGCGAACTTAGTTTTTATTTTAAATTAATGTAATGGCATATTTATATATCGTTACACAGTTTAGCCAATTCTTTTGATTCTAGATTTTTTTAGTTTTTTTTAAATAGTTATTTTATCTAGTTAGTTCTTCCCTTTGTAATTCCAGGTTTATATTAACAAGTATATTTATTTCAGAATAACACAGCATTAAATTTAACAATTATTTTTCTTAAGTTAGCTTTTTATTTCTGTAGCTCTAAATTCCCAATATAATAATTCTAAGTCAGGTTAACACAAATGAGACAATCAATGATTTGGCTGGATTAATTACATAAGGATTGTTAGCAGTTTATTCCAGGAGTATAATTTCACAAATCATTTTTAACTAGTAGGGAGGTCAGTTTAACTTCAGACTACCAAGCTTAGTTCCCATTCTTCACCTCATCATACTGAAGAAATCTGCTGTCTTATCCTGACATACTATCTTATTTTTAATAAACATTTTTGATATCTATCTAATTACATGTGCTATCTCAAAAATGACAGCATTAAACCTTGACTAATTGATTTTATTTTTACAAAAAGATTATATCTCTCTCTCTTTTTTTTTAAAAAAAAATAATTATGCTCTAATTATTAAAAAATCTTTTGTTGTTGTTTTTATTTTCTTAAGTACTTGAAACAGAAAACATTTTATTTACAGTTTAATTTGGATAACTTTTTTTTTTTTTAAAAAAAAAAGAGAAAATCCTTTTTATTTAAATGATAACAATTTTTTAAAAATGTTAATATCTTGCTTTTTCTATTTTGAAAATTTATAAACATTCTTTACATATTTTAATTACTTTTCATTTAAAAAAATCATATAAACAAAGAATAAATAAATTTATTGGAGAGAAAAAATATTATTATTTAAAATATCTTGAATTTATCACATGATCACTTAATGTACACAAATCTTTTACAAAGTTTAATAATTTGACCTAGCTAAATACCTATTTAATAACTAGGCTATCTTGTATCAGAACAAATAATTTTTATTAATATATATGTATAATAAGTTTATTTGATTTGAATTAATGAAATAAAAAATTAGCAGAACTATTGATATGACAATTCAGTTAAGACTGCTTTTCTACAGCAACTAAAATTTAAAAAATATATAATGATGAAAATTAATTGTCAGGAATGCTATGAAGACAAGAATAACAAAGATTTAAGAATTTTATGTTCTTTAAATAGATATAAATATAGTTATGTAGATATTGCTTTAAATCAAAGTACAAAAAATAAATAACATTGCAATTAATTACATACTGGTGATGATAAAACAAACTATTTCTAAAAGTTCCAGTTACTATTTATATAAATATATATATTAGCCAGTCATCATGTTGATTATAAAAGATAAATGAAAGAAAATAAGTGATTGAAAAAATATAAATATAACTATGCAATGATAAGGAAGGATTAAACAGATAAGAGATAATAAAGTTGTTGGAGAGTAGAAGTTACAGATAAGAAATTATAATAATAAAAGGTTGTGTACATGTTTTTTTTTAAAAAAATACTGAATAATATTTTAAAACCTTACAAATTGCAAGATAATATAGGGGATTTGAATACAGACTCTCAAGCTCCCCTCGGCCATTCATTCTATCTCATACAATCGATATATCTAGATTCCAGGAATGTAAAATATATTTGTATTTAAAATATTACAAATTTCAAGGTAGTTAATCCCAACACAGTCCAAATTATGATAGATGAATAACAAATAATGTACAAAGTAAAAAAGCATTAAACAATAATATTAATGAATAATCTAATGGTTTGTGACAACACAAAAAACCCACAGAGTCAGATTTTCAAGTGATAAAAAATTTCAATTAGATTACTTAAAATAGATTTAGAAACAAAATTAAAAATACCCATGTGCATCCCAAATAACATTGTGGCAGAATTAGTTTTTAAATGAGCATAAAAACTGAAAATAAAATTGCAATTGAGCAAATGATAATTAGAAAATATAATTGCCAAAGTGAATTTTAAGAAAAGAAAGAAATATACATAAAGTTTAAAAGAAAAGAAATATTTTGTATAAGTAATAAAAAAAAACTGGAAGAGAAGAGAGAAAAAAAACAATTCCACAGTGGGTATGAACATGCCTAAAAAGTTTAAAAATAATTGAGAAGTGAAAACTAATAAAGGGAAGAGAAAATAGCTAAAAAAAATAGAGAACTATAGTAATTCCAAAAACAAAAGGTAGAATTTATTAATATTTTAACATATAAAAGAATAAAATAGTTTAAATGGGGAAAACATGACCACAGAAATGATCCAATGGTTGAAAGTAGAAATGTTAAATTATTAGGAGAAAAAGAGATATATTCAATATATATATAAGTGATTTATATAATTGAAGTAACAAACTTTTCATGTATATTAACTGAAAAAGAAACTACTGTAGATAAGAATAAAAGAGAATATATAATTATAAAGAAGGAAATTGATGAGATGTGAATTATTAAAGACTATGAGAAAAAGAGTATTAGTAAATATTTAAAATGTAATTTATGACTCATAAAAGTTGCCAGTAGACTTTCCAATGGTTATGAGCTCACTAGAGATATGGATAATCCTGTGAAATGTAAGAATTTTAGAACCACTTGATTAATCTTTCATGTTATTAAAGTATTGTACATTTTGCCCAGATGATGGTGTTTTAATAGATTAGGAATGATTTTATTTAAAAAGATCAAGAACAGTTATTGATGTTTTCTTTAGTTGATTTCAATAATTTTTTTTTTAAAAAACCTTTGCACCAAATGCTGCTCTCTAAAGAAATATTGCATGAGAATAGATCAAATAGACACAATATATTGTAAGGGTAACTTACAATCTTGTTAAGCACGCTTGTTTATATGCAATATTAAAACATAAACTTAAAAATATAATTGTAAGTTTATAAATAGTACACATGTATATAACCTAAACGTTAAATTATAAAATTTTATTAACAAAAGTCAAATCAAATAAATAGTTGTTTTAATAAAATCAAATATTAAAATGATTATTTTTTAATCATTCATATATGTATAAAATAATTATTTAAATTGACTAACATCACTAATCAAGATGTAAAACTTAGAGATAACCTTAGGTTAAATCATATCTTAGCAACTAAACATGAAGGAAATAAAATTAGAATTCAATTATACAATTATGAATTATAATACTTTCAACAATAATAGAATACAAAATCATGAAATCAAATAGTAAACTCAACACATGCTAACTACCGGAAGTAGAAATTAATTCTGTCTTTTACAAATGTACTAGTTCATCATGCTTAGTTATTTTGCTGTATTCGAATTCTGAACATATTAAAAAGATGGATCAATAGTTTGAACGAATCTTTCTTGTTTATAAAATCTTAATGAAGAGAGAACTCTAATATCACTCAAGAAAAAATAAATAAATTACTCTTTAATATTAATAATAATCATTTCTTTTTCCTTTTGCTGTTTGTTAAACAAATTGATATTTTTTTTTCAAATAAAAATTAATCTGGATATTACTTCTGGAGTAAATGCCAATGAATTTTAAAACTATTTAGAACAGACCATAAAAATCCTATGAATTTGGTTATTGTGTAGCCAATCTGGGGTTCAAATTTGGGACAGTTAACTATATCAGAGTGATCTTTAGCCAATCTAGCTAGTACCCTTATCTGCAATAAACAAGAAAGAAAAACAACAAGTTCTTGTCACCGCCATCTACTTGTTAATTGCAAAAATTTTGTTTTTTCAAAATCTGCTTTGATTGCTGTTATTTTGCATTCTTTAGATTTGACAATTGATAAAAGCCTTTTTTCATCAAGGAAAAATCAACAAGATCAAATTCTTCCTCAACACTGGATATTTGGTAGTGTATGCTGTGAGATCAGGGTAATTGATGTGATATGATGTGATGCACTGTGATTTCTCCTTATATGGAGTCAGGAATCTCTCAGCAACTATGCCCAGAGAAACCTGTTAGCCACTTTACCTTCTGTTTCCATTCTCCATCCTCAGTTTTCCCATAATCTGCTCCATCCCATTTCCACAACATAATCTTTGTCAACTCCGTAGCCTTCATATCTAAATCCCCCTTATCTTTTCCCAAACCCAGCATAAAAAACAATAACTCACTTTCTGTATAATCACTTTGTTCATATTTATTCTTCCATAATTTCATTATTTATACCCTTTCTGCTTCCAAACATTTACATTGAAGTAACAGATGCCTAATATTTTCTGTGCCTTCCTTACACAACTTGCAGACTAAATCACCCATATTTTTCCATTTACGTGTAAATTCCCTTGTTGCTAAAGATCCCATTTGCGCTTAAACAATAAACTACTTTCCTTACTATTATCATAAATTAACTCACACCCAATGTTCCATTTACTTCTATATATATATATATATTTAAGCTCATTTTATTCTCCATACTAGTTTTCCATCTCTCCAACTCCCTATACTTTATTAATACATCTATTCTACATCCCACCTTTTGTACAAGTATACTGACAAAAATTCTTTATCCAAATCTTCTGCATACCACATTACCTTTCTCACCCATCTTGTTGCCTGCCCTTTACTTGTAACCCAATTAAATACTACTTTGGCAATTCTTTTATTATCCATAAAGTGCAATCTAGAAAACATTTTCATTTTGCTTTTTGCATCTCTCATATAAAAACTTGACCATCCCATTTCTCCTTGAATTGCCTCCTTTGCTGTCCACACCTCTGCATCTAAGGCATGTCTTCCTACTTCCCTTTGTACTTTTTCTAAGTAATCTAATACCCCTTTACTAACACATAATGCATCATTGCCATTTGTTAACCCTGCTACTGCCACTCGCTTCCATACAATTCTAGCTACATCATATTTATTATATGAAAACACTGTTAATTTCTTTATCAATTCCTTTCTTTTCTTTGCTTCATTTATCAATTTTTTTCTCCCATTCATCCAAGCAATTTTTATTACTCAAGATGATTCCCAAATGTCTATATCTATTCACCACACTTAACTTTATATCCCCCAATAAGAAATCTTTGTCTTCTCTTGCCCCAGTATTCACCATCATTATATATGGTTTTTCTTCACTAATTCAATCCCCATATTTTTACCCATGCTTGCGCATGTCCTCAGCATATCTTCCATATCTGCTCTTCTTTCTGCACACAAAAAGACATCATCCGCAAAAAAGACCCGACACTGTATATACTCTCTTGCTACCTATTAATGGTATCTCTATCCCTCTTTCTAGTCTTTCTATTGCTCTCTCCATTTCACTCAAATACAACAAAAACAAAATAGGTGACATGGGGCATTCTTGCCTTAGTCCTACCCCATTTTTAACTTTAACTGATTCTATATCCCCTAATTGATATGTATAGTAATTATTTTCATATAATTTCTTAACATCCACTAAAGCTTCATCCATTTCCAAATTTGCTAAACTTATCCATAATCTATTTCTATTTATATCATATGTCTTCTCTATATCTATAAAACTCATATATAACTGTCTACCTGAATTCCTACTCATATCTATAAGTTGTGTAATTACAAATAAACTACCTCCTATATGCCTATACGACCTAAAACTTCCTTGCATTTCCTCCACTACATTATTTTCTTCCATCCATTTTGCAACTCTTCAAGCCACCGTATATGAGAAAACTTTATATAAAACTGATGTTACCACTATCGGTCTATAATTGTTTAACTTTCTATTATCCTTACCCTCTCATTTAAATAATAATCTTACTCTCATATTACTCCAACTACCCGGAAAAACTCTCTTCTGTGCCATCTTATTAAAACATGATAATAGCTTTATTTTTGCCCTAAGTTCATTACCATGTCTGCTGCCCATCCATCTAAACCTCTTGCCTTATCACTTCTCAATTTCTTCCGGTCTCTTCAGTTCATTTTATATAAACCTAATATTCCCATTACTATAGGCTTTCATATTTTCTATCCCTCTGTCCTTCACATCTAACAGCTTTTCTATATCCATTACATACCTATTCAAGATTCTCTCTAATTCTTCTCTAGAACTACACTCTATTCCCTCCTCATCCAGTAATACTATCTCTCTCCCCCCTACATTTCTCCTTTTAATGTAATTCCAAATTTTTTTTACTCCTATCTCTTCCATTTTTATTAATATTGTCCAATAATTTACTATTCAGTTTCATTCTCTCTATATAATTATCAATTTGAGCTAATTTCTTCTTTTCTAAGTACTTTACCCATTTAGCATTTATATCTTTTTCACTTTCTTTGTTCTTAATAGCACACTTATAATCTCTGCATGCTTTTTTTCTCTCTCTCATTTTTTATTACTTTTATTCTTTTGAATATTCTCACCTAAAACCCTATTTGCCACTTTTTCTATTTCATCACACCAGTCCTCATACTCATTTCCAATCAACTCTTCCATGGTTTCTTCAACTTGTATTTTATACTCTTACAACTTATTAAAGATCGGACAGCGATAGCGACACTTAGAATTTAGTGAATCCAGAAACTGCCTTCACAGTTCAAAGACTATGGCGTTGTTGAAAAAAACAGCAACGCGGTAGTTACATCAACTCAATAACTTGACGAATTTATGTGTTGTTTGCACAAAAATGACCACATATTTTTCTCTAGACTAAATGACATATAAAACATTTTTTCCCATTCGCATGAAGAAAAGTCTTACAATTGATATATGTTTATTGTTGTGAATTATTTGTTTTGTGTATTTACAAAAAAAAAAAAAGGATAGGTTTCTTAAAATTTTGGTTATTCAATTTTTCTGCCTGCATGAAAAGCGGTAAGAAAAGTTTTATGATTTATATTTATTTATTGGTCTGAATTATTATTTTTTTTTTTTAAATCAAAAAAATACGTTTCATAATATTTTTCTGGAAAATCTCGACACACTTTGCAATTACGTGTTCATTTTGGAGGGAACATTTGTGTCAATTTTTTGTGGTCAAATGAAAATTCAATTTGTTTGTTTGAACGTGATTAATTTACTATTATTTATTACAGTGTAAATAGCATATATGTATATTTTATGTGTTTTTGTAAATATTATTTAATAAAATTATAATTTAGTGATTGTTTTGTGCATCTGTAAAGTAACATTTGGGAGTTTATTGGTAGTTTTGATTCGATCTATTTTGGGGGGCCAAGAACATGTGTCAAAGCATCGGCCAGGAAGCGAACCCATGACAACTGCTTGTAAGGCAGCTGTGCTGACCACTCGACCACCAACGCCTGACAACATGTAGTTTTTAAGACAAAAAAAAATTTTGCGTGTGCATGTCAACCTGCCAATAACTTTGTAAATCTTGCGAAAAGTGTACCCGTTTTTGCTATGTGTTTTTAAAAACTATTTCTACACATTTTTTGAAATTGATTGAATTAAGTGTCAAAGCTTTCTCATCTGCGTATGTGTAGATTTTATAGAAGTATGTATATATCTCATATAATATTTATTTTTTTCTTTCTTTTTTAAAAATGTAGATCTTGCGTACTATTCTGCAACGAAGAAAAAATAGGAGGGCTTTCATTTGTATCAATGCATTGGTAACTTTGTAATGTTTGATAATTTTGTAAATGGTTGCCAAAATAACATTTAAAAAGTTACCAGTGTATTGACATGAATGAGAAAAGGCCTCCTATCTTTTCTACATTGCAGGAATAGTACACAAATACCTGGAATTCCCTCAAATGGGTTCGTTATTACTAAAATCTTCAGTTATACCTATATTGTTTAAATTAAATTTAGATAGTTAGTATTATTATAATTTTTGAAATTATAAAATTTCATTAATTGTTTAATAACTTATTAAATATTGTTTGTGTTATAATACATATCTACTATGGTGATATGGGAAGGTATCATTTTAAATTTATATATTAATATAGTAGAGATGTATAAAAAGCACTCATAATTATAAATGTTGATATATATAAAGATAAATTTAAATTGTTGTAGGTTAATAAACATTGTTAATTTTTTATTTTATTTTAAGAAAGTCTGATTTATTTAAATTATTTATTTTATTTTCATAATAAAATAAGATTAAATACTCATACATATATATATCATCCTAATATGACATCATAATAATTTGGTTGAAAGCAATTTTGAGAATCTATTGATTGAAATTGTATTAAATAATATTATTACTATAGGATATTAATGGAATCCCTGAAAAAAATTAATTGCAAAATCCACCCTGAGTTCGAATACTGAGCATAATGGAGTAATCAAGAGAGGTGAAGATTGGATGAACTGGTCTAAATTGTATCTATAGTTAATATTTAAATATTATCTTATTTGAAATAGATGCGATCATAGATTTAATTTTTATCACATTATTCATGACATCCTATAAGTCCGACTATAGTTAAATGCATTCACCAACACTCCTTAAGGGAATGCAGACTGTTACATATGGCATTACACTTTAGGGGCATGAAAGAATAGTTATATCCATAGTTTGAAATAAATATATTTTAAATAATTTTATGGAATATTACCTTGATAGATTGATTTTCATAACAATGATAGATAATTTCAACCATCAAAGGATGATATAATGTTCATATAAATTCTTAAAATAATAAATAATAAAATAAATAGAGACCTTAAAATAAATTAATGAATGATTAAATAGATGAGTCAGTCGCATAAAAAGGCAATTTTAAATTAAGCATTAAATTTAATAAAATCTAAAACAAAGGTAGGAAAAGTTTTAAAATTACACTAACAAGGGAAAGATATAGCAGGAAATCCTATGACAAATAATCTCTTTTAATAAATAAGGAATAAACAAACTTATATCCACAAGAAAACATAACTTATGATTACAAGAATGGAAAAATTTTAGCCAATGCAATAATGGAACGTGTTGAAAAAGTACAAGATATTAACATTAGTGAAGAAGTAGAAGATATAGGAATATTGAAGAAAGATCTTCACTAATTCAATTATCAGAATCACTATGACTGAGAATAACTACTCTACACAAATACCCATTCCTGATGAATTGATGTGTCAAACCAAGGCTACACGCAATGATGAAGAATCTCAAGTGGTTACACTCGAAAAAGTACAAGCTACAACAAATAACATGACTATGAAACAAATGTTCAAAACCATTATGAATAAGATGAATAATTTAGAAGAAAATTTGAAAAATAATATGGAAATTGTTAAATTAGAATTAAAATTGGATATGGAAAATATTAAATCAGAATTAAAATCAGATATGGAAAATAATAAATCAGAATTAAAATCTAATATGAAGGATTTGGAAAATAAATTATCTCATGATATCAAACAGTTATCAATAGGTTTAAATAATGTGAAAAGAGATAATATTGAGATGAAACAAGCCTTAGAAGAAATAAAAAAAAGATGTTGAAGAAAAAAATACTAAATGTCAACAGAGATTCAAAGAATTTCAGATTAGTATCATTGATCAAATGAATATTCAATGCAATAAATTGTATAGAACCAGATAAATTTTTAAAAATGCAATGAAAATCAGGAGAAATTACAAACAGAAATGAAAAAAGAATTACGAGAATTACATCTTAAAATTGGTCAACAATATATGAAACAAATTAATGATTCAACATTAATGAAGAATCATTGAAAGAGTTGGATAAAAATTTTAAACAATTAGAAATTAAAGTAACTTGTATAGAAAATGAAAGAATATCAGAAAATACCACATTAGAAAAACTGATGGAAAACACAACAGAGATGCATGATAAAATGAATCGTACGAATGAAGCATTTAAACAAAAATTCAAATTTATTGAATTACAAGTATCTCAAAATATACTTGCATGTTGACCACAAAATAATAATGTCCAACATAAATCACAGATTAATAAAGAAGGAAATACTATAGAAGATCAAATAAAACTCACTTTTAAAAATCCACAAAGATTGATTAATTCAAATTACAGATCCAACAATAATCAAACAATCACAATCTGAAACAGAAAACTACTCCTTGAATTTCAACATAGAAGGAATAATTCTGAATACAACAAAATCTGTTGATCATATAGATTCTACACAAGTAAGTCAAACATAAATAAATGCAAAACATAACCACATTATGCCATTCAATGCAATAAATGAGTTTGTGAGATTGAAAATATTCAAAGGATCTAATAATGAAGCACTTATAAAACATTTGAGAAGTTTGAATCTTTACTTTGCAGTAAATCACAACTTATCTGAAGGAGAAAATTTGATTATTGCATACAGCCACTTACAAGGAGATGCTTTAATCTGGTGGGAATCATTATTTCAAATTCCATCTACTTTTAATGATTATCAAACACTATTAATAAAAAAAAAAGGTTGTCATCAATGAGCCACCATATCCCACTGGATGGCGCTGTTTCCACGCTAAAACACATAAAAATGCCGTTTCCGCAGCCGACACGTTTGAACCCGCGTTTTCTATAATACAACTTTTTTGTTGTACTACAGATTGCAGGCCGCTATGTCGCGTCGCAGTACAGCATGTATGTTTACACAGCAAATACATTTTCCCAATTTGCACAGTTTATAAAATGATTATGGCTTGGGGAGAGGGTGTGTTTTTTTGAATTGGATGGAAATTTATTTTCATTGGATTTTTTTTTATTTTAAAGTATTGAAATGTTCAGATTTTGTAAAGTAATAATTAACAGACTTTTTACATCGTAGTGTATTGAAGTTTTAAGTAGTAAATGTTGACGAGATATATGTATAAAGTGAATTGGAATTAGGTAACGCATCAAGTAATGTACTGTTCATAACATTTCCAAAGACATTTTAAGATTGTACCATGTATATATTTTTGAAATAAAAAAGAGCGTTAACACAAAAATATCCAGTAAGAAAAGTACAATTTACACTGTTTTTTTAAATGTCATAAAAAGCATATATTATAAACATTTTATATATATATATTTGTCGTTGTTTAAAAAAGTTTTAGTTTCTTTCTTTTTTCTGACTACTGTTATACACTGTTGAATATAGTTTACATTTATTGTTATCATTTATTTTATAGATGTTAGTAAAAAAAAATATTTACAAAAACACGATTTTGATATTTTTTATTTTAACTGTAAACCTAACTCTAAAACTAACCCTAAAGCTAACCCTAAGACTAACCCTAAACTAACCCTAAAACTAACCCTAAAATTAACCCTAAAGCTAACCCTAAAACTAACCCTAAAACTAACCCTAAACCTAACCGTAACAACTTTTACTTTTAGTTGTCATTCTATTTGAAATAAAAAATAATGGTAAACAACAACAAAAAAAGCCGTAACCCCAGTAAAAAAATCTCCGATAGAAAATTGATTTTTCTAATAAAAAGAAAACTAAAAAAGACGAATCAAATTGTAATTTGTTTATTTTATTTAACATTTATTATTATCATTTAATTTGTATACGTTAATAAAAAAATAATATTTAAAAAAGACAATTTTCTTTTGTTTTTATTTTCGCATTACAAAAAACACATCAAAATGATTATAATTAACGGCCCATGAATGATCATATTTTATAGTTTTAGCGTGATAACTGCGCCATCCAGTGGGATATGATTGCTCATTGACAACAACCAAAAAAAATTTAGAATAGAGATAAACAAGAGTCCTTAGTATACCAATTATTCCAAGAAAAATATAAAGCTATACCAGTTCACAAAATTTTTCTAGTGTTAAATCACTAAACTGAGAACCTTAAATACTTAGCACTTCAGTGAAAGTGAAATGATAAGGATTGTGAAAGGAATTTACCTTTGAAAATTGAACAATCACTTTTATGTACTAATACTAAAACTGTTGAACAAATTGCAGAGTTATTAGCCAGTATTGATATAAATACTTCAAATGTATCAACAAGAACAATTGAAAAAAAGAAAGAAGTTACTATTAATGCTATTAATAAAAAAGGAAAAATAATAATAAACTAAAACATTGGAAACCTTATGGGCCTAACTCTATAGATAACCAATCATATAATAAAGATTGGAATAATAATGATCAACTTATATTAAACCCTTCTAATAACTTAGAGATCTCTCCAAAACCAGGGTGTAGTAAGCACTCTCATAACTTAATGTGTTCATGGGAAGATAAGGCTACAAATTTTGCCTTGCAAAGCTGCCCTATGATAGAGATTATGTTTGAGGGTGCATTGTTCAAGGCCCTATTAGATTCTGGTAGCCAAATCTTAGTTATATGAAATAAGGTTTTATCAAGAAATATTAATTAAAACCCTAATATTAAAACATTACCGCTCAAATCAGTCCAAATTACCATGGCTAATAGTAGAAAAGCCAAATTAATACTTAAACAGATTTGGATTCAAATTGAAATTTGTATTTTTAATACTGTATGGTTTAATACATAATGTCATTCTGGAGGCAGACTTCCTCCATATGAACACATCTAAGACAGGATAAGAAATGAGGTCTTAGAAATGACATTGCTTCCAATATATGATTTATATGAAGCTGATTGTATAATATCTACCATCCCAAAGGCACTCATAGATGAAAAAATTACAGAATCCAATTTACTTGGAAATGAAGATATGATAAAATTACAATCTGTTATTGAGAAATTCAACTCAGTTTCTCAAATATATCAGAAGTGATAGAACATTTTCAGCAAAGAATTAAATTAATACATGACCAACTATTTCAATCCAGATTGTATCCTATTCCATTTCAATATCAGACAAAAATATCCAAACAGATTAATAAAATGTTGGATTGTGGAATTATTTCCAAATACTCTTCACCCTACTGTAATCCAGTTGCACTATGTGCATTATCTTATTGGCTTAGTGGTATTTCAGTTTATAAAAAACATTGTGCTATATAAAATAAATGTCTTGTTTAACTATGAAGAAGAAAAATGGGTCGATGAGATTTTGTTTAGATGATCATCAACTAAATAAAATTACTGTTCCTGATAGAAATATACCATTGCCCATACACAAATTATTTGAGAAATTTGGAAATAAAGAAGTGTTTTCCACCTTTGATCTAATCTCTAGTTATTGGCAGATAAAAGTTCATCCAGAAGATCACCAATACACTGCATTTCGATATGAAGGTTTTACTTATCAATTTAATAGGATGCCCTTTTGATTGATAAATAGTAGTGCTAGTCTAATATGCCTTGATAAAACTCTATCTTCTGAGCTTAAACAGATCTTTACCACTTATGTGGATAATATGATATTTGTATCTACCACAATTGAAGAACATCTTCAACATTTAATTGTATTTTTTAAAGAGTGTCAAAGTAAAGGGATTAAAATCAATTTCAAGAAGAGCATTTTAGTTTGTAACTAAGTAATCTTCATATGTCACATTGTTGATTGTAATAGGATAAGACCTCATCCAGATAATATCAGTGTCATTCAAAATTTTCCTAAACCCACCAACAAAAAACAAATTCGTTCATTTTTAGGCTTATATAATTTTTATAATTGTTTTTATCAGAAGTATTCTGATTACTCTATTGAATCTTATTAGAAAATATGAGTGATGGAATTGGACCCAAAAACAGTATGAGGCATTTAGAAATATTAAAACAGAGTTTCTAGAGCAAGCTATGTTAGCTTTACCTGATTTTAATAAACCATCCATTGTCCAAACTGATAGTAGTGGTTATGGATTAGGATAATGCTATTCCAAATTCAGGAGAATGGCCAACCTGGAGTCCTATACTTTATTAGCCATTGCTTGAAGGGTCAGAAATAAACTATATGTTTTAATGAGAAGGAAGCATTAGCAATAGTGTGGGCCTTCCAGAAATTTCAACAGATGCTTCTCGGATCGGAGGTTATAGTGATCACAGAGCACAAAAACCTCAAATTCCTGAATCATAGCTATTTGACCAATACATAGTTGGTCAGATGGAGTCTATTATTACAGGAATTCAAGTATACAGTACAATACTGTGAAGGATCTGAGAATGTTGTGGCCGATATGCTGAGTTGAAATCCATATAAGTCAGAACAAAACCATCTATCTATAAAGAATGCCTACATTACAAATATCAACATGATGATTGATAATAATGGAGAGAATGATTTATAAAAATTACATGAAACACAATTTAATGACTCTATTTTAAACCCCAATCATAAGAGTCTTAAGAAGAAATAAACTTTTGAATGCACCGTAAGACTCAACCATTATAAGTTAGAAAATCTGGTCTTATTTCACAAACCTAATAAAGATATAGATGACTGGAGGATAATAATACCTAAAACTTTACATATCCCATTTGTAAGATATATCCACTGTTTATATGGACATTTTGGTGGCCACAAAACAGAACACATCTTAAAAAATTAGTTTTACTGGACAAAAATTTATATAGATATCTTAAAATCACTTCATGATTGTATTACATGCTTAAGTGCCAAACCAGTAAATCAAGATTTCACTAACATGTTAAAACCTATTATCCCTGAAAGACCAAATGAGATTTTAGTGATAAACTATTATGGACCATTGCCTCCATTTAATAAACAAAAGTACTATTAGTTGCTTATGATCTCTTTTCCAAACATGTTTCAGCCTACCCCTTCCTATCTAAAAATTGTAAAAAATGTGTAGAAAAATCACAAATAAAATGTGCTCACATCCATTAGAAATCCACGATCAAATCCTTGCGAATATGTAATGCAGGAGCTTGGATGTTTGTTTAAAACTTACTTGGAGGATAAGCATAGAGGATGGGTAAAATAAATGGAATGTGTGGTAAATTATATTAACTGGAGTGTAAATGAGTCTATTGAATTCACACCTATCAAATTACATTTTAATAAAGAAATTCCAAATTTATTTAAAAATTACCACTCTCCAATTAAACCCAAACAGACTAATATAAAATATGATATACTAAAAGTATATCAAAGATTATTAAATAAATCAGAACTGAGAAATAAAAATAGAAGAAAAAATAGTTACCAATTCAAAATTGGAGATAAGGTTTTTATAAAGGCCATAACTTAAGTAAATAACTCCAAAATAAATGTCATAAATTCTATAATCCATATAAAGGACCATTTACTACAAACAGATCCAAATGCATTCTGGTTAGATATAGATGGTGAAATAAAGGGAACATATAATGCCCATATTCTTAAAGCATATTTCAGTCAGATAAAGAAGACAACACTAAATAAAAACCTAGGGATAATCATTTCGGTGATGAGAGTAGCCAAGCTAATATGACTGCTTTATAAACCTAAATTGAAAAATGTACATATAACATTAGAACACTTATATATACTTAAAGTGCTAAAATTTTCTTAGCATATTAGAAAATTTAAACCCTGTATGGAAGGGAAATTGTAAGGGTAACTTACAATCTTGTTAGGCACACTTGTTTATATGCAATATTAAAACATAAACTTAAAAATATAATTGTAAGTTTATAAATAGTACACACATATATAACTTAAATGTTAAACTATAAAATTTTATTAACAAAAGTCAAGTCAAATAAAGTTTTTTTAATAAAATCAAATATTAAAATGATTATTTTTCAATCATTCATATATAAAATAATTATTTAAGTTGACTAACATCACTAATCAAGATATAAAACTTAGAGATAACTATAGGTCAAATCATATCTTAGCAACTAAATGTGAAAGAAATAAAATTAGAATTCAATTATATAATTATTAATTATAATACTTTCAACAATAATAGAATACAAAATCATGAAATCAAATAGTAAACTCAACACATGCTAATTACCGGAAGTCGATTCTATTATAAAAGCTAAAGCAAATAATTTCCAAATTAATTCTATCTTTTACAAATATACTAGGTACCATGCTTAATTATTTTGCTGTGTTCAAATTCTGAACACATTAAAAAAGATGGATCAATAGTTTGAATGAATTTTACTTGTTTATAAAATCTTCATGAAGAGAGAACTCTAATATCACTCAAGAAAAAAGTAAATAAATTAGTCTTTAATATTAATAATTATTTTAAAAACAAGATTATTTTTAATAGAGTAATTAGAGAGAATATTAATGAAATCATTCTAAACTTGAATTTTAAAGAAATATTATCAAAAACATTTATATATTCAAATAAATTATTTTAAGATTTCATTTTTTTAAAAATGCATCATGAGCAAAGACAATTTTCCATAGAATCCAATGCTTTTATCTTAACTTAAAGCAGTGTAATTACTTATTCCTACATTTGTATACTTCAAAATGCAATTTCAATTTATATCGAAATAATTTATGGAAGAAGATATCTGTCAACATCACACAAGAAAACATTTAAGAACAACAAGTATGCTGATTAACCAATGATTGATGACCAAGATATAAAGAACTTTATTCTTAATGAACATTATTTTACAAATTATGGAAATGAATAGGACAATACCATAAACTTTTAATACATCATATCATCTTTGTATATCATCATCCATAAATATCTAATTTTATTTCCTTTGCTTCCAAAAGCTACTTACATTGGATAATCCAGTTTGGAAAATTCTTAGATTAAAAGAAATTGGAAAGATCATTGGATTAATTTTTTTTTTATTGAATAAAATTTAGGTTTTCCTTGTAGAGCGATTTGATCAAGGTAAATAAGTAGACTTAATATGAAGGTAAGATTTCATTGTTCTTCATATTAAATTCATTCACTTATGACAAGACAGAATTTTTATTTATTTCTAAATTAATTTAATAATATTTGTTTATTTATTCTTTGTATAAATGATTAATATTCTTGTATGAATGATCTATTCTTTCAATGATAGGACCACACATAGAAGAGGGTATCATATCAAAAAGGAATTCCCTCAAATGGATTGGTTATTACAAAAATCTTCATTTATACTTATATTGTTTAAATTAAATTTAGATAGTATTATTATAATTTTTGAAATTATAAAATTTCATTTATTGTTTTATAATTATTAAGTATTGTTTGTGTTATAATACATACATACTATGGGGATATGGTATAACAGTCAGAATCGTCTATCTTGCTAACACACTGCAGAATTCAAACCCCAGACATGAAACTGAACATTCTAGGAGGGGTTGCCTTCTAGATATACTAAGTTCGAATCTAAAGCCCAAATTTCACAGCGCCATCTACGTGACAACACATCTGATGCCACTACTAGTATGACCTTTGACCGGTGCCTGGTGGTCAGGGAGAAACAAAAGACTCTATACTAAAAGAAGTTTGGGTGGCTAATTAACGTCTATGGATTTACAAAAGAAATGCAGAAAATATATATATATAGACCGAGACAGTGATAGGAATCAAATAAAATAAGAGATCAAATTTAGTTTTAAATAATTTCACAAAATTTATTCATATAAATTATATATATAATGCCACTGTCTGCTTATATGAGACAGGGATGCGTATTAAATCATTGTTGGCATTATATTTCAATAAATGACAAAAGGTTTTAAAGCAAAGTGATATATTCTATTCCTCGGGCTAATAGCATTACGATAATGTGCTTGATGAGATAGGAACATGTGCGAGGTGCTTTGAGCAATTATACAAGTTTAAGAAAATATTTGAAATTAAGTGTTATAAAATATTTATTGATTTCGAGAATAGCATGGACAAAAGCTTACTAAGCAACAAAGTGGGAATGGGATCAAGGCATTTATTTGATAATAATATTAGTAGAGTTACATTGGGAGGTCAGTATTGCTGATAATGAATTTATTAAAGTTGGAGGGTGTGACACGTTTAAGTCACGGATGCTTTGTAAAATAAATATAAAATAAAACAATATTGAAGATCCGGAATAATTACGGAGGGCATCTCACCACTAACCCATAGGAAAGTATTTTGATGAACAGCCAAAACTTAGCGACTGGGTGACGATTGCGTTTAATTCCCAGGTGTGTCATTTGTGAACACACTCTGCCTGGAAACTGCAATAGCGAAAAATCCTTGGAAAATTAAAACAAAGCAGTCTCAACAACCAATTCATTTACCAGCAATACGAGATGAGTGTATACAAAACATACTGAATGGGTTTTACTTGGATTAAGAGAAATGCCCAATCAAATTCCCAGAAATTCATTTAAAAGGGTCCGCACATTCTCGACGTCAATGATGAACTTTGTAATTAAAGTAGAACACAGTAATTAAAATAGGAAAATGCATGCTTGCGGGTTTGAAAAGTAAGTATAGATTTATATACGCAATCATGCATTAGGGGACATTTAATCATTGACCTCGCACATACTCTCATATTAGATTAAAATCAATAACATGTAGATTTTAAACTATGTGATTATATTATATATTAAAGAAAAGAATCGCCCTCGAACGAGTGATTTGCAAGATAATAAAATTGGAAAATTATTTAGAAATTTAAAATATGCCTTCATAGCGGCATCTTATTTTCAACAAAGGGAATAATTCACTCGGTCAAAGATGATTCTGACACATTATCATAATAAAATAACAGAAAGCTTAATAAATAGAAAATATTAACCCAAGGATAGAGAGCAAAATGTTGAGTATATTTAAACACGTTAAAGAAATACATAATGAAGTTATGTGAAATATAAGAAAAACAATTTTAAATAGCTATAGCATGTTAGTTATCACAAGAGCTCTTGGGTTAATTTAGGGTTACCTCTGGAGAAGCATTTTAGGTAGATTGATGGTCGGCAGGTTTTTATATAATTTAACAGCAAAATCTGGAAATGTTCATATTTTTGCAGCAGCAGCAGTTCCGGGGTTCCTTATGTGATAGCTTCCGATGGTCTGGAGCAGCGGCTGGCTATTCCGAGGGGACATAGCCATCTTAACGCCTCTACTCTGTCATGTCAAGGTTAGCAAATTATTAGAATAGAACTCAGAATGATTTCTCTTAGAAACATTAGAATACCAAACTGGAGGACAAAAGAAAACCCTTCTTTTTATAGTAAACTTTAACAATAGAACTGCCCTGGAGCATTACAAAAATATATCGGACTTATCAGCTGTAATTAAATCATCCGAATGTCTAAAGGAATTCAACATTAATTAATTTCTTTTGTTAATTTCCCTGTCGACATTCGAATTACAAACTAGATTTAATTAAAAATTACTTTTATTAATTAAAGAAAACCTTAAGTGGACATCTGCTGTTTTTAGATAAACTTATATAATATTAACTAATTAAACTATTGTCCCTCATTTATTTTAAAGAAATATTTGGGATAACTTTTATTAAATTAAACGAAAGTTATTTTACTTTTAAATTGCAATATTTGAATCTATTTACTAAACGAATATTTACTAAATGAGTTTTATTTTAAATCAAAATACATTACGATGGTAATATATTTGTAAATAGATTCAAACAAAATAACTTTAACAATTTATAATTTTGATATGTTTTAAAATGGATATCATAGTGTGTGCGCAATTACGACTTATATAACTTACTTTTTAATAAATGTAAATTATGTGAACAAATACATAATTCATAATATTTTATTTTATTTGGGAATAAGTTATATATATATAATACGAGCATTGTGCTCGTGGTTTAAAATTAGGCGGGATTTTCGGTATATAAGTGTATTGCAGACACACTACGATAGATTGGGGTTCAAACTAAGGTATGAGGGTAGGAAGTAGGTGAGAAAAGGTGAAACGAAGATCTGCAAAGCAGACCTTACTGTTTCAATGGGAAGGTATCATTTTAAATTTATAGATTAATATAGTAGAGATGTATGAAAAGCATTCATAATTATAAATGTTGAGATATATATATAAAGATAAATTTAAATTGTTGTCAGTTAATAAACATTGTTAAATTTTTATTTTATTTTAAAAAAATTTCTGATTTATTTAAATTATTTATTTTATTTTCATAATAAAATAAGATTAAATACTCATACCTATATATATATATCATCCTAATTTGACATCATAATAACTTGGTTGAAAGTAATTTTGAGAATCTATTGATTGAAATTGTATTAAATAATATTATTACTATAGGATATTAATGAAACTCCTGAAGAGAGTTAATTGCAAAATTCACCCTGAGTTTGAATACTGAACATAATGGAATAATCGAGAGGTGAAGATTGGATGAAATGGTTTAAATTGTATCTATAGTTAATATTTAGATATTAAATTATCTTATTTGAAATAGATGCAATCGTAGATTTAATTTTTATCACATCATTAATGACATCCTATATGAAGACCCTAAGTCCAACTATAGTTAGATGTATTTACCAACATTTCTTAAGGGAATGTGGACCATTACAACAATATATATATATATTATTAGCTAAACTGTCAATTGTACTAGGAACTGAGCAAAATAAACAGACTTGTAACAAATGCTATATATAAATTCTATTTTGAGAACTTGAAAGATTTCAGAACATATGTCTATATGTACTAAAATCACAATTGCTATAGATAAATTGTAAGTGTGGGGTAATCTCATGATTTTTATTGATTAACCTTACATTAAAATACTTGTCATATATATATGTGTGTGAGAGAGAGAGAGAGAAAAAAAAAGAATGAAAAGGTAGTGATTCAATATGTTCCTGTGCAATTTTTTTCTAGAAGACAACATTTAATACAAAAATTATTGAGATCAGTAAGAGAAAATCTGTCCGATTTTTTTAAAATAAATAATGTCTTAATGCAAAAGAAACTTTAATTTACCTATATATAATAAATATTTTAACTTAAGGATAATCTATAAAGATTGTATGATTATCCTTATTTTGCCATTTAATTATTTTAAAAACAGTAATTTCAACATTCTTACATAAGAGTATGGTTATAACAGTTTTCACACTATAGTCATTCTATACAATATTGCTCCTAGTGTGTTTTCGTTTAGACATATGTTTACTATAGTGACACAACTAATGAATTATCAGTTTAGCTATTGAAATGTATATATGTATTATGAGGACTAAATTCTCACAATATATATACATTAAAATGGGTGAAAATCTACTTGCACCCTTATTATTTAATTAGTCACAACAAATATTTGTGTGTGTATGTTTGCATATATCTTGGAGATATTTCTTGTATTGAAGTATATGGTTCATAAGCTATATATATATAAAGAGAGAAATAGATACAGAAGTAGTTATAAAACAAACATTTATTTTCTTTTATTTAATATATATTAAGACGAGTCATTAAATGACTAATGTTTGACAAGGATGGAATTAGCATTGAAGATCTTATTTGCAATAATGAGAATCAGATATTTTTGTTAGAAATTTAAAAGACAATAAGGTAATAAAGATATTGAAAGATATTATGGAGAGATGAAAAAAGAGAAATAGAAAAAGTTAATAAATCTTTTTTTTTAAAAAAAAAAAAAAAATGCAACTGTAAGTTTTTGAGAAGACCAATAAGCAAAAAGGCTTGGAAAAATTGATCTGTTTTGGTAAGTGGTGCCTGTTTTTTTTTATGCATAATTAAAAATAATGATATTTTTAAATTAAAAGCATTGTAAAATATTTTCAAAAATTTACCAATTTATAATTCAAAGATAATGTTTGTCAGATCTCAGTATATGCAAAATATGGTACAAAAGAAGGTTAATGAATAAATTTTAGTATACAATAATCTTTATATAATAAATATCATGTTTTAATTATAATATGTTTACATCCAAATTTAAAAGCATAAATGTCTGTAAATACAGCAAATTTGATTACTTTCTTTTAGCATATTATGTTTTTATCATCAATTAAAAAAATACACAATGCAGCTCACATTATTTTGAGAGGATGAAGAATAGCAGAAGTATTATACAGACTTTAAAATTTTTTTAACATAATTTGCATAGCAGTACTTCAAAGCTGATTTACTATTTTAAAAAACTGATAGCATGAGTCAAGTAAAGTATACATATTTGGATTAGTGAAGTATATTTTCTGGACACTTCTAGCATGGGACACCTCTAAGATCAAAATTAGATTGAATCTAAAGATCTAGCATTGTTTAGTAAAAACAGTATCTTGAAAAAAAAAATTGAATTTTACTGAAGATTGTAGTGCATAAACATTTTGGAAATGATCCATTGACTGTTTTCTATAAAATGCATTAAGAGAAGGCTGCAAGTAAACTAATATTTATATGACTGATAAATTATTATGCTTGACAATAAAATTGTAAAAAAAATATATTTCTGGTATTTAGGACAACATTTAATGAGTCAAATGGAATCTATATAATCTTAAAGAAAGGATTTGTTTTTATAAACAAATCAAAGTTCAAACAAGGGATAGCATGTAATATTAATAGATGACTGTAAGGTGAAAAATCCCTTATGTATAGTTTGATTAAAAATTTAATATATATATTTTAATATTTAAATAAAGACTAAAATATAAAATCAGATCATCAAGATTATTTATAATAGGGCATAGTAAATACTTTTTAACGTTTTTAATGCAATCAATAAAGACTTTCACTTAGTTTTTAATACTTTTACTCATGTTCTTTATCAGACCAGTAATGGAATAAAAATCTTCAGAAACTTTTATTTGGATGATTATTAGCTAAAAGTGTAAATCAGTTAAAATACCTTAACAATATTTTTAGATAGAAAAACAAAATTAAATACTGAGGTATAATTAGGCTTCAATATGCTGCTGCTACATTTAGCAATAAAGTATTTTATAATAGAATATAAACATTTCAACTAAATCAGTTATATATAAGGCCATTAAAATGCTAAATTTATTGTAGGAAAGTGAAATGAGGATTTCTATTAATGTAATATAAAGTAATCAAAAAAATGTAATGCTTCACCAATACTCTGATAATATGATCACAAAATTATGAGACCTTGCTATATTATTAGGTCTTACTGGATATGATACTGCTGCAACTACTTTTGTAAAAACATATTTTATTGAATAGAATATACAAAGCATGTGAATAATAAAAACTTTTTAAAAATAAACTTAAGAAGAATATCATTTATAAAGATTATCTCAAAACATTCTAAAAAAAGAACAATATTTATTGCTTTCATTGGAAAAATATGATTCAAATTACAATGGAAAGATATAATTATGTCAGATGTTGAAGTCTTGCATAAAAAAAATTTCTGCAGAAAAAATTATAAGGCAGCAATGCAAAATATATATGGACATATTTTGCATTTATGGAAAAAGTTATTGGTGGTCGAGAGGTCAGCGTGACTGCCTTGCACTAGCAGGCAGTTGCCTGGGTTGCGGGTTCATGTCCCGGCCGATGCTATGACACTTAAAAAAAAAACTATTTTGTTCCTTTTTTTTTCTGAAGTAAGAATAGGCATACATGATTATCTGCTAATGGCAATGATTACATATAACACCCCCACTATTTTTAAGCATTTGATTTATTGCATAACAAAGGTTTCTCCAAGTTTAATCCAGAAAAGAAGCAAATGGATTAAACCTGCTTTCCACATTGATCCAGCAAATTTTCTTAGTTCACCATCTATCTCATCTATGCTAAATATCTGTTACAATTTCTTAGGACACTATCTAAAATTTTAAGTATCCATATACTTTCATCTCTTCTAGAAATATATCTAGTCCAGCTCCATTTCAGCCTCTTAGTTTTTTCAGTGATGTCAATATTACATGTTTCTTTTTTTTATCCATCCATGTAACTTTAAATCATTCCTTGTTACTCCCATTTCTTTATACTTCATTATGCAATCTGAAATCTTTATAATTGTGTTTTTATTATACATCTAAATCTCAGATATATATATATGGAATGGAAAAATATAATTGTTCTTTTTCAAATATGTAGACATGTTTCCTTCTAGTATTATTTCTATCAAAACCACTCTATCAAAGTTTAATTTTATGATTAATTTTAGCTCCAGGAGCAAATATCATGCTTCCAGACTTCCTAAAAATATCTATATTTAACCTGTTCTAAAACCATCTACTATAAGTTTGTGTAATCAGTAGATATCAGCTACTATACTGCTATAAAATCACTATCCCCAGACTAATCAGTTGCTGACTTTCAATAGATGGATTTAGAGTAAGAATACGATAACTGATCATGGTGGCATATAAATAAGATTATGAGAGATCAAGTGATGTTGCTGATATAGTTTTTAATAAATTTATGCTCAAACATATTTATCAATAAATTTATAAAGAAACTATTTCATAATTGTTACATGAAAATAAGCTATAGTAGTCTTAAATGACAATAAATCTAATAATGATAAAAACAAAACAAAAATTACCTCACAACACAAGATTTTTTGCAACAATAGATTGAAAAACAATATCCTAATTCATGCTATTTAAAAGTGACCTGGACAGTAATATATTTTGCTTAACTATTAAAAGTTATATTTAAGATAATTTTTAAAACAACTTCTATGAAAATCTGGGTTACACTACCTTTAGATTGTGATACAAATATTACAAGATTAGCTTCTTAGCACTGATTTATACTACTTATGAATAATGCATCCAAGTTGGAGAAAAAGTGTTCACATTAACTTTCTGAATATGTAATTAAATATTGAGGATAATAAATATTATTGGCACATTCAAGTCTATTCTCTTGCAATGACTCTTATCATTTTCTCATGATATTCTCCAATGAGATATCAAATAAAGAAGTTGTCTTCCAGAAAATGTATAAAAAGCTAACAAAAATATTAGTTTTGCCACTAACTCATAACTTAAAACCTATCTCAAATCAAAATCTTTTCCCCCTAAGTTCAAACAAAAAACTATGGCATGAGAAATTGCTTTTTTCATATTCACCAGTAAAAGTAGTTGGATTTGATCTTCCTAGATGATACTGGAATTCCATTAATAGGTTGAAATCTATACATGTTTAATGTATTAATTTACCAACATTTTACTTTTAAAGTAAAGAAAAAAATAAACCATAAAATACATAATTCAGACTATGCATACTGAAAGAATTCTTCAAGTGATTCTTTTATAATATGGCGAATACTTGGATGACTTGAAAAAAATCTATATTGCTAAGTAAATTAAACAATTGTAGTATCCAAAATATTTTTGCATAAAGTCTCTTAATGCACAATACTTAATTGATTTACATGACAATAATATGTCAAAATCATGCCCAGGTCTGTCATTTTGGTCATCCAAAATTTTTATGAACTCATCAGTAATAATGTCATTTGATTATTTGGTATATATCGAATAACCACCATATCCCACTGGATGGCGCCATTTTCGCGCTAAAACACATAAAAATGCCAGACACGTTCGATCCCGCATTTTCTATAATACAACTTTTTTGTTGTGCTACAGATTGCAGGCCGCTATGTCGCATCGCAGCAAATACATTTTCCAAAATTCGCACAGTTTATAAAATGGTTACGGCTTGGTGAGAGGGTGTGTTTTTTTGAATTGGATGGAAATGTTGTTTTCATTGGATTTTTTATTATTTTAAAGTATTGAAATGTTCAGATTTTGTAAAGTAATAATTAACAGACTTTTTACACCGTAGTGTATTGAAGTTTTAAGTAGTAAATGTTGACGAGATATATGTATAAAGTGAGTTGGAATTAGGTAATGCGTCAAGTAACGTACTGTTCTTAACATTCCATGAGACAAACAAGATTGTACCATATGTATATTTTTGAAATAAAAAAGATCGTTAACACAAAAATATCCAGTAAGAAAAGTACAGTTGAACACTGTTTTTTTAAATGTCATAAAAAGCATATATTATAAACATTATATATATATATTTGTTGTTGTTTAAAAAAGTTTTAGTTTCTTTCTTTTCTCCGACTACTGTTATACTTTGTTGAATATAGTTTACGTTTATTGTTATCATTTATTTTATAGATGTTAGTAAAAAAAAATCTTTACAAAAATACGATTTTGATATTTTTTATTTTAGCATTACAAACAACAGAACACTAACCCTAAACCTAATCCTAAAACTAACCCTAAACCTAACCGTAACAACTTTTACTTTTAGTTGTCATTCTATTTGAAATAAAAAATAGCGGTAATATCTGTTTGTCTGTAAAAAATAATAAAATTTAAAACAAAGACTAAAAAAGTAAAAAATAGCGATAACACAATAATATCTGTTTCTCTGTAGAAATAAAATGTAAAAGGAAGACTAAGAAATTTTACTTTTTATTCCGATTATGAGTTTTTAAACAACAAAAAAAAAAAACAGCCGTAACCCCAGTAAAAAAATCTCCGATAGTAAAATTGATTTTTCTAATAAAAAGCAAACTAAAAAAGACGAATCAAATTGTAATTTGTTTATTTTATTTTACATTTATTATTATCATTTAATTTGTATACGTTAATAAAAAATAATATTTAAAATTAAATACTATTTAAAAAAGACGATTTTCTTTTGTTTTTATTTTAGCATTTGATTATAATTAACGGCCTAGGAATGATCATATTCTGCGCCATCGAGGGGGATATAGTGGCTATTCAACGACAAACGATTATTTTTTTATTCATCAAAGTGTAAAAAACCTTGTGAATATATATTCAACATTAACTAAAAAATGATATCATAAGTACTTCATATATGTTTATATTCAAATTCTACTTTAAATTGGTTCATTTAATTTTTTCAAAGCAAAATCATTTAGTATTCATTTCTTAAATACCCTTATGAAAGTTTTAAGCCATCCTCAATATGTAACTGTAGATAATTCTCTTCCTATTTAGTCTCTTAGGTTGCAGATAAAGATGATGTCTCTTATGCTAACTAAGCTTTTAAAAAATGATAATACAAGATTTATAGATTATTTATACATAATATTATAGAGGTGAGAGTTCAGAATTTATTATAGTAACATTGTACTTCACTTTTCATGACTTTTCCAAATCTTTAAAAGAAAAAATAATTTCAATTTTATTTGACAATACAAAAAGCTGAAGTGTGAAACTTTTCTTCTTTTTCTCAAATAATTATTAATAACTAAATGCTCCATACATCTTTTTTTTTTTTTTTTTGCTTTAACTCTCATTGATTCTTAACCTGGAGCATGTCTGTTTCCAGGGGCATAAACCAGAATATGAAGTGATACATGAAAAAAAAAAAAGAGTAATGTCAGGAATAGGCATATCTATTCATAAAATAATATAATCCTTTTTTTCCACTGTAATCTGTGATCAACAAATTTAAAATATCATATTCACAGTTTTCTTTTCAAAAATAGTTCATAACTCTCAATATATAAATCAATACACTAACTTCTTTTTAGATCTTGTTTTTATATGACTATTATAAAAAATATAAGCATACACCAACGTTTCAACTATGGTGTAATGATTTATATATATTGTAATCTGTGATGTATTTTATTAACTTCATTTATATTTTTTCTCTTTATTATTGTATTGCTTTTTAATTTTATTATTAGGTTTTATGTTCAATTATAATACTTAAATTTAATAAATGGCCGTTAATAAAAACATACACAGAAGAGGTAGTTTTTTAAATAATATTTAATTTTATTATTGCCTAGCGTGCTTTTAATATAACATGTATATTATATTCATGACTTATAATAATATGATTCAAGAATTCTTGGTATTAAGTGTACAAGAAGTGACTAATTAGCTTTAAAATATTAAAATGTATTTAAATGATCCACTTTTTTGATAGAAGAATACATGTATATTTTCTACTGATCAAAAAACAGTTAATTGCTATTGCCCAGGCCTTCTTGATTTTTCATTTTTTGTCCTCTCTCTCCACATATACAATTTTTACTTTTGACAATTCAAATTTATGGCTGGTTTTTTGTGCATGGTCAATTAATATTGATGAATATTCTTTATTTTTGAGGACTCTAATGTATAAATATCTATGTTGGGCCAATCTAGTTGAAAGGTTGGACCTCGATTCCCCATAATATGCTAAGTTGCAGGCATATTGGATGAATTTAATTATATAGACCACTTGATATGCAGATTTATTTGGCAGATTGTCTTTGAAATTTTTAATTAATTGGTTCAGTGATGGAGGAGTTTAAAAGCTTATGTTAAATTTGTCATTGAAAATCTTTTAAAATTTATATGCAACTTTTGAGATGTAAGGGAGACTAATCCATTTTTTAAGCTCCTCTTGTTGAGTGGAATGAGGGTTTTTTTATTTTGTTGTAAAATCTATTTATAGGGTTACTGATTTTGTTATAATTATATTCAATATTTTGAAAGTTCTTTATATATTCTTCAACACTGTTCTTTTTGCCACATTCAAATTTGCACAAAACATAATTTGTGTGTAAAAAACCTTTAAGTTCCACATATTTATGTGAAATAGGGGTTACTGATCTGGTGTGGATTGGCCCTTATGTTTATAGATTTTAAAATCATTGTATAGTCTAGTATGTTGCATTATCTTTGGATGTATAAATACAGAAATTTAATTCCTTTATTATTGTCTTCTGTCTCCATGGTCCATGAAAGTGTTAATGCTTATTCTAATTCTTACTTTATTTTCTTAATGTGTGTTCTCTGAACATATAAACATATCACCAACATATCTAACATATATTAAGTCTGGGTTTTAAGGCACAAACTTAGGAATGAGATTATTTTCAATTTTTGCAAAGAATAGGCTGCTAATGATGCTACTATCTTTTCTGTGTATGTTTTCATTAACAGTCATTTATTACATTAGCTTAGAAAAGAAGGAAATAATTTGTAGTTGAATACATAAATTTGAAATGACAGCAGGTATATTAATGACAAACATTTTGCTAATATGATGAGTACAATTTATGGAAATAAACTACCAAGAGGTACTCAAATGAAAAAATTTGTAAATTAGTGCTCTAGCTAATAAATGACCTACCTTTAAGAAGCAATAGTTATTAACATAACTATCTATTTATTATTTTAACATTTTTACTGCATACAAAAGGTTTATTTAAAGTTTTTAATTTTAGAACAATATACTATAAATCTGAATTTTTAATTAATTCTAATTCATATTTTCTATTAAACTTTCAAAAATATTTATCTGCATTTTTTATACTTCATTTATATGGCAATCATCTTAAAATGATAATTTTCAGATTTCTTTTGAATGCTATATTATTTGAATTCAAAGGATCAGATAAAAAAAAAAACCATATAAATCAGTTAGTTCCCTGGCATACACACTATGGAGATGTAGTACTGTTAATATGATTGATTTTTAAAGATTGTACATGTAAATATCTTTGAATTAAAGTTCTATCTGCCATTTTAGTATTTGAATATCACATGAGCTTTGAAAATAATCAATTATTTTACCCTCCACAGTTTAGTACAAAGGTAGAGTTGTAAATTTAGATGTAAAAATTTCAGACTCTCAGAATAAAAATGTTGTGTTAAACCTGTCTCTAGAGATGCTCAAATCTCATATAATCTTAAGATTTTAATTACATGAATAAAATTAAATATAATTAATAAATTTTTTAATATTATATTAATATGAATTTGTTCTGACTGATTTCATCTCCAAATTTAGATATAGTAAATATATTTTAAAAAAATATTTACAATGAATAAATATTTATTTATTTATTTATAAATAAGTAAGTTTAACAGACAGTGATGTAAAAATCTATATCTGGTCTACAATGATTAACAGATAGAATATCATTTATTTATATAAATGATTATAGTCTCATAATATCTTGAAGCACTGATATATGTTAGCAATTATTTGCATCTTATGTTGGAAAAGTAAGCTTTGATAATAAAACCTAATCATACATTGATAATATATCTGTTAACAATAATTACCAATACTAATCAATTATTTTTTTCTATATGGTTAGTATTAACAATTATTGCAAACAATTAGTATTAACAACTTTTAAATGCTATTGTTCTGTATGCTTTAGTACTGTGATAGAATAATGATTTCAAGCACTAAAAGTTTCTGGATCAAAGCTTGTGTTTTCATTGGTATGTGAATGTCATAGGACCTCTTGAGAAATTAATCATTTAATTATTTTTACTGCTTTTATTTAAATTATCAATAAAATTCAATCATAAAACTATTTTTTTTATAGATAAAATTATAATTAAATGGATTATTGAGCAGGAATTCACAAGAAATTCAAATATAAAAAGTATTAGAGAGAAGCCATAATCTATGAACTGTGAGTTCCAGACACTTTACCATTCTACTAAATTGCACAGGCCCTATAAAAAAATAATAATTGATTCTATATACTAACACATAATATTTATTATTATTTTATAATATGCTTACCCTCTACTGACCAAAGTTGAAGCAGTTTAGACCAATTAGGAACTTCAAAAATATCATCTCTGTTATCTTCAATTGCTTTAATGAATTCTTCTACTGATTTGTTAATTATTCCTGATAAGTTGGCTATTTCTCTTGGAACCATAAGAATCTTATCAAAAACTGTTCGATTACGTTTCCATTCACTCCCTGAACTAAATACACAATATATTTTTAAAATTCATTTAATAATCTAACTTCAAAAAACAATTAAAAATAAATGTAACTAGTATTAAAGATGTAAAAAAAACAATAAAAATATTGCACTAGAGCAAATTATTCCAAGATGCAGATAACTAATATAAATAATAGTCATAAATGTGATTCAAATATTGGTACATATAATTTACAGATATATTATTGGAAAATGTTTTCATTAGAAATGTTAATAGTGCTTTTAAATTTTGACATTTTAAAATAAAATGTTAGTTTTTTTATAAGGTAGAGAAAATTGAGAAAGCTCTGATGAAGACTGCCGGACAGTTGAAACTGACAGGAAAAAAAGAAAGTTTTATTAAAAAAATTTTTGCATTAAAATGTATATGAGAAGAGTTATATAAGCAAACTTTGGTATAATTTTATAGGAATAATATTTTGTTATATTGATGCCTAAAGTATGCTTTGCAGATTCCAAAATAATCTACAAATAGTTTTCTAAAATCTAAAAATATGTTTTCATAATTGTCATTTGAAATATTATTCAAAATGATAATTGTGAAAGTTAGATTATCATGTGAAATAATTTCTTCTTATGGATCTTAATACAATATTGTAACGGAATAGCGTTACATGGGATTTGAACCCAGGCATATGAGGTTATATTAAACATATATTCAATTGACGAAATGAATGATAGGAACAAAACTTTTAAAAAAACGGTCTTGCTTTAATAATAAACGAGAAACAGCTGTTTCTAAAGCATGATCGCAGCTATATAAGAGTACCTGTCAAATTTATTGAAATAAAAAAGTAAAAGAGTTTTTTTTTTATTATTTTGTTTTTTTTTTTAAAGAAAAAATCTGTAATCATTAGTTGTAAGTTTTTTTTTTGCATTTTTTAATTAAATAAAGAAAGATGAATGATTGAATGCAAGTTTGACATTTTTATTAAATCATTTGAGTCATTTTGAACAAAAGGGGAAAATGAATTAATTAATTTGCAATATGTTCTGAAATTCCAAGCGATCTAAAATTATTTTAAATGGGGGTAATTAGTAAATGTAAAATTAGAGAAATTGAAACAATAGGCAGGATATGCGCTGGTACGCCTAGATAAAATAAGCCGAATTTAGAAACAGAGGTGAGAAAAAGTGTACACTGCTATTGTACAACTCAGACTTCTGTCTCCAGCGAAACAATACCTGAAAAAATGGTCAAATTGAGTTAAATTCCAAAGTGGTGCAAATGATCCCAGAAATCACTGAATTGAGTTAATACTCGATGGACTTATAAGATGAAGGGACTCACAGGTGCATGGGAGTGATTGGGTGAAAAAAATTCAAGGTGTAAGGGCGGGAAGGAAGAGATCAAAAAGGCCGGACAGCGCTTTTAAGGAGGATTATTAAAAAATTAGAATTAGAAGAAATAAAATCTAACTTTCGTGTAGAAATATAACGGAGATGCGTTGCTGAACATAAAATTCGCGGCTTGACCGCCAGACCTCCGCGTCCAGCTCAGCTGATTGCCCCTAGGATGCTCGTAACATCGGAGAAACTTCACATAAGGACCACACACACTTTTGAGACCTCGCAAATTGCCAGAATGCTTCGTTAAAGAAGAAATAATTGCTCAGGATCCCTCTTACAGTCTTTCTACGTTCCACAGGTAGCTATCTTTAAATTATTGTACTCATTTATGCACCAAAGTAAAATAACTTTAAAAACAAGAACTATTAAGAACATTAAGCTAAAATGATAAAGTTACTCATGACCATTAATGAACGATTAGAGAACCTAACCAAATAAGTTTGTCTACAGATTAACATTCTTTAAAATATGTGTGAAGTCACCTTTAAATCTATATTTAAATTATCTCGGCTTGCCGGTCATATACCTGCATGAATTGTTATTGAACAGATTAAAATAAAACATTTATTTAACTAGTATTTTTTGTTATTAATTGCTTGGAATTTCAACATAAATTTATATAATAGGGGATGAGTGCTGGAGCGATCAAATTTGTTTGTATATGAATGAATGCATTTGATATTTTTGGTGTTGGGATTTGATTATATTTATGTTTATGTTTATTATGCTCTCTTAGATTAATATTAAGTTTTGATTAATTTATTCTGTGGGATATAGGGCGGGCCCTCATATGATAAGTCTGATTGATCGTGATTGAAAGATCACATATACGATGTAATTTGAAAGGCGATATTGGCTGTGTTCGTTTCTTGCTTCCGACTGGAGTGATGCACGGGCATGTTTTGTGATATAGTTGAGTGAGCTTATGCACATACGTGGACTCTTATAAAAGTTCTCCTGGCGCCTACTACTTGGATTCAATCCGAATTTACGTATAAAATAAATAAAGCGTACGTGTATATGTGTTTGAAATTATCTTCACAGAACATTATGTAATTCCCCAGATGCAAGAACACAGCGGGTTCATAGAAGTGAACCATCAACCAAAACATGAGAATGTCACCGTAGGAGTACGGCAAAAGCGTCCAGATATAAAGGACGTGACTTTACTAGGCTTTCGGAAAGGAAGCCGGCAGGGGGCGGTTACATTTGGCACATCAACATGACCCAAAACTATTGTTTCAAATGGTGGGACCGACGTGGATACAGCTGACGTTTCTAACAACGAAAGCAAATTTAAAAGAGAGAGGGCGCTCGAAATAACAGAATAAATTATCTATTAAAGCGGGGGGAAATTTTTGGAATCACCATAAAATAAAATCATTAAACGTTGCTTAAGGGAGTGGGAAAGGGATTTAGTTCTCTTATTAGCACTAAAATAATCAAGCGTCCGAATATACTTAATAGTGGTAGAAGGCTGTGGAATAGCAGGATTTCATGGAAGAAAGATCGTATATTAAAAGGAAGCAAATTCATAAATTAATTTCTATGTTAAAATCAAATGCAAATAATTTAAGTGCAAATAAAAAATACATCGTTAAAAAACGTATTTATATTCTTGCACAAAGGAAGTACTGTAACTGGGATCTTGTTAGGAGTTTTGTGTTTTACTTAAAAAGAAAAGGGGGCTAAAGAAAGAAGTCAACATAGCATATATATATAAAGATGCATATAACCATATAATAGATATAGCCGCACATATAATCGATAGCTGCTGAATAGAAATGGAGGGAACAGAGGGACCTGGAATAGTATGAGTGATAGAAACCAAATTGGAGGAATGACAGGAGATGTGGGAATTTTGAAGGGCAAGGAGCATCTGAGGATAGGATAAGACAGTCAGTGGGACCTGCGGAGTAGTAGGTAACGAGCCGTGGATGACTATAAATTATAAATCAGATATTAAACAATGGAAGAAAACCCAGATGAAAGCATGTGGGAACAGACGGGGGAGAGTCCAATACAATTTAAAAAACAGGATACGGAGAATGAAGGGGATATTAAAACATTAATAAAGATGATGACACAAATGATGGCCGAAATGAGGGAAGATAGAGAAGAGCGTAGAAGAGATAGAGAAGAGTTTAAAGAGGAGATAAGGCAATTACTCAGGGGAAAGGAAGTGAAGTCAGAAGAGAACAAAGGGGAAGATAGTAGCTTAGCCAATGTTGAGGAAAAAATAGGCCAGAATAGGATGGAGATGGACAAAACGAAAACAGACCTGGATGATCTAAAGGAAATGGTAGACATACTAACGGATGATGTAGAAAAGGGAAATAGGCATCAAGATGTGATGAAGGAAGCTATCAGGCAGATGAAGGAGGCGTGTCATGAAATTAGACAACACCAGGATGAAGTCTGACAGGCACTGGGAGAGTGGGGACAGAGAATCCAAAGGATTGAAGCAGACCAGGGACATGGGAATGTGGGTAGAAGGATGGAAGAGATGGAGAAGAGATGGGAAAGGCAGATGTCGCAACAGGACACAAGTCGTGTATGGGCAGAGAGACAGATGAAGATAGAAATATTTAGGGCAGGAGAAAACGAAAACCCAATGGACCACCTCGAAAGCATCAGGAATCTGTTTGGAGAACCAATGGCGAGAGAACCTGACCGAATAAATATTGCAAGCGGATACCTACAGGGCCCAGCGAGAGACTGGTGGAGGATGCTGGAATTTAAACCCTGGTCATATGAGGAATATAAGGAAGAAGTTTTGCGGTGTTTCTGGAACACAGCACGTCAAGAAGGGACTTATTTTAGAATCACCAGGGAGAAATATGGGGGAAGGCCCAGTGAGACGGCCACTCAGTTTTATTATAGGCAGGTGGCAAGCCTTCAACAATTGCCTGCATACCATATGATGGAGACGCAGATCATCTCAATAATAAGGCACAATATGCCAACCACCCTCAGACACATGATGCTGGGAAGGGATTGCAAAGGGATCCATGAGATGGGGGAAATGATAGCAAAATTTGAACAAGAAGAGGGAATAGGAGGGCAGATAGAGAGGTCTAGTAATGAACAACCCAGAAAATGAGTACCACCGGACCGATACTAACCCATAGGACGGAGGGAAAATGAATTGACGACCGTGGATATCACAAAGACAAATGTTTTAAGGAACTCACATGGGAAATAGATGCCACGAACCGGGAATAACCTGTGACATGAATCGACATATGATATTGGAAATGGAATTAATAAAAAAAAAGGAAAAAGGGAAAGGGGGGATGACTAACACCAAGCCTTGGGTGTAACATATAAAACAAACAGGTCAACCGCTCGCAAAGCAGCCTGTAGTGCGTAGAGCCAATGTGTTGGTGGATCGACCTGGGAGTACCCTGCAAGACCAGAAGAAGGCTGGCACATGATGCTGGCCCAACTTAAGTGCAGAAAATCACGCAACACATTTCATTAGAGTTCTTGCCAGCTCACTTCCCAAAACTTCGTTATTGCTGGGCGGATCAGACTTTCCAAAATCTTAGATAGAGATCGATCGTATTCTGTATAGGGGACTTCAGAAAGGTCCATCCCCATATCTCCTGTCAGGGATGCACGAAACCCATTGGCCATTGTCATCAATCGTGGCAGACCCTAGATTACCAGATAGTTTTTTTTCTCCGTTAATAGTCGTTATAAAAAGAAGTCTGACCGCAGAGCACCTGATCCAAATTTTAAGGGAAGGCGAAGCCGCAGACAAACAGCCGGGAAAGCTGCCATAATGGGACCTGCATCGCACAAAAGAAAGGACATTGGGTCGATTCATTAAACACTGCACAGAGAAAAGTGATTAAGCGGACTTTCAATGCAAGGGCACTGAAGAGAGCCGAATAACTTGGCTCCTTCTCAGAGCTAAACCTGCAACCTCAGATTTTACTCTACACCGGGCGAGGAGATATGTAATGAAATAGCGTTACATGGGATTTGAACCCAGGCATATGAGGTTATATTAAACATATATTCAATTGACGAAATGAATGACAGGAACAAAACTTTTAAAAAAACGGTCTTGCTTTAATAATAAACGAGAAACAGCCATTTCTAAAGCATGATCGCAGCTATATAAGAGTACCTGTCAAATTTATTGAAATAAAAAAGTAAAAGAGTTTTTTTTTTATTATTTTGTTTTTTTTAAAAGAATAAATCTGTAATCATTAGTTGTAAGTTTTTTTTTTTTTGCATTTTTTAATTAAATAAAGAAAGATGAATGATTGAACGCAAGTTTGACATTTTTATTAAATCATTTGAGTCATTTTGAACAAAAGGGGAAAATGAATTAATTAATTTGCAATATGTTCTGAAATTCCAAGCGATCTAAAATTATTTTAAATGGGGGTAATTAGTAAAAGTAAAATTAGAGAAATTGAAACAATAGGCAGGATATGTGCTGGTACGCCTAGATAAAATAAGCCGAATTTAGAAACAGAGGTGAGAAAAAGTGTACACTGCTATTGTACAACTCAGACTTCTGTCTCCAGTGAAACAATACCTGAAAAAATGGTCAAATTGATTTAAATTCCAAAGTGGTGCAAACGATCCCAGAAATCACTGAATTGAGTTAATACTTGATGGACTTATAAGATGAAGGGACTCACAGGTGCATGGGAGTGATTGGGTGAAAAAAATTCAAGGTGTAAGGGTGGGAAGGAAGAGATCAAAAAGGCCAGACAGCGCTTTTAAGGAGGATTATTAAAAAATTAGAATTAGAAGAAATAAAATCTAACTTTCGTGTAGAAATATAACGGAGATGCGTTGCTGAACATAAAATTCGCGGCTTGACTGCCAGACCTCCGCGTCCAGCTCAGCTGATTGCCCCTAGGATGCTCGTAACACCGGAGAAACTTCACATAAGGACCACACATGCTTTTGAGACCTCGCAAATTGCCAGAATGCTTCGTTAAAGAAGAAATAATTGCTCAGGATCCCTCTTACAGTCTTTCTACATTCCACAGGTAGCTATCTTTAAATTATCGTACTCATTTATGCACCAAAGTAAAATAACTTTAAAAACAAGAACTATTAAGAACATTAAGCTAAAATGATAAAGTTACTCATGACCATTAATGAACGATTAGAGAACCTAACCAAATAAGTTTGTCTACAGATTAACATTCTTTAAAATATGTGCGAAGTCACCTTTAAATCTATATTTAAATTATCTCGGCTTGCCGGTCATATACCTGCATGAATTGTTATTGAACAGATTAAAATAAAACATTTATTTAACTAGTATTTTTTGTTATTAATTGCTTGGAATTTCAACATAAATTTATATAATAGGGGATGAGTGCTGGAGCGATGAAATTTGTTTGTATATGAATGAATGCATTTGATATTTTTGGTGTTGGGATTTGATTATATTTATGTTTATGTTTATTATGCTCTCTTAGATTAATATTAAGTTTTGATTAATTTATTCTGTGGGATATAGGGCGGGCCCTCATATGATAAGTCTGATTGATCGTGATTGAAAGATCACATATACGATGTAATTTGAAAGGCGATATTGGCTGTGTTCGTTTCTTGCTTCCGACCGGAGTGATGCACGGGCATGTTTTGTGATATAGTTGAGTGAGCTTATGCACATACGTGGCAGACTCTTATAAAAGTTCTCCTGGCGCCTACTACTTGGATTCAATCCGAATTTACGTATAAAATAAATAAAGCGTACGTGTATATGTGTTTGAAATTATCTTCACAGAACATTATGTAATTCCCCAGACGCAAGAACACAGCGGGTTCATAGAAGTGAACCATCAACCAAAACACGAGAATGTCACCGTAGGAGTATGGCAAAAGTGTCCAGATATAAAGGACATGACTTTACTGGGCTTTCGGAAAGGAAGCCGGTGGGGGGCAGTTACAATACATTGCTTTGGGACAGACATTAAATTATATCTAGTCACTTTGGATGTAAATTTTTTCCTTTTACTTATATATTATCTTGAGATTTTATTATTCTCAATGCAAGTTCTTGTTGTGTGTGCATTGAGTGATGCTTTGGGATTGAAAGCAATATTCTTATAGATCAACCTAAATAGCAGATCAGCAGGTCTGTGTGCCTGAAAACTTGGAGAGTATCATAGGATATATCATAATAGTTTTTTGAGATTTAACATAGTACCACTTTCTGAATTCTTGGAAATGTATTCTTGAAACAATGAATATCTGTTTTGCAGATTCTAGGTAAGTTGTCAATCCAACATTATTGCAAAACTCAGACAATATTTATTGTGAATGAATTTTCACTATCAATTATTGGACAATTAATTCTTGGATAATTTCTATTAGTAAGACATTAAAATTACTTAATGACATATTTTATACTTATGCTTTATTGCAATGCATACTTTGAACAATAGTAAACATACATATTAATATTAAATATAAATTTATTTAAATGCACATTGATTACATAAGTAGTATTTACTAAGGCTGTAACCTCAAGAATATGCATGTAAAATGCGATATTAGGGACCTCTATAGGCATAAGCTTGTGTTTAACACCTGTAGAGGTCCCTAATATCACATTTTTACATGCATATTCTTGAGGTTACAGCCTTAGTAAATATTAAATATCTTAACTTTGCATTGCTCCTATCAAGATAATGTGAATTATATCACTGGTTATTAGAATGATTCATGAGTTGTATATATTTTATGAACTTAAATACTTTCAATTGTATTTGAATAAATTTTTATATAACTTTTGAAGTATATACAAATCATACCACATGATTTTTTTTAAATTTTAACATATGTATTAGAAGCAATAATTCATTATATTTATTTTATTTCAAAACAATTATATTAAATCTTAATAATCAATGAACACTCAATGATAGTGCTATATACAGAGCCCAAGAAAGTTTCTGGCTGTTATCTATCTAATAAAGGTGATCAATACCAGAAATTAGTCTGGGTTCAGAATATAACATTATTGCATAGTGTCCATTGATTATCTAGGCATACAGAAAATGGATCTACAATTAAATAAATGAATTATAGCACCTAATGCAATATTAATAATTTTTAGAGTCATTCATTAAACTAGAGATTATCCAATAATGAAACTAAAAAAATATTATTCCTAATGCAATAGGTTTATGAAAATATGTATATATTTTAACATATTTTAGAAAAAAAGAATCCAAATATTTATATTTTCATTATTATTAAAATAAATAAGTGGTAGTAATTTTTGATAGCTTAAGAGTTGATTGTTATCATCTATATTTACAAAAACATATTAATATCTTGAGTAGGTGATTTATTGTTTTAGTAAGTATATACTCTATGGGATTTAGAAGTTATAAATGACTATTTATTAGTCTGCTTTCAAAACATAGAAATTATAATTGACTATTTATTGATCTGCTTTCAGAACAGGTTATATTTGCCTAATTAATGAGTTTTGTTTAAATTTCTTTGCATTATTAATTTGCATTATTAATCTCACACTCCTTTGTCAAGTCACAATTTTTAACATCTAAATAAACATATCAGACCTATCTAAAGGTGATACCAGATTTATTGTTAAAAGAGTACACATTTATTGTTAAAAGAGTATGGTTGAGATAGTTGATAGCTCAAGGATTGATTTTAAAAATCAGATTTTATATCTAATATCTTTCAAAAAGTATATGTGTGCTTTGAAAGTACCTAATGGATGCTTTGGCTCAGAAAGAGACTCAAGAGTTTAAAGGTTTTTGGATCAGTTCTAACTTAAGTAAAGAAAAAAAATTTTCAGATTATCAAAAAAATGTCCAGCCTGTCTCTTTTGTGTTTCCATGTCTTTTTATGATATATAAATTTTCAGATAAACTGTTGATCTTTTTTATGTATCCAGCTTATTCAAATCAACTTATTCTTGGAAAAAATCAACAGGATAAAAAGAAATGTGATGGATCATAAAGATTCAATTGAACAATGAAAGATGTTAAAGATTGTATTAAAGTTTTAAAATTAAACTGAGAGCTGCAAACCTCTCATGCGCTTGTGACTATCAACAGCCAATCAGATCTTAAACACTGAGACAGAGAATTTAACAAAAAAAGGGTGGTTCCACTCTCTTCTTTACTTGTCTATCTATATATCCAAGCCAGTCTAAAGTACTTAGATCTGAAAGTGTGAATCTTAAATATCTTCACTCAACTCACTGAGTTCAAATTACAAACATACAGCGTGAAATCTTTCAATTTACTATGCAGTAGTTTTTCGATGTTATAACTTGCAGCAATATTAAAGTTTTAAATAAAAATATACTTTTCTGTTAAATAATGACGATGTACAATAAACTAAAATATTTAAGATTTTTAGATTTTAAGTAAAAGTATATTTTTCTGCTAAATAATGATTATATGCAATCAAAGAAAATATTTAAGATGAGAGAATATTTAAAGATGGAAGTCATTTTACAGGAATTGAGAATTAACATGATTAATGGGTAATGTTTCATTATTGAATCACATGTAGGATATTGTAACGGAATAGCGTTACATAGGGCTTGAACCTAGGAAAGTCAAATATATATTCGCGACGAAATAAATGACAGGTACAAACTTTTAAAAAAAAAAAAGCGATCTTGTTTTAAGAATAAACGAGAAACAGCCGTGTCTAAAGCAGATCGCAGCTATACATGAGTACCTGTCAGATTTATTGAAATAAAATTAAAAGAGTTTTTATTTTGTGAGGAATTAAGTTATTATAATTATTATTTGTCAAGTTGCTTTTTTTGTTATTTCATTTTAAAAGAAAAAGAGAATGTTCGAGAACAAATTAGAAAATTTATTAAATCATTTTGAACAAAAAGAAAAAAAAAATAATAGGTAAATTAATTAATCTGCAATAGGTAAAAAAAATTCCAAGCGATCTAAGATATTTGAATGGGGGGCAATTAGTAGAGTCAAATTTAGAAAAGTTGAAACAATAAGCAGGATGTATGTTGGTAAAGTCTAGATAACAATCCAAATTTAGAAACAGAGGTGATAAAAAGTGTACACTGCTATTGTACTACTTAGACTTCTGACTCCGGCTAAAACAATATGTAAGAAAAATGGAAAAACGAAATTAAATTCCCACGTGGTGCAAATGTCACAGAAACTATTAAATAAAGAGGATCCTTGATTAGCAAATAAGAACTAATGACTTATGAGTGCATGATAGAGATTGGAGGAAAAATTCAAGGTGTCACGGCGGGAAAGAAGAGAGAAGAAAAAGGCAAGACGGAACGGGGGAGAATTATTAAATTGAAAGTTGTTGAAGGCGAAATCAAGTTGAATTGTAGCGGAAAGTATTATTAATTTTTTTTGTGGAGCTTCCGATTAAGTACTTGGACTTCCTAACCTACACTTGTGTAATATCGTAGCCGAAATGCGTTGCTGAATCCAAATTCGCGGCTTGGCCGCCGAACCTTCACACCTGGAACTGCTGATCGTCCTAGAATGCTCTCAACCTCGGAGAAAATGAACTCAAGGACCACACACGCCCTGGAAGCCTCACCCAGAGCCGACATGCGGAATTAATAAAACATCGCTCAGGATCCCATTACAGTCTTCTCATCCCCCAGGTAGTTATCTTTTAACATTTGCTTACACATTCATGCACCAGATAAAATACTTTAAAGTGGAGAACGATTTACAAACATTAAGTATAAAATGATTAAATTGCTAATGACCAACCGAACCACTAAAGAACTCAACCAGTATAATATGTACAATTAATCCTCAGCCGAGATCTATGTAAGTTAAGACTCGCTTCCGTAATTGTGTCATCTAGACTTACTAAATTATATATCTGCATAATAATTTTATTTACCCAGTTTACTAATAAATCATTCACTTAATTAATGTTTCTTTTATTGATCGCTTGGAATTTCAAATTTATTTAACCAATGTTGAATGAGTGCGGGAGTGATCTATTTTATATAATTTGAATGAGTGCATTTAATATGTTAGTTAAACGTTAAGTATATTTATAGCATTTATAATTGTCGTACCATTCTTAGGTTAAGTTTAAGTTTTGAGAGATTTATTTTGGGGGATATAGGGCGGGCCCATTCATGATAAAGGTATGTCAAAAGTGTGTTCAGAGTAATGAGCGATATAGTTCGGAAATAGTGGCTGTGTTCATTTCTTGCTGTCCGCTGGAGCGATGCTTGGGCATGTTCTGTGGTATAGTTGAGTGAGCGTGTGCACGTGCGTGGCGAGCTTGCAAAGGTTCTCCTAGCGCCTATTACTCGGGTTCAATCTGAATCTATGTATGAAACAAATAAAACGTACGTGTATATGTGTTTGAAACTATTTTCACAAAACATTATGTAACCCCGGACAATAGAACACAGCGGGTTCGTAAAAAAGGGAATCGTCAACAGAAAAACCAAAAGGAGAATAGTGTCAGAAGGAGCGGTAGAGGGGTAGCGGGTTACAATATATTAGCATTGTTTAAAGACAGGGGTGTGCAACCTTTTTACACTTGTGACTCTCATACTCAAACTGAAATTTTATGTCATCTATTATATGATGTTACCTTTAGTTGTTTTACTACATACAAATATATATCTTTACATTTAAATAATATTATTTTTATAAAGCACAGTCGATATTAAAATAATTGAGAGAGTGCAAATCTCTCAAGCGCTTATGACTACAACCAGCCAATCAAATCTTAAGCACTGGGACAGAGAATTTAATAAGAAAAGAGCGGTTCCATGCTCTTCTTGACTTGTCTTAATATATATCCAAGCTAGTCCAAAGTACTTATATTTGAAAGCGTGAATCTTAAATATCATCACACTTACTTCACTGAGTTCAAATTATAAACATACAGCGTGAAATCTTTCGATTTACTACGCAGTAGTTTTTCGATGTTATAAATTTGCAGCAATATATGTAAATAATATTATTTTTATAAAGCGCAGTTGATATTGAAATAATTGAGAGAGTGCAAATCTCTCAAGCGCTTATGACTACAACCAGCCAATCAAATCTTAAGCACTGGGACAGAGAATTTAATAAGAAAAGAGCGGTCCACTCTCTTCTTGACTTGTCTTAATATATATCCAAGCCAGTCCAAAGTACTTATATTTGAAAGCGTGAATCTTAAATATCATCACACTTCACTGAGTTCAAATTATAAACATACAGCGTGAAATCTTTCGATTTACTACGCAGTAGTTTTTCGATGTTATAAATTTGCAGCAATATATGTAAATAATATTATTTTTATAAAGCGCAGTTGATATTGAAATAATTGAGAGAGTGCAAATCTCTCAAGCGCTTATGACTACAACCAGCCAATCAAATCTTAAGCACTGGGACAGGCTGGTTGTAGTCATAAGCACTTGAGAGATTTGCACTCTCTCAATTATTTCAATATCGACTGTGCTTTATAAAAATAATATTATTTACATATATTGCTGCAAATTTATAACATGGAAAAACTACTGCGTAGTAAATCGAAAGATTTTACACTGTATGCTTATAATTTGAACTCAGTGAAGTGTGATGATATTTAAGATTCACACTTTCAAATATAAGTACTTTGGACTGGCTTGGATATATATTAAGACAAGTCAAGAAGAGAGTGGAACCGCTCCTTTCTTATTAAATTCTCTGTCCCAGTGTTCAAGATTTGATTTGCTAGTTGTAGTCATAAGCGCTTGAGAGATTTGCACTCTCTCAATTATTTTAATATCGACTGCGCTTTATAAAAATATTATTTACATATATTGCTGCAAATTTATAACATCGAAAAACTACTGCATAGTAAATCGAAAGATTTCATGCTGTATGTTTATAATTTGAACTCAGTGAAGTAAGTGTGATGATATTTAAGATTCACACTTTCAAATATAAGTACTTTGGACTGGCTTGGATATATATTAAGACAAGTCAAGAAGAAAGTGGAACCATTCTTTTCTTATTAAATTCTCTGTCCCAGTGCTTAAGATTTGATTGGCTGGTTGTAGTCATAAGCGTTTGAGAGATTTGCACTCTCTCAATTATTTCAATATCTTTATATTATATTTTAGTACATATGATATGATATAAGCTCTTAGAAAAAACTGCACATTATCTAACGTGAGAACTTTCCAATTTTTTCACAATCTCCAACAATTTGTTTGCATACCACTGGTTTAGTATATATTAAAAATTTGATTCCTGGTTTTATTTTTAATTTAAAAAGTTACTTTTATCATCAAAAGCTATTACTATACTTTTATCTGTGAAATGTATCCTCCCTCTCTCATTTTAACATGATTTATTATTCTGCTTATTCAAGAATATGACATTTATTCACTTTATTTAATTATACAAATATTTCTTTACAATACATATATTTATTGATGTTGTATATCTTTATTTTCAATTACTTCCTTATAAGTTGTTTTTTTTTTTTTGTATATCTTTATCTTCAATGACTTCCTTATAAGTTGTTTGTTTTTTTTTTCAATACAAAACCTATTGTGATTTTTTTATTTACATGACAAGATATACTGCATAAGAAAGGACAAAGATAACTATTGTATGATATTATTATAATTTCAATTTAATAGCAAACGTTTTTAAAATTATATGATTAAAAAGAAATATTTTGTTTATTTATATAAAAAGTTAGAAGTGGTATATTATTTTATAGAATAAGAATTTTTAATAATGTGAGACTGAAACGACCTTCACTATTTTAAAAATAAAGTGATTATAGTTTTTCTTTTGTAAAGATAAATTTATTAAAAACAACATAGCTAAAAATCATTTTAAAAGAATAACTTCAAAAACAGTAAACTACATAATATTTTTTAAATGCTTCAAAATTTATGGTTTATGTTATAGAATATATAAACAAGAGCAACTCTTTAATCTAGTGCCATCTATTATAATAAACTTGAGTATTTATTAATTACCAGATAGTAAAGTATTATAATCCCCACTTCACGATTGATTTCTGGCTTTTGTCTTTGAATTGGAATTTAAAATTGTAACCAATGCAAATAATTAGGGCAAAAGACAAAAATCAATACAGAAATGAAGATTAAAATACATTACCATCTACTTTCGCTTATTACTCAAGACTACAATAAATAACGTTAAAATAGAGAGCTGCTCTTGCTTGTATAACACTACAGTAACTAGAAAAACAAGTAATAGAATATGCAAAACAAAAAAGTAAATAATTAATGTCAGATAAAATTTGAAAACAAAAAATGTACACAAACAGAACTCAAATTTATTTTGAGTGCTATTCTTTTATTGAATAAAAAAGACCAAACAAACAGAAAATAAAAAATTAAAAGAACTCAAACAAAAAACATAAATAGATTAAATGGATAGTAGCATTTAAAAATTATGGCTAATAAATATATAATCATAAGGATTGTTTGAGAAGTCATGTGACATTTGCCTATCTAAGTGACATAATTATCTTCAAATCACCAAACTAAGAATATTTGTTTCTATTCCAAACTACTTTATTGTTGCCCTAAACTTAGCTGATAATTATAAATTTGAAATGAAAAAAAAATATTTTGAAAAAAAGAGAGAAAAAAAAGGCAAAAGAATATAATAAGTATGCAAAATTAGTAGGAAATAAATTTAAAAAGACTACTGTAACATTAATTTTTTTTTTTTTAAATTGTGATAGAAACAATATATCAAAATAGTGGATCACATTTCAAGGGCAAGCATATATTTAAAACCTGCAATGATGGCAATAATCCTCTTTACATTGTGCTTCTCGAGTATAGATAGATTTCTGATATACATTATCATTTTTTTAAAGATCAGATGTGCCTGTAGATATATATTTTATAACAAAGGTTACTAAAATACATAGTTGTCATAATTATTGCCAGACCTTATTTACCATCAAATTTACTTGGGTTCAAAATTTAGAATGTTTAACATTTTTTAAATAAATGACTAAACTAGCATAATCAAAGCAAAAGTGCCTGCAAAATGAATATTTGAAATTAAATGTTTACCACCAATAATGACTAAATAACCAGAAATTAATATAGAGATTTGATTAGTGTTTCCATCTTTTATCCATTGTATTACTTATGTCTACATAAATGATCATAAGTAAGTATATAATTGATAATTGCAGTCAAAATAAACTATAGTAAGGGTCAGAACAAATTAGTTTTTCTTAGGGAGAATGCTTTAAAATTTGTTTAAAAACTTACTTTATTTCACATATATGTTTATATTCACAAATAAATAATTTACTTTTCTTTAGAGTTTTGTCTTCTACTTATAAAATGGCTGTTGTGATGATCAGACTAGCCTTTATAAATATATACATGAATGTATTTCACTCTGCTACTACTGAATTGCACTCATCAATTTCAATACACATTTAATAAAAATCAATGTAGTATTTTAGGCAAAACTTTTGTGTATTTTCATAAGTGCAAAAAGGATTCTTACTGTCTTTTGACTCTGAAACCCTGAGAAAATGAAAAGTCAGCACTGACCAGTTTGTTCAAGCAATTACAAGCTTGCTTATTCAGCTGAAGATTCCACATAATGTTAGATATTTTCAAATTATTTATTATTACATTTTATTTTTTTATATATATTTGACTAATATCATGGATTAATAGAATAATTTCTATGAATTGAAGAATCTTGAAGATTATTAAGCTGTGTTGATGTTACAGAAAATTTTGTTAAAAAAATTCTCCTGTAGATACATCTACAAGATTTGAAATAAGCTTATGGTAAATAATAGCTGAGGTCTTAAATTGGCATTTATATAATATGCAGCCTAATAAAAGAATATATATTTTCGATACAAGTATATTTGAATTTAAAATGCTTATACAGTATAGGATTGGATTACTAAAAATATGATTTCCAAGGATAAATTTTCAAACACATAATGCATGAATAAAAGGAATAGTTTGGCAATGATCTATATTGTATGATTTATATTTATTGAAAATATAAGTAAATTAGCCTTAAATAATATAGTAAATGCTTTTCCAACATTTATCTACAGAGGATTAATGAAGATGGAGACATTATTAAAATAAGCTATTGAAGTTTTTTATTTTATTTTATTCATTCACCAATAATGAATGGGTTGGATAGGAGTAGATTGAAAATCCACAACTATTTAAAATATTTACCAAATTTCTCAAATTGAACTTCATGGAAATGAGCTCTTGATAACTACATTAAAACATTACTAACATTTCTTTTATTTAATTGAGATTAATTTACATGTAGAATTGCTTTAAGCATGTAAATCTTTATAAATTAATAAACTGCGATTTTTCTTAGAATTAGATTTTGGAAATGAAAAAAATAATCAAATCATACAAGCAGGCAAAAGCAATTTCTTAAATTGAAGTAATTAGTTCTACATTTTGAAACACAGATAATAACAATTCCATTATCAACTAATTTTTTTTAGATTGAAGAATATCTTATTACAAATTTATAATAATTCATTTTTAAAATAAATTTATTTTTCGCATATCTTTAATTTACATTTGTAAAGCTATAATAATTAAATTTCTCAACCTATTGAATAATCATGATCCATTTTTTCTCTTTATTATATATAACAATATATTATTTTTAAATTATATATAAACAATAAAGCTTAGTGTTAAAAAACCTTAACAAAACTATCCTTTTTTAAACATAGTTATATATGTGTGTGTACTGACGATTTAAGTTTTTGTTTGTTTTATTAAGAAAGTAAAATACTATTACTTTTCTACTCATCTCAATCAAATTCAGTTTCAACCTGAGTCATTAGTAATTGCATTGCCTTGATTAAATATCAAACTAAGGAAGACTGCCAACCCATTAAGCTTATTCCTGTCATTGGTTTTCTTAATTCTCAAGGTCTTGATTTAAAAACAAAAAAGAATCAAGGGGTTTGGAATGGAAAATGCTGTGCATGTAGTTAAAAAATGGAAATGTTGCACAAATACACAATTTCATTGCCACTATTAGTTTAAGAAGATATATGAGCATGAGAGGTTCATAATGACTGATCCTGTAATAAGTGACTGAAGAAGGAAAAGAGTAAGACAAAAATACTATTTTATTTGATGAACCAATATCCTATTCTATAAAGCAGCAGGAGTTCTTAGCCAGAAACTGTTTGTTTGTTATTCACAGTTGGCTTTTATATGTGAAGTTATTTCCCTACCAGCCATACACTGATGAAACCCATTGGTAGCTTGAATACACCAAACATTTATTACATCTTTATAAACTCAATTATAAGACATTACAAAAGCTATTTCACTAAAGTAGAAAATAAAGTTGGGCTAATTATAAATCATTATTTAACAGCAATTTCCTGTTCAAATGTCTCAGATTTTAATGCCATTATATCTCATAGTACTATAGCAACTATATAATATGAATAATTTTCCTGGGGACAACCAGTTATTTCAAAATATTGCTACAAATCATCACTATTAACTTAATTAAATAAATTAACCAAATTTATAAAAATGATATATAAACCACTCTTTTGCACATGCAATAATTCTTGCATTTTTTCAAAAAAGTATATCTATAATGCTTTGTGATTATCTAAATTTGATATAGATTTCCTAATAAATACATCTATAAATAATCTATTTAATTAAAATTTTTGAAAATATTTTTGATGTACAATTACATAATAATTATTGTTTTCTATTTCTAATATTTTATATAAATTATACTACCAGAAACATTCTTTAAGATTACATGACACATCTACCTAGGTACAAAAATTCTCAAAAAATTCCAATAGTTTTGAATTTAACACACACTACTTTATTTAAATTTTTTTCTAATTATATAAAGATTTTTCACCTTTTTGAGATTATAAAAATTTTAATCCAATTAATCTGAATATTTTTATCTTAATGTACAAGAGTTAATAGAATGAATATATCTTAAATGCAGTCATCTAAATATAGATAGACATGATGTTCTAAAATCCACAAATTCAAAAACTTCTATTTTTTTCTAGCTTTTTTAAATTTATCAATATGATGTCTCAAAATTTTTTATAGTTGCATTTATCAATAAAAAAAAGTTGAATTATTAAAAAAATAAGCCAAAATACAATTATTTATATAACATGTTAATACATGCTGAATTACAACCATGAACAACATTTAAAATCCCAAGAATGTGTGATTCTATATTAGAAGTTTGGTTTTGAAACAGAAACAGAAAAAATGTGATGGCATCAATAAGCCATTTAACATGAGGTACAAAACTTAAAATCAATGATTAACAAAACTATAATTCAATCTTTTATGAAAAAATTGCTCAATAAACTGAATAAATAATATACATTGATTCACAAGTACATACAATATCTGAAAGCAAAAAATATCCAATTCTACAACAAAAATTCATTGTTACACAATTAGATACAGAAAAAATATTACAAAAGTTTTAATGTCTGAATAAAGTCAAATCATCTAACATAATATAGCAAAAACATATATTAGTAATATAATTTCCTCTTTATAAAAAATCTGAATGTTTAATACAATCATTTCAATTTATTCATTATTATTTTTCAACTGCATATTAAATATAAAAGTTTGAAATGTTTATCCTTAAAATATCAGTGAAGTCATTTTTTCTAATTGGATCATAGTTTCTGATACAATATACCAAGAAGAGACAACTTTTATTATGAATTCTCTGCATATATATACGATTAAAAAATTTCTTTATGAATTGATTTTTATTTTAGTTCATTAATTTTTTAAAGTAATTAATATCATCAGCATGATTTTTAACTATTATAGATTTACTGCAGGATGAAGAGCTCTCTAAGTTTAATAGAGTTTAGATTTCTAGCTTCTCGTCTTCATAACACCACAATAAAATTTCTTACTTCATCTATATATCTTACATGTGGTCTCCTTCTAGGACTTTTAAATCTTTTGGGTTACAATTTAAAACTTCAACTATACATAAATAGTCAAAATAAAAGTCATAGATCAATTCATAGATCACATGACCCTATCTCTTAAGCTTGTAAGTTATAAACAGTGAGGATTGCCAATTCCTCTACAAGCTTTATGATAAATGCTTAGCCAGAGCCAGCACTTAAAATATCTCTGTCAGGAACCCCCCCCCCCCCAAACCCCTGACCATGGTTTTGTGCTTTGGCATACCTCAGAGAGGTGTCAGGGTAGGTTCAGACCCTAGATCTAAAAATACCAACCCAAAGCTAAGCACTTAGCTAAAAGTTATCTATTGAGTGGAAAATCTGAAATTTTCAGACATGTACATGTCTTCAAACCCAGCTATCCAACTCAAATAGCTATATGGGGCTGATAGATCTTCATCCATGCCATATAGTAGTAGTCATAGCAATATAAAATTGCATAAGACCTTTTGGAAGAGACTATAAATAGTCAAAATAAAAGTCATAGATCAATTCATAGATCACATGACCCTATCTCTTAAGCTTGTAAGTTATAAACAGTGAGGATTGCCAATTCCTCCACAAGCTTTATGATAAATGCTTAGCCAGAGCCAGCACTTAAAATATCTCTGTCAGGAAACCCCCCCCCCAAACCGCTGACCATGGTTTCGTGCTTTGGCACTCCTCAGAGAGGTGTCAGGGTAGGTTCAGACACTAGTTCTAAAAATACCAGCCCAAAGCTAAGCACTTAGCTAAAAGTTATCTATTGAGTGGAAAATCTAAAATTTTCAGACATGTACATGTCTTCAAACCCAGCTATCCAACTCAAATAGATCTAAAAATACCAACCCAAAGCTAAACACTAATAGATACCTTTTAGCTAAGTGCTTAGCTTTGGGTTGGTATTTTTAGATCTAGTGTCTGAACCTACCCTGACATCTCTCTGAGGAGTGCCAAAGCACGAAACCATGGTCAGGGGTTTGGGGGGGGGTTCCTGACAGAGATATTTTAAGTGCTGGCTCTGGCTAAGCATTTATCATAAAGCTTGTGGAGGAATTGGCAATCCTCACTGTTTATAACTTACAAGCTTAAGAGATAGGGTCATGTGATCTATGAATTGATCTATGACTTTTATTTTGACTATTTATAGTCTCTGCCAAAAAGTCTTATGCAATTTTATATTGCTATGACTACTACTATATGGCATGGCTGAAGATCTATCAGCCCCATATAGCTATTTGAGTTGGATAGCTGGGTTTGAAGACATGTACATGTCTGAAAATTTCAGATTTTCCACTCAATAGATAACTTTTAGCTAAGTGCTTAGCTTTGGGTTGGTATTTTTAGATCTAGTGTCTGAACCTACCCTGACACCTCTCTAAAGAGTGCCAAAGCACGAAACCATGGTCAGGGGTTTGGGGGGGGTTCCTGACAGAGATATTTTAAGTGCTGGCTCTGGCTAAGCATTTATCATAAAGCTTGTAGAGGAATTGGCAATCCTCACTGTTTATAACTTTCAAGCTTAAGAGATAGGGTCATGTGATCTATGAATTGATCTATGACTTTTATTTTGACTATTTATAGTCTCTGCCAAAAAGACTTATGCAATTTTATATTGCTATGACTACGACTATATGGCATGGCTGAAGATCTATCAGCCCCATATAGCTATTTGAGTTGGATAGCTGGGTTTGAAGACATGTACATGTCTGAAAATTTCAGATTTTCCACTCAATAGATAACTTTTAGCTAAGTGCTTGGCTTTGGGTTGGTATTTTTAGATCTAGTGTCTGAACCTACCCTGACACCTCTCTGAGGAGTGCCAAAGCACGAAACCATGGTCAGGGGTTTGGGGGGGGGGTTCCTGCCAGAGATATTTTAAGTGCTGGCTCTGGCTAAGCATTTATCATAAAGCTTGTAGAGGAATTGGCAATCCTCACTGTTTATAACTTACAAGCTTAAGAGATAGGGTCATGTGATCTATGAATTGATCTATGACTTTTATTTTGACTATTTATAGTCTCTGCCAAAAAGTCTTATGCAATTTTATATCGCTATGACTACTACTATATGGCATGGCTGAAGATCTATCAGCCCCATATAGCTATTTGAGTTGGATAGCTGGGTTTGAAGACATGTACATGTCTGAAAATTTCAGATTTTTCACTCAATAGATAACTTTTAGCTAAGTGCTTACCTTTGGGTTGGTATTTTTAGATCTAGTGTCTGAACCTACCATGACACCTCTCTGAGGAGTGCCAAAGCACGAAACCATGGTCAGGGGTTTGGGGGGTTTCTGACAGAGATATTTTAAGTGCTGGCTCTGGCTAAGCATTTATCATAAAGCTTGTAGAGGAATTGGCAATCCTCACTGTTTATAACTTACAAGCTTAAGAGATAGGGTCATGTGATCTATGAATTGATCTATGACTTTGATTTTGACTATTTATAGTCTCTTCCAAAAAGTCTTATGCAATTTTATATTGCTATGACTACTACTATACAGCATGGCTGAAGATCTATCAGCCCCATATAGCTATTTGAGTTGAATAGCTGGGTTTGAAGACATGTACATGTCTGAAAATTTCAGATTTTCCACTCAATAGATAACTTTTAGCTAAGTGCTTAGCTTTGGGTTGATATTTTTAGATCTAGTGTCTGAACCTACCCTGACACCTCTCTGAGGAGTGCCAAAGCACGAAACCATGGTCAGGGGTTTGGGGGGGGGGTTTCCTGACAGAGATATTTTAAGTGCTGGCTCTGGCTAAGCATTTATCATAAAGCTTGTAGAGGAATTGGCAATCCTCACTGTTTATAACTTACAAGCTTAAGAGATAGGGTCATGTGATCTATGAATTGATCTATGACTTTTATTTTGACTATTTATAGTCTCTGCCAAAAAGTCTTATGCAATTTTATATCGCTACGACTACTACTATATGGCATGGCTGAAGATCTATCAGCCCCATATAGCTATTTGAGTTGGATAGCTGGGTTTGAAGACATGTAAATGTCTGAAAATTTCAGATTTTTCACTCAATAGATAACTTTTAGCTAAGTGCTTACCTTTGGGTTGGTATTTTTAGATCTAGTGTCTGAACCTACCCTGACACCTCTCTGAGGAGTGCCAAAGCACGAAACCATGGTCAGGGGTTTGGGGGGTTTCTGACAGAGATATTTTAAGTGCTGGCTCTGGCTAAGCATTTATCATAAAGCTTGTAGAGGAATTGGCAATCCTCACTGTTTATAACTTACAAGCTTAAGAGATAGGGTCATGTGATCTATGAATTGATCTATGACTTTTATTTTGACTATTTATAGTCTCTTCCAAAAAGTCTTATGCAATTTTATATTGCTATGACTACTACTATATGGCATGGCTGAAGATCTATCAGCCCCATATAGCTATTTGAGTTGAATAGCTGGGTTTGAAGACATGTACATGTCTGAAAATTTTAGATTTTCCACTCAATAGATAACTTTTAGCTAAGTGCTTAGCTTTGGGTTGGTATTTTTAGATCTAGTGTCTGAACCTACCCTGACACCTCTCTGAGGAGTGCCAAAGCACAAAACCATGGTCAGGGGTTGGGGGGGGGGGGTTCCTGACAGAGATATTTTAAGTGCTGGCTCTGGCTAAGCATTTATCATAAAGCTTGTAGAGGAATTGGCAATCCTCACTGTTTTCAACTATACATTTCTTATCATCTCTTCTAGCAATATGTTCAGCTCAGTTCCATTTCAGTTTCTTAATTGTTTTAATAATGTTGGTGAAACATGTTAGTTCTTTCATTTATGCATTTAATTATTATTATTTTCTTTTTATTCCTAACATACATTTCTTCATGCTTCTTTAAATAGTCTATAGATTCTGTATTGCTCTTCTTTTAAGTGTTTCAAGTTTTAAATCCATAAGTACAAAATGGCAAAAGCATATTCTTTTCAAAGACATAAGCACATTTCCTATTAATATTAAATTATTTCTATCAAAAGCATTCCATCAACGATTAACTTCATTCATTATGTTTTTATATGTGTTAATAATCTAAGACATTTTAATTGTTAACTTCACAATTATCAATCTTTTTTTTTATTTTGAGAAAATCAATTTTTTAGCCCTATTTTTTTCTTCTTATTTTCATCTGATAACTCTTGCTTGCATTTCCTGAATTTCTGAAGCAATACTTGCAAAAACAACCAGATCCTTTGCAAAACTTCTCATTTTAATGTACAAAATAACCTGCTATAAAAAATTTGAAAATAGAGTAACCCTGTCATACACTTTTTCAATGTTAATCTTCATAGTATCATTATAGAATCTAATCATTGTTATTGTATGTTGACAAATATTCTTTACAATATGACAATATTCTGGATCTATATCTTGATGATTCAATGTTTTAATTACTGAAGAAATGCTTATAGAATTAAATGTCTTTTTATAATTAACAATAAGAGCAAACTCATATTTATTGGCTTTTCTGCAATGTCTTTTTATAATTAACAATAAGAGCAAACTCATATTTATTGGCTTTTCTGCAATCTTCCTTATGATTTGGAAATATTTTACTGTGATAAAACTATTTTTAAAAACTCACCTTGTTCTTTTGGTTGGTTAGAATCCAAAGTTAACTGCAGATGAGTTATAATTATTTTTTGTAATAGTAGCTGGGTTCGAATATGGGGTTAATTGTCAGTGTTGTTGCGAGGTTGATGCGGTAAAATTTATAAAGTCATTCAAACCCTGTTACAAAAGAGTATGAATGAATTACATTACTAAATTAAAGGTATGAATGTATATATATATATATATATATATATTCGTTGTACGTGGTATTATGATTTGTGAGAATTACTAACAGATTTATATGTGAGAATGTAGAGAAGCGATTATATGTAGAGGTGTTATTTTTTTTATTTATTTGTGTTTTAAATAGATATTTAGTTTATTAATATCATAAGATAGATTTAAATGTCAGTGATAACACGTGTTTATTAATCAAAACCCATTAAACATCTCAGGCTGGAGAATAATAAATAGAATTGAAAGTTGTGCTGTGGGCAGTTTCAGTTAATGACTGTCCACCAGAATTCTTAGAACTGGTCAAGTTAGTATTTTTAGAACAATTAAAGTTAAAAGCATTCTTGAGATCTGGTCATCGGCGTAAGAATAGAAAAGAAAAGTGAGGTTAAAGAGCATTAAAGAAAAGAACTATATTTTTTCTCAGTGATTTAGTGGTGATTTTAAAATTAAAAAAAGATGTGAAGTGATAGAGGGAAGCAGAGAAAGAAGTATAAACTGATTAACCTAATTATTAATTAAGAAATTTTATTCATAATGTACCCCGTCTACATGCGGGGGTAAAAAATAATCGTGTGGGTTCGTTAGACCACTCAATGGACAGCTATTGTGGGACTCGCCTAAACTTAATTTATGGATTTGCCATTTAGTCAACCAAGTGTAATGGCCATGGAACTCTAAACATCTAGAACCTCTCACAATCAAGTCAAACTCATCTACTTAACCTTTAGTAGGGATGGTTTTGGACAGAATATTTCAGAGCCTGTCATCATCGTTCGGATGAGCAACTTTCGTTAAAATCAACATCTCTATACTGTAAGCTTACATATTATTAGCCTCAACCACATGAACATTTGCTCTTAAGAGGTAACTTTGACCTTTTCTTAATCTGCCTTAAATGAACATTTAGTAATGGTTTAAGAAACATGTGTTATTTCAATTTAAATAAAGTAATTAATAATTTATTAAATTATTTAATAAGATACAACTCTGACGTGTAATCACACTCTTTCGTTAATATGTGTATTAATTATATATAAATGTACCGGAATGAATGAATTGTATGTTTAAGATATTGAGATATGTGTATGTGTGTTAATAAATCTTAGAATTACATGTGGGTTTCTGTTAACCAAAAGACTGTTTCTTATGAAGCTCCTCGTAGACATCTGACGTCACTCTAACTCTGCTAGTTCTTATGCTAAAATATTCGTTTTACAGGTATTGAATAGATTTTTAAAAGTTCTGTAAGATGGTGACCTCTTCCGATTTATTTTACAAGTAAAAAATAAAAAAAAACGCATTTAAACCTAAACAAAGAAAGAACATGAGTTTTGATTGGTTCTTAGCATGCTCTCAGCCGAAAAAGACATTCTGATTGGCTGGAAAGAACAAAGAAACTGCCTGATCAAAGAAAATAAAGAAAAACGCTGAGATTTTCATTTCGAATATAATTTTAAAGAATATTAAGTATATATTCAGTAATTACAAATGATTTTCAGAGAGAATAATAAAAAAACAAAATTATTTTCGAAAAATATTGAAGATTTTAGTAAAAATATTAAAGAAATATTTACTTTTCTATAACGTAAAAGTCGACCTTTTTGTTTATATTACAGCTTTTATGTTGCCGAAATTGAATATTTTAGAATAAATAAATAGCAATTTATTTTTGAAAGAACTTTCATTCTCTTCATAACCTGAAAAATTAGTAATATACTTTTTAAAAACGTATCTGAGTTGAATTTAATATTATAGGCGAATATGTTTTAACAATAGGCTTTGTCTTCAGTTTGTGAGTTGGCCAATTAAAAGATTTGATTTTTACCTCATACAACCAATAATATAATTAGTGGTTAAAAGGTTAACTGATGGGCTATTGTAATAGGATTGGATTTAGATAGAAATTATAATTATAGATATAGGGCATCTCTTAATAAGATCACCCATAGCTTTGTTCTCCCGATAAATTGTTTTCCCAGACCCTTGAGATTGAGCTAGTTTGGATAAAATACCCAAAGAGTGTCCATTGGAACTTTTGTATGCACTTTTGAAATGTATAATTCTTATTAATGGATAAGATTGGCACTTGAGAGGGGCTTCGGCCTTTGCTCATAAATATACCTACTCGAAGCTTAGGGTAATAACTTGTACACACTAAATTCTTTGAATAAGATTGTGGGTAGAATGTTACAATGGTGTACCAATGAACAGGGCTGCGAATAGTGGAGAACAGGCAATAAAATGGCCTCCTAATATAATTTAAAAAAGGGCTTCCCATCGAAAGTTGGAGGGCTTCCCATCGAAAGTTGGAGAACGATATTTTTAAAAAAAAAAAAAAATATAGAAAAAGAAAAAACAGAAAGAGTTTGGATATATATTTGGAAATGTGGTTAAATGTTGATATATTTTACGATGTGTAGATAGACTTATAGAAAACTTTCCAATAATCAGAAGGGAAAATAACGTTGATGGTCAGTGATGTCTGTTCCGTGAGGCCAGTTACATAGTTCATAAATAGGGGTTTAAGAATTTACCAATATTTGGGATATTATAAAACAAAATCCATAAGGGTAGAAATGAAGGGAGGAAGGCCTATCAGGTGGGTCATGGAGAGAGCCATTGAAGTCGGGGTGATGAACCTGGCACGTTTTAACCTTAATAGTGATATATAAAAAAAGAAAGAAAAGGGGCAATGGAATTGAAGATAAGAGTATATGGAGGGAGAAAGGAGGAGACACCCACAGAGCAACTCAAGAGCCTTCAAAGATACTATAAGTTCTATGAGATAGCAGATGAACACCAAGTGATCATAGCATACCATCATCTAGAGACACATGCAGAGATATGGTGGAATTCTCTGAGTCATCAACCTCAAACATTTCTGGAGTATAAAGAAGCATTAGCCAAGATATTCTGGAATGAAAAAAATACAAGAAAGGGTGAGGACTCAAGTGGTAGAGCAGGAGTTTCAAGAAGGGAATGGAGAAGCATACATACATTTTTTAGGCAGCAGGTGTCTATGTTGAGAACTCTAGAGGCATGTAAACTATCAGAGGAGCAGATTGTAGAAATGGCATACAGAAAGTTACCCAATGAAATTAGGTGGATTCTGGGAAAAAGAGGAGAAAGATCAGTGATGACAGTTGATAAAATGTTGAGCCAACTAGAAATAGATATAGAAAGAAGACAGATAGAGGAGCATAAGATTAGGTCCAAAGGAGAAACAAATGCTAATAAGCAGAGGGTAAAAAGAATAGGAAATTTAATATGTTATTGGGAAGACCATGTTCCGGGATATGCATGCCAGACAAGCCCCATCATCCCTATAAAAGTAGTTTCAATGGATGTTGAAGCACTCATGGATTCGGGCAGCCAGGTCTCAGTAGTAGCAGAGAGATTATACCACCAAATTAGAAGGGAACAACCAAATATACTGATTCTCCCTCTAAAAACAGTTCACATAGCAATGGCAAACAACCGGAGAGCTAAAGTAAAGCCAAAGCAGATATGGATAGATCTAAAAATTAATGGAAGGAGCTATCCATATGTGTTCCTTGTAATGAAAGCTTTAGTACATAAGGCCTTGTTGGGATCAGATTTTCTAAATAGGTACAAATGTAACCTTGACTATGAGAGGGGTCAGGTCACATGTGAGGGTGAAGTGGTATGTTTTCTTGCAGAGGGACCTCAATGGTCGATAGGAATGATACATCTAGAGGAAGAGATCCTGGTGAAACTCAAAGATAATGAGATAGACGGAATGAAAGTAAAAGGAAAAGTTCAAGATAATCCATTACAATGAACATTGACCAAGTATCACAAAGTCTTTTCAGACAAGCCAGGAGTTATCCAAGGTTTGAGCAGAGAATTAGGGTGAGAGATGGGCAGACATTCAAAGATAGATCATATTCTATTCCACACCAATACCAAAAGAAAGTGAAGGAGCAAATAGATCAGATGCTGGAGTGGGGAATTATATCAAAATGCTCATCGGCGTATTGCAACCCTACGGTGGTAGTTAAAAAGAAGAATGGGTCTGTTAGATTGTGTTTCGATGCTCGACAGTTAAATAAAGTGACTGTACCGGACTGTAATGTACCACCTCCAATGCAAGAATTACTGAAGAAGTTCCAAGGGAAGAAGGTATTTTTGACCTTTGACTTAACCGCCAGTTATTGGCAAATTAAGTTACATCTGGATGACTGCCAATACACATCATTCAGATATGAGGGCCATTCATATCAATTTAACAGGATGCCTTTTGGTCTAATAAACAGTGTATCAGGGTTACTCAGGTGCTTGGATCATGTGCTATCCTCAGAGATAAAGAACATGGTCACGATTTACATGGATGACATGCTGATAGCCTCAACTGATATTCAGGAACACATATGGGAAGTAGGACTATTTCTAGAGGAATGTAAAAAAGGGCATAAAAATAAATATCAAGAAGAGCACATTGTGCCAGAAAGAGGTGATTTTTCTTGGGCACATGGTGGGAACTCGGCTATTCGCGACTTTCCAACGCCTAGATCCAAGAAGCAGGTCCGATCATTTCTGGGCCTCTGTACATTCTACAACCGTTTTCCAAGACCGGTTTGCAGAACGGATGGATCCATTGATGAAGTTATTAAAAAAGGGTAGTGAGTGGAAGTGGACAGAAGAACAGGACCAAGCCTTCCAAAGAGTGAAAACAGGTTTTTTGGAAAAGGTTATACTAGCCTTTCCTGACTTTTCAAAGCCATTCATAGTTCAGACAGATAGCAGTGAATATGGTCTTGGAGTGACTTTGGCTCAAGAGCAAGAAGATGGGAGAATGGGTATACTATATTTTCTGAGCAGGCTACTCAAAGGTCCTGGGGTACATTATACAATCACTGAGAAAGAGGCATTGGCCATTGTGTGGGCCTTTCAGAAGTTTCGCACACTGTTACTGGGCTCGGAGGTTATCGTGGTTACCGACCACAAGAGTCTGAAATTTATCAACCATGGCTACCTCACTAATAGCAGATTAGTATGTTGGAGCCTATACCTCCAAGAATACAACTATACAGTGAGGTATTGCAAAGAGTCTGACAACATGGTAGCTGATGCCCTCAGCCACAATCCAGTGGACAATCAATCATATCATCTGTGTACTGAGAATCTGTATATAGCAAGCATAGGGTTGAGAACAGATGAAGAACTTGAAAGTGATTTGAGGTGCCTGGAGTACTTTCAGAGAGAAGACCAACAACTCCAGCCCATCACTGACCAATTGGAGGGAAAAGAATCTAAATTAATGGGGGGTTGGATCGAGTAGAATATTCAGAAATTTAAGCTGGAGCAAGGTGTGCTACAATATAGAGTTAAGGAAAATCCAGCAGAGTGCAGATCCATCATCCCATGGCATATGAGGACTGCAGTGGTGGCACACATGCACCGCAGGTCTGGCCACTATGGGGTAATGAAAACTGAAGGATGGATTAGGAGGTGGTTCTACTAGCCAGGCATGCGTGGCAAAGTTGCAGCCATTATCGGGCAATGCAAAATTTGCCAGAGGGTTAAGCCAGCAAATAGGAAATATACAGCTCCTATGTTGTCCATGATCCCCAGAGAGCCTAAGGAAATGGTTGCAATTGATTTTTATGGTCCATTGCCTGCCTTCAATAAAAAGAAATACCTCTTGGGTGTTTATGATTTATTCTCCAAACTAGTGTCCGCATATCCCATCTCACAAACCAACATGAGAAACACCGTACGCATCCTGGAAAAGGGAACATATTCCTTCGGTGGGAAAACCGCGAACTATCATATCCGATCATGGAACCCCATTTGTCTCGAAGAAATGGGCAAGATGGACTGAACAAGTGAAAATATGGCATGTGCTAACCTCGATCAGGAACCCTCAGTTCAATCCCTGTGAAAGAATGATGTGGGAATTGGGTAGAATTGTTTTGTACTTATGTCCAAACAGACCATAGGAAGTGGGTTAAACATCTGCCAGAAATTTTAAACTATATGAACTGGGCAGTGAATGAATCTACTGGGTTCACTACAATACATTTGCATTTTGGGAAAAAAAGCACCCAGGTTATTCAAAACTGAGTTTCCAGGAACAGAAGAACCTCCTATTGATATAGAAAATGATCGACAGCAAGCATACCAATCGATGGTTCACAGAAGCATACAACGAAAAGATTGTTTCAAAAGTTCCTCTCATTCCTTTAAGGTAGGAGACCAAGTAATGGTGAGGACACCCCATGTAAGTTAACCGGAAAGTTTATTTGCAAAAAGTTTTGCAATCTATATGAAGGCCCATTTACGATAACAAAGAGTCAAGGGAAACATGCGTTTTGGGTGGATACCAGGTGGGAAGTAAGGAGGTCCTAACAATGCTCGATCACTCAAGCCCTTTGCAAACCCAGAGAGGGATAAAGGATAGAAAAGAGGTGTTTAAGAAGCCATTCAAATACACGGAGGGTATTTGAAGGCTATTGTACCAGGGGGGTATGTAACAGTAGCAGGGTTCGAATACGGGGTTAATTGTCAGTATTGTTGAGAATTAAATAGGTTGATGTGGTAAAATTTATAGTCATTCGAACCCTGTTACAAAAGAGTATGAATGAAGTACGTTAATAAATTAAAGGTATGAATGTATATATATATATATTCATTGTACGTGGTATTATGATGTGTGAAAATTACTAACAGATTTATATGTGAGAATGTAGAGAAGTGATTATATGTAGAGGTGTTTTTTTTTTATTATTTATTTGTGTTTTAAATAGATATTTAGTTTATTAATATCGTAAGATAGATTTAAATGCAGTGATAACATGTGTTTCTTAATCAAAACCCATTAAACATCTCAGGCTGGAGAATAATAAATAGAATTGAAAGTTGTGATGCAGGCAGTTTCAGTTAATGACTGTCCACCGGAATTCTTAGAACTGGTCAAGTTAGTATTTTTATAACAATGAAAGTTAAAAGCATTCTTGAGATCTGGTCATCGGCGTAGGAATAGAAAAAAAAAGTAAGGTTAAAGAGCATTAAAGAAAATAACTATATTTTTTCTCAGTGATTTAGTGGTGATTTTAAAATTAAAAAAAGATGTGAAGTGATAGAGGGAAGCAGAGAAAGAAGTTTAAACTGATTAACCTAATTATTAATTAAGAAATTTTATTCATAATGTACTCCGTCTACATGCGGGGGTAAAAAATAATTGTGTGGGTTTGTTAGACCACTCAATGGACAGCTATTGTGGGACTCGCCTGAACTTTATTTATGGATTTGCTGTTTAGTCAACCAAGTGTAATGGCCATGAATCTCTAAACAACTAGAACCTCTCACAATCAAGTCAAACTCATCTACTTAACCTCTAGTAGGGATGATTTTGGACAGAATATTTCAGAGCCTGTCATCATCGTTTGGATCAGTGACTTGTTAAAACCAACATCTCTATACTGTAAGCTTACAGATTATTAGCCTCAACCACGTGAACATTCGCTCTTAAGAGGTAACTTTGACCTTTTCTTAATCTGCCTTAAATGAACATTTAGTAATGGTTTAAAAAACTTGTGTTATTTCAATTTAAATAAAGTAATTAATAATTTATTAAATTATTTAATAAGATACAACTCTGACATGTAATCACCCTCTTTCGTTAATATGTGTATTAATTATATATATATATATGTAGCGGAATGAATGAATTGTATGTTTAAGATATTGAGATATGTGTACATGTGCTAATAAATCTTAGAATTAATTACAACTTATATATATTATTTACATTTTGGGTTTCTGTTAACTGATGGACTATTGTAATAGGATTGGATTTAGATAGAAATTATAATTATAGATATGGGGCGTCTTTTAATAAAATCACCCATAGCTTTGTTCTCCCGATAAACATTGTTTTCCCAGACCCTCGAGATTAAGCTAGTTCAGATAAAATACCCAAAGAGTGTCCATTGGAACTTTTGTTTGTGCTTTTGAGATGTATAATTCTTATTAATAGATAAGATTGGCACTTGAGAGGGGCTTCACTCTTTGCTCATAAATATACCTACTCAAAGCTTAGGGTAATAACTTGTACACACTAAATTCTTTGAATAAGATTGTGGGTAGAATGTTAAACTTGATAACAAATTTGTATAAAACTTTTTAAAGATTGTAATTTCTAATATATTCTTTATCATCTTTTTAAATATCAATCTACTATTGCATTATTCCAATCATCTGATTTTATTATTTAGACATTGGTATATAACTTTGCCAATATTTTTCTATTTCTTCACTTGCTTCTTTTAAGATATTAATTATAATTTTATCATTTCTTAGAGTTTTCCCCTCTTTATAGATTCAATTGCATGTCTCAATTCATTTAAAATGCTAGGCAATTCAGAAAATGTAATAACTATAGGAGATACATTGTCTTCTTGTTCTTTATTATAATTCTTTATAAAATTCTTCCATATATTTTATTTTGTGTCTCTCTTTTCTGTAATTATTCCATCTTTTTTTTCTTATTGCACAAGTTAACTTTTCTTTCAATACCAAGATATCATTTTACAATTTTAAGACTTATTCTCTTTTATAGCTTTCCTTGCCATCACAACTATAATTTATTATATCATTATTAACTTTTTTTTTGTATTATTAAAAAAAAAACTAGATATAAAATTTTTTTTAATGAATCATTTAAAATTTTTTTCATATTGCTTCTTTTCTTTATACATTCTTTTGTTTCAGTAAAACATTTACTGATAAATTGCTGCTTCTTTGTATCAGGTTTTTGTAGTTTTTAATAGAGTATTAGTATCTTTTCATGGACTTAATTCAAATCTGAAAGATCTTTAATATCTCTGTTAATATTTTAAAAATGATTTGCAAGTGTTAATTTAAATTCATGTTTCTGAGGATTAGGAATTTCAATTGTTAGAACTAATTTTTTTGACAATTTTTGTATCTCTACTTTTACATCAACATGTTTCTTAGATCTTACTAAATTGACGACCTGTTTCTGTGATGAATCTGTTAAGAATATTATAATGTTGAATACATAATCAAAATATAAAACAATTCTGCCATATCTTCATTTGAATACTTTCAAGTACATTTCTATTTAGTATTTTTTTTTTAAAACAAATTCATAATATACAGGGGTTTCCCCCTAAACACTCGACAAGTCTATGGTTTTTCTCATTTCTATTACCATAATCAAATTTACCTACATCAGTTTCAATTTTCAATCATTTGTCAATATAGCATTAAAGTCTCTCATGAGAATTTAAAAATATTGTTTGGTTTGACCAAAAGCATTTTGTATATCAATATAAAAATCCTCTACTTCTTCAACAGACTCAGAAATTATTGTTGGTTAATTCCATTAAGTTGAATAATTAATTTTTCCAACCTGTCTAATATAGCAGCAATTTCCAAATGTTGTTCTTTCACTTTTTATTTATAATAAATTCCACTCAACTTGTGCTATCAATATTTGTGCCTTTATATTAAAATATATGTCTATTTTTAAAATCAATTGTCTCTATATAGTTCAACAATATTTAAAATTAGACAGTTCTTAAAATTTGTGTAACTTTCTTATTTTAAATGTGATCTACAATTGTAGATATCTCTAAGTAAAATATTGTCATTGAATGCCAGCCTATATCTGCATCCCAGTAATTCTTAGCATTATCTGCATTCATTCATCAATTGCTTAGACTGGTGACCTTATAACCTCTTGGCATTATTGGACATAATTAATTTTGTCTATCATGATTGTAAATAATTATTAAGATCATTCACTTAGACACATTCATTTTGCCTTCAAGAAAACTCAACTAATATATCAGTTAAAAACTACCAGTCAATTGAGAAGAAAATCAATGCTATTTCTTGATCTTAAACTCAAGAGATAAAATGACAATAATTTACAATTCTGACTGATGTACGTTAGTAAGCAGTTATTGCACATTAATTTACTATATGAATATAATAATAACAGCTGTGTAATAGAGTGGACACCAGAAAATTACTTCTCTCAGTATAAATATTTAAGACTTCAAAGAGAAATCAAAGGATCATCTTTCATTTAATAGCAAACTCTTTCCTGCAGCTTTAAAGTAATATTCAATAGTAAATGGAACAAATATAGGAATACTTTTTAAACTTTTTATATAAACTACAATTTACAAAACAACATATAAAAATGGGACAATTTTTTATTGCAATATCAAATTTCTCACATACAGAAATTCAAAATTGTTTTATGATCAAATAAATTTAAAATAGTTAATTAATTTTTTATGCTAATATATTATATTTAAGTTTCAAATATTTTTTAAATTTACTTTTATAATTAGAGATATGTGTTTGAGTAACTTGATTAGGTCCCTGCTATCACATTTATACACATATTGTCGAGGTTATAGCCTCAGTAAATATTACTTACGTAATCAATGTGCGTTTAATAAATTTATAATTACAACTTTGATTCATTTTTATATATTTTCCAAATCTGAAAAGGGCTGAGAAATAAAGATTTCAATTATAGTGCATTCCCTGTCTTATTTTTTAACTTCCACAAAAATCCAAAGTAATTTTAATTCACCAATCATTATTAAATCTCCAATTATTCTTTTTTTCCTTTATAATACAATATTGCTTGTGAATTTCACATTTATTTTATTATTAGCCTTGTTATTAATAGAATGACTGGCAAAGAAATCAGATCAGGAATTTGTTAAAAAATATTTTTTTAGTAAACTCAAGAATAAAATTAATAAAATTCAGAGTCTCAGTAATCATGATTACAAATAGCAGCTATTATTTATACTAAGTTTTTATCAAAATGTTATAAACTTATTTCTAATATTAATATAATTTTAACATTGGAGCATACCAATCTATAATCTTTCTAAAAATTAGCACTCCAAGTGACTATACAATTCATAAGTTTCTTCATAGCAATTTTTTATATAAATAAATATTAATAATAGTCAATCCATATTTTGTATAAAAATTAAAAAATGACAGATCATTTAAATTTATAGAGCTAACACTATTATATGAGAAAATTTCAAAAATTCATTCCTATGCAATGTAATAAATGCTTTTTACAATCCTTATTTTTATTTCATTAATAGTTTCAATGAATCCACAGTTTTTATTATAGTTAAAAAAAGTTTAATACAAACATTGAAATTTATTATTAATTAAATTATTTTTTAGCTCTGAAAAAGATTGTGAATCAAAATAAATCAGTTTGTAAAAAGTATTATATTCAAATACATAGAACTGTATTGTTATACAAACAATTTTTTTTTATAAACAAGTTTGTAAAATTGAATCTATGTATTGTATAAAAATTCAAAAAATAATAGATCATTTGAGTTTATACAACCAATATCATTATTTTTAAAAACTTCAAAAATTCATTCATTGCATTTAAATGTAATACTTTTTATAATATTTAATTTTATTTCATTAACAATTTTGACTACTCTGGCTTGTACTGAGTGGCACTACTGTATGGAAAGTTTTGCTTGTTTTAATAACAGTTATGAGCAAGCATAAGAAATGGTAATCATGTGATGTTCAGTTCTCAAACTTCTTATGAACTCATATGCAATAATTCATTCAATCATTTACTTACTACCTACACAATATATTATTAAATGTGTTAAAAATAAATAGAAAAAATATATTCTTAATATTGTATTTAATAATTTAATATTTATATAATTGAATTGCATTTTTATAATAAACAAATATGGCTACAGTTTTAGACAAAATATGACAATTCAGTATTAAGAATTTTATTTATTATATAATTACAAAAAGAAACTTTGATTATAAAATAAAGTGCACTAAAAATAAATTGAAATAAAAAAGCTTAAACTAGCTTAAATAAAATTTAAAATGAACCTTTTTGTTAATTTATTTTTTACAAGCTTTATTTTAATTTAACAAATTATAATGCAAATAATATCAACTTTGATTACATGATTCAGAATAGTAGTTTAAAACATTTTAAATTACCATTAAAAACTCTGGCAGCTGTATTATGCTTATTAAAAAGCAGTCTATATATTATATTTATATACAGGTTTGTTTGTTTTTTACTAATAATATGCTTAAATAAATTAATACATTATCTAGAAAGATGTCTGCTCTAATTATCATGCATAATAAATCTTTTTTATGGTTGCCATGCTACATAAAAAAATAATAAACTACTCTGCACTAAACTTGCATTTACAGCTTCTTTGGAGCATATCCAATAATCCACACAAATATAACAGCCACTCATTAAATATTGGAGTAGGCTAATTAACAAAAAATATCTGCAACCTAAATATTCAAGCTTTGACAATAAATCAGTCATTATTTCAGTATTTACAGAAGATAAATGACTATTATACTTGGATGTGTTCAAAAGCATCTGATGAAGAAAGAACTGGATTTTTTACTTAACTTAACTGTTATTTTTTTCTCATTTTTTTTTTTTTTTTATTAAATTCCAGTGATATGTAATGAAGACTAGTTCTCAGATTTGTAGAACTAATTCTTTCACCAGTGTGACATGTATTTACACTGGTCAGCAGTTTTTAGAGATGGCAAAAATAGGGTAAAATAGTGAATTTTAAAAAATATGAAGATTACATTTTTAATTATTCCATTCTTATAAGAAGCAGACTTCGGAATATTATTGACTTTATTTTTAAAGTAACCATTTCATTTTGTGTAATAAATTACTCAAAGCTAATTATTAAATAATTGAATTGTTTATCACTCAATAAATCATGTAATATTTGAGTAATAGGTATGATTGAATTGGGATTCGATCCATTAAACTTAGCTTTTGAATGTGTCACTCTACCATTGCATGAAATTATGCAGAACTCTAATTATTTAAAATATTGTACTGTGATATGTTTGAGATCATGTTTAAAATAAAAAAAATATACCTGATAACAGTTCATATTTATCAAATAATTTAATATATCCAGCACACAGTTCTTTTTTTCAAAATAGTTCATATATATCTAATATAGAAATAAAACAAACTAACTCCTTTTTAAAACTTGATTTATTATGACTATAATCATGAAAAAGAAATCTGACGTTTCGACTATTTTTTATAGTCTTTTTCAAGGCACATTAAAATAAAATATATATACACAATAAATATCACATATTCCAAAAAAAAAAAAAAAATTAAATTAATTAAAAATTACAAAATATATCCATAACCAAAATTTTCTTTTTTTTACCTTATCTCACTCCCCTTTCCTATTACAATCACAACTTAAACACAACTAATTCCTTTTTAAAATTCTATATATATCAAATAAAAACTTTTAATTAAAAAACCTATTATTAATAGAAAAAGATAAAAGAAAATAATAGGTTTTTTAATTAAAAGTTTTTATTTGATATATATAAAGAATTTTAAAAAGGAATTAGTTGTGTTTAAGTTGTGATTGTAATAGGAAAGGGGAGTGAGATAAGGTAAAAAAAAGAAAATTTTGGTTATGGATATATTTTGTAATTTTTAATTAATTTAATTTTTTTTTTTTTTTGGAATATGTGATATTTATTGTGTATATATATTTTATTTTAGTGTGCCTTGAAAAAGCCTATAAAAAATAGTCGAAACGTCGGATTTCTTTTTCATGATTATAGTCATAATAAATCAAGTTTTAAAAAGAAGGAGTTAGTTTTTTATTTCTATATTTCATATTTATCATCTAAAGGTGGGTACATTATCAGTTCCCTTCCATTCTACCTTCATTACCCAAATCACAGATGGCTACATCATTCTATTTCAATTTAAAAAAAAATTTAAACTGCTTTTGTACAGTATTACAATAATGAGAATATGTAAGTTCCAAATAATTTTAATGGTAAAAATAATAAAATATATATTTTAGTTAATCAATAGTGTTTTTGATTATATATTAATTCTTATCAACTGTAAAGTAATATGGAAGTTTAATATCATGTAATTTTTCAGAAGCTGTGTATATCAGTATTTGCTGGTTGTCTATTTATTACATTACCTTTGATTCCATTTATCAATATTGCTTCCTTAATTTTTTTCTTTTTATGATTTCTTTCTTCCATTTATGTTTTTGTATCATTTATATTAAAAATAAATTTAAAATTACAAGATTTTTCATGATCGAAGAGTACTGAGGCAGTATATAATTGATTATTTATAGTTTTTCTTACATGATTATATATATAATAATTGATGTTCTTTTATTCTTTTTTCCAGAGCACATCTTGATTTCCCTGATACATAATTTTTTACAACTATATATAATTTGATAAATTATGTTACTTCTTTGCATTTTAATTATAACATTCTTAGAATTATTAATTAGTCTATTTACATTTGGAGGAACACAAAATGAAATATTGTATTTATCTTTAAATATATTTTAATTAATTTTAGATTGAACATTATTTACAAATGGCATATGTATTATGATTATCCGTTTTTGATTACAATAATTTAATATATATAAAATTTGTTACTATCATATCCTACTTTCATAAGTTCATTAATATATATATATATTATCATGATTCAGTGATTATTAAAAATACTTTTTTCATTATAATTATTAGAATGTAAATTAATTTTTAACATTTCAATAAATATTATATCTAATAAAAAAGTATCAAATAAAGCTGAATAATTATTGCAAACTTAAACTGAAAATAAAACTTCTATTAATAATCAAAAACACAGTAGGACTATGCATAAACTAAAAACTAAAATAGCTATTGTAATATTTAAGAAAAAATAAATGACATTATGGAAATTTCTGATTTTAAACTCATGGAAATAATTCTGTCTGGGATTCCAATAGTACTGATATTCCTACCAAAATGACTTTTAAAATGTTAAGTTTTAATTGAAAGTAAAGTGGGATGGTAAAATATGATATTATACAAGATAGAAAATTTTTAAGATTTGCCAAGTTACAGAGTGAACCAGTGAAAAGGCTGCCATTGATCCATCTTTTGTGATTGCTAATCACTGTTATTTGATGAGTGAAGGCAATCATAAACAATATTCTTAGAGTATGATGAAAATTTTATGAACAGAAACAATGTGACTGTGGCTAAATTTACATTTGTATAATAAATTTGTTTTTATAACTTATTTAATATACTGCCTTTGTAATATTTATTTTTCTTATGAAATCATTAGATGGAAAAGAACAATCTTTACAAAATCATTACAAAATTATTCAAATTTCAATTTAATCTTAAAATGATTCACACATAAAATATGATTAAACCATAAATAGAAATAATTTACTATTTTTTTTAAAAAAAGAATATTTTTTCATGCATACTTAATCAATTATCATTAATACTAATGCAATTTTACAAAGAGAAGTTATTATAAAAATAAACGTTTATAGTGAAATAAATATATATTAAAAAATTTTATGTAAAAAATATTTCAAACAATTACTGAAATCCCTCCATCCTATCTTTCTTTACTGTAATTAATTTTTGGGTAAACTTAGAGTATCTATTTTGGTTTAAAGATAAGCATTCTATTATTTCATATTCACTTACAAAATTTATCTAAATGACAAATGGCTACTGCTCTCCCTTTCTAATGGCAGGAGACACAACAACATAATCTGCCATGTTTCCTTCCCTTCAATCTACATTTTCCTCATTTCAACAACATATTCTAAAAAAAAAAAAAAACTTTTTTTTTTCAGTAGCATTTGAAATTATATGAACCTACTTTTTACAGAATTAGACATGTTTACTTCAGTTTAAAAATAATCCCCATTAAAATGTAATTTTTAGGAATACTTTTTTTCTCTCTTTCTCTCTTCTCTTTTCTGTCCATAAAAGATCAGATAATTACTTGATAATTTCTAAAATATATACATTTTTTTTTTGTAATAAAAATTGATTTAGGAATTAAATATTAGAAAATATTAATGAACATAAAACAATTTGGTATCTTTAAGCAGTTATTAATTTGACAAAAATTTAAAATTGCAGTTAGTTCAAATTTTTGAGACTATTAAAAAATATATAGAGAATATCTAGTTAAAATTGCAATTCATTCCTATATGAACATTACTATATATCAATTATTCATTATGTTGTTAAAAATAATCTCAATAACAATTCATCTTATTGATAGGAGACTACTTACTGCATTAAACAATTAATTTGAGATATAATCTTTCAACCTAGGAAATGGAATAGGTGGATATTTGATCAAAACATCTGAATTTTTGCTTAAAGCATAAATGGTCAGGTTGAAATTGTCTTATTTTTATAACAGAAAACGATTGTCAGAAATAAAGGTGTATTTTATCATCACAAAAATTAATATATATTTTAGACAGACTGAAAAACCAACCAAACAATAGATAATTCTAACGAAATGTTATTTATTGGATCAATAATAATAATTGTAATAAAACCCAGCATAAGATAATAAGATTGTAATGATCTCTATTATAATTATTTAATCATTAAAGCTTGTGAAGGTAAATGTTTTAAGACATTATAACTAAATTTGTACACACATACTGTTTTACTGTCAATTTTAATAAACAGATTTTGCTATTATCTTTGTTTTTTAGACTTTTGATATGTATCTCAATGAAGAAAAAGGCTCATAAAAGTTTATGATATATAGCTTCAATTTGTGTTATAAATTACTAATTGGATCTGGTATTATCATAGCATTTTTTTTGTCTAGTTACTCAATTCTTTTTGAGATTTACATATACACATAAATAAACCATTAACAATTCAGACTATATTTATTGCACATTAATAAAATTTAATATGAATAAATTAAAACATAATTAAACATTATAATGATTACATTAATTTTCTTCTATATTTCACTTTATTTTACTTACATGACAACAGCAGAATTTCAGTTACAGATATAATACATATATATATACTAATGTATATTGCGAGTGTACATGCACACATAAATACTCACGGACATCATAGATACATATATACACAAGGCCAATCAGAGGAGGAACAGGAGGGGCAGCTAAAGGCTTCGCATTATTAAAGGTCTCAACTTGGCAACTCAATACATTAAACAAAAATATAGAAGAAAGCAAAGCAATGTCATGGCTTGTAGAATGACCTTAATTTTACAGTTAAATTCCCAAAAAGAATATTCAAGAAAAACTTTTCCAAGCAGGCATATCACAAGTCGAAAACATAAGCCAGTTTAGAGATAAGGTAGCAATTTGATGACACTGTGATGAAAGTGACTGCAGTATTCAGTGACTGGTAGAACTAATAGTCTCAGCCCCCTGACAGTCAAATCTGTGCTAACAGTATTTACGATACTAAGTGCTAGGGTGAATCTATCCTATCCAAATGCTATCTGGATCTGACCTGCTTGCTTATTTCTGCAACCCATAACTAACTGCTGTCAGAGTCCTGTTTTTGGCCTTGTAAGTAAAAACACTCATTTCTTCTTTTACTCTCCACACATTTTTATTTTAAATTTTGAAGGGTCTCTAAAATATTACTTGCCCTGGATCTTATATTTTCTCTGAAAGGCCCTGTATACATATACATTTTAAAAAAAAAAAAAAGAAAAAGCATCTATCATACAAAAGCTTAAAATTGAAAAATTTATATATTATTGTAATAAATGTCAAAAAGTAATAAAGGTCAGTTTTATTATCAATTGGTGCAACACACTAATATTAACGTATTTCCTAAATAAGCTTTCTCTTAGAAATTCTATAATATTAGAAGTATAAATCTATTATTAAACTGTGTTTTTCATGATGCAAACTGATATGCCAGTTATTGAGATAAGTGCTGCTATAAAAATTTAAAGACTAGTTAAGACATTTAGACAGCAGAATAGTACAATCAGGTGATATTTGTAATAGTGTTAGACAATCCCTGGATACAATATATAAAAGTTAAGTTTAAAAATTGCAGTTGGATAAAATAAGTTAGTTAGGAAATGGTGATCAGCCATTGATCTGAAATTTTCTAATAATTTGTGTTTATAAAATTAATTTCTGACCAGAAATCTGTCAGCATAAAAAATTAAATATTCATAATTTAGTCAAATTTCCTCATATATATTTTTAAATAAAATTCAGATATAAAATAATCAGACAATAACCAATTAAAAACTAGCATTGCCAACTTAAATCTCATTATCTAGTAATAATAGTTTTGTCCAAATCACCTTTAAAAAAAATTGAAACTGCTTTTAGTTTATTTCTTAGCTTTACATAAGAAAATAAAGATCTACTTATTATGAAGGCTTTCATCATGAATAGTATCAATTAAAATAAAGCTTATGCATATGTATATGGGATCAATCATGGAATATCTAAATCAGCAGGGTTTTTTTTTAACCATTGCAATGTTTTGAAATGTATTTAGCAATTTAAATTACATAAGTAAAAAATATTATTTAATATAAATTCAAAATTTAGATTTAAAAAAAAAAACTTTTATGTGTACCAATTGGAGAATTGCAGCAGTTTAGCACAGTAATGGAGTGATGATTCAATTTCCAGCAAATTAAAGTTATATATATATAATCAATAAAATGAAATTGTTGTCATCAGTCTACAAATTAGAGCTTCAATGATCATACAACTTCTTGTGTAAATTTATAATAACTGTTTTAGGAGAAATTGATTCATCAGCTTAATATAAATCTTTATCTCTCCATTCACTTTCCATCTACCTGTCTATGTGGGTATTATAATAACATGTATGTTGTGCAAAACTTTAATGTCATTCCTTTGTTTACTAATATTGTTTTACATTTTAAAAATGCTTTAGCGATAATAGAACAAAATTTCATTTAATTTAACTTTCTTTGACTTTTAGCATTTTCATCTAATTAAAGCAATTTTTTTATCAGAAAAAAATAATAATATAATAATGGAAGTTTTAAATAGGTTAAGAAGAAATAATATTGTTTTGTAGTAAACTTAAAAGCTTTTTAATAATGTTTATTTTTAATATTTACTTATTTAAGTATAAAATGTTGTTTGTTCATGTTTAATTTTTATTAAGAAGATCATAAAAGATGTTATGTTCTTTTTGATAGATTACAAAATCAAAAAATATACCCAATTACTTACTATTAATTAATAAACTTATCAATTGTGTTATTTTCTTTAACAATGTGGTAATATTAATAAGGATTTGTTGCCATTCTTAGTTATCTCATACTTATTACTTGTTTAATATCATTGATCATTGTTAATAGTATTCATGTTTATGCTATTGTTAAAAATGTTAACATGAAGATAATTATATAATTGTTTTTCTCTTCACTAGATAATTATAGTAATTATAGTTAAGGATAGATATACCAATCATCATGAGTAGTACTTCCACTATGAAATGACATTTGCGAAAGATATTAATTGTTTCACCATGTAAGTCAAGTTACCAATATAAGAAACTCTTGAGGTTACTATCAAGAAAATACAGCCAATATCCATTCTAAAAGCATTTTGTGTGACTTAGGATGAAGGAATATATAACTTGATTGCTATCAGTATTCTTAAATGATATCAATATTTTTAATCATTATCAGCATTTTTTAATAATATATTTAAGTTAATGATATTTATGTATATCAATAAAATGTCCATCAGAAAGCTATCAGTACTTAAATGGATGATCAAGATATGGCTTGATCACCAGAAAATGGCCCATCTCACAATATACAAATGGATTAACTGAATGTCCAACATGTGGTTTAAACCCATATATTCTTCTGGCTGTAAATGATGACTCAACGTTTGGGATCCAAATTAATTCAGTAATCTAGATCTGATATTGCAAAAGTAAATCTAAACATAAAGTTTTATTGCATACAGTCCTAATAAATAAATGGTAATGATCAAAGTGTGTAAAATAAAATGCAAGTGAAAGTCATTTAGAAAGTGGAATGAGAAACAAGAATAAGGTAAATATTAAAAACAAAACACAAATAGGTAAGAATTAAAAAGAAATTTAATGTGAATTTTAACTGATAATAATGAGCATAAATACATACTTGGTAGGAAGGGTTTTATTTAAAAAAAACTTCTTTTCTTTAAAATATTAATTTTTTTTTTTTTTTTAAATTACTTTCATAGTGTATACAGTTCTCCTAGCCCAACTTTTTATCATTAGCAACAAATTCATTAAAGAAATAACATTTTTTATATGCTTGTTTGGTAATAGTTTCTATTATGCATACAACACTAATTGTAACTATTTTACAAAAGTTCAGCACCTTGAAAGATCAGTTTAAATTTTATTTTATTTGTAACATTAAAAAAAAAAAAGAAATAAAAATAAGATTTACTTTTTAAATAAAAGAAATGATAAAATTATTTAATGAATAATAAATGGGGATATTTTGAATTATAATATCTGAGTTGTACTTAATTTAATAATTAAGTGGAATAAATATTAAATTATTTTAGCTGAATTTGTAATGAGTTCCCAGTACTCTAGTTTTTTTTCTATCAATTCTTTTCTAGCCACTTTAAAAAAAGCGATGGATTGAGGTTTCATTGTAATTATATGTCATTTGAAAGATCTGAATGATATTCAAAGCACAAAAGTGATTTTAATCAAATTGAAATTTTTTTTTAGGTATTTGTACAAGATATTTTGAGTCTGCTATTCTCATTAATATATTAAATATGCAAAGCTATTGATCCGGTGTTAGCATGTGTTTATTGGTTCATATCTTATTATCTCAAAGTTAAAGCTATATCATTTAATGATTTATAATATAATTACATCATTAAGCAGTGAAGTGAGTACAGAATTGGCAATAGTTGGATAAAATCTTTTTTATCTATTGACAATATTTATTTTCTTTCATTGAAATTTATTCTGACTTTTTCTTTCTTGTAATGATCTTTTAAAAGGAGCTTAACTGATTTAAGATAATAGTTAATTTAAGATAAACTATAGATGGAGAAAAACCCTGGTAAAAACATAGTGCAGAAGACTACCTATAAGAAATATACACAATAATAATCGAAATGAGTTTGAGTCAGGCAAGTGATAGATAGAATACAATAGGTCCATTCAATTGATTATATTGATGATTATATTTTGTTTACTTAGCTCAGAATCAATCCAGGAATTTCTAGTTCTAGTAACAAACTTTAATACTTTAATACTAAAAATCAATGAACATTTAGATAGTTTCAATATTTCTGTGATGAATATAAATACAAAACAAACACCAAAAAGGATACAAAAATGTAAGCCAATTTTGATAAATACAAATGAAGTTACTTTTCCAATAAATTTTTTTCTCATGATAAGAGTTATTTCAAAACAAATGATAGAATTGAACTGAAGCATTGTCAATGCAGATGAAATTTGAATAATAAAATATTTATTGACCAAAAAAAAAAAAATTTAAAAGTTAAAAACATGAAGATTTCACAAAAAGAAAATAACTACAATATAAAGTTGAGAAAGTTTTGGCATTTAAAGAGAGAAGTAATATGGGTAAAGACTATTTAAGTGAATCAATAATAATGAAGAAGAATGAAAATATAAGTTTTAAATCTGTTCAGAATAAATCACATTAAAAGATTAATGCTTTTCTAAAAGCAAACCATTGAAAAATTAATATTTATAATTTTTAATTTAATATATAAACAGTTTTATCAATATAATGTAAAATAGTAAAACAATGTTTTGAATTACTCCACTGGATAAACTATTATAAAATAAAGTACTGTTACAAATGTGCCAAAATTACTAAAATGATATAGAATATTTTCATTAGTATATAAAAAAGAATATTTAAATTTAAAGAAAAAAATTAATCAAACAAAATAATAATAATAATCAAATCGTTTGTCACTCAGGAATTCATAAGAAGTTTGAACACGGAATCGCAACTGATTCCAGAGTTCATCATGCTAGCATTGCATCGCACTATGCACAGAGTAATTAATTAATTATATAATTTTTACAGAAGTATCTAACTTCATATTTGTGCCAGTTATAAATAAATTCAAAAGCTTTTCAAAATCTTAATATTAAGCAATTATATTTTAGTATATATACTGGAAAATATTAATATGTATAGTTATTTTTTTTATATAAGTGCAGAAATACAAAATATAATGGCATGTTATCATCAATAAGATATTCAAATTTTTCTTTGGTCAGAAATCTTACAATATAAATGCTTGCAAGTTTGTAAATGTATATATTTATATATGATGAGAATTTTACTGAATGAATTTGAAATGAAGCTAATGATAATCATAGAAGTAGTGGAAATGCAGATGACTTTCTTGGTAGAAGTCTTTGAATTTCTCTCTGATTTAAAAAAAATATAGAGGATTACTGATAGTAAAATTTATGGAATTACATTGAGGTATAAATCCTAAAACATTTGGAGATAACCATCCTCTACAGGATTTGCTTCATCTGGACACAAGTTGTCTCAGTATCCTTTTTCATCACAATCTCTGCAATGATTTCTAGCTGTAAATGAATTTGAAAATAAACTTAGATTATTGTATGAATGAAAGATCAAACAGTGAATTCTGATTTATAACTAATATACTACTACTAAAAGATATTATAGTTATAGAAGCAAATAATATATTACTAATTTACAGCTGAGTCAAAAATAATCTGTATCATTATAATTTGAATTGGGTAGTTTCAGTTAGCTGTGAAACAATATGGGATCAGGTTTTAGCATCCAATGTTCCTCTTTCTTAACTATTTCTATTTCTGGATCTATAATTTTTTCTACTTCTATGTCCATCTGTTTCATAACTTATATAATTTCTCTCTTCATGATGAATATCATTGCACCTCTTTCTATGATCAAAATCACTTATTCAATCATCTGTATAATGTTTTATATGACACCTTAATCCTACTTTTGGCACCACTTCAACTTTGGCTATGACTATGGTGAATATTATAATTTCTAATGTATATCTTGCATGATACTAGTTTTTTTTTTTAATCTTTCATCTTTTTAACCTCATCACTGATATTTATATTAGCTTTAATTTTTTTTTTTTTTTAATTTAGATTTTGAATTAGACTAAAAAGAAACTAAAACAACTTGCTATATAAAATTTGAAACTTTCTCTGGCAGAACTTTTTGTTTTTATGTATCAAATAATATTTCCATTAAATTCTTAATAATTTTTTGTAAAAGTGTATCAAGTTGATTTTCATCAATTTCTTTTCAAAATTCCAATCTTTTTGGCTAATGATATGAAGTTTAATTTTTCTTAATGATGATTTTTAATTTGATGGTTGAAGTGGAAGAAGTGCAAATAGATACTGTATCATCATCACATACAACTTTCATGTTTGCTAACAAAGTTTTTCTCAATTAAGGAAGAAGCACAATTTACAAGCAGAGAAACAATCCTAATATGACTCTCTCGACTATTTAATAATTCCCTTTATATAGTATATTTATAACTGCCTTATTGATAACGATGATGATAATGCTTATACTGATAACTCATATATATATATACACACACTTCAATGCATAAATAACCATTCTGTCATATAACTGAATTACTTTAAAACAATATGTATTTTGTTAGTTTACCAAAGATTAATTGACATTTGCATTTCAGTTAATTAAATTTAACTGAAATGGATATTGATGACCAAACCTTCTCTCTTATATAACTGTTTATATAAGGTAGTCTGGATATATTTTCTGTTCATCGTACATCATATAATCTCAGAGGTGTCTTTTAATATTCATTCATAAGCATTTATTTGAATGCATAGGGTTTGACTTCATTAACTCTAATTCAGGGCACCTTTATTTCTCAGAAATACTATCTATGAATATATTATCCTCTGGCATCATCATCACAGTCTTCATGATAAAAACTCTGTTTTTCTGAACTCAGAGCATGATTGATCAGAATCAGTGAAGGATTGCTGAGAGATGAGATTATTAAGAGAAGAATGCATAAATCACTAAAATAATCTCCATTGGTGTTGGAATTATCTACAGATATTATTACTTGATGATGAGAATAATAAATCAATAAACATATATTAAAAAATATCAAAGATTAACTACAAATAACACAATTAAATATACATATGCAGTTAAAAAACATGCACTAATAAAAAAAATTAATGTTTTTATTCAAAAAATACATGTATTAAAATATATGTATTAAATTTATATTTTATGAAAGCCTCTTATCAATATGCACATACATTTAAAGTCTTACTGTGGTTTCTCTAAACAATATTAAATTTATTACCAGTCGATAAATTTGTATCTGAGATGTAATACTAAATCTGTCTTGGTTGATTCTGATTAGATTTTCCTTAGTTTGGGATAATTTTCTGCTTAAATATGAGAGTTATTGAGTGCAGGTAATGTGAAAATAGTTTTTCCATGAGCAAAAAGCTACATTTCATATCTCGTCCATTTCTGAAATCCTTGAAGATATTTTTCCATGTTGCTAAGACTACATCATTCTGTCTCTGAATGGCACACATTAGATGGGCATAGAAAATAATGTTTATTACTAGAAAATTTATATTTCAATATTCTAGCTGTATTTCTATTAATACTAAAAGAGTATTATAACAGTGGTCTTAGAAGGTATATAATGCTTCTAAAGTTAATTGAATTTTTTTCCAAGTTACATAATGCTATCAATATGCACTTTGGCTCTCCACAGATATTGTTCTTGTTCTTTCTGCTGTTTTTTCTTTTTCAACTTAATTCTTTCATCATCCTTAATTACATGTTGTTCAATTGAATTTAGCTCTACGTAAACTTTATAAATATTCTTTTTTTTTTTTTTTCACTATCTTTTTTTAAGATAGATTTTAACTTAAAACAATATTAAGCAGAGTTGCAAACAAACATATACATATATACAGTATTTTATAATTTACATATATTAATATATACCAAGCATAAATTTTATGGATAACTTTTTATAAATCATCATCATCATCAACCATTATCAATCCACTGCAGGATGAAGATCTCTCCAAGTTCAATCCATCTTTTTCTATCTTTAGCTTCTCTTCTCCACATCACCCCCTGCACACTTTCTTATTTCATCCACCCATCTAACATGTGGTCTCTTTCTGGGTCTTTTACAATCTCTTGGAATCCAGTTTAAAATTTCAATTGTCCATCTGTTATCATCTCTTCTAACAATATGTCCAGCCCAACTCCACTTCAGTCTTTTAATTTTTTCAATGAGGTCAGTAACACCTGTTTGTTCTCTTACCCATACATTGCGTTTTCGATCCCTTCTTGTTATTCCCAACATGCATCTCTCCATACTTCTTTGAGTGGTCTGAAGTCTCTGTATTGCTCTTCTATTAAGTGTCCAAGTCTCAGATCCATAAGTAAGAACTGGCAAAACACATTTATTAAAAACCTTCCTTTTCAAACACATAGGCATATTTCCTTTTAGTATCAAGTTATTTCTACCAAAAGCACTCCAACCAAGTTTAATTCTATGATTAATTTCATCCATTATGTTTCCATCTGTATTAATAATCTGACCAAGGTATTTGTAACTGTTAACTTCTTCTAACTCATCATAATCAATCTTTATTTTCATATTTTGAGAAAATCTATTAAACATTACTTTAGTCTTTTTAACATTTATCTTTAGTCCTACTTTCCTGCTTTCATCTGATAACTCCTGCAACATTTCCTGTAGCTCTAAAGCATTATTTGCAAAAACAACTACATCATCTGCAAAATCTAAATGACTTAAATAATCTCCATTTACTTTCACTCCTTTAGCTTCCCATTTTAATCCACAAAATACTTCTTGCAGCACTGCTGTAAAAAGTTTTGGAGATATGGAGTCACCCTGTCTTACACCCTTTTCAATGTTGATTTTCCTACTATCATTATGTAATCTAATTGTTGCTGTTGCATTTTTATAAATATTCTTAAAAATATGACAATATCCTGGATCTACACCTTGATGATCCAATGCTTTAATCACTGAAGAAATGTTTATAGAATCAAATGCCTTTTCATAGTCTACAAATCCTAAGCATAATGGCAACTCATATTCATTTGTCCTTTCTATAATTTCTCTCAATACCTGGATATGATCTACTGTACTAAAACCACTTTTAAATCCAGCTTGTTCTCTTGGTTGGTGGAAATCCAGTGTTTTCTGTAGATGAGTTGTAATTATCTTAGTAAAAATTTTGTATAAAACTGATAAAAGACTGATAGGTCTGTAATTTCTAATGTCTTCTTTATCACCTTTTTTAAATATTAATATTAATACTGCATTTTTCCAATCATCTGGTACATCTTTATCATTTAGACATTTGGTATATAACTTTGCTAAAAAAATTTCTATTTCTTCACCTGCCTCTTTTAATATATCAATTACAATTCCATCATTACCTGGAGCCTTCCCTTTCTTCATAAATTTAATTGCATGTCTCACTTCCTCATTCAAAATTCTGGGCAATTCGGAAGATATAATATGTATAGGAGGCACTTGTTCTTTATTACTATATAATTCTTGATAGAAGTCTTCTACACATTTTATGATGTCATCTCTTTTTTTAGTAATAATGCCATCTTTTTTTCTTATTGCAGATATAAATTTCCTACCAATACCAAAATGTTGTTTTACACTCTTTAGACTTTTATTCTCTTCTACAGCTTTCCTTGCTAGTTCACAATTATACTTTCTTATATCATTTTCAACTCTTTTCCATACCATTTTACAAAATTCGAGATATTCAATCTTTTTTAATGCATCATTGTTGTATATCCTCATATTCCTTCTTTTCTTCATAAATTCTCTAGTCTCAGTAGAAATTTTATTGGTCAATTGCTGCTTTTTTCTACCAGCTATCTTTGTTGCAGTTTTTAAAAGTGTATCGCTTATTTTCCTATTAATGTCATTCAAATCTGAATCATGTTCAAAATCTACTAATACTTGAAACCGATTTGTAAGTTCTAATTTAAATTCATTAGAATGTTTCTGAAGATTAGGAATATCAACTGTGAATATTGTTTTTCTTAATAATTTTTGTCTCTCTAGTTTTGCATTAACATGTATCTTACATCTTACTAATCGATGATCACTTCCTGTGTTAAATTTATTAAGAACATTACAATCTTGAAATATGTATTTTCTGTTAGTCAAAATATAATCCAATTCTGCTGTACCTTCATTTGGATGCTTCCATGTCCATTTCCTTTTAACATTTTTTTCAAAAAAAGAATTCATAATATAAAGTTTTTCTTTTTCTGCAAACTCCACAAGTCTATGTCCTCTCTCATTTCTATTACCATAACCAAAATTACCTACAGCATTTTCATCTTTCATTTGTTTACCAATTCTAGCATTAAAGTCTCCCATAACAATTTTAAAATGTTGTTTACTCTGATCAAAAGCCTTTTGTACATCCATATAAAAATCTTCTATAACTTCATCACTATGAGAACTTGTTGGGGCATAAACCTGAATTATCTGCATTTGGTATCTGCTATTAAGTTGTAAAACTAATCTTGCAACTCTGTCTGATACACCATCAATCTCCACAATGTTATTCTTCCATTTTTTATTTATAATGAATCCTACTCCACTTGTATTTCCAATATTTGTGCCTTTATAGTAGAGTATATGTCCACTTTTTAAATCAATTGTTTCTTCACCTTTTCTTCTAACTTCACAAAGTCCAATAATATCCCATTTAATATAAGATAGTTCTTCTTCTAACTCTTGAAATCTTCCTTCACTTGAAAGTGATCTGCAGTTGTAAATACCTAAATAAAAAGTCATCATCAAATGGCAGCCTGAGTCCGCAATCAGGGGATTCTTAGCACCCTCCGCCTTCGGCCACCAACCGCTGCCTTGGTTGGTGACTTTACAGCCTCCTGGGAATAAGGGCCATGATTTATTTTTGTCTGTCATAGTTGTATATATTGAAAAAATATTCTTAAACTCAGAGGTAAAAAGCCAATAAACTCACCATGCTGGCTAATGCGTGTTGGTGAGCAGCCCATCCATGTTCGTATACTATATGAATAATCACATAGTAATAACAGCTGCAACGACAAGAACATATGGATTGGACATTAGGAATTTGCCTTGCTCGGTTCCTTTAAGGCCTCCAAGAGGAATCAAAAGGTCTCCTTTCAGTTAATAGCAAACTCCTTTCTGCAGCCTTATGAATAAGTATATTATTATATAATCACCAAATATAATTTGAATTATATATTCAAATGAGTTTAAGATAATAAATCAAGAGAATCTTTTTTAAACATTACTTTCAAATATTCTAGAATATTTTATTTATTCCCCAATTTGAGTTTGATTGATTTAAGAGACTTGTAAGACATGATAGTGCTAGAGTTAGCCAAAACTATTGCATTACAATAGATTTATGTGAAGGCAGTTCTTCAGGTAAAATTACCATAGCTAAAAAAATATATAAGCCTTGGATATTTCTTGCATTACTTTACAAGGTCTTAAATGAAAGAGAACATAAAATGGCAGCAAAGAATTAAAATAAATTTTGATCAGTCTAAAGCAGTGTTCTTCAACCCTTGGTCCGCGGCCCGACACCGGACCACGGAACTTTTCTGCAGGTCCGCATGCTAGACTGGCAGTAAAAAGTTTGTAATAATAAATAATAAGAGTTAATATAGCCAATTTTTATTTATTTTTTCATCTCATTTTTACCCAATTAAAAAAAAAGAAAACAGAACGAAAACAAAATCTAATCACTCATTCATAAATTAATTTGTTTTTCTAGTTATCACAGATGTTTATGGGGGGGGGGGAATAAATGTTTTATTACTTTTCTAAAAAAAAATTAAAAAAAAGTTTTTTATTATATAAAATCCATATATATATATAAAACTTTATCTTATATATTTAACATTGTTATTTTGATCAATTATAACAATTATGCTTATCTTTAAGAAAATTTATCTATAGACTTCTGCCGGTCTGCGAAATCTTATTCTTATTTTTGCTGGTCCGCGGAACCTTATTCCTTATTTTTACTGGTCCACAGATGTGAAAAGGTTGAAGACTACTGGTCTAAAGCATTTGATTTATGATCTGTTGATTTCAGTTTTACACAAATCTCATTACACATATTAAGGAATAAAAGAATAAAAACTATGTATGACATCAACATTATAATTTTTAAAGACATTCTAACATTTTATCACAAGTTATTAAATATTATGGATTTGTCAGTTAGCAAAAAAGTTGAAGTGATATATAATAGAGTATAGCCTGAGATTTTGTGAGAATTCTTATCTAATATAAGAAATTAATCACAGCAATATCTGAATACTATATTGAAACTACAATTGGCTCTTGTTAATTTAATTTCTAATCATTCAATCATTAAAAAGTTTAAATGATGGCATCTTGAACCAAACTTTTTGATTTTTTGATTAAATTAAACCTGGGTGCTCTTCCCACATGCCATTTTCTGATCTATAGTAGAGGGTTTTCATGCTTGGACCAGTCTACTCTTTATTAAATGGGATGATGACACAATAATACATATTCTGAACCATTGTACATCACTTCAATGGGACAGAGACTTTATTGCATCCATATACAAAACAACAGTGCCTCTCCTCATCGGACTGAATTCTAGCATATCCAATGGGATCTTTCCATCCATAAGAATCATAACTTTTCTGTTATTTACCTATTGGTCAACTAGGTGTGCACTCATTTATGGCTATACCTTGGTTGACCGTAAGAAATGACTTTTTGCAAAACTTCAGGCCATCAGAAACAGAGATGAAAAATTAGCTCCAACATACATCTACAATGCTACATGAAGCCTTGTAGCAATGGACAATTTATGATAGAACAATTGACTTTTTTTATGCCCAGACCATTGGTATTGGGTTATGCAACCTTTATTATAGTCTCTGTTAACAACGTAACTCTGTTGTTGCAATAATGTAATTCTTTGAGCTCACAATAAAATTTCTTGATATATAAAAAAAAGTAATAAAGAATTATCTTTTATTATTTGAAAGATATATATAATATAAGCTTAAATTGATTAAAAAGATAATTCTAGTATACGATTATGTAACAATTTTAAAGATGTCTTAAAATTTGTTTCTGAATTGTATATATTTTTTATTTCTAATAAAATAAAAAACTATTGGTTTAAGCAAGTCAATATATACATGCAAAGTAACAACTCATGATTTAAATTAAGATTTAAATTAGCTCACTCTCATCATGAACAATCTTTAACGAATTCTTTAAAAATAATACAAGTATGCCCAAATTAAAGTTTTACATACATTTATTAGGAAATCTACAATAACGCTAGGGAAACATTTATTGGTAGTTATTTTTTATTCCAAGTGTTTAATGTGATTTCTTTTGGCAAATAGAAATCCCTTGAAATATAAAATATAAAGAAAAGTAAATAGATGCAAAAATTTGGGGAATTTCTAATTTTACAACTGATAAGATTATGAAATCTGGTCTGCATGAAAGAAAAAGATATCAAAATTGGGAATTTTTTTATTTAGACAAATATGGATAGTGAAGAATCTTAGCAGTATTATCTCTGCCTTCCTTAACATATTAATGAGTGTTGCATTATTTCAATGAAAACAATTATTGCCACAGATGCTACAGTCCTGATAGTCATTTGGATTTTTCTGTATCATAATATCCAAGATGTAAAAAAAAAAATAGCATCATTGCTAATAGTAGAAATAATTCATTTAATAGAATATGCTAATCTAAAACTTTGCATTGTTACAACTTCAGTTGATACAGAAGTAAATAATTGTATTTATATATTGGACTATTTCTATTACCTAATATTAAGTATTAAATGTCTTTAGAAATATTAACTTTATTTAAATTTTCAAATTGCATTTAACTGTTAGTAATAGCACTCAGATTAGTATATACACAACATTTCAAGAAATATTACTTTCCTCTCTTCTTCAGGTGTTGCTGGCCTGACTAGTGACAGTAATAGCATGGGAATCGAATCTGGATCCTTAGATTCTTGAATATTGAATTTTAAGGTAATGCTCGAATCCAGGGGTGGCCAACTTTTGTATTCATAAGATTTACTTTTTATTTTTAAAATGTGTTGTGATCGACTTGTTGTCATAGGCGATCGACTTGTTGTCATAAGTGTAGTCTAAGTGGAGGGTGGTGTGAAATACATACTATTTTTATATATCTACTTAGTAAAAAATAACAATTATTTAACGGGCCAAAAAACTCATGTCCAGGGGAAGCAACATGAATAATTATTAACAATATTTATTAATTCAAATTAGCTACATTAAATCAAGATTAAAAATATTATTTTCAATAATAATACGGCTTAGTGGACTTCACCTATCTAGAATTGAAAAAAAAAATTAGAACAAAAACAAAAATAACAAAAAAAACTTGAAAATCTTGTCTTAATTTGTTTCACTTGTTACCCAACATCTCTTGCCAGATTGTCCTTGCGATCGACCAAAAATGTCTTTGCAATCAACCAGTGGATCTCATGATCGACTTGTTGGACACCGGTGGTATTTATATATTGGACTATTTTCATCATCTAATATTGAGTATTAAATGTCTTTAGAAAAAATAATTTTATTTAAATTTTCATATTACATTCAACTGTTAATAATAGCACACAGGTTAGTATATGCACAATATTTCAAGAGCTGTCATTCTTCTCTTTTCTTCAGGTGTTGCTGGTCTGACCAGTGACAGTAGTAATATGGAAATTGAACTTGTGCACTTAGATTCTTGAACAATGTTAGAGCATTAACTTAAAATTCAATATTAAAGAATCTAAGCATCCAGATTTGATTCCTATGTTAGTACTGTCACTAGTCAGGTCAACAACACCCGAAGAAGAGAACATGATAATACCTCTCAAAACATTGTGCATATACCAACCTGTGTGCTATTACTCAGTTGAATGTAATTTGGAAATTTAAATAAAGTTAATTTTTCCAAGACATTCAGTACTTAATATTAAATGATGGAAATAGTCTAATATATAAATACAACTAAAATACAATCATCTCAAACCTTCAGGAAAACAGTAAGTAAATGATTCTATATTCTGTCAAGATTTGGAAACTTTGAAGAACCCTTGGAACTGGAACAGATAAAGTGAAAGCTTTATAAAATTACTGTGATATACATCCATATACTTTTTTTCAACATTAAGCTTTTTGAAAGTTCAGCTATTTCTGTCATCAAAGTTAAAATAATTTTGTATATTATGATAAATAATATTATGAATTGAATATATTTATTTAATCTCATAATAGATAATAAAAAAAGAAAAGAAATGAGCAAAATTTCCTTTTCAATTCTGCAATATTAAAAAAGAAATAATTAAAATAATGAATTTACTCTAATAGAAGAGGGGGGGGGAGAAGAAAATTTGCCCATATCTAAAAATTTCTCCAAGCCATGTAGATAAAGAGTGTCAGTATTTTGTTAAATATTTATTTACTTAGTGTATAACATATTACAAATACCACAGAAAAAATGAGACGGTATTCTACGGCAGGATGATTTACAAAAATAGTAGTAAAAGACTGAATCATCTATTACATTTTAACGACAATTAATGATCTATCTTTTGTTATAGCGTCTTATAAATAATAATAATGCAGGATTATAGCACTTATCCTGTGCTGTCCTATTTAATATCCCCAGACTAGTTTAAACTTATGACATTCATCAGTGAGGAGCTTTGGATCTTGAACCAGTGCACTGAGTACTATCATCCTGCATCTATTATTACTTACCCTGGCTTCCAATAAATGGCCTAGATATGATAAAAAAACATGCTGCTATAATAGTAATATGTAAACTGGAGTCATTTCATGGAATCAGGTGATATTTTATTGATCTATTTTTTGCATGAAAATAACAATGTATTAGTACTGAACTAATACTGTGAACCACAATATAAATGCTTAAGCAATAGTTGATCACAGCCAAATCAATAATTTAACTTTTTTTTTTTCGATAATAATTGAACATTATTTCAAAGTGCGCGGGAGAAAGCAATCATACACCCCTTCTCCCATACTATATTAAAAATTTCAGGAAGAATAATATTCATAATCGCCAGGATTTGATGACGGCATCTGATCATAATAATTATAAGTTAAGGCAAGAAAATAATTAGCTTACTATACTTTTTTCACATAAAACGATATCAATTTCGTATTTCCACTAGCTATTTAAACTATTCTATCCGAACTCCATTCTGTCAAAAAAGTATATTCATTCCCGCCCTATTTATAATAATTGAACTCGAACTTACAATGTCATCTCTTTTTAAATAACAGACTGAAAATAAAGAATTCAAATAAAATAAAAAATTTTCAGAATAAAATCGAAAACAAATTTGCCTAACCTTGTTATCAATCCTTGTTTATATCCTCTGGTTGCACGAAAATATCTCCAAGTTCGAAGTAAAAAATCTGTTTCTACATTTTTGTCCCCATAACGGTAAGCAATCTCAGCAAATTGAGGATGTGTTACAAACACAAACAAATGATTTAAAATGACTTCTTTAAATATAGGACCATATATATCTTTTCTTTCTTGTTCAGCAAGAAGGTATCCCATTGTTTTCAATTTTTTGTCACGAAGAATGCGCTCAAATATAGTTCCAAGAAAAGGAATACCTCTGGGTCCAGGAATATCACGAAACGGCTTAATAGCAACTGCTTCTCCTCTCAACTTAAGCTCGTATTCTTTTTCCTTCGCTTGAGTATACATTTTACAAGAACTAGTAATAGCTTCACGGCGTATTCCATTAAAGGCATTATATTTAGAAGCTGAAAGACTTCTTTTAAAAAGTCTAACAAACTCCGGAATTTTTTTATCCATAGCAGACAACGATGAATAGAATATTATTATATATTTATTTTAGGGTGAAAAAAAAAAAAAAAATTCATAGTTTTCGTAAAATAATAATCGTTTTAACAATTCTCATATTAATACGGCTAAAAAATATAAGTAAGAAAAAAAGCATTTGTAAAATGAGAGGTTAAAAAAGTCTAACAAATATTTTATACAGCTGTGACGGCAGCTGAAAATAATCACGTGTTTTGACTAGTCTAATTAAAATTATTTAAAATCATGTAAGAAAAAATAACAATAACAATACCATTTAAAGTTCAAATAAATTCAATAACGCAATGAATAAAAAAAAAAGTAGATAGCTTAAATTTTTGTTCAATAATAATTTATTTATAAATAAGAATTATTACATTATCTGTTGTTGATAATAACAATAATATTTACTTGCAGAATTAATTGTCTAAACGCTTTGCAGATCTAATCTCTATTAAACAAAAAAAATATAATTCGGTTTTAAGATAGTTTTTTTTTTTGTTGTTGCTAACTTTTTATTATAAGCAATCCTTTTTTATGAAAGCATTTAGCCATTATCCGCTTCCCTCTACAAAAATTTAACTTGATGAGACGACTCAAATTAGTTAATTTCAGAATCTTCTTTAATAACCAAGACAGTGACCATGAAAAACATTCCAAACAGCGAAAAAATATTTTGATATGCATCTACTTATTCTTACCAAAAATTAGGGACTTTTCGGTTCAAACAGCCAGCGCTTAATTCCTTAGCTACAGACATTAATAACATATAGTTTATTGTTATTAAAATATAAGAAGAAAAAAGAAGTAAAGGATATTTTTACAAAAATGGAAATTTATTCGCGCCAAGTATATCTTACATTTATGTGTATGACATACCGATGCAACAACTATCAGATTCAGAATGATGCACAGTACGCATCGGCACGTTCACATTTTATTTGTGGGTATCTGAATAAATTTTACTAAAAATATAAACGTAAATATATCATTACTTTGTTGACTAGAAATATTTTAGTAGAGAGAAATAAAAATTTTAGACATCTGGTTGGAAATGCCCCAACTTGCCTATTCTGTCTGTCGATAGGAACATTAAAATTGCAGATCATATTTTGTAGAAGAATGAGAAAAAGCAGCCAACTTGACTAGAACGAATTAACACTTCATTAATTAAATACAACACGTGGGTTAATGTGTCAGTGTACTTTGTACACTTATATATAAATTCTAATAATAGCGTGACATCATTATTTTTATTATCTTTTATTGAAAATAACTTTTTTTTTTTTTTTAATGTTTATAAAATCTAAGGCTATACTATATAATTTACAGATTATCAATATACTGTATATAGATATTACGTCAAATATGTACTTAATAGAAAAAATGAAGTAGCACATTTTATCCCACCCTTCTATATATGTCTTGCTGCAAAATAATAATTGTTATTTCAAATATAAGTAGCATAGTGCCAGCAAAATTTATAATAATAATGCTTTTTTGATTAAATCTAATTTATTTATCCAATGGTAATATAAACAAAGAATACTGTTTAAATCAAATATGTGGCCATAATGGATGTTATATTTTTGAATGCCATAGTTAAAAAATTTACACATTTTGTTTAATGAATCAAAAATATGGGATAGCTGTGCATTATGTATTCCATTTATGAAACAGATAGTGCAACATAACTCCTATAATTTCAGATTAAGTTACATTTAATAGATACTTGTTTTTAAAATTATAGTTTTCTAGTGAAACTGGGATTCTCTAGTCCACTATCTCAAAAAGGTTTTTAGGATTTGAATCTAACAAATGAAAATGATTGATTATGACTATTTTTGATTGTTTATATTCTCTTAAGGGTAAACTGTGGATTTCTCCTGATGTCAACTAGTTTGTTATGGTTTAAAATTGGAAGCTAAGGGAATGATGTAATCTTGAAAAAATAATTATCATACTAGTGTTTACATATCTCTTAACTTGATAATGAAATTACCTCTCCCAGACAAGTGTATATTCTGCAGTTGTGGGCATTGTATTAAAGCTAGTGGTACTGCCTGTAGCTTATTATTGTTATTTCATCCTTAAATAGAGCTTGCAAATTTTTTAATTATATTCTGGATTTAATTTTGGTCTTGCTGACATATATATTTTTAAATATTAATCTTAAATCAAATGAATACATCTAAGTAGTGCATTGTTTTTCATGAGTGTATAGGATTTATATAAAAGAAAATCCTTGAATTGCTAGTACAATGATATCTGCATATATAAATTTCCTCTTTGTAGGAGTCATGACACAATCTGGGTCCATTTTTTTATATTAAAAGAATTTATAATTCAAACAAAAAATATTTGTTAATTATATCAGGTATTTGCTCATGAATTGATTACACATTCCACCATAAAGTATCATTTCCAAGAACATTTCATTGTATCATCTAGAGAGTCATAACTATTAATTTCACTCAGGTCATTTATAAATGTCTTTATTCCTGTTTTTTTTTTTTTATAATTTCTTTTCAATACTTCTTTACTTTGAAGAAAATGTTCAATTTTGTCAGTATATTTCATAATCTTTATTATGAAAAGAAATTCTAATCTGGTATCTATAAATGACTTTTGAATACAGTAATATAAAGAATTATTGTTCTTAATGCAGATATTAAAAGTAAGTAGAGAGAGAGCAAATATGGGATTTCGTTTGATATAACTTTTGATTTAGTAATAAGTAAATGAAACAAATTTAATAGTTAATCAGGGTAGTATATTGTATAATATCAATTAAATTTTCGACTGTATGGTTTTTTTTATCAACCCCCTGACTTTGATATCATTATTTGCAAATTTTTTATTTTGATTCATTTCATTTTAATGGCCTTCAAAATAGCCAGACTAATTAATAAAAAAATTCTTAGAATATTTAATCTGGAATAAAAATAAAACAGCTTTTAAGTAACTCCTCTAACTCTAAATCATTAGCAATTCACATATTTAAAAAAAACATTAAAGAAAATATATTTACCTTCCTGAACGAAACCCAGATCATAGGCATGATGAATAGATACATTAATCTTTATATCAGATCTTTTTTATCTGAAATATATACATACATATATATAATACTTGAAGCAATAAACATGAGCCCTGGCTGTATGGATTCAATGTCACCCAATATCTAAGTTAACCAAGTTACTAATGATTCCACTTTTATATATTCTGATCTGCAATCTTATTCATTTGTAATTTAACTAGCTTTGATATCAGATTGCATTTATATAATTAGTACGTAAGAGTTTATCTCTCCAAGTGTTGCATATGTATCAGCACTTACAATTACATATTTGATGGCATGTTCTCATAATTATTAAAATGAATAGAAATTAGGTCTATCTTGTGAATTGAAAGCTAAAATAACATTTTGGCTGATTCGATATTTGCCTTTATAGTTATTTTTCATATAAAATCTTTAACATTCCAAGTATCACATTTATAAGCACAATAAAAATTCTATTATGATGACAATACATCTGCACGAGGTATTTTATAGCTTATGTATCTAAAACTATACAAATTCATGTATGCTTTTGGGCTTTTTCAGAGTACAGAATTTTTTGATGCAGCATCTGTCCATCTTCCCCATGATTTAGTCATTTAAACCCACACTAGGTGAAACTTTGAAATTTTTTGAATTACAATTATACTTAGGATCTTATAGCCAATGCAATTAGCCTTCAAATTATCAATTGGTAAATGGGCATCTACATATTTTTAATAGGAAATAAAAAATAAGAATAGTCCATTTTAAATTCTCTTTATTTTGAAGTTACCACTTGGCCTGAATACCTTCTCTTCATTATTCCTTTTTGGAGGGCTGATGAAAAGACTTTTGTAAAAGTGGATAATTTAAAAACTCTTTTATCTACTTTGTCAAAACAAAACAACAACAACAAAAAAAACACAAGTGTTTACATCTGGAATAAGGAAATTTTTTTCTAAATGATTTTGTCTGGAATATTTAATATTTGATAATAATTTTATGTTTTGTTTGTCTCAGAGATAAAACTGTTTATTGCCACAAATGAGGAATTAAGATATTGGGATATTTAACTTTTAATAGAATTAAACAAATAAAACAGAACTTTTTTATATTATATAAGTATATGATTTTTTAAAATGTGTATGCATATATATATATTTCACTAAGCCAATATGTTCTTAAAAATAATTTTATATTTTAGTGAAAGGGTTCAAAATCAGATTGTGCTTTGAAGCTAAAA